>OY728127.1:1827645565-1830145565 GCA_963277665.1 Viscum album
TCCTACGAAAAAATATGCCCACCAATGGATTTTCTTTTCTAACCATAAGATATAGTTACCCTCCATCTTTAGAAATCAGTAAGATCCTAATTGGAAAAGATAAATCAAATAAAGGACCTCAAGTTGGGAATTATATGAAAAGTAAAGATAGGTCCTACTAAATCGTAGAATGATAACCACAGGGAGAATGAGATAAAATAAAAACTGACCCCAATGAATCAATTTCCTCAAGATCAGTCTGAAGAAGAACCAGGAACCAAAAATTGAAATAATAATATGTGTGAGCACTAAATCACTCAGTAGGCCACCAAAACTTACCAAATCTATGTATTTTTTTTCATAAGGAAATTTATAAATAATATCTTGAAAGTAAACTAGAAATAAGATTTTTACCAACATGCCTTATAAAAAACAAAAAACAATACCATAATCACTTTTCAAAACATTTCACTTATTTTTGTAAAACTAAAAACACAAAATTTGGAAACATTTCTACCAGCCCAAGATATTTTAAAACTATCCACTAGTTAAAATTTATCAAAAAAACTAATTTGTATTATTTAAATGAAATTTTTCACTTTATAAACATTTAATTGGTTGAATCCATCTCTAAAATAAAACAATCATTTTGAAATCCACTTTAAAAACCCACACACGAGTCTTTAAATTCAAAATATATTTTTCCAAACATACCTAAAAACTATTTTTTTCTAAAGGAATCGACCTGACACACATGGGTTAAGAAAAAAAATGTAGAAACCATATATCAAAAGACATAAAATAAACATAATAAGTAAATGGTTCCAAAATAATGAAAATAAGTGAAAGGATACAAATAAGCACTAGATCAAAATTTTCTATATCAATAACTGAGTAATAAATATAATGTATCATGGGATCTAACATGATTCCACTATACCACTCTGATTATTGATCTAAATAATTCCCATGTTTGTTATTGTGATTCCAAGGCACTAGTTTATATACCACAGGGACTGAGAATTCCCTTCGGACTAGTGGCATTATGGTTTGGGTGTCTGTCGGATGGATATACTAGGTCAGTTAATTACACCATACACCTATTTTGATCACTATGGTGGTATATTAGGTATAAAACCTTATCCATTTCATGGATAGGTTAAAAAAGGGGTCACCTTTCTGATAAAAATTCCCATTTTATCATGAATGGGGGGTCAATATCATAGCATGTTTTATGGATATAGATGATTTGGAAACAACAAGGGTGGCTCCACCACTATGCGGTCCATCTCGTGGTGAGTTCAAAATAGATAGGACAACTACTCTACACTGTGGATCACCCCATGGTTTCCTTGTTCAAAGGCCACTATGGTTATTTTATTTATCACCATGACGTGGTGACAAGCTTAACCCAGTCCTCCCTTCCCAAAGCAAGGTTTTTGGACCGATTAATTTATTCCCTAAACCCATATTGATTGAGTGCCTTTCTTAATGAGGTTTTGATATTCAAACATGGTGTCTTGAACCACAAAAACTATTTTACTTTGTGTATTTTGATGTTAGGTGGGAGTGGATGAGATTACCTCATGCATTGGTATTTTAATACTTAGTATGTCCTCCCCCCATTTATTTTTATTCTTCTTCAATTTTCTTATTGAATCTAGATGAACAAAGAATCACCCTAAGAGTTTAGGGTGTCTTCCTTCAAGTTAATTCCATTCATTTACAAAGAGTTCAAATGTTTCAACTCAAATAGGATGGTAGAATCTTCTAGAATAACTGTTGGTTCATGGATTTGATATTCTTCAATATAAAATATTCCTCATTCCTTGAGGTAGTGTATTTCTATCTTTTCTATTAACTTCTATAATATTATGTTCTTGATATGTTTTGGAACACTCTAAGGATTTTTTGAGACTTCAATCCTTTGATTTTCAGCCCCTAGTACTGAATAATAGGAATTATCATCATTCACTTTCCTAGCTAGTTCATTAAAAATGGGTATATGGAGACCTCATTATTTTCTTGATAGAAACTCACCCATTATGCCCATAATACAAGACTTCTTGAAAATATCGAACCATTTGTTTATCTACCCTATCCAAACTTTATAGGAAAAGGTATGTTTATACTATCTCCTTAGGATTGGTGGTGATGATTTAGTATAGAGGGATTAAATTTACATGATGCATTTCCCTACCATACCCTTCTCTTAGGCCCTTGTTTGGTCTGAGGGAATGGGTCATTAAATTATTTTATTTTATTTTATTTCTAAAATGTATGTTTAATTTATGTCTCATTGTTCTAGTTATTCCCGATCCTTTAAAATTATTATTAACATGTATTTCTATTATGTTAATTGGGTGAGAGTGACTTCCTACAACTGAAATATATAATTATCCATGAGAAATAAAAATGTATAGAAATAAATGAAAGGGATAAATTTTCTATAATAGTGAAAATGGAATATGACTTTGATTTTATTATTATGACATAGATAATTATATTGAATATTTTATACCAAGTTTATATGAAATCCCATTTTACAAGGGAGATATTATGGAAATGAATACAAAAAGGGGAATCTTGAATGATAATGAAAATGTAGTAGAGCTGACGTATACATATTTTAGTTTTGATATGGTGATAGAAAATGGTATGGGGGTGAATAGAATAGATTAATAAATTTTAAAGAGTTTAATTAATTATCTAAATTAGTTATTAGAATTAATTATAAAGAGATAAAATACAACAAAAATGTAAAGAATGAACAAATTTATTTATATAATAGTTTAATCCAAAGCTGACCTACTATAATCTTAAACCTATAAAATCCTTTAGAGATGTGAATTAATTAATAGCCTAATTTTTCTTTGGAAATAATTTCCCATTACAATACTACCTTTTCTATAGGAGGTATAACTAAACACATTGATTTTTTTATAAGGAGTTACAACACTTAAAAAACTAAATTTAAATAATGTGAGTCACAATCTGAATAATCCCAACATTAGAATCCAAGAGCCCCAACATGAAGAGAGAGGAAAATTTTTGGTTGGAAAATAATAAACCAAATTTATATTACAAGTGATATAGATAGAAATAATTAGATAAAAATAAAAAAAATAAAGTAGATGAAGTCATAGAAGTATGATTAAGTACATACACTGGTCTTTGAGTGGTTATTTATAATGTATCTATAAGGAAGTATTAGTGGTTTGTAATGGTTTGGTTCTTTAGGAGATCATAGAAGAGATGAAATAATAATCACATAGGTCTTAATATTTTTTTAGAGCACTTTCAAATATGAAAGTTGAAAGTTCATATAAAATGAATTCATCACAATAATGTATATGCATGTCTTGTAATCGGTTTCATTATTTTAATGAGTCTAAAAGGAATTTAAATAGAACTAAAAAACACTAATAAACCGATCTACAAAATGGCAAAACAATTTTAATTCAAAATTCATATTTATCTAAGAGATAGAAAATTATCATTCTAAAATTATCTCTACAAAAATCATTTGAATTAAAAAAATTAAAGGCTAATTCAAACCAGTTTGAATTTAATATTAAAAAATATGAAAACTATCTATAATAATAGGTCAAATAAATCCCATAATTATCGCCTAGTTTATTTTTTTAAAATTTGAATTTGAATTTTGAAAAACACTTTCTATATTTATGTAGATACATAATTATTACAAAGAATAATGAATCTACATTAAATACTATAAAACATGTCTGAATGAGTTTTATGTCACTAAATATCAATTTATAAAAGAACAATACAAAGAAATCAACTCATAATATATAAATTCAAATATTCAAAATATATGTTTTATGTATATTTGTGAAATGAAGAAAATATTTATTCTCATTCAAATATGTTTAAAAAAATATATAAAAACACTTCAAATAGCTTCTATAATATTAATATGAATTTATAAAATAATAAAATTAATTAAAAACTTAATTTAAGAATATAGTAAAAATAAATAAAAAGAATGTTGTAAAAAATAGTATTGAAAAATTATATAGTTTTTAAAATAATTAAAGTAATGAAATTACTGTGAGTGCTGAGTGAACATGAGGTATATACGTTGTAGTGAATTGACTTACTGTACCATCATAATGCGTATTCAGTCAGTATAAGGTGTGGTCAATTAATATAACATCTAGTCACTTGATTTAGATAAGTAGAGTGATGTAAGGGTGGTACATTAGCTTTAGTAACCTATCGTGAATATAATTAAATGTCACATATGCATGGGGTCTACATGTTTAAACTAAGAAATATTTCCAACTCATAGATTCATTCTATTAAACTGAAAGATTGAGCTCCAACATGAGACCAATTGAAATACTATATTGCATTTTTTTGAGGATGACATGCATATTTGAGTTTGGATTCACTATAACACATGATCTATAAGATGTTTTATAGTATGTGAGGTGTGTATAATGCATGTAAGGCATTGAAGTAACTTTCTTTATTAAAATAGGTCAAATAAAAATGCTTGGTTGATTACTATAACTGCATGAGATTCAATTTTAAGTACTTCACATGGAAATTTAAAATAATAATAATGATAGAGTAATTCATTAGGTGGAAGGTTCATCCAACATCATGGTCAGTGAAAGCCTCAACTTAAAATCTCTCCCAACACCTCATGCAAGATCATGAGTTACAAAAAGTCATGAATGATTGAGATCCTCTATATGAAAAGTCTTGTGTTGGAAGTATACCCACGGTAGGTTGGGTGATAATGGAAATTACTCATGAGGTAGGTTGGAGGTTAAATCATAAAATTAGTTTAGTTGATGCATGATGGATTAATTCAATATTTCTTAGATCATTAGTTTATGTAGGTATAACTTTCCAAAAACCATAGCAACCTGGAAAACTGTATCAGCATGACATCAATAACTTTAGCCATTTTTTAGAGGCATTAAATATTATAATATTAATTTGATATAGTTGAATTATATTTATATAATTCCATAATCTTTCAAATGGATTAAATAAATCCCCACATATGTTTTTATCTCAATAAATCTTTGAAAAATAGTTTCAAAAAATATTCTGAAATCTACAATGAGAAAAGAAAAATTATAGAACTTTAGATATTTTTTAGAGAACCAAAAAACTATTTCACCATTTTTTACTATTAAATTAAATGTAGATAAATATATTATCTATAAATCACACTAATATTATGTAATTATGAGGTTTTTAACTCAATATATATTTGAAAAACTAGAAGAAACTATATAATGAATATCTTCTATGTAACATTAAACTTACAATAACTTTAGGAAAAAATGTGAATATCAAATGAATGATTTAGCTTTCAATATTTTTGAAGAAATTATAGATAATGTTCTTATATTTATAATGAAATAGGAGGTGTGAAATTTTTCATCCTATAGTTCTTGATATTATAAAAAATAGTGTGATATTAAAACTAAAAATATAAGTTCTGTATTCGCTATTTATAAATTTTTTTAATTGAAAGAAGTATAAAATCAATACATGTAGAACTATAATAAAAATAATAAAAATAATAAAAATAATAATGAATAAAATTAAAAAATTAAAAAAAATAAATCAAAGATAATGTTGAGTAATTATCAAAATAAATATTAAGTGGTAAGGAGACACTAACAATTAAAATATTAAAACAAAGATTAAATGGAAAGGAGCCACTTAAAACTTCTTTGATGAGTTTCTCCATTGATTATGAATTTTCTTATGTAGTGATTATTGTTATTATGATAAATTATATGTGTAACAACTGGGACCCACTGATAACACAGACACCTTGCCTTAATATGGTCATTGGGTCCTGGCCCGCCAGGTACCACCAAATTTCTCGTAGACATAGGGTCCCCTACCTAGGGCCCCCCATGTGTTAGAAAAGGTCATCAGACTAATGAATGTACCTACAGTCCAACACATGTTCTTTCCAATGTGATTTTTCATCACTCAAACACACCCTGATAAACTTCTCAGAGGGTCACCCATCCCGATAACTACTCCAGGACAAGCATTCTTAATTGTGGAATTCAAAATCAGGAAGTCTCATGAAAAGAAAGGTTTACGTTGTCGAAATGAGCCATAACATTTAGTATTTTAACCCTTTATCATTCTGGAGTGTTACATTCACCCCTTCTTTTGAGCACAACATCCTCATTGTAGACCCTACATCTCAACCCAGGTAGAGCTAACACACAATAGGCTGGGTTCCTTCTTTGATACCAATGTAACAACTAGGCCCTACTGATAGCACAAACACCCCTCCTTAACATGTTCTTTGGTTATTGACCCACTAAGTACCACTGGTTTCCCCGAAGACACATGGTACCCTACCTAGGGCTCACCCACATTCCCAAAAGGGTCATTAGATTAATGACTATCCCCATAGGACAACACATGTTATTTCTAGTGTTCTTTTTCCTCACTCATATGCACCATAGGAAACTTTCTAGAAGGCCACCCATCCTGATAACTACTATTAGACAAACACTCTTAATTGTGGAGTTTTAATCAGGTAGTCTCTCGAAAAGAAAGGTGCACCTTATTGACAAGAGTCATATAATTTAGTATTTTAACCCTTTATCATTTTGGGGTATTATCATATGTTTTTTATGGTTTATTTGTGTTAATATCACTATGTTAAATGATAAGTCTAATGGGAAACAACTAAATAATGGTATTGTGATAATATTAGTATGTAAATCCATATTATGGAGTGGTAAAGAATAATGAGAAAGACTTAATATGACCCACTGAACCTTCCCTTAAAATCTCCTACTGTGAATTGATAACTATTTGTCGTGTTATATTTTTATGTGTTTATGTTGTTTCCGATACTTTGGTTGGGGATTGCCTATATGTATAAATGTGCATGTTGGCTTCCTATTTATTGGAATTAACACTTTCCAAAGGTGAGAAACTTTCATCAATTTCATTAGAGATGTCTTCTCCTTGATTGAAACAGGATTATGGGATGTCTGCTCCTCCTTCCATGGATTCCTCCTTGGAGATTGTTGCCTAGTCCGAGTCTCCCTTATTGATTTGAGTTATGTTCATGGAACTCATTCCCAGTTCCATATCTATATGTACACCATTTAATTACACTTCATTTTTCATGAAAGGTTATCTATCTTAGGTTAGGATAATAGTCATGTTGGGCATCATTGGGAATTTCTGGACATTGGGAACATTGTTCACCAGTAAATATTCCTCTTGGGAGGGCATCTCATATGAGGAATCATAGGCATATAACCTAAGGCATCCCATGTCGATCATAAGGTAATTTATTCCAGGGGAGTAAATATTATAAGGATTTTTTACCTCTGGAATCCCATGTTTATTACATGGGGTAGGTATTTTGGGTCAGGTCACAAGTTCTAGATCCTATGGATACAGATCATAAGGTCTTAGTAAGATAGATTGGGGAATGAGTTTAATATCCTATAGAGATGATATAAATGAATCATGATTCCTGGTGGAGGCTGATTCGAGAGGTGTGTCCCAAGGAGGGTTGATGTCACACCTAGATAGTATAACGATGGATCAACTTGACCTATGGAGGTAGATCTTGAGTTGTGGATCAGAACGCCCCATAGAAGGGGATCTGGGAGGTGCGTCCCTAGGAGGGAAGATGTAACACATTGATAGTTTACCAATATATTGATTGAACCTCACGGAGGCATCCTACATACCCTATTTAGAATATATAGATCAAAACCAATGTAGTTCAATGTTTTAGTTTATGTCCATGTGATAGGAACAATTCATGTAGTTTAACATCATTCAATAAAGACACTTGTGTTGTGAAAGGAGCGTCAATGATGGATGGTGTGGTGATTATGCATAGAAGATTAACTTCACAAGAGGAATTCTATTGAGGAAATTTCTATGGGGATTATGCCTGATAGATTCCAGAGTGCGAGCCTTTATGGCCCGTAGGTGTGGGGCTTATGCATAGAAGTTTCCTATGATTGAAGCTTTATGGATCACAGTGGGAGAGGGTGGAATACCATAATGATCGTACATGGGGAATCCTATGTTCATCACATAGGGTAAGGATATAATTTTATGTCATGTTCTGAGGAAATATTCATGGGGTTTAACTCCATACAACTAGGATGTGGAACTAGATAGTTTTATGTCATGCAGTTCAGGCATGGGTGGACTCACTCCTCACCCCCTAGGGCTTACGTGACTACCGCTCATGTGCCTTTGGGTGGGGCATGACATTGTAATTTCCATGGAGGAGTCATAAATAATGAGTTCCACATTAGATTACCTATACTTAGAAGAAACTAGGGTTAAATTACTTATTCTTAGAAGAAAAAGGTAGGGCAACGACTACACTAGTGGCACATGAGACTTCAAGTAGGGGACCCAAAAGTTTTTGTGAGCAACTAGGTTAGGTTTCATGAAAAAGTTGTGCGAACAGGGTGATCTAGCATATGGTCAACTGATAGAGTCAAGATACATGGTTGTGCACATGTTTTTGGGGTTACACACAGTATATGATTACACACAAGTAGGTTCTCATTGCATGCACTAGGCTAGCCTTAGGGGTAGTTGCACGAGGATAATCTATAGATAGAAAAGTCAAGTTCTGAACTATAATAGGTATGTCATGAAAATTAATTACATTTAAGGATCAATCATTTCTAGTTTTTTAAACTATCATAGTGAAGAAAAGATTTGCACACAGAAGAGTGGTCATGGGAAAACTAAGTATGCTACACCTGATTGGAATATAGTACTGATCTATATCATATATGATTATATAAGGAATTGTATATATCTCAATTCCACACCTATCATGAACATGATCTACTTTCAGAGCTTCTTAGTCATTTCTCTCTAGATACCAACACATTCCACCTTCACTATGGGTAGGTGGGCATCAAATTTTGGGATATGAACCTCATCGGTGGAATCCTACTGGATGGGTTTCAATATGATGAATTTCTTCCAGCACCAAATTTTTGGTCAAATAGGTGGTAGACTCCTCTCCCAGCACAACATTTTCTTGAAACATTAACCAAAGTGTTGAGGAATCACCTCCCCCAACAAGGATATCACATTCAAGAAATGGATGGTCATGTTATTAAAGAAGGATCCATATGTGAAGATTCTTGGCTGATCAATGTAGTGCACAATGGAATAGTAAAGGAGGAGGTCAAGCTCACAATGGATGATTCTAGAGGAGGGAGAGTATGAAAAGTGATGATTCATTATGGTGGAGGACTGGAAGTTGCTTATTTTCTACACCACATTTCTCACTACATTTCTCAGCAGCTGGATACTTTTAGTTAGAGATACCCACATGGGCCTGTGTTTCAGGGTGCTAGTGATGGAATCTATTATGGTAGCTGGAAATAGTGTGAACATGGGCATACCGATGCTATCTCAACACTATAGAAAACCGGGGAATATGGTGAGGGGATACGGGAACGATAGGCTTTGTGGCCCATTCTTATTTCTGCATGGATGGATTTCAGTGTACTTAAAAGGCTATGAGTTTCTGAATTCCATTATCCCACCAAACACTGACATAAAACCCTATTTTCTCAACATCACTAGGGTTTGGTTAGTGATTCTTAGTGAGACTGGGGTTACAATGGGAATTGAAAACTATGTGAACTTAAAATTATACCTATTTAAAACCCTAGTTGGCATGATGGTGGAAAAACTATAGGAAATATTGGAGAAAAATTAGTACCTTATTTCTTTTCAGGTTGGATTTCTAGTGGGAATGATTGATGAAAACATCTATTGTGATCCATAAACGCTATCCCGGTTCACTAGATAGTTTGGGTGCCTCTAGAATCCAATGATAAGAGTCTACATGGGGGTCTATGAAGAGTGGAACCCCTGTATTGTAGCACTCTTAATTTCAAGTAAGTCACCCTTTCTTTATGATTTTTAAGTATGTTATGTGTTTGGGTGATGTTTTGGAGGGTTTGGAAGACTTTTGGAATTTTTTTTGGACTTTTCTAAAGGTTCACGTTTGGTACATAGATAGTGAAAACCATGAAACTCCTATAAGAAATTGTGCACAGTGAGACATGGGATAAAGGGAAGGCACATAGTTAGGTTCATGGGTTTTCCAAACCATGTGGTCACCCAGGAGAAATTGTGAAAAGTGGGACAAATAGATTTGGAATGGTTGGCACATGGTTTGTCTAACCATGAAGGCCAATCAGATGAGGTTCTCCTTGAGGTAAAATCTAGCACATGATCAGCACGCGATTTTCTTAACCGTGTGACTAACCATGTACGGTTTAAAAAAAAGATCCTAAAAAGTGTATCTAGGTTAGGATTAACTTTTAACCCATCATTTTTTCTCCATTTCAGCCCTAACTTGAAATTTATTCCTCTCAAAGGCTGTGGAACCTTTTCTCATTGAATCAGAAGTGATCTATAGGAATTTCTTGGTGAGTTGAAGCCATATTCCCTTAGTAATTCCTTATTTGTGGCAATTTTTCATGGTTTTTCATAAATCTAATTTCTTTCCCCTCTAAATTTCTTATATATAGTCCTTTATGGATAGATATATGGGTTTTGATGCCAATCATGGTTATATTTGGCCTTGTTGATGTTAGGGGAGGAGATCTAAGGCAAGTTTTTAGAGATTCAACCTAGTTTTGTGGGATTTCTCATGTTGTTCTTCATTTTTTTCCAAAATTCCCAAGGTAGGTGGATTCAATCTTGAATCCTATTATTATAACATGAAGGATTTGTTTCAAATTGTTTAAATTGATTGAAATTGATTGTGAAATTGGTTTTAAAATAATGTTAAAAACATTATTTAGTTATGGTTTGTGTATTTTTGGATTTTGGGAAATTGGTTGTGCAAAGTGATTGGTTTTCTTGATTTTAAAATGTTTATTTTAATATATGGATTTATGAAAATGGTTTGGTTGAATGTTTTTCAATAAAATAATGGTTTTATTGAAATGTATTGAAATTGTTGATTTGAAATGGTTTTGGAATACATAGATTTGTGTGAGTTCATGCTTTCAACATGACCCTGAATAAGGGGCATGTACATTAGGGTACAAAGGGATATGACCATGGATAAGGGGAATGTGTCATTGGGGATCAAGGATATTGGACAATTTGTGATGACTTAGTGGATGGAAAATAAACCTCTCATGAGCATGGAACTATCACTAGAGAATGCATGTGTGGGTGTGTTGGAAATCATGGAATGGGTATGCCAAAATGGAATGTGAAACGGTTTAAAGTATTGTCTATTTTCTTTCCTTGAAAACTGTTTTGGTATGAAACTATTTGGATATGTTATAGATTTTTGAACTATTAAATATAGTTTTTATATAATTTTTTTTATATAAATATGCTAACTTGTTCTATCCTAGTGGCATGAGTAGGGAAGTCATTTGGGGAATGCCTACTAAGTTTCATTACTCACCACTTCTTTGGAACTATGGAAGGTAAAGTATCAAACTTCTCTAGTGGTTCATCATGATACTTTGACTGTATTGTTGAATTGGAGCATGGATCATGTTTGGAGCTGTGGAGTTATTTCATTGGAGTCCTTGGGTTTTGTTTGGGTTTCCTTCTGCTTTGTATTTTGATGTTAGTTTTCTTCCATTATGGTATTATTTTGTAGTTTTGTTTTGATATTAATGGTATTAATTTGATTTTTATCACATTATTATCATGCATCATATAATGGTTTTGGTTTTGGAATGTTTGGTTGTGGTTGTTTTATTTCAAAAGTGAAAATATTCCCCCAATTGCATTGAATTACTTGGCATTATTTCCATCCTTTGGTGCCTTAGGGATGTCACTTCAGTCCAAGTAGAAATTATATCTTGACTCAAGCCAATAAAAAGGGGAAGGATGTTACATGTATCCTTTTTTTATCTATGGTGGATGCTGATAGGCTAGGTATGAGGAGAGACGATCATGCAGCCACCCACCAATGTGAAAGTCAACCTATCTCAGGATTATGCTAGCAAATGGGTGGCAGTATACTCGAGTGTGATCTTACAAAAGCACATAAGGGTGATCATGTCGGCGAGGGAGGGTCCATTGTAAAAGAAAGGTATGTGGGATTATCTTTAAATAGAAATCCAGACATGAAGATAATCTCAAGCTAGAGCTTCTGTGGGAGAGGCTTAAGGTTCTACTGCACCCCCACCTCTTATAGGAGAGGCCCTTCCCTAGAAATAGTTATGGGAGCAATCTGGGGTCTCCCATGATGGAACAAGTATTTCCAGAGAGGATATTTGTAAGAAGCTATAATACATACTGCAACCAGCTACTAATACTATCTTTCCCATGATCTTTCTGTCTTGGAGGACTCTATGAATGTCTATGATGATGGACTACTTTAGGTGGAATTTGATCCAGGATGGAGTTGAGTTTTTTGATATTGATATTTCCTTGATCATGGATAAGGTGGGATTACATGAGAGGCATATGTACCTAGATTCCATCGACACATTATCATTCCAATTATAGTACCTGATCTCCCTTCCATCCTAGTGTGATTAATGTTCGGTGGTGAGCCAAGACGCGGGGAGACACCACATTATGATGAATTTACTGAAGAGGCATCAATAGACAAGAGTGAAAAAGACTCTAGTGATGAAAAATCCTAGGGTCCATCTACAAATTAGGAAATCCCTTAAGAGAGAAGTGAAATAGAACCTTCATATGATGTCTACTTAGTCGAACTCCTTGAGGTAAGCTTGCTAACTCATCCTTCTTATCTCTCCTACTTTGTTTTTTGTAAGCACTAACCGAAATTTTTATTGTACAGGAGAAAGATGAAAATCATAAAGGGAAAATTGATGGAGGTAAAGAAGGAACTCCATTGGATGTCATGGGTAATTCCCTGGGGCCTATTCTAGAGGAAGAAGCAACTGGTGGATCTATTTAGGAGGTTGAATTGGTGACCTCAGAGGCCCAAATCCTCCCTATCATTTACAAGAAACCATGCCCTGACATTCTAATGGAGACAACCACTGCAGGAGAAGTTTCATGCCTGGGGCTGATAATCAATGAAATACCTCTAACCCAAGGTATGACTAAATCTCAATTCACATGACCCTTCTTAAAATTTCATAGAGATTATTCATCAACATGTTTCTCTATTCCCACGTAGCTCCTAATAAACCAACATTATATGGACTGGTGCTGGCCATTGAAGTGTCATCCGACATTGAAGGGTCTCCTATGGTGGATATTCCCATTGAGGTTCAAGTACCAAGTCTTTATATTACCAGCCTCTATAAGTATTTTTCTCTCATATTATCTTAACTTGTCACTTTTTGATCAAATGGACTGATGTGCTCTTTGATATCTATATTTCATGCATAAATTCTAGGGTGTTATATTTTATTGATTCCAGTATATAATTGATTATTCCTTTAAATTTATGAACAATTTAACATTTTTTATGTTTTATGGAAGTATATAATGAATCTTGTAAAAGGAGAAAAATATATTAAAATAGGATCTAAAAGTCACTAGATTTTTGAGACCAAAAGAAAAAACACATGAAGATAAAGGTATCTGAATAACTGGATGAAGAATATTTACACGTCATATATTCCATTACATGAAGTTATCTTCATGAGATATCACCACCACTCAAGACAAGTTGTTAAACAATACATGCTGTGAAAATCCATTACATGTCGTGTACACTATACACAATGTGAAAATTCAGGAAAGAAGTAGATACGAAAAAGCCACCGCTGACATGGATTACACGTCATGTAATTTTACACATCATGTAATTATTTCTGAATAGAAAAATAAAGATATAATTTATGAGGTTTTTAAACTAGGGGGATTATAAAATCACCCCCAGGGGGCTATTTTGGAGGTTTCCTGGACTAAGAAGAGTTACATGGATGACGTCACACATGGAGATCCACCACAGAGCTTTTCTTTGCCTCCGTTATTCACCACTATTCTTCCTAGGATATCTGTGATGATAGTTCTCATCATTACTAGCATGAGAGAGTAGTTTTCTTTATGTAGTTTGATGTGACTGTAGGGAGAAGCATTGTTAGGGATTTTTTTCTTATTTTTCTATTATTATTTTGGATTTCTGCAACACCATTTATTAGTTCCAATATTCTTTTTTTTTTCATTTTCCTGACCATTTATCGTGATTTTAGGAGGTCCATTTTTTATTAAATCAATTAATTTCCCTATTTTATGTATGGCCATTATGAAATATAGGTTAGTTATGTTTAAATAGGGGTTTAGGTATCCTATTTTTATGATCAAACCTAGTATATGACCATCACAATGGTGAAATCATGTGATTAGCACATGGTAAGATGTCCAAGGATCCCTACTAACCCAATTCCAACACCAAATATGAATTAACTCATAATCAATTGAATCTCTAGAACACGAACCTAATAATAGATACAACTGACATGTCTTATCTCTTGATATATAAACCAATCCTTATTGAAATTATTTTTCTTTTTGTAAATAATCAAACAATTTCAATTTCAATTTAATTAATTAATTTATAACATAAAATACCATCCTTATGGGTTCAACATTCAGACTTTCTAAATACTATATTTTTAATCAGGTTTTTTGAGTTTTATAAATTATTAAATTTGTGTAGCCCCATCGGAAATTAATTACAGTCTAAAAGATATTAATATTATTTCAAGAATTACATGAAAGGGGGAATGCCCAATAAAAATCAGTGGATGGAGCATCTGAGGCGTCTTCCCTGATGGTTTTTCAGGCCCTTGAGGAGACGGTCATTCAAGTTGAACTAGGCTTGGTCTCAGGGGAATAGTTTGATTCAGTTTTGGGTGACACCACTAGTGGGGTGGACCTCGAGTCTAGAGGAGGTGAGCCACTGAGGAAGGGTCAGATGAAGATGACTAACATATTGATATGGAGCCCGACTCAACTGGGAGGATCCAAAAAGAGTACCCTATTGTTTCCTTTCTCATGGTTTTCCCTAAATATGATCCTAACCCAATTGAAGAGTTAGAAGACTCTAGTTTGTATATTTCCAAAGAGAACCGCATAGTTTGGCATAGGGTGTGGAGGAACATTTAGATGTTTCCTGGAACAAGAATATGTCTTATGGAACCCAGAATCTCTAAGTGTCCAACCAAGAAATCCAAAATCTAGAGGAGTAGGAGAATGAGTGTTCTGGCTTCCTCAATTATCAAGAAGAGGTGATTCTCCAATTGAGGGATCAGTTGGAGGAGGATGAGGATCAATAAAGGCAAGAGATATCCTAGATATCCAATCTCTAAGACGAGAAAGGTCAGGTGAAGATCATGGATGATGAGATTTATCCTATGGATAAGGAGGAGGAAGTAGATCTTGATAGGTGGCATCAGATCCTTGAATCCACATGACAATGGATGGTGGTGCTAGAACAATCAATCACTAGGGTGGATCCATAGGTGAAATTTTAGCTAGGATATAAGAGAGGATGAAGTATGTAGATGAACCTATAATATTACCTAATTTTTTGATTTAATATTTCCTACAAGAATGGTAATATTTATTTCATCATATTTATTATCAAAACTAAATCATATTCGTGAAAAAACTAATGATCAATCCCTAAGCTTGCATGAGTCATGATTGGTGTGAGAAACAAGAGGTGACCATGTGATTTCCCATTTATATGAGAGTGTCAGGAAATTGTCAGACACTCAAGGTCTATATTTGTTGACTAAACACCTGGAGTGTTCATGCTGAGAGGGGATATAGCTAGAGAATGGGGCTCTCTGAATATCTAATTTTTTTTCAATGTGTGGTAGTGCACTAATGGGGTAACTCTAGGGGTGCTGAATTCTACCCAAATATAGGGGTATGGGGAGTTATAATAATGATTCCGAAGATCTTGAAAACAAGGGGAGTGGAGTGGCGATACAAGATAAATTTTTACCATGTTATAAACACAACATCTATATTGTCAGCTAGGAATGGGGACCAAAAACCGAGGTTCGGCCACTGACCATGTTTGAAATATAGAACATATCTCAAAATGTCGTAAAAATTATTTTATTGAATTGTACTAGGATGATAGGTGAGACACTTTGGAAAGGAACCATTTCCATTATGGGGTCCTTTTTTATGTGGAAGAGGATGAGGATCCAAATAAGAGGCACACAAATCATTAAAATGATGTGTTGGAATGTATGAATGGATTTCAACAATCCCAAAACTTTTCCACCAAGACTTGAGGCACATTAGGTAGGTGGATCAGTCTGAAAAGAAATGAAACTCATATTCTATGAAAGTGTGGTAAAGGATGATAAACAACAGTAAAAGAAGATGAATAATGTGGTATGTTACCATCACCGAAGGAAATGAATTCTTGGGTAAGATCCTTGGATACCTCATAGTTCTATGTCATGAAATGTGGATGATAAACATGGAGTTTAAAATCATACATTGAGGATATTGGAAACTTAATTTAATTTCATATGGTGAGGATGATGCATTTCAAAATTTAATTTCATGTGACCAAGATGTGGTATGAGGGGCTTATACACCAAGATGCCCACAGTTTATTCCTCATGTTAGGTCAAGAGGAAATCCCATGTCCAATTCACAGGGTAGGGTTACAATTTAACATCATGTGAAAGGAAATGTAAACCAACATGAATGGGGAGCCTAGGAGACCCTCCATATGGAATATATTGGAGACACCTTATACACACATAGTTTAGGGTCATGATATTGGGACCATGGATTCTGGTTTATGTTCATAAATCTTGGACCTTGAGTGGGTACCCCAGAAGGAAATTTGTAGCACGCAAGTGTGATGACCCAATGTGAATTCAGGGATAATGAGGCCCAATGTCGTGCAACATATTACTGATGTGATTCAGACAAATTTTAAAGTCATGTTGTTTGGTATTGGGATCTACTATTAGTTTAAGTTCATAGTGTTTGGACAATGGGGTGCCCTAAAGTGTTTGACATGACATGGAGAAATATTAACCTGACCTAGATTAAGGTTCAAGAAGGCCTACCTAAACAACATGACTTTAAAAAATGCCCACTGGGCCTTCAGGCTATGTAATGGGTCTCCCTCTACCCAGTTAAAAGAGGTCTTTGCTTTCCTTTAATAATAAATGAGGCTTCGGCCCCAACCTTTAAAAAAAATGGAACTTAGACAAAAGGGAGGTTTTATATCTTGAAGGAACATGCACAACATCGAAGGAAGATAGTGTGACATGAATGAGAATCCTAGGAGTCCGCTTGATACCACACTAAATGTTTCCAAGACAACTTGCATATAGTTTAAGGTCATGATTCCCAGACCATAGGGGGGGGGGGTATTTGAGGATTCTCATGCATTAAAAGAGAGTTCTCACCTAATGCGAGTAGAGACAATGAGGCCATAAACCACATGAAGAAATCTTGAAGCTGACTACACACAGTTTACAATCGTATGGCATGGACCATGGATAATAGTTTAAAATCATATTTCATGGACTAGGGAGATATTTTGAGTTAAAAGGGTATACATGGGGAAAAAATAGGTAAAATTATATGTTAATGGAGAGAAAATAGGCTCACGTATGACACAAGTACTAGGAATAATACGACACATAGTTTAAGGTCGTAATACCGGGATCAATGGAAAGGTGGTAATCAGTTTAATTTCATGATTTATAGACTGGGGAATGTTGGTATCAAGGGTGTACATGTGAAAAAACAAAGGTAAGACCCAACATAAATAGATCCAAGGGGGATCTTGTACAACATGCACACCTTGAGACAAACTGCACATGGTTTATGGTCATGATACTGGAACCGTAAATGGGGGATAAGGAGATAAAGGTTTGGTAAATTTGCAACTAGGTGTTGAGATAGAAAATATATGAATCTCTATATATCCCATGAGGATGAGAATAAATCCACACGTAGTTCTGAAACATGGTGTGGAAGGAGATCGACACCAGTGGGGAAATCCTCTCCAAAGAGGGAATTGAGGCATCCCACAGTTATCGTGGGTAATCCCATGTTCAGGGTATGGGGAAAAGTTTTTTGAACATACCATATTTATCTTATGAGGCATCCTAGTTTGATATGGGGTAAAGATCATCTCTTATTAAATGGAATCTTAGTTTTGTGCAGGGTAAGATCATAGTTTAACACCGTGTGTTGAGGACATCAGGTTTTATTATTTAAATTCATACATCTTATACTATAGGGGATGAAAATAGTTTAAGTTCACAATTCTTAGACCTATTGAAAATAGTTTAAAGTCATGTTTCATGGACTATAGGGTGGTTATTAGATTAAGGTCTTAAATATTAGACTATGAGCTCTTAGTTTAAGGTCATGGATATCAAAGAGTATTATCCATTCTAATATACCTTATTAATGGTGTATGGTGTTTCCAACTCGGGCTCTAACTTTGTTGGCCTCTTTCTTGGTATCAATGGTGTTCTAAGAGCTAGTATCACATCACCTTGGATAAAGGAGTGTAGTAAAAACTTCTTATTTAATTATCTTCATATTATATTATGGCGCCTATCTAGATTGTGAAAATCCTAGAGCCTGTTCTCTTTGAGGGATTATAGCTCAACTAGATGGACTTATGCCATTTTTTGGAAACTAACTTTTGATGGAAACTGACTTTTGATGGTCAAGACTACCTCTTTTCCATACATCAGTGAATATGGGGTCCCCTGTACGGAATTAAAATTTTTCATCCAATAGGCCTAGTGGGTATTGATGATATTTTCTAGCTAGTTTTTATTTTTCTGACCCACCATATTCTATATAATTTTATAGAGAGTCTTGTTGAATTCTGAGATCTTTCCATTTTTTCACGTATGGTAGCAAGAAGTATGGTTGGACTAGATATTATACTTGGAAGAAAACCTCTTCAACTTAGTAACCCAAAATTTGGTGATGTTTCCAGTTATAATTTCATGAGAGAATCTGAATTGATGTATGATATGGGATCTCTAAAACTTGACAATGGATCAGGTCTTAATATACTTAAGGGGAATAGACTCTTACCACTTAGAGAAGAAGTCTATCGTAATTAGGATGAAACTGTACTGGTGAGCTATCATTGGTGTGTATGACCCCACAAAATCAAGTCCCTATACCATAAAAGGATAAGAATACTTAGTGGTGTAGAGAATCTCGAGCAGTCGATGAAAAAAATTAGCATGAATCTGAAATGCATGGTACTTCTTGGAAAACTTGATGCAGTCTTGAACCATGGTGGGATAGAAGTATCCCAACCTTCTAATTTTATTGGAGGGTTCAATAATTCCAGATGAGTGCCATAGGATCTAACATGGACTTCCTAAATAACTAGGGGAATCTCATCTCCTTGGATTTAATAGAGGAAAACTCCATCCAACCCACATCTTTAGAGAGTTCACTCTAGTTTAGGTATGCCCGAGAGTGTGAAATGAACTACATGACAACAAATTCCATCATGATCAGTTAGATATGGTGGTAAAATTACATTCTAGAGATAATCAATGAAGGTAGTTGACTATTTGGGTATTTCCTTTACTATGGGGGAACCTGAGGGTCTTAACATAGAAGTGTCAGTGGTTATCTAGTTCACCTGTTGGTTTCCATCATCATTTAAAAATATGGGAGCAATGACCCTCCGATGCACCACATGAATGAATAGGTCATCTCGATCAAGCTCTATTAAGGACACAACATGAATCTACAAGGTGTCAATGAAATCATTCTGCAACTGAGGGACATGAGTCACTTACGAATGATAATGGAAGTGACCCATCAATTGAATAGTGTACTCCAATATGGGAGTGAGATCTTTATTTCTAAAAATGTAATCACCATCAATCTGTTTGATGAATAATTTGGATTCCCTCTTCACATGAAAGTGAGGAACATCAATCTTGAGGGCCATATCAAGACTAGTAATAAGAACCTAATACTATGCCCCATTGTTGGTGAACCCTTTTGACAGTAAGAATGAGTATGAAAGGTTTTCCTATATAGGAGTGATGAAGACAACACCCAAGCCTACTCTTTTGATCATGGGATCATTGATCCTTATACTGGCTAGGCTTCTAGAGGAACTATCAAAATGAATATTAAAAAATGAAATATCATGATCCACTGATAGGATAACCTCATATGGGAAATAAAAATATAGGGGAATTTATTCAGGGGCCGAATGGGCTACTAAAAATTCTATCAATACTTGGACCTTGACTACATTATTTAGAATAAACCTGATCTCATACTATTGAAGGATCACCAACCAAAATTCTAACCTTCCTATCAACATGGGTTGATTCTAGATATACTTCATCAGGTCTACTTGGGACACCATATGTTTCTCGTGACGCTATAGGAAATTCTGTAACTCCTACACCGAAAAACCAGTGTGAGGTAGCTCTTCTCAATAGGGGAGTATTTGGTCTCCATATCATGGAGCATGAAACTGAGATAGTATAAACTATTCTATCCTCCATCATTATTCCTATGGATGAGAAGGTAATTGAGGGACCATTCTAGGGTGGTCACATTGAAGACCATAGGCTTCCTAGAGATGGGTGGTATCAGAACTAGAGGCTATATCATATATTTCTTGATTTCTTAAAAGGTGTTTTGGTACTATACAACCCACTGGTAGATGGTTTCTTTCTTCATGAGCATCAAAAAGGTATTATTCTTTCTAGGTAGATTCATGATGAATCAACATATATATGTTAAGTGGACTTAGAGGCCTCATAGATTTTAGAGGTTTCTTGGGAGAGGCATCTGATTGATGGATTTGATCATCTCTGAGTTGATAGAAATGCCTATGTATTTGATGATGAAGCCAAGAAACTTCCTAGATTTAACCTTGAATTCACCCATCAAAGGGTTCATCTTTAGGTTCCAGTAATGAAGGAATATAAACACTTTCTCAAAGTCATTGATATGGTCTTGATGTTGGTGGAACAACCAAGTCATCCAAATATAATTATATGAATGTAATAAGAATTAGTTTGAAGATGTGGTGCATGACCTTTGGATAAGTGGATCCTAAATTCTTTAGGACGAAGGGTATCTCCTGATAGGATAATTTCCCTTGAAGTGACTTGAAGGCGGTGGACTCCTCATCCTTGGGGGCCATCCAGATCTGGTTGTATACAGAGTATCCATCCATGAAGGAGAGGGTCTGGAACCCTAATGTTTAATCAATCAACAACTTTGTCATAGGAAGGGGAAATCATCATTCAGATAGTGGCGGTTGAGTTTCTAAAAGTAGATAAAGACTTTTATATGACCATTCTTCTTTCTAACTGGGATGATGTTGGCTAGCCACTTGGTGTATTAGAATTCCCTGATGAAGTTGGATTTAATAATATTATTAGCTTTAACCTTGACCATAACACCATGATATGGTTGAATATCTATGGGAGAATTCTTGAATATGTGATGAATTTTTGGGAGGCCGATACGGTGGAAATTGAACTGAGGATATATCCCTTTTATCTTGTCATAACTCTAGGAAAATACATCACAATTATCTTTTAGGAAGGTTACATACTATTGTTGCTACTCTAAAGGCATGGCTGCACTGATCAGTGTTAGCCTTAGGTCTTCCCTAGTACCAAGGTTCACCTGAATCAAATCATCAATGGTGGTGGAGAAACCCTCTTCAAATACATGAGGGGAATCTTCCAAATCCTCTTCATTGTTTGAGTTAGGATAATTGGTAGGAGGAGGTGGTTCCCTTGGACCAGATGACTCAGGAGAAGCACTGGTGACAACTTGTCCGAACATGAAATCTTCACTAAGGGACTCCTACTTTGCTGACACGGTGGAAAAAAATCTTTATAACCAATTCTATATGGACTATGAACACAAGTTCCAAGATTGATTTCAAATTAATGGTGGCCTATCATCTTTTTTTGGTTCAACATTTCTCTGAAGAACATGGGAGAGTTCCATAGAACATTATCCATAGGGCAAACCTCTCGGTACCGTATAGGGGTATGGGATTATGGTATTAACTGGTCCTACCTTGTGTAAGAGTATGAGGTAATATATGGATGTTCCTTAATTTTAGGGATTCTAATAACCTTTTTCTTGGAGACAACAAAGTAACCTCCCAGGTTTGACATTGTGGGATCCAGTTGATAAATCAAGAGAATGAAAGAATCATCTAGTCTTCCCATGGATTGGCTGTGGTGGTTGTCAGATCGTTGGTGTGCTTAGATCCATTGGTATGAACCTTCTTCCCCTCCCTATTGTATTATTATACATCTATATAGTTGGATTTATTGGAGTATAAGGGAGATGTATCACCCTAGATAACCCTTACTCGACCATTGAGGGAGTGCTTGAGGCACTGGTGAAATGATAAGGGAACTACTGCATGAAAGTGAATTCAGGGCACACCTAACAACACATTATAGATAGTTTCCTATGAAACTGCCATGAACTCAGTGATTACTATAAATCCACCAAACTAGGCTTTTATCCATACCTTTCCACATGGTTTCTAATCACTCTTTTCATAGCCCTGAATTTTTAGGTTGGAGGGAGTCTAATATTCCTTGGTCAGTCCCACCCTTTAGAGTGTTCGGGTCAGGATGAGGCTGATCTCAGAACCTGTGTCCACTAAGAAGTAGAAGAATTCCACACCATTTAATTGGTCTGCAATATACTTCGAGCATTTTTTACCTTGCTCGAGGGAACCTTAATCTTCCCCAGAGAATGATATGATGGATTTTCACTCCCCTTTCTCAATATTTTATTCATAACAGTCCTCTGTAGAAACTACCTATACATAGAATTGAAGTGGGATTTCAAGGTTTCTGTCAAGGCCTCATTCATTTATTTTTTCAAGTGTAAGTCCTCAAGGATCAATATCCTTGTGGGTATGCTTGTGAGGTGTTTCAATATATCATAAGTACATTCCAAAGGCATGTTTCTCACATGGGGGGGGGGGGGTTCTCCTTTTATGGATGAAAAATGGATGTTTCTAGCTATACCACAATGTTCTAGCTAGTTCTATAATTTTCCTACTACTAACTAGTTGACCTACTCTGAACTGCTGTGGGATGAATTTTGGTTGATTAAGGCCTAGCTCTGGATAGACGTGACTGATCATGGTGCAGTCACAACTAAGATTCTCATTAAACTAACACTTTTAGTTGTGGTGATGTACATGAAAGAGATAACTAAGAGGATTGTTATTTATATGATCTATGAAAAACCTTCTTCCTGGTCTCGATATCATAAAAAATCTAACTTAAAATATTAGTTGGAGCATTCTGGAAGCTCACATGTCCTTGTAATTTCCTTTGACAATGTCAGTCTGAGTCAACTAGGGGAGTTTCATGTTACTTCTCACTGTCGGGCTTCGTGAAGTGATCTACCAACTTGATAGATTTCATGAATGTGTATTCCTTATCATCATCAGTGAAGTCATCCTATTCTGGGTAGACCCTAGGTGAAGTTCCCAACTCAGGAGGCATGAAACAACCAAGGGTTTAGGATGTATTTGGAGCTAGTAGGGGACACTGATCTCCCTTGCATCATCTACACCTTCTATTCTATGTACTATAAGTCTATGATTTAGATACAGGAATAAAGGATGGAATAGGTTCATAAAAAAGGAGTTTTTGGCCTTCCTAGATGGGAAAATATGACACCATAGGAATGGGTAATTGACTTACAAGCCAACCAGTCATAATATTTCTACATCCTGTAGTTACAATCCTACTTCCATTCACTCGAGCCTTTGCTGTCACTACCAGGTTCTTCGGAGATATGGGTCACCTATGTTGCTCCATCTCCCAAATTAACCAAAACTTGAACACATAAAATTATTTGATGGTATTTCCAAGGATCCTTTGCTACAAAAAATGGTCTTGGCGGTCTGTGCATCCAACTTTATGGGGCTTATTGTACTCTGGATGCTTCAAAATCCCTTTCTCTAGGGAACATATGAAATATCCTAGAACTTGTGAATCCCATAAGGAATATTTTTTATTCATTAGTTATAGTAAACGCACTACATGAGCATAGCCTTGATGAGGAGATAGATCCACATTCTCTCATCTGGGGGGTTGCACCTAACGAGCTATTTTCTAACGATTCTGTTCCAGGTGTGGCTGTGGCTGATAGAGCTATGACAGGAGAGGCTATGATTGGTATGGATACACTTGGTAAGGATCCTCTAAAAAAGGATCTAATAAATATACCATCTTGAGGTCCTCTACTTGTACATAGGTATCCATCTCTTATTTGGAAGGCCTTCTTGTAGGAGCAAGAAGAGGCAATAGGTTGACTGTCTAATCTGCTACTGGGCTTCCTCTAAAAAATGGGCCTTATAGAAAAACTAATAGAATCCACTTGTGAAGTTCCGAGTGATGATTTTAGGGACCATATTATCCTTGAAATTCCATACAAAAATCATTAGTAGCTTCTCTTGAGTCAGCTGTATGTTGAGTGAGTACGTGAGGCCTTTCCACCAGGTTAAAAATACTACAACTCTATCATCAGGACTTTTCTTGCACTTGAATAGGTCATAAATACTTGTATTACTTGTGTTGGAGATGAACTAGTAAAGTAACTATCCATGAACGACATACCAACTAGCAATAGACCCTATAGGCAGCTGGCTGTACTAGACAAATGCGGGTCCCTCCAGTGTCTTAATGATGCACAAAATCTTGTCGGACTCTTACTATTCTAGGATTCCCAACATAGGTCCACACCTTGATATGAAGTTATAAAAGTGATGCAGTGGGTCAACTATACCATTAAATGGGGGAAAATATAGGATTTACAAACTTTGGGGGTTTTTGGATATTGTCCACCCTTGCTGGGTAAGGATTTCCATCGGGCATGATCACCACCTGTTTGGTTTCTAGGGACTCAAGGTGGGTGATGAGAGTGGCTATAAAGTTATCTTGGTGAGGGTTCCTACCTTGAAGAGGATCCTTGAAAACTAGTGCATTGATATGCTCATCAACTTAGTGAGAGGGTGCATCAACTTGAGGAATGGCACAGTCTAAGTCCCAAGGAGGATAATTAAATTGTTTGGGTGGGTTTGGTGGCCACAATTATACCATTTTATGTATACTATTGCCTATGATATTCTTGTATGGATGTTGTTACTGATCTATACTAGGTAAATATGACCAAGGAGGACTTGTTACTCTAATAGAAGAGTTAAGGGGTCTCTTGGGGAATTTCCATAATTCAGGTGTCAATCATTAATGAGGTCGACAATAATTATTTTATTCTCTTTGGGATAATAGATCAAGGAAGATACCATGGGATCTACCTCTGTCTTCAGTTAAAACTCAAATAGATTGAAGGGGTTTGAATTATTCTTTCCCATGTCGATATTACGAAGAGTAGACTATAATTCCCCATTGGATGAATCCCCAAGACTGAGTACTTGCCTCTACTAGTGAGTGAGGAAACTTGTTGGAGGGTCTATCTAGTGTTGTGTTACCCCTTGAGGTATGTTTTCCCTACCTAGGCCAATTTTAGATCCCCTATTCATGGAAAATTTAGGAACAACCATGTTTACCATGGTGGTACCCAGAGGGGAACCCTCATCGTTAGCAGGTAGGTTATACTTTTACAAGAAAGGGTTGAAGTTGAGAGTAATGTATTGTCCCTAAACCCTAATTTTTACATGTGGAGATGCCTCTTCCATGACCTAGTGAAGCACTATAGAACAAAAAAAGTAGGGACCTAAGCCATAAGAAGTACCATGTTCTCAAACCTCCATCGATGTTGGTCTATGGCTTCAAGGTGATCATGGATTCGTAGGTAGGCTAACTAATGACCATGGAGGTGGTGAAACATGGACCATATAATTTGGTGGAAATACACAGCCTGGTCCTTAGTAAGGGACTACAAGATGTTGAAGTTTGGATTTTCTTGTGGCCATAATACCATAAGAAATTGGTTCGTAGATAGAATCTCCCACATGACATATTGATTAGAGTAAAAGACCTATAATTGGTTGGCACAATATCAAACCGATGATTTCTGAGAGACATGTGGCGATATCGATGTGGATTAGTTCTACGGATCATTGACTGGTAGAGGAGTCACTGAATGAGTCACATGTTCACTACATTCTAGGATGTCTCTAGGGGGTAGCACCAAATATATAATCAAATCTTTATAGGATGGGTATTCACCACTACCTCACGTGCAAGGGTAGAAATACTCATATGTGACTCAATAGAGTTCTCACCATTTGAAGGTTTCAACCCTGACACTGAAATATCTCTAACTTCTTGAGTAGAGGTGTAGTAGAGGGAATATAGATATGGATATAACCATACTATAAGATCCTTGAATTGGGCCATAACATCCTCCACCTACAAGTACCTGCAGATGGATCTAGAGATCATGTGGACCACAAATTCTAGGATAGAAAATTTCAGTTGTTGGGATTCTATCCCAGAATCTAGAAGTTGGGTTGGAGACTCCATTATCTATTAATCTATCCACTCATAGTATAAAAGTTAGATGAGTTCTATATCAACTTTGAATTTACAAGTATTTCACCTTTGACATTGAGTGTTCTCCCTTATGCCCCTAGACAATTCTTCAGGCAAGCGTACCTCTTCGAAATGGGGAGGACCTCCATGCTGGTGGGTTGTAACATGAGGAGGAACTCTGTGCTGAGATGTTGGAGTACGGTTAGGGTCTACATAATGGATGGAAAAAGAGATGGGAATACGTATACAATTATTGTCAATGAAGTAAGGAGGACCTCCAATTAGTTTGGTGTTAGAGCAAGGAGGGATGTGTCATTGGTTGCAGGGTCCACTAGATTTGTGGAATATTCCAATTTTTGGGAATTATACTGAGCATTCCCTTGACATTTGCATCAGGTTCTTCGGAATAGGCCCAAAATATTAGGGGTGAAAACCACCCACTCTTCATCTTGTGGGACCAGTCGATGCTGACATTAACGAGGCCTAGTGGGAGCCCTCCATAGCGGCTCCTGGGAAGTAGTCACAAATGATGTGAATCAAGAATCCCATAATTATTCAGCATAGGGGAGAGAATCCTAAGAGCACTATGGGGATAGCTACTGAAGAAATTCATCATCAGAATAGGAGATGGTTTCCCTCTAAGTGACCCACAGGGGTGGTGGTGTCAGTGAGGTGCTAATGCCTCCATGTCATGGTGGGACATATCTCTCATGGGAATGAAACCTTCCTATTCATACTGTCATATGAGAGTATTGATCACCCTCCTTTGGATAACCTCATAGGGTGATATGGGGAAAGGACCCCCTATAGTGAAATTCATAGAGAATGTCATGGAGGGGTGGAGTTGTGTGGGATTTATGCATCAATGTTTCTTCTTCCCGGTGCCCATGGTTGGTGGGTTGTTGGATTCCTAAAGATTGAATCCTATAAGGAATGTGGATTCATCTGTCAATACATATACATGATAATAAATTCCCGATTCCCCAATGTCATCCAATATTCTGAAGTGGATAAGAATCCACATTGATGATTTCATAGACTGAGGAAGCCCATTGCTAACTGCCCCAATACACAAGTGAGTTCAATGATGGGCCCACCACTTGTTTGGGGTGACCTAGGACTGAATATTTGGAATTTGGTGTCATGAAAATCTGATGATTTATTGAATGCTACTAGTCCCCATAGTTGAGGAGAAGAGTTTCACTTCGAGTTCACCATTTTTTTCGAGACATTAACTAGGGGCCACCTACATGTCGGGATGCATTCACTTGCTTTTTATTGCCCCACATTACCACTTTACAAAGGTGGGAGAGTTTTATCTCTTTCATCGGAAATGTATACTCCATGAAAAAAATGAGATTATGGGATGTTTGTTCTTACTTCCATGGATTCCTCCTTGGAGATCATTTACTTGTTTGGGTCTCCCTCATATATTTGAGACATATTTATGGAACTCCTTCCCAGTGTCATATCTATGTGGACACCAGTTAATTACATTTATTCTGTCTTTAAAGGTCCAAAACCTTCGATCAATAGAGTAGTCACATTGGGAATCACTAGACATGTCTAGTCATTGGGCACATTGGTCACCTGTAAGTCTTCCTATTAAGAGGGAATCTCATATGAGGCATCTTAGTTATAGAAACTAAGTAACCCCATGTAGATCACAAGGTCATTGATGCTAGGGATATAAATCTTTCATGTATTTTCACCTCATGAATCCCATGTTTATTTCATGGGGTAGGTATTTTGGGTCAGGTCACAAGTTTTATGTCCTGTGGAGACAGATAATAATTTATTAGTAAGAGAGATTGGGGCATGAGTTTAATTTCTTTTAGAGATGGGCTGGATGGATCAAGATTACCTATAGAAGTGGATCTAGGAGGTTCATCCCTAAGAGGGATAATGTCACACCTGGATAGTTTACCAATGGATTAGAATGCCATGTGGAGGCAGATTCAGAGTTTTGGATAAGAACAAACCATGAAGGAATATCTGATAGGTGCATCCCAAGGAGGGAAGATTTCACACATGGATAGTTTACCAAAGGATCGGAACACCCCGTGGAGGTGGATTCAGAGTTACGGATTAGAATGCCCTGTGGAGTCAGATCCAAGAGGTGCATCCCAAGGAGGGAAGATTCCACACCTAGATAGTTTACCTATGTTAGGATTGAACCTCAGGGAGTCATCATACATAACATGTTTAGAATATGGGGATGAAAAACTATGTATTTCGATGCTACATCTTAAGGTCGTGCGACATGACCGATCCATTTAGTTTAACATCATGTAGTAAGGACTATTGTGTCACGAAAGGATAATCGATGAAGGCTGGTACAAGTATTATTCATATAAGATACCCTTTGTAAGAGGATTTCTATTGGGGTAATGGTTGTGTGGATTATGCATGAGAGATTCCCAGGTGTGATGCTATGTGGCTTGAAGATGTGGGGCGTATTCATAGAATCTTCACAAGAGTGAATATCTATGAACCATAGTGGGAGAGGGTGGAATCCCATGATGATCATACATGGGGAATCATATGTTCATAAAATCAGTTAAGGCTACAGTTTTACATCATGTGATGAGGAAATTTTCATTAAGTTTAACTTTGTACGACTAGGACATAGAACTAGGAAGGTTTACGTTATGCAACTCTAACGTGGGTGGACTCACACCTCACCCCTAGGGATTACATGACCAACTATCATGTACCTTTAGGCATGGAATGGTGTTGGTACTTCCATGGAGGAGTAGTCAATCACGAGGTCCAAATTAGAGTACATATTCTTAAAAGAAACAATGGTTAGAGTACCTATTCTTGGATGAAAAAGGTAGTGTATCAATTTCTCTAGAAGAATAGGGGATGTCAAATAGGGGACCAGGAACTTTTTGCGTGTAACTAGGTCATGTTTTGAAAAAATGTTGTGCAAGATGGGTGATCTATCACAGGGGAAACTAGTGGAGTCAAGAGACATGGTTGTGAACTAGTTTTGGAGTTTCACACAATGCCGTGATACGTGTAGGGAGGATGTCTTTCCATATACCTGGATAGCCTTAAGGGTAGTTGTGTGAGGATCACTCTGCTATAAGAAAACTCAAGTTTAAGCCCATGAGTGGCCTTTTGTCCAAATTCCCTACCTTTTAGGGTCCATGATCACTAGTTTTTCACTTTTTATAGAATAATAGGAGTTGTGAACAACAAAGTGTCATTCATCTTCTAGAGAGCCTTCTTAAAGGAGGGGTTGACCATCTATTTATAGATGAAATCCTCAAATGTGGTTGAGAAACTCATTGGGAATGGAACTAGAGTTGTTTACATCTCTATCCTTTTCCACTGGGGCTAGGAAGAGTAATATATCTATACTGACATCATATTTGTCATGAAACTAGAATGTTTTCATGATAGGGTTGCATGCAATGCTTCTTTCTTACACACAATAAGAATTTCTTGCATGTAGTGACATTTGGAATTTCTCTATCCCATGGATCATCCATGGAACTATGCATCACCTTTTCATGAAATTCTATTGAATGTGGATTTTTATATTTTCACACACTTGTAAAAAGTTTCATATAACCACTCTATCAGCCTCATAATGGTCTGTTGGGGGTGCTCTGCGTGTTTGGTTTACCCAAAATTGGATGTTTTAGGCCCCAAATGATATTTCAACACCAACATATGAATTTGATGATAAAAGAATGTTTTAATTATATGTAAAAAAGGAAATAAGATAGTGATGAAAATAATGAATATCAATCTTGAATTTATATTGAATATGTTTATTTTTATCAGATGTAATGTAATGATAATAAGATAATATCTAAATAACCTTATAACTGAAGAATGATAGCTTGAGTTAAATGGGTTGAGATAAATCTGGATATTAAAGATGATGTGGTTGTACATTAGATAACATTTATTATGGGGTCCAACTAACTTAATAGATAATAAAATGAAATATATTTACCAATTAATCAATAAATATTTAGGTACTAGTTAAAGGTTGATTAATTACTTTATAAGGAACAGATAAGTCTTGTGTAGGGAAATCTTGGGAAATTATAATGATATTCTAGGTTAATGGATTATAGTGTTAGGTAATAATTATTTAACTAGATAAATTTGGTTAAATAGATAATTGAATAACTAATGGTAGATAATTGGTATAACCTTTGTAGTAATAATATATAGGGGAGATTAAAAAATTAACTAGAATAAAGTATCTTATAAAGGCTGGATAAGCTGAGATGAGAGCTAGGAGATTGATATGATGCTTGGAATTGGTTTCTTAGATAGTATTGTATTGGATACTATATTTATGTGGAAAAATTATTAAATAAGGAATTTTTATTTTCCCTTTATAATACATTATGATGTTGCGTGATTTTATTATGATTTTTCTTTCCTATTTGTTTATCGATTGGGTTCTTGTTTGATTTTCAATTTTTTATTCCTTTTCTGTGTTTGTTTGACACTATAAATGTATGATGTAAAGGATTTTAGTTATGTGTATACCTACACAAGCTAAAATGGATTGATTTGTAGCACACCTACACACAAGATGTGATGGATCATGGTATCACATGTATAGTCTTTTAAGGGATGAAATAGATTGTGGTTATTACTCATGGATCTATTATAAGTTATAATGGATGGTGGTTAACATGTCTAAATTTTCTTGGGTTGTGATGGATTGAAGGTTATTTCATGTTTGGACTGTGATGGATTGAGGTTATAACATGATTCATGGAGGTGATGTGGTGATATGATGATGTGATGAGGATGAGATAATTAATATAGGTTGACAGCAGGTCTTACTTGTCGTGATGATGTGATATTGACAGGATGATTGGCACAAGTTAAGAGTATGGATTTCCTATTATAATGATATGATGATGATATGATTATTGACATAAGTTGATAGCAGAGAATGCCTGTTGTGATGATGTGATGATGGTGGTATGATTGACATAGGTTGAAAGCCAGGCTTTCTTGTTTTTTCTACCTACTATGACAAGATATTTTGATGACATGGAATATATTATTCTTTATGAAACAATTTGATTGTGATGGTTGATGAGAGGTGAATTGATTTAGGCCTATTAATTATTATATGATTCTAGAACTATTTTTATCACCCTTAATTATTATGGAAACAAATTGTTTATATATATGATGATTATTGGTAACTCAATTATGGTGATTAGAATGAGGGTGTCATTTTTCTCATTATCGGTATCCATACTCTTTTCTTGCTTAGACGTCTCATGAATTTCAGTCCTGACACTTTTATTTCACATGAATATAGAACTACTTATAAATATGATCCAATTGAGTACTACCAAGTGTTCATCCCTCTATATTTTTCTCAAGTTGTTTTGTATGATAGATCAATGAAGATTATATATACTACCATTCAGGCATTTGTGTTGTATTTTAGGTGAAATTCATGAATTTTCTGTTATTTTATTGTACTTATTTCATGTAGTATGGTTTGTGAATTGTTAAATCTTGGTTTATATATATGAGGAGTTTATTGGTGTTATTTTTTTATGAATGGGTTTTTATGAACCAAATATTTCTCATATGTGTGATAAATACCCTTATTACTAGTCACCACTCTGGGTCCTATTGGAGGTGGGCTTTGAGGGTCACACTCATCTCCACATGGGATGGGTCGTGCCACTATAAAACATAATACGATGTTAAAAAGTAGTAAAAAGTTTTTTTAACATTAAATTCACCAAAATGAAATAAATGAAAGATCCATGTAAATTTTTGTTGGTTATATTAAAGAATAATATGATAGTACAATGTAGGATAGAATTTGGATGCGTAGAGTGAACTGTCTAGGATGAATGTGTTATTACCACTCTAGAAATTCCTATGCTCCTCCAGTATTGCTCTACGGCTTGATGTTATATTCTATTGGATCTCAGTTTAGAGGTGGTGTGGATCAGGTATCTTGTGTGCTTCGACGACATGGATATAGTGTGGCTCAGTGGATTTGGTGTGGATCATCGGCCTTGGTGTTTCTGGTGTGGCTCGGGTTGTCTCCGGCATGCCTCGATGATGTGGATTTGGTGTGTCCTAACAGCTTCGGTGCGGATTGACGACCTCAACATGGTTCTGGTGTGGATCAGTTGTCTCTGGATTTCTCACCTTAGCGGCGACACAAATCTGCGATGACTCTGGCGTGGTCTTTCAGTGTGGCTCATTGTCAGCTCCCGAGTGGTCCATAGGAGGGAGGATCTCTTTGCTTACGGTGTCTACACAGCTTCTTGTAGGTTTTATGTTTGGTTTTTTGTAATGGTGATGAAATTGGAGGTATTTTCGGTGTGATTTGCAATGTCACATCATTGGTATCACTTCCTGCTGGCCTCCCCCAACTGTATGTGGTCTTCCAACTTCTACGGCTATAGTGGCAGTGGGATCGCTGTAGGGATTGATTATATCTTAGGTGGAGCTGCAGATGTTTGTGAAGGATTCATGGTGAACTAATCGGTGAAGGTTTTATGCTTGATGGTGATGATTTTATATCTTCTTGAAATGGTTTTGGTGTGGTGTTTTTTCGGTCCTACGGTCACAGTTTAAGGTCCTTTGTAATTTGTTAATCTACGTGAGATTACTTCAGATGAGGTTTAGAGAGAGGGTTTTCACTTGTTCATTGCTTTATGGATTTGGATGTTTGAGAGGGTACATCTTTTCCATCGGTACTGGGCATGTTCATCCATGCACAAGATAGCTAGCTGAACAACGATGGATTGGTGGAAACTAGTCTTCATGATTATGATATTGGGTAGGGTACTTTCTCTATAGTCTTGAATGGTTTTTTTGGATTTTAACTTTCGGAATATGGAGACATGCTTGTTGTTTCTAACCTTTTATGTCCTGTTGGGTTCCCCCATACCCCTTAAAAGGGGGTTATGATAATAAAAAATTAATTTTCAGTCAAAAGATTCATATAATTAATGAATATTAAAAAAATGTCTGATTTGTATATGTTATTAATATTAATTTAATTTTTTAAATATTAATGTGTTATATGTCTTCCAAAAATTTAACATGTTGAAATTTCAATTAAATAAATTTTGGAATTTTAAAAAAAATTCGGTTTTCCTTTTCTTTTTCTTGTATATGACATGAATGGTAAAAAAATAGTTATTTTTCAAAATTAATTAAATAATATTTATGAGATGAATTTCATGAGAGTTTTTTAATCAACCATATAAGAGTTTCATACAATATAATTGAAAAAATAATTTTCCTAAATGATATTAAGTAAGAGTTGTCTACTCAACTATCCAAGACTTTCATAAGATACTATTGATAAATATTATTTTCCTAAATAATTGTTTCTAAAGGTGTCACCCAATATTTTTAAATCTATATCTTAACTCACTAATAACTATAAAAGGATATTATAGTGAGATTATATTCAATAAAAGGACCTTATTGAATATTTTTTAAAGATATTTTTCCAAAAGGATCATATTGTATTATAAGATATGTTCCAATTGTATAGTTTAATGAGGCTAGGTATAACATATTGTATGATATGATAATGATGCCCTATGATATATAGTATATCATATTGGATAACTTTATCTTGTCATATCTTATATAGAGGTAATTTATGGTACCCACATCATTTGATGATGTGACTAAATTGAGTTAAATTTATTATTGAAGTATTCAATGATTAAGATGTAGGTATTTAATAAATGAAATATTTTTTAAGTGTTATAACATATATTCATTTATCAGTGAAGTGTTTATGAAAAATTTTATATGGGAACCCTTTATTTATTTGATAAGTGTTATATAAAGAGGTATAAACATTGTTGCATTAACATATGTGGGTATTGACACTACTTATGTTGAATCTCTCTTGCCTTTCATTCACCCTTTTCTATTTGGTGGTACTAATATGTTATGAATACTATGGAGATCCTATGGTTATGAACCATCATTCTATTATCATTAGTGAATCACTTACCAATGTAAGAGTCTTTTTAATGTTTCTAAGATATCTTCATCCAAAAATTACAAAAACTACTACAAAACAAGACTTTAATAGTGCTAGTATTTATTAGTGCTAGCAAAAAGCATTGATAAATGGCATATTTATTAGTTATGAAGAAAGTGATGATAAAATGTACCCTTTATCATCAATTTCTTAGTGCCGATAAAGGTACACTTTATCAGCGCTTTATTTTTAGCACTGATAAAGGGAACCCTTTATTAGTGATTTATTTTTAGCGTTGATAAAGGGTATCATTTATTAGTGCTATATTTTTAGTACTCATAAAGGAATCCTTTATCATCACTTTTTTATCATTGATAAGGACCAAATAAAGAAAATGAAATAATGAAATAAATAAAAAATAAAAATGAATTTATTAAAAAAATATTACAATTTATATTAATTAAATAATTATTGATAAAAATGAATAAATTGATTATACTATATATAAATTATAAACACTAATAAATAGTATGTATTAAATATATAGATATATGAAAAATTAAAATCAAACATATAAAAATTAAAAATAAGTAAATTGAGAAAAATATTAAAATTTTTATAATAAATGACAATGTTAAAAAATAATAAGACATCTAGTGTTCTCTTATAGTTAGGGTTTCTGAAGAAAACATTGATATCTAGATCTAAGGGTCTTGGATTTTCTTCAACTTAGTGAGGCAGTCCTTTATTTTCCTTTGTATGTTCAAATTTTCTTTCTGTATTTTTTGTTTCATTTTTTATTTCTTCTTTGATGATGTCATCAATTATTTGTGGTCTGGTCATTGTATACAGTTTTACTTTTAGATTATGAACATAAAATTTTTTTAGGATCTGTTTTTTTCTTGACAACTGATTTAGATATCCTGTTTTGGTTTTTTAAATCATTGTTTTGAATAGATTTTCTTTGATGTCTATATATTTTCCCCAGCTTACTCTGCAAGCTTAATTTTTTTCACTATATTGAAATCTTAGAGAATCACCTCTGATCTGAAAATAAAGTAGTTAAATAAATATTGATTCCACTATATAAAAAGTAGAGGTTTTGGACATAAAAACCTTAAACCAATGAGAAAATTGATTTTTTAAAAACAATTCTCAGTATGGTGATGGTGCATATTAGCAACATAAGATTATTTTATGCAATTCATGTAAGGGAATTTAATTATTTTTATTTTGTTTTATTGTTATCATGTAATGGTTTTTCCCTAAAAAATTATTTTCTTGTAATTGTGTTGTTTTATTTTAAGATAAACCTTAGTAAGGGTGATACCATATTTATTTATTTTCAGTGGTTCTCTATTTCCAAAATCCATATGGGGTTGTGTTTATTTTACTATGTTGTGATATTTTACTGTAAGGGTTACATATATATTTTTATCAATTTAAGTTTATTATATATATATATATATTTATATCTATTTAAATTTGTTTTTAGATCTTATAATGTAAGGGTGATTTTATCATTATCCAATCAGAAATTATGGTTCTGGATTTCAAAATTAGGATGAGATTATATTTATTTTCATTAAAAACTATGTTTAAATGTGAAATTTTATTTGAAATTATGTGTATTATAAATTAAATATTATATATATATGTGTGTGTTTAAATGTGTATGGGATAGACGTTGCAAGGGATGGTGTGTTTTTCTCCCTCGTTTGTGATTTATCTTTTTGATGTGTATTATTTCTTTATGCAAAATTCTTTATCGGCCTCCTTAGAATCTCAAGGATGGGTCAATGTGTATTATATGGCCTCCCTAGAATCCTTCAGATGGGTATATATGATGCGAAGACCTCCCTAGAATCCTTGGTATGGGTCCGTGTAGTGATATGACAATCCAAGAGTCTTGAGTTGTTTTCAAATATTTGATATACCATTAATTTTAAATGTTATAATTCCTTAGGTTTCAACATCACTTATTCTAAAAAATTGAATGGAAGTTACCAAATTATATATATTAGAAATTATCTTTAGGCATTCATCATTTTAGGTGTACATGTATTGGTTCCACCCCTAGGAATTCCTGATTACTATCTATGTATATGAAACAAGTCTTTATTTATTAAAATGTTTTATCAATACATTTTTATATCTTCCATTTGATTGAATGGTATTTTATTAATATTTTTTTTATCAAATTTTGATTTCTTATTACTCATTAATTTCCTATATTATATTTTCATTTGTTTATGGGATTTAAGAAAGGTTTGATGTGTTTTGAACAATAGTTATTATTTCAATTTGATTCTTAAGACTCGTCCCCCATATATTTTATAGAAAACGATCATCCTCATCAAATTAATCTCCCAAATATTTATTATTGAAATTTGTTTCTTTAAACTCATACCCCATCTCTTGTATGTTCTTTGTACTACTCTGAGCATTAGTCATCCAATGGATGACAACTTCTTAGAGTATTTCTAGCAACATATGTTCATTTCCAAAAGAGATGTATGATGTGCGTAAAACAAAAAAATGCAATGATAAATGTTCAGGAGATGAGTTGATGAGGATGATAGTTGTCTATAACTTTCTCCTTTGAATGAATCCATAGGATAACACATACAATAGTAGAGTAATTATTTTCTTGAATTTAATTACCCATTTTCTTCAACATACTGAAATTCTTTGAAATAATAAAATTTTGAGTTTCCCTTATTAAAATTGTTTATAACATTCTTATTTGATAATGAATATCTTACGTCTATTTATTTATTTATTGTAAGAAATTAATTTTTATGAAACCAATAAGATGGATATGCATCGAAAATGGATGCACCCTAATAATTTGACAAAAGTGTATGAATATGGAGTTAAATAGTTTCTCAAGTTTACAAGAGAGCATGCATATAACCATTCTAAAATCCTCTATCCATGTTTATGTTGATGTTATTTAAGAAAAATTAGTCTGAAAGAGTTGAAAGAAAATTTTATTTTTCATGGAATATATAAGAGATATAAATGTTGGACTAAAAATGGGGAAAAAATGAATGTGGACATCGATTGGGATGATACTATGGTTTATAGATCATTTTATATAAATACATGTGTAAATGATGATAGATATCACATTGAAGAAATGAAAATGACAATTAAATATGACCTTTGTGATTGTTTAAAGTTGTTCGAGGAGTTAAATAGTTGTTTCAAGAAACCATTTTATATTGGTTGTACTAAATACACAACATTTTTAGCTGTATTTAAGTTACATAATTTGAAATCTTGTCATGGATGGAGTGACACCAGCTTTACATAACTACTTGGTCTCCTGAATGTTATTATACAAGAAGAAAATGATCTTCCATGATGAAAATATGATGCAAAAATAATTTTATGTTCAATGGGAATGTTCTCTAAAAAATACATGCTTTTCCTAATGATTTCATATTGTTTTGTAGGGACCATGAATCAATCATAAAATTCCCTGAGTGTGGTGCAGATCGATACAATAAAAATGAATAAATTCCTACAAAATCTGTATGGTACATTCCTATCATTCCATAGTTTATAAGACTATATGGATGTTAGGAAACTTTGAGATAATTGACATGGAATTAAGATGCAATAATTAAATATGGGAGCCTATAACATCCAACATTTTCTCCTTAGTAGAAGAAGATTGATTATGATTATCTTGAATTTGGAAATAAGCTAAGAAACATTCCTCTTATGTTATTTTAAATTGAACAAATACTTATGGTGTATAGAGTAGTACATACAATACATAGAACATCATGTTGGTAAATTATAACTTTCCAAAATGGTTATGCATGAAGAGATAATACATTATGTTGTCTATGCATATATCTGGACCAAAGAAAATCACCAATGATTTTGATGTCTATTTGGATCCATTGATCGAAGATCTAAAATTGATGTGGGATATATATGTTACAATTTATGATTCTCATAGAAGTGAATAATTCACATTGAGATCTATGTTGTATGAGATAATAAATGAATTCCTCGATTATTGATTCTATACATGATGATGTTACCAATCCATTAGAAGAACAAACTCTAATGAAGGAAACCCTTTAAAAAGATATAAAGGTAATGTTATGATATACTTTATCTATTTTACCAAAAAATTATATAATAAATCGTTGATTTAATTTTCATTATTCCTTATAGAGTTAATTTATTTTAGAATATTTCTTTCCATCTGTCATACCTTTTTAGGAAGAGAAATGATGATATCTATACTCAATCATAGAGGTAATCTTGACGTTTTCACAATAAAATCATTGTCCATAGAATTAATGTATTGTTTCATATTTATGTTTAATTTATTTATTTTTAGTATTACTCAGATAATAATTGTATAGGTGTATTCTTTTATTTTAGTTGAGGTAGTATGTCCATATTTCATTCCTTTCTACACAAAAACTTCTACAGACTTATTCTCCCTCAAAACCTTTTACCCATAGAGTGTTGAAATTTATCACTTTCCTTCAACTTTTCTCCACTACTCAATCACTAAGGTAGTCTTGATGTTTTCATAGTAAAATAATTTTCCATAGAATTAATATATTTTTTCATATTTATGTTTAATTTATTTATTTTTAGTATTACTCATATAATAATTTTTTTCTTATATAGGTGGAATCTTTTTTTTCTAGTTGAGGTATCCTGTTCAAAGCTGCTCATACAATGTTGACAGTTTGACAAATAAATTAAATTGAAATCATGATAAAATTGATATTTAGGATTGTTTTGAGACTTTGGAATGTGTATGAATCAGAAACACCTCAATATGACACACGATGTGACCGACATGACTCCAAGTACTTATTTCTATTTAAAATTGAAAATAATTTTAGTAAAAAAGAAAATGACATACTCAAAACCAAGAAAAAATATTCATATTATTTTGATATTTTAATAAAATGACCCATAAGTTATTTTTGATGTGTAGGATTCAGCCTCACTCCAATCCAATACACAATGTTCTCGGTACGAATCAATGTGTCTGTTATCAGTTTAAAATCAACATTTTACTTTAAAAAGTGCCACTCATTGAAAACTGAGAAAACATGCTCATATTTTCATGATAATTTAGGGAATATATTCATAAATCATTTTTTATGTGTAGGAATCGGTTTCAAATAAAACTGATATATGATGTGTTCCGTATGAGTCAATGTGATTGTTTCGGGTTTAAAATGAAATTTTAGTAAAAAAGACAAGTGACATTCTAAAAATTGAGAAAACAAATTTATATTGTTTTAATAATTTAGGAAAACAATCCATATGTCATTTGGGATGTATAGGAATCTGACTCACCTAAATCCAATGCACGGTGTGACCAGTATGACTCTAAGTGCATCTTTATTTAAAATTGACCTCAGTTTTAGTAAAAAGGACAACTAACCTACTCAAAATTGAACAAACACATCTAGATTGTTTTGATAATTTATGAAAATGATCCATAAGTCATTTGAGACATGTAGTAATTAGCTTCACCTCAATCCTATGCACGGTGTGATCGGTATGACTCCAAGTGCATCTTTGTATTTAAGGATGACATCAATTTTAGTAAAAAGTACAATTGACCTACTCAAAACCAATAAAACACATTCATATTGCTTAAATACTTTAAAAAAAATGACCCATAAGTCATTTTGATGTGTAGGAATCAACTTCACCTTAATATGATACATGATGTGCCCAATATGACTCAATGTGTACATTATCAGTTTAAAATACACATTTTAATTCAAAAGTGTCACTCATTGAAAATCAAGAAAATGAACTCGGATTTTCTTGATAATTTATGTCATCAATTCATAAGTCATTTTTGATGTGTATGAATCGGTCTCACATCAAACCAATACATGATGTAATTGGTATGAGTCAAAGTGAATGTTTCAATTTTAAAATGGCATTTTAGTAAAAAAGACAGGTGACGTACTCAAAATCAAGAAAAAATCATATTTTTTTATTCTTTAGGAAACTGATGAATAAGTAATTTGGGATGTGTAGGAATCAACCTCACCTCAATCTGATGTACGGTATGACTGTTATGACTCCCAGTGCGTCTTTTTATTTAAAATTGAAATCAACTTTAGTAAAATGAACAACTGCCCTACCCAAAACTGATAAAATGAATTTGTATTGTTTTTATACTTCACAAAAATAATCCATAAGTCATTTCTGATGTGTAGGGATTATCTGCACCTCAGTTCAATACACAATGTACTTGGTATAACTCAATGTCTCCTTTATCTGTTTTAAATTGACATTTTAGTTCAAAAAGTATCACTCATTGAAAATCAATAAAAAAATCTAAGGTTTTCTTGATAATTTAGTAAAATGATTTATAATTCATCTTTACCATTTAGGAATTAGTCTCACATAAAACTGATACATGATGTGATTTTAATGGAGTCAAAGTACATGTTTCTAGTTTAAAATGACATTTTAGTAAAAAAACTACTCACATACTCAAAACTGAGAAAACTCATTTAGATTGTTTTGATACTTTAGAAAAAATATACGTAAGTAATTTGAAACATTTAAGAATCAGACTTACCTCAATCCAACCAATGATGTGACTGGTATGACATAAAGTGTGTATTTTTATTTAAAATTTACATCGATTTTAGTAAAATGGAAAACAAACCTACTCAAAACTGATAAAATGAATTCTTATTTTTTTGATACTTTACTAAAATGATCCATAAGTCATTTATTATGTATAGGAATCAGTCACACCACAATCCATTACATGATGTGACTAGTATGACTCAAAGTCCCGGTTATCAATATAAAATTGACATTTTAGTTCCAAAAGTTTCACTCACTGAAAACTAATCAAATGTGATCAAATTTTCTTGATAATTTAGGAAAACAATTCATAAGTCATTTTTGACATCTATGAATTTTTTTCACATAAAACCAATACATGATGTGATCAGAACGAGTGAAAGTATGTGTTTCTAGTTTAAAATGACATTTTAGTGAAAAAGACAACTCATATACTCAAAATTGTGAAAACACATTCATATTGTTTTGATACTTTAGGAAAATGTTCCAAAATTCATTTGAGACGTGTTGGAATTAGTCACACATCAATCTGACACATGGTGTGACAATTATGACTCTAAGTTCATCTTTTTATTTAAAAATAACATTAATTTTAGTAAAATTAACACTTTATATTAATTTATTTCTTTATATTATTACTAATGTAATAATTATTTTATTATATAGGTGGGTTATTTTACTCAAGGAGAGGTGTTTTTTTGGAAATAGCATTAGTTGGGGTCAGGATTAAAAGACAAAGTAACATTGATGCTTTTGAATGTATGTGATAATTTGTATTTAAGTAATTGTATAAACCAATGTTTGAAATGTCTATAATATAGTTTTTTTCTTCTATTTGTTTTTTAAATTTTATTTCATTTAAATAATATATTTGTGATTATTTTTGTTGATATCTAGTGTATTTTTGGTGCTTTGGTGTGCTATTATAGAACATTTCATTAGTGTTGTAAAGTGCTGATACAACACACTTAGTATGGTCCTTTATCAGCACTTTAATAGGTGTTGATAAAATTCCCTTTATCAGCACTTCTATAAGCGCTGATAAATTGGGCCTTTGACGACGCTAAATAAAAGTGTTGATAAATGTGTTCATTTAATAGAGCTTCTAAATGTGATGATAAATGGCCCATTTATTAGTGTTTTTAGTGTTGATAAAGGACCTATTTATCAGTGTTTTTTTAGAGCTGATAAAAGATCAGGGATTTTAATCTTGCTCAAGTAGTCAGTGCTTCTCCAGTGATGATAAATTACATTTCTAGTGATGTTAAAGGCCTATTTTATAGTAGTGTAATGAAGGTTATGATCATCAAAGTAAAATATGTTCTTCATTTACTAATTATTTGTCTCAAACATCTTTCAGTAGTACTTGGTTAGAGTTGGATGTTTTTTCCACTATATTTATGAAACATTAGATCTCTATAAAACCCATCAATTTTAATACATGATATTATTTCTCATATAACTTTCTTATATAATCACATAACATTGAAAATATCTTCTAGAATGCCACTATGGTATGTCCTAAACCTGGACAAACCAAACGACAGAAATTTCATAGATTGGTATCACAATATGAGAATTATTTTTAAATATAAAAATGTTTGGTACTTTATGGAGTAATCCATTCAATATAAGAAAAACACTATTTAGCAGTGGTTTCTTAAGACCATTGTGGATTGCTGTGTCGAGAATCATATCTTCATAGTTTTATTACGACATTTTTTATTTAACTGTGATTTTTTAGTGATAGTTTAGGCCACTACTAATCATTTAGTGGTAATTTTTATTTAAATATTTATTTGTTTACAAAATAATTATTACCAATCATTAAAATATAATTATTAATTATTTAAAAATATATTTCTTATTTATTAATTATTTTCTACCAATTATAATATTTTTTATACATGACATAATAACTTTTCTAGAGGCCGCTCATCCTTAGAGTACTCCCACATAATCTTTCTTAACTCTCTAAGTATTAGCCACCTCACCAAATAAATTTACATTTAATAATTTTTTAATAAATGTTGTTTAACCTATTTTCAAAAAATAAAAAACATTACACAAATAACTAAAGAATAAAATTAAAAATTCCAAATTAATTATTAATGATTAAAATTTATTAATTATTAATATCTAATAATTATTTATTAATTAAATAATAATAAATTCATTAATTAATAGTAATTAGTAATTGAAAATTCATTAATAATAAATAATAAATAATAAGTAAATAATAAATAATAATTAATATTTAATTAAAATCATAAATAATAAATCATAAATAATAAATTATAAGTTATTAAAATTTTAAATAATAAAAAATATTTAATTATTAATATTTAATAATAAATGATAGAAAATTGATAATTATTGATTAATAATTAATAATTAATTATAAATTATTAATAATTAATAACTAATATTTAATTTTTATTGTCTAATAAAAAATAAATAACTAATCTTCAGCAATTAGTAATTAATAATTAATAATTAGTAATTAGTAATTAATAATTAGTAATTAGTAATTAGAAATTTTTAATTTGTAATTTTTAATTAATAATTAATATTTAGTAATTAAAAATTAAAAATTAACAATGAATATATATTTTAAATAAATAATAATTAATATTTAAAGATAATAAGTAATTAAAAATTGATTTAGTTTTTAAAATAAATAAGAATCTATAACTATAAATAATAGATAATTAAAATTTAATAATTAATAAATAATAATAAATAATAAATAATATATAATAAATAATAAATAATAATTGATAATTGATAATTATTTAAAATAATAAATGATTAGTGATTAGTGATTAATAATAAATAATAAACAATAAACAATAAACAATAAACAATAAATAATAAATAATTGATAATTAATCATTGATAAATAAAGTTTAATTATAATTTTAAATAATATATAATGATTAATAAAAAATAATTTTTAAATTTAATACATTTCAAGGATGTTTTTAAAAAATCATTGTTAAAAATAGATAAAAAAATAAAATTCAAAATTTAGGAGTGGTTTAACCTCCATTAAAAGGACACCACTAAAAAAATTAAATTGAAACATTCAATGGAGGTTTTTAAAACCATTACTAAAAATCACTGCTAAATTGTCTTTTTTCTTCTAGTGATTCATTATGAGTTTGTTGTTAGTGCCTCTTGAGGGAAGTAAGAAACATCTTGAAAATTACTTGGATGTTACATGTCTAACATTCACAACCACGAATTTTGAGCTCCAAAAGGGAAAATAAATGTATAGAGACATCTAATACAAGCAAACACATAAGAAAAATATTCTACGAGATGATTTGAAATGAAAGATATAAAATATATAAAGTAGATTTTTAATGATTAAAGTTTGAAAGGGACTTTATCTCATCCAAAATGCTCAAATTGATTCGGTACATCGATGATTTGGATAAATTAGAATTTCCTCTTCAAAAATATATGATCAGTAACTTAATCATTCAATCATTGTTTGAATTACTTAAGAAGTTCATTGTTATTTATAATACTAATGATATTGAAAGGTGGTTTCTTGTGATTATCAATATATTGAGGATAATATACCAATACCTAATAAATTCTAACTCCCACTTTTTTATAGTAATTGAGAAGAGAATGCACAAGTGCAAGACCAACCAAGAATAAGATGTCTAAAAATATTGTGACAACTTCATTTTCACTGAAGGAAACCAATGAACTTGGGAAACTATTCTTCGATTGAAAGATGTTTGGATATCGAAAGATAAAATGTCCAAAATATATAGAAAAACTTAAGAATGTCAATAAAAGTGATACCCATACTTAAGTTATTTATGTTATATAAGTTATATATATATATTACTTTTGATATTGATAATTAATCTCACATAGGTGATAGTATACAACAACTAAGAAGTCTGTGAGGGTTAAAAAATACTGAGGTGAATCTTTTCATTGGAAATTTAGTAAAGGTTACTGTATTATACATGATGGCATCCCATCTTTCACCTCCTTATGGATAAATATTATAATTACAAAACCATAACTATGTTTCTGTCATCAATAAGAAATTTATTTGTGTATCTTTCTTAGATGGTAAAGGATACTCATTTGTGATAAAAAATCACTATTCATCAATGTTTATGAATGAGAGTATTTATAATATTTTTCACATGGTATAAATTTAAAACATAATTGATATTTTTATTCCAATGTATAATATTAACAACAAAAAAGTCAAAATAATTTATTTACATATTAACTACTTTTGAAATTATCACATATAACATGATGAGACACATGTCATACAAATTCATAGAGGATAATATATGATAATTTAAAGTGAATAATGACACATTGATGGAGGTGATGTTAATGGAAATAAACTCAAAGATAAAATAACCATAAATTCACAATATTTTTTATAAGTAATTGGAGTCCCAATGACAAGATAAAATACCAAAATAATAAAAGATACTTTACAAGGTTTAAATCCACTTTTTTAGTACAGGATCAATAACTTTTAATTGATGAGATAAGAAATCTTGCAATTCTAACCCAAGTTCTGGAATTATTTTTCATGACCAATTGTATAAATGAATCTTAAAACTTAATAATGGAACTAAGAAAGAAAAATTCAGTAGACTTGGTGTCTTCAAAATCACAAACAGGTAAAAGAAATTCAAATTAAAAGGTCTGAGTGTCCCACTATTATGGATTGAGTATCAAAGTCAAACACTCTTGACCTAAGTTTTTTTTCCTTATCAAACTTTGATTTTTGGAATTTGTATCACCCTTGGCCATAAATAACCACAATAATTCTATTTTTATTTTATTAATGAATGAATTTTATTATAAGTAATTATTATTTATTAGAATTTCAACCTTAAGTTCTTCTTTAATTTTTTGATTTATCAAAAAACTTGTCATCCCTAGTGGTTCCAAGTGTCTAGAGTTATTATGGCCAAACATTATTTAGTTTCTTCCCCAACAATATTTCTTACCATGTTATTATTTTTTCTATCAGTATAACATTATTTTATTTTCTTCCCAATATCAGGAGCTTGGGTCATGGTCACTAATAATTCCTAAGAAATATTCTTAGGAGATCTTGGTTCCCATATCGTCTAATATTAGAGCTCAATTATAAAAAATAAGTTCAATATTTCCTTTTCTTCCTTCAATTTTTTTATTCTTTATATTAACCCATCATCATAATTATTTCTATTTTACATATATTTCTTCAATTTTATAAATTAATCATATATAATTTTTGTAACACCCCGACCCCAGTTACCCAATGTCAGTGCATTATTACATAACATTGACATGATCACAAAAGATAAAGTCTTGAAAGACTGATTAGTTTAGTAGCCTTGGGAACACTAGATACATTCATAAGTCTTAAATTACATGATAAAGTGAAAAACTACAACAACATAGTCTCTATAGACCACAATCATATCCCCTCAGACTATCCCTGCATGTCAATCATAATATACTTCTTCACATCCTGGGAAAAATAAAACATAGAAAGGGGTGAGCTCGGATGCTTAGTAAGGATAACAATATAGCCGAAACTTTCATAAATAAGCATAAACATTTAAGGGAATGTATAACTAAAACAAAAGCCTTTTAAACTTGAACTTTAGAATAATATGGAAAAAATAAAATGAAATAATTCCATTTACTTATTCACATGGATATTCTACTAGTCGAATAATCACATGCAATATCAATAACCACTTTCATAATGATGGAATGAATAATGCCAGACTATCGTAACCACATAGTCAAGGCCTTGTTCCAAGACTACAAATAAGATTTTTTCAAGGCCTTGTGCCAAGACACTAGTTTGTCTCCTGAGACCTACCGATGCATCGCGGAGCTATAGAGGGCTCCACCCGTTACTTACTAAGTCCAATGCATTCCTATTATGAAAAGGTTTAAACATAACATAAACATTTGTATTAAAACTAGCATACGAAATGTCAATATTTATCCGTAAACCATGAATGGTGTAAAAATAACACATCCACCGTCAAACATATCACAAAACCTTCAATACAATATGGATGTTTTTTATCATAATAAATCAACATCAAATAAGCTTAAAATCCATCAAAGGATGTTGACATAGATAAAATACAAACTATTTGAGAGAAATATCTCTTTTTTTGAAATCATTTAAAAGTCACATAATTATAAAAGAAAAAATTTACTTTGAACATATTCTTATAGTCATTTAAGGGAAGCTTCGACGATTTAATAACGTCGGAAAATAGCCACACCCGCCGTATAAGTTTAAAAAGACATTCTTACCTTAATTCTGTCGAAAAGGTTAAAAAGGAACTTGTTTGGAAAACGACAGAAATATTCCTTTATAAACATCTTATAAAAAGTCAAAGAATGGTATAAATGACTTTAAACCATAGTCTATAAAATATTAAGAATGTTTTGAAATACATTTTTAAGAAAATTGGATGTAGATGATAAAGAGGTCCCAGTAGATACTTACGTAAAAATAACCTCGGATAATAAAGAGATTGTGAAATTAACCCTTACCTTGTACTTTTCCTTGTTCAAGGGTAGGTTAACCTCCTGTATAATGGTGAAATAATTTTTATTAAATTATTCAAGAATCATATACATTAATATGAAATCATATATGATCTCTTAAGATTGCTTTGTTAATAATATCTTAGTATTATCATTGTTTTGGGTGTTAACAAACACATTTTACTTTATATTCATTTTTATTTGAGTAATATTTGTTATGGATGGGATGTATCTTATTCATATACATAATGATATCAAGTATTTAAACATTATTTTTAATCATATAATTAAAATTAGTCTTGAATGGATACGATGGGGAATGAATCTCATCGCGTTCATGGAGACGGTAATCCGTACGTACGCACGAGCGACAATATCATTCTTTTGATATTACAATAATATATAATTGGATGGTATATCATATATAAATAATAATTATAATGTTATATTTATTATTTATATGAATTACATATCATTATTATAACCATCCAAATAATAATGTATCAAATAACAATTACACCATGACGTGGAGACGATAATCCGTACGTACACACGTATGGTGACATGTCATTCAAAGGATGGATTGAATAATGAATATGGCTGTAACATATTTATAATAACATCAAAGTATATATAATATACTGGAGTCATTATTTTATAATGGAAATAACAAAGAAAGAATAAGTGGAAGAAGAAAAGAACTTGAAAGAGGGTGGTGAAATTATTACCTCTTCTTCGGGTTATTCCTTTTGATTTAATCAAAAGGGCTCCTTAGGTTGGATTTATGACTAATGTAATGCCTCTAGGATTAAGGGAGGAAAGTTGAGAGGGTATTTGGGTAGATTTTGGCTGAGAAAAATGGCTTTTAAGGTATGAATTAGAGAGAAGTGGGAGTGCCCTTTTATAAGAGGGGTGAGAGGTACCTTAGGAAAAGCTAGAAATATTATTTTATAATAAAATAATTTTCAATTTCTAATGGCTCCAAAATGGATTATTTAAAGGATAAGGTGGGGATGGGTCGAAAACGACTCAATCAATAGGTTTGGGTCACTATATTAACTTTATCTTTTAGATTTAACTCTTAGTTAAATAGTTTGACATTTACCATGTCTCTTTGTATTTTTATATTATATGGTTAATAAACTTACTATATACTTCCAAGAGAACCCCAAGTGGTTCATTAATGATACACCTACTATTATATAAGTTCTTTGGCCGAAAATTATATTTTTAGGAATATAATATCAATTAATAATATAATATTTTTTTTAAAAACTCTTTTATGTCAATTTTGACACTATTTGGTATTTTGTTTTTTCTAAATTCATAACAGCATTATCACTTCGAAAAAAATTCATATAACCAACAATAATATGTCATATTAACCTATAAAATTAGTTTAATTCATAAAAAGTCTCAAATTTTATTTATTTGGATATTTATAATATCAATTATTTTAATATTTCATTAATTTGGTAATTACAGCATCACCATTGTGTCATAAATAAATTAAATTATTTAATTTCTAAAAATTATAAATAAAATACCATTATGTATGAAATATATTTATATTTATAATTAATATTTATAATCTAATTTATCTTTTTTTATAACACTATATTAAAAATGTTTTAGTTACTAAACTTTGATTTTATCTCTTTTAACTCTTCTTTGAATTAAATAATAATAATTGTCCTAATCTAATCCAAGTGGACCAAAGAGGTTCATATTTTATTAATAAGGTTGTTTTTTGTCGAATTATACTTATCCAATAGAATTTGGACATGTTTTAGGGTAATAATAATATCATTTTTACCCTTAATTACTCTCTTTACTTTTAATTGTGGTAAATAAAAGTAAAAAGTTACTATTCACAAAAAATTATTCTTATCCTATTGAACCACATTTTACTCCTTGATTTTAACCATGTCTCTTGGATTTTTGAAGTTCCACTCACAGAAGCGGTAAAATTATGGTTTATGTGAATTTGAAAATTCTCCTAGGAGGTGGGTAAAAGACGGTGAAAAGTTCAATAAATTTTTTATATATCTAAAATTATTATAAACTGTCTCCAATGAATTAAATTGAACTTATATAGGTATTATGTATCTATTTTGACCTAAAATAAATTTAAATAAAATAAATAATTATTTAAATAAAAATTCGGTTTTAAACTATAACTCAGTGTTTTCACTATTCATCAAAAATTGAAAGTTTTCAGAAAAATACCAAAAATTCACCCTAAGCTAATTTCGATATTCCGAATCCAAAAATGAAGTCCATTTGGAAAGAAAAAATTTATAAAATTTCAAAAAGTGGCTATTACTATTCATAATGGCTAGTTTGATTGGTTGTGGTGTGTGTTAGAACTCGAAGTTGCGTACAACACATGCTACTGTATTATTCAAAGAGAATCATATCGTGGAAGCTTGGGGTGTTAAATTATCCCCTCCTTAAAATAATTTCATCCTCAAAATTTCTAGAATATTAATGCATAAAAAGTCTCTGGTGGTTCTTCATCATAAGTTCCTCGGGTTCCCACGTTGCCTCTTCCATCTTATGGTTTCTGTAACGTCCCGGATCCGGGTGACACTCCATGGGTGTCCCAAACACAGTTGATCACATGACCTCAAGCACATTTCCCCAAGTGCCAGAGGCTGCCGACTAGCAACGAGGGCCCAGGTCTGATAGTGAGGAAACTACGCCCTCATTTGTCAAAGTGCAGCGCAACAGAATAAAATAAATAGCATACAACAACGGAAGAAATAAACCATACATATTTAAAGTGAATGATTGCAGTAAAAGATAACCAAAAATTATATAGATAATGATGCAACATGTCTCAAGTTCTAAGATAACAACCAGAACATGTTACACAACAGTACAGTGCAATACAATACAGAGTACAGAGTACAACAAAGAAAAACAAAACAGAGTAGACAGAACGAAGCAGCCTTGCAAGCCTAAGCTCGGTCCCATGCTCTCCTACTCCTATGCTACAATAATGTAACTGTATAGGTACCCTTTCCCCTATCAACACCTTCAAAAACATAATCTATTTGGGCCGAAGATATGACCCAAACATGGTGTGAGAAATAAATCCCAGTAGGCACCCACCAAAGGCCCATGCCCAACTGTGTGAAAATATGCAACAATAGTGTGCAGTAGTAAAATGCAATAAACTAATCAGTACTCAAAAGTAACTAACTTTACCAGTTATATTTCCATTCTATTATTCATTTAACCATTTAATTTAATAACATTTTTTGCTCAACAGAACGAAGACCTCAGGAAAAACAGAATTTCTCCCTCAAGATAATATAGTAAAACCATGCCCTCAGGCTTTTTAATATCCATGCCCTTAGGATATATAATATCCACGCCCTGAGGCTATATAATATCCACGCCCTCAAGATATATAATGACCATGCCCTCAGTCTATATAATATCTCGCCCTCAGGCCTCACCCTCAGGCCTCGCCCTCAGGCTATATAATATCCACGCCCTCAGGCTATAATATATATATATATATATATATATATATCCACGCCCTTAGGATAATATAATATATATATATATATATATCCACACCCTTAGGCTAAACAAGTAACCAGACCATTCCCAATATATAAACATTCAATTGTTTACAATTCCTCTCAAGACAAAAGTAATGCATAAATTAAACATGGCATACCCTCGGGTATCCTGGACAAACAGCTAAACCGAGGAACTCACCCCAGGGGTGGTCCTGGATCCAAGAAACAATCCCAGATAGAAGTTTATTATCACATTTAATTACCTTTACAATTCTAGGTATTCAAAATAGTGAAGGCCTCAGCCACACGACACCACAACATGGGTTCGTGGCACAATGATACACAAAAACGCACAACAGTTGGAATTTAAACACCAAGCCACCTACCTCAAATGCCCCTGAATGGTATACGTGAACGTCGCTTCCAGAAATTCCCAAAGATGACGTAGTTCTGGGGTAGAATAATTCCCATTCAAACACAAATAACTTCCATTAGAGGAAGAATTGGAAAAAATGGCTTAAGGAGAAGGAGAGGCTTACTTGTATGGTTCCAACGAGATTGACGGGGGCGGAATCGGATTCCCGGTGCTCGCTCGGGTGATCTCCAAAGGTCCAACCATATCTCCCAAGCCTTCCTCTGGTTCTAAGACAATTCTGTGAACATGGTTCACTACTGTCCATTTTAAGAAAAAAACAAACTACACGGCGTGTACTATTGAATATGTGGCGTGTACTTTCCTCATTTAACTATTCCTTTGGCAGCTACCTTTTTCCACCACCATACTGTTCATCTGTCGACATGAGTACACAACATGTATTCCTGATTACACGGTGTGTACTGTCGCTCGTATGGAGACTACTTCCACCGCCTTACTATTCACCTACCGACTGACTACACGACATGTACATACCCACTACACGGCGTGTAGTCGTTTTTTACACCCTTCGTCACCGACATGGCTACACACCCTGTGTACTCATCCCACATGGCCAAAGTACACGACATGTGGAATAGTACACGACATGTAGTCCCAAAAAGGTGATTTCCCCCATTTTCCTTATTTTTATCAAAAACACTTAAGGAAAAGAGAAACAAAGAAACCCGTACCTCAAAAAAAAAAGAACCGGGTTCTTACAAACTTCCCCCCTTAAAGCAATTCGTCCCCGAATTTCCCTTCCAAGGGTAGCAAAGATAAAGCTCAAAATAGCTTTGGCCACTGAGCACGTACGTCGGACTCCCGCTCCCAGGTTTCATCCTACACTTGGCCATGCTGCCATAGCACCCGTACGAGAGGAACAAACTGGACTTAGAGAACCTTTGTGCTCCTATCAATGATACGATTCAGACGCTTCTCAAAGGATGCATCGACTTGAAGCTCAACCTCCTTAGGCTGAAAGATGTGATACGAGTTTGAATGATAGCAGCACAACTGAGATACATGGAAGAAGTTGTACATGGCCCGATACCTCCGTGGTAACAGCAACCGATAGGCAACCATCCCAACTCTCTCCAGAATCTCAAATGGACCCACATTCCTCGGTGAAAGTTTACCCTGTCTCATGATCCGTCTATGTCCCAACCTCGGCGAAACATGCAAGAAAACCTAATCCCCGACCATGAACTCCAAGGGTCGTCTGTGGAGATCAGCATAAGGTTTTTGATGAGACTGTGCAGTAACCATCCCCTTCTGAATCAACTAGACCTACTCAGAAGTCTCTTGTACGAGATGTGGTCCCAGTAAATCTTCCTCACCTGCCTCTTACTAGCACAAGGGTGATCGACATGTCCTACCAAATAAAGCCTCATAAGGTTCCATCTCAATAGTCGCCTAAAAACTGTTATTATAGGAAAACTTGACTAGGGGTATATGCTTCTCCCAAGATCCCCCAAAGTCTAGGATGCATGCACGCAACATGTCCTCAAGCACCTGTATCGTACGCTCTGACTGGCCATTGGTCTGAGGGAGGTAAGTTGTGCTCAGAAGCACCTGTGTACCCAGCACCCTCTGAAAACTCTGCCATAAATGAGACGTAAAACGGGCATCAAAATCTGAAATGATATAACGAGGAACCCCATGAAGACATACGACCTCTCGAATATACAGATTCCTGAGCTCGTCAACACCGATGGTCTCCTTGATCGGCAAAAAGTGAGGTACCTTTGTGAGTCTGTCCACAACAACCCACATGACATAATTGCCTCGAGGTGACCTCAGAAACCCAGTCACAAAGTCCATCACGACATCATCCCATTTCCACTCTGGGATGGGTAACTGTTGTAACAGTCCGGCTGGCCTCTGATGCTCTACCTTCACCTACTGACAGGTGGAACATCTTGTAACAAAACCAGCTAATTCTCTCTTTATACCTGGCCACCAGTACTAACATCTCAAGTCACGGTACATCTTGGTAACTCTGGGATGAACTACCCAAGCTGAAGCATGAAACTCCCATATCAGCTCCTCGTGTATATCCCATAGAACCAATACTCATCCATGGAAACACAGTACCTCATCATCGCCTATCGTCCAACTAGAATGAGGGTTCTCACTTTCCACTGACTCCCATAGAACTAGGCCTTCTGAATTAGATAGCCATCTCATCATCACTCTATCCAAGAGGGTATAAGTCACTACTAAAGATAAAATATAGGTATGACCCTGACTGTCGTGCACCTCCAATTACATCTCAGAGAACAAGGCCATAAGCTGCCACTCACCATTGGCCTCTTGCACTGCCTGTATCTGAGTCCTCCTGCTCAGTGCATCAGCTACTGCATTACCTTTACCAGGTGTATAGGAAATCTCAAAGTCAAAGGACTGAAGGTATTCGACCCAAATTTTCTGTATCAGGTTCATGTCACACTGAGTAGAGATGTAATTCAGACTTTTGTGATCAGTGAAAACCACAAAATGCTCTCACAAGAGATAAGGTCTCCAAAAACGCAATTCATGAACAACTGCAGCCAACTCGAGATCATGCATCGGGTAATTCCTCTCATGTGGCCTCAACTTTCGAGAACCGTACTCAACAACTCAATCACCCTGCATCAAAACTACTCCCATTCCAATACCTGATGCATCACAGTAAACTGTATAGCTCTTCCCTTGCTCTGGAAGTATCAGGACGGGTGTTGATGTCAATATTCCTTTCAGATCCTGAAAGGCTATCTCGCAAGCTTCTGACCAAATTAACTTCACACCCTTCTTAGTCAAACCCTTCAATGACACTTCCATGTGGGAGAAGTCCTGTATGAAGCATCTGTAGTAACCATCCAACCCAAAGAAACTCTGTATCTCAAACACGTTCTTAGGATGCTCCCAGGAAACTGCTGCTCTCACCTTATCTGGGTCTATGGAAAATCCTACCTCTGAGATCCTGGTGTCTGGCCACCATGGCCATGACCACCACCTCTGTATGTATGTCCTGATGTATCCCAGTTTCCTGACTAGTATGAAGCTGCTTGTCCTGCTCGCGCACGTGGAGTCTGTACAGTACCCCTCCCACCAGCCACTGGTGGTAATGCCCTGCAAAAGTGCTACGGATGACCCATATTTCCGCAAGCTCGGCACTCCATGGGGTCACGTGGACACTGCGGTCTCTTGTGCCCCTCTTTACCACACTGGTAGCACCTGATCAGGCCACCTAAAGTAATTGATTGTATAGTACTGCCACCATGAGAGAAACTCATCTATCATTTCCTCTTCCCGGTAGAAATGGTACTAGAAACTGGTGCTGAACCGCCCTGGCCCACACCACTAGCTTCCCACAGGTTCCTCTCTATAATCAGCACCTGGTTCACAATAGCATGTACTGTAGGAAACCTGAAAACATTCAGCAGTTCTCAGATGTCATATCAAAGACCATACTCAAAGCGTCTGGCCCTCAACGTCTCATCACCGACCAGAATGGGTGAAAAACACTGAAGCTCGGTGAAGCGAGCAGAATAATCCATCACCGACATAGCGCCCTGCTGTAGATTCATGAAATCTCGAGCTCTATCTTCCCTCAGCGTCTCTGGGAAGAAGAAGTCATAAAGGACTATCTGAAAATCTCCCCACTCCATGCCTCTGTGATACTCTGTCTAAGTGGTAACATCCCACCACATCTTGGCGAAATCCCGCAACATAGAAGTAGCGAGCTTGACCCTCCACCCTGGAGGCATCTCAAGATGCTCGAAAATAGTCTTCATAGAATCTAGCCAAGACTCCATAGCCTGTGGTCCGCCATCCCCTGAAAACGTAGGCGGATGCTACTGTTGGAAGATACGAGTCAGCTCAGCCATAGATGTGGTAGCCAGCGGTGCTCCATGAATGTTCTGAATGAACCGCATGAAGCCTTCACAGAATTTGGCATCCACGTCTGTGTCTAGTATAACGACTGGCACCGCATTTGGCTCTACAGGAGGATCCACTGGTAGCCCATGGCCCACCATTTCTGGAGCATAATCGTTGTCTCTCTCCTGGCGAACAACGCGTGGTCATCTTAGCGACATGACTCTACAAGGTCAAATGCACACTTTAGATCAAGATTATCAAAGACTAAAAAACTAGGGGACCAAAAAGGGAACACGAGGAAGAAGAAATTTCATGATTTGAAAAAACAAGACTACACAACATGTATAATGACTACATGGCGTGTACCTGACTTTTCTTCCTCTTCCCGGGTCCTTCTATACAACTAAGCCAAACGACTCCCATTGAACAAGACTACACGGTGTGCATATAATCTACATGGCTTGTATGGTGTAAATTCCAACTGACTGTGTCATTCGTGACATGAACGACTACTCGGATAAACCTACACGGCGTGTTACACCCGCACACGGCGTTTACACCACCCTATTTTCCCCAGCCACATGGCTAAATCCACGCGGTCTACCATGATTAAGGACTACACGACATGTCCCTTAGGCACACGATGTGTTCAACACCGACCTGTGTTTTTTAGCTACACGGCTGGGTCCCCAGGTTAGACTACACAGCGTGTTCCACAGTGGACACGACGTGTATGTCTTTTGGTCTCCTCCATCCGCGTTGGTAGTTACACGACCATACTCCAGGTCAACACTTCACAGAGTGTACATATGGTACACGACCTATTTTTCCCAAGCATTTACCTTCCCCGTGTCCCCGCCCACACGGTCCTTGACACGAGAAGAGACTACATGGCATGTACTGAGGGTACACGATGTATACTCAAAAAGTTTTCTTTTCTTCCCGAATAGAAGAACACATGGTGTGTGTCTAAGGAACTACACAGTGTGTATCTTGGGTTTTCTGGATAGTAAGCCTCTGAAACTACTCCGGAACCTAGAAAATACAGAAAAATAACATCTAAGTTCAAAATTCCGACCCGTGAGGGCCCATACTCCCCAAGAATCAAAGTTTGGAAACTTATATATGTTATAACAAAATAAAAAGTCAATGATCCACCAAATTCTGGTCAATGAGGGCCCATACTCCCCAAAAACCAAAGTTTTGTGTCCATTATATCAAAAACTCACTCGAAAATACCCTATCACATAGCAGGTATTTATCAAAGCAGCTATCACAACATCATGCTTTTATAGTACAACAACTATCACAACAACATGGAATTTCTAATGTGCCTACATGGCATGGAACTATGAATGGCATGTGATTCCTAGAATGTGCCTAATTGATTCATGATATGGCATACCCTCATCTCATCAGGTTGCAACTAAATAGAACCCATGGATAAAATATAAACAACACAATCACAAGTGCATCACCCAACAGTGAAAACCAAATCAACTATAAAATTTGAAAAATCAGAATAATTGCAAAAATACGAGGTAGACTAGATTTTCCCTGTACACGGGTTAGCTACTCCTGAGCACAACTTATTACCAACTACCATTCCCATCCTATCCATGACTAAGGCTCCAAACAGTAAATCAAGAAAAGAAACCCCTCTGATACCACTTTGTAACGTCCCGAATCCGGGTGCCACTCCACAGGTGCCACGAACCTGGTTGGTCATATGAATTCAAGCGCATTTCCCTAAACTCCAGAGGCAGCTGACTAGTAGCGAGGGCCTAGGTCTGATAGTGGGGAAACTATGCCCTCATTTTTCAAAGTGTAGCGCAGCGGAATAAAATAAATAGCATACAACATCGGAAGAAATAAACCATACATATTTAAAGTGAACGACTGTAGTAAAAGATAACCAACAGTTATATAGATAATGATGCAACATGTCCCAAGTTCTAAGAAAACATCTAGAACATGTTACATAGCAGTACAATGCAACACAATACAGAGTATAGAGTACAACAAAGCAAAACAAAACAAAGTAGACAAAATGCAGCAGCATCGCAAGACTAAGCTCGGCCCCATGCTCTCCTACTCCTCTGCTACAATCATGTACCTACATAGGGACCCTTTCCCCTCTCAACACCTTAAAAAACATAATCTATTTGGGCCAAAGACATGACCCAAACAGGGTGTGAGAAATAAATCCCAGTAGGCACCCACCAAAGGCCCGTGCCCAACTATGTGAAAATATGAAACAACAGTGAGCAGTAGTAAAATGAAATAAACTAAGAAGTACTCAATATGAACTAACTTTACCAGTTTTATTTCCATTCTATTATTCATTTATCCATTTAATTTAATAACATTCTGTGATCAACAGAACCAAGCCCTCAGGCCAAACAGAATCTCGCCCTCAGGATAATATAGTAAAACCATACCCTCAGGCTTTATAATATCTATGCCCTCAGGCTATATAATATCCATGCCCTCAGGCTATATAATATCCATTCCCTCAGGATATATAATATCTCTCCCTCAGGACTCACCCTCAGGTTGTATAGTATCTCACCCTCAGGAATCGCCCTCAGGCTATATAATATATATATATATATATATATATATATATCCACACCCTCAGGCTAATATTATATATATATATATATATCCACACCTTCATACTAAACAAGTAACCGGGCCATGACCAACATATAAACATGAAATTGTTTACAATTCCTCTCAAGGAAAAAGTAATTCATAAAGTAAACATGGCATACCCTCGGGTATCCTGGCCAAATGGCTAAACAGAGGAATGCACCCCAGGGGTGGTCCTGGATCCATGCAGCAATCCCAAACAGCAGTTTATTATCACATTTAATTACCTTTACAATTCTAGGTATTCAAAACAGCCAAGGCCTCATCCACACGACACCCCAACATGGGTTTGTGGCACAACGGTACACAAAAACGCACAAGAGTTGGAATTTAAACACCAAGCCACCTACCTCAAACACCCCTGAACGGTATACATGAACGTCGCTTCCAGAAATTCCCAAAGATGACGTAGATCTGGGGTAGAAGAATTCTCATTCAAACACAAATAACTTCCCTTATAGGAAGAATGGGAAAGAACGGATTAAGGAGAAGGAGAGGTTTACCCGTACGGTTCTAATGAGATCGACAGAGGCGTGGAATCAGATTCCCAGTGCTCACTTGGGTGATCTCTAAAGGTCCGACCGTCTCTCCCAAGCCTTCCTCGGGTTCTAAGAAAATTCTGTGAACAAGTTTGGCTACTTCCCATTTTAAGAGAAAAAAAACAAACTACACGACGTGTAATATTGACTACACGACATGTACTTTCCTCATTTAACTGTTCCTCTGGCGGCTACCTTTTTCCACCGCCACACTGTTCATCGGTCAACATAAGTACACGGTGTGTATTCCTGATTACACGGTGTGTACTGTCGCTCAGATGGATGCTAATTCCATGTAACAACCCGAGATTTTATAAGATACATTCTTTTTAATTTCATTCATATCTTCTGTTGTACGGTACACCAAGATTATCTTGCTCTATACACAACACCGTATTAGCTTGCAGTATACACAACACTATTCTTGGCTCGTGTTACACACAATTTCAAGTTCGTTTGATAGAAGTTATTCTACAGAACATTGAGTGTATATATATATATATATTCAATGTATAAATAAAATATGGTTGGATTCTGTTATACGCAACAACAAAGGAGTTGTGCACTACACGCAACCCTGACATGGCTTGCATTACACGCAATCACGACCTTCCCTAATAGCGTGTGTTGTACGCAATACCGGGTTTTACTAAACAACGATATATTATTATAATATTGTTATGAACTAGCCGTTATGAATAATATTAACTAAATTTTGAATTTTATAACATTATTATTCATCTTACACATTTTCTAGAACATGGTATAAGAACAAAATAAATTTTTCGGGTAAAATAAGTATTTTTAAAAAAATGTAGTTTTGCCGCCTTTTGATGGCGCACCCACTTTAAATATAGTTTTTGAAATGTTTATAAGTTCCATTTGAAAAAATAAAATTCTTATTTGGAATTAATAAATAAAAATTTACTTTGGATAAATTTTTCATATTATTCTGATAACATTCATATTTTAATGAATAGTAAAAACACGCTATATTTTAATTAAAAACAACTTTTTTCATCGTAATATATTATGTGGTTAAATTATAATATTGAATGGTTTTAAAGCATAAATATAATATATTTTTACCATTTAATATAATGTATGTCATTAGCATTGATTTTACCATGAATTCGTAGGTTAAATCAATTCAATCTTTTGTAGTGTTTTAAAGAAAACCCCGTTTTCTTTCGACAACGGGATTAATTTTAATTTAATTTCTGCAACTTTTGTATATTGAATTTGGAAAAATGGTTTCCATATTTGGAATCAGTGGGTCCAAATTATGTTAATAATCTACCTTTTATTTTTGGGCATTGTGAATAGTAACTACGGTAAATTTTATTTACCATAGTTAAAGGTAAATAGGGTAATTAAGGGTAAATATAAGATTATAAAATAACCCTAACACTTGGAAAAATCCTATTGAATGACTAAAAGTCGACCCATATCACCTAAGGGTAGGATTAGATTCATTTAATGGACTTTTTTCCATGAAAATAATTTAATTATTATTAAAACCAAAGAAAGTGACAACATGTCACTCTCTTAAATATTATAAGTATAATAATTTTAAGTTAGTGATAAAATTCATGAAACTTAGAACATTAATAGTATCCAGAAAGCTAAAAAAATTATCTACATCATGAGAATTTATTTAGAATTTTTTGGGATTAAATAATTATCATTAATTGTGACACAATAGTGATGCAGAAATTATTTATCTAGTGAACAATCAAGAATATAGATTTTATTAAACTAATAGTGACCATAAAATTCACAAAAACCTGACCAAAACTTATAGGTCATGTAAATTTAAACTATAATCATACAATGGTCGAATATTTGACCATTTGGAGTCTTATACAAGCAATTATGACACTTATATTATTTTATTCTAAATGATGCCAAAGTTGTCACCTTCATAATTTAATAAATATAAAAATTTAAATATTGTGATTTTAAGATGATAAATTCTAGTAAAATTATTATTGTGAAATTTAATAGATTTATCTTCATTATAGGATTTTATTTTTAATTTTTATGCAACAAATAAGTATATTAAATAATTATAAAAAAATGTTGTAGCAATTATTTTATTAAGAGATAAACCAAATAAATGGTTTTAAAAATAATAAAATAAATATTATATGAACTATTTAATATGATCCACTAATTTTATAGATACATATGACCTTTGATTAATCTATTAAAAATTTTAGTTCAAACATATACTCTGTATATATTTTATTTAAATTCAAATAAATGAATAGTGTTAGAATTGAAACTATTGTCATTTTATAAAATAACATATTATAAAATTGTTTAAAAAATCACAAAAATATTTAAAAATTATAAATTTAAATTTATATGGTTTAAAATTTTATAAATTATCCAATTATGGACAATTCACCACAAATAAGTAATTATTTGTTATAATTTAAAATTTAGAATGTTATTACCACAAATAAAATTAAATTCATTAAATAAGGAAAAATCAAGTTGATAATGTTTAAAATAAATTCCTAACACGTCTAAATTTTATTGGTTGATGATATTACAACCTTATCTCATCTAATATTCGGATATGAGTCATTTTGGAAGTTTTTAAGTGGGGTTTGGATTTAATATAAATTAATATTTTCTTATATTTCCAAAGGTGCCCCTCTCCTCCCTTATAAAAGGGAACCTCCTCCCTCTCTTCCTCACACAACTTTGAGCCTTCAATCTCGGAAAAAACCTGCCAAATTCTCTTCCCCACTTCCATAGAAATATCCTAGAGGTCCTTGTTTTCTTCAAAGACCAATTTTAGTGCCCTAAGAGGAGGTCTCAAAGAGGCGTTTCAAAGAAGAGGTAATGTCCGTTACCGATTCTTTCAACTTTATTTCTTCTTCCACTTCTTCTTATTTAGTTGTTTAATTATGAAGTAATAACATAAGTATCACTAATATACTTATATGTTATTATAATTATGAAACAACCCTATTTCACCATCTATCCATCCTATAGAAAACGAAATCACCGCGCGTGCGTACGTACGAAATACCGTCTCCACGCCGTGGTGTAATCTGTTTTTCCAACAAAACCTTACTTGGATGGGTATAATGGTGTAAAGAATAAATAAACATAGTTATTATAACATCATAATGATTCTGATATATTGTATCATCCACTACAATTCAATTCAATAATTATGGAAACGATATCATCGCTCGTGCGTACGTACGGACTACTGTCTCCACGACGCGATGAGATTCATTCTCCATGTTAACCATTCATGAATGATTATAAAATATATATACTGAATAATAATAAAATATATTACATAATAATTATAATGGATTTATGTATATATTTATGTCATCTACTTAATTCTATTCAATTCAATAAGGAAACGAAAACAGCGTTTATGCGTATGTACGACCTACCGTCTCCATGAACGGTGTATTTCTTTCCATTTATCGATCTATTATATATATGTATATTCTGAATATATATAAATCAAGTTTTACATTCTGGATTTAAGTAATCATGATCTAAGTAATCATATGAATAATTACAAGTTAAAACACGGACGACAAATGAAACGATTTTACCCAAAACACTCTTTAACATGGAATTTACAAAAGAACGGGTAATATAAAGTCATAAGTGAACCATATATGATATCATAACAATAAATATGATTCTGTAATAAGTCAATGACATTATTTAAATCATTATACAGGAGGTTTGGATACATACGAAGCATATCGGACCTAAGGTAAGGGATAACTTTTCCAATCTCGTTTTATCCGAGATTGTTTATACGTAAGTATTTTCTGGGGTTATTTCTATCATCCATATCCATGTTTTATAAAATTGTTTTCATGTTTTTTTAAAGTAATTTTTACCCATTTTTGACTTTTACTACATGGTATGTAAGGAATATTTCTTTTTTTACGTTACGAGGTACTTATTTGACTTTTCCGACAAAAGTACAAGGAGAATGTTATTTTTAACTTATACGGCGTGAACGAATTTTTATGGTTTTATAAAGCCTTATTTTCATGAAGCTTCCTCCAAAAGATTTAATGACTATTTTCAACAAAATCCTTTTCTTTTAAAATTGTATGACATTTTGTGAAAAGAAAATGATTTTGAAGAAGAAAGGATATTTTCCTCAAGAATTCATTTCAAATGTTTTATCAAAACCATTTTCCATCTAATATGACATTATTTGATATGTGTATATTTCAAGTTTAATGTCTCTATGTTTTACATGGTTCACTTTTCTTATGATGAAATGTCCATTTGTTTTATATGGATTACGAAATGATGGAATTATGTTTATGAAACCCATTTTATTCTTTGGGTTATGATGAATGTTTTAAGTTTATTTTGTGGCACAAGTAAGAATGATTTCATTATGAGATGGGTGGGACCTATATCTACCTCCAATGAATTGGGTAAAGATTTATATCTCATGAGATAGACATGGCTGGAAGGGAAAGTTAAACCGGTTCAGTAATACAGGACTGAAACGAGGAGTGAACTCGATTCAGAAAGGGACTTTGTCCACTAAGATGGTCTTGGCAGAAATGCCTTGGATACTATGGAAATCATAACATGTGCTTAATGGTTTCCACAATTTCATGTTTTATTCCCATACTATTTTATCATGCTTAATGTTTCTTTATGATCTATTTCTTACGTACTTCCATGTTTTATGTCATTGCTCAAGCTTTTGATGTTTAAACATTATGTTCATGTTTTTAAGTTCAAATGTATATGATTTGTTTTATTTTATCCATGCTTACCCTTACTGAGAATTTGAGCTCACCCTTTATATGTTTTCTTCTCCCCAGGATATAAATAAAGGTTTTAGGTAAGAAAAAAAATGGGGAAGATATTTATGGGAGATGTTGAAGATCTTTCACCACGATTAGAAGATTTCATTCCAAGTTTCCAAAGACACTAAACTATTACGGTCCTTGTGTGTCTGTTTTTGTTATGTATTAAGTATTCCGCAAAAGTAATGTAATGTCTATGTACGTCAGGATTCGGGTCTCTACAGTTGGTATCAGAGGAAAGGTTTAGTCAAACATTGGAAACTAGGATGTGAAAACATTAGTGAGATCCCTAAAGATATTTCTAAGGTATGTCTAGGGATATCCCTAAGGATAACTATACGTATAGGATATAGTCCTAGAACTATGGTAACGACCTTAGAATTTAAACTAAGATGTTAGATATTAAGGTTAATCCGCCTTTATTATGTTGTTTTCCCTAGCATGATATTTTCCTCTCACACTATTCTTTTTGGGTTTCAGAAAATGGCCGGAAACAGGAAAATTCATGATAATGGAGGATATGATGGACAATGGAATGATATTATTCATAAGCAACCAAATGAAACGGGATTTGGATGTCCAGACATCGTTATTATGCCTAATCAGCAATCTCATAATATGTTCAATAATCTCAACTTTGGTAAGTTTCCCAACTCAGATAATAAGAGAAAGATGGAGTTTCATGATGATCATAGAGGAAAGAAAGTTCAATTTCCCTCATGTAAATCATGTGGGATGAGGCATTGGGGAGATTGTTTCAAAGGAACTGGAAGATGATTTGGGTGTGGAAAAGAAGGACACAAAGCCAGTAAGTGCAAAGGAAAAGGTTTAGTTAACACCATGGACAAGGATAATGGTATTTCTATGACATCAACAATGATTAGATGTTTTAAATGTGGAATGTATGGGCATTATGGAAACCAATGCCCTAAGGGAAAATCTCATGAAGAGAATCAGCATGGTCATATGAGTAGTATTTATATGGATGATGATGGAGAGACTACAAATGAAATATGAGATGAAAGAAATGATGAAGCTCAGTCAGTGGTTTAAGAAGTTAGTGGAATGATTGTATGTTTATAAAGAATAATGTATAGTACTATGGAATAAAGAATCATCTAAGGATTGTTACATTATTATTTTTCCTGAAGTATTTGAAAGTATATGTTGAATGGTACCGATAACCATGGAAGGTTATTCAAATATTTTTGGAAGGTAGATGATATGTGTATAATGAAAGGATAAGGAGATAATGAGTTGTTTGATATTATTCATGAGCTCATGACTGATATAAGGAAAAAGTTATATCATGGTTTGAGTATATAGATTTTTTTTGGATTTTGGTATGTGGAAAGAGTTAACTTTTGACAAAATTCATGTTTTCAATAAGGTTCAATGGGTATTTATTTTTCAAGAGAATACATGATTAAGGTATTCACATGATTGGAATGTGACCAAAAAGATATATGAGGGAAAATGATTGTATTCACATTCTTGTTATATGACCTTTTTAGTAATCGTTCTCTTTATACTATGAGTTTGGAAAGAAGTATTTTGGATCAGCCTAAAGATTCGAATGGATTATGTTGAACATAAGTTTGTATTGTTTAAGGCTAGAACTTTTTGTTATAATAGTATTGTTTTAGAAAAAGGACAACCTGCAGGATGGGCGACAACCCGTCGCATCAGACAAGGCTGTGAGAATCGAACCCACAACTGAAGTGCGACAGGCCTTTATCACCTACCACTGACCTATAGGAAGTCTCTGGTTAGTAGAAACTAGTTTTATTTTATTAAGCGACGTGATAGATGAAGTATAAGTTCATTTTTTCATATACTATTAACCTCACCAAAGATGGACTTATGTATATTTGATAACTTTTGATAACCTTTTGCTTGAAACAGATGGAATGACCCATCATTCTATCACATGATCTTTTAACACTTCATGAATAACAAATTCAACTTCATTTCTTTAATAGATGAAGTGTAAATTGTTCAAAGCACGAACAACAGTGAGATTGTACCAAAATAAAGTAAGTATTTATTCTAATTCAAATTCTTCAACTTTAGTTAAATGATCTTGAAAACCAAAAATGTTGTCCTAGTTCCTTTATATATGATGAATCAGATGGTACCCTAGATCATCACAAATTTATGGCTTTGTGATTGTTGACTTTTTCATAGCAATGTTCTCTACCACTCTCTATCAGAACATGACGGTTAGATTTCTCTTCCATATCCATATTTTCACCAATGTTATCCTATATGGAAACCCAGTGATGAGTTAATTTGGGTAACTGTTATATTTCATACTTTAGTTTTTAAAGTTCTGTTTTGGTATTTCTTTTTACGATGTGGGTTTCTATGAATAGTAAACGATTTATAACCCCGACAAATTTCGAGGGCGAAATTAATTTTAAGGGGGATAGAATGTAACAACCCGAGATTTTATAAGATACATTCTTTTTAATTTCATTCATATCTTCTGTTTTATGATACACCAAGATTATCTTGCACTATACGAAACACCGTATTAGCTTGCAGTATACGCAACACTATTTTTGGCTCGTGTTACACACAATTTCAAGTTCTTTTGATAGAAGTTATTCTACAGAACATTGAGTGTATATATATATATATATTCAATGTATAAATAAAATATGGTTGGATTCTGTTATATGCAACAACAAAGGAGTCGTGCACTACACGCAACCCGGACTTGGCTTGCATTATACGCAATCACGACCTTCCCTGATAGCGTGTGTTGTACGCAATACTGGGTTTTACTAAACAACGATATATTATTATAATATTGTTATGAACTAGACGTTATGAATAATATTAACTAAATTTTGAATTTTATAACATTATTATTCATCTTACACATTTTCTAGAACATGGTATAAGAACAAAATAAATTTTTTGGGTAAAATAAGTATTTTTCAAAAAATGAAGTTTTGCCGCCTTTTGATGGCGCACCCACTTTAAATCTAGATTTTGAAATTTTTATAAGTTCCATTTGACAAAATAAAATTATTATTTGGAATCATGAAATAAAAATTTACTTTGGATAAATTTTTCATATTATTCTGATAACTTTCATATTTTAATGAATAGTAAAAACACGCTATATTTTAATTAAAAACAACTTTTTTCATCGTAATATCTTATGTGGTTAAATTATAATATAGAATCGTTTTAAAGTATAAATAGAATATATTATTACCATTTAATATAATGTATGTCATTAGCATTGATTTTACCATGAATTCGTAGGTTAAATCAATTCAATCTTTTGCAATGTTTTAAAGAAAAACCCGTTTTCTTTCGACAACGGGATTAATTTTAATTTAATTTCTGCAACTTCTATATATTGAATTTGGAAAAATGGATTCCATATTTGGAATCAGTAGGTCCAAATTATTTTAATAATCTACATTTTATTTTTGGGCATTGTGAATAGTAACTACGGTAAATTTTATTTACCGTAGTTAAAGGTAAATAGGGCAATTAAGGGTAAATATAAGATTATAAAATTACCCTAACACTTGGAAAAATCCTATTGAATGACTAAAAGTAGACCCATATCACCTAAGGGTCTGATTAGATTAATTTAATGGACTTTTTTCCATGAAAATAATTTAATTATTCTTAAAACCAAAGAAAGTGACAACATGTCACTCTCTTAAATATTATAAGTATAATAATTTTAAGTTAGTGATAAACTTCATGAAGCTTAGAACATTAATAGTCTCCAGAAAGATAACAAAATTATCTACATCATGAGAATTTATTTAGAATTTTTTGGGATTAAATAATTATCATTAATTGTGACACAATAGTGATGCAGAAATTATTTATCTAGTGAAAAATCAAGAATATAGTTTTTATTAAACTAATAGTGACCACAAAAGGCACAAAAACTAGACCAAAAATTATTGGTCATGTAAATTTAAACTATAATAATCCAATGGTAGAATAATTGACCATTTGTTGTCTTATAAAAGCAATTATGACACTTATATTATTTTATTCTAAATGATGCCCACGTTTTCACCTTCATAATTTAATAAATATAACAATTTAAATATTGTGATTTTAAGATGATAAATTAGAGTAAAAGTTTTATTGTGAAATTTAATAGATTTATCTTCATTATAGGATTCTATTTTTAATTTTTATGAAACAAATATGTATATTAAATAATTATACAAAAATGTTGTAGTAATTATTTTATTAAGAGATAAACCAAATAAATGGTTTTAAAAATAATAAAATAAAGATTATATGAACTATTTAATGTGCTCCACTAATTTTCTAGATACATATGACCTTTTATTAATCTATTAAATCTTTTATATCGAACATATACTCTGTATATATTTTATTTAAATTCAAATAAATGAATAGTGTCAAAATTGACACTATTGTTATTTTATAAAATAACATATTATAAAATTGTTTAAAAAATCACAAAAATATTTAAAAATTATAAATTTGAATTTATATGGTTTAAAATGTTATAAATTATCCAATTATGGACAATTCACAAAAAATAAGTAATTATTTGTTATAATTTAAAATTTAGAATGTTATTACCACAAATAAAATTAAATTCATTAAATAAGGATAAATCAAGTTGATAATGTTTAAAATAAATTCCTAACATGTATAAATTTTATTTTTTGATGAGATTACAACCGTATATCATCTAATATTCGGATATGAGTCATTTTGGAAGTTTTTATGTGGGGTTTGGATTTAATATAAATTAATATTTTCTTATATTTCCAAAGGTGCCCCTCTCCTCCCTTATAAAAGGGCACCTCCTCCCTCTCTTCCTCACACAACTTTGAGCCTTCAAGATCGGCCAAACCCTACCAAATTCTCTTTCCCACTTCCCTATAAAGATCCTAGAGGTCATGGTCTTCTTAAAAGATCAATTTTAGTGCCCTAAGAGGAGGTCTCAAAGAGGCATTTCAAAGAAGAGGTAATGTCCGTTACCAATTCTTTCAACTTTATTTCTTCTTCCACTTATTATTATTTAGTTGTTTCATTATGAAGTAATAAAATCAGTATCAATAATATACTTCTATGTTATTTTAATTATGAAAAAACCCTATTTCACCATCTATCCATCCTACAGAAAACGAAATCACCACACGTGCGTACGTACGGAATACCGTCTCCACGCCGTGGTGTAATCTGTTTTTCCAACACCACCTTACTTGGATGGGTATAATGGTGTAAATAATAAATATACATAGTTATTATAACATCATAATGATTCTTATATATTGTATCATCCAATCCAATTCAATTCAATAATTATGGAAACGATATCATCGCTCGTGCGTACGTACGGACTACCGTCTCCACGACACGATGAGATTCATTCTCCATGTTAACCATTCATGAATGATTATAAAGTATATATAATGAATAATAATGAAATATATTATATAATAATTATACTGGATTTATGTATATATGTATGTCATCTACTTAATTCCATTCAATTCAATAAGGAAACGAAAACAGCGTCCATGCGTACGTACTTCCTACCGTCTCCATGAATGGTGTATTTCTTTCCATTTATCGATCTATTATATATATGTATATTATGAATATATATAAATCATGTTTTAAATTATGGATTTAAGTAATCATGATCTAATTAATCATATGAATAATTACAAGTTAAAACACGGACGACAAATGAAACGATTTTACCCAAAACGCTCTTTAACATGGAATTTACAAAAGAACGGGTAATATAAAGTCATAAGTGAACCATATATGATATCATAACAGTGAATATGATTCTGTAATAAGTCAATGATATTATTTAAATCATTATACAGGAGGTTCAGATACATACGAAGCATATCGGACCTAAGGTAAGGGTTAACTTTTCCAATCTCGTTTTTATCCGAGATTGTTTATTCATAAGTATTTACTGGGGTTATTTCTATCATCCATGTCCATGTTTTATAAAAGTGTTTTCATGTATTTTTAATGTCATTTTTACCCATTTTTGACTTTTACTGCATGGTATGTAAGGAATATTTCTTTTCATATGTTACGAGGTACTTTTTTGACTTTTCCGACAAAAGTACGAGGAGAATGTTATTTTTAACTTATACGGCGTGAACGGATTTTTATGGTTTTATAAAGCCTTATTTTCATGAAGTTTCCTCCAAAAGATTTCATGACTATTTTCAACAAAATACTTTTCTTTTAAAATTTTATGACATTTTGTGAAAATAAAATGATTTTGAAGAAGAAATGATATTTTCCTCAAGAATTCATTTCAAATGTTTTATCAAAACCATTTTCCATCTAAGATGACATTATTTGATATGTGTGTGTTTAAAGTTTAATGTCTCTATGTTTTACATGGTTCACTTTTCTTATGATGAAATGTCCATTTGTTTTATATGGATTACGAAATGATGTAATGATGTTTATGAAACCCATTTCATTCTTTGGGTTATGATGAATGTTTTAAGTTTATTTTGTGGAACAAGTAAGAATGATTTTATTATGAGATGGATGGGACCTATTTCTCCCTCCAATGCATTGGGTAAAGATTTATATCTCATGATATAGACATGGATGGAACAGAAAGTTAAACCGGTTCAGTAATACAGGACTGGAACGAGGAGTGAACTCGATTCAGAAAGGGACTTTGTCCACTAAGATGGTCTTAACAGCAATGCCTTGGATACTATATAAATCATAACATGTGCTTAATGGTTGCCACAATTTCATGTTTTATTCCCATGCTATTTTATCATGCTTAATGTTTCTTTATGATCTATTTCTTATGTACTTCCATGTTTTATGTCATTGCTCAAGGTTTTGATGTTTAAACATTATGATCATGTTTTTAAGTTCAAATGTATATGACTTGTTTTATTTTATCCATGCTTACCCTTACTGAGAATTTGAGCTCACCCTTTATATGTTTTCTTCTCCCCAGGATATAAATAAAGGTTTTAGGTAAGAAAACAAAAGGGGAAGATCTTTATGGGAGATGTTGAAGATCTTTTACCACGATTAGAAGATTTCGTTCCAAGTTTCCAAAGACACTAAACTATTATGGTCCTTGTTTGTCTGTTTTTGTTATGTATTATGTATTCCGTAAAAGTAATGTAATGTCCTTGTACATCAGGCTTCGGGTCTCTACATTTCACTGCCTTACTATTCACATACCGACTGACTACATGGCGTGTACATACCCACTACACAGCATGTAGTCAGTTTTTACACCCTTTGTCGCTAACATGGCTACACACCCTGTGTACTCATCCCACACGACCAAAGTACACGGCGTGTGGAATAGTACATGGCGTGTAGTCCCAAAAAGGCGATTTTTCCCCATTTCCCTTATTTTCTCAAAGATACTTAAGGAGAAGAGAAAGGAAGAAACTCGTACCTCAAAAAAAAGAATCAGGTTCTTAGAGTTTCTCCATAGAACTTTTACCAGACGAGTCGTTCAGTTTCTCAGCACTTGTTCTCTTATATCAAGAATCTTGACATGCTCTTCACAATAAGATAGATCAGGTTCCATTTGTAATTCCTCATAGGTGAGTAAATGTGTTGGGTAAGACATGTATTTTATCAATAGTGATATGTGGAACACATCATGATCTTTAGATATATTTGGAAGCATTGCCAAATGGTAAGCTACAACCCCAATTCGTTCTAGAATTTTGAATGGTCCGATGTACCTGGGACTCAATTTTCCCTTCTTATCAAAACTTATAACACCCTTCCATGGAGATACCTTCAAGAAAACATGATCTCCTACCTGAAATACCAAATCCTTCCTTCGGTTATCGGCATAGCTCTTCTTCCTACTTTAAGCTGATTTGATGTGGTTTTGGATTACCTTCACTTTTTCCATCATTTCCTTCACTAGTTCTAGGCCTATGAGTTTTCTTTCACCAACATCATCCCAATAGGTTGGTGTGCGACATCTCTTTCTGTATAACACTTCATATGGTGCCATCCGAATACTTGAATGAAAGCTATTATTATAGGAAAATTCTTCCAGAGGTAAATATTGATCATACATACCCTGAAAGTCAAGTGACCAAGAGCTCAACATGTCTTCTAAGGTTTGAATAGTCCGTTCTGATTGTCCACCAGTTTGGGGGTGGTAGGCAGTGCTCAAACGAAGCTCAGTATCCAGGGATTTCTGAAGACTCTTCTAGAATCTTGAATTAAAACGTGGATCATGATCAGAAACAATCGATAGGGGTAATCCATGAAGTCTCACTACTTCATTAATATATAGTCTTTCTAGATGTTCAAGTGGTAAATATTCTCTTATATCATGAAAATGTGCTGACTTGGTAAGACGATCAACAATGACCCATATTGCATTATTCCTTCTAGGAGTCTTTGGTATTCCCATGAAAAAGTCCATCATGATATTTTCCCATTTCCACTTATGTATGAGAAGAGGTTGTAATACTCCTCCAGGCTGTTGCCTTCCATATTTCAGTTGTTGAAAAACCATACATCTTGACACAAAATCAGCAATATCCCTCTTCATTTTTTCCCACCAAAAAATGTTCCTTAAAATATCTATACATATTAGTGCTACCAGGGTGTATAGAGAAATTGGAACTATGAGAATCATCCAACAATTCCCTTTTTAGATCAGGTATATCGGGAACACAAAGTCTCTTCCCAAATTCCAAAATTCCATCTTCATATACGAAGTCAGTCAATCTCCCATCATTCACAGCTTTAATATTCTATTGAAACTCTTCATCACTAGTCTGAGAACTCTTTATCCTTTCTAGTAAATATGGTTTAGAAACCATTTGAAAAAGTATTGATGTTTCACCTTCCATTTTGATTCCCATATCCATCTTTACTAGATCCATATAGATAAGATCCCTTTCAACTCTCATCTTGTTCAAAACTCCATGATCCTTTCTTCTCAAAGCTTCTGCCACCTTATTTTCCTTCCTTGGGTGGTAATGTATTGTGCAATCATAATCCTTGAGTAGTTCAAGCCATCGCCTTTGCCTCATGTGGAGTTATTTCTATGAGAAAATATACTTCAAACTCTTGTGATAGGTATATATCTCACATTTTTCACCATAGTGATAATGTCTACATATCATGAAAGAAAATATTACAATAGATACCTCAAGATCATGAGTAGGATAGTTTTTCTCATGAATTTTTAGCTGTCGTGATGCATAGGCAATAACCCTATCATTCTGCATAAGGACACAACCAAGTCCATTCTTCAATGCATCACCATAAATAATGAACCCATAATTCCCTGATGGTAGATTCAATATAGGAACATTGACTAATATTCTCTTCAGTTCTTAAAAACATTCTTCACACTCTTTTGTACAAACAAATTTAACCCCTTTTCGTGTGAGCTTCATTAATGGGTTAGCCAATCGGGAAAAATTATGAATGAAACATCAATAATAACATGCTAAACCAATAAAACTATGTACCTAGGTTATACTCGTTGGTGCTGACCATTATTGGATTAATCTTGTATTAGAAGGATCAACAGAGATTCCATCCTTAGAGAAAATATGGCCAAGAAAAGAAATCTCCTAAATCCAGAATTCACACTTTCTAAACTTCCCATATAATTCATGTCTTCTCAAAGTCTTCATGATAATGCACAAGTGATTTTCATGATCTTCGTATATTTTGGAGTATATGAATATATCATCAATAAATACCAATACAAATTCATCAAGATATTCCTTGAAAACTATGTTCATTAGATCCATGAAAACAGAGGGTGCATTAGTCATCCCAAAAGGCATTACTATAAACTTGTAATGCCCGTACCTGGATTGAAATGCTGTTTTCAGAATTTCTTCCTTCTTCACACACAACTGATGATATCCAGATCGAAGGTCAATCTTTGGAAAATATTGAGCTCCATGAATTTGGTAGAGGAAATCATCAATGTGAGGTAGGGGATACTTGTTCTTTATTGTTGTAGCATTTATCTCCCTATAGTCAGTGTACAACCTCATAGATCCATCTTTCTTCTCAAAAAAAGAATAGGGGCTCCCCATGGAGAAACACTAGGGAGAATAAATCCCTTATTACTCAATTCCTCTGGTTGTTTCTTTAGTTCCACAAATTCCACAGTGGCCATTCTATAAGGGGTCTTCGATATGGGCCTTGAACCATGAATTAAATCAATGGGAAACTCAATTTCTCATTCTAGAGGATGTACAGGTAAATATTATAGAAACACATCAACATATTCTCTCACAATAGGTACATACTCTACTTGAACATTCCTTTCCTCACCCATAATCATTTCATTATCTTCCTCCCCAATAATTGAATTTACTTGAGCTACTGGGGGTGGATCTAGATAAGAATTATGTGGTGATGATTTTTCTCTAAAGATAAGGTGTTCTTTTTTATCGTCATCAAAAATAGTAACCTCCTTCTTCTTACAATAAATTTTTGCATCATGGTCCAAAATCAATTCCATACTGAGGACTATATCAAATTTAATCATGTGTATGATGATGAGATCAGTAGATAAAGACCATTTATATGCCCTAAGGGGAACTGATTCACATAACTTTGTAACAATGATACTTCCCTTAGGAGTTTTGACTAACAACTCCCTTGTTTAATCAAATTGGAAATATCTAATTTTCTTAGCAAACTAGGAAGATATGAAACAATGTGATGATCCAGAATCAAATAAAGAACTGTATAAACATGAGGAAACCATTAAATTACCTTCCACCACATCTTTCTGAGCTTCAACCTCAGTAGTAGTGATTGCATAAGCTTGGCCTTGATCCCTTGGCCTTTTCTAAGGTAAGTTTCCCTAATTCTTAGGAAATTCATTTGCATAATGTACCATCTCCCTGCAATTGTAGCATTGAAAATCGATAACTTCATTCTTCCCCTTGAAATCATGAGCTTGGTGGCCTTTTCCTCTACACTTGTAATAGACTCCCATTCCCTTCAATCAAGTACCGAGGTGTTTCTTCCCACATTTACTGTAGGATGGATATTCAACTTTTCCCTTCTTCCCCTTATTTCCATTTCCAGAGTGATCAGAAGATCTCTTCTTCTCTTGCTTTGCTTTAAAGTCGTAAGACTTAGAGAATTCTTTTTCTGTCTTGATAGAACATGAGACAATATCTTTGTATGATGAGATCGACTGTGATACCAATTCTTGACGGAGAAATGGTTTTAACCCATCAAATAAACGATCAATCTTACATCTTGGGTTATGTATATAATATGCAGCATGCCTCACTAACCTTGTATAGTTAGCCTCATACTTTGCGACATTATCATCCTCCTTTTACCTCAGACTCAGAAATTGCCTTTCTATATCCTCTCGATAGTCACAAGGAAAGTATTTTTCTATGAAAAGATCTTTAAACTCCCTCTATTTCATATTTGATACTTAATAATCTTCCTTTGTGTTTTGAATCAATGACCACCATTGATTAGCATCTCCAGTGAGGTAGTAAACTTCCATGATAACCTTTTCCCTTTCATTACTCCCCAAGGCATGGAATATTTTCTCTAAGGAATTTATACATTGCTCAGATACTAATGGATTTGTACTCCCATTGAATGTTGGTGGTTGTTTCCTTATGAAGAAATCTAACATTGATACTCCACGCTATGGATCAGGGTGCTCCATATGGGTAAGGTTATTATTCATAACCTGAGTGAGTTATCCCAGTATGGTGATAAGCTGATCAGCACCAGTTGTATCACCAGCTCCACTATAATTATCTTGAGTAGGAGGGAAATACCTACATGGAGTGCGTGCATTGATACAATATCCATTCCTTCCACTAGGTGCCATTTCAAAACAATGACATAAACTAGATTAGTTTATGAATCGAAATACATAATTCCAAACTTCTAAACACTTAACATAAATTGAACAGTTTTTGGATATAATCCATATTCATAAAAAAATGTTTTCTTTGAGGATGTATATAATCATAAACCCTTCATAATGGTTTGTAAATAAAATGAGAGTTATCCTAAGCATATCCCATGAGAGTGTCATAACCAAGAGTGCATCAAGGCCCATTGTTGTGCACCAGTTCCCATTTGAGTCTAGCTCAAAGCGGTGTTTTCAGGTTTTACCCCTAGGTACATCTGTGCTAGAGTCGCCTCTACCAGCTCATATCCAGACATGGATGTATTTCTAGGAAAACTCACAAAATCTCTACAATAACAAAATTCTAGGAAGTTATTCTATAATAATCCCCAAAGTCCATCTTTGGTCTATGTGATCTAATCAGAGTTTATCTAAATCTAGCTTCCAAGGATTGTACTAAACCTCCCTCTGATACCAACTGTAATGCCCCGACCCTAGTTACCCAGAGTCGGTGCATTATTACATAACATTGGCATGATCACAAAAGATCAAGTCTCGAAAGACCAATTAGTTTAGTAACCTTGGAAACACTAGATATATTATTAAGTCTTACATTAAATGATAAAGTGAAAAACTACAACAACATAGTATCCATAGTCCACACACATATCCCCTCAGAATATCCATGCAGGTCATTCATAATATACTTCTTCACATCCTGGGGAAAATAAAACATATAAAGGGGTGAGCTCAGATGCTCACTAAGGATAAAAATATAGCGGAAACTTTCATAAATAAGAATAAACATTTAAGTTAATGTATAACTAAAACAAAAGTCTTTTAAACTTGAACTTCAGTATAATATGGAAAAAATAAAATGAAATAATTCCATTTATTTATTCACATGGACATTCTACTAGTTGAATAATCACTTGCAATATCAATAACCACTTTTATAATGATGGAATGCATAATGCCTGACTATCATAACCACATAATCAAGGCCTTGTGCCAAGACTACAAATAAGATTTTGTCAAGGCCTTATTCCAAGACACTAGTTTGTATCATGAGACCTACCGATGAATCTAAGAGCTATATCGGCTTCCACCCATCACTTATTATGTCCAATGCATTCCTCTTATGAAAATGTTTAAACATAACATAAACATTCATATTAAAACTAGCATATGAAATGTCAATACTTTATCTATAAACCATGAATGGTGTAAAAATAACACATCTATAGTCAAAAATATCACAAAACCTTTAATAAAATATTGATTTTTTGTATCATAATAAATCAACATCAAATAAGCTTAAAATCCATCAATGGATGTTGACATAGATGAAATCAAAATTATTTGAGATAAATATATCTTTTTTTGAAATCATTTAAAAGTCACATAACTATAAAAGAAAAAATTTAATTTAAAAATATTCTTATAATCTTGTAAAGGAAGCTTCGACGATTTAATAATGGCATAAAATATCTGCACCCTCCGTATAAGTTAAAAAAGATATTCTTACCTTAATTCTGTCGAAAAGGTTAAAAATGACCTTGTTTGGAAAATGAAAAAAAGATTCCTTTATAAACATCTTATAAAAAGTCAAAAAAGGGTATAAATTACTTTAAACCATAGTCTATAAAATAGAAAGAATTTTTTGAAATACATTTTTAAGAAACATGGATGTGGATGATAAAGAGGTCCCAATAGATACTTATGTAAAAACAACCTCAGATAATAAAGACATTGTGAAATTAACCCTTACCTTGTACTTTTCCTTAGTCGAGGGTAGTTTAACATCCTATATAATGGTGAAATAATGGCTATTAAATTATACAAGAATCATATACATTAATATGATATCATATATGATCTTTTAACATTGCTTTGTTAATAATATCTTAGTATTATCGTCATTTCGGGTGTTAACAGATTCATTTTTCTTTATATTCATTGTTATTAGAGTAATATTTGTTATGGATGGGATGTATATTATTCATATACGGAATTATATCAAGTCTTTAATTTTTTTTTTAATCATATAATTAAAATTATTCTTGAATGGATATGATGGGGAATGAATCTCATTGCGTTCGTGGAGACAGTTTTCCGTACGTATGCACGAGCGAAAATATCATTCTTTTGATATTAAAATAATATATAATTTGATGGTATATCATATATATAGAATCATTATCATGTTATATTTATTATTTACATGAATTAAACTTCATTATTATACTCATCCAAATAATAATGTATTGAATAACAATTACACCACGACGTGGAGATGGTAATCCGTATGTACGCACGTATGGTGACATGTCATTAAAAGGATGGATAGAATAATGAATATGGAAGTACCATATTTATAAAAACATAATAGTATATAGAATATATGGGATTTATTATTTTATAATGGAAATAACAAAGAAAGAAGAAGTGGAATAAGAAAATAACTTGGAAGAGGGTGGTTAAATTATTACTTCATCTTCGGGTTCTTCTTTTTGATTTAATCAAAAGGGCTCCTTAGGTTGGCTTTCTTACTAAATTATGGCCTCAATGATGAATGGAGGACAGTTGAAAGGGTATTTGGGTAGAGTTTGGCCAAGTCAAATGTCTTTGAAGGTGTGAATTAGAGAGAAGGGGGAGTGCCCTTTTATAAGAGGGGTGAGGGTCTCCTTAGGAAAAGCTAGAAATATTATTTTATAATAAAATAATTTTAGGTTTCTAATGGCTCAAGAATGGATTATTTAAAGTATAAGGTGTGGATGGGTCGAAAAACACTCAACCAATAGGTTTTAGACAGGTTTGGGTCACTATATTAACTTTATCTTTTAGATTTAACTCTTAGTTAAATAGTTTGACCTTTACCATGTCTTTTTGTATTTTTATATTATATGGTTAATAAAATTACTATATACTTACAAGAGAACCCCAAGTGGTTAATTAATGATACTAATATCATTATATAAGTCCTTTGTCCTAACCTTAAATTTTTAGGAATATAATATCAATTAATAATATAATATTTGTTTTAAAAACTCTTTTATGTCAATTTTGACACTATTTGTTATTTTGTTTTTTCTAAATTCATAACAGCATTTTTACTTTGAAAAAAATTATTCTAACCAACCCTAATATGTCATATTAACATATAAAATTTGTGTAATTCATAAAAATTCTAAAATTACATTTATTTGGATATTTATAATATCAATTATTTTAATATTTTATTAATTAGGTAATTACTGCATCACCATTGTGTCATAAATAAATTAAATTATTTAATGTCTAAAAATTATAAATAAAATACCATTATATAGGAAATCTTTTTATATTTCTAATGAATATTTATAATCGAATTTATCTTATGTATAAACCTATATTAAAAATGTTTTAGTTATTAAACTTTTATTTTATCTCTTTTAACTCTTCTTTGAATTAAATAATAAGAAATGTCCTAATCTAATCCAAGTGGACCAAAGAGGTTCATATTTTATTCCTAAGGTTGTTTTTGGTCGAATTATACTTATAAAATAGAATTATGACATGTTTTAGGGTAATAATAATATCATTTTTACCCTTAATTACCCTATTTACTTTTAACCATGGTAAATAAAAGTAAAAAGTTACTATTCACCAAAAATTATTTTTATCTTATTGAACCAAATTTTACTCCTTGATATTAACCATGTCTCTCATATTTTCAAAGTTCCACTGAAAAAAGTGGTAAAATTATATTTTATGTGAATTTGAAAATTCTCATAGGAGGTGGGTAAAAGACGGTGAAAAGTTCAATAAAATTTATATATATCTAAAATTATTATAAACTGACTCCAATGAATTAAATTGAACACATATAGGTATTATGTATCTATTTTGACCTAAAATAAATTTAAATAAAAAAAATAATTATTTAAAAAAAAATTCTGTTTTAAACTATAACTTAGTGTTTTCAACTATTCATCGAAAATTGAAAGTTTTCAGAAAAATACCAAAAATTCACCCTAAGCTAATTTCAATATTTTGAATCCAAAAATGAAGTCAATTTTGAAATATAAAATTTATAAAATTTCAAAAAGTGGGTATTACTATTCATAATGGCTAGTTTGATTGGTTGTGGTGTGTGTTAGAACTCGAAGTTGCATACAACATATGCTACTGTATTATTCAAAGAGAAGCGTACTGTAGAAGCTTGGGGTGTTACAATTTTTATAATTTATAAATTGATCATTGTTTTACATTTTTAACCATTTAAATTGTAGTTCTCAATTCCAAGAAATTTCATATTCTACAATACAACACATTTTTTGTAAACTTTATCGATCATTATATTTTATTTCAAGGGAGATACTAGTTGTTTTTTAACATATATTCATACATAAAATTTAATTTTTTAATTTTATATTTTAGAAAAAAAGTAAAAATAGATATGAAAAAAGGATTAAAAAAATAAAATAATGATAAAAATATTTTTCAATATTATTCCTACTTAAATTTCTACATTCCATCAAATTTTTAATCAAATACTCCAAGTTTATATAGCTCTCATCCATTATATAATTGTCATTATTTTGTGACCAATGGGTTTTTTGTATTTTTTTTCAAAATAAAATTGATATTTTCAACATAATTTTTAATTTAATTAGATCTAGTGAAACATGAATGGGGAGTTTTTTTGAGTTAATGAAACACGATGAATCAATATAGTATAAAGGAGTTAGTTAGAGTCAATTAATATTGAATATCTAATTTTTTTCTTTTTCATTGATTGTGAAAAAAGGTAACTATTAAAACCTTACGTTGAATTGAAATTATAAATATCAAGTCTTCGTAACAGTGAAATTCATGGACCAAAGTCTATATAAGGGTTTAATTACCATTGAATGATTTTAAACCTCATGGAATGTTTTTGTGTAATTGCGACTCTGGGGTTGAAAAGATCTTGTATGTTTCCTACATAAGATTGATCTCAGATTTATTGAAGCTTTATAACATTGAAAATAGTGGAACAAAGTTGTGTAAGAGAAAACATAGTTTTTCACATGTTTTGTGACATTGAAACTTAAAAGATGAAAAATTCTTATGAGTGAAATAACTAATTCACCATATGCATATTATTTATTTAGAGACCATTTGATTTTTATTTTGAGGTTTCATGATGTTGAATAATTTATTTTATTGGTTGCATAATGTTAATTTACAAGAAAATGAGGAATTATTTTTAAAGTTATGTTTTATATATTATTTTGAAAATTTAAAGATGAACGAATTTATGTTTGATGGATAAATTTTAGTGAATTTTGAATGATGACATCACAACACGACCACACTAAATACTTATCATGCTAATGATTATCCCCACATGTCAACACATGTTTTTTAAATGTGAATTGTCTTCAATATTATATAATATGAGAAATTTTCCACAACATTTCCCATCCTAACTCAACTCCAAGACAAAAATACTTAATTATGGAGTTCTTATTTGATAAACACTCAAAAAGAAATATGAAACTTGTGAAATGGGTAGTAGAAATTAGTCTTTTTAGATATCTCTTTTTAGGGGTGTTATAATACCCCTATTTAAAGAATGATGACCTCATTATTGACCCCACATCTCAAAAACTGGTTGATCCTCTACACTTCGTGTTGGGTATTATCCCTGACATCATTTTCCATGACCCAACCTCCCTAGTCCATAAACCTGAACATTTTACACTAAGATATGATCGTAATATCTTGTTTTTATTCCTAGATAACTATTTAATATTGTTTTATATGGTCACTTATCTGGATAATGATTGATCCCAAAGTTCAACACCTTTTATTTCAGTATGTTTTTTCCTCACTCATACATCCCTAGAGAAATTTTCAGTATATTACTCTTCTTGATTCTACTCTAAGCTAAACATGTTTAACTATGGAGATATTATTAGTCAAGCTCATGATAAGAATGGTCTTCCTTATTAACTTGACTATTTTCAATTATTTTTTAAGTCTCTATTCTAGGGATGTTATATAATACATGTGAGATCTCTGTATAAGTTTAAATAAATAATTTTGTGGGATATTTAAAATTATTGAGATTAATATTAATGGGTGTTTAAATTGAATATTTTGTTTTCATATTTCAAATAAAAATAAGATAAAATATATATACAAAATTAAAATAGAAAATATTTCCCCATTTAAATAGATATTTTTTCCATGTTTTACTTATCGTTAAGGCTGTATATCATTCCTTGAAAAATGAAGAAGAAAAGTGAGAATCAAAAAATAAAAAGAAAAAATAGATAGATTAATTTATTGAATACATTATTCTAAATATTTATAGTATTAAAGATGATGAATATTCTATTCATAATGATGTTGATTTTGAGAGAAAAACCTATGATGTCTTGGTGTTAATTCTGTTTCTAATTATGATCATTATATAACATGAAAACCAATTATTAATATGATCTTTGTATAAAAATAGAAAATAAAGAGATAAGAAGAGGGAGTGTCCAATGGACTTGGAAATGAACTATTTATAAACTTGTAATCACAAATTTTTATTTTAGTGATATTTGGTATACTAAAATTTCATCATGTGCATGAACCTTATATGTGTCTCATTCATGTCAAAAAAGTAAAAATATGGTGTGTTCATAATTTTTTTATTTCATCACATCTCTATGCATGAAAACACTACATGACATGTAAATCAGTGAATTTTTCCTTCTAATAATAAAAAAAGATCCTTCAATAGGATATAATTCAAAAAAATAAGTTGATACCTTGATTCACCCCCTCATTGGGTATCTTGGGATCTTGGTTGTAATAAGTGTAATCCATGTTGGAAGGTTTTATCTTAGTGAATATATCACACAAAGAGGATGATTTCTAAAATAATTCTATTATAAGGAATGATGTAAATACAAAGGAGTTAAAATTTTTAATGGTATGCATTATCAAATATATAATAATAAAATGGAATCACATATTTAAAATCTTAGCACAAATTTTCATTCTTCTTATATTCATGGAATACACATTAGTGATCCAACAAAGATGATTTTTTCTAAACCGGACAAAAATTTGTTGAATATAAATTTAAAGGCACGAAATAATTTATCTAAAACTATATATAATAATATATACATGAAAATGGTGATTTTTACTTTCTCAAAGGATATATGGGAAAAACTATTCAATATTTATAAAATAGTTTAAAAGGCGAAAGAGACAAAATTATAATCCTTTTGAAATAAATTTGAAGGCTTTAGAATGGATGATAATAAACGTTTTAATGAATTATTCAATGATATTATTTATGTGGTTAAATCAATGAGTGGAATTAGTCAAAATATTGAGGATATTGAAATTTTTATTAAAATAATAAGAATACTTTTATTTTTCTATAATACATAGGTTTTGACCATTGAATAAAGAAGATTGATTCAAATTTCTATTGATAATATATAAAGTAGTTTTTAGATTATGAGATGAGATTAAGTCTAGGAAGACACTCCACCCACTCTTCAAAGAAGATAACAACTCTAGCTATTGAAAAATTAAAATTTAATAATGATGAGGAAGTTAAAATATAAGTGATTAATTCATATCATTTATATCTATTAGATTGAATAGAGAAAAATATAGCTGCCAAGGTAAACTATAAGTGCCATAATTCAAGTGTGGTAAATTTTAATATATTATTTCAAATTTCTAAGGTAATTTGATGAATAATAAATAAAAATTAATTATTGAAAAATAATATAAAATAAAATTTCCCTAAAGAAGACCAAAAAATACACTTATGAGAAAACATATAATAACAAATTTCAATAAAGGAGTTATATTAGAAAAACAATGAGAGTTTTGAATCATTATATAAATAATACGACACACCAAATTATTATTAGTGAGAAAAAAGATAAAAAAGAGTTAAAAAATAGATTTTTGTTATAGTGGATATTATTAGTGATAAAAAAGATCAAAAATAGATTTTTGTTAACTTGAAGGTTGAACATGAAGGTGTTCTTAAGGAACTTGATGTTCAATGTAAGAAAAATATAAACATGGGTTTATTTCTAAAGGAATTATATGAATATGTTAATGAAAAGGAAGAAAAAATCACCCAAATTGAACAAATGGTTAAATAGTATTCAAATAGTCAAGAAAATAAAAATGTGTGTGGTTGGTTTCAAGTTAAAAATAAAAGATAAAGTTTAAAATAATGATGATCTTGATGATTTTATTGAAAAAATGATACAAGAGGATTAAATATCCTGAGTAAGAAGTGGTCAATTTGAAGTGAATGTTTTAATGTGAATTAAAATATGGAAAGTATTAAATAAAGTTTATGTTTTGATGGTACAATAGTGAAATGGAAAAACAAAAATTTTAAAAGGCTTCACAATATTTTTAATAATATTTGAGCTTGAAAAGACCCTTTTATATGGGAAAGAGTATATTTGGATATATTAATGAGTTGTCAAAAATTTTTACCCTGAATATTAAACTATCATAGTTAAAGGAGAAATGTAAGAGAAATATTGAATTAAACTTTCAAAAAACCTTCAAAGTATCTAAAAAATAAGGAGGTTATGTGAATGCTGTTGTTAATAATTGTAAAAAATGTTTTCATTGATGAAGTGTCAATTTTTTGGTTACTTGTGTAACATAATAAAATATTGTATTGATTCAAGGATCTATTTGAGAGGTTAACCATGTTAAAAATAAATAATAAAAATTATATATCTTATGTACCAAAAGTAAAATACTTTTAATGGAAATTATTATTGTTTTTCTAAATATGGTAATATGGAATATAAATTAAGGATGATAAGACTTGTAATAAAATATGTACATGCCCTGAAAAAATTAAAATTAGAACCCCTAGAGACCATAGCCTTTAAGAATACATTTTCTATTATATAAGAAGATAATAGTGATAATATATTGTAGATGATGAAATAAATGAAACAAATAGAAAAAACCCATATATTATTTTATGGAAAAAAATGAGGATGATGTAAAGACTAATCTAGTGGAAGTTAGAATAAAATCATGAAAAAAACTGTCACATAGATTCATGATAGTAGATATTCATCATGTATGATTATAAATTTTCTTAAAAATGTGAAAAATAATGTTAATAGAATATTTTTATTTGGATATAATGGACAAATGAATATTAAGGGTAGTAGAATAATGATGATAGTTATATAATAATCAGTGTTCTCTTTATGGATGATGCATGATATAATCTTATAAGTTTGATTCAATATTGTGACTCAAAACTTGAGGTTGTATTTAACATGAATGGTTTTACCATTAAAAGAAACAATGTAATTTATTTTATACACGTAATGACAATTAATGGAAATTCATACTGGGTTGATAATATAAAAAACACGTTTTTTCTAATTTTTGAAGAAGAAAATGAATTATGATATCATTGACAAGACCATATAGATCAGTGGAACATGGAGAAACTTTCCAAAAAACAAAAGAATGAATGAAATACTAGAATTAAATAGTAAATATAAAATTAATTGTGATGAATTCATGAAATATAACTTTTAAGTAAACCTTACAAACTAAAAAAGAAGGGAGTTGATAATTTAATTTACCATTTTCATAAAAATTTTTGTGGGCCTGTTACATAAAAAGGAACCAAATGTGAGAGATTTTTTATTCTACTTATTATTGATTATAGTATAATGGTATTAATTATAGAGATACAATTTAAGAGATAAGTGACATGATATATCAGGTGATACCAATGGGTAGTTAAAAAACTAGTGTTAAAGAGCTATCAAAACACTGATATTAGATAATGCCACTAAGCTAATTTTAGTTAATATTTAGAACAAACATGAAAAATATGGTATAAAACTTATGGGGTCACATGGGAGAACTCCACAAGAAAAAAATAGCATTACGGATAATTGAAAAAAATAGTGAATATTATGGAAAATACTCTTTTGATTGAGTGTATACTCTCAAAGAACTACTATAAAAAAGCTATATAAGTGGTTTCTTATATTCATAATAGATCTTTACTTAATCTAGCATAATCTTTTACATCTTATGAGGTGTTATATGGAATAAAAAATGTCTGAAATAGTTTAAAGATTTTGGGATAAAGTGTTTCATTGAATATAAGGAAACTCAAATAAAGTTTAGTTATGTTGTAGATGAAGATATATTTTTGGGTTATTCTATCAAGTGAAATTCCTATAAGTGTTTTAATAAGGGGATCAATAATTTTTTTGAAATGAATTATGTGAAAGTTATTGAATAAAACCATTATAAATAAACAAATGTGTCATGAATGGAATCAAATCATGAAATTAAAAGTGATCAGAAAACTAATTTTGAATAACATCACCATACCTCTCGTGAGGGTTATTTTTAAAACAAATCAATATAATAATATGAAGTGGAATGATCACCAATAAAAATTGGAAAGAAAAGTAGAATAACATAAATATATAAATATAATATCTTAGGGGATAAAACAACACCTATACAAACTCAAGGGATAAATAACATTAAGAGTACAACAATATTATCACATTTTTATTCTATCTTGTAACACCCTAATATTTTAAAATAATAACATTATGTTTGATAGTTTATATGACACTAAACACCAAGTTTGAATGACCTAGAAAATATATTATTTAAATATGATCATTATAACCTAGCCATTGAATTAGAGGGTATGAATAGGATTAAATAAATTATGATATATATATATATATATAAGTATTAATAAATAAAAATTTAATTATTAATTATTACTAAATAATCACATAACTTTTTAGTAAATATATTTAATGATTCAAAATACATTTTCTTCAAAATTGTTTTATTTTTCATTTTATGTTTGGGAGTTATAATTAATTTATAAAAATTTAAGAAATTTTATTTTATAAAAACAATATAATTTTTTAAATTAGAATATCAAAATTATTTTATTGTGAAATTTTTAGATTTTTTTGAAAAGAATGATTTTTTTAGTAAATAGTGAAAATACATTATTTTGTAAAATTTCCATTTATTTTCAATAAATTAAATAATTTTAAAGTCCAAGTATGATTTGAATTTAATTTAAAATTAACATAACTATTATTTATATATATTTAACTAATTAATTACATTGAATCATGTTTATATATAATTTTAGTATAAGTTTATTTTTAGGCTTAAAAACACATTTTTTCTGAAAACTGTTTTTAAGTGCGCAATGTTTATCCATTTTAATTAATTAAAATAACCAATAATAAGGAAATATTTAAATAAAATTTATATATTATATATCTAAATATATTAATTTAAATCCATCTCATAATGATTACTTGTAATATAGTTAATATAAGATCATCTTATGCTTAGAAAATGTATTTCTTGAAAAAGAGTTTTTTGACAAGATTTGTGGGTTTATTTTTAACTTAAATTCTACTAATTATGTGAATTAAGTTTCATAAAATGGATTAAATATTTGGAATAAAGATAATTAATATAATATAATATGTTCAACTTATCTTTTGGTTATAATTATTAATAAATTAAGTAAAATTATTTACCGTACTTAAGGTTAAAATGGGGATTTGATCACTACAAACACTTGTAATAAAATTAATATTCCAAACTCATAAGACTTTTATTTGATAAATTTTGTTTAATATTAATAATAAATGGGTATAAATTATCTAATAATTCTCATTTTATTTTTGGCCTAAAGGATAAATTTCCTAGGTTAAAAAAACTAATTTCCATTGTGAAAAATAAAATGGTAAAAGTAAGTAAACTTAGAGGATAATGAATAACATGTTTTAAAAAGGATTATTATTTATGATGGAGGTTTTTATAAAAATAATCTTTCAATTTATCAAATATTTATCAATTTTTGATGCACTTATGGTGAGATTGACTTCCCATTATTGAATAGTTTTGGGTATTTACAAAAATACCACTCCTCAATTATAAAAGGGAACTCCCTCCCTTCATTTTTTCACACTTAGAAAGAATTTTTTCCCAGCCAACCCATACCAAAATATATCCCTAATATCCTTATACACATTTTATAGCTTCTTTTTTTCCCAAAATACCAACCCGGGGTCCTTAAAAATGACCCAAATGAGGTTTCTCTAAGAGAAAATAATCATCTTAACGAAGATCTTTATTTTTCTTCCATCTTTTACCACCTTTAATTATATATTAAAACATAAAATATAATAAAAAAATATTTCCCATATAATTATATTTTATTATATTGATGGAATAGTAATTATCCATCTACTTCTCCGTCAAATGGGAAATAACTCCATCACTTGTGTGTACGGAGGACTACCGCCTCACGAACCGATGTAATTTTTTTTCTATTACCAACTCACATGGATAGTAATAATGATAGAAATAATGAATATATATGATATATATGAAATTATATTAATTATTTAAAATTAATATATCATACACTTCCTTACCATTTCACTCATTAAGGGAATTCCATCATTGCTTGTGTGTACTTATGATATGTTGTCTCCATGAACCGATGAATTTTATTTCCCATGTCCAAAATACTAGAATGGTTTTTCGAATATATAAAATTAATAAATATGATATTTAAAACAGTAATATAATTCTGGAGATTATGGATCTATATCCTATGCACAATAACTATAACTTCCTTGACAACACATGCATGAGAAAATAAAGTAGTTAACACCCTAAATAATGGAAATAATGAAATATAATTAATAAACGTGTGATAAAATGTTATAATAGGGTAATATATGACATTATAAATATTAATATAATTATTTTATAGATTAATAAATTTTTTAAAACCATTATACATTAGGTTAAACTGCATTCAACTAAAGGGAAGTGCGAGTTAAGGGATTTCATCTCAATTTTCCTTCATTGGGGCATATTTTTATGTTATGCACCTAATTTATGTTATATAGTGTATAAAATTTACATTTGAAATATTATATCATGAAAAATTAATACTTCATGGAATTTTAATTTTCAATTTGAATTATTTCATCCAAGGGGATTAGACTTGAATGTTACTAAGTGATAAGGAATTTCACAACTTGATTTCTTTTTATTGGGTTATATTAATTATCCATTATATTAAATATTCTATGACTATGTGTGTATTGTATTTTGATTATTTTATTTTATATTTCCATTTGTTTTATGTGGATTTAAATTTGATACATATAATTAATCGATGATTTAATCTTCACTTCAATGGTATGATCATTTTAAGAGATCACATCTCAATTTCCACTCCATTGAGATATATTTACTATTATGAATCTATTTATTTTTGTGAGATGTATTTACTAATAATTGATATGTTATATCATGAATATATTTATAGTTATGGTATTTATTGTTTTATTTTATTTTATTCTTTCATGGGTATTAAGATTCAAAAGTTACCAAAGTGTCAAGGGTTTATTTCACAATCTCATCATTATTCAGGATTATTTATGTTAAATCTCCATTGGGAGAAATATTTGATATTTCCATATTAAAACAAATATATTTTTTATCCTCTATTTATTCATGAACCTTTCAAGTAATATTACCATTTTACTCTATTTACTTAAAATTATTGATTAATGTTTTTTTAAGAAAATCCGAAATTATTACTCTCTTCAGTCAAAACTCAATTTTCTTCCAAATCCATATTTTCTAAATTTTTTTAAATAATGTTTTTTAATATTATAAAATTATTTATTAAAGAAAATTTTACCCACATTTTCCTTTAAAAAATGGTTTAAAAGGAATCTTCACATTATTTTTCAAATGAGGTACCTTTTGAATTTTCTTACAAAAATGTGAAAGGAGTCTTTATTTTAAGATAGTCAACATGTATAGAATTTTCCCACCATCATGACCACTAAATTATTTGAATATTACTTTAAAATTTTACAAAGTTTATTTCAAATAATAATTTTTTCCTAATATTCTAGAAATTTACAGTTTTTAAAAGTGATTTTCAAAGTGAAGAGGTTATTTTCATCAAGATTTTTTAATAATGTTTTTATGGTGTTTATATTCATAAATGACAAAAACAATTATTTTTTATCATGATACACTAGGAATATGTTGTAATAATACCATAATTATTCTTTCTTAGGATGGTTTATGATCAGTTTGACCTTGGAAAGTAATGAAATTAAGTTTCTCTGTTAATTTTGTGAATGTTAACTTTCTGTTGAAACATTCAACTTCTTATAAACATTGGGAATTGAATTTTCCTTAAATATATATATTATTTATCATATATATTACCATTTATTAAAACCTATATAATTTCTACATATGTTTTTTTACTTTGAAAGTTATTTTATTGAGTGGGGATAATGTTGATAAATCTGCATTCTTTACTCAATATGGATATTTGTTGATAAAGAATATTTTTTCATGAATTAAAAAGATCATTCAATATATGAGGAATGCATTGGAAATGCAGTGACATGTGGGGAATATATTTATATATCCCTTTGATGCATTGATAGTCTCATGAGTGGAATCCGTAAGCTAACATTAAATGGTATTCTGGTGTATACCCACCCATCAATTAAACTGTCTAGGTGAATGTTATTGAAATTATAGGTATAATGAGTTCTGATATCATGGCATTGAATATTAATCATTTACTTCATTTATAATTTATTTATTATTATACATTAGATTATTTCATTTATATTATCCATAGATATATTTTTTTTCTCAATTTATTGATTAAATGGCATGAGTGTTCACTTATTTACCTTTCCATATTGATTATTCCTTATCTAATCATGATAGTCGTGTTATTGATTAAATGTTACATGTGTTTAATTATTTAACTTTCCATATTTATTATAAATTATTGATTCATGATAACTTCTGTTGATTGTAATCCGTACTAAGCATTAGATCTCACCCTAATTTTGTTTCCCTACCCCAGGAAATGAAGAAGGAATCTTTAAATGAGTTAAAGGATTTAGAATATTTACTTTCACTATATTGTAATTTATGTTTTTAAATGTAATGTTATATCAAATTATATATCTAATTTACATATAATAATAAAATATTTGATCCTTTAGGATGAAATTTCTTGTATATTATACCAAATTATTAAAGTAACCATCAAATATGGGCTATTGGGGTTGAGGTATTTATAGTTGGTATTAGAGGAAGTTTAGTAGAAACCTTGGTAACTAAATTTGGGAAAATATAAATTTGGGAACATAACCCTATGGTAAAATTTGAGGATAATTATATAATAGCATCCTAATTCTTTGGTAAATAAGATATTATATAGTTTTTATTATCAATATATCCATTTTTGGATACTAAAAGTGAACATGGTTCTATCATAGTTGTACTGAGGGGTAATAACTCGAAAAATGGTGAATTTGGATTTAAATCGATCATCACCTAGTGCACGACAATGAGACTAACTACACACCTTGGTTGAAACTACTAAAGGATATTCTTTAGATAATTCACATCATCTATATAAACCATATTGAAGTATTTCAATAGATAGTGACAATGAGTGAACTAGGTTGAATCTATGGTATATTAGTATTAAAAGTAGGTGTCATGAATTATACATCCTATATAAATGATTATTTGGTTTTCCCACTATGATTATTGTTACTCACACTATGATTTTTGGTTTTAGTCAATTGATGGAAATTGAAGAAATCATGTCAACATTTAATATGATGTAAAATGTAGTGATTGTGATAAACCAAATGGGATGATGACTAGAATGAAAGATATCATGATTATGATTAATCAGTTATATCAAAATATAATTAACAACCCACACCTTAACCAACTCTTAGGATTAACAAATAAGAGAAGGATGGACTCCACTAAGATCCTGAGTGGTGGAGACCATGAAGGAAAGAACGATCAATTTACTTTATCTAAAAAATGTGGAAAGAGACACTTAGGAGAATGTATCAGAGGAATAGGGAAATATTTTATGTGTATAAAATAAGGTAATATGGAAATGAATTTCTGAGAATATTTTAGGAGTTTAATGGGGAGAAATAACTTTCATCCTAGAGACCCATTTATAGTTTTTATTCATGAATATGGGGAACCCGATCATTATCTGAGTCAATTCCATGTTTTAAAGTTTAACTCCTAGAACAAAGAATAACCTATGTTAAAATAAAATAGTTGAAGTATATGTGTATTTAGATTCAATAATTATATCATAGAAGTATTTTTAATATTGGTATTTTGGTTATAATAATCATGAAACCTAAAAGGAATATGATAATTTTTTGAAATCATATATGTATTCATCTAATATCAACTCAATATTTATGTATACAATCATGGGTTTATGAGTTTAAGTTTGATCATAAGTTAAATGTCTTAAAAAAACCTTTTTGAGGTTTTATGTGATGGGGAGTTTATTAATATTAGGGGTATTTTGGGAGACATTTATGGAAATACAACCCATTGGTTTAGTATATGTTTTAGTATAAAAAATTATTTAAGGAATAATTTCATTATTTTTTTTAGAAATAATATTAAAGGTATAAGTAACCTTTAAGTTTCATCTTATCACTGATGCTGTATTAAATATATGTAATTAAAAATTGGGAACATTATAGGTATTATTTTTATATAGTTTAAGTAAGAGTACAACCTGCATTCTAGGTGACAACTCATCACATCTGGTGAGGTTGCGGGGATTAAACCCACAACTGAAGGGTGATAAGGGTGCATCACCTACCACTGGCCTACATGATGTCTTGGTTAATATGATATTGTTTTTACTTAAATTTTTTATAGATAAATACTTTATAAATAGATTATGTTGAACTTTGGGTGCTAATGTTGAGGTTTTGGGATTATTGTATTATTTTGGATAACTCACGCTAACCATTTTGGTTTTGGTATATATTTTGAGACAAAAAAGAGTTGCCTCTATTTTATAGATCTTATAATACGTTAAAAATTTAATTTTAGTTCTTAATGAATAAAAAATTCATCTTGTATATTCATTTATTAGATTAATAAATAAAGTGGAAATTGATCAAAACATAACCAAAGGATGAAATTCGGTTTATGAAATTAAAATGATATCAAGAAATTATATTTTCTTCTATTCTATATCTTGATTATAAAATAATCCCTCAACTCAAGGAAAATGATCTTAAAAGAAAAGTTTTATCCTACTACCTTCATATAAAATTAGTTAACGATCATTTAACTCATCAAATATTTATGGTTTTGTAGTCGTTGAATATCTCTTGATCATTCACTTTATTGTGATGAATGATATTTATCACTCTCCATAATTATTTACAATTTTAATATTTGTTTATATTTTCAATTGAAACCAATGTTCTCCTACTTGGAAACCTAGATATGTGTTATTCCAGATGACCATCATATTTACCTTTCCTTATTTTAAGAGGTAGTTTTGTAAACCCTTTTTACGAACTGGGTTTTCAATAAAGGAATTTTCAAATATCAAACCCTTGATTTCCATGTGAAAGTTCAAATTGTGTGGATATAATTTATTAAATTTTGGGAGAATAAAACACCCCAAATATTTTAAAAGAAGAATATTTAGTTCTATAATGCATAAGACAAACAACCCTAAGATTAAACAACCTACGAAATATATTATTCAAATATGAACCTTATAAACTAACTACAGAATTGGTAGGTATGAATATGATTAAACAAATTATGAAATATATATAGATATAAAGGTATTACTAAATAAAAATTTATTGATAAATTCTTATTAAATAATCAATTAAATTTTTAGTAAAGTCATTTTATTCTTCAAAATACATTTTCTTCAAAAATGGTTTTATTTTCCATTTTATGTATAATAATTAAAATTAATTTATAAAAATTTTAGAAATTATATTTCATAATAATTTTTAAATCATAATATCGAAATTATTTTAGGGTTAAATTTTTTTATTTTTCTAAAAAATCAAATTTTTAGTGAATAGTGAAAAATATTAGTTTTTGTTAAACTGTTATTTCTTTTTATAAATTAAGTAATTTAAAATTACCATTATGTTTTTAATTTTATTTAAAATTAAAATAACTATTATTTTGTTATATTTAATATAATTAATTATTTTTTAATCATTCTTATACCATATTTTGGTATACGTTTATTTTTAGTCTTAAAAATGTTTTTTATTTCTGAAAACAGTTTTAAGTTTATAATGTTTCTCCATTTTAATTAATTAAAATAACCACTAATAAGGAAATATTTAAAAAAAATTATATATTATATATCTAAATATATTAATTTAAATAAAACGCAAGATTATTACTAGTCATATAATAATATGATATCATTTTTGGCTTGAAAAATAAATTTATTGAAAAATCATTTTATGAAACGATTTTTTGGTCTATTTTTAAATTAAATTATAAAAATTATGTGAATTAAATTTAATAAAATTGATTCTATATTTTTAATCATAATAATTAATATTATAAATAATAACAACTTATTTTTTTTATAATGATTAATAAAGATAGTAAAATTTATTTACCGTGACTAAAGTTAGAACGAAGATTTGCACAATACATGTGTGTTTAAAAAAATAATTTTCAAAAAAATAGGATTTTTATTTTATAATTTTAATTTTATATTAATAATAATTGGTTAAAAATTATATAATATTTCAGGTTTTATTTTATTATTAATGTATAAATTTCATACATTAAAAAAAACTAATTATCGTGGTGAAAAATAAAATAGTAAAAGTAAGTAAACTTAGAGGATAACGAATAATATGTTTAAAAAATGTTTTTTTTGTGTTTTACGTGCGAATAAAAATTAAATTTCTTGAACTTTATTATTTATAACATTTTTAGGCACTTGGTGTGATATTGACTTCCCATTATTGAATAGTTTTGGGTATTTAAAAAAAGGTCACTCCTCCTAAATTATAAAAGAGATCTCCCTCCCCTCATTTATTCACCGACCTCAAGAAAATTTTCACAAAAAAACCCAATTAAATTCTCCCTAATATCCTTTAATCATTATATTGCTACTTTTCTTCCAAAAACACCAACCCTAGGGTCTTTAATAAGATATCCAAAGGAGTTTTCTCTAAGAGAAGGTAATCATCTTAACAAATATCTTTCTATTTCATTTTCTTTTAACACCTTCAATTATTTATTAACAATTACAATATAATAAAAACATTATATCCCATATAATAATATATTTTTTTATTTAATAATATATATCCATTTTATTATCCATCAAATGGGAAACAAATCCATCCCTTGTGTGTACGATATATTACTGCATTGTGAACCAATGTAATTTATTTTCCATCAATGAATCACATAGATAGTCATAATTATTGAAATAATGAGTATATATGATACAAAATTATATTTATTATATAAAATTAATATATCATCCAATTACTTAACCTTTCTCCCATTAAGGGAATAATATCATTGCTCAAGCGTACATACAACCTACCATCTCCACGAATTAATGTGATTAATTTTCCATGTAAAAAATTTAAGAATGGTTTTAAAAATTTATTAAATTAATAAATATTATATTGAAAACATTAATATAATTCTATAGATGATTTATCTATATCCTATACACAATATCTAGAACTATTGTGGCAAAACATGAATGAGAAAACGGAGGAGTTAACACATGAAATAGTGGAAATAATAAAATATTATTAACAAATGGGTGACAAAATGTTATAATAAGATCATATATGATATTATAAATATTAAAATGTTTTTATTATAAATTAATAACATGTTTAAAAATATTATATATGAGGTTAAATCATTTTCAAATAATGGGAAACACGAGGTAAGGTATTTCATCTCAATTTACCTTCGTTGAGGCGTATTTTAATGTTATGAACCTAATTTATTTTATATAGTGTATACATTGAGAATTTGAAATATTATATCATGAAAAATTCATAATTCATGTTATTTTAATTTTCAATTTGAAATATATAATCTAAGGGGATTTTACTTGAACAATACCAAGTTGTAAGGAATTTCATAACTCAATTTCTTTTCATTTGATTATATTACTTCTCTCTTATCTTCAATATTCTAATATTATTTGATAAATGTATTTTTATTATTTTATATTTTATTTCCACTTGTTTTATGTGTATTTAAATTTTATACACATAATAAATCCAACAATTAATCCTCGATTCAATGGTATGATCACTATAAGATATTTCCTCTCAATTTCCACTCTACTGAGACATATTTGTTATTATGAATGTATTTATTTTTATGATTTGTATCTACTAAACATTGATATGTTATATCATGAATCTATTTATATTCATGGTATTTAATGTTTTATTTTATGTTATTCTTTCTTTGGGATTTGGACTAAAAGCTTTCCAAATAAGTAAGGGTTTTTTTCATAGTCTCATCATTATACACTATTGTTTATATTTAAGTCTCTATTAAGAGAAATATTTAATATTTCTATATTAATCATATTATATTTTATTATAATATGATTATTTATGATTTTTTCAAGTAATAGTACCATATTTCTCTCATTACGTAAAATAATTGAGAAAACATTTTTAAGAAAATCCAACTTTCTTAATCTCTTCGATCAAAAATATTTTTTCTTAAAAATACATGTTTTCAAAAAATGCTTTAAAAAATGTTTTTTAATATTATAAAATTATTTATTAAAAACATTTGGACTCATTTTTTACTTTTATAAAGCTATTTAAAATGAATCCTCACATTGGTTTTTGAATGAGGTACCTTTTGACTTTTCTTACAAAAATGTGCAAGGAATATTTATTTTAACATACTGTACATAATTTTTCCACCATCATTATTACTAATTTATTTAAAGATCACTTAAATTTTTTCCAGGTAATTTTCAAATAAAATTTTTTTCCTAATATTTTGGAAATTTTTAGTTTTTAAAATTTATTTTCAAAGTGAAAAGGGTATTTTCCTCAAAAATGTTTTAATAATATTTTTATCATATTTATATTCATCAATAACAAAAAACCTTTATTTCTCTCATATTCTACTGGGGATATGTTATAATGATACCATCCTTATTCTTTATTGGGGTAATTTATGATCACTTTGATCAGGGAAATTATTTACATTCACTTTGTTATCTAACTTTGTGGTTGTTAACTTTCTCTTGAAACATTCACATTATTGTGAACATTGGAAATTATATTTACCTTAAATATCCATATTATTTATCATATATATTATAATTATTTAAATCTTATATCATTTATACAAATGGGTTTTTACTTTTAATGTTATTTGATTGATTATAGAAAATGTTGATAAATATGTATTCTTTACTTAATATAGATATTTGCTGATAATGCATATTATTCATGAATTAAATCAATAAATCGATATATAAGGAATACATTGGACATGTAATTATGGGTGGGGCCTAAAATTATATATCCCCTTATTTCATTTATAGTCTAATGGGGTGAATTAGTTAGTTAGCATTAAATGGGTTTATGTTGTATACCTACACATCGATTAAATGGTCTTGGTGAAAGGTCTTGACGGTATAGATATCATGATTTCTAAGATTATGAAATATAATATAAAGAATTTCCTTCACTGAGAATTTAGTTATTATTATCCATGAGATTATTATTCTAATTTTATTTATGGATACATTTTGTGCTCAAGTTATTAATTATATTTCATGCGTGTTCAGTTATTTACCATTGCATATTTATTATCTCTTATCTAATTATGATAGTCAAGTATTCATTAAATGAAATTTGTGTTTAGTTATTTACCTTTCTATATTGATTATGAATTATTGATTCATGATATCTTTCGTTATATGTAACCCTTACTAAAAATTTGAGATCACTCTTATTTTGTTTCCCTTCCTCAGGATATGAAGAAGGAGTATTTTAATGAGTTCATGGATGAGGATTATTTAGTTTCACTATTTTGGAATTTATGTTTTCAAATGCAATGAAATACTCAATTATGTTTCTAGTTTACCAAGACTAATAAACTATTCAGTCCATCGGTATGTGATTTTTTATATCATATTATAAAATAGTAAAGTAACCATCGACTCTGGGATATTGGGGTCAAGATATTTATATAAATCATTTAAATAAGTTACAAGAGATAAATCATGGGATAAAACCATGAATGAAGAGTTAATTTAAATTTAGAATAATGAGAAATGAGAGATAGTAAAGAGGATTTATGGGAACTATATACTAATAAAAAAGTGGGTCTTTAAAAAATAAACAAGATGAATGAAAAAAAGTTTTAAGAAAAATGGAATTAATTGTGTGTAATAGATATGTAAAAATTGAAGGTATTGTTGTAGAGGTTAATTTACAATAGTTTCTAGAATCAAAGTAGTCCAGTTATTTTTACAAATTATTATCCAAAGTTGATTAAAGATATACCAAATCAATGTGAGGACTAAATTATTGAATTTTGTTCTCAAATATGAAATTTACATTGAGAAACATAATGAGTTTAAGCTTAATAATGATGAAAGAAAGGCTTTTCACCTAAAAATTCCTTATGTAGATTAAATTTAGAACCTTGTCTATGATTTTCTATACTGGACACATGCTTTAAGAAAATCTAATTCAAGATAGGTGGTGTTAAAAAAATTATATTTGAAGAGTAAAATTAATGATTTATTCATGATACGGGTTTATATTGTTGATATCACATTTAATGGAAGAAAACAATGAATCATGTGAGAATTTTTCAAATTTGATGATATATAAATTTGGGATTTCCCTGATTAAAAAGTCACACTTTTACTTGGACTATAAGTAAATTAATAAGGAAAGTAAACATTTATATCAAAAATAAAATATAATAATGAACATTTAAATAAATTTTACATGTAATATAGAAATTTTTTTTAACTCCTATCATGGTTAGAATGAAATTGGGAATTAATAGGTATGGAAGGGTTATGAATCCTACACTTTATTGATGGATGATTGGTAGTCTATTTTACATGATGATAAAAAAAATTCGATATTGTTTATTAATAATTCTTAGAAGCATGATTGTATAATAATATTGAAGAGGAACATATCATGGTTTTGAAAATAATAATAAGGTATTTGAAATATATGAATAATTTTGGCTTATTATATTCAATTAGGAAGAAAAAATAATTATTGGTATATAATGATGATAATTGGGTTTAAGATGTTATATATATAAAATTCATAAGTGTTGACAATGTTTTTATTGAAAAAAGTGCATTGTATAGTTAAAAAATGAGTAGTAAAATACACCATAAAATACTAATAAAGTTCAATATATTTTATCTAAAAAGCATGAAGTCAACTAATTTACTTAATGTAATGGTTAAAAGGACCTTGGTGAGTTTGTGAAACATAAAAGGGATTTTTATGACAATAAAAGTGTTATTAATATTTTAAAGAACCTTGTGAAACACTCATGTACGAATAATATTAGGATTCAATATAACTTTATCAATGAGAAATTGGAATAAGAATTTATCAAAATTAAACATATTGGAATAATTGATTAATTCAGTGACATTTTCAGTAAACCATTGGAAAATCAAGTATTTTAGAAACATATTTTGAACCTTGGAGTTCAAAAATATTCCTCAATTTGAGGAGGTTTGGAATAAGGTTCCTCACCCCATGTTATTTATTGATAATAATTCATTTTATGTTTAAGTAGGAGGCTGCCCTATGATTCATAGAAAAAATAATGTTTTGATAAAGGGGGAGATACAATCCATGATATTTTTATAAATTAATACATGATAAATATGAATCTATATCACATGTAGTCTAGAATGATTTGAATCTCAAATGATGAAGTGAAAGAATCTATATGATGTATCAATACATGGGTGGTGAATTTTTTTATATCAATTGTAAGGGTAGATCAAAATATTTAGAATCATTATTTTTTTGTTTCTTATATATATTCTTGAATCAAATGGTATTAAACATAATGATAAATATTCTAAGTTAATGAAAAAAATATCCTTTGGATAAAAGTTTAAAAAATATCATTTTTATATTAGTTTTAAAGGGGTAGAAAGTATAAATAGAATAAAGTGTTGTAATGATAGATCTTGATCCCTTGAATGGAGTTAGTACCCATTATAGATGTCTATACTGAACAATATTTTGATGTATTTTGTTATTTAATCTCCAAGGTGGGGTGACTGGGGTTTTAGGGGACAATAATCCCTTTATCAAAGGTCTATATAAAGAAATCTGCAACCTAAATTCTAGTATAACTATAGAAATTATCACCAATATAGAAGAGATAGACAATGAAATCGACTTTAGGTATTTTAGTAACATAGAACTTGTTGATATGGGGTGCTGTAGCACTATGGGAAATTATACAGATCTGGGTACTCTAGAAACAAAGGTTATTGTGGAATCATATTTATTTATGAGATCATTTCAAGATAGGGTAATGTATTGTGTGTATTCCCTACAATTGTTCTTCCAAATATAGTGAAAATAAATTATTCCTCTCCATCAATTCAAGGATTCTACCTGAAACACATAAATAATTATGCATTCCTATTATTTATTTTTCTCTAATATTATTTCATTTATAGAATCATTTAAAGTTTCATATATTTTGTTTGTTCAATTTATATGTTGAGAAATATAGATAAAAGTTGCAATGATAGGTTTAGAAAACTAAATGTTATAAAATTAAAGACTCAATGTAGTTGAGATTAATTTAGAAGTTGACTTTTTTTCTTTAGAAGTTGACATTAATTATGAATGAGATTAAATCATAAGTTTATAGTTTATTTTTTATCTATTAGATAAATTTAACAAAAAATATAAAGTAGAATATTGTTTATACTAATGAGGTTATTCTATTTGTTTTTGAACAAAAGGATATATTACCATCTTAGTTGAGAATCATATTGAATTCAATGAAATATAGATGAAGTTTTTATTAAAGTCAACAAAATATAAAGAATCAATGAAAAATAAATGAGTTTGTTGTAATCAATGATGATTGGAGATCTTAAGTATAACACCCTTAAAAACTCACATGAATATATTTTTCTTAATAAACCCAGTACTCAAATGAATACTCTTGGACAAATGGATTTGGGCCCCATAGTTTCTAGAGGTGAAAACTTTTTGACATTATCACATTTTCCTAGACTGGACCTTAGGGTTTTTATTTCCCTCCCTAAAAAAATATTCATATGGGATAAGATCTGCACCCATATAAGAGGATTACATAATTCATCTCCCTATCCAACATGAGATCTCAAAATCCATACTCTTAAGCCCCAATTCCCTTGATGGTACATCAATATAGTTTTGGATCTAAATTTTTTTTACAACACCCTAAACAAGAGGGAGCCATATATCTTCAAGAACATTCCTTTCATCAATAGATATTGAAAATCATTGTCAAGGGTTAATTTGGAAAACTTTGGGGGAATTATTTCTCCCTAAATTTCTTCTTTATCATGTTGTGTTTTTACCATAAAACTTTTCATTAGGGTCCCATTAATTGGATCTAAGTTGAGAAAAAATAAATTAAACAAACACTAATACGCCTCTAATTATTTTTAAGAAGAAACAATGATCCTCACTTAAACATATAATCCCTCCCTTTTTTATAAAAATTACAAATGTCATGAGATATTATATAAAATAAATAAAAAACATCTAAACATGCCAAAAAAGTTTTTATATGAACTTTTTTAGCCAAAAAAACCCCATATAAAAAAATTTAAAAATAATAATTAATAACCAATGACTATATGGATAACCCAAAACTATCAAAAATGATATCCCAAAACATAGAATAAATAATCTAGGTCATTCCACAAAGGTAAATCTTATAAAAATATACCTATCTCCCTTCATCATATCGACTTCATTATTATCAACATGAACATTGATGGTCGTTATGGTAAAATGTGATATCTTAACATTACTAGGTGTTAGGAATAATAACATTTACACACACACACACACACTAATGATATATGCATATTGATTTAGTATAATTCAGTATATTCTCACTAGGTGACTTCAAAAATGATCAATGTGAGCTCAAAACCACCAAATACAGGTGAATGTTTGAAAGTTATATTCATGATAAAGAAAGACCATGAGATATTTCAAACAACTTTTATAATAATATATTGAGTTAAGTGATTAAATATCAAGAATAATATATATTGTATGAAACGAAATAATCATAATATCACCAATTATCAAAGAAATATGGTATATTTAGAGCCCACTATTATTATTAAAAAAATAGTTTAAAGGAATCAATAAAAACATGAAACCCTCCATTTACTTGGAGAAAGATTCCAATTTTAAAACCCTAACCTAAGTGGCCTATTAGAGTAAGTAAATGTTGAAAAATATCATGGTTCATACTACAAAGGTATAAATAAATGCATCAACATTGTAAGAACCTAGTTCTTACTTTGAGGTATGAGTTTTCTTTTTTATTTTTCCTTTTACGTTGTTTTTGAGGAAAAAGGGGGAAAACTAGGAAGTTATAAAAGATTCCAGGTTACACGCCATGTACTACATAGTACACTCAGTGTGTATGTTAGGCATGTACTGACTGTGTGCTGACTTAGTACATGCCGTGTGGTGACCTTGTAAGAATAATTGACTACATGGATTGTAGTGTTTCTTAACACGCCATGTATTTTAATTTCCGTGTACCAGCTGAGTCATAGTTGTGTGTTAACCTATGTGACGCATATAAGCTGTGTGATGACCTGAAAACACATGTAATTCATAGTATGTACAAGACACTACATGGAATTTAGTCCTTAATACATGCATTTTACTTTTATTTTTATTCACTTATATAGGAGAGTGTTGTGTCTCATTCCTGAAAACATCTTGTTCTTCCCTGTTTTTGGATTGCGATGCTCCGGGAGGCTGAGAACACTTCTACACCAATATTTTTCATCTGATGTCCATTATTCAATACTTTGGTGCATGGGGGACTACATCAGGAAGGCTAAACCCACACATCCTATTCCATGCTTATTCGTTTTCCTCACATGCCGTAGTTTCCATCCGAGTAAAATTGCCGGGATTTGATAGAAACGTAGATCTACGATGATCAGCTTTTAATTAGAGCTCGATATTGGATGTGACTACATATATGAGTCTAATATAGGTGGTGAAAACCCTATTTTGTGTTTTTGTATTCATTTGGGGTTTTTGTATTTTTAGCGCAACGTCAGATATTGAGAAAGACCCATGTTTCTTTAAATTAAATTGACCATATTCCTTATGGGATATCATTGGGAATTCCCTAACCATTTTATGCTTGAGTGAGGCCAAGATAGAGGTCATCGATCATTCAGGTAATTTTGGTTGGTGGTGCAAAAATGGGTATAATTGATTTTTTTTGATTGAACTGTTGAGTTTAAACTATTAAAGCATGATTATGTTTATTAGAGGCTTTCAAGACCTCAGTGATGGTATAGGACATCACATGGCTAGTGAAATTAAACTTTTTAAATTGTTTTTCTTGTTTAAAGTGATTTCTTCTGATTATATATATGTGATGCTTGATATTTCATATACTGGAACCTTTGGGTTGTGTTGGGTATGGCCCAGAAATCCTTGAGTGATGTTGATCATAGGTTGGTCATGACCTAGATTATTTGGGTGGTTTGACCATGGGAATGGGCATCATGGACATCAAATTGAGGTAGTGTGACTGTCAGGTTGGGAATTACCTTGGTTACTTGGATGGAAAGACCATAAAATTCTGAGTGAAATAGTCACAAGGGAATGAGGTGCTAGTGAGCTTGTGGCTTGGGTTCTAAATTTGATGATTATCACTCACCTGTGATTTGGGTCATGTGCACACATGTAGACTACATGATGAGGTGGTTTTAACTGCTTGTGTGGGTAGAGGCCCCCATTGTTGCGGTTAGGGGATTATAGTTTGGGGGTTCTTTCCATGGTAGCCATGTGAACGGTGAGGAGCCTTCATGTTGTTTAGGCGTGCCTATGGGATGTTGGTACTTGAGACACGAGGTGTCTGGAGGCACATGGTGCTGGATTTCTATTTCTTAGGCATGCCTACAAGACTTCGGTACTTGAGATACGAGGGGATTTGTTTTATACTCTTTCAGATTTTTTTTAGAAACGTACAAGGTTATTTTTTTTTAAAATACCACTTAAAGGATGCATCAAAGATGCCACCTTTTCCCTAAAACACAATTTTTTTTCTATTTTAATTATGTTTTTTATATATTTAAAATTTTAATGTTTTATTATTATGTTTGTATGGTAATGTATATATATATATATAACTTAATGTTTCAACATAATTTATCTTTTATTCATGTACGGGAATTTTATAGCCTATATAGTATAAAATGAAAGACATATATGAATGAAATTTTAAACATTGATTAAATATATAACAAGTATTTTAAAAAAAATTCTTAAAAAATGTTGGTGAAAAATTATTTATAAGATTTATAATCCACGTACTTGAAACATAAAAATGTTTCAAGTATATTACTTTGCTGGGCTATATAATATAAACTATAAAAAATATATGAATGAAATTTGAAAAATTTCTTAAACATAAAACAATTAGTCCAAAATAAAAATAATTTATTAGAAAATATCTTGGAGAAAAATAATTTATAAGCTTTCTAATCCACCTACTTGAAACATAAAAATGTTTCAAGTACGTGACTTTTCTGGCCTATATAATATAAACTATAAGACCTATATGAATGAAATTTTGAACATTGATTAAACATATATCTAGTAGTCCAAAATAAAAATAATTTCTTAAAAAATATTGGTGAAAATTTATTTATAATATTTCTAATCCACCTACTTAAAGCTTAAAAATGTTTCAAGTATGTGACTTTTATGGCCAATATAATATAAACTATAAGGCCGATATGAATGAAATTTTAAACATTTCTTAAACATATAAATAGTAGTCCAAAATAAAAATATTTTCTTAAAAATTCTTGGTGAAAAATTATTTATAAGCATTCTAATCCACCTATTTGAAACTTAAAAATGTTTCAAGTACTTGAATTTCCTGGTCTATATAATATAAACTATAAGACCGATATGAGTGAAATTTTAAAAATTTCTTAAACATATAACTAGTAGTGAAAAATAAAAATAATTTCTTAAAAAATCTTGGTGAAAAATTATTTATAAGCTTTATAATCCACCAACTTGAAACTTAAAAATGTTTCAAGTACGTGAATTTGCTGGCCTATATATTATAAACTATAATACCGATATGAATGAAATTTTAAAAATTTCTTAAAAATATAACTAGTATCCCAAAATAAAAATAATTTCTTAAAAAATATTGGGGTAAATTTATTTATAAGATTTCTAATCCACCTACTTGAAACTTAAAAATGTTTCAAGTACGTGACTTTTATGGCCAATATAATATAAACTATAAGATCGATATGAATGAAATTTTAAAAATTGCTTAAACATATAAATAGAAGTCCAAAATAAAAATATGTTCTTAAAACAATTTGGTGAAAAATTATTTATAAGCTTTCTAATATACCTACTTGAAACTTAAAAATGTTTCAAGTACGTGACTTTGCTGGCCTATATAATATAAACTATAAGACCGATATGAATGAAATTTTGAACATTGATTAAACATATAACTAGTAGCCCAAAATAAAAATAATTTTTAAAAAATCTTGGTGAAAAATTATTTATAAGATATCTAATACACCTACTTGAAACTTAAAAATGTTTCAAGTATGTGACTTTCTTGGCCTATATAATATAAACTATAAGACCGATATGAATGAAATTTTAAAAATTTCTTAAAAATATAACTAGTAGTTGAATTTTTAATTTTTATTTTTATGGGCATTATAGTTTATATTTTATAGGTTTTCAAAGTCAATTAGGTGGCTTAGGATCCTCCTCAATATTAATTCTTTTCACTCTCACTTCTGTGTTTAATTTCTTACATTCCTTTCATTATAATTATTTATTTTATTTATGAAACTATTTATTTTCAAAAACTTTTTAGATGATTAGGCTATATTTTAAATTTTATTTACATTGTTTTTATACTATAGATTTTTTTAATCTTTTAAAGTTATTTACATGAAATTTACAAATTATTTATATGTTTCAAGTAGTCGACTTTGAAAGCTATAAAATATAAATTGTGCCTAAAATATAAATGGAAAATGAAATAATGGATAAAAATATAAGAATATCTAATAGTAATAATAGTATTTTGATTTTAGCAGACATAAAACATGTAAAAAAACATGTACAATCAATGTCTATGTCTGTGGCGAGGAGATTCTATCCCACATGGTGGTCTTTGAATAGGAAATCCGTGTCGAGTGCGTAGTGGAGTCTGATGACCTGGAGAAGGCTGATCCTTAGGCACTGAAACATCAACTGGCACATCCTCCATCTATGTGTTAGTGGGAGGAGCTATCAACTGTATCTCTTACTTCCCTACAGATCCTTCTCCCACTAGGGTGGTAGAAGGACCTACCTCCATCGTAGTGGGGAACTAAGCCTATAATGGAGCTATACCCCAAGACGGTGATGGATCTAGAAACCAAGGTTGTGATAGATCCAAAGGCTACGATGGATCTGGATCCCATGATGGAGAGAACCGCAAAAATCATATCAGGAAAGACGTTTCCCATACCACCTGAGGCACATCCTGAATCGACTGATCCTAGACTACTAGAGGGCCAAACTCTTCCTGTGGAACATGTGAGGCCTCACATGTAGCATGACGCTATCTATGCCACCCTGGTCGTAGCTCCTTAGCACCAGTAGCTTCTACAGGATGTTCCTATAGGGCAGGAACCTCCCCTCTCTAGGCCGGTCGTGTGAAGATGCTCCCAGAAAGATCACAAAAAGATACCCTCACCTCCAGCACTGTAGCATGGACGACTGCCCAGCTAAAGATCCCTTCATCCTCTTCATCACTCATACAAACAAGATGTTTTGTGTGACTACACTGTAAAGAGAATCAAATTGATTTAGAAAATAGTTCAACAAACAAACTAATGGAAATTTATTGACTTAACATCCTCTGCATCTTAATGTCGAGTGTAGTAAGATACAAGATAAACTTTAGTCTATACCATGGAGCATACTCAACCTTCTCCGAAAGAGAGAATCAATTCATAGGAACACCGTGAATATGAAACTTTGCACGTCTATGCCAGCAGTTGATAAAGATGGCATGTACTTGGGACCAGTCATCATCCTGCCTACCTATCAACTTCATCCCATGAAGTTGCTCTGTCTGTCTCGATGGTAATGGAATCGAATGAGTATGGAAAAACTTGCGCATGAATCGGTCATGCTACTACCACTCAATAATATGGAAGTGAATGTGGGGCACTACAACCATAGTATCCTCAATCCCATCTATGTTGTATGCTGGTAACTAGTCTGTAATACTCTAGTATGGAAGCCATGAAATCTGAAATGACAAGTGATTATGTCAAAAAAGCACCTAACTAAAAACAAAAAACTCATGATATTATTAAATATGTTAGAAAATGATAGATTTTATATACATACCTGATCAGGTAAGATACAATCCAAATGTAGCTGATATATTCCCAAATGATATCTCAGAACCACTTCAAAATTGTGTTGCTGACAGCAAATTTAAAATACATCATCGATAGTGACAAATAATGAGAAATTACAGTCAATAACTAATATTATAATTAGAAACCAATATAAATGATTGATCATACCAGCGTCCATGTGGAGCGTCATGCAGCACCTCCATCTTAGCTAGCAGACCAGCAAGGTCAGGGTAGAATGATGAGATGTGTTCCCATTCCCACATATGAATAAGGATGACGTATCCCCTGAGACCTATGCGGTCCCTCTGGGATAGCTAGCATAATTCTCTGTACATGTATGCCAAGCAGGCTGATCCCTAGCTGCACATCCCAGACCAATAAAATTCCTCTAGTAGGGGTAGATACATCATGTGTATGTGCATCCCCGAGTGATCAGAACACATGGTCCCACCAATGATCCATAACATATATGCATGGGCGTAACACAGGAAAGTCTACTCATCATCATCATCCTATAAATGTGGAATCTATGACTCCAACCAAGGAATATATATGGACACTCCATTTGTAGCCCAATGATCAGATAAAATATCAAAACCTAACAAGTATTGAGAAAGGTCTGTCCAAGCATCATGAGTGAGTCCAATAATGGGTCTCCCCTGGATAGGAAGACTATGAATCACTGACACATAATCGAGGGTGATGGTCATCTCTCCCACAGGCAGGTAGAATGTGTGTGTATCTGGTCTCCACCTCTCAACGAGGGTAGCATGTAGGTAATGATATACAAACGTGAAATCTAATACGACAAGTCCATAAAAGCCAGCACAACACAAGTATGGTCTGATGGCATGTGGAGGCTCCCTATGATGAAAATGGTGCACTCGACGCACCCTGATAAACTGATCTGGAAAAACCTCTAACATGACCAGAGAAATATGGGTAGGCTTCTAAGTGAGTTGTATGGTATCATCTATTTGCATATAAACAAATGAAATGAGTCGTAAGTGTAAAATGTAAATATAACGTTATGGTTAGCATAATGCTATGACTTGTATAATGGAAGACATGAAATGTTTATTCACATTGTTTTATGAAGTTAATTTTACCCAAATAAATATAATTCTCCATTTATTTTGGTTTTGAATGAAATAAATATAATAAGAGGAAAGAAGAGAAAAATATATATGGAAAAAATTATGTTGTGAAAGAATTTTATTAATGAAAATATTTTTGTAAGAATTTTATTAATTGATACGTGTATTAAGGGAATATATCTAGGTTTTTGGATTTTTTGTAAGGTTTTAGGGTTTAGGTTTATGATTTTTGGGTTGGGGTTTAGGTTTGAGGGTTTAGGGTTTTGAATTTTGATATTAAGGTTTAAGAAACATGTTTCAGGTTTAAGTGTAATGCCTCTAGGTTTTGGGGTTTAGAAAACCGAGAAAAAAAAAGAAGAGATAATAACATTTAATTTACAATATGGGTTAAGTGTTCCGCTTTTGCATTTATGAACTAAATTCCATTATCTAAGATTTTATTTAAGGAATAAAGAGAAAGTTATTTCTTGAAAGCATGTATGTTTTTATGAAATAAATTATATTGTTTAAATTATTGGGTCTTGAATTTGGTTAGACATATTTTGGAGGATCTTTATGATTAACTAATTATGTATTGGACTAAGATAAACCAATTCAATTACTAATGTTGTTTTAGGAATTTATCTAATTATCTTTATTGAATAACTTTTTCTAATAATTATGATACTATTATTTAATTATAGAATAGTTTATTAAAATATCACAAATAATGTTACCAAAAACCATGGTAAAGGGAATATGTTTTTGGGTTGGGGTTTAGGATTGAGGGTTTAGGGTTTCTAATTTTGATATTAAGGTTTAAAAAACATGTTTATGGGTTCAGTGTTATGCTTTTGGTTTTGGGGGATTATAAAACTGAGAAAAAAAGACAAGATAACAACATTTAATTTACAATATGAGAATGTCACAATGAAGACAATACATCATTCTGGATGGGACTGTGAACTCGACCCAAAAATGTTAGGGCATGGTTCCCAGTTATGACATTATTTATGAAATATTGTGCATCACAAAATCTACCCATGTTCTTGAGGCCAGTCCATCTCATTATGCATCCTACTGGACTTCGGTCTCCCATGAGGATGTAACCGATTCTTGTCAGGTATCACTATCGGCTGGCCTTCGAGCATTGGGAAATAATGATACTCCCCAATAGGTTTCCATGGTGCAACATAATAGTTAGAAATGATATCCATCTAGTACACTGGATCAACATATGCTTCCCATGATATGTTCACAGAGTCACATGCTGCGATGGCATGTGTGTATAGAAACCGTAAGGCCTGAAAGTTTCCACATTGACATTGCCTTGTTTCTAGTAATACAACTATTTTTTCATTGATGAGATTTGTGAAGTGGTCTGAATGCTCTTTAACTTCAAATAGGGAGTCTTCTAATTGAAAAAGGTAGATGTGATAACCAAAATCTTCTTTAATATTCTTTTTAATCTCTCATTGAAAGTGTATTTCGTATCTTAGTCCTTGCTGTATTCTGTCTGATGCTAGTTTTTGTCTATCAACAATGTACTTCATGAATCGATATAATGTATCCTGAACTAGGGCTGTTATAGGTATCTTGAAAATCCCTTTAAGGACACCATTGATGCACTCCACAATGTTTTTCGTCATGTGTTCGTACCTCTTCCCCCCGTCATATGCCAATTTCCATTTCTCTTTTGGAATCCGCATCATATAATAATAAACTTCTTGATTAGCCCGGATGATTTGTTCAAAACTTTCTTCAAACCACCATTGGTCCGAATCATATGATACATAGAATAGATGACATTTCACATAAATTTATTTTATCTTTTTGTTGAAATAGTAAAAAATAACAAATACAATGCGTACCATGACTCATGATTTCCTTCTTCATTGGTTCGTTGTAGAGTTTTTTATGCACATTGCTAGCAATGTGTCTAATGTAGAACCGATGATGTGTATTTGGGTATCTACATGTATCAAGATCCCAATTGATTGACTCCTTAATTGTTTGATGGTGATCAGATATCAAACAAGCATCCTGAATGTTGGTGAAATGGTTGCTGATATATTCCAGAAACCAACTCCATGATTCATAGTTTTCTTTCTCTATAATGGAAAAGGAAAGTGGAAGAGGTGAAAGGATTCCATCTTGGGTTTCCGAATCAATAATATGCCCTTGTATTTTTCATATAGAAATGTTCCATCAATCTGAATAAACTGTTTTCTAAGAAGAAATGTGGAGATACAGGGAAGGAATGCTCAGAACAACCAATGAAATTGAACATGAGATGGATCAAGTCAGTTATCATGAGACAGATGTTTGTTTGTATCCATATGGAATAAAACTTAGTTGTGATGCCTCAATATGGCTAGAAATTGCGGCAACACCTGATATGAGTCATATTAATCACCATAGACATTCACAATTTCCTTCTGTTTCACCATCCATGCCTTATTATTAGAAATATTATAACCAAATGTCTATTGAATTCTCTCTTGCACAAGGGATATTAGATCATATTGACATGTCCTAATCATCTCAACAACAATAGAGGACACAAATTCTGCATCCAATTTGGTATGATCTTGTGTGAGGTTTGGATGAACACAAGTATGAACTGCCTCAATCCTTGAGATTCTCCGACCTCCAAATGTAATGTCCAAAATTTCCCTCAAGAGTAATCTACAATCATCCCTATACTTCTCACAACATATGAAATATTTACTATGGCATGATTCGTGATCTATATAGATGGAGTGTCTCTCAATATGAAATCTCTTTAGCATTCTTTTTAATGTATCTTTACATGGAAACTTCCTTCCAATATATAAGGTTTTTTCCAACTCACTAAACCTATCTGGTACAACTCCAAGGAACTCAGTTGCCGGTGTGAGAACATTATTGTTGAATTCAGGAACGCGTGTCATTACTTCTGACTAAGATGAAAAGAGTGGTGGATGATTTATTGTATGTCGAGGTTTATGTATAACTAATTCATTTCTCAAAACCTCCTTCTTAACTTCAACTGATCCCTCCTCATCCACAGTATTGTCACCATCTGATCCATCATTATGAAACTCCTCATCAGAAGTCAGATTGACATGTATATCTAGGAAATCATCATGGTTGTCCTCTTCTACTGCATCATTTAGAATAGGCTCAATTTCATGGTGGTGGAATATCTTCAACCACTCTTTTAATTATATATCTTCGTATAACTAGACGTTGTTGTTGTATAGTAGAAACATCAACATATAACTCCATCATGGTACCATATGACCATTGAGAAAAATAAATTAATTTCTTGGACCCACTGCGTATCAGCAACCAATAGACAAGCTAGACGCCACAATGTTACTGAGAATTGAAAATGTCTATAACTCATAGAATTGATCTCTTGATCGAGTCCCAAATTTAGGAAACCAAAAATTCTATCTTAAAGGTTACTTATGGTTACAAAATCAGCTATACTAACCACCATTTTTGGTTGTGTACTATAATAAGCTCATTACTCAGTTTGAATAACCTCCCCATATCAATACACATAGGAAAACATGGATCACTACGTCAAATTTTTTTCTTTCATTAGAATTATGACACTCTAACAAATATTAATAGTTAATTATAATTAACTAATCATATGTATTCTTTTTTAATCCAAAGTTATCATTAATTAATCTATAATTAATCATTAATAATAATAAGTATTATTTTAAACTATATATAACTAACTAAATTACTTAAAACACAATATTTTAATTACTAATAATTACTTTTTTAACTAATCACTCATTCTTTAATCAACAGTTGATCAATTTTAAGTTATTATTTAATCCTTAATCATATTATATTCATTAGTTATTTATAATTAACTAATCATATATATTCATTTTTAATCCTAAGTTATCATTAATTATTCTATAATTAGTAATTACTAAGAATCTGTATTATTTAAAAACTATATATAACTAATTAAACTACTTAAACAGATTTAATTAATAATAATAACTTTCAGTCATTAATGATTTTGTCCTTATTTCATTCTATAACATCATAATTATCATTTTACCATTGATAAATATACTAATTTAATTTATTTTTTCCTATATATTTTAGTATTTTATAAATAAAATACGAATCATCTTAAGCATATCCCCTGGGAGTGTCAAACCAGGAGTGCAACAAGGCCCGTTGTCATGTATTATGATACCCCGGGTCAAGCCCGAAACTCCTTGTTGGAGTTTTCACTCATAGGTACATCTGTTCTAGATCCACATCCACTTGTTTGTATCCAGACAGATATTTGATTTCTTAGATAACCACATAATCTTTATTCTACAAAAATTTCACAATAGTTAATCCTAAGTTAATCCTAAGTTAATCTATACATAATCTATACTTAATCTATACTACTAACTATAATTATTTAAAACTATATGTAACTAATTACAGAACCTAAAAAACAAAATATTAAGAACTACTTAAACTACTTAAAAATTGAAATATTTAAAACTAAAAACAATTCAATTAAATAAATAAAAAAAATTAAATTAAATAAATAAAAATACCTCTAAATGATGCTTCAGAAAAACCCCGCATAGAAAATGAATTTTTTAGAGAGAGAGAGAGGGAGAGAATTTAGGAGAGATGAAGGCAATAATTGAGTGAGGAGAAGGGAGGGTGGCATCCCTTTTATAGGGAGTTGAGGCAAAAGGCGGAACCCCCCTGCCTCCTTTGCCATGTCATTGATATGGGATAAAGGCGGTGTGGGGGAGCAAAAGTAGCATCGCCGATGCTGCCTTTGTAGTGCATTTTTTTAAAAAAAAAATCAACCTCTGTCATTTTAATTTTTTTTCTTCAGAAAACGTATTAAAAAACTCGACACGAGGTTTCAAGAGGAACATGGTGCTGAGTTAATATTATTTGGGTGTGACTTTGGTAAATCATTACTTGAGACATGCGGTGTCAGGAGGAATATGGTGCTAGGTTACATGACTAAGATTTTGGCGTTGGTTGAAGCATGTGACACTCCCTGCTGGCTGTTGAGTACTAGTGGAGTTTGTGTTTACATTTTACATCATACTATTTACTTTCCTTATCAATTTATCCTTGATTAAACACCTATAACAGGTACACACAATTGGGTGGCATCCTATTTAAATTCGTCTCACACCCTACACAGGCCCTTCAGGGTGCGTGTAGAATTTATGGATTTACGTGACGGAAAGATATCAACTTTAGGAGCTAGATTGTATTAGCTATTTCTTGGAGATTTGGAATGGACCTGAAGGTCAGGCTTAGTTGGTGTTTACTTTTGTTTTATCTTTCATTATGTATCAGAATGATTACTTTATTATTGTAGCTACTATTGGTTAGCCATAGGCTCCCTTTTTAGATTAACATGTATGACCTACTATGGATGCATGCTTGGTTTGTTTAGTAGTTACAAGGGATATTCAACATGTTGTGCTTTTTACATTCATATGAACTTGTTTATCTATCAGTTTCAATGTTTATATTATTTTTTATGTGCTTCTACTATGCAGGTCTGGTTTGAGTCTGCTAAGTAATTTATTTCCACTGAATGTTTTATTATTATACTCAGACCAATACCTTTATCTTCCTCCTCCTTAGGGGGTATAGCCTCCCCACTACACCTATTACACCCTTTATACTAGTTAACAACCTTTGGCATTTAGGGAGGTACACCTAAGGTCAGTAATAACCAACCTGTAAATCACCGTTTCGATGGATGTTTGGGTCAGGACGTTACAAAGTGGTATCAAAGGGGTTTGTTCTTGATAGGGATTTAGTAGCATTTTTTGACTGACTACAAATGAGATCGAGACAGCCTTTTATTTTTTCTGGATTACTATTTGGGATATGGTAGACTGGATATCAGTTGTTATTGGAACTGGGTTTCTATCTAGTTCTTAGGTGCTTGAAGCTCCAGGTACGAGGGATAGATCATGTTACCTTGGGTGGGAATTGCTGTTTTGATTTTTCTCAAATTACTGTTTATATGATTTCCACCTTGGTGTCTTACTTGGCGTGTGATATTATTGGTTGTGATATGTGACCCTTAACTCAGTGCGGTAATGGATAATTGTACCTTGGACCAGTATGGAAAGGTGAATTTTCTTGTCTTTTGATAGGAACATTGTTAGGGTATTTCAATTTCATATCTGCATGTAGGCTTTGTGAAGTGATAATACCATTTGAATAAAATCAATTTCCATGCTATAGATGATTTTAAAATGTGAATGGTGAAATTCTTGATAGAATTGCTAATTTATTGCAATGTAATATCCCATGATTTAAATTATTTAAAATTTCATGTGGCATGAGATTTGGGCATGGATCATATATGAGAAGGATTGTACTATTAATAAGGTGATGTTGATAACCAGGATTGGGTGATTTGGTCATTGGTATGAGGCAAAGATGGTTGTTGGGATAGGCATGGCCCAAGGTACTTTTAATACTTGGATCTGTTGAGGGAAAGTAAGGAGGACATGGGTCCAGGATGCCATGGGGAATGGTTTAAGTGGGGGAGAGTAAGGGTAGTTGTTATGATGTGCCTCTTTACTTCATTCCTTATCTGTGTTATATATAAAAATATATTTTTATATATGTGGGATGTCTGACAATTAATGGTATTCAATAGGTTCCTACTAGACGGCTCGATGGAATGTTAGGAAGGTGATGGTACAATACTGTAGGAGCACGATCAGGTTCAGACACATGAGGGACAAACAAAGAATGATCTACAAGTACAAGATCATGGATAGGATCAGGTTTAGGATCCAGTGTAAGTAGAGTAGTAGTCAGGTTTGGAAGCATTCATGCCATGGATCGATGAGTAGCTCCCATCTATTCTGGTATGTGTCTTTTAGGGGATTAATAGAGGCATGAAGGGTATAGATCCCACTATGGAATATCTTATAGGAGAGTTCTAATCACATCACCCTCCACTTTTTCAGGGTGAGGGTGGTTCATAGGTGGTTGAAAATTGGATAGAGATCATGAAGATGATCTTCGAGTAGCTTGAGACGCCTCCAGGGTGGAGGGTCAAGTTGGAAATGTATATGCTGAGAAGAAAAAAAAAGCGTTGGTGGGATGTGCATGTTCAAGCACATAGACACAAAGGACTTGCATGGAAATATTTTGAGGACATGTTTTTCAAGAACTTTTTTCTAGAGATGCTGAGGGCAGAGAGAGCTCAGGAGTTATTATGCCTCCAGCAGGGTGACATGTCTATCATGGACTATACAACTACCTTCACTGAGCTGTCTCACGTTTTACCAGGTATGGTAAGCAATGACACGTTGAGGGTGAGATACTTCAAAGATGGATTACAAAACACCATTAAGGAGAAAGTAAACATATTCATTTTTTCCTCATTCTCTAAGTAACTGAATCAAGTGCTCATAGTAGAGGGTAACCTGACAAACAGGTCTCACCTGATTTAGGGCGGCTTTAGGTGATGGTTCAGATAGTGGGAAGAAAGGTTGGGATGAGTTATAGTAGGGAAGTCAGGCCAATGACTCTGCTAGACCACCTCATGGCACATAATTAGTGGTTTGATTTTAGTTTGGGAAGCCAGGGCATGTCCGAACTCAGTGAGATAGGCCTCCAAAGGAGTTACGGGAATGTGGACATGTCAGACATATAGAGAGGTTCTACATGAAACCTTCTCAGACAGCTGGAAGGTAAGGAATAGGAATGATGGTGGAATATGAGGTCGATTCAGGATCGGTACTAGGTGATGGTATCTGAGGTTTAGCAGCATGCGGAGGGCATGGAAGAGATAGTGGGACCCAATTGAGGGGTTAGGGACCAGTGACTGGGGTATCATCACATGGAGTTCTAGAATCAGGCAGTTATACTTCAGGCCTGGTGCACTCCATTGAGCTACCAGAGGCTGAGCAGGTCGGTGAGCTAATGGTGGTCAGAGGTATGCCACCGGTATGGCCATGATTTTTCTTTTTTGGCATGGCCTGTTGAGGCATGTATGTTTTGAGTGCACAAGGTGAACATGATATATGTGGACTATCCAGATTCTAGTTAGTGGGATTGAAACCATTTTGGGTGTGTGATATATTTATATATATATGTGAGATGCATGGCATCAAGAGTACCGAGGATTCATAATACTTGATGTGTTGTGGGCATCAGGGGATCTAGGATGCATGTTACTTTAGGTGTAAGGCACCGGGTTTGGTTTTGAGCATCCATGGTAAGTAGGAACTCATGGAGGCAGACAACGATGCAGTGTGGGATACATTTAGGTGTCAGTAATGACATGGTTTCACCTAATAGGGTGTAGGGGTGACGATGCATCATGGGAGGACCATGGGTCTGGAAACAAGTCAGTGAACCTTTGATTGATTTGAGTTTTGGGCTAGATTTGTTCTGTAATCTTTCTTTATCACTCTTATAAGGGAAATTTAGGGAATAATTACTACAAGGGGGGAAAGTTTTTAAAAACCCAATTCTTCCTTTTAGTTACGAGTCTTCTTTTTTCCTTTTATTTTTATGTTGTTTTTGAGGAAAAAGGGAAAAAATTGGAAGTTTTGAAAATTTCAAAGTTAAATTCTGTGTACTCCATAGTACACGATGTTTGTATGTTAGGCATGTACTAACCATATGCTGACTCAGAACATTCCACATGGTGACCATGTAAAAATAGTATACTACACAGCATGTAGTGTTCCTTAACATTCCACGTATTTTACTTTCTGTGTAACGGTTGAGTCCTAGACATATGTTGACCTATGTAACGCGTTAAAGTTATGTGATGACTTGGAAACCCACATAAGTCGTATTATGGACAAGCTACTACACGATGTGTAGTCCTTAATACATGTTGTGCACTTTTTTTATTCTTTTATATGGGAGATCATCACGTCTCTTTTCCAAAAACATATTCTTCTTCCTTGTTTTCGAAATGTGATTCTCTGGGAGGTCGAGAACACTTCTTCTCCTAAATTTTTCACCCGACGTCCGTTCATTAATATTTTGGTGGCTATGGGACCACATCAGGAAGGCTAAAACCACACATCATATTCTGTTCTTTTTTCTTTTCCTCACATGCTATAGTTTCTATCAGAGTAGAATTTCTGAGATTTGATAGAAACAGAGATCTATGAAGATTAGCTTAAAATTGGAGATCAATATCATACGTGCTTACTTCTACGAGTCGAAGGTAGGTGGTTCATACCCTATTTTTTGTTTTCATTTTCATTTAGGGGTTGATAATTTTTAGCTCAATTTCAGGTATTGAGTGAGACCCATTTTTATTTATATTAAATTTACAGTATGCCTTATGAGATGTCGTTGGAAAATCCCTTAACATGTTATGCTCAAGAAAGGTCGGGATAAAGGTCATTGATCATTTGGGGAATTTTGGCCAGGGGTTCCAAAATGGTTATAATTAAATTATTTTGATTAAACTACTGAGTTTAAAATTTTTATGCATGATTAAGTTTATTAGAGGCTTTGAAGACCTCGGTGCTGGTATGGGACAACACATGGCTAGTTAAATTCAACTGTTTAAAATGTTAATCTTGTTTAAAGTTATCAATTTTTTTATATATACATGATGTTTGATATTGAATATGCTGGAACCTTTGGGTTGTGTTGGGTTTGGTCCAAAAATCCTTGAGAGTTATTGATCAAAAGTTTGGCATGGCTTGGATTATTTGTGTGGTTTGACCACAAGATTTGGCATCGTGGACGTTAGATTGAGGCAGTGTAACTGTCAAGTTGGCCATGGACCAAGTTACATGGATGGTAAGACCATCAGATTCTGAGTGACATGGTCATAGGGGCACGAGGTGCCAGAGAGGTTGTGTCTTGGGTTCTAAATTTTATGATTATCTCTCACCTATGATTTGGGTTGGGTGTACACATGTAGACTCTATGATGAGGTGGTTTTGACATCTCATGTGGGTAAAGGCCCATGTAGTTGCAGTTAGGTGATTATGGTTTGTTGGGGTGAACGCTATTGAATCCATGTGAAAGGTGAGAAGCCTTCAGATTGTTTGGGTGTGCCTACATGAGGTCGGTACTTGAGACATGAGGTGTTAGGAGGCACATGATGCCAGATTTCTATTGCTTGGGCGTTCCTACAGGACGTCGGTACTTAAGACATGAGCTGTTAGGAGGCACATGGTGTCGAGTTATTATTATTTTGGTATGCCTTCAGTACGTCGGTACTTGAGACACATGGTGTCAGGAGGCATATAGTTATAGGTTATGTGATTGAGATTCTGGCATTGGCTGATGTAGGTTACACTCCCTGGTGGATACTGAGCACTAGTAGAGGTTGTGTTTACATTGTGCATCATGCTATTTACTTTCCTTATATAGGCATGCCTGCTTAAACACCTATACTAGGTACTCACCATTGGGAGGTATCCTACTGAGATTCATCTCACACCCTACATGGACCCTTCAGGATGTGTGTTGACTTTATGGATTTACATGTAGGAAAGAGATCAACTTTAAGAGCTAGATAATATTAGCTATTTCATGGAGATTTTGCATGGACCTTGAGGTTATGCCAACCTGGCGTATAATTTTTTTTAGCTTTCATTATGTATCATAACACTTAATTTATTATTGTAGCTATTGTTGGTTAGCCATTGGAACCCTTTTTATATTGATAGGTTTGACCTGTTATGGATTCATTCTTGGTTTGTTTAGTAGTTTGAAGTGATATTTAGCATGATTTTTTTTTTTACTTTCCATTTCACTTATTTATTTATTGCTTCCAATTTTTATCCGCTTTTGGATGTGCTTCTGCTATGTGGTTCTGGTTTGAGTTTTCTAAGTGATTTATTTCTTCTTCATGTTTTCTTATTATACTCGGAATAGTACCTTTATCTTCCTCCCTTCTAGAGGGTATATCCTCCCCACTACACTGATTACACCCTCTCTTTTAGTCGGAAACCTTTGGCGTTCGAGGAGGTGCGCCTAAGGTCAGTAACAGCCAACCCGTTTAGCACTGTTTGGGAGGATGTTTGGCTCAGGAAGTTATAAACATCATACTAAATAATCACCTAATATATATATATATATGAAATTAAAACTTTTCTTGTTTAACTTAGGACTTAAAATTAGAAGTCAGTCATAGTGAAAACTAGCCCGCAATGTCCTATTCCCATTAGTCACAAGGAAATCTTCACAATCACATAATGGTCTCCGAGACCTCAAATAGTTTTCCCTAAACCCATTTTGGATAGCTCCTAAATTATACATACCACTCATGAATTTAATATTCTTTTATAAAGCATTTATAAATTATCAAAAAGTCTTGATTTCATAAATTTTTATGTGTGATGTCCACCTAATTCATAAAATAATCAAATAAAAGTGTAACCATTCAATGAATCCAATATTTGATGCATTTTCAATCAGTTCACTGAGAAACATCAAAAAGAAAATATTTTAAATATTAGTTTACAATATTATGGGGGAGTTAGATAATATTTCATAAAGGTAATTTAACATATAAGTAGTTGTTTGAATAAAGATTAAGTTCAGAGATATCTATCAAAAAAGTGATAATATAACTACAAAAATAGGACCTTTTGACCACATAATTTGTCACCCACACTTAATAAAATAAATATTATATTTTATTAGAATTATTCAAGATGTGAAAAGGGTTCTCAAAATCCAAAATGATTACCTGATAGTCGAACAGTTCATATAAAAACTTCAATAAGCTGTGTTAGAGTAACATAGGGGATCCTATTATGTCAATAAACAAATTATTTCTAAAAAATAAAGGGTTTTTTCATACCATATAAAAACCTCAAAAATTAGATCCCTAATATATATAAAACTAAATTAGAGTAGGAAGATGGGAGGATAAATAAGAAAGAAAATAATAGGAGAAGAACCTACCTTTCTCTAACCTTACTTATGTATAGAGATTGAAGGGGGATGAAGAAAATGGATATGAATATGGTTGCTCTATTTTCATATCCATTCATGAAACACCACATAATGGAGGGGAAAATTTCATAAATTTCAACTCCCTTCACCCTCTAATAATAACATTAATTTCCAAATATAATAATTTCTACAATTTGGGGGGGGTATAAATAAACTGAAAATAAACTCACACACATACACATTCAATAATGGATTATTGAACTTGAGACCCCTTAGATGTAAGATAAGGTAGAAAACAACCAGTCGTTAGTCTCACCAATATATTAGTATGTCATAATAACTAATAATCATATTGGTATATATCTTATAATTTTAATACATAAAAATTAAATAATAATTATAATATAACAATTGAATTAAATAACACCATAATTTATATTACATATTTAAATATTCAATTAATAACCACTAATAGTTAATATGATACTCATAATTACCACTATTATTTTTTAGGTATAATAAAATGAAATTACACCCACACCCACATAACCAAACTGAACTAGGACACCATCCCTATAAAGCGATGAACCGCCCCTAATTGTAAAAATTGCATAAATATGGTCCAAATTCCATTTAATAAACATCCCACAAAACCTAAAGACGTAGAAAGGGATCCCTTCATTATCTGTTTTTACAATTTTTTACAACAAACCTACTACAATTCTCCAATAAAATAAAACTTTTTAGTACATTAAAGAAATATCCCATGTTTTAAAATAAGAAATATTCACCTTTATCTCCCATAAATTATTATTATTAAATATATTTATAGATAATTAAAATCATGGTGTTATAATTTTCTCCACCATAAGAATTTATACCCTCGAAATTTTCATGAAAAAATAATTCAAAACCACATTAAATAAGCATATCATATTAAATAAACTACCCATAATGTGGATTTACAACCCATGATTAATTAGGTTTCTATAAAAACAAATCATTTTACTTAAGTTTTATGGTCATTCAATGATTTTTAAATTGGTTTGAGAATAATCTATTTTTTCTAAGTCTTAATAGAAGTTGAAATGATTAAATAATAGTAATGATAATTATAAATACTTAAATATATTGCATAAAAAAAATATAAACCCATTTTCATTAAATAAAATCTAAATGGTAATGTTATTTATTATTATATATAAATTAATAATAAAATCTACTAAGTTTCATGAAATCACATGATATCATGCATAGGATATGAAATTCTTATATATGGTTACATAATTCATATCTCAAAAATCCTATCTTTTCACTTCATGGATGAAGACACCTCAATTTGGGTAAAAATAGAATAAATGACTTACCTATAAAGGTTAGTCATCATCTCACTTGCCCCATAATCCTTGGTAACTTATGGTTTTCTATAAACTTTTAAGATTTTACTACTTATATATTACTCAATGATTTTTTATGGAAATCTCTCCATGACTACCACAAAAATCCAAAATGATCTATAATACCATTTTGTAACAACCTTAGATAATCACATACAACTATTGTCCCAATTTGATCCAATCCCGAAATGATTACTTCTGGTCAAATTATCCAAGACCTCATATTTCCTATATTAAATGACTTATATACTTATTCTCATCTATATATATTATTACTTGAAGTTTTTATTTCCCTTTTGGAAAACACATCAGCATGAGATATTATCCATACCCTATTAAGAGAATTTCACAATTCTCCTCCCCAACTGATGTGATACCTCACATGAAGTTTTTGTTCATCATTGTCGACTATAAAAAAAGAAAGGTAACTATATAGACTATATATGACACTAAAATGGGAATTATGAAGTCTATGTAATAGTGACATTCGTAGACCAAAGGCTACACAAGGGTTTAATTATCACTGTATAATGTTAAATATTAAAACATGTTTGTATGTAAGAGTGGTTTTTTCTCTAAAGGTGGATTATGTGTTCTACATAAGATTGAACATGTATTTAAGAAGGTTTGATAACATTAAAAACAATAATACAGAGTTTTATAAAAGTGACCATAGTTTTGTGCATTCCAAGTGACATTGAAACTTGAAAAAAATATGTCATAAAAGTAAACTGATCGTTTCATGGTATGCATATGATTATTTAATTTAACACATGAGGTAGATATATAAGATGTGTGACATTGAATTATTTATTTTAAACTATTTATAATATCAATTTACTTGAAAATGAATTATTATTTTTAAATATAAATATAAGGATTAGTTTTGGAAATCTAAATATTATGGCAGTTGAGGTTAATAAAGATATTTCAGTGAATTTTTAATGAAGGTATGAGAGATATTTATATAAAATTAAAGAAAATAATTTTTATAATATTTAAAAGGAGAATTATTGATATTCATGAGAGTTTAAATGGAATATTTGGTTTATATATTTTTAATATAGAAAAGATTCATTATCAACGTGAAATTCAAATAAAAGAAATATAGCAATTTAAATATAGATTTGATTTACATATTTTTTATATATTTATGTTATTATTTTTTCCATGAAAAAAATATAAAATTAAGGTTTGAAAAATAATAATGAGAGAGGGAGAGTGAGAGAGTCATTATCTACATGCATTTTTCTAACTATTTCAAGACTAGAAGACAATGATCATGTTTTCTATTAAGATGTTGTGATAAAGATAAACAGTTATTCCATCTTGGTGTTAATTATGTTTCTAATTATTATAATTTTATCTCTTGTAAGACATTTTTTATGTGATCCTTGATTCAAAATAGTGAGTGGAGTAATGATGACTTGAGGGGTTTAAGATCCCTTAGAGGTTGGGAATATTAAAGAGATTAAATAATCCACATGAAGTGAATTGAAAAAAGGGGGATCAATGAGTTGTTGTCAATTTAGACATTCTCAATGTAATATTGACATGTACACTACGATATTAGTGAAATTTCAATTCATTCATGTTTTTTGTAGGTGGTTTAATGTTTTATTCATTTACAACATAACAACGAATGATTTAAAGTCTAATTAGAGTTGATTTGAATGTAATGGAATAAAGAATTATTTTATTTAGAGGACACCATGGAATGAAGAAGTTCACTACTTTTTATGAGTTGATCTAGAAGAATATTTTACTCTTTCATAGGAACATCACACTGAAGAATATGGTGATATCACCATGATACTATTCCAAAGGTGTTATAATGAATAGATTGTGTTATGATGATAGGTTGTGAATAATTGATGTGACACATTCTTAGGAGATTAATGAAATAACACAACAAGCTCGGTCATCATGTCATAATAGGATGGTACATGACATAGTGAGTCATATGGTGATATTTTTTATATTCAAATTAAATTAGAATCTAAATAAATCACAAAATAAGTTCCATGGTCATGTAATAATAGGAATCATGTCGATGTTAATAGATAAACGAAAATTCCAATAACAAATAGTGTTGTTACATGTTTGAAATTTCTGAGGGAGTTTTAATTTTTGGTTCTAGAGTAGGGGAGGTCATAGAATTAAGATTTATATAGGAATTAAAATAGTTTTATCTCCTTTAGTTGGTATTTTTTATCATGTTTTAGTGGTTTTTAGAGGCTTTATAGGTTTCTAAAGTGTTCAAAGAAGGGAAGTATCAAGTGTTAAACTACAATAAAAATACAATTATAACTCAATACCTTTTATAAGGCTCTTGGGTACCCTATGTCCATGGAAATGGGGTTGTAGGGCTAGAAATTCCACCAGGAGGTTGGTACCTCATTGGTTACTTGATTGTGGCTGACCAAGTACCTGGTGAGTTTTGGGTGGTTTTTTAGTGGGGCAGACAAATTTTTTTAGACCCTTCCATTTTACCCCTGTATGGGGGGTATTCTCCTCCCACTAGTTAAAACAAAAATTGGATATTATCCTATACTTATCATTACATTAACCTATTCCCAATATCAATGAGTGTGTGGGAAAGTTCTTCATAGTGGTTTGGAGATACACTCTCCTCCTTCTTCCTCTATTCTTTTTCTTTCTATCCAACACTAATTTGTGGTGGTTCCTAGTTAATATTTTCATGATAATTCCACATAATCATGGTATAATCATGCAAAAATATTGTGGGTTTTCATGTGGTGGACCAAGGGAATCAAGGAATAAAAAATCAAGTTATTAATAATTATTTCACTTAATGTATGTTATTAAGTATATTTTTTTGAGGTTTCTAATTTAATTGCATTAAATGGGAAGACGTTCAGGTCTCAGAAGATATGGATTTTTCTTATGATTGTTTTGGGGACTGTCATAGACCTTCTATGTGCCTTTGGTTGAGTTTTTATCACATCAAAGTGTTTTAGTGAGTTTATTTATGTTATATTGTGCTAGTTTAATTTTTATATTTAATTATAAATTGTTATAATTTATTGTCTGGATGAATTTTATTGATTTAGGGACTTGGTATTTTTTTGGATTGGTTTAAGAGTCTTGGAGAGTGTGTCTTGTGGATGATAACTCTATGGATAAGGAAGTGGTTTCCATAATACTTAATCATATGATTGTCTATACATGATTGTTCATTGATTCATGAGAATTTGGGTTTTGGTAAAATGGATGGGGACATAGAGTGGCCTTAATAGCAAAATTGGGTGGCTTAGAGCCTCTTAGGTTCTAAGAGGGGGCCCTTATACATGTTTATGGAATTGGGATCACCTGATGAACTCATCAATATAGTGGTGAGGATGTTTCTTGATTTTATGATATTTCTGGGGTAAGTCGTGAGGTCAGGATAAATTGAGGGTATCATAGATTAGACATTATTGGTATATTATCACAATAATAAGAGGATTAGACCTTTTAGAGGTGGGAGAGATAGTCATATATATCACTTATGGTTTGTAGTACCCCTACCATCCTCATGGGTAGGCAGTAAACTTGGTTCATAATGTGATCACGAAAATTCTTTCAAAGATCAGTATTGAGTGATGAATAGTGTTTCCTACAAATGATAGGTCAATGGGATTTATTTTGGGAGATGTGTAATGGGGTCTAAGTGGGGATTGTGGTAATTTATTTGATGGATAGGTACATATTTACCAATTTTATTGGAGGGGTTGTAGCTCAATAGGGTCCTTTAATAGTGAGATCGAGTTGCTGTTGGGTGTATTGGGAGTGGAATTAGACTTGGACTCTTGATTCTTGGCTTGAGTAGGGCCTATGAGCTTTGGGGTCACTGTTGGGTGATGGGTTCAGAATGGTATTGATGACTAGAAGTCAAGATGGGTTTGAGGAACCTAGTATGTTCCCTTATGGGTGAGAGGTGGATGCCAATGGGTTTGGTATGTTGTGATTGTGTGTATGAACCCATATTGTGGAGGTTAGACAATGCGAATAGGTGGGTAATGAGATATTATTTTATATTAATGGCTAGTTCATGAGATACTACTATTGATTTTTTATCCAAATATGTGAAGTACCAATGGTGCGGGAGGCCATCTAGTATCCATGGCCTGGTCTTATGAGACATAATGTGCGTGTGAGTTGAGATATGATATGAGAAGCCCCTAGAAAAAAATTCCATATTTTGAGGTTGGATATGAAGAACTACCCTAAGTGATAAGGTATAGGTCATAGTATGAGATGATGGGAATACCCTGAGTGAGAGGGAAGAGGCCATGGTTCAGTGTGAGGACCTACCCTCAGTGAGAGGGTTGAGGTTGAGTTTGTGTTTTGAGACATCACCTTGATAGAAAGGGTGGTTTTATGAGATGTGGTTTGTGATGTGGTATGAGAATTAACTCTAAGTAAGAGGGTATTTTTATGATACATAGTACATGACATGGTATTATATAACACCCTTAGTGAGAGGGTGGTGGTGCAGAATGAGATATGAGATCATATTTTCTATGAGACCCTACCCTGAGAGAAAATGTAGTAGTTGAGACTCAATTATAGGTAACTTACTTGAGATATGGAACAAGTACTAAGTTTTTTATGAGTTTTGTTCTTCCATAGGCTTGGGAAAAGGTAGTTATGGTCAGGTTTCCTGGTGTCCCTGTTAACACATTACGATTTGATGTGAATTCTTGTATGTTATATGTTATTTTTACCTTTTTTACTCATACATACACATTTATAGGATGGTGTATATTAGAGGATATTAGTGAGATATTGTTGATATGTATTTATCACACCCTATACAATCACCCAAGTGTGCTTACAGTCCTCATGTTTTTTATGTAGGTATGATCACAAGTTACATAGTAGGTTGGGCTAGAGCAGTTTGACATGTTTTGGAGATGGGTTTGAGGTAAGTCTTGGGGTTAGTAGTAGATACCCTTTATTATTATTAATTTTATTTTTATTATGTGATCTTCCCTGTGGGTGGTCTATTGGGATTATGAATGCATTTTACATTCAATATAACATGTATGTATGTTTTTTTTTTCATGGTTTTTCATGGTTGTAATTCTATATGTTTGTATTCTAATTTATTATTTATAGATGTTGTTTGGTTATTTATTTTTAATGTTGGTTATTATATTAAAGGAATAGAACCCGCAACATTAGGTTAAGACCCTCACCACTAGTATTTATCCTCTTGTGTAAGGGATTCATGCATGAGGTCACATGATGCTTTAGATAGGGTTTCATTTAGGTGATTTTAGTCATGGAAGGTAAAAAAATTATATCAAAGAGTACATTATTTTGTCTTACTATTTGTGGACTGGTAGTCATGGATAAGAATGTGTTGGATATTATGATATAATTCGAGGTTGTGAGTCATGAACACCTATCATGTGGGAATTCCAGGTTATCAGGGTTATGAGATAATTATTATTAGTGTTCACTATTATAGTTGTGATGTTTATTCAAGTATGTTTTTTTTATTTGAGGTCATTATTTTTGGTTTTACGCTTTTCTTTAAATGGAATGAGGCATGTGTACAATCATATTATTTGACACATATGGTTTAAATGAAATTCTTATGCTTGTGTGTTTTTGATTTTACTAATGATAGAGTGGTAAAATTGTTTAAAGTTTAAATAAAAACTTAATATATAATTTTCATATATAACATCTTAGTGATATTCTACTCAGCTAGATCGGGCCTTTTTTTTATGATAGGTCATGTGGATATTATCATGAGATGTTCTATAATGATGGATATATATTCCCTAAGTGAAAGGAATGTATATAAACCCTTAGGGGGTTATCTCAGGCATTTGATACTATAGAGATGGATTGACATGTAAAGATTATTCATGATAGATAGTTTGGGATGGGAATGAGTTTCCCCAAGTATGTGGATTCCCATAAGAGGGTAAAGGAAGAAATTTTGTATGCCTTGGGTTTTGTGTTGTGAAACACTTAGAGTGATTTGTGTATCATGGTCATGTGAAGAGGTAAGGTCGGATAGAGGGATAAACCCTATAGTTTAGGTGTGTTTTTTTGTGGGATAGTTTATGGTGATCCTACATTGTTGGGTCTAGGATGCGTAGGACATGGTTGAGTGTCTTATGGTGTTGGAATAATGCTTGAGTGGTGGTCTATCTTGTGATAGGCCTTGGAATGTGTGATATTACTTAGTTTTGTTGTAAAGAAAGGAACTTAGAGTTATTTTAGGATTATGTGTTGACAATAAAGGGGTGAATGTATAGTTGACTAAGTGTGTGAGCCTGTTATGGATGATATATGACTCATGGGATAACTAGTTAGGTTTTTTTATTTAGAAATACGAGGTTGCATACCTATTTTTTGGGTGAGATTATGATGGATGTTGGGATAAGAACCAGTGAGAGGGTTCTTTAAGAAGTTCACTCATTCCTAGTAAGGGGAAGAGTGAGTGTTCATGTGGATTTTTTTGGAAAATCCATGATGTGTGAAACAAAGTGCACACTGGATATGCATTGTGTTTGTTTATTATGGAGTGTCATAATGGGCCCTATATGGATTTGATGGGATTTTTTTGTTATATGGGAACTTTAGTGGTGCTATGATGGTGTAATGATGATGAGTACCCGTTATTCTTGAATTCTTGGGTAGGTTATGAGGCTTTAGTGGGTTGGTGCGTGGACAACCTTGGGATGTGATATAGGATAGGAGTAGGCTTCTTGGTTTTTGTTATAGGTTGAGAACCAATGAATTTGGTGGGAAGTCTATGGGCATGTTATCCTAGTATTTTTATGTGATTGGGAGGTTCTTTTCTCTCTTTTAATAAGAGACATCAGTAATGGAATAGGTTTCCATGGTATAGTTTATCCATGATTGGTTCATGATAGGGATTGTTAGGGATGGGATATGCATGGTTCAAAGAAACATGTGTGAGATGTGAAATCCTATTTGGAGTTATGTTTGAGTATAAATAGAAGGGAATACATATGGTTGGGAGTGAACCATTATCTTTTAGTTGGTGTGATCCTCATTTCTAGAAAGTTTTGATCAACGTTGAGGGTGATGTTATGGTAAGACTAGAGATGGATGTTGATATGATTTTTTGTGACAATGATTAGGTATGAGTGGGTGATTCACATCCAATCCTTACATTAGAAAATGGATAAATTATAATCCTAAGGAATCAATATTTTTGGTTCTATAAAACAATTATAATGAAACTCCTATAGTGGGGAGAACCTTATCAGTCACCGATGAATGAAAATAATATTGTAAGGGTTGTTGGTTCAATGAGACCATTTGGTAGATGGTCAAGACAACACTAGGATTTTATTTTACAGGTAGATCCAATTTTATTTGGTTCCATGGGGAATACCATATTTGGGATTAAAATTCAGTGTTAGATGGTGTTCATGTTTCAATGGAAGAATTGGGATGGAGTTTTTTGTGATCCCCGAGTAATTCAGATTAGGGTTATATATGTTATCATAGGTAGAGTATGAAAACCAATTTAGTTGGTTGAGAACCCAAAAAATGAATTTCCTTTGAGTGATAGGTTGGAATTTGGTGTTAGTGTTGGTATATTCCATGATTCCTATAGGACTCTAAGAATAATGATCACGTGATGTGATGGTGCATTGGTGTGTAAGGATAGGCATTTTCAGAAAAATCCATCCAGTAGAGGACCAACTATTATTTTCATGCATAATCAAATATGGTGAGGTATAAAATACATTAGGTGATTTTTTTAGATATATATTTCATGTTTTAAAGACCCAAATGTGGATTTATTAAGTAAATTTAGTGTGTATGGTCTTAATAAAGGGGTGGCGGAGTTTCATTCGGTTCATCTCAGAATAAAAAATAGAAACAATATTAGTTTTTTGTTGATAGATTTGAAGTTTAGAGATATTTCTAGGTGCCTCTTTGGGATGAGAATCATTATAGTGGGGAGTTTGTAAAAGCCCAAATCATTACTTTTTTGTAATTCCTAAATGAATTTTAATGTTTTGTTTTGGATAAGGGGGTAGTCAGAAAATTCAGATTAAAATTCTGAAGTTAGAGCACCTCTTAGAGGTGTTTTTGGTCATTTTTAGTGGCTTCATGAGGTATGTAAGATGGATGATGTGTTTAGGGAAATGAAGGTTTAGGTGGTAAAATATAGAAAAAATAAAGTTATATCCAAGTACCATAGAAGGAAACTAGGTACTCGATGTCCTTGGTAGTGGGATTATATCCCCAAAATTTCCACCGTGTGGTTGTTACCTCACTGGGTACATGGTAGTGACTAGTCGGGTTCTCGATGGGTTATAGATTATTTTGGGGGGGAGGGAATTTTATAGACCATTTTATTTCACTTATACTCAAGGGTATTCTCCTATTATTCATCAAACCATCAAGGGGATATACCTCCTTGCATCTCCTACCACATTTTATCTACTGATATGTTATGATTTGGGGTTATTCTTCATGTAATTTTAGTGAAAAGATGTCATATTCCTTCCTGTGTACCACATCTTATTGGGTGCTACTGATTTATGGTGGTTTGTAGTTATTGTTTTTGATAACACCACCAAATCATGTTATAATCATCCCTAAAACATGGATCTTTTGTGTGTGATGGAACAAGGGTTTTGAGGAATAACAAACACAAGTTATAGATCATCTTTTAGCTTAAGGTATGTTGTTTGGTGGATTTATTTGAGGTTTCCAACTTAATTGGATTCAATGGGTTGATGTTAATGAGTCATATTATTGGTTCTTTTCTCATGATGGTGTAAGAGTTGCACCATAAACCTTTTATAATCTTTTGGTTGAGATTTTGAAGCAGATTTGTGACTCAATGAGTTTTTTGGGTGTTATATCACTTTGGTTGAATTTTTATAATTAATTTTTTTGGTTATGTTGAATTGATATAAGAGATTAGGATGTTTTCATGGGTTATTTTAGTCTTGATTGAGGATTCCAGAGTGTTTCTTGATGATGATAACTCTATGAATGAGGTTGGTAGTTCTTAGAATACCTAATAATATAATTTTTTATGCATAATTTTGACTTACTGCATATAAATTGATTTAGGTAAAATTAATGGTGATCAAGAGAAACCTTGGTAATGAAATTTATATAATTAGAGCCACTCAGTCCTAGAGTAAGGGCTTTGTTGCATGTTGAGGGAATTGGGATAAATCAGAGATGATTTCTGCAAAGGATCGATGATTCTGGTTGAGTTTAAAAGAGGCATAGGTTAACTCTTAGGGTTGGGATGAGTTATGGGTATCATGGGCTTAACCTCCTAGGGTTAATATCAAAGTCATGAAGGATTAGGCCTTTGGGTGATGGGTGAAATGTTCATATATCTCACTTATGGTCGAGATTCCACCCCACCCCACCCACCCACCCTTGGTGGGGGTGGGGGTCAGTATCCTCGGTGTATGAGGTGTGTGTGATAATTCATTTGAGTCTTGGTATAGTGTGATAATAAGTGTTTCATTTCATTTATAGGTATAAGGTATTTCTTATGAGATATGTGTGATGGAGCCTAGGTAGGGGTTATATGAATTTATTTTATGGATTGTAATTAGTTTTGAAATGGTCTTGGAGTGAATTTAGATTAATATGGTCCTTAGGTAGTGGTATTGGGTTATTGATATGAGTATTGGTAGGGTATTTGGACGAAACCTATTGAGGCCAGGGTCGGGTAGGGCCTATGGGTAATGGTATGACATTGGGGTGATAGGTTTAGGATGATATCAACGAGTAGAGGTCTATCTCATTCTAAGGAACCTAATGGGTTACCTTATGGGATAATGGTGATGTTAACAGGTTTATAATTTCATGTTGGTGTGTAAAAACCTAGCTTGGGGAGGTTAACCTAAAAAATGACCAGTGACAAGTTTTGATCTTGGTATGTGATGTACTGATGATGTGGGAGACTAGATGATAGATATGTCCAAGATTTTTTATCCATGGTGTATATATGGGTTGAGATATATTAGGAGAGGCCTGCCTTGAGTGATATGAAATAGGATGGGGTTGGGTAAGAAGAACTACCATGAGTTAGTGGGTGGATGTTGTGTCTAGATATGAGAGCTCTACCCTGAGTGAGTAGGCAGAGGTCATGGTTCAGTGTGTGGACTAACCCTGAGTGATATGGATGAGGTTGAGGTTGTGTTATGAGACCTCAACATGAGTTTGAGAGTGGTGGTATGATATGTCGTATGATTCCTCACCCTAATAAAGAGGGTGGTGGTATTATATTTGGTATGTTATATGGTATAATATATTACTTTTAGTGAGAAGATGGTGGCACAAGATAGTATATGAGATTGGGTTTGGCATGATACCCTACCCTATGTGATATAGTATTGTTTGTGAGATAGTTATAGGTCTCTTACCTAAGAAACAATACATTGATTGGGTTTTTGGAATGAGGTGACTTTTTCCACAAGCCTAGGTTGAGGCAAGTATGATTGGGTTTCACGGTGGCTTGATTAGAAAAGAAAAATTGTAAATTAACTTAAAAGGGTATATCATATTTAATGATATACATTATATCATATAAAAAATTTCCATTATATGAAAATCATAGAATATGATATACTTGTATCATTAAATGGAATAGGATACTACATTTTATTATATTTTATTATATGATAGCAAAATGATATAGGATTTCGTGGGATATTAATTCATGCAACAATCCACATACTCTTACATTTTTTATTTGGTTATGACTCATTATGAATTAATCATACATATCTTGAACAATATATGAATGAGTGTAATAAATGAACACCAATGGGACATAATTCATGGGTACCATGAGATGGTGCCTGATATAGTTAATTTTATTCATTCAATGAAGAGAATTATAGAGTTCCTATAAAAGGCTAGTGTTCCCTTCAATAGAGATCACCCTTGATTCATGTCACATTTGAAACTCTCCTCATTATTGATCACTATTTTTCACTCAGTGAAGGCACCAGTACTGCTTAAGTAATAAAAAATTCTCATGTTTCACATGGGGATTCAAAGTTGGTGTTCCATCTCATAGGAGATAATAATTAATTTATTTTAATTTATATATATTCATAAATATTTCTACATTTATATAGAGGATACTACATTAAAATACAATTATATTTTTCATCGATTTACTATGCACGTTGATTCTATAAAGATTGATGAGGCTTGTTTCATAGGATATTACACTTCCAATGGTCATGATATGATCACTCTAAATCCCATTAGTGGTATTAATTCCTTTTTCTTAAAGGAATTAATGTGTGATTATACTATTTTTTTGAATAAATATATATCGTAAATCATTTACACTAATATTTTAATATATGATATGAACGATGTCTTTTGTTTCAATCAACAACAGTGTATGACTAATACATATAGAAAGGTAAAATATGTAGGAAACAAGAAGGTTTTAACTACAACATATCATATGATATATGATATCATAAAATATGACTCAATTCTATTTTTATGGAAAAAGTATCAAAGTATAAATATGATATTGATTATATTGTTAAATATGATAGGGTCAATATGATTTTTCCTATCATATTCGGTGATTCCAATCATAGTGTATTATTGATAATATATGTTAGAATAATATTAGGTCATGTGATGTATTTTTACTATATTAGTCATATTTTATTACTGATAATTATATTATCAGTCGTAAAATATGACATGCCTAAGAAATATAAAAAAATTTATTTTTGATATCTTTTCTTATGATTTATAATTTTTTTATAAGTTATAAGTTTCATCCATTAGAAAATGTTGACTAATAAAATATGAAGAGTTCATATTTGTTTCTTTGGTTTTTTGAATAAATAATTAATATGTTTATTTATTTGTTTATTCATTTATAGTATTCATGTTTATAAATTGTTTTTGAATTATTAATATTGTGTATACTTTATTTATGAGTTAAATTAATTTTAGGAGATAAATTCCTACATTTCGTGATAGGTGTGATATCATTGATTTAGTTTTCATCTACCCATAGCTCAATTTTTTCAGGTTTATCAAATCGAAAATATTTTTTTAATATAGTTTTTTGATATTAGGCTTTAGGGTTATTATGAATTGAATTCTCATGAGTAATGTCTCCCCAGGGAGAGGGAATTGGGGCCAAACTACCCATTGGACCAAAGTCTTATACCTTTTTATAAAAAGGGGAGGTATTTTCTATCTATCACTCCGAAAAAATTCATGTGGAGATTTTAAATCTCATATAACATTAAGCCTTTATATGATGAGTTCATATAACTTATGAATTTGATGCACTTGTATATGTATGAATTTTTTTAGCTTCTATTTTTGGATGGCTAGCACAAACTTATTCATTGTGAAAATATTTACATATTAATGCATTGTGAACAAATTAATTTGGTGGACAGAATATGGATTCCAAAACTAAATTTATAGAAGCATGTATATGAAAAAAGGAATAAAAACATGATATGATAAAAATTATTTGATATTTAATTGGTTTAATAAGCATATTTTGTATATTAAACTAGTGATAATTTTAAAATAAATCTCCTTAAATAATAATGGTAAAATTCCTTTTAAAACAACATATGTTAAGACCTTGATCATCCAACCAGGTAGGTTCTTAAATAGAATGGTTCCCATGGATTATATTGTGTACGTCATGGTGAAAATTGATAACCCAAAAAGTTAGGCAACCCAATCCCGTTGTGCGATTTGGGTGACACTTATCTAGGAAACCCTAAGATTTAGGATACTAGAGAAATAAAGTTAAGTGAATATATATGATATATTTGAATAAATATTTTATCTACTTAAATATCCATTAATTATAACTATTATTATTGTGATGATGACCTACCTAAATAACTAAGTGGAAAGAAGAATTCCCTAACAAAGTCAATACTTAATAAAATATAGATCTTTTCTCAATAAATAGATATTATGAATGGGGTCATCATTTTTAGTGAGAGTAATTTCATTAAAGGATCTTGATGAAAATATATAAAACTTGATAATCACTCATAGATATGTATTTATTATAGATTATGGAATACTTCATGATAATAATTTTGAGATCTATTGTAGGTATGACTTATAAGATAGTTCTAGATTAGTATCTAATATTGAGAAGTGTTATAAAAGAGGTTTATTCCAAGCATCTAAATGTGAATGTTATAGAGGATAATTTCACTAACTCTAACTCATAGGTATTCAATAATAGGTGTGCATCACAAATTTGTGCTAATAAACACAGACTCAAAGATTGGAGTGAATTAATAAAGGGAAAATTATATATTTGTATTAGAAATGGAGAAAGAGATCCTACATTATAAGTAATCATTTATTATCCAACTTTAACAAGTGGATTAATTCTAGAGTAGGAGAAACATTATTATGTTCCCTCCATAAATAGAAATTTTAGTTTTTTTGTCTTTTTTGGAATTTTTTTTCATTCATAATTAAGAATAAGAGTTGTTTTTTATATATGAATGAAATGTTTTATAGAATAGGTAATATGGTAAATGGTTTATACATTCTATATTTTGATAATGCAACCTATAAAATTTAAAATAATAAGTTCATGGTTTATTCTAATCTCTCCAACCTTTGGAGTTGTCTCCGTAGATACCTAAAAAGAAACAAATCCAAAGACTCCATAGAGATAGATTATTTGAACCATTATGTTAGGAATCAATTTAGAATTGTGTATCTGGTTTATTTTAAAAAATTAAAAAATTACTTTTAGTGGAAAAGGTAAAATGGATAGTGGATTATTGGATATCATATAAAGTTATAGTGAACCAAATTGGGTCAACCTAACCCTTCACCCAAGCCGAATTTCCACAAGGCCCAAAGTGCATTCTTGATCACTACAGGTTGGTGATAGGAACCCGAGCATAAAAAAATAACCACTTGAGAATAGTTTCACCCATGGTAAACTGACATGCGCCATCCCAAAAATTGAATGAAAACACTAACATAATTTGATTAAAAAAATATACATACCACTAGAGTAACATATAAATGAATAAAATAGATACCATAAACAACATCACATAATCATACATAAGATTTCATATAAAGGTCATAAAAATCATATCCAAATTAAAAATATAAAACCCCAAAATAGGGATCAAGAACCAAAAGGCCAATACATACATCTCAATGGTACATACAAACTCAAAAAACTCATCATAAGCTAACACCATGAGACCACATATCCTCAATAAAAATAACCTCATATGGTAGTAATCAAGAAGATATTCTAAAATTTATGGTTCTATTTCCTTTACATATTTCATATAAAAAAGTCAATATACACCTAAAAGAATATATAGGGTGTGACTCACAAATTCTACTAGGATTCCACCATGAATATATTTAAGGATTTCAAACCACAAAAACCAATAAATCTAGTTTTAAAAACTAATTTCCCTAAACCATCTCACTTTGAAGGATTTTTATTTTAAATTAATTCTTTGAATATAACTTTGGTTTTCTTTAATCAAAAAATGTTTCCGTAACTTTAATCATCATGTATCAAATAAATAATTATAATCCACTCATTATAAACATTCTCAACCTACTAGAACAAGGAATAAAAATGGTATATGCATAAACATCATCATATGACCAAATAAGTGGAAATGGGTATAACATAAAATAACTCAATAAAATAATGAACTAAAAAAATACATTAAATAATATAAATAAACTTATCATAAATAATGTGCACCAAGGGATCTAAACATATATTCATGGTGTTAGATATTATGAACACAATATACCAGACAATTAAACAATATATCTAGTATGGAAGCTGTCATGGTCTTTCCTAAGACTAACCCTTAATATCTATCTCCGTATTCCTCCCAAAAGGCTCTCTAGGTCCCTTTTACAACACACCCACACACCCTAGGAATCCTAAGTTCCACTCTTTACTAAAAAAACAACACCACAAGTCCCACATATATAATCCCTTTCAAAAGAAAATTGAACAAATCAACATTCCCATTTTGATAAAAAAACCATTCTTAATGTAAAAATATTTCTATGAAAATTTTATAAATCCATTTAAAACCATAAAACCACTTTGGTACATCTAATCAAACACTTTTGGTGCATTCATGCCAACCCCATTTGAAAACCCACTTTAAAACATCAAATTTTCCATAAAAACTAGTAATTACATCAAACATGGATTAAACATCGACCATAAATTAATAAAAAGGTAATTTAATTAAAAATATAATAGGAAATAAATAATTCAAAGGATAACCATAGAAAATAATCATAAACATAGAAAACTACCTCAAAATCAGTTCAAAAAATGTAACCTTCATTGAAAATTACTAGATTTGGGAGGGGGGTCCTCAAACAACTAAATCAAAAGGAATCAAATAAAACCTTTATTATTAACCCTAGTATTATACAACCCACTATATAGGGTTTCCACCTCCCTTGGAAATGGAAGAATAAGTAATGTTAAGTGGGGTAAAAGTGAAGAAATATTGAAGAAAAAGGCTTACCACAAGTGAAAACACCATGTAATCAAGGAGAATACACCTCCAGGGAGAGGGGAGAAGCTAACATGCTAAGGGAAGGGGATGTTCATGCATGGGTGTTGAAATGAGGCCACAATAACATAAAACAATCCAGGTAAATTTGATAAAAATACGAAATGTTTATGATATGGACACACTATAAGGGTTATTTGCATGGTTAGGAAAACTGTATGCTAACCCTGTGGGAACTACTAACTCAAAAAACTTCAACCCACATAATTTATAAATATCCTTACATAGTTTAAAAAATTGTTCTCAAACCATATAAAAGACAATTGTCCCCAAAACCCCACCCTTTCATGGTTCTCTACAATGTTAGAAAAACCATTCACCAATAGTGTGCCAAGGTTTTTTTTCCAAAAACTTTCCTACCCCCTTACTCTATGAAAATAAAAAAAATGAAAACAAGATAAATAAAATCTCAAATGAGATGTGCTAGTGACCTAGTGGGTGTCACAATAGTGATGTTTGTGGACCAATGAGTACTCAAAAAAGGGATTGACTAAGGTAATTCATTACTTTTATTGATGACATTAGTCGGTATCGATATATGTATCTGAGGAGTCATATGTATAAAACTTCTGAAAAATTAAAATATTTTCCAAAAAAAGTAAAAAATAAATTTAGAAAAAATATTTATATTATCTAATCAGATTAGGGTGGAAAATAATTGATCTAGGAATTCACTAAGAATCTAAGGGATTGTGGAATTGTTTCACTACTCACTCCTCAAAAACTCCATAGTGGAATAGTTTGTTTTAGAGGATAATTCATACCTTTTTTAACATGGTTTGATCAATGATGTGCCAATGTGAAATTCTTATTTTTTACAAGTTTATTCAGTACAGAATAATGAATTACCACATAAATATGTTCCATTTAAAGCATTAATAAAGACACCATATGACATATGAACTTTGAAACATAGAAAAATGTATTTTATAAGGATTTTTGGATTATAAGACCACATAAAATGGTTGGATTTTTATACTCTTATCCCTAAGTTAGATAAATGCTTATTTGTTAGTCACCATAAGGAAATAATGGGATATTATTTCTATAACCCCATTTAATAGAAATTATTTATGGATTTACATACTAACATTATTGAAAAGAAACACATAATTTGGGGTTTAAATGGGAGGTAATATGGACTTTAGGAAGTTTAAAATTGACAATTAGGAAGTTTTCTTGAGATGGAGGTTTCTCTAATTTCACAAATAATTATAGAATATGTATTGAATCAATTTTTACAAGAACCTCAAAGGTCTTCTAGGATTCATTAGGATCTGATGAGATATAAATTTCTTATAGAAAATTTTTATGAGGTAATGTTCATATGATATGAACTAACCACCAAATGATATACCATTGAGAGTTTTGATTATAGGAAATTGATAAAAGAGAAAAAAAATATGAAATAGACTCCCTATACACTAACCAATTCCTGAACTTGGTGGATACACTATAAGGGGTGAGACCCATAGGGTTAAAGTTGGGTTTCTATAAGAAAAATGACATGGATGGTAGAGTTTCTACCTACAAATATATCTTGGTGGAAAAGGGATACAAGAAAATTCATGGTATTGAATATGAAGAAACCATTTCACCTTTAGTGATGATAAATTCCATTTTTATATTTCTATCCATAGTATCACACATTGATTATGTGATAAATCAAATAGATGTAAAAAATTCTCTCCTTAATGATTATTTAGTTGAGGAAATGTACACAATACAACCTAATCATTTTAAAGTTCCAAATTAATATTCTAAGGTATGGAAGTTGTTATGGTCTATTTATGAATTGAAGAAATAATATCATAGTTAGAATATCTGGTTTGATAATGCAATCAAAGAGTTTGGTTTTATAAAAAATTTTGATTACTATTGTGTGTATAAGAGTATTAGTAGGATTGTAGTGGTAATTTTTATTTTTTATGTAGATGACATACTTATTATCAGAAATGACAACCAAATAATTTACTTTGTGAATATGTGGCTGGGTAAATGTTTCTTAATAAAATAAATTGGTGGAACAACCTAAATAATAGGTATGAAGATATATATATATATATATAGATATAAGAGGTTTCTTTTACTTAGTCAAGACACACATATTGGTAAAGTACTAAAGAGTTTTAGAATGTAGAACTCAAAAAATGGTTCTTTTCCCATGTTACTTGGTGAGAATCTTAAGAATATTAAGGATCCTTTGAAGGGGTTATAAATGATGGATAAAATTACCGATGCATTATCTATAGGCTCTATCATGTATGTCATGTTGTTTACTCAACCTAATTTCACCTATTATAATATAATTAAAAGTAGATACCAATATAATCCTAGTGAGATTCTCTATATTTTTTGTGAAGATCATCACTAAGTACATATAAAGGAATAAGATTATATTCTTGATTTTTAAAGGGAAGGATGAGCTCTCTGTAAAGGGTTACATAGATGAAAGTTTCCAATATAAAATATATGATATAAAAAATCAATCCAGTTTCATATTTTCCCTAAATGGTGGAGATATCAGTTGCAAGAGTTCCAAATATCCCACTATAGAAGAACTGAAAATAGAGGTAGAGTATATTATAATATCAGATGATATGAAGGAGGCTTTTTAGATTAGAAATTTTATCTCTGAAGTCTATTTGATTCCTAACATAAAGGGATTGGTTTATATTTACTATTAAAACAATGGATCCATTGGTTAGGACAAGGAACCTTAATCTTACTGAAGGACCAAACAAATCCTTCTCAAATACCGTCTCATATCATAGATCATTAAGAGGGGTGGTGTTTGGATCTATTGGGTGGATACATATAAGAATTTAGAGGATTCAATGATGAATCCATTAGAGAAATAAAAGTATAATAGTAATGTCTAGTCTCTTAGTATATGATAATTATGATTTTTTTAATATTTTCATAATGTATCATGATTTATAATAAAATGAATCTCTATTTATCATTCATTCACATGTGTTGTGATTTATTTAATATGAATAGTTAAATAGTAATATCCCCTCAAAATTTGACTTTGAGTTGTCCATAATTGATGATCATCATGAAGTTTTATGATTTTTGATTATATGATAAGATTATCATGATTATTAGACTCATGAGATAATATGCAGAGACTTATTATTTGGACTGACCCACCAAGTATATACCATGGAATGTCATACACTCATCGATATACATAGTGGTATATATTTATTATAAATGTTTTTTACTTGAGGTTTTTGAGATAACTAGCATGATAACCACCATAATTTAATACCTTTCTTACTCCATTCAGTATTACTTAGATAATTAGGGGGATGATTGGGTATGTTATTTATCATGTCATCGGTTGGAACTCAACCAAGATGATATTTTTACACACATATTAAGAGAAAAGGCATCTATCCCTTGATTGAAATAGATCAAGGAAATTCATGGAAATTATTAGTTGATTCATGTGTGATGTGTTCGGTTACTTGGATGAGGGGTATGTGATGTTCTCATCTACTAGATGAATGAAATGTGATGTATTCACTAAACAGTTTTTTATTTTTTGAAGAATTAAGAGATTATGATAATGGATAAAATAGATTGATTTTTCTTGTTTCAAGTGGTCACTTGATGTCCTATGTAAAAGATATTATGTAGGTATAAATATTATGTATAAGATAAAACTTTTTTTGGACATTTTTTATGAGATATGATTGTGTTTGATGGAGATAATACCAAGACCCTTACTAGTTTGAGCAATAGTGATGCTTTTATAAAGTCTGATCTTTTCTAACATATATGAAATTGGGATTTCATATTTGTTTTCAATGCTACTAAGGATTTTAGGGTAACAAATTTAGGCCATTGTATAGGTATTAAGTATTTGAAAATATGATTATTTCTAAATGAATAGAGTTTGATAAACCAAATCCAAAATAGTTTTGGATGGGTTTACAAAGAGTTGTAAATTTTTTCATAATGTCCTTATGGGATTTAAGTTCAAGAGGGTTGTTATAGGATATAATCTTAAATCCATATATCATTTTTAACAACATACCCTAATCATATATAGATTCTTGCAAGAGATACCAGTCACAAATTAAGATAGGAATATATAATAAAAGGGGTATATGATGCTTCTGATTCTTATATTATATCAGATTATAGGCTTATGATACTACATTTATGGGATAAAAGTGAATGTATTTGGCTACTACCTCTAACATAGTTTTGTTGGTTCATTTATGTCTTGAAAACCTTTATTGAAGTATTCAATGAAGAACACTCCAATGAGAAGTAATGTGTGGGTGTCGTAAGATGGCACCCAATACATTTTTTATGGGAAATGATCTTAATTAAATGATGATCATCATGGATGCCTATATAATGGAAATGTTCCCTACCATTAGCGTAATTTGATTGTGTGTGAAAAAATATGAATCTATCTTCCACTAGAATTGTTGGAATGGTGTAGACTGATCCTTTTGAATGAAGTTGGGACCACTACCTAATTCTTAGATTGTAGACTAGAATGAAACTCTCATGGTTTGATAAGTCACTATAGAAGAGATTACAAATGAAACCAAAGGGTAGCTATAATAGTGTTTACTTTGACATAGTATTGTAGTAGTATATGACTGGTGACACTGATAGGTCACTGTAGCTATGCAGACATCCATCCGCCACTTACTATAGCACAATAAACTTACTGTGAGATAGGTTGCACTATAGAAACATGGTTTACTATATCATTATTTTTCTTTATGATTAAATTAAATCTAGGGTTCCTATGTGTGTGAAACATAGATATTTTTTCTATAATTATTCTCCTAAAAATTGATAAATTTTCTCCTCTATGTGGGAATGGGGACTATTTCGTAAACCACATAAATCTATGAGTTCTTTATCTTCTTCTTATTCTTTTTTTCACTATTTTACAATTATTTTATGAATAATTGATCATTTTTTACTCCAATTGTTTCCATAGTATCTAGTATCAAGGGATGAGTTATAAAGATAATTTTTTGGTTTTTTGAATTGAGTGATGGATAAGAAAGAATTCAAATTAAATATCAATCGTTTCAATGGAATTGACGTCAATTACAATAAGATGCCGATCAAAGACTATATTTTTTAGAAAAAAATTAAACATTACATTTCTAGGTGAAAAAACAATATCGATGGATAAGATGGAGAGAGAGATATTGGATAGACAAGTTATATGAGTTGTGTTCCATACATTGGCCAAAAACATGGTGTTCAACATCAAAGAGGAGAAAATGATAGTTGGGTTAATGATAGTTCTTGAAAATATGTACAAGAATACTTTCTTCATTGAACAAAGTGTACATGATGCAATTATTATTCAATACAAATATAATTGAGAGAAATATTATTTCTAATCATGTCAATGAATTCAAAACCATCACAAGTTAGTTTTCACTTGTGGTAATTATTCTAGATAAAGAGGTATGTGAACTGGTCTTAAAGTATTCATTACCTGAAAGTTGGGTAGTTACTTTAATATCATTGAGTATTTATTCAGGGAATATAAATTTGGTTTTGAAATATGTGTGAGACTTGTTCCTCGGTTAGGTTATTTTGAGAAGAGAATCAAGTAGATTCTATTGTTCCACTCTGAATGTGGAAGGAAGAGGAAGATATATACAACAATATAATTGTATAGGACAATAAAAATAATGGGGAAAGTGCCAAGATTAATAAGAGGGTCCCAGTAATATCTACAGAACTTTATGGAAGAAAGGACATATTAAGAAATATTACAGAGAAAAACAAAATGTTACTGGAACCAATATAATAGACATGACTGCTAAATGAACTGATGATGTTTTGTTGCTGAGTGTGGATAGCCCTATGGAGTATTCAATTTTAGATATAGGGTAATATTTACATTCCAATTTAGATAATGTTTTACTAAATAATTTTATTTTTTAATATTTTTTAAAGGTATGTTTTACAGATGATGAACCCTTATAGATTGTGGGGAAGAGATATGCACAGATTAAAACCAATAGTGGGAGTTTACTCATTCTGGAAAATGTGTGGTATATTCTTGGACTGAGAAGGAATATTATTTATTTTGGGTTACTTTATGATGCATGTTTTAGTGCCATGTTCACTGGTGGTTCATAGAATATTACCAAGGGAGTTACGGTCATAGCTCATGGAGTAAATAATGGTACCCTGTATATCATAATAGAAACTTTCATAGACATGATTATATCAATAAATTATACTAGGGATTAAAGAATATGTAACTATAACATAGTCCATATAAGTTATAAATGTATGAAGGTGATGTAAAAAAACTAAAAATATTAAATATTCAGTTAGTGTAAGTTGGCATGTGTAAATATTTTATCTTTAGAAAGGAGAAGAAGGTGTCATTTGCAAAATGAGGTAAAACACAAAAGGATGAGAAGATAGACCTAGTGCATGCAGATGTTTGGGGGTCTAAACTAGTAAATTTCCTTGTAGTGTCACAATATTATGTGATATTTATTTATTAATCAACAATGAAGGTATATGTTTACATTCTAAAAATAAAATATCATGTGATTAATATTTTTCAGAAGTGGAAGACCATGTTAGAGAATGAGTCAAGATCAATGTAGTAATGCTTGATGGTGTAAGTAATTTCAAGAAAGGTAAGAATGTTTTCAAATCATTAATGAAGGATAATAAACTCAATGATACATTAAGTGGTGGTATTAAAAATTTAAAAAGTAATGAAGTGTAAGAAACTTAAGGTTAAGGGTAAGGGAAAACCCATTGTTAATAAGGATTCTTATAAGAATAAGGATGTTGAAAAAAATGTATAAGATTTCAAATTAGAAGTAAGATCAATGAGAATATTTTTGATGAATCATATTTCCAATTGAGAATATTTTTCATTGAAGAAATATGTTAGTGAAGGATTTAATAGGGATAACTATTATCCTAAACATAGTAACAAGACAATTACAAAACCCAAAAAACAACTAGGATCTATTTATATATTTAGAATGAATAAAAATTAATAAATAATGTCATAACTTTTTCCATTTGATTCAAGAGTAAAATAAATTCTTTATATTGATCACTAAGAAGAAACCCACATGTTCCTTCATCCCAGGGTATCCACATGATAAAAAAATATCACATTTCTTGGTAAGGTTCTCCCTTCATATCATGATATTCAAAAACCATTTTAAAATAAGAGATAGAATGAGAGATAAATAATAATATTGGTTTGAAGAGTTATAACAAATGATCATATCTAATGAGTCTCAGAAAAATATATGGGGATTGAAACACCTTTAGATATTCCTTAAGAACAAAAAAAATTATAAATACATTGATTGAGAATTTTATAAAAATCAACCTAACATTTAAACTCTTGAAATATTTAGCTCGATCCCATAAATTATCATTTAACACTTAAATGAGTATATAAGACATTTAGAATCATCAAATTCATAATCTTATGATGAATAACTGAGTATGATATAATTTGGAGTTAGAGAAGTAAGAATTTAGAACATTATCATATAACATGCATGAATATGCACAATCTACCATGTCACAGTGTCTCACACTACATTATGGTCCACATAAGGATAAGGTACAAAGTGGTATAAACCACCATATCATGGTTCAACTTTTAGTGCATAATCCCAAAAATCTCCCACTTATATGAAAGCCTCATAAACTTGGAACACTTTCACCTTTTTCACATAATATATAACAATTTGTGAAACCAAATCCCAAAATTTTTTAATATATTTCAAAAACTCATTTTTGAAATAATTATAGTAAATTTTCACCATACATTACATCATATACAAAAAATTGTAAAAATCAATCCAGAACTTTTTTTTATATCCTCCTAAACACATTTGGGGAATATTTTAAAGTTTTATAAACTTGATCCTAATGCAAAAAACCAAAAAGTGTGACCCCATAGTCCTTTTTAATATTAAAAATAATTATTAATTCATGAATTTGTAAATATAAGTAATGAGTGACCTCTAGAAAATCACTAATGCTAATCAAATTATAAAGTTATCGGGTGTGATCTTTATCAAACACATGTATCCCTATAAATGTGTCCAATATTTTTATCATATATAAGTATGAATAATCATATAATTCATTTTTCTAATACATCGAGTGTCCAAAATAAACATAATAGGCCAATCCTATATACCCTATTCACATGTTCTCAATATTATGAGTATATATTGATTAGATGGATGAACACCTCAAATTTAATTTTCCTAATAAGATGATAACATCACAAGACCCTAATATAAATAGATAATAACATCACATGTACCTTATCTAGGTATATCCATACACATCCTTAGACTATTTCAATCAAGGTCCAAAATGGAATACTCATCACACGGGAGGGAAAATATCCTCTTAGTTAAGGGTAATCCCATAACATGTTCAGTAATGTACCCAACCAATCAGTAATTATTTCATCCACAAGGTTAGTGTAATAAATATATAAAAGTATGAAATTAATAATTCTAGGTATCTTTCCATCCTCAGGTATGATAATTCAATATGAGATATACACCCCTATTATACCAAATACGTAGTGTATGACACTTTATGCAGTATACTTAATGGATCATATAGCACACAAAACTCATTTTGTGTCTCGTGATCATATCTTTTATCTCTATAAAGAATAATAACCATGTTAAACTTAACATTTTTTCATAATCTATAATACTCTATGATGAACATTAGTTATGGATAACTGAAACTCATATTCTACGAGGTCAATTATCATTTCACTTTGCATACTATATGCAACCAATGTGAAATAATGATAAATTGGATAATAGATTTTTTATATCATGATACATTTTATATTATTAAACTAATTTTAAAAACTAAAAAAATAATACGTAATCATTAATCTAATCATATCCCATACAATAGAGCTCCAATGAGGCCTTATGTTTTCTTCACTTTTAAAGTTTTTTTAAATTTATTACATCTCTATGTAATTCCTATCACATATCTATGAATATATGATATGAAATCCTAATAAAATAATTTAGTGAGTAAAATATATAATTAAAGTTTTTTAAATAATGGTAATATTTAATAATAATATTTATAATGTTAAACTCTTTGAACATTATATTAAAACTCATTTACTTCACAACATTCAATGTTTGATGTTAATAAATTGTGTTGTCTACTTAGAACTCTTTTTAATTTAATCAGAATAATCTTGAAACATTTCCTTGATAAATTTCCTTTGAAATCATTTTGTTGAAAAAATAAAACTATTTACATTACCTTTCTTTGCCAACACATCCTAAACTCTTTAAGGATACAAAGTGAATTTCAATTTGACTTTTATTGGTTAAATCATTTTTATTTTATATATTTAAATTATCTAAGTTCAAATATACTCTCAAAAACCTCTTAGAAACTATATTTTCTATAAAATATCATGCTATGATACATAAAATATTTTATGTTAGGAAATGAAACTTATTTCCTTTAGTGGGATTATTTAACAAATAAACTATTTCATTTGTATCATATATGGTATTTTATGTGTTTAGAGTAGTATTTTGAATAGAATAATTTATTCTTTAAAATATATCATTTTATTAGGTTGTGGGAGTTCTTTCCCTCATATTCTAACACACAACATGGATAAAATCCATTATCCTAGATAAAATCCTTTTACCCTTGACATCATTTCAAACATGTTACATAATCTGATCAATCATAAACCATTTATATTGAATAATTATATCTTATTTTTTTTTATAAAAAATAAATTTTAAAAAATAATTTATCTTATCATATTATAGAAATAAAATAAAAATATAAATCCATTATTTAGATTCATCCATGTATTGAAAAAATCCTTTATATTCAATTCCTTGATGCATTGACACTTTTCTTCATCATTTGAATTCAAAATATAAGATCCATCAATCCTTACATTGATTTTGAACTCCTTTATATTTAAAATAGTTGTAAAATATGTATTTGGTATCATATACCTTCAAAAGTTAATGAATTGATTTTATAACACAAATACATAACATAGAATCACCAGAAAGTGTCTTAAATTTTTTTAGGTATTTTAGAAAATCCCATGAACAAGGTAAATTATTGGATAATATAGTCTTCCTCAACTAGCTCAAAATTTTATCCATTTATAATTTTTATATAACACTTGAACCTTAACATCATAGTTTATGCTCACCAATAATCAAAACATTGAGGAAACAGAGAAAAAGTTAATCTAATTCATTCATATTATCATAAACATTAAAACAGTAACTCTAGAAAGATTTATTTTTCTAGATTAATCATTAATAGAAACCTAATCCTCTTTAACTCACTAAAACACTAAATCATAATGATTACATTAGTGGAGGCTGAATATCATTCCACAACTAAAAAAAAGGTCTACATCCATGGAAAAAATGTGATGCTCCGACCCGAATCACCTGGTCCAGGGAAAGGTGCCAAATAACCTCATTCATGCCTCCTCATATGAAAAAGGCTACTGAATAGTGGTGAGGGACTAAAAAATAATTGGGGAGACTATACCCATAGTATCAATTGAATATCATAGTATAACATACCATAAAAGCAATAACTAAATTCAAGGAATAATAAAAGTAAATAGTGAAAAAATAAATGGAAGTAATATCATCATCATTAAATGTTATAAAAAATAGAATACAATATCCAGTGTTATACATAGAAGAAAAAGGGGGATCCCCATATGCAATGGATAAATATAAAGAAATGAAAAAATAATAAAATATGAATATTTATGAAAAGATATTGGGGAATTTCCTGGTATTTCCTCCACCACTATCGAACAACACATATTTTGTAATCTGTTGTAGGGCCTTTAACCATGGATAAATACATAATCCTAAATTAGGAACTTGAATCGAGATTCCTATATTGGGTGTTAGAATAAACTCACTAGGACCCCAAAAAGTAGTCCTTAACATAAGTTCAATGATTATATAAAGAATGATGAATCAATAAAAAACAAAGGTATAAATAAACACACAATCCTTTGGTTCATTATATGCTACCTTGGATTCTATGAACCCTAAACATTATTTATTAATCTCCATGATATAAGGATAGTCTTTCAGAACCACAATGCAAGGTATGGACCATAGATCATGCCTTTCCCATGGGTCACAACCTCATCAACACCTCAACCCATCCTAAGGAGTCTATGGTGGTCATCTCATCACGACGACCCATACCGAGGATTATTGGGAGGTAATCTCATCCCACCACCCCATAATGAGGATTATTGGGAGGTTTAATAATACAAGATGACCCTTCCTAATGATCCTTGGGACGTCACATCAAATCATAGGCATATAAAAACAAAATCCATCAAAAGAACACATCATAATTAAGGGGAACTAAAACCCTAATCCAAGATCATCTATCTGACCATATTATTCCAAACTAATCTTGAACATCTCCTTTAAGGTCACTTTATCTTTACATAATAAACCAACAATACTAAAAAATTACGAGTGTAAACACCAATTTAATCTAACCATAACCCATCACTCCCCCTCTATGGGGTCTACTAAACCAATACGAGCCTAACCAAATAATTAAATACCATAATAAGAAGTATCATAGGGATATAGATGTACCCACATGAAAAAAACCTAAATCTTTTTGAAAATTCCAAAAATGGTAAGGGACTGCCTACCTTAGGTTCAATGAAGTAATAACACTAAGGATTTAAAAAAAACAATACCATCAAACTAAATCCCTAAAATCAACCCCAAAAATTGAATATTTGTGTTATAGGAAAGGGGAAACAAAAGAAACCAAGGGAAACAAGGATTTATGGGTAGAATGAAGTTAGATTTACCGAGAGAGAACCATCAATACAAATGAGACCCCAAATGGTGAAGAGAGAAGGACATGAGAGCCAAATCCTCCAAAGAGAATACCCAATGTAATAAAATCACATAAGGGGTTCAATAAAGGGAAGGGGAAGTCAACTAAGGGTTTAATGGAAAAATTATCAAGTTACACTTTAAAAAAGATGACAAGGTGGATTTTACAAAATGGAAATAAGGTTTCCGCAGTGAAGTTCCATAGATATAACCCATGAGGGTTCTTCCATGAACTTTCATGGAATGAAGGACACATTTATACCCCGAATGTCTACCTACATCATGTTTCCAAATATAGGTCTCTCTTATTCCCCCTAAACCCATACTTGATCCACCTTGAAATCCCAAAAATCCAAAATAGAATGAAACATACTTATTTAGATGGAAATTAAATATTAACTCACAAAAAAAACAAGGGGAATTAAAAACTCATCCTATAAGGCATTCATGTCCCCAAGAAGTGCCTATAAGGGTCTCCTCTGAGAAATTATAGCTAGTGCACCTGGATATCTAACTCTTATTCGTAATTCAAAACCAAGATCCATCGATATTTCTATAAAACCCAAAGAAGAGGTACCATCATCCTCTATAATACCATATCACTTCATTCCACAGTCCACATTTGACTTTCCTCAAATAAAGCATCCACATCCAAATCTATATTTTCACTATCATTCACATGCATATGGTTTGTACCATAATTCTATAGATACAACCCATGAAATACATTTTACATACATTGATTTCATGGATGAAGATCCAAATAGTAATCCACTATCCTAAACTATTACATAATCTTGAATAGACAAAAAAATAATGCTTCTATATTTCTTTGTCTCCTTAAACACTTATTCTCTAACTAAGGTGATACCCATATGAAGACCAGATCACCCATAGTGAACTTTAAGTTTCAACACCTTTGGTAATCATAAGATCATTTCCTACTCTATTAAGTAACCAACCACTTCCATATCAATTGCACTCACTCAGAATCATCCTACACTAAGCTCATCCCAACCACTACTGAATCTCCCACATCGAGCCAACATAGTAGTGACAAAAATGGTCAGCCATAAAGAGTCTTGAAAAAGAGATATCTGAATTGAACCCTAAAAGATTTTATTATATGAAAACACATCCAAGTATAGATGGTTATCCCATGACCCAGCAAAATTGAACACAAAAACATTGGGAATATCCTTCAAGAATCTAGACCGTCCTCTCATAATTTCCATATTTCTACTGGTTATATGTTGTACTGAGATTTAGATATGATCCCAATGCATTTTTCAGACCTTTCCAAATCCATGATGTAAAAAATTAATCTTATATTGATATAATACTCATAGGAACACTATGTAGATACACTATTTAACATATATAATGTCTGACCAACTCGTACATTGATTGAGTCTCCTAAATCTGAAAAAGGTGAGAAAACTTCATTAGCCGATAGGCTACTACCCACACAACATATTGACTCCTTGGAGTCTTAGATAGTCCCATGAATAAATCCATTACCAGCTCATCCCTCTATACACTAGTATTCGAAGATGATGAAGCAACCTTCATGGTCACCATTGTTCTTCCTTTAACCTATGATAGGTAAGGCAATGCGTAACAAACCCCATGATATAATTTTTTATGCCTGGCCACCAGATGGTGCTTCATGTCAGCATACATTTTTGTTGAGTCTAAATGTACCACCCACAATGAGGCATGGAAGTATCTCATTAATTCCTCCCTCATGGATGTAGAAATTAAAACTCTTCTGTGAATATGTTGCATATCGTTCTGGTCCATGGACTATTCTAGAATAGGTTCATCTCTCATTAACCACTCTCACATCACCAAAATAATATGAATCAAATTCATGGTTTTCCATTACTTGATCTACCAATGAAGAAATAATGATCATTTGAGCATAGGAAATCATCCTGTGGGCCTATGATGCACCCACCATCCAATCAACAAGAAATATCATAAGCTTTAATCATTACTTTGATTCAAGTGTACACAGTCCCTATGATTTCTTTTTGAGGTCATCTTTGAAAAAATTTCCATTTACTATGGGATAAACTATCTCAAAGACAAAAATCTACAAGTAATCAACCCAAATTCTCTATACTAGGTTCTTGTCTCACTTATAAATAATGTACCACAAGATTTTGTAGTTAGTGGATATGATAAACCTCTCACCAAAGAGATAATAGTGCCAACACTTCAAATAATGAACCATGAAATCTAATTAAAAGTCATGATTAGGGTAGTTCAACTTGTGGGGTCATAACTAATGATACCCATGAGAAACCACCCAATATCCCTACATCATGACATCCCCCAAAGCAACTCCGAAAGAATCAAATTAAACTAAATAAGTAATACTAGTGTCTGAAAGAATTATAATCAGAAATGAAATCAACATTATCTTCATCCCCTAAAAAGCCTCATATTATTGATCTATCTATATGTACTACACTCAATTTTTAGTTAAAATAACAGTTAAAAAAATGATAGGTTTTTTGGAATATATGGAACAAATATATTACATGATGTTTAAAGGAGTTACACACCATGTAAATGTCACAAATAAGAAATTTAGGGAGCTTCATATGTTGTTTTTTATTTCATTATTATGTATCTCTCCTTCTATCGACCTAGATCACTTATCTAGATATTTTAGGAGCCTTCATTCATTTTGAATTTATTTATTTAGAATTGTATCATCAAGGCAGTTGTGTTGCATCTCTTCAGGTGAGATAACTTTTATTATTTTTTGTTGTCTTTAATCACAGTAGTATCACTGCATTGTGTTATTTTTTTTGATATATGGTGATTTTTCTCTTGTTTCCTTTCAATATCTATTGTGTGATTTTTCTATAGGGGTTGATTCCTTGTTGGTTGTGGTGTGGAGGGTGTGCGTTATTGAGTTATGTTGTGATATTTCATATTCGATGACCCTTTTGTTAAACTGAATCAATTCTAATACATTTATATTGATTCAAGGTCCTCTATTTTCATTTTTGGATCCTTTCATATGGTGGATTCTGTTATGGGTAGGTGAAACCTAAATTTTGAGTTCGATGGTTCCATCTCAAACCTGTATTGGTGAACTTCATTTCTCTTGTTTTTTATTATTTTTTTATTAAATAAAATGACATGATTGATAGATTTTTGTGTGTGTGTGGAACTTGGTTTTTGATAAAAAATATTTTTCCTCTAGTTTTAATAAATGAAAAGAGTTTTCAAAGAATTCTGAAATGGTTTTCAAATCGTGATGTGATGAAATGGTTTGGAAAATAGAGTACACAGGAAGCCTTGGGTAATTAGGTGGAAGGTATAGTTGTCCATTGTTGGGGGGGGGGGGGGTTTCTCACATAGATTTCCTCTCCTCCCTAGGCCTATATGTTTTAGGAACTTGTTAGACCTATTAGGGGGTTAAAATGATGGGTCATTCCTCTAATATATATATTTGATGCATATGTCTAGAGTCTTGATTTTCACATGATTGTCTATGTTAGGTATGATTGTCCTAGCTATCCCAACCATGTGTGATCCTTGGCGTGTTTTTATCTATGCTTCTTGGATGATTTGGGATGTTTTGGTTCATTGTATTTTGATTATACTTACAAGGATTTGATATTATATGCGATACATGATTTTTTTTAATTTTAAATATCTATTTTGATATATTTTTATGAAATTATTTGAATATTATTTACCTTATTTAATTAGAGATTTTGAAAAAGGGGGAATTAAATCATTTTTCCATTAATTGAGATAAAAACTACTAAATTTTATATAATGACTTGTTTTCTTTAAAGTTGAGAATAATTGGATTAATTTTAAGAGAATTGATATGAAACACTAGGGTGAGACCGTACTAAGACTATTATCTCAACCAGGTGTACCCCTTCAACAGTGCATAGACCTTATTTTGTATTTTGATGTAGGGAAAGGCAAGGTGCCGCAGTGATGAAGTGACATTTTCTATCATCTAGGTTTGTGTAGCTGGATGGTGAGATGGTGTGGGTTTTCCCATGTTATCACATGGATACTGTTGGAGTATCTATTTTAGTTTTGTTTTCATTTTTTGTTGGATCTTTCACTTGGAGTTTTTTTAATACCTTTTTCAGTTATATTGATTTTTTTGTAATATTTCTATTATGAAATATATATTCATGCTTTTTTCTATTGTTTCATTCTATACATGTGTATTTATTTCATGTTGTTTTCTTTAGGTTGGGTTAAATCATTCCATATGTTTGTTGTTGTTGTCTGGGTTTTAAACCCCAACTAGTTGGGATTGGGAATTCCCTTCAGTTATGGGGAAAATTCAAGTCGGGTGCCTATTTGAGTGGGTATGAAGGTTAGGTTCAACATAGTTTGGTATTAAAGGTGTTCTATCCTTAAGAGTCCTTGTCTTGGGACATTTTGAAGACTAGATATTGGATTGTCGAGACTTGAGAGGCTATGATGAGAATCAATTTACCATTTGATATTTGGATGTGTGTTTCATGTTTTGAGTTCTTGATGTTAATTACAGTTTTTTCTAAGGGATTTCCAATTTTTAACTAATATTACTCTATTTTTTGACTGTTACTTATATTTTTGTGTGTATTGGTATGCCTATAAGAAATTTTTTGGGATTTCCTCAGGAGGGTGTAGTTGATGATCCTTAATGGAATCCTTTTATGGGCAAAAAATTTATCAAGTCTATCATGCAGTTAGTTTTTAATATCAATCATAATGTAGCACAAGTTTAGAACATAGTTTTTTAGGTACATCCAGGGGATGTAAGAGAAAAATATAGATCACATGATTTCTTCCATGAGAATCCACTATCCTTTAAAGGTATTAATAAACCTCAAGAGGTATAGGACTTACTTGATAAGATGGGTAAAAGTTTTGAATTCCTAGATACACCTAAGAGTATCAAGGTGAATTGCATGATGTTCAGACTTGAGGGTCCCAAAAAGTGATGGTGGGATTCCATGGTCCATGCAGATATGCACGTGGTCCTGTACTATAATGGTTTCAAGAATCTATTCTTCTAATAGTTTTTTTTTTGAAATTCATCGATGATGGAAATTCTATAGAGTTCCTCTCTTTGTAACATAAAGATCATTCATTATCAGTTTACACTAATCAGTTTTGTAAAGATGGTTCCTTTTTCACCAAAGGTTGAAAAGAATGAACAACTAAAAGCTCAAAAGTACCTACATGGGTTTCAAATAGATATTGAATCATAAGTATTTATACCAAATATTTATACCTATGTGGAGAAAGTAGGTTGGTATATAATGAAATAAATAAATATAGGGGTCATGGTTGGATACTCTTCCCCTTCTCTTTCACCTAGTGATAGCTTCAGTGGCATAGAAAGGAAAAAAGAGGAAGTGGAAGGATCATCATAGGAGTAGTGGTGGTGGTTATTATTATCAGGACTCTTTGGAACCTCTAGTTGAAGCTAGTGTTGTGCTTATCACTTGTTATTCATGTGGAATGGTTGGAAACACATGATGTTCTTTCCCTTCACCACAAAATATGTGTAACAATTGTGGAAGTTATTGTTTTATTAAATGTTTCTATCATGCTATGTATACCCTTCGATATGGTCAGGGATCGTCAACTCCAAAGGATGAAGTGGTGCGGTCAGATACATAAAATACTACCAGGCTCCACCCAAAGGCCTTAGGAGTAAAGACCCTTTAAAAAGTATACGAGTTTCTAGTAGAGGTAGACATGGGTCTAGTGATTGTGATATGCACTATCTTTATTGCATCTTTAGTAGCAATTGATTTATTGGATATTGGTTTTTCCCACTCATTATATCTATTAATTTTGTGAATATAGTTAACCATCCAATGGAGGTCATATCCTTTGTTATGGAGTTATAAACACCTCTTGAGAAGAGGAAATAGTAGAGGTTTATGGGTCCATCTTGTTCTCTATTGATAGCTGATACATATTTAGTCTGGGATTTTCATGTAGTTGATTTGGATCTATTTTATGTCATCATTGGGATGGATTTCCTTTTTTCTCATCGTGATACGTTTTATTTTTTATCATTGTTTTGTATCATTTCGTAAATTCTATGAGATATTATTGGTGTTTTAAGGAGAGTGTGATATGAGGTCAGGTCATGTAGGACCTTCCCGCCCAAAGATCAAGAGTTTGTGGTCAGATTTTGTAGTCGAGCCTAATGATATTTATTATTTTGTTGATCTTCCTACTATTTTCAGGATTTTCCTGATGCTTTCCCAGATGATTTATTCAGGATTCCACTTGAGTGTGAGGTGGAGTTGAAGATTGATATGTTTTTAGGTACATAACCAATTTTGATACCTTCCAATCACATGGAACCAGCATAGCTAAAAGAGCTAAATATTTAGTTGGAAGACCCAATGGAAAAGGGTTTTTTCTCCTTAGTGTTTATCTATAGGAAACCCCAGTGCTATTTTCCAAGAAGGAAGAAGGTTCAATTCGACTATGCATGGATTATCAAAAATTGAACTGAGTAATAGTTAATAATAAGTTTCTTTTTCCTTCTGTTGAGGATTTGTTTGATTACTTAATGGGGGGAAAGTGGTTTTCAAAGATTGATCTTTGGTCAGGTTATTATCATCTTAGATTTTGGGAGTCTAATATATCATAGAAATATTTCAAGAGTATGTATATCTATTATGAATATCATGTGATTGAATTTGGTTTGACTAATGATTTTATAGTTTTTATATCATTGATGAATCAAATATTCCATTAGTATATCAAAACTTTTATAGTAGTTTTTATGGATGATATTGTGATTTATTTGAGATCTTATCATGATAATGAGTACCATTTGAATATATTTATAGAAATAAAGATGAGTCACCATTTGTAGAAATATATTTTTAAATAAAATTTTTGGATCCAAGAAGTGATGTTCTTAGGGAATGTGATTTCTGAGAACAAGTGATCAGTTGAAACAAAAAAGGTAATGGTTCTTTTGTATTAGTTATATCCATGAAATGTCTTTTAGATTTGAGATTCCTTGTTCTTGTTGGATATTAATTATACTTCATCAAGGATTTATCAATGTTAGATTCACCTTTGACCGCTCTTACTAGGAAAGGGGTGAAATTCATATGGGATGAATAAATCTAGTCTTCTTTTGACAAGCTAAAATGACTTCTGACATTGGCTCCTATTTTGGTCTTACCTAAGCCAGATAAGGGGTATGTGGTTTACTTTGATACTTATGGAACTGTTTTGGGTTGTTTTCTCATGCAAGATGATCAAAAGGTAGCTTAAGAATCTTGTTAGATTTGATCACATGAGAAAAATTACCCCACTCATGATTTAGATCTCTTCGTAGTTATGTGTGTGCTTATGTGTTGGCAACATTATCATTTTGAGGAAAGGTTCATAGTATTTTATGACCATAAGATTGTTATCTATATATTTTCTCATAAATACATTAATCTCAGATAAAGGTAGTGGGTGTAATACCTTCATAAATTTGACTTCAGAATCACTTATACCCTGAGGAAGGGTAATGTCATTGAAGATGATCTTAGTTGGAAAGTTCCATCACTGTTTGTTCAGGAATAAAAGGAAGAGTGAAACCTTATGGGCATTTTCACTCAGTTTCATATGGATGCTCAAGAGGATGTTGTAGGTATGGTTTTGACTAGTGTTTATTTATCATCATCTCTCATTTAGTCAATTATATAGATTTAGTAACAGGATGATGAGTTTAGAGAAATTTGAGAAGCTGTATATGGTGGGGAGACCATTTCTGATTGGTCTCTCTCATTATATGGAATTATCAGTTTTGGGAATATGTTTCTTGTCGTAGTGTTAGTGATAAGATCTATTATTTTTTATTTCCATATTTCTCCATGGTCCATTCATATGAGAAATATGATGATGTATTATGACCTGAGATGAAAATTACGGTGGCCAGGTTTGAAGAGTGACATTGCTAATTATGTGTCCCACTGTTACACCTGCCAACAGATAAAAGAAGAGCATCAGAAACCTTTTGGTTTTCTCTAGCTTATTATAGTGTTTATAGAAAATGGGATGAGGTATCCACGTACATTATAGTTGGATTACTATAGACTACATAAGGGTGAAATTCTATCTGGGTGGTGGTTGATCGGTGGACCAAGATGGATCATTTCATTCTGATTTGGGGCATTTGTAAAGTTAAAGATCTGGGTAAGATGTATGTCCAAGAGGTTGTGAGGTTACATGGGGTTACTTATACTATTATTTCAAGTAGGGATTCTAGGTTTATTTTAAGTCTCTGTATGAGTCTACATGAGGTGATAGGGTATCAGGTCAGTTTAAGTACAACTTATCATCCCCAAACAGATGGTCATATGAAGCGTTCTATTTAGATCCTAAAGGATATTATACATACATGCATCAGGGAATTTAGTGGATTGTTGTAAAAAAATTTGGGACTTGTTGAGTTTTCTTATAATAATATTTATCGGTCATTGATTGTAATGGCTCATTTTGAGGATTTTTATAGCCTCCCATGCAGATTAACTCTTTATTGGGTAGAGGTGGGTGAACCTTATTTGGTGGGACTTAGTTTTGTTCAAGAGACATATTCAAGGATTTATGATATATGTTTCCATATGGTTACAAAGAATTGTCAGAAAAAAATAATGAAAATAAATAACATCGTCCTTTGGAGTTTCCAGTAGGTGACCATGTTTTCATGAAATTTTATCCTCGATTGGGTCACCGATGGATTGTAAGAGGGAAAGTTGGCTTTGAGATATGTTGGACCATTTTAGGTCCATGAGAGACTTGGGTAGTTTTATTATTATTTAGAATTTCTAGATTAGTTGATGAGAATTCATTATGTTTTCCAAGTATCTTAGCTCATGAAATACCATCCTGATCCCTCTCATGTTCTTAGTTGGGAAGATATTGAGTTAGATCTAGATGTTTTTTTACAGATAATCTAGCAGAGATCATTGACACTCAAGTGAATGTATTTCATGGGAAGATGATTCCATTGGTCATACTATTATAGAAGTACAAATGAGATTCTTATGAGACTTAGGAGTGTGATTATTTGATGAGGGAGAAGTGACCTCACCTATTTATTGGACATCATTCTCCCACATGACTTCTTGGGGAAGAAAAGTATTATGATGGTGATTTTGTAACATCTCATTACTGGCTTTCATCTATTTACCTTCTATTTTCTAGTTTTCCTCTGTAATTGGTAGTTTCTTGGGACTCCTAAGGATAGAGATTTTTTTTTGAGAAAAATGAACTAAAGTGAGGGGATGTATGTTTGTTTGAATTAGTGGATTACATGTATAAGTTTTTTTGATTTATTTTATGGGTTCTTCCCAAATTCGAAGAATAATCGAGTTGGTTTGATGTTTCATGTAAGAATCTACAATTTTTATTTATGTAGGAAATTTACATGCTACATAAGGAGTACATGGTGTGTAATGCTTGATGATCTCCATTCATGATCTGATTACACAATGTGAATAATTACACATTGTGTAAGGGTTACACACTGGGTAATTTTAAAACATAAAATTTTAATAAAATGTAGATGAGTTTTTCGACATATAAGGACACTGTGCATTAAATGGGGTATAAAGGGGTTATACACCATGTAAATGTTGTGGATAGGGATTTTAGGACAATGCATTAGCTGTTTTTTATTTCACTCTTCTATATCTTTCATTGACCTTCACTTAGATCCCTTATCCAATGATTTTGGGAGCCTCAGTTCAATCCGGATTGATTCGTTTGGCATGGGATCATTAGGGTAGTTACATTTCATCTCTCCAGGAAAGAGATCCTTTCTTATTCTTTATAACCATTGATCATAGTAGAATCATTGTGTTTTTATATGGTTTTTGTTGATATGTTGTGTGGTATCTATTTTTCCCTTTCTAGATCCATTGTGTGATCTTGTTCCAGGGGATGATTCCTTATTTGTTGTGGTGCGATAGGTGTGCGTTCTTGCGATATTGTAGATGCTGAAAAAGTCTGTAACACCTAAAGGAAGTTCTGAAATGACGAAGTGAAGTCATAGTCGGACTCGGAGGCCTGTTCTGGAGGGCCCATAAGTAGTGTGTGAAATTAAGGAGGACTGGCACGAAAAAATGTTTCCCGCATTAAGGAAGTCTGGGATTCGTGAAAAAGCACTGGGGTAGTGCGCAATTTTTTACGCCTGGTTCCGCGCGGTGAGATATTTCGCGCCGACCGGTCCTAGCACAGAATATTTCGTGTGTCGCCCGGATTCCGCGATGCCTAAGGCCTATAAATAGAAGGAGACCCCTTCCGTTTCGGGGTTGCAGAATTCGGACCAGCTCCCGTGCGTGAAATTGGACTTCCGCACGCGCAATATGGCTTTCAGGTATTGACCCTTTTCACACAAACATTCCCTGGGGTTTGCCTTTGCGCGCAATCCCATCGACATAAATAAAATTTCAAACTCATCAGGGTTCCTCCTTTGCGCGCAATCCCTTCGATTGCCCGCACTCCCTCCTTTGCGCGTGAAACCCAATTGCGCGCTATCCTGTCGTTAGGTTTTTCCCTACCTTATGGATCAGTCGTTGCACCCACGCGCAATCTAAACCTGTTGCACTCAATACCCCTAGCCGCGTGAAATCCCCATACCACAATTGCACACCATCCCATTGTTTTTCATGCAATCCTTCTCTTTGCGTGAAAACCCTAGGACCCCTCACCTTGACGCCCCCGGGTGCCTCCCTGCATAGTCGCCCAATGTCCTCTATACCGGGCATGCACGCCATGTGTTGTTTTACCATACGGCCTTCCGGGCTCGTATGAAGTAACCTCACGGTCCCTTGGGTGGTGTTTACCGTTGAGTTGCTTTGCCTTATGCTCCTTCGCATAGGCATGCAAATGGCTATTGCTTATTCGCATAGCCACGCTAACTTGGACACCTCGATGGTTTTCCCTGTGACCCCCCTTTGCCATGGCCTTGCCGATGCCTTCACTCCCACAAGGGGTAGAGGGTGTTGGGCATGTGATCCCTAGGTGTATGGAGAGAACCCACCTCGTCTGAGATGAAGGACGTTAAACTGCCAAGCACCTCATCCTCAACACATGATGTTAAACTGTGATCCGACCCCATGCCTTGCACGGAGGGTCCCCCCTGGCTCGGACATTATTTACACCACTCATCTCCACAGGAATGGAATCTTCCTCACATTTAATGATATCCTCCCTTTCGGAGTGGCATTTGTCCACGGGGAAAGGGCTGCCTCAGAGCGTAAGCCCCTAGCCTCTCTTGTGGAAGGCATCACCCATTCACCTCCGTACTTCCCCACTGCCAAGGCCAGGGGAGGGTGTGATAGGGAATGAGGAATCTCCTTTTTTCGGTCCCAAATCCCTCTCCCTCTATTCTTTTTCGCATCACGGGCATCCATCCTGAAGTAAGCCCTGACACCATGGGCCGCTCAACGCGTAAGGCCCTATCTGCTTCTCATGAATGAACCCTTCACGACGTGATTGTCTGGTCCCTGTTGCATCTTGTTTCTCACATCGAGTGTGACTCACATTGGCTTAGAGTGGACATGGACCATGAAATACTCTTATGGGCCTCCTCAGAGCGTAACCCCCATCCTGGTGAACTACGAGGACTTTGATCCATGGTAAAGCATGGTACGTAGGTAGCCTCCACGAGATTCAAGCCCATCACCCGGTCGTTCTGACTTTTTCACGTCAGTTCGCCAACTCTTTGGGCCACCTCAGAGCGTAAGCCCCAAATTGCCTCTCCAGCATTACGTTAAACTGTACGCCCATCTATCATGATGTTAAACTGTATTCCTGTCCAGCATGACGTTAAACTGTATGCGCATACAACATGACGTTAAACTGTCTGCCTCTTCCCACATGATGTTAAACTATATGCCCGAACTACGTGGACTTTGATCTGTGCTAAAGCATGGTACGTAGGTAGCCTTCACGAGGTTCAATTCCATCACTTGGTTCTTCCAACCCCTTAGTTTCGGTTCACCAACCACCATTATGGGCCACCTCAAAGCGTAGCCCCATACCCACCATTATGGGACGCCTGAGAGCGTAATCCCCATACCCACTATTATGGGCCACCTCAGAGCATAAGCCCCATACCCACCATTATGGGCCGCCTCAGAGCGTAAGCCCAATACCCACCATTATGGGATGCCTCAGAGGATAAGCCCCATACCCACCCTTATGGGCCGCATCAGAGCGTAAGCCCCATATGCCCCCGTCCCGTATGACGTTAAACTGTATGCTCGAACTACGGGGACATTGATCCATGTCAAGGCATAGTACATAGGAAGCCTCCATGAGGTTCAAGCCCCCTTCACTTCATCACCCATCCTGATTCTTACCCAGGCCGCCACATCCCGATGGGATCATGACACCTCATTCCACTTCACAGTATCCGGGAAGCCGCCCATGTGTTGGGCCCGACATCGGTGTTCCCCCCCAGGGGGTTCTTTAATCTGATCCACTCTCAGTGTTTTTATTAGTCTGATCCATCTCCGCTGGATGTTAAACTTGTGGCATGCCTCGTTTTAAACTTGGGAAGCTGAGGAAAACCTCACATACATGCCTATGGCATGCCAATTCCCAGCGTTCGATGTGGGATTCCTCGGGCTTCCACGCCATAGAGAATCCCTATAATAAGGGACAGAAGACAGACATGCCAATCCCCCAGCATCAAGACATGACAACGACACTCCAGCGTGACCATTCTCCTCACCGAAGGTTGCTGCCCCGACCAGACCCCTTGGAGCGTCTCAACGGAAGCAGCGTAATTAACCGACGTCCATAAAGATATGGCACCGAGAATGAGATTCACAAATACGTCTTAAATCTATGAGGGAGACCCAGACTAGGTGACGAGCTTGGAGGAGGAATCCATGGAAGGAAGAACTAAAATCCCATCATCCCGGTTTCGATCAAGGAGCAGATGTCCCCTGAACAAGGAACAGATGTCACCCGCCTTTGGAAAGAGGGAATTTTGGGAAACAAGCCGTGCGTCCTCCCCTGTGTGACGGATGCATGCCCGTGCCCTGAAAAAAGCGTCAGAAACAGAAAATGGTGAACCCGACGTGAATCTATTCTCCTCAATATGGATACCGGTAGCGTTTATAGTGTCGGAAGATTAGCATGTCACCAGGTCCGGGCACCCAGCACCAGGACGTGAAACCCTCCAGGGGTTGGGGTAGTTAGGATGTTGAGCATTCCGTTCCACGACGTCGTCATCGTGGATACCTCTTACTGACCACGGAAGATGGAATGACGATGGGCTATTGGTTGTCGATTCCTTTTCCTTCTAGTGTTAATGGGTTCATCTCCCTGCTTTCAGGAATTAGATCGCTACATCCGGAGATCGATCACCACCTACCCATTGGCGCAGGGGCAGGGGTAGTACCGATGTGGCCACCTCGCGTGGTCCCACCTTTTCGAAAACTGCTCCGACCGCCACAACTGTCGGGTGGTTGCGCCCCCTTTCTCCATCAGAGATTATACAAAGGAGGGTGATCAATGACCTTGTGAATAGGTACGAGGAGGAAGGGGTCATCCCGACCAGGGACATGGCCCATTTGGATCTCGAGGCAGCTACACCTCACTGCCATTGCCGCCCCCGAGGGCCGTACAGGGAGCCGCTGCTTCCCACACCGACGTTCAACCGTTTCGGGAGCCTATCCCTAGAATGCCTCGACACCTCCCTTCCCTATGCCGATGAGGTGGGGGATGTATGAGTTTGCCCGATCGGGGACCCGCTCCAGGGGTTCATGGCAAGGGCCCCTGCCAAGCCGCGTCGATGCTGCTGCCTGACTCCCCGAGCCGAAGATCAGGCAATCCATGTGCCCACACCACTGGCTCCAACCCATCTGACCCGACGCCAGCGTCGGGCGCGAGCAGAAGAGTATGCCCACCCTGGGGAATCAACGTCAGCAACCACTGTGGCCCGAGCCACTACTGAATCTTGTTGTCAAACCCCCTCACATGTTGAGCAGGGGAAGTTACATGCCCTACCCAGATCGAGGCCCCGACCGCCCCACAGGTAGGTTGGGTCGACTCTCTCGGTCACTGGCACACGTTATGGCCACCGCGGACAAATTCACAGTAGTGTCATCCAGCGTAAAGGCCTACTCCGTGCCACCATTCTAGAAAGAAGAAGGCTTCCCCGTGACAGCTACGCTCCATGTGTGGCTCTTTCCAGCACCCACCGCACGGGGTACAGGGTCACTTCCCCTACCACCGACCATGAGTACGGAGCCATTGCATATCCGACCACTCACCCACATGGAGGTCCTCCCCATGTCCCTTTCGACATCTGCCCCGGTGTTCCTCGCACCCCGGCCTTCAGTCCTCTCGGCCCCAGCACCATTGTAGCCTGATGACTCCAGGAAGGAAATCAGCCTTGCCCTGAGGAGCCACCCAGGGGAAGGAAGGTGGGATGTTGTCCCCGCAAGAGAAACGCCAGGGAAGGCTAGACGGAAATCAGACCAGTCCGTTTCTCAGACTCTGAGGCGGAGTACAAATCAGCAATGGAACCCTTCCCCCGGTCCTATGAGTCAAGGGTAGGGATAGGGACACGGCGCGTCAGCCTCGTAATCCTTGAATGAGAGATCCGTATGATCCCCACCTCTCTCCGGAGGTATATCCAGGAGGAAGAGGACTTGACATACCCTCAGGGGCCAAACTTGCAGTTACCATTGGCCTCTCTGGAAGCACCTTCCACCTCAGTCAGAGAGGGTGGAGAACTTTTCTAGGGACCGAAGGAAGAGTTGCGACATGGAACACCCTCAGAAAGTGCCGACACTGTGACAGGAGTCCCATTCACTTGCCCATCTAATCGTGACGTGACATCCAGGACACTGCAACCCTTGGAGGGCGACTTAGGATTCAAAGGCCAATCGGCCTACTCACCGTATTCTCTACCGGCCAGCCCACCAGCCCAGCGGCCTGCCTCGGCACCACTGCCAGTTCCGCATCCATTCTCGGTTGATGAGCAGGGCTATAAAGGGTTAGATCCTGAACCTAAGTCTTGGAGATTTTGGACCGTCCTTGTAGCAGGCCACTTCCCCGAGAAGTTTTGGCCAGTCACATGATCAAATTTTGATATACCAGAATCGCTCACCCTGGGAGAGTTTGAATGTTTCCCCCAGAATCTCCAGGAGACTCACTCCCATATTCTCCATCAGCAAGTGTCCTACCCCAGGATCCAAACACACCTCAAGGATATCAACGAGCAATGTCGTCAGGTCGACCTAGCCATGCTCCCCACGGTTTGGCACCCTGAGTCACTTGGCCACCACAGGTGCCTCCAACAACAATGCGTTCAAAGTTTTCAAGTACTCTGCAAAGATATCGAGGAAGCCATCCCCCATGCACACGTTCGTGGATGGGGGCAGTACGTTACCCTTCTCTTCAGTATGATTCACCGGCATCCTGACTCACCAAGCGGTTTTGAGGGCATGCCCCCAAGAGCAGTAGCGGTCAACATGGCCGACCTGCTAGGAGAGGGGAACGGTTTGGAACTTCTCTATGGGGACTCACCCCCGAAGGAAAATCCACTACTGGACCCATTTGGGAGGATTACTCGCCAACAGAGAAACCTTCTAGGTCTCCCCGCACCCACTGAGGCATTAACACTGATCCGGAATATCGGCAAGGGTAAAGAGCGTGTTGGGGCTATCAAGATCGCCGAACCATATGCCTCAGTGCAGAAGGAAGAGGAAGATCCCAAGAAGGCCATGCTGCACCAAAAACTTGTTGAGAAGAAGAGGCTGGTTGATGAGCTCTTGGCCAAATGCATTGTAGAGCGGCGACCTGACTACGGTGATCCTAGGCCGGGACAGCAGGGGCAGGAACAACTACCCCTCGACGAGATTATCCCGAGCAACCGCAATCATGTCGTGTTCACCGACAGAGGAGAGGCTGGAGCTCATGGAAAGAGGGAATGTTATGTTTCACCGAACACTCCTGAGCGGCGTGATCACCCAAGGGACCCCGCTCGGGTTCCTCCAGCTTCCCCAAGGGTCGCTCCACCAGCCGCCCCGCGAGCTCCTGAGCTTGAATACTAGATTGAAGAGCCTGAAAATGCGCTTGTGGTTAGGGATCCCCATCAGGACAGGAACCTGTGTCCAGATGATCTGATGGTGGCACTCATCGCCCTCTTGGAGGCTTTGGAAACTCGACAGGTGGCAATCCCAACGGACGGTAAGCCATACCCAGCATGGGTGGATGACATGCCAGCCCCACCGGGATTTGGGAACCCCACTTTCGCCCCCATTAACTGGACATGAGACCCGCCACAACACCTGGCCCCCTTCAACTCGAGGTGTGGGCCTATGTTAGGTACTCCAGCGCAGTAGGAGGCCGCCAAACTCTGTTGCTTTGTTCAAACACAAGAAGATCCATCATTCTTCTGGTACATCTAGCTCCCTGTCGGATTAGTAACTAGCTGGGAGGACCTTCGTAGGAAATTCCTCTACCAGTTCTATTCCACAACCCAGAAGTCAAACATCACAAACCTCTTCAGGTGCAAGCAAAGGCCCGATGAGCAAGTCGTTGACTTCATCACCCAGTGGACGGGGCTCACATACTCACTTGACATGACACTAACTCAGGATCAATTACTAAAAATGTGCATAGGTAATGTCAAGGTAGAGCTGGTTTCTTCTCTGATCACCCAGAATTACCCCGGAGGGTTCCGAGACTTCTCAGAAAAGGCTCATCGCCTCAAAGAAGCCCTGCAACAGGCCAGTCGGGCACGCCCGTTGCCTCCTATAATCCCTGCAAGGAGAGCTGACAGAGCCGAGCCCGCTACTGTGTCCTAGATAGAGGACCCCAGGAAGTTAGAGTTGCTACTAGTGAGGCCATATCTGCATCCACATAGGGGTCTACCCCCACGGGCACAGCCTCCGGCCCAGCAGCAACTGCCTCAAAATCAGTAAGCTCCTCCGCGTAACGCACCACCACTGCTTAGGTGAGATAATCAGGTTCCGCCACCTCAGCATGCTCTTCCAGCCCCTCATCGGGGCCAGCCTCCTAGAGCCCATTTTCTACAAATAAGGAATCAGACATACTCGTTCGATTAGGATCAGGTCTCTGGTTACTTCCATAGTGCTTTGGAGCAGAGAATTGTGCGGCTGCCTGAGTGCTGGAAGCTAGAAGAGGCGCATCTCACTGATCACCCCAACTACTACCCTTATCACCGGACCCTGGGGCACACCATCCAGCGATTCTACGTGTTCAAGGATTAGATCCAAGACTATATTGATAACAATATAGTTAGGTTGGGCCTAGCCTTGGCACAAGTAGCAGGTGTCTTTGTGAGATCAGAGGGAAGTAGCAGCGATGAGGGTGAATGGAAGTAGGTTTCTGAACGTGGGTCCTGGAAGTATAATGCCTGGATGGCCCAAAAGATGGTCGCCCGCACCCATGGCATCATCCGCGCATGCCTGAATCAGCCAGAGCCCTCATAAGCTGCGGTTGATACTTCAACATCATCATCCCAGCCCACCTCTTCCCAGTGCGCCCTTCCAATGTCGTCATCATCCCACACTCTTAGTGACTTCATGCACCCAGAAATGGGGATCCCTCTAAGACTCCTCCCAGTAATGGATGACTCCTTGAGTGATAGTCAGGGGTATTCTTCAGTTAACACCGTAGAGTTGGTAAATACCTTTTTGACTCCTGACGATGAGGAACGCCAGGTGGACCTTCCCAATGTCCCCAGCCGCCGCCAACGTCGGTGGAGCCGTGGCTACATGAATCGCTGAGGCATGAAAGTTGGCACCTCCAGCTAGGCGGTGCATGCCACTAAGACTAGGCAGAAGACCCAATACATAGCTCAGCGCATGCGGCCCCTTCATCTGGTGTCGATAGGTCCGCCTCCACCACCATTTGTGTTGCTGGATCAGGAAGAACCACCTCGGCCGTGCTGCGACCAGCTCTGCCCTGCCACCAGCCGACCCCAGCCATCCATTCCTAACCCGACCACCACTCTCTGGGATTCAACTAGTGAAAAGCGAGATGTGCCTAGTACCAGTCGGCTACCAGTCCAACCGGTAGGGCCCGTCATGCCTCCAATCGCAGAGCATCCTCCTCTAAGTAGAAGCTCGTGCTTGGTCCGAAAGTATGATGTTCTGAAGAACCTGGCCGGAATTCCAGCAAGGATATCTATCCTTGAGGATCTTATCCTATCGTCTGAAATGCGTGAGGCACTTGCCGAGGCCCTAAGGATCCCCCTCCAGTTTGAGATGGAGGTAGCAGCTGCCGCAGCCTTCCACGCTGAGACTATTGAGAACGCCGAATGTCAGGCGGTTATCTCATTCTTTTATGAGGATGAAGACCCTCCCAAATAGGGGAAAATTCACCCACTATACATCACTATCCAGTTCAATGGTGTGGATTTCCGCTGCTGTCTTGTTGACACGGGTTCTAGGATTAACCTAATCCTAACTCAGACACTGCGGAAGCTGGGTCTGTCTGAGGATGATTTAACTCCATCCGACCTCAGGATCTAGGGGTACGATAGAACCGAGAAAACTCCAGTCGGCAAGATTTGCTTGAAGACCTAGTTCGGTGGCCTAATTGCTAGCACCGAATTCATGGTTGTCTCTCAGGACACCACCTACAATGCATTGATGGGCAGGCCATGGCTCCACCTTCACGCGGCGGTCCCCTCATCATATCACCAATCCCTCAAATACTCCTTTAATGGTCGAGTAGGCATGCTCTAAAGAGATGTGTCTCCTTTCGCCTCTTGTGAAGCCCATTATCTGGATGCCGACTACTATAAGAGCAAGGATAATTAGGTTCTGGCAGGTGAGGTTGAGCCCACTGCTGTCACAAGTGATCCATGGGCAGGTTTGGATGACGCTTACATTTTCCCAATCCATCGGTTGGAGGCCACAACCCTCGACATGGGGCAGTGCTTTGTGGTATCAGGTACAAGAGGAAGGTATGTTCCGAGGTCTAAGCGATGATGTAAAATCACCTCATACTCCTACACCAACCGGGCTCAAGTGATTCCCGAACCTCCTACCCCTGTACGGTATCGGGACGTCAGGCTCATGGAAACGGTGGTGCGTCATACATGTCTCTTCCACCGGGCTGGAATTAATCAGCTCAAGCCGACACGCCACTACGTATTTGATGTCATAAAGCGTGGCCCCATGGGCCAAATACCCGATGGGATTGGATCAACTGCCTTCATCACTATGGTCTCAGTGGCCCATGATTCTCCTGATATGATGACAACTTCTGCCCAAGTCAGCACCAGCTTCCCATCAGGGTCTAGTATCCCCAAAGCAGCTCCCCCCCACGGATGATCCTCCCACAAGTGGAGAGGACATGGAATATGCACCCCCACCTTTGAGGAGGGTGTCTCCACCACGGTCGACGAGTTAGTGCAGGTGAACCTCGATAGCGAGGCGGACCCGAGACCCATGTTGGTCAGCACCTGCATGCCCCCCGAGGAGCAGAAACGGTATGTATAATTCCTTAAATAGCATCGTGACGTGTTTTCCTGGAGTTACGAAGAGATACCAGGGCTAGATCCCTAGGTAGTCATCCACCGCCTTGGCCTTCCAGCAAACCATCGCGGGTTCAAGCAGCCTCCCAAAAATATGCACCCTTCTCATGGTGCCATGGTTGAGGCTGAAGTTGAAAAGCTTATTAAATCCAACTTCATCAAGGAATTTCAGTACCCCCGGTGGCTAGCCAACATTGTGCCAGTCAGGAAGAAGAACGGACAAATCAGGGTCTGTATCGACTTCTGTGATCTCAATTTCCACTGTCCAAAGGATGACTTTCCCCTTCCGGTGGAAAAGTTGTTGATTGATGCCACGACTGGGTTCCAAGCCCTCTCCTTCATGGATGGATATTCCGGGTACAAAAAGATCCGGATGGCCCTTGAGGATGAAGATTCTACTACCTTCAGGCCCCCAAGGTAATTTTTGTTACCAGGTTATGCCCTTCGGCCGGAAGAATGCGGGTGCCACTTATCAACGGGCCATGCATCATATATTCAAGACAATTCTCAGGACACTGCTGGAGTGCTACGTCGATGATCTGGTGGTCAAATATTGCTAGCGCCAGGACCATCTCAAGGAACTTGAGAAGGTGTTTGGCTTCCTCCGTTCCCGCCACCTGAAGATGAACCCGCTGAAGTGTGCCTTCGGGGTCACCTCAGGGAAGTTTCTTGGCTTTATTGTCAGATACCAAGGCATCGAGATTGACCCGAAGAAGATCAAGGCCATCAGCCAGATGCCTAGCCTGAGCAAAATTAAAGAACTTTGAGGTCTCCAAGGCCACTTAGCCTACATACGCCGATTCATTGAGAATCTAGTGGGCAAGTGTAAGCCCTTTTCCTGGCTCATGAAGAAAGGCGCCACCTACTAATGGGATAAAGAGTGTCATAACGCCTTCGAGGAAATCGAGAAGTATCTGCTCCAACCTCCGGTCTTGATGCCACCCATTTCTGGGAAGCCGATGGTCCTTTACGTGACCACCATGGAATGGTCCCTCGGTGCGCTTCTCGCCCAGAAGAATAACGATAGAAAAGAGAACAACCTCTACTACCTTAACCGTATGCTCCTCGATACAGAAATTAGATATTCTTCCATCGAGAAGAGCTTCCTAGCACTCGTATTTTCTGTATAGAAATTGATGCACTACTTGAAGCACCAAGAGGTACAGCTGGTATCTTGGGTAGACCCTCTAAAGTACATCCTGAACCGACCTATGTTGACTGGCCGACTAGCGCGGTGGGCGGTGATCCTCCAGCAGTTCGACATCAGGTGCATACCTCAGAAGGCTATCAAAGGACAGGCGTTGGTAGATTTTTTAGCTTCTCACCCAACCTCCGTGCATCACCCAATAGATATAGGTTTTCCAGATGAGGTAATCCTCTCATTCGATCATGTCATCCCATGCTGGCAGATGCACTTTGACGGTGCCTCCCGGAGCCCCACCGGTAGAAGACTCAACGATACTAGGCTCAACAGAGTGGGTTTGGGTATCGTCTTCATCACCCCAGAGAGAGCCGTTCTTCTATATTCATTCCTATTGTCAGAGGGATACACCAAAAATGAGGCCAAATATCATGCCCTCAGCACTGGCCTCGAACTGGCCATCGAGATCGACGTGCCCCATCTGCATGTGCAAGGGGACTTTGAGCTGGTCATCAAGCAGGTCAATGGTGACTATGTTGTCAGAAAGCTAGAACTCGTGCCATTTTTGAGTGCACCCTCCATCTAATGGATCAATTCCCCTCTCGGCCGGAAGTCGTTCATATTCCCCGGTCACAGAACGGTCGAGAAGATGCTTTGGCCAGCCTGGTCGTGTCGCTTGCGGAGCCCGAACAGGATGACCTGATTATCCACGTAGCGCAATGAAGAGTCATTGATCCTGTTACCCCAGAGGATGATCGCGGCCCGCGGGGGAACCATCTTACCACTGGTGCCCCTTTGTCGGGGGGCCCAGGTACTTCAGATACAGTGATCGAATTAGTTCCTGATTAGAGGACACCCTTGGTTGAATACCTCAAATGCGGTAATCTTCCATCAGACCGGGCCGAGTGCGAGAAAATCCAATGCCGTGCGTTGCTGTTTACCCTTCAGAGCAGTCCCAGACTTGAGAAGATCCTTTATAGACGTAGATTTGATGGTGTTCTCCTCCGTTTCCTTTAAGGAGTAGAGATCCCTTAGGTCATGCAAGAGGTTCATGCAGGTTCCTGTGGTGCCCATCAGGCTAGGTCGAAGTTGTCTCACCAAATTCAGAGGTTGGGGTACTTTTGTCCCTCCATGATCTGTGATTGCATAGATTTTTACAAGAGGTTTCATGCGTTCCAAGTTCATGCTAACTTTGTGCATCGACCATCAGAGCCCCTCCACACTACCAAGTATTCTTGGCCCTTTGTAGTCTGTGGGTTTGATGTCGTAGGACCTTACCCACCGGTGACAGATCGCTAATTCCGGTTCATTCTGACAGCTATGGATTTCTTTTCCAAGTGGGTAGAGGCAATTCCGATCAAGGAAGTCAAAGCCCATTCTATCGCTGACTTTGTGAGTTCCAACATCATCTATCGATTTGGAGTTCCTCACACTATCCTCATGGAAAACAGAACCAACTTCCGAACAGCTGAGCTGAAGAAATTGTACCCCAGGTAAAACATTCTCTCTAACCATACCTCCCGCTATCATGCGCAGGTGAATGGACAGATCAAGTCGTTTAACAAAACCCTCTCTAACATTATGCAAAAAATGGTTGGTCAGAACAAGAAAAGTTGGTCAGACATGCTCCCCAACGCCCTTTGGACTTATCAGACAACGACTCGTAATTCCACCCAGGTGACCCCGTTTTCCCTGGTGTATGGAGCTGAGGTCGTCTTGCCCATCGAGATTCAGTTTCCTTCATTGCGTACGGCGGTCTACAACCAGCAAGCACCAGATAGAGTTTCCAAAATCTATCTAGCAGAATTAGAAGCACTGGACGAGAATAGGCTTCGCGCATTACACAACCTGGAAAGACATCAGAGCAAGAAGGCTCGAGGTTTCAACAAGAGGGTTCGCCTCCACTCTTTCCTGCAATGCGATCTGGTACTGGCCCTTAGGGCGCCAATGATTCCAGGCAGGAAACTACCCAAGTTGGAGCCCAAATGGGAGGGACCTTTAATCATCCATAAGGTCTATCCCAATGGTGAGTACTCACTAGTGACTATGGATGGAGAGTGTGAAACTCCTCCCACCAACGCCAAGTTCCTCAAGCAGTAATTTTCCTGAGCCTAAGGGTACTGCATGACCCTAAACTGCAACCGCGGTCCCCCATGACCATAAACTGGATCTCGGTCAAGCAAAACCTTAAACTACATTTGGACCTACATATAGGCCCCTTGGGTTCGAGTTCTAAGACCTTAAACTAGGATCCTTGTGGTCCAACATTACCTTAAACTGCATGCTCGTCCTCACTGTAAGACGTTAAAATGCAAGCTGTTCAGGCCTTCCTAACTAAGGCCTAGCCTCAGGCACCTTGGCCTTCTCAGTCCCCTTAGCCCAGTCCTTATCCATAGTGTGTGGTGTAGTGCAGGACTATGTCCTCATTCACCTTGGGTTACCCGGCGCATCGTGCACATTCCTGGATAAAATACCTCTCTTGTTCTCATCCTACTGATGTTAAACTGTGCTTCTTGAACTACGTGCGGATTGATTCCCATCCTCATGGGATACATAGGATGGCCTAAACGTCTAGGTTTCAGGTCCAGCCCCATCTCTTAGGAGATCCCATGATCTCTCAGTCAACTTGTCCTCTTGGCCTGTCCCTCCCCGCGGGGGATACATAGGTGTGGTACAGGGTTTTTGGCACTATGCCCCCTCCTCTCGGGAATTCTCCATCTTTTGGACACTCTCAAACTAAGCCCTTTGACCCTTTCCAGTGGTCCGCTAATGTTTTCATAGCACTTTGTTCTAGGACCTGGAGTGTCATATTCGACTTAGGCAAGTTTTTTCCTCTTTCCAAGCTTCGTGCTCCCCATCTTTCGGGCCTCCGTTATCTTTCACACCCGGAGGGACCCCCAAGAATGGCTTGGATACAACGCCTAAGGGCTCTCATACCATCACGGGCCAATTCCCCTGAGGGTTTTAGACAACAAATTGATACAAATACCTCATTTCGAACATGGTCAGTGGTCAATGCTCATTTATTTGTCCTTATTTTAGGCTAACGTGACAGGACGCTGTGTTGAGAACATGGTGAGAAGTAGTCCTCAGTCATCACGCCGACTCCTTCAGGACCTGAATGTTGGTTGCATGATTCACATTATGTTCCACCCCATCGTGTCAAGGTGGAATCTCAACACTCCTTGCACTAACCCTCAGTGTACCTCCACACATCAGGCGGACACAGCTGCGTGACGGCATCTCTCGGTGCTCCCGCGATCTGAGCGCTAAGAGTTTATGCTTGGGTTTTCTCTAAGGACCATGCGCAGATTGACACTCATCCCCATGGGAAATGAAGAGTCAACCAGACATTGCGTTTCGGGCCCAGCTCATCTGAAAGCTAGTGTCTCCTTCCCCCTGATTGTTGGAACCTCGTCGGCTCCTTGGCCCGAGGCTCCTCGCCCAGAATCGTGCGCGATGATGGTATGAGAATATTCCCTCATCTACATTGGGTACGCCTAATCACATCATGCATGTTACCCTAGGTCCAAGCCATACGACCTTAAACTGTGCTGTTTGGTCCTACCACATGACCATAAACTGTGATGATATCATCCTGGGCGCATGACAGAAAACGACACCGCATTGTGGTGACTTCCCCATAGGGGACATCATGTTGGTTATCAGACAATTACCATACCATTTTTCAATGCCTGTTATGGATTGATTATTGTGGAGATTCCGTGAATTTCTACCCTAGGCCAGTTGTTCCACGAAAGAAAAACCATTCACCTTCAAAGACAAACAAGATATATCAAATACTGCTTCTCTTGGTGCAAGGGATAGACCCGCATGCCTCTTTGGGTCCAGCTTGGCTGCTAATGCATCATGTCTATCCTGCCTTTGGGACCTTGACCACGAGGCCACGTGGCGTGGTGAGTAGGACTACGTTCTCATTCACATCGGGTTTGCGGTAACCACACCACGTGTGCCCTGTTATGAGAATTAGCCCTTCTGTTTCTTGTCCTGCACGATGTTAAAAAGCAACCCCAAGAACTATATATGGCTTGATTCTCATCGTTATGAGATACGTAGGAGTGCCTGGGAACTTCCCCATAGGCCCAACCTAACTTTCGTGTTCCGTCCCTTGACCTAAACACGTCTCTAAGGAGCACATGGTAAGAAGGACCTTTCCCCCATTCACGTCGGGTTCCATAACCACTTTACCACGTGTCTCCCACTTCCCTTACTCTTTTGGTCAGATCTGTAAGACCTTAAACTAATATAATTTTCTAGAACTACATGTGGCTTGATTCTCATCCTTATGAGATACGTAGGAATGTCTGGACATTTTGTCTTGGGTCCAACCCCAGGGATTACCAAATCCCGTCCCTCCTCACTATCGGCCCCTTGGCCTGGCATCTTGGGGAGTGGTGTAATTCCGACATCTACCCTGAATAAGTTCGGGATGCCCCATAGTGATGTTGGGAAGTGACAGTTCTATCACCAGAGAGGTCCTGTCTGAAAATTATGATGATCTGTGACTAGATTAATATGTCCGACTAATGTGCCTCCACCGCAATGGCACAATTTTGGGAGTGTTGGAATCTGTTTAAAGAAACCACCACTACACTTTCCACACTTTGCGTGCCCCGTTATTCGGATCTTCATCCTCTTCCATGTTTGATGGGACCCCCTAATAGTATGGATGCTAGAACTTTGGTCCGCCTGTTGTAACAATATGGATGCTAGACCTTTGGTCCGCCTATTGTAACAATATGGATGATTGACCTACGGTCCGCCTGCTATCCTGGGCCAACGTTCTGGAAGACTGGTCATGTTTGATGGGACCCCCTAACAGAATGGATGACAGAACTTGGTCTGCCTGCTTTAACAGTATGGATGATTGACCTACGGTCTGCCTGCTATCCTGGGGCAATGTTTCGAAAGACTGGTCGATGATATTTGAGTTAGGCCCCGTGTTGCGAACATGGTCAGTGGTCAGCCCTCATTTTTTGTCCCCGTTTCAGGCCAATGCGAAATGGACGCTGCATTTATGCCATGGTTAACAGTTATCCTCCATCGTCACGCCCCCCATAGTGTTCCAGATTTGGGTAACGTGATTCACCTTTTTCATCTCCCTATGTTCGGATGGATTTCAATGCCCCCGACATTGCCCCACTCGTGTGCCAGAACACATTGAGAAGATGATATATCAATCGGTCTGAGTTCCTCTCCTCAGAAATCCAGGCCCAATTTCGGATGCCTGAAGCTTGGTTGACGCTCCCATGAAGTGGTAGATTATGGTTGAGCATATCAAACCAAAGGTAAAAATAAATGGATTTTTCCATATATTGGATCGGGATGATGAGAAGTACAAGAAAAAGTTAATGAGATTGCCAAAATAGGACCTTAAGGATTAGTGTTTTGGATTGATCTTTCCAGCGCCGCTACCCTTTGGCTGGTGGCCTCCAGGACTACTTCTCCCTCCCTGAAAACTCTCTCTTTTTCAGTAGCCGTAGATTGCAGTTCGCAAATCCTATATTGTGCTTGTGCTCGTTCTGTTTGAAGTACAGTCATATGGTGAATCGCCTCCATCAGTTGTTCTTGGGCGTCCGCCAGCTGGGCCGTCAGTTGCTCCATGTGATCTAATCATGTTGTAATGAATACCTCCTTCTCTAACGCCTGCCCTTCGAGGAACCAGACTTCATACTCCGTCCTCAGGAACACTCGGGTGCTCACCAATCTTTCTCAACATTGGGAAACGTTGGTGCACCAACTGATCTCATGTATCTTCTCAGCCATGTAATCACGAACTGTCAGATGAAGGCGTTGAGCGTCAGCCCTTCCAGCACACAAGAAGGGAAACCAAGTCTGGAGTGATCCCATCCTCCTCATCCAATACATCTGACGCTACCTGAGAAAGCCCTGGATACACTTCCACCCTTTGCGTCATGTCATCCGGCTCTCTTCGGCCGCTTCCGAGTCTGAATCATCTATCTCCTCGTGATCAGTAGGCCGGTACGCAGGAAAGGCAGCCAGCAGGTCAACAACATGTTCTGCCTCTGGGATTCCTTCACAAGGAATAAGATCCTCGACATATGGGCAACCTTCCTCTCTCGCCCTGACAACGGCGGTGCCTCCATCATCTTTCAGCCTTGCTCCAATGATAGCACCACTGATGTCTGCCACCCCTACTCACCAATTGTCGGGGCCAACTCAGTTTTGGAGGTATGTTCTGGAGGAGGTGGTACATCTTCCACTGGTCAACTAACGGACGGCCCGGGCTCAGCAGCCCGACGAGCCTCCAACGACGAGATCTCTGTATAAGGATCATCCATATTAGTTGGGTTTTCTGACAGTAATCACCATTAGCAAAACATGGGACTCACAGGAACCCAGAGCATCAGTATCCGGTGTGCTGGCTGCTATAGGAGCTGTCGTGGAAGGAGACCCCTTAGTGCTTGTCAGTTCGATGATGGGCGTCAGATCCCTATCTTGTCCCATCGGCGCTTCTCCTCCCTCCTCTATTGGGGACGCCTAATCAGCGCCTATGTGCTCCTGAGTGAAATGGAGGGATGGATTAGAAATTTCAGAAGAAAATGGATGAAGAAGGAAAGTGAATAAGGATTGAGACAAACATTGAGTATCTCGGTTATGTCGAGATCAGAGCCAAAAATCTTGCCGCTCTCCCGGAGACTCCCTTGGTTGGCCACCCCCTGCGACCCCTCACCTTCGGGTTATCCTTCTCCTTCACCTTCTACTTCATCTTCTCCTTTTCCTTCATCTTCTCCTGTTTCCTCCTCCTCCTATGACTCTTCATCACTATCACCTTCTCCCGGCGGCATCACTTCTGGATCATTCTCTTGGCCAAGAATCACTTTCACCAAGAAAGGTGGCTCCGCACCCCGACCTCTTTAGCGCGCATATGTGTCCATGGATGTTAGATATGCATGTCGCCGATGGATTTTTACTCGGTCAGTAACTCTAATGAGCCCAACCTCTGGCAGCTGGATCCCGTCCTGTATTATCTTTTTCCAGATGGCTTCAACGCTCATTGATTGCCACAGGGTCATCCAGGCCGACTACAATTCCTGGAAAATTGCATCTTGGGAAGGTTTGAGCAGGTATCTTATCTGCTTCCCAGGCAGTTCTCTGGCCACCTCATGTGACCCCCCTCCATGCAATGAGGTCGCAGCGACACCATGCGATGTCCCTACTGCTGAGGTCCCAGCCTGCGCAGGCCTCACTGCTTGGCGTATACTTGGCTCCCCCGTTCTAGCAGCACCTTGCTTGCTCCCCCGTCGCCCAGTTTCCATGCAGGTAGTCTCGAGTTGCTGGGTACTCTTGCGTAAAATCCCCTTAGGGTACGCGATTGTCCAGTGTTCGGCATACTCAGTTGATAAGCCGGCGTCGACCCAGTAGGAGGAAGGGTAATGACGTCACCAGAGCCATAAGTGGTGAAAATTAAACACATATGGAGAAGGATACAGGTATTCTTCTCCTCCTGGATGTCCGTGAATACCTTATTCGACATTCGTTGGAGGCACCCGAACTTCTTGGTGAACCAGGATGACATATAAGGCTCGCAGATGATCTTCCCATCAATCCGAGCTATAATCACCCCGCCTCGGATGCTGTGGAAGTATTCTTGCTACTCCAGAGAGCCTTTCCCATTGTCCACCATCTGGACGACCAGGGTGGGGAACGTGCTGAAGTTGAAATTGGAATGGTTACCGATTCAGATCCTTACGCCCTCCTCGTTGAGCGTCATCAGTGCAACCCTAACAATATTCAGTAGATATGGTCGTAGGCCATTTCCCGGAGGACGAACAACATTCAGAAAGGTGTATCCGCCAAGATGAGTCGCCACCCAGCCATGAAAGATATGGAAGGGGCCACATACTCTCCGAGGTGACCCCCCTCTGGAGATGCGTCCCAGGATGGCATACAACCTAGCAAACACGAGGAACGCTAGATTGAACCTTTTGTTGGTAGCCATGGTGCCTTCCATCAATAGAGTTGCTGGACGGACGCCCATTCTTGCATCCCGCACTGGAAGGAGCCACCCGCTCAAGAAGGTGGTGAGGAACCCGGCATATCGGACGTTCGGGTCCTGGGCCTCAATGACGCGGTAGCCCCACGATTGGTATTGCCCCACCTCCAGGGTCCTCCAGTACGATCCATTCTTGCTCCTCTAAGCCGCGGTTGGGCACCGTTTACCTCGTCCCAACATATTGATTGTCAGGTCCTTCTCCAGGACCTGGCTGAACCATTCCTTGTAGGTGATGTCCTTCCGGAAGTCCTTGACCCCCAACCTCTCTTTGGCCAGCTCCAGAAGGTGTCACGTCAGCATGGGGGTCCACGACATGTCTTCCCAAGTGTTCATTAGAGGAATGAACTCGTCGTATTGGTATCCCTCCAGTGGGATACCTTTGATGCAGTGAATTTCCTAGAGGCTGATGCCAACTTCCCCATGGTGAAGATGGAATGTGTTGGTGTCAGGGGACCGCCGGGTAAACAGCTCCGGCCCAAATTCAGGTTGACGGTAGAAGTGGAACTGTGACGTCCACACCGCCTCGAACAGAACAATGTGCCGCAGCTCAGCCCCAAATTGGTCGCACTTATGGTGAACCCAGTACACTCAAGCCCACTCACTGGTGAAGTTGCCTTCAGACCACAGGTCCCAATCTTGCAGCCAGCCCTTAGTGTCATCTGTGATGCTCTGACAGAACATGCTTGCGTAAAGGGCTGGGGAGCTCTCCGCAACATGATCACCTCCATTAATGGTCCTTGTCCTTGGGTTCAGGACATCCACATCAATGTGTTTGGTCTCTTTAGAAGGATGACCATTGTCGGTGATGTTGTAACGGGGAAGGTTGTCCTCCCGAGTCACCCATGACCACGGTGTGTCCACCTCGAAGCCCGGCAGTGGGACCTCCTCCAGGATGCCGAAGTTCTAGAGCGGGAGGTTTTTAGACAGAGGATACCCTTTCTGGGCAGGGTTCAATAGGTTGAACAAGGTAAGGTTGTCGGAAACAACCACCTTGGCGCCATAAAACTCTTCATTTTCCACCATTTCAGCTCTATGAGCATCGACTTCCCCCTCATCGACCTGGTTCGCGACCATCTTGAGTTCTTTGAGAGTTGCGTTTAATCCCGATGGGCTGTGCGAAATCGGAAAGCGTTGCGCGAAATTAGGATCTATGGAGCGCAATTCTGGAGCAGGGCACGAAATCAGAACCATTGGCACGAAATACCCTGATTTTGCACGGAAATACGCCCGAAACCCAGAAGGAATTACGCACTGCCAAAGAATTTTTTACGTGCAGCCTCATAAGCAATTGCGCGTACGAGAGAATTGAGCCTATCACACAGAAAAGCTTGTGTACAGAACATGGGACCCGAGGCCCCTTTTTATAGGTGAGGCTGGGGTTCCGCGCTACGCGGAAAGCGAATTCCATGCCGACCCGGAGTTTTGTGCGCCCCGTTGGGCTTTTGCGCGCAAAGTGCTCATGAAGTCCACCACTTCGGCGTTTCAGCGTTTCCCTCGGAATCCGATCTTTGTGACCTCTCTCCGATCCAATTCCGAGGGGGGGGGGCATTTGTAGACGGCGAAAAAGTCCGTAACTCCTAAAGGATGTTCCTAAATGACCAAGCGAAGTCATAGTCATACTTGGAGGCCCAATCTAGAGGGCCCATAAGTAGTGCACTAAATTAAGGAGGACTGGCGCAAAACAATGTTTCCTGCGTGAAGGAAGTTCAAGATTCGAGAAAAAGAACTGGGGTGGCGTGCAATTTTTCACGCCCGGTTCTGTGCGGTTAGATCTTTTGCGCCGACCGGTCCTAGTGTGGAAGATTCCATGCATCGCCTAGATTCCGCGATGCCTAAGGCCTATAAATAGAAGGAGACCCCTTCCATTTCAGGGTTGCGGAATTTGGACCAGCTCCCATGCGTTAAATTGGACTCTCACACGTGCAATATGACATTTAGGTATTGACCCTTTTCACGCAACCTTACCCCAGAGTTCTCCTTTGCACGCAATCCCATCAGCTTAAATAAAATTGCAAACTCCTCAGGGTTCTACCTTTGTGCGCAATCCCTTCCATTGCACGCAATCCCGTCATTAGGTTTTTCCCTACCTTAGGGATCAGTTGTTGCACTCGCACGCAATCCAAGCCCGTTGGGCACAATCCCACTAGCTGCACGCAATCCCCCTGCCCCAATTGCGCACCATCCCAATGTTTTGCGCACAAAACTTCTCTTTGCGTGCAAACCCCAGGACCCCTCACCTTGCCGCCCCCCGAGTGCCTCCCTACATAGGCGCCCTATTTCCTCTATATCGGGCATGCTTGCTATGCGTCGTTTTCCCGTACGGCCTTCCAGGATCGTACGATGTAACCTCAAGGTCCCTTGGGCTGTGTTTCCCATTATGTTGCTTTGCCTTATGCTCCTTCGCATAGGAATGCTAACATCTATTGATTCTTCGCATAGCCACGCTAACGTGGACCCCTCGATGGTTCGCCCTACGCCCCCCCTTTTCCATGGACTTGCTGATTCCTTCCCTCCCACAAGGGGTAGAGGGTGTTGGGCATGTAAGACCTAGGGGTGTGGAGCGAACCCACCTCGTCCGAGATGTAGGAAATTAAACAGCCAAGCACCTCATCCTCAACACATAATGGTAAACTGTGATCTAACCCCGTGCCTCACACGCAGGTTCCCCCCAGCTCAGACATTATTTAAACTGCTCGTCTCCACAAGAATGGAATATTCCTCACATGGAATGATATCATCCCTCTCGGAGTGGCATTTGTCCATGGGGGAAGGGCTGCCTCAGAGTGTAAGCCCTTAGCCTCTCTTGCAGAAGGTAACACCAATGCACCTCCATACTTCCCCACTGCCAAGGCTAGGGGAGGGTGTGATAGGGAACGGGAAATATCCTTTGTTCGGTCCCAAATCCCTCTCCCTCTGTGCTTTGTCGCATCACGGGCCTCCATCCTGGAGTAAGCCCCGACACCATGGGCTGCTCAATGTGTAAGCCCCTCTCCGCTTCTCATGGACACACCCTTCATGACATGATCGTATGGTCCCTGTTGCCTCTTGTTTCTCACACCAAGCGTGACTCACGTGGGCTTAGAGTGGACATGGACCATGACATCCTCTTATGGGCCGCCTCATAGCATAAGCCCCATCCAGGTGAACTATGAGGACTTTGATCCGTGCTAAAGCATGGTAAGTAGGTAGCCTCCACGAGGTTCAAGCCCATCACCCGGTCATTCCGACTTCTTCACGTCAGTTCGACAACAATTTGGGCCACCTCAGAGCATAAGCCCCAAATTGCCCATCTAGCATGACGTTAAACTGTATGCACGTCCAGCATGATGTTAAACTATATGCTCGTCCAGCATGACATTAAACTGTCTGCCTTGTCCTACATGACGTTAAACTGTATGCCCGAACTACGTGGACATTAATCCGTGCTAAAGAATGGTACGTAGGTAGCCTCCATGAGGTTCAATCCCATCACTCAGTTGTTCTGACCCCTTAGTTTCGGTTCACCAACCACCATTATAGGCTGCCTCAGAGCGTAAGCCCCATACCCACCATTATGGTATGCCTCAGAGCGTAAGCCCCATACCAACCATTATGGGCGGACTCAGAGCGTAAGCCCCATACCCACCATTATGGGCCGCCTCAGAGGGTAAGCCCCAAACCCACCATTATGGGCCGCCTTAGAGTATAAGCTACATACCCACCATTATGGGCAGCCTTAGAGCGTAAGCCCCATACCCACCATTATGGGCCGCCTTAGAGCGTAATCCCCATATGCCCCCATCCCGCATGACGTTAAACTGTATGCCCGAACTACGGGGACTTTGATCCATGTAAAGGCATAGTACGTAAGAATCCTCCATGAGGTTCAAGCCCCCTTCACTTCATCACCCATCCTGATTATTACCCGAGCTGCCACATCCCGGTGGGATCATGACACCTCATTCCACTCCACAGTATCTGGGAAGCCGCCTACGTGCTGGCCCCGACATCGGTGTTCCCCCCCAGGGGGTTATTCAATCTGATCCACTCTCAGTGTTCCAATCAGTCCGATATGTCTCCATTGGATGTTAAACTCGCGGCATGCCTCGTGTTAAACATGGGAAGCTGAGGAAAACCTCAGATACATGCCTGTGGCATGCCAATTCCCGGTGTTAGATGTGGGATGACTTGGGCTTCTGTAACCTTGAGAATCCCTATAATAAGGGACAGAAGATAGACATGACAATCCCCCAGTGTCAAGACACGCCAACGACACTCCAGCATGACCATTCTCCTCACCGAAGGTTGCTTCCCTGACCAGACCACTTGGAGCATTTCGACGGAAGAAGCGTAATTAACTGACGTCCATGAAGATATGGCGCCAAGAATGAGATTCATGAATACATATTAAATCTATGAGGGAGACCTGGACTAGGTGATGAGCTCCGAGGAGGAATCCATGGAAGGAAGAACTGACATCCCATCATCCCGGTTTCGATCAAGGAGCAGACGTCCCCTAAACAAGGAATAGATGCCGCCCGCCTTTGGAAAGCGGGAATGCGGGGAAACAAGCCGCGCGTCCTCCTCTGCATAACAGATGCGCGCACGCGCCCTGGTGAAAGCGTCAGAAACAGACATGTTATGATATTTCCTCTTCACCGACCCTTTTGTTAAATTAAATGAATTATGAGATGTTTATATTGATACTAGTGCCTTCATTTTCTTTGTTGGATCCTCTATTGTGGTGGATTCCATTATGGGAATGTACAACATGAGTTTTGAGGTAGGTGGTTCTATCTCTTACTTGTGTTGGTGAACTGTATTACTCTTATTTTTGATGAATTGTTTTATTAAATGAAATGTAATAATTTATTGAATTGTTTTGTGTGAGCAGAACTATGTTTTTTTTATAAAATATTATTTTCATATGGTTTGAGTAAATGATTTTTTTCAAATAATTGAGAAATGGTTTTGTGAAATGGTTTTTGAAGAATGATGTGATGAAATTGTTTGATGAAATGGTTTGTAAAATAGATAACATGCAAATCCTTGGGTACTTAGGTGGAAGTTATAGTAATATGTATCGTACACTATTGGGGGGTTTTCTCATGGGGATTTTCTCTGCTCCCTAGGCTTATTTTTCTAGGTACTTGTTAGACCCGTTGAGGGTCACTTTTTTGGGTGTTCTTCTAATTTCTAGATTAGATACATATGTATAGTGGCTTGAAGTTAATGGGATTACCTATGTTAGGTATCAATGTCCTAGATATCTGGTCCTAGTGTGATCATTGGTGTGTTGTTACCAATGCTTCTTGGCCAATTTTGGATGTTTTGGTTTGTATTATTTTGATTTTAATTCAATGAATTTGATTTGATATGTGATGCATGATTTTATTTGATTTTATGTATCCATTTTGATATATTTATATGAAATATCTTGAAACTAACTTACCTAATTTATTTAGAAATATAGAAAAGAGTGAAATTTAATTATTTTTCCATGATTTGAGATAAAAAATACTAAACTCTATATCATGACTTGTTTTATTCAATGTTTAGAATTATTGGATTATTTTTTAGAGACATGATATGGAACACCTAGGTGATACCCTACTAAGCATGTTATATTACACCTAGTGTACCCCATTGATAGTTCATAGAACTAGTTTTGTCTTTCAATATAGGGAATGGAATGGAACCACAGTTATGCGGTTAGGTTTTCTGTCAACTGGGTTTGGGTATCTAGATGGTGATATTTTGTGGGGTTTCCCATGATATAACATGGAGACTATTGGAGTATCTATTTTATTTTTGTCATCCCTTTTTTTGGACTTGTTTCTTAGAGTTTGTTTTACTACCAATTCAGTTGTATCACTTTCGTTGGTATCTCTCAGTTATAACATATATATATATATATATATATTCATGTTTTATTCTACTGTTTCATTCTGTACATGTGTATACATTTAATGTTGTCTACTTCAGGTTGGGTGAAATCATTCCATTGGTTTGTTTTTATTTCCTAAGTCCTATATTCCAGCCCATGGGGATCAAGAATTCCCTTCGGGTATGTAGAAAATTCGGTTTAGGGATCATTTTGAGAGGGTATTTGGGTCAGGTTTATTGCATACCCTGCCAAACTCAAGACCATGACCCTACCCCCATGATCCCTAGATCACTGGAGGAATTGGTCCCTATGGATCCTGCAACTACTGCTGCTCAAAAACCTAACCTTCCCCACAGACAAAACTCATATACATAACACATTTAGACTAGGTTACTTCTAATAAATATCTCGAAGTCTACATATTCCCCAAACCTCTTCCCACACCTAAATAAGATAATCTTGAATAGAATCACTATATATATCATGTCATACTATAAGAAAAATACTCTTTCTGGTGGTTAGTATACATGTTGTGGTAATGAATAGGTAGCCCAAACTAGAATAAAAAGGGAGGATTTCATCCTTAATATAGAATATATGAACACTTAACCTACCCTAAAAACCTATCTATAACTTGGAACATCTCATTTGATCTCCTCTTCTTGATATAAGAAGAATCCTCTAAACTGCACTGAGATGAATGCAACTCAAAAAAGTTAGAAACCCCCACCACAATAAATTTTTCTAATCCCTTATCAATAGTAAGATCCTTGAAAACCACATTCAAATATGAGGTCAGTTTAAAAGACCAGACCTGAGACCTCACCTACATATGAAGGTTGATCTCAAATTTCTTGTCTTTTTTATACTCACTTCTCTCGAACAATGGAGTAAAATTAATCAGCTCCACAAAATTAATCTCATTGTCTACCACTGACACAGTCCCCATATAAAGTTCCATAAAATTCTAATACATATCAAACCATAGGACCTCTATAAATAATTCCATAAAAAATACATCCTTGAAGGGTTTCCATAACAGACCCTCATATCTCTGAGTCTGAACCATCATTACCTGCAAACTCTTAACAGGTCCATGAAACCTGAATGCTACCAACTTCAACAAAAAATCAGTATGTATCTCTACAAGGTTAAATATCCATTCAATGACCTTGATCCAATATTCAACATCCTATGAACCACCCATTCACTAGAAGGCTAGAGGATTCTATAGTTATATATCTTGGTCAAATTCAACCATCAACAACCCTCCTATATGGGTACCTCTACCTCTGAATGACACAATATGGAAGACACCCAACTTAAGAGGCTCTAATGCCCAAACCAAAGGATATTTTTTTTTGAGTTCTCATCTTGGAGTTATTAAATGTCTGGAGGTACAATATGAGAATTCCATCCTTTAGGAATGTTCACTCCCTAGTTCCTTGGTGCCACTGTGGGACATTGATGTGGTATAATTGTCTGAACCACAAAAAAAGATACTCAATACACCCTTAATAGCTCAAATATATAGAAACATAAGAAATTAATAGGTGCACATGAACACATAAAATGACCTTAGTAAACACATCATTGAGCTACCCATAACCACTAGTAAAACCCCCTTACAACCTAACCAAATCTAACACCACATCACATTACCTACATGTTAGTCACATTTACAAATACATAATAGAAAAAATAGGCATTATCATATTAAATTAAATAAATGTCAGAAATTATATATTTATGAAATCACCAAATATATGATTACTATTAATTAATTAATTAATTTAAACCCATCAATCACAAAAAATAGGCATATGTCTTGTGAACCTACATACTTAACCATGACACATAAGCATACCCACTCTTACCAATCAGGAAAATAGAATATACTTTAAATTGTAACAACACAATAATACCCAAAAATAATATAAAACCATAACATCAAAACCTATAATGTAAAAAACCCCTTCCCTAAAAACTTGAAGGTCTAATACACGAGTGATGTCCAAACACAAGATTAACTCCCCTACCTATGTCCCATCCATCATATAATTTCTCTATTGAGTCCCAAATGATAAATAAAATGAAAAATTGGTTATGATACCATTTTGTGACACCTCATCCCTAATCACTTGGTCTATTCCAAGGTTCCACATAGCCCCAAGAACACCTACCTGTATGTAAGAGGTTTCTGACTAGCGGTGAGGACATAAATGGTACATGGGGAGACTATTCCATTCATACTATCTTAGTTCTACCGGGTCCCAAAAAATAAATCAAAATAAGGGGGGGGGATATGATACCATTTTGCAACACCTCAACTCAAATCACTCGGTCTGGTCCAATGTTCCACATAGCCTCACTCACACCTCCTTATATGGAAAAGGATGCAGACTGGTGGTGAGGGCCTAAATGGTACATGGGGAGACAATGCCCTATATATCAGGTGAATATCAGAGTAGAACATACCATAGAATAAATAACCAAATCAAAATCACAATAAGAGTAAATATATAAATAAATATTATAACATACCAAGATTTTTATATATTCCTTTGAAATAAATTTTAACTCTTTGATAACATTCTTTACACAGAACCCCGAGTCTAAATGAACCGTGATATATCATGGCCTTTATAATATATCTATTGGATTGATGGGTATGGATAGGATTTAGAATGATAGGATATATATATATATATATATATATATATATTTAAATAGATTCCTTATTTAAAATGTATTTATTAATGACTAATAAATAATCAATAAATTTTTATATAATAATTTCATGATTAAATGATCTATTTTATAAAGGAATGTATTTTTCTAGGTATTATGAATTTTTATATAAAAAGAATATATTGAACACTATTATAAAGTTATTTTAATGAAATTTATTAGAGATGTATGAGTAATCATTCATGCATTGGTTATCTAATGGTTAGGAATACAGATAAAATCATTTGAAGGTAAAAAGAGATATTTTTAAAAAAACTATTTTTATGTTTTTTGTGTGATTTTATCTTAAAAAATAAAATAAATAATTATTTATTAATGAAATTATTGAAATTTATATAATATATATTTAACGAAATATTTTAAAACTAATATAATAGTTTTTACTATGAAAGGAAGGAATGTAAACTTGACATTATGATTAAAAATTAATTTTTTTTCTAAAAATGGTTATTGTTGCATTTTGAGGACTTATTTTCATGTTCAAATTTTCCACATAAAGAAAATTAATTTGATAAAATGGATTCCATATTTTGAATCAAGATTTATAAAAAAATTAAATATGTCACCTTCATTTTTTGTCATAATGAATAGTAAGTACAGATAACATTTTTTACCACAGTTAGGGTTGAAATAAGTTTACCGGTGAAGGGTTAAACTAAATGATAAGGATACAAATTTCACTTAATATTGTTTAAATATTATTATTTTAATATATTTTAGACCAAATCATGTCTTCAATTTGAATTATTTTCCATTTTGTTCCACTTTCACATGAAAGTTTCTATAATCCCTATCGTAGGGTGGTGAAAAATTTACAATTTATATTTCCCAATGTAGTACAATGGATGAACAGAGTTGTATCTATTGATATTATTTTTAGTTGATCAAATAATTTTTTTAATTCAATTACTATATATATATTTTTTTTTTATGTTATTAATGTAAGGAAAAATAGGGCTCTAAAAATGAGGAATGAAAAATAAAAATAAAATATATAGATGTAGATTCATACAGAATGAATGTAATTCAAAAGAAAGATATTGTTCCTAGGATCGATTACTTAGGTTCCTTCATTATCAATTAATATTTCCTAAATTATATTTTATAGTTCATTCATAAACTGTTATATCTCTAATTTGTGAGTGTGAAATTTAGCATGCCAAGAAGACTTTATTGACACACCAAACCTCACATCCTCTAATAATCAAGTTTAATGAAACATCTCAATCAAGACTGTGACACCTTCCAAGACCCAAATCAATAATATGTTTTTTCTTCTAATAAACACACTCAAATTCATAGTATGAAGATTTTTTTTAAGGGAAGGTAGGTAATGGATTTTAATTAAAGAATATAATGAGTTCAAAAGTCTCAAAAAAGTGTAGTGGATGATCACCACACCCATAATAAGCACTGCTCTTCCCCTCACCATTAAAAAAATAAAAACATAAGTAATTAAAGTGAAAAAATTATAGAACACTACAAAATCCTCCACCAAGGCCAAGCCTTAGGTTAGTCACTCATGACCACGAGTGCAAGATATCATGGTGGAGAGAGATAGATAATAATGAAGTGATAGTGAATAAAAACTTTAATTAAAAATATAAATATGAGTTATGTAAAAAATAAAACATAGAATACAAAAAATAATCATCCCCCCTATGCACAACACCTCTATATTTATAGTAATTATGATCCTTAAAATCCCCTTGAAACATTGTTAAAAACTTATTTATCTTCTCTTTTTAATATTTATCCAAATTCATCTCCAAATTTTCATGTGATACGATATATAGATTTTTTATCTCAATTTAGATATATATTCTATTTATCTATTAGAAAAAATCATCCATATCCTGGTTCACATCTCTAAGGATTCACTAATTTGAATCGACCGCATCTTCATATAGATACACAAAATATTACACATGGAAACATCCTTTCTAGATATCCCGTAAAAATATTGGAACCTTATACATGGGAGTGGGTTGTCCAAATCTTCTTATCTATTTCTTACCGCACAAAATCCAATCTCATGTATTACTCTCCCAAACTGGATTTTAATATTTCAACACATTGTAGGAATAACTATTTTGAATTAGAACTCCATCTACCATCTATGAGGTATCATGATACGACATATCATACTTTTTCCCTTTATTTTATTTATTATATGTACCACATTGAACAAGATTTATACATGTATTTTCAAGGTGTTTTGGCACTAGTTTCCTCTTCTAGATTTCCCTTATCACCAGCCCAATCTATATATTTCATAAAATAAATATTAAACCATATTTTCATTTAAAATCACATACAACACGTCCAACATCCCATTTTAGTGGGAATTTTCAACACAGGACCTTCCCATGAGCCATAGTTACACCTCACTATGACGTTTAGTAAGAGATTTAATCATAGATATCTTAATATAAAACACATATTTGTCACTATTTGGATATATCCAAGGATATTCAAGTAGTTACCCATGAATATAATTCATCATCTTCATTTTAGGATCACATAGGCTAATCTGAGTTTCAGTGTGGTTCCAGGGTGGTTCCTGAACTCTTTGGTAGTGATGTGTCTTGAGAATTATATTTATTTATGGTGTACATAATGTTTCCTAGAAACTAATTGTGTAGTTATAACAATTTCAAGAGATGGAGGTGGTTGGGATGTGTTTGTGGTTGATCAGTGCTGTACAAAAGCAAAATTATGTCACTTTTGTTAAGTGAAATAATGGACAGAAAAACTCATGTCCCACGTCAATTATATTCTTGGGATTGAATTATCCAAAAAAACTCTTACTAATATAAGTTTTAATGTGGTTTGGATTTGATATTTGAGGGATAAAATGTTGTGGGTTTTCAATAATAGTTTCACTATATAATGATTACCTCCATCTTGTTTTAGTTCCTTAATTTTTAAAAATAGTTATAATACAAGCCTTTTTATAAATTACATCTTATTTACCTAACTTTATTCAATCCCTTGGTGATCATAGGTGCGTATTTGGAGACCATTGTCCATCATTTGATTGGTTTTGGCCCTCAGATTTGGGAGATAAACTATTTGTGAACCGAGGTGAATTCATATTTTATTTTTCTTTATCTTTTTCATATCCTTTATTTTTAAGAGGTTGTGATAATAGTGTTGATTTAGTTTTGGATTTTTTTTTCATAATGTGGGATGGTCATGGATAGGATTTTTGGTTGATCCTTGTGTGTTGGGTGGTTATTAGTTAGAGTTTTATTATTATCTCATGGAATGATTGTTAAATACTTAGTTGAGGTAGGGGATTTGATACATCTACTTCATTATTTATGTGAAAATAATTAAATTATCATGATTTTTATTCCTCTGGGAGGTTTTTATGGATTAACATAACACGATAATGAACCATAATAAAATAAATTGAAGGTACTATGTTGATTAACATATTATTTATGGAATTTCATAATATTTCTTATTATTGATGGATTTTTGTTATTATTGCTATGATAATTATGTATATTATTGTGATATACATTTTTTATATTATTGATATATTAAAATATTCTTTCATAATGGTTTAATCACTTAACATTGGTAATTAATTGGTTATATGGAAATCTTGAATTAATGTGTTATTGTATAAGAGTAAAATTTTATTTTATGATAAATGAATTTTTAAATAGAAGTTATTTAGTGCGAATTAATACTTTGTTTTACTTTTATTTTATTATATATGGGGTCTTTATTATTATGGTTATACTATTAATGGTTGGTTATTGTGGTTAGATGAGAATATGTAGTGTAAATTGGTTATGGTTGTGGGCTATGGGTTATTGTTTAGTTACGGTAATGGTGGTTGGTTGGTTTCGTGGAAAGGGGGTGTTTTATGGTGGATATGGTGGTTGTTGGCTTGTGTTGTGGGGATGTTTATATGGTGATGGTTTGGTTATTTTAGGGTGGTGTTATAGTTTCCCATTGGCATGGAATGTGTCTTGAATTAATGGTATCAATAATGGGTGATGATTTATAATTGAATAATGAAGGGTATTTAAATTAATAAACGATGGGGTGGTTAATGGTAAATGATTATGACTAGAATAAATATAATTAATAAATGATGAATGGACTGGGGTGGGAAGTGGATTAATGAATGTTTTGGCATTAAATATGGTTAATTTAATGAAACAATGGATGGTAATGTAAAATCTATAAATTTCAAAGATGAATGAAATGTGGAGTTATGTGGTTGTTTTTTATGGTCATATGGGGATTCTTATATTATAGTCATGGTTGCAATTGTTGGTTGGATATAATGGTGGAAAGGTGGATCTTATGGGATATTATGGTATTTTTTTTAAAATTATACACTTATGCTAGTATTTTTTATGATTATTATATCCATTTTATTTTACTTTTATTTCAGATACACCACCACCAAGGTCAGGTAACCTAACTGATGCCCATACGAGGACATAGGTTCTAGGTGTTTTCCCAAACATCTCAATTATAGAGGGAACAGACGGTTGAATTGTTTCTCCTCCTCACTCGCCCTTTATATATATCATTGGTTATGATGGATCAATAACTGAGGTATATGCACAGGTTGTAATGGATAATGATTATAGTGTACATATAATTATTGACATGGTTGGGGTTATAATGTGGATTCATGTTGTAGTTAATGCAAGGTAAGGGGTGGGTACAAGGTTTATTTACATCGTGTTCATGATAACCAACTATAAATAGGATGAGATATTCTATTTTGATGTAGTTATGTGGTATGTGGATATGGTTATGAGTTTGTTATTGTGATGTAGTAATTGGTTATATATATATATAATGTATTGGAGAATAAAAAAAATATCATTGAGGTGAAAGAGTGACCACATCAATGGGGAAAGTTGTTACAAGGTACAACTATGCAAATTATTTTTATACTATGTTACTATACTTTGACCTGTTATTGCGTGAGAAAGACTTAATGAGGTTGGGTGGTAGTTAACTTGGAATAGGTGTATGCTAGTTATTTCTTTTATTCACTTTGGAATTAGTATGATTCTTTCCAATTTTCAGGATAGGTTTTGGGGGTGATACTACTGATTATATATATATATATAATCACCCATATATATATATATGTGTGTGTGTGTATATATATATATATATGATTTTTGAGTTTCTAGGAGGGAGTTGGTGACTGAGTTGGACATTACTAGCTCACGGCTTGGAGTTGTTTTTAGAGTCACCGTTGTATGATATTTCTATTGGAATTGTATTTTAGAGACCTTGTTTATGTATGAAATTAATATTCATTATGGATGGGTATTAATTTATATTTTTATGGACTTAATTGGTGGTTTAATTTATTATTTCTTGGATTATAAGGGTAATTACTTCCATGTATGGGTGTTTATACCATCAGTGTTAGTCTTAAACCCTTGGACTATTAGTGGAAAACATCATGAAATAAACTCATATTCTCCACCAAACTAGGTAGGATTTCTAGTGGGGATGGGTTTTGAAAAAGTGGTATTAGAGCCATGGATGGGAGTTAGGATAGATGCAAGAGTTAATCATTAGTGATGACTACATGGGTTTGGTAGGGAAACAATGTTAATCAAACTTAGTATGTGATGTAACAATAATGACTAGCTAGGATATAGGAAATTACATCCCCTATGATCTAATGCAAGGAAATTAATATTATTGAACATAGTAGGTAAGATGATGTTGTTCACAGGGATGAGAACTAGGATAGGCACAAGAATCATTCGTGATTGGAATTTTGGTTGTATTGGGATGATTTGGGAAGATAAAATACGTCTAATTAAATGATCTTTAATGAGATTTCATGTTTTCAGGATTAGGATTTCTTTTATTATCTTTTAGATATGTATGGTGGTCATTGTATGATTCTGTTTTATATTAGAGACGTACAATAGGATGACTTGGTTGGTCATATGAGGGTTGATCTGACTGAGGATGACTCCTAGAGGAATATGTTGTAAGAGCTTCAATTTCAAAGCATGAAGAATCTTTATGGGAGTGTCTATGATTATGATACATATAACTAGTTAATGGATTTGTAGATCAAATTTATTTTGATCCATTTTACTAAGGATAATTTAATTGTGTTGGTTGTTATTATGTTAAGGGGAGTTTTGAGTTAGAGGTGGTTTTTGTTCCTTGGGGAGCATGATGAGTCATTCATTTCATGAGACAATTTTTTTTTAAAGTAGTTTAGAGTAGAGTTTCTTTATTTGATGATTAAGGTAGTGAAGAAGTTTTATTTTCTTTATATTAAACATAGGAGAATGAGCTATGGGATCTTGAGATTAAATTTAAGGGACTTTTCTTTTTTTCCCTTAATTGTTTTTCCCAATGAGGTGGCTAAATCATGAAATTTTAAGGAGGCATTGTGTCTCACTATTAAACACATGGTCACCCCTATTTACTTTTCATATGTATCTAGAGGTTCATGTTATGGTATATGTGATTAATAGGATTGGTAAATAGTCTAGATCATCTCAAGTGTTAATTTATCAAAAATTCATAAGGAGTAGAGTTATATATGGGAGATCTTAGATGCTAAGGTAGTCAGGGTTTTAATCAAAGGGGGGTCGATCTTAGAAGTATTCTTCACAATTATCTCGACATTAATCTACCAGGAGATATATTATAGTTTGATTTTATTATGTAGGTTGTGTTTATAATTATTTATAGTTCTTGAACATTCTTAGTGGCCAGTGTGACATTGGTGGTCCGCTTCTGGTCCATTTTCAGCATCAGTTTCCACTGAGGCCTTATCATCAGTATGGTTAGTAGGCTTTCATACAAACTAGGGGGATGAAGAAAGCATATTATAATCCTATTATGTCCCTAAACCTCAGAGAAATATGGTTTCAAATAGTCACATAGGTATTCATCATCATAGATAGTGTGGCAAAGGAGGATAACATGGTTGGTTATATGTTATAGATACGTCAACACCAAGTAGGACATAGATATTCTAAGGTACCATATTCTTATCTTATAATTTGGATTTTTCTTTTTTTAATTTTAGATATTTGTATTCTTTTATTACAACCATCTTCATCCATTCTTGGGACTCAAGGTGAAGAGGCTTCCAATTACCTTGGCATTGACTATGTTAGTTTGAGGCCAGTCTAATATATTTGATGTGGGTCGGGGTTGTGGGATGATGATGGGGAAACATCATTCATTGGGGGGGGGGTTATTATTATTGTAAATATAACTATATTATTTAATTATTAGTATGGTCGGGTTTTACTTTGTACGTGTATCCATATATTGTTTTTGGAGGATTGTTTCATTCTATGATACATAAGGACAACGTGTGCTCTTTTTTAGAAATTTAGACTATTATATGGGTCATAGGTGTTTAGAACCTTTATTTTTGAGTTAGTGAATCATTCATTGTGCTTAGTGAATATTCAGGTAGAAGTGTATCCTAGTATTTTTGATGCGTTCTTGAATATTTTTTCCAAAGAGGTTTTAACATTGCCCCATCAACAAAATATTATGTTTAGTATAGATTTGTAGCCTATTACCTCTTATATTATAGTGAAATATTATCAAATGTAATATTCTAATCTATGGGAGTTCAGGATTAAAATTAATGGATTGATGTATAAGGGTAACATCTAGCCTAATGTGTCATCATAGGGTGCTTCAATGTTATTCATTAAGAAGGAAGATGGTAGTATGAAGTTGTGTATATACTATCAGCAATTGAACTTGATAATGGCCAATAATTGTTATCCCATTCCAAGGATAAATGATTTTTTTGAATAGTTTAATGGATCCATATGTTTTTTTTAAAATTTACCTATAGAATAAATATTATTAAATGAGTGTCAATGAGGAGGATATTCTAAATAGTTCTTTTAGGTGTTGTTATAGTCACTTCAAGTACATAGTTATTTCATTTTCTGTCATGATTTCTCCAGTTGTTTTCTTGGTACTGATGAAATATACACTTCTTGAGTTCCTATATTAGTTTTTGGTAGTTTTCATCGAAAAACTTCTCATGTTATCAAAGTTAGAGGATGATTATATTGAGAATATGAGGACTATATTAAAAGTACTTAAGAATCATCGAATCTATGATATGTTTTCCAAGTATAAGTTTTGGATGTGTGAGGTGAATTTTCTTGGGCATGTATTATCCCTATATGAAGTTATAGTCTATCATTTGATGATTGAAGTAGTTTTTTGTTGAAAAGTACCCAATAATGTCACATTGGTTCACATTTTACTTGTTATTTCAAGATATTATAAGAGGTTTATGTACAATTTTTATTGAATTTTACCCCTTTTATAACATTTAAAAGGGTGAAAAAACTATTATACGGTCTGATAAATGTTATATATCTTTCTACTACCAAAAATAGATGTTGATCGATGCCCATGTTATTTGGTTTCTTGATGAAGGAGTTATGCTCAAGGTTTTATGTGATGCTTCTTATCTCATCTTAGAGTTTTTTTGACAAAATAGGGACTGAAAATCTCATAGTAGTCTTGGAAGCTACATCTTCATGATCATAACTATGTCACCCATGATATTGAGTTGGAAATAGTGGTGTTTCTCTAAATAAGAGATTAAATTACTTCATTAGTAAATAATTTATAGTATTTATAGATTGAATTTTTTTGAGATATATCTTATCTCAGCAGGATTTGTATCTACATCAATATAGGTGGATGGATTTATTACAATATTATAAATTTGAGATCTTCTACAACCTAGGGAAAAAGAATGTTGCCATTGATTTTATGAGTAATCTTTCACAGGGATATAATTTTTGAGAATATTGAGATGCATTGAGAGTGATAGAGGTGAATATAGTGATGTAACTTGATATGCGAGAGGATAATGGCAATAGTTTCTTATATAAAATTACTTTCAAAAATACTTGTTATAATAGGTTGAAGAGTGAAAAATCATGGATCTTAAGGTAGAGTTTTGGTGTGATAGTTTCATTGGTTGTAACGCTCATGAGGGATGGTAGAAGGATGATCAACATCAGGTGTTGTTTTAAGGGAAGTTGTTCATCCCATCAATAATGTGATAGGTGGTTATTCACGAGTTTCATATATCAACCTTTTATATACATCCAAGAATATGCAAGACATGTCATTCCTTGAGAATTTAGTTCTGGTAACCCGGAATGAAGTAGTTAGTAGTGGAGTATGTGTTACTTTTCTTGGATTGTTAGTAGGTAAAAGCAGAGCATTATGATCATAGTGTTTTTTTATTAATTTTATATACTCAAGTTGAATTGGGATTACATTTTAATGGATAAAATAATCATTTTCACCCAATTTCTTTTAGTATATGATTCTATTTGAGTGATCATGTATTGGTTTATGAAGTTGGATCATTTCATAGAAATTAAGGAGTTGAGTGTTGTGGATTTTTTGGTGAGGTGGTATACGAATGAAGTAGTAAAGATTCATGAGGTTATGTGGAATATAATCTCTTATCAATATCATTGTTTCACCTCTCATGTCTGGAGTGGTATTGAACATGCCTTTGTCTCTTAGTTACACCTTAACACTGCTTTCCATCTTCAATTTCATAGTTAGATGAATCAGACTACTCAAACATTGGAGGACATGTTGCGTGCATGTGTTCTAGATTTTAGTGAATTGTGGGTGAATCACCTTCACTTGATTGATTTTCCATATAATAATATCTATCACTCATACATTAATATGGATATATTTAAGTAACTGTATGGGTAGTCATATAAATCACCATTATGCTGGACCAAGGTAAGATAGTTGATGGTACTTGGCCCAAACGTGGTTTAATGCACTATCAAGAAGGCAAACATGTTTCAATAGTAGATGAAGGTAGCATAAGATCATAAAATTTCATATAACAATCATGGGATGTGACCTCTATAATTTTTGAGTTAGATATAATGTATTCTTGAAAGTTTCTTCTCTTCATGGAAAATAGATTTTTTATCGAGGTAATAAGATTTCACCCTGGGTAATTAAGAATTTAGAGGTGTTAAAGTGTGTCATCAAGGTGGTGTATTGTTTATCCATTAATCCATATCTAGATGTGATCCAAAATGAATTTAATGTGTTTTAGATCTGTTCATATATCCATGGTGACTACTATGTCATTTATTGGGGTGATTTGGATGTAGTGTATGATGTGAAGGTTATAGAGAATTTGATTGAGATTCATGATCTTTAAGAGAAGGTGTCACTTGAGCATGTTATTCCATTAGTCCATGTATTATTGAGGAATGGTTCCTCAGATTAGTTTACATTGGAATGTGATTCACAAATTCACACTTAGTATCCTATGTTTTTTTGAAAATTATTTTTCTTTGATCTTTAGATTTTTAAACCTATGTTGAATTCATTGATATTTTTTATCTTAGTGTTGTGTTCTATTTTGGTAATGGCGTTGTTCTTATTTGAGTGGTATCTACTAGGGATGTTTGGGTTCATTTTATAGTGGTTCCTCTCTTGGTTGATTTTGATTCTTGAGTATAAGAATAGATTGAGAGGTATCTAATGGAATGTATCAAACCTTCTTAGATATTTAAATTGTGTTTTTTTGGTGTTTGAGGTATCAAGAGAGGGTTATAGGGAAGAATATAGAGTTAGATCAGAAATTTTAGTTATATGCATGTGTTATGGCATGGAATAATGTATTTAATCCTTAAGAATTGGATGAGGGAGATGATTGTTTTGTAGTATTATGTGTTGTGTTATGAAATGTTGGGATATTGTGTGTTTTATGCATTGCAACATGAGATGTAATTAGTGAGGTTTAAGTTTCAAGCTTTTTTGTGATGGAATTATTATTTTAGTGTAAATAGGAATGATTGTGGCATAATGGTCATGAATCATTTTGGGTTCTCTTCATGCGAGTGGGTAATCACAGGTGGTCTATGTGGTTAATCTAACATGAGCCTTTAGGTTAGTATTATGTAATAGGAATTGTAATACAACCCTTATTCTTGAGGTGTGTAAACCAAGGTGGTTTGTTTTTAGGTTCTATCTATTTGAGGTTTCTCACATTATGGATCCTTCCATTGAATCATGGTGTGGTTTGGTATGCATTGAGTGTGAAGGAAGATGTCTAGGATCATGTCATGATACTAATTATTTTTGGGTTTCATGGAATGTTAGAGGTGGTTTCATTGAAACCTTTATTATTAACATTGGGTTTAATGTGGTTTGACTCTAATATTTGAGGTATAACACATTATGGTTTTTATATCATAGTTTCATTGTGACAGAATGGAACCTATAATGTCATGGTTCCTTATTTTTTTAGAATATTTCTAAATTTATTCCTTGAATCAAATTATCTCTTATTTCTCTAACTTTCATAAAATCCTAGGAAATCATAGGTGCGTGTCTGGTGATAATCATCAATCCTTATATTGTTTTTGGGCCATCGACTTCAGAAGATCAATTATTTGTGATCCAAGGTGAATTCTTATTCCCTTCTTCTCAATCCTATTCTTATCCTTCCTTCTAGGTAGGCTTTGAAAACGTTACTAATTTCGTTTTAGTGTTTTTTATTTTGATTTTGAAGTGTAATGGTTGTGTGTAAACATTTTTTTTGATCCTTATGTGTTGGGTGGTGTTTAGTTGAATTTTTATTATCATCTCATGCAATAGCTGTAAATGATTTGGTTATAGTAGGAGATTCAAGACATATCCTTCTTTATTTATTGGAAAATCATGGAATTATCATGATTTTTGTTTCTTTAGGGGGATGGTATAGATTAACCTAATATGATAATAAATTTAACTAAATGAAATTGAATAGAATAGGTCTATATGCATATTATTTATTTAATTTCATGATATTGCATACTTATTTATGGTTTTGTTATTATTACTACTAAAATAATTATATCTTTTACTAGGATATATATTGTTTGTTACTATTGATAAGAATCATCATTCCTAATGAGTTAATCAATTAATGTTAGTAATGAATTGGTTTTGTGCAAATATGGAATTAAAATTATGGTGTTCGAACCTGAAATTATACTTTACTATGAAATAATGTCCAAGTATAAGTTCATTAGTTTGGTTTTCTGGTATGTTTACCTTTGATTTTTCTATATTTGGGTATTTCTATTTGTATTTAGAGTGTTAATGGATGGTTATTATGGCTATTTTGGATAATTTGGTTCAAATTTTCCATGGATACGATGGTTGGGCTATCTTGTGGTTATGGTAGAAGTGGTGTATTTGGTTGTGTGTAAAGCTGGTGGTTTAGGGTGGTTATATTGTATATTGGATTCTATTGTGGGACAATTTTTTTAGTGATGGTTCAGTTGTTGTTGGGTTGTGTTAAATTTTATTGGGTCCATGAAATTTGGCTTGAATTAATAATATTGGTTTTGTGTAATGGGATGATATTAAATAATGAAGAGTTACTAATCTGATAAATGATGGAATGATAAATGGTAAATGATTATGGTGAAAATTAATGTAACTAATGAATAGTGAATGTCTTGATGTGTGAAGTGGAATCATAAATAGTTTCACATTAAATATTACTAACTGTATGAAATGATGGATGGTAATGTAAACTACATAAATATTAATGATGAATGAAATGGGCTGTTAATAATGCTGTTGTGGTTTTTTGTGGTTAGATGGGGCTGATTATATTATAGTTATGGAAATAGTTTTCAATTAGATACGGTGGTGGTGAGGTGACTCATGATAGTTATTATGGTATTTCTTTTAAAGGTGAACCCTTAGGTTGGTAATATGTGTGCCTATTACAGTCATTTAATTTTCTTGTTATCTTTTACATTCCACCACCCAAGTTAGAGAACAAGACTGATTACCATATGAGGACATATGTTATAGGTGTTTTCCCCAACATCCATGTTATAGATATAATGAAAATATGGATGATCTCATTTCTTTACTATCCTTCTAGATATAGCATGAGTTTGTATGTCTCATGGGATTAGGTATATATATTCATTTTTAATGGGAAGTGGTTATAATGCATATATAGTTATTGACATTGTTATGGTGTGATTTGGATGTATGGTAGGGGGACATACATGGTAGGAGGAGGTGATGAGGTTGATTTCCATCATTTTAACAATAAAATATTGTGGTGAGGATGAGATTTTTAGTTGTGATGTGATGATGAGGCATGTGGTTTTGGATGTTAAATGGTATATGGTAATGAAAATGTATGGATATAGAAGGGATTGAAGCACATAATGTATTTCATTATGGAACGAGAGAAACTAGATTAGTGGGGAAGGGGTTACAGGGTACCCCCATGATGTATATCCTATTAATACTATTTTAATATACTTGGATGTGTTATTGGGTGAGTAAACCTTGGTGATTTTGGGTATTAATTTACCTAACATAGGTGTGTGTTGGTTCAACTATTTGGTCATTGAGGCTTTAGGATACTTTTTCCATATTTTCATGATAGGTTTTATAGATAATCCTAATGATTTTACTTATATGATCACACACACACACACAGATATATATATATATATATTATTTTCTTTATAAGAGTGATTTGGTAGCCGAGTTGGACATTAATGGCCCAAGGCTTGGATTTTTTCAGAGTTGTTGTAGTTATATATTTCTCTGGGTATTTTATTCTAGAGACTTTGTTTATATATGAAATTTACATGAATTCTGGATGGGTTATAATTTATATTTATACAGAGTTCATTTTTGGTTAATTTTATTATTATTGGGATTATAAGGTCAATGTCTCCTATTAATGTGTTCATAACCTTAGTTCTTTTCTTCAACCCATGGTCTATTGGATGTGGGCTTCAGGGTTCACACTCATCATCATTGTCGACATAGGAGGGGTTCCTGGTGGGTGTGAGTTGTGACATTATATAGATCAGTATTGTATAGTCATGGGATTAGCCCACGACTATATGGTCCTTGGATTTTAGAAAACCAATATATTTTTCTTCTTCATGAAAAAATCAACAATTCAATAAAACTCAACCAATAATATAAAAAACATAACAAATTCATAATAAAGTATAATATAATCATTATAAATAAAAAATATAGTTAACATCGGAAATGATGTGTGTAATCAGTATTAGTATCATCTCAACCCTCCCTACAACCATCACCAGCCTCCTAAATATCGACATCTCCTATATAAACACCATAATTTACATCACCATATCAATCACCATCACCAAATATCACATCACTACTATTATCATCTATAAATAAATCAATGACTAGAGGATAGGATCCCATATAAACCGAGAAAATCATCATTAAACATGCATCAATTGCTACAACACTCTCTAGTGTATGTTAAGGAGAAAGAGTGGACATGGATTTCATGATTTTTTTTTCATTTATTAAATTTTGGAACTGAGAGCATTCTTTCACTTTTAATGCTTCTTATTTGATGAAAATATTAATTTCCTTCTCTGTAATTTTATCAAATCTTGTTCTCCAAATTTTTTATTGGAACTAGATTATCTAGATGGTACAATATTCTTTCCAGGTTGGTAGAGCACCCTACCTCAAAGATCATCTCATAACCCTTGATGCATATGGCTATTTGAACGCAAAATATCTGGTTCTTTTTCAATCTACACCTCAAGAGAATTATATTGAATAATAAGTTACATTAATTGAAATGTTAAAATAATTTTAAGAAATAATTTAATAAAAATAAGATAAATTGAAATATACTTGTGTTTTTTTCTTAGATCTTACTATTTACCATGCTTCCATCTTTTTTAACCGCTTAAATGGAATAAGGTGATGCAAGGAACATAAAAATAAATGTTAAATTCCTTTTACTTGAAAAAGAAATTAAAAAAAATCAAATAATTTGACTCAATAATCCAAAAAAACTAGATTGTATATATCAATTTTCCATGCAATATCAAATATATAAGTCATTAAACTAAAATAAAATATTATAATAAGTTACCAAAGAAATAACGCAAACAATAATATCATAAAAGAAATAAAATTACTAAATAAATATGTAACATAAAACAATCATAGTATCATTTAATTATAAACCTCATTGGAAATAAAACACCAACATGTGAAAATAATATTTCAATATTCTGTAATGATGAATTTATAGATAAACAGGTTATTGTGTGTGTGTTATATTATTTTATATAAATAACTAATTTATTTGATGGTTGTTATGAAATGAATTGATTATTTATTGTTTTTATAAAGCCCTTATAACTCATATTTTTAATATGACTTACTATGCGACTTTTGTTTTGGGGTTTAATTTCATAATATGTTTATTATAATTTACTTAAAACTTGAGAAAATAGTATTTGTATTGTAAATAAATTCTTGTAATATTTTATCATTTTGTAAGTAATTATCTAAAATATGTTTGTGTTTTTATTTTTATTGAAAATTTTGAATTTAAATTTATTTTTGTTTATGTGTTATAATGTCATAAATTTGAAATAAATTGTTTTTAAAGTTGTGTAAAACTTGTTTAGTTTGAGATTCAAAGGCTAATTTAATTTTTATGGGTAATGGTTGTGTTAGAACATTTGCGGGATTGGTAGAATACTTTATTTAGGTGACTTCATTTTATTTTGATTTTATTTTTTCTTTAAAAATATTTTTTTGGATCAATTGTAGTAGTATTAGTTCGGTTTCATTCATTTTGGGCTAGGTATGATTATTTTAGATCAATTTAGGTCAAAGGATCATGTAATCTATATCAAAAAACATTTAATATTATGGCTATAAGTCTATGGATATATTTTTAAATTATAGTAGTGTTCATTAATTTTGAATCTAACTCCTTTTAAACCTTAATTGAACCTCTGTATGATTCTCATAAGCATCTAGATTCACTTGTTGAACAACTTCAACATTTTGTTTCATAGAAAGGGGTTTCTTTAACACATAATTTATTTCCTCTTTCATAAGAAAGATTCTTAAATTTCTATAATATTCTAATAAATTTCTTCTATTAAAATATTATTTCTCTAATATTTATCTCAAATTCTGGTCTGCAGATGATGATTTCATTATATCCATAACAAAAAAATTATCAAATGAGTATATTGTTTTACATTAATTTAATAAGTATTTGTATTAAATGTACTCCAATAAAAATTATAACCCCTTTTAATTACATCATATGTATTAGTGGGCCTAGATCCATATTTTACAATTTAATGAGTCCTCTTTGTCATTTCTCTTACCACATGGCTATTTAGGTAAGCTATCGTGAAAATAATATCATATATGACTCTAGGATGATTAAGTGGGAAAATAATTTCCCAATCTATTATATGTATAAAATAAATATTATTACTATGGTATCTTGACCATTAGGGTTTCCTATAACCATAAATCAAATATTGGCACCCAATCATATTAGGTTCATCCATAACTTTATTTCCTTATATAAGATAAGCCATGGGCACCTTGCATTAGAAGAACCTACCTGGTTGAATGATAAAGGTCTTGAAAAGTGTTTCTTTGTAAGGAAACTAACAATTAGTTTTTATAGGGATTTAAATATCACCATATGATAACATGAATTACCTTTAAATTTATCCATATTTACAATGATTTAGTTTGTAAAATCTATTCCTTCCCCTAAATCAATATATTCAAAGCATACCGATGTGTAGCTCTTTACACAACTCATAGCCTGTGCTACTGACCCAAATTAAAATCCAACTATATTTACACATATCAAATTGCATGCCATGTATAAGGTATATAAACCCTTTCATTTAAAGGCTTAGAATAATATGAAATCAATAATACCTATAAGCGAAATCATGGAGTGATAGGTATCCAACCAACACGTTTCTAAATAGAGTATGATCTCCTAGTCCCATGAGAACTTCAATGCAAAGTCTCTATATCCATGGTTATTTACTCAAGATAGACCTCAATTACATATATATCTTAACACCCAATATATATAAACTAAAATTAACTTCTTAATTCAATCTCATAACTTAATACATACCAAAGTCATGGTTGAAGAAAATTAAATCAATAATCATATGTACCATGTAACTCCTTCAATGCATGTATAATAATTCAAAGAATCAATTAATCATATTTAATCTAAATCATAGATCAATTCATAATATAAATAAAATATATTTATAAATAATTTGGGGGATAAAATAAATTAAGGAACAATTCCTAAATATAGATATGAGATAAGGATTTATGAAAAATTAATAAATAAATGAATTATAAACACTTTATAATTTAATAGTAACTTATTGAAATTCCATAAAATATAAATATAAAAACTTTATATTTATCTCAATATGAACTCCTTCATATTAAAAAATATTTGATATTTTATGAACAAGATTTACAATCATATAATCATTTCATATTTTTTATTTAAAATGTTTACATTAACTAAAAAATGCATTTTTAACAAAAAAGTTCTCAAAATTTAAAAATTTTATATTCAAATTTATGAATAATTCATAAATAAATATAAACACACTTATATTTCACCTTATTTTATAATTTAAAAATACTTTATAAATTATTCACCATGTAAATCCACTTTAAACGTATATCACATTTAGCAAAACATTTTTGGTATAGTTTAAATCCCCTCTTGGGCCCATGTTGATAATTATTTTTAATATTTTTAACAAAAACCTAATTTTATCTAGATTTATACACACCGTGGATTGATACCATGACATAGAGTCTGAAATTTTGGTCCCATAAACATTCAATAAACCATGACTATTTTGTAATCTATTTCAGATTATCCAATTCATTTTATCAATGATGTGTTGGTTAGAATAAATTTTGGTTAGGATGTTTTGGGAAGACTATGTTGTGATATAATTGGCTATATCATGGTGGTATTATGGAATCATATTCCATACCAACCATGGATACACCCATTATATAATCAATTTTTCTTATCCAATCCATATCAATATGAACTTTAGAAGTTTTAAAATGTCATGGAAAAATCAACTTTGTTAAGGTCTTTCCTTATGGTAAAGGCCTCCATGACACAATGATCTAATAACCATTCCATCATGGTATGAAAAAATGATTATATTTTTTATGACTCTTCTCAACAAATATTTATGTTAAATGACATTGTTTTCTTATAACTTTTAAAAGTCCATGAATTTTTTTCATAACTGTTATTTTTTGGTTTAGTACAACTCAAGAACAATTAGTGTTTTGTATTAGGCTATGCTGTAGTAATAGATTTCTTTATTTGTTCAAAAATATATCCAAAATTGATAAATGTTATTTGATACTAATAAAGGGTTTTGGGGGGATAACTATTATACCAGACACAACGGAATAACAAATCCCAATCCCATAATAACTATCAAGATCTATTAATTTGTTTGGAATGAATAAAAAGAATAAATAATGGTGTAACTTTCACCTGTAATATGATATTAAAATGATTTTTTGATTTATATCATTAATAAGAAAAGAATAGGTTCATTACTCATAGGGTATCTACAAGCATGAAAAATTTATCAATGCTTGGGAATGATCTTATGACAACCCTAGTCTTTATTACATGTTAATTCATGATTTATTACATAAGAATACACATAATAAAACCCAGAAGATCAATAAGTATAGTGGATTTGAATAGTTAGATACATTACATAACAAATTATAATATGAGTTACATTTGAATTGTTGAAAACTTCCATAACATGCTCATAATTTCCATCGTTCTTACAACTACATGGGATAACATGGGGATATACATAAGAAATGGAGAGATCTAAAGCCTGCTGAGGGAATAAAAAAATAATACCATGAATAAACTATTACATGTTCAAAAATATGTATTTAAATGGGACATAAAATTTGTGATAATCATATACATTAAAAAAGAGACATGATATAACACAATAACATAAAGGCATCATGGGAAAGTACAAAAAACTTTAAACATGACATTATAAACATAGGTTATGGATAACTGAGAATACATCATAAAATGGTGTAAAAAAGTCCCATAATGGATTAGACTCACTATATAATCCTATAAAGGAAGTTTTATGAGACTAAAACATTACTCAATGCATTGGATCACTATATAATTTTGATCTCACCCGTCGCTTTTATATCATGTACATGCATAAGTGTGTCACATAGATCATTTGACATAAGGATTTATTTCATAAATTTAAACCCCATAATCAATGATTATGGGTTACATACATAGAATTACATAGTAAATGAATGATAGTAACATCTAGGTGAATACCCTTGAGTGTAAATGGAGGTGTATATTCATGATGCAATCGTTTGGCATGTAAAATCGTAGTGAAATTTTGGCAGTGTAATGGTCGTACTTAAAGACTCAAAAAATGGTTTGATGACATTGAAAGGGGTCTATCATAATTTTTATATCGAAATGGAAGTAATATTGATATGTAAAATCATATCCCAACATTGGTAGTTGGAAAAAAATTCATTACATAAATAAGGTGCTTGAATAAAAAGGAGAAAGAGAGGATCCCTTACTAAATTTCAGTATAGTAACAACTTAGGTAAATAATATAATGGGAGGGAATAAATTATAATTAATTTTTAGGAAATAAATTTTATAGTAGAGGGATATTTATATTATTCATGAAAATCTTGGTATGGTGCTTACCTTGAGATAATGATTCGATAAATCTTAGGAGGATCTTCTTAAATGGAAAAGAAGAGATAGAGAGAGAGAGAGAGGTACCTTACGATGAAATGGTGATTCAAAAAGATTGGGGAGATCTTATTGAGAGATTTGGGGAACCTTGGGATGACTATATAGTAGTAAGGGATGATTTATTACTTTCTATAAGGTTTTTTATTTCATAGTACTTGGATCTCGGGTGGAATTATATAGGAAATGAGAGAGGAGTTCTTTATTATTCCCCAAACTTAGGTTTTGGAATCTATATAATAATGTAATGAAAATAAAAAAGATTAAAAATGTTTTTACTTTGGTTTCATAAAAAGAATATTGTTTTTCATTATTTTTTATGTCTAAGGGCACAAATAATTAAAATTTTACACTCATTTATATGGAATGATTAATGTTTATATGGAAATAATTTTAAAACATTAAAATATAATATTGGTTTTGTAGGATTCATAAATGATTTATAAAATTAATAAAATAAATTAAAAAAAATTATTTTAAATGGAAAACATATATCTGGTCTTTTAAACCATTTATATAATTTATTACATCACTTTTGGGTCATTATGATGTCATAATATACACCATATATTTATACTATATTTAATTTTTAATTAAAAATTTGACTATCTCATAAAATTATAAAAAATTAACCATTGGGTAATTTTGACATGATGACTCCAATAATAATGTTTTTTTATCCAAATAATTCTATAAATATGTGAATTTTTACTTTCCAAACAATAATCGATATTTATTGAGAAATGCTGGTTTTTTCAACAATAAGAGTTTTTGAACACTTATAAAAATTACATTTGAATTCATAAATATTATATTATAATTTATAAAAAATAAATATTATTTAATTTTATTATTTTTTAATATTTAATTTATTTTTAAAATTCATTAATTCATCAAAAAAGAATATATTAATTGAAATTTTATATTACATAAAAATACAATTTATGTTTTATCATGTAAAAATAAAAATTATTTATAAAGTAACAATAATAAGAAGTAAATATAACCATTATTTTATTGAAAAATAAAATATACATGTTCATATTATTAGGGTATTGATAAATATTCCTTTATTATATCAGCAAACACCATAAGGGTAAGGTGTGTTATAATGATATTTTCCAGGGGTGGTTCGGTGTACATGGTTTAGGGCCATGATCTTGAGGAGCTTGAACTTCTCCTTTAAATGGTTTCACTCATGATTTAATTTTTGGAACTCTATATGGACTTGGGATTGGTCAAGGGGAAATACATGTAATTATATCTCCCTTGGAAGCTCTGATAAATGGGATTCATAAGGCATGAACCTCCTTATTGAGGCCATCACTTCCATTGTCTGTATCAATTGGATTTATCATAACCCTACATTTATTCTAATCATATGATCACTTCTCAATGAATATATTATCAATAGCTATGATTATTAATGGTATTTTAAATTCAATAGGATAAAATAAAACCAAATAAGTGCATGTTATTTCTATAACCATAATAGGCAATTTAATTCAAATAAAAAGGGAATTCTATTTATAAAATTTCTAGTTGTTACAATATTCCCCCATTCATAAATATTTCCCTATAAATTTTAATTACATACAATAAAACAAATGAGGGTAATTTTGTTTCATCCCTACCTTTGGTTTCCACATTTCTTCTTCAAACTTATGGTTTCTCCATAACACTTTGAGTAGGGGAATTATCTTATTTGATAGAAATTTGTCACTATGATCTATGAACTTCATAGGTTTATACTCATATGAAAGATCATTCTCCAATGGTACTATATTTGGATTCAGAACATGTGATGGGTATAATATATACATCCTCAATAGGGATTCATGGAACATTTCATGAAATCATGATGGGTTAGGTGGGAGTGCTAGTCAATAGGCCACAACTCCAATGCAATTAGGAATCTCAAAGGGGGTGATGTATCTTGGACTAAGCTTTTCCTTCTTCTCAAATCTCTTGAATTTATTCTATGGAGATATATAGAATAATACCTTATATCTAACCTCAAACTCTAGGTCTCATATATGAATTTTATCATAGTTCTTCTATAGACTATGATTTTCCTTGATGTGTTGCAGAATGGTATTGAAATTTTCCACCATTTTATCAGCCATTTCAAGACCCAAAAATTTGGATTCATAGGGAGATATTTGTATTATTGATTGGAAATTATTATTTTATGAGAACTTATCCAAAGGAATATGTTTATCTCACCCTCATTTAATGTCTTTTGAGAATTCTCTCAACATGTACTAGAGTGTCTAGACAGTTTTCTCATACTGGACATTAGTTTGAGGGTGATAAGCTATAATGAAGTTCAGATCAATATTTAGCTATTATTAGATATGCTTAAGAAACATGGTGGTAAATATTTTATCTCAATCAGATAAAATCTATAGTGGTGTTTCATATAGCCTTACCACTTATCTAATGTATATTCTCTCTAGTTTATCAAGTGAGAAGTCCTCTTGTATTGCAATGAAGTGAGCAGTCTCTGAAAGATGATCAACCATAACCCATATATCATTATTTACTCTTGATGCATTTTAGAGACCAATGAAAAATTATATGGGTATGTTTTCCCATTTACATGTAGGTATGCGAAATGTTTGCATCATCACATTGTATTTTTTCATTTCAACCTTCACTTTCTGACATACAAGACACCTTGATGTATATCACATGATCTCTTTATTTATATTTTCCCATCATTAGTGATCGTAGAGATCTTTATATATCATTGTGATCCCTAGATGGATGGAGAAGGTCAATATATGTGCATCATACGACAACATCTTTAACTCAATATTTTATGGTACACATAGTCATGACCCAAATCTTATAGCTCTTTCTTCATTAATTTTCAACTCTCAGTATTTACCTTTTTCTTATAGCTTACACCTTCTGCTAAATTTCCACATCATCTCTTTGGTAATACTTTATATTCTCTATAAATTATGGTTGAGAAACCATTTATGAAATTATTTATTAATTTCCTTCCTTTATTATTCCCATGTCTATCCTTTTAAAGTATAATAATATCAGATCCTTCAAAATTCTCACCAATAATAAAATTTCTGGATCTTTTCTACTTAGAGTGTCTGTCACTTTATTTTATTTCCTAGTATGGTAGTGGATTGAGTTTTAATATTTCTTAATGATATCTAACTATATTTGTTGGAACATATTCATCTCATTCTATATGAATATATACTGGAGGCTCTTATGATTCATTTTTATTTCAAACTTTTTTCCAAAGAGACAATGCCACCAAATTTTCAATACAAAAAATATTGAATCCATCTACAGATCATGTGTTAGGTAATGTTTTTATGAACATTCAATTTTCTTGAGTCATATGATATCAATTTGTCATTATACACTAGTACACATCGAAACCCCTTCTTCAAAGCATCATTGTATACCATAAAAAGGTCACCACTTGTGGGTATCATAAGTATAGGTGTAGTGATAAGACTCATTTTCAAATACTTAAATATCTCTTAAAACTCATTATTCTAGAAAAACCTGACTCCCTTCTAAGTTATCTTGGTTATATGGTTTTACAGTAAGGAAAAATTTCTTACAAATCGTTGATAATACCCAACCATTATAAGGAAAATACATATATCTTTCATAGATATCGTCCTTATCCACCCTTCAATTGCTTCTTTCATTGAAGGGTCTATAGATATCCTCTTTTTGGTGATATCATGACCCAAAAATGACACTTCCTTCAACCAAAATTCATATTTTATATACTTTTCATAAATATTCTCTTTTTGTAAGATCATTAACACAATGTTAGGATACTTATCATAATACTCTTTATTTTGGAGTATATTAGAATATATCTTATAAAGACTACCAAAAATATGTCCTGGTAATCTCTAAATACTCTATTCATTATGTCCATGAATATTTCTAGAGCATCAGTGAATCTGAGTGGAAATAATATGAACTCATAGTTTCTCTAACTTGTATAGAAAGTAATTATTGTGATATCTTCCTTATTCACCCTTACTTGATAATAGCCTGACTGGAGATCCCCATTAGAGATGTATTGGTCTCCATGTAGATAATTGAAAAAGTCATAAATCTATGTCATATTATACTTGTTCATTATATTGATCTTATTGATCTCATGATAATAAATGAAAAGGAACATTAACCCATCCATTTTATTGATGAAGAGGATTGGTGCACCCTAAGGTGAATCACGTTGGCAACTGCACCCTTTATCTAGACTATCCTATAGTTTCTTATTTAGCTCCTCATGTTACAAAACATACCTTTTATATGGAGTCTTGGGTATTGTAAAATACCTAGTTATAAACTCAATTGAAAATTCAACCTCTTAGCTAGGGGGAAGACCATACAATTCTTCAAGAAATAAATCAGTTTATTCCATTATAATGGGAATGTATTCAAGGATAATCCTTTCCTTAGACCCAATAATTTGAGATCAATACACATTCTCATAGGGAAATAATATCCATGCTCAATTTGTTGGTGCTGAAAAAGTTACATCCAACTCCTTTCACTTGTATAGAATCAAAGGATGATTCATAATACAGAGAGTGATTTCCTTCTCATGGAAATTCATGTTGGCTATATATAAGGAAATACAATGTATACATAGAATTTCATTAAATAAAATTGAAAGTAGTATCACAAGGTTCACTAGGATGTTCATCCCAAAATTTTTTACAGGGGAGGAGTTCTATTATTGGGGTGAAATAATTTGACCATTTACTATTTTCACCAACAACTCTAATTCCATGATTTTCGGTGGTGTTTGAATTATTATAGTAAACTTGTGTGATATTAAGGAATGTGTATAACTATAATAAAAAGGAATTTTTAAAATATTTAATGAATAACTAGATTACATATCACCAGTTATTTTTCAGGATCCACCTTAGTGGATGTGGTGGCATAAACTCACCCTTTTTTCCTTGGTGGTTGTTGGTGTTGATTTTCTTCATTTTCTAGGACTATTGCATTGGTTTACAAAGTGCCCTTATTCATTGAATTTGAAACATGGATAAAAAGATTAGGGTTGATTGTAAAATTCCTATATTATATTAAATTAGTGGGGTTCTCTTATCAGTAATCACTATCTAGGTTACCTTCCTTCCCAAACCTAAATCATTTAATCATCCCCTTAATGAAATTTATAGGGTTATTCTTTCCACACTTTTAAGAAGTGGGATATTGAAATTTATTACCACCATTAGATTTATACATCACACCTCCATAATTAAACTCAAATTTTTTACTTCCTATCCCCATGATAACCTTGATATTTGGTTATCTCAATTTCAAATTTTAGGGCACATCGGAAAATTTACTTATAGCTATCATAGACCCATATCACTAGGGATTTTCGTATAATCAGTTTTATCCCACCAAAGAAGAAGTAATATTTTCATTCAGGGGTAATGGAAAATCTAGGGCATATCATGAACGTATTGTAATGTTTTTATTTTACTCCCTGATGGATCCATCGTCTTTTTTTATTGAGGGTAAGAAAATCACATTCTATTTTAAGTCATATATTGTGGGAAATTTTGTTTTGAAAAACTTTTTCAGAAATTTCTTCTACCCCATCACTTCAATCTCTTCCTCAGGATGCATATTCTTGATCAATTTCAACCATTGATTAGATTATACCTCTATATGATAAATAGCCTATATTAAATCCTCAATATTGAAACATTGATGGATGGAGAATATTTTGTCAATGGATTTGATCCATTGTTCTAAAATTAAGGGATCAAGAGATTCATTTAAAATAGGAGGTCCTTATTGCATAAAAGTTTTAATTACATCTTATTATTTCTTAGGGGTATTTGTAATTTCTGTTGATTAAAGTTTCTATTTAGAGCCTGATTCAACTAAGATATTATCATAAAAAAGTTTGTGATTCCTTATCTCATTGGGTGTGGCATCATGTTTGGTTAGTCATCACATTTACCATCACATTGGATGTTTAATCAATTGCTCCTATTTCCAGTCATTGGATAGAATAAAGGTAAAATTAGGGTTGAGTACATTTAAAATAATAAATTCAAAAATTGGAATCCAATAATAATAAAGGGATAATTTCTAAATATCATTTATTCCTTAACTTATGAATTTATAGGCTTCAATCTATGTTATCCATGATCTATTTCCTAACATCGTCTCTTATAAGAACTTTTGTTCCCTTAATAATGATTTGTAATGAGATTGTGAATTTACCAAATCATATTCCCTTGGATTTTCATTCTTGATGTGCATCAAGGCCCATTTTCATGAACTAGGAGATGATCAAGTCTTGCTCAATGCACTGTTTTTTGGATTATTACCCCTAGGTTTCTCTATTCCAAAGCCAAATCCACTTGTAGTATTCATAAAAGGATGTATTTTCTTGGAAACTAATTAATCTATAATTTAACAAAATTTATGGATGTTTTATTATGTTTATACTTATCAATAATTATTTCACTATATTTTCTTAATCTTAATCCTAAAAACAACTAAAATTTCCTTTGATACCAATTATGACAACTCTATTCTTTATTACACATTAATTCATGATTCATTACCTAAGAATACACGTAATAAAATACATAGGATATATAAGTCTAGTATATTTGGTTAATTAGATAAATTATATAACAAATTAAAATATGGGTACATCGACCTTATTTAAAACTTCCTTAGCATGCTCATAAGTTTCCATTTTTATTTAAATTTCATGGGAAAAACTGGGGTCATACATAAGAAAGGGGTGAGATAAAAGACCAAAGAGGGAAAAAAGAATAAAAAGAATAAATTATTACATGTTAGAACATAGGAATTTAAATGGTACATAAAATGTATGAGAATCATAGGCATAAATAAAGAGACATTATAAATTATGATAACATAAAGGAAACATGGGAATGTGGAAACAAATTTAAACATGAAATCATAAACATAGGTCAATAATAACATCCAAGGCATCATAAAATGGTGTAAAAAGTCCCATAACGGATTAGGTTAACTACCTAATACCATAAATGATGTATAATTAGACTAAAAAAATTATCCAACGCCTTGGAACACTATATAATTCTTGGCACACTGGTCACTTTCATATCATGTACATGCATAAGTGTGCCACATATCATATGAAATAAGGGTATATTTCAGAAAAATTAACCTTAAGATCAAGGAGTGTGGTTTAAATACACGGAATAACCAAATAAATGAAGAATATTAATGTCTAGGGGAATAAACTTGAGTGTAAATAGGGGTGGATATTCACAAAACAATCATTTAGAATAATTAATAATAGTTTGATTTCTACAACATAACGAAAATACATAAAGATTCATAAAAATGGTTTAATGAGATTAAAATGGATATATCATAAATTTTATATAAAAAGGGATATAATAGTGATATGTAAAATAATATCACAATATTAGGAATTGGAAAACAAAACGCATTACATAAATAAGGTGCTTGAATAAAGAGGCGAAAGAGAGGATCCCTTACTAAATTTCAGCATAGTAACAACTTAGGTAAATGATATAATGATAGGATAAAAATGATATATAATTGTTATGGATTAAATTTTATTTTATAGGTATATTTATAAATTCATGAAAATATAACCAATAGAGATTCAGAAGGTTAAATATAAAGAATGTGCATGGATGGAAAAGAAGAGAGAGAGGTCCCTAACCATGAAAGGGTGATTCCAAAATCTTGGGAGGAGTTTCTTGAGATATTGGGGGAATCTTGGGAGGAATATAGAGATGTTAGGGCATAGTAAGGAGATGATCAAATAATTTTTAGTGAAAATTAATGAGATATTTGGTTGGTTTATATAGGAAAAGAGAGGGGAGTTCTTTATTATTTCCCAAACATAGGTTTTGGACTCTATATAATAATTCAATCAAAACTACAAGACTTCCAATGGTTTTTGAACATGTTTTCTACAAAAATTGGAGTGTTTTTAATTATTATATAATTAAAAGGTCCAAATTCATTAAAATATTACCCTTTGTGATGTAGAAGTGAGACATGTTCATAAAGAAATGATTTTAAAACTTTAAAATATAATATATGTTTTGGAGGATTTATAAAGAATTTATAAAATTAGTCAAAAAAACTAAAAATCAAAATATTTTAAATTATAAACGTATATTTGTTCTTATATACCCTTTATATAATTTATTACATCAATTTTGGGACATTACAGTTTCATAATACCCACCGTATATTTATACGGTATTTAATTTTTACCTAAAAATTTGGCTGTCTAAGAATATTATGAAAACTTCACCATTAAATAATTTTTATGTAATTATTAAAAGAATAATATTTATTTCATGCAAATAATTTTCTAAATATGTAAATTTTCACTTTTAAAACAATAATCGATATTTATTGGGAAATGTTGGGTTTTTTGACAATAACAGTTTTCAAACCCTTATAACAAATACATTTGACTTCAAAAAAAGTATATTATAATTTGTATTTTATAAATATTATTTAATTATATCATTTTATTAATATATAATTTATTTTTAAAATTAATGAATTCATAAAAAAGAAATATCTTAATTGAAATTATATATTACATAAAAATACAATTTTTGTTTTATCGTGTCAAAATCAAAATCATTTATAAGGTAATAATAATACAATATAAATATAACCATTATTTTATTGAAAATACAATATAGAAATTCATATTATAATGGTATTGATACATAACCGTTTATTACACTAGAAAATGCCCTGAGGGTAAGGTGCGTGATAGTGATATTTTTATGGGTGGTTGAACATACATGGTTTGGGTCATGATATCAATGAGCTTGAACTTCTACCATAAAAGGTTTCACTGATAATTTAGTTTTTGGATCTTGGATTAGGATTGTTCAAGGTCAAATACTAGTGATTCTATCTTCATTGGAAGTTTCAATAAGTTGGCATCATAAGGTGCGATCCTTCTAGTCGAGGACATCACTTACTTTGTCTATGTCAATTGGATTTATCAAAACCCTATATTTATACTAATCATATGATCACTATTAAATGGTTATATTACCAAAGTTTATGATTATTAATGCTATTTTAAATTAAATAGGATATAATAAAACCAAATAAGTTCATTTTTCTCTATAGCCATAATCGGGCATTTAATTCGAATATAAATGGAATTTTATTTATAAAAGTTTGGGTCATTACAAATCTCCATCCTTATCATGATTTTCTAGAACCTTGTTTAAAGATAAGAGAGAATGATATATAAATAATAATATCATATTTAAGAGTTATAACCTCGGATAAAGTCCAACAAGTCTAACAAACACCATATGAGGATTGAACAACATTTATATAGTCCTCAAAAACTCAAATGTTGGATCATAAATTGAATGATTATTTCATACAAACTCTTCAAACATTTCTACTCTTAAAATATTTTAATCAATCCCATTAGTTATCATTTATTATATAAATGATTATATAATATATTAAAACTCCTAAACTTTATTATAATATTATTAATAACTAAGTATGATAGAATTTAGAGAATGATAAGGAATAATCTAGCACATTATTTCACAACATGAATGAATATACATGATCCACCATGGCATAGTTCCTAACACTACATCATGGTACACATAATGGTATACCATGATGTGGTCCAAACCACCACACTTTGTTTTGACCTTCAGTTCATAATCCTAATAGATTGTGATACATTGTTTATAGAAATAAAGCCTATGTGTGATGGAATAATCTTATACACCATAAATAAAATTGAGGCTATGAATCCAGGGGGATTCAACTTAAAGTTTCTAGAGGCTAGACAATACAACGTATGGAAGAGAAGGTAAAATTTCATTACTATATTAATTATATTGAGGACTATTATAGGAGGTGTGATCTATAAAAATACACTACCAATAAGTGTCTCTCTATGATACTTAATAAATTTAATATGAATGGTAATTAAAAATCTATCAAGAGAATGAGTAATCAAGAAAAAAAAGAAATAGTAGTTATGGTGGATTGAAAAGTAGTGAAAGGTGTAAAGCCTTGGATACTTAATAATAGTTTTTAATTACACATAAACAACAATAATAAAACCTTTAGATATCCAAATGTATTATGGAGGACCAGTCACTTTTATAAATTATGGATCACATAATATCAAAGGAGTTAGAAGATCCATAATCAAGGAAAAGAATCATTCATCAAGTGATGTTACCTTTTTTGATGGACTAATAACCAAACTCTTGATTGTCACTTAGATTTTCAACAATAGGGATGATGTGATATTTTTCTAGAGTGTTTCATAATAATATTAAAGGAGGTGACTATCATTATAAAGTGAAAGTGAACCAATGAAAACTTATTTTAGATTTCAAATTATCAAAGTTTATGTTTCTTGATCTCAAAGGAGGATAATTAGATATAGAAAAGTGGAATTATAAATTTATAAAAATAGAACATGGATAATATTTTCAAGTATTAAGTATTAAATAATATAATAAAGATTAATCATCTAATGGTAACACTTGTGACACATATCACAAAGGAAAGATGTTGAAAAAGATTCATAAGGTGGTGAAAATGAACACAAAGAAGTCTCTTGAGTTGATACATTCAGATGTGGTTGGTTAAATGATATTTAAGTCTACCAAGGGAGATAATTATTTAAATACTCTTGTTTATTATTTTACTTATATGATTTATATCTATTATATATTGAGTAAACCACAAGATCTTGAGATATTTTGGATTTTTTTGAGGTGTGTTGAAAATAAAATGGGACATCCTATCAAAATATTTTGATCTGATAATATATCCAAATATAATAAAAGATAATTTTAAATATATCTTGAGAATTAAGTAATAATTCATGAATATGGTTTTCCATAAAAACCCTAAAAAATGGAGTATCGGTGTGGAAGAACCAAATTCGGGTTGACATTGGAAAAAAACTGTTTTTTGAGCATGGAACCCCTATTTATAGATGCCTTAAATAAAGGAATGAATTGATATAATTAAATTTATAGAAGGATGTTTATGAGAGTTTTTCAACATCAATTTATGATGTTGAATTCTAGGATATATGAATTATAACCACGTTAAATTCTAGAGGGAAAACGAGAAATGAAATTGATGATGATTTTTTTATTTTAGAGTCTTCAATTAGAATAAATTGACCTATATCAATACAAAAAAAATTACCTTGGTGGTGTAAAGTTAAAAAATAAAATTTCAAAGATAAATTGATTCCAATGCCTATTTAGAGAATGCAAGAATGCTGTAACATGTTTTTAATGCCATCGTTATTCAAAATAAAATAGATTCAAGTTGATTGTGATAAGATTCATAAATCATGAAAAAATATGGTGAGAATGGGTAAAAATAACCTAAATAAGAAGTGGGTAAATAACCCTTTGGACCTTAAAGAAAATGAAAATGGTAATGTGTAAGAAGTTTATTTATCAACACTATTATTTTTATTTTTTTCTCAAGTTGTATAGTTCAAATAAAGGATCAATGTTGAGGAATGAAATGGTATATAAATCACGTGTTAATATTTGTATGTGGTTTTGTAATTTTCACATTTAAATATGAGTATTTTTACATGTGAAATTAATTTAAGGAGGTTGAGAATATAAACTGATGGAAATAGTGGAAACGAAGATTCAATAGAAAACTATAGTCCCCCCAGAACCATGGTGAGGGACCACTAGAAGTATATTGACTAGTAAAAGGCCACAACCTCAATCATAAGAGTCTCGAGTGTGGATACTAGGTACCCAGTGGACCATTGGAATTCTAGTGATAGTAATTAGAGTTCCAATGGTATCCACAACCCTCAATTTTAAAGTGGATATTTTTTTTATCTTTATGGAATAATTTTTATTAAAATGGGATAGGGTTGGATAGTTTCAAGGAAAATAATGAGTATTATTCCTTTTTATATTCTACCTTATATATTGGATTGAATACATACTTTTAATTGGTTGACATAATCATGATTTTTCAGTGGAAGTGGATTCTAGGAAAGGAGGCTAAGAAAACGTTACACTATTTTGTTGGTTGCTTTTTTAGTTAGTAGTGGATGATCCTAAAGAATGTTTTGTTCCATTTTGGAAGAGTTTTTATATTTAACTGATCAAAGTGGTTCCATATGGTTTCTTCATGAGATACACTTCCATCATGACTTATATGGGTGGAATCTACCATATTTGATAATATGTTGTGTGATTCATGGGATTATGCTAATGCGGAATTTGAGAACCCATTATAAAAAATCCAAATAGAGAGGTATATGTAATGAAAAATAAATTAATGTATTGGTATAGGACATTGAGGTAGATATGATCACTCTAACAAGAAAATACTTACATGAGGGTAAATCAGTGTTGTATTTTCCAAAATATTCATTAATATGTATGCATGATAAATGGATAATTGACCATTATAGTCAATTTGGAAGGGTGAAATGTGATATTGTGAGGTTTAATATTCTATAATACTTTTTCACTAAGTGTTTTATGATTTCGTATTGATATTAAACGATTGCATTGTTAATTAATTGAAATGTGTCATTGAGGCAGGTGATTAAACAATTAGTGTCATTGATTATCGATCATCAAGGTAGGATTATGAATATCCACTGGTCCTTACGTAATGAATGTATATTGAGGTCAGGATGGTGACAAAACATAGCATCCAAGGTAAAGGAAGTACACTAGAGCTATGAGTAGCCGACCATTGTGGTCGACTGGTGACGAACTATTTGGGTTGATTAATGATGTGGCCAGTGGGGCCAAGATAGACCACTGCGATTTAAGGGATAAGACTAGTGGGGTTTAAGGGATAAGACCAATAGAAACTAGAAGAGAATATCATATTTGGGAAAACATATTCATGATAGATATGATATTTATTCCAAATAAAATAATTTTTTATAATGGTTTTTATATCTATTCAATATAAGTAATCCCTTATATATCTATCAAAGATATTGTAGGAAACACATGATTTATCTGGGATGGAATAAAATATGTCCCCAAAAATTATAACTACACACACACACAAGGAGAGAGAGATAGATAAATTGGTTTGATTATTATTAAATTTATATTTATAATTAAATGTATTTATTTATAAATTTTAGATTCTAAATATATATTTTATAAATATATAAATATAAATATATGTATTTATAATTATATTTTATTATTTATTTATTTCAATAAATTTATGTTTATAAATATGTATATTAATTACATTTATAACTTCTAAATTACATTATAATTATATTTTTATAAAATATATCTATGAGTTAAATATATTAAGATCATAATTATATATTTTTTATTTTCATAAATATATATTTATAAATGATATATTTATAAATTTGTATGTATGTATGCATCGATCTATATTTCTATCAATGTATATTGTGATATATTTATATATTTTATAAATAAGCACACATATGAATAAAAATTATGTTATATAAGTGTATAAATATCATTTTTCTGTTTTTTAAAAAATATTTATTATATATTTATTTCAATAGATATATATTTCAAAATATGTATACTAATAATAATTTTTATTTAATCCAATTTAGATTTATACAAATATATAATTATAATATCTTATATTATATCGTATGTTGTAATATCCTATATTGTAATATCAAATACTATAATATCTTATATTATATTGTAATGTACTATATTATAGTATCTTATATATTATAATATTATATATTATATTTATGTAAACATATAATTATGTTGTAAGTAAACTCTCTTTCACTTTCAAACAAATTTATATTTATCATATATTTATATATATGTGAGTGTTAATTTATATATACATTTGTATAATTACACTATAAATGTTTGTTTATGTGTCTATATATTTATATAACTATGTTATATATTGGTGTGTGGGGGTGTATTTTTTTTCTATAAATATATTATTTGCGTGTGTTTGTGCCTGTGTATATCTATAAAAGTTAAAATTTTAATATTTTTTATACTTTTTTTTGTTTTTATGTTTTTAAAAGGTGAACGATTTTGTTGGAATACCTCATTATAAAATGGGTTGGAATGGATATGTTTTTTCATTAGCATACAAGTCTGTTCTCTAATAGGTGTGTTATAGTCTACTTATTCGATCAGGTATGATCCAATAGGCTAGATTAAATCCGAAAAAGGAACACCTTTCCAAGAAAGGTATAAAAAAATTCTAAGTGGTTGATGTCTTTTCCAAATGGGTGCTTCAATGAATGTAAAATAGAGTCCCCATTATGTGGTAAAATTAATTCTTACCATTCTAAAGCACTCCAATCCTTTCTACAAATTAAGATTCTTATAAAAGAATGAAAGAAGAATCAAAGTATTTTTTTGTAAGAAATAAAAAAAATCCTTTTATTACTCTCTTTTTTCCAATGTTACTTCAGGGTTTATTCTCGACATAGTAAAAGTATAGAGTTATTATACACCATTGTATCCTAAAGAGGATTCTCCAATAATCCATTATACTAAAATTTGGTGGGGTATTGTTTACTCTTAAGGAGAGAGAAAATATAGCATGCCTCAGTGAAGTCATTATACTTTTATCAAATAAAATGTCATTCCTTTAACCAAATATATATACATAATATTCTTAATAGTATATTTCCTTCAACATATATAATATTATGATCAGAAAATTTATAAAGGTGGAGTGGTTCGTTGAATTTTTTTAAATAAGTGGAAATGTAGAATGTGAATTATTCTTACCATTCTAAAAGTGGTGTATATACTCTAGGAACAAAATCCCCCTATATCTGAAGATGAGACACTTCAAGTTTCCCACTTAATGAAAAATGGGAAAATTATGATCTGAAGTGTCGAGGACACATACTCAATGCCTTATTTAATGACATATTTGACATATATAAACATATTCCAACCACAAAGGAGATATGGGATGATTTGGAACAAAAGTAAATTACCGAGGATGTGGTAAGAAATAAATTCCTAGTATAAAAGTTTATTTCATTCAAAATGACAAATAATAGATATATTATTGAGAAATTATTTAAAATTTATCACATATTATCACTCCTAATGAAAAAAAGATAAACATAGATGATATAATTGTTGTTACATAAAACATAAATTAACTTCATCCTTCCTTGAACAATGTTAAAAATTATATATATAATAAGAAATAAGATATTTCCATTAATGAGTTACCCACCTTATTACAAATTGAAGAGGAATATAAATAAACAAGGAAGAAAATAAGACCAAGGAAAATAAATTCAAGGTCCTTGTGGAAGAGGGAATGGGTCCATACTAGTCCTCAAAGGGGAAAAAATAAAAACCTTCCTTTAAAAGGAAATTTTCAATTCAAGAAGAATAAATGGGAATTAAAATTCTATGTAAAGATGATAAACATCAGAAATGGATTTCATATCTGTAAGAAGAAATATGTAAAAAATAGTACTCCAAAAAAGAACTTTGTAGCCATGATTATCATAGAAAATGTGCTTGAGGATGGGTCTTCTCAATGGATTGATTCTGGAGCTACATGAAAAATGTGAAATAATAAATATATCTTCAATTGGATAGAATCGGTAAAATATGCTATGTCTCTCTACATGGGGAACTTTTCAGGAATAAACATACAAGGTAAGGTGTTGGTTGATCTTGAGTTTACCTTAGGTAAGACCCTATGCATAAATGATGCCACGTATGCACATAAATTTTATAGTAACTTAGTCTTAAGGATATTATTAAACAAGAATGGGTTTAAGATTTTATTTGAATTAGATACTTTTGTTATTCCCAAGGGTGGGATATTTTTTGGAAATGATCACTAAAATGATAGATTATCAAAATTTAATAAAAAAATTGTTTTTGATTACTTTCTAGAGTATTTTGTTTTATGGAATAATTGAATAGGTCATGTATATTTTTAGAAAATGAATGATATGTCAAAAAAGTAATTATTACCTAGTATGGATAAAAATAATCATAAATGTGAGACATAAGTGAAAACTAAAATATTTAGGAAACCATTTACAACTATAAAAATGAAAATTAATGTGTTAGAATTAATAAATAGTGATTTATGTGATTTTTATGCGACACCCACCATAGGTAATAATTTTTTTTTCAACTTTTATTGGTGATTATTATAGATTTTAACATGTCGATGTTTTTCATGACAAAGATGAAGTTATAGATAAGTTTAGTATCTATAAATATGAGGTTGAAAATTAATGTGGGCATATAATTAAATTTCATACATATAAAGAGGTATGAGAATATTATAGTCTTTTTTGAGTATCTAGAGATCATCCATGAAGTGACAGATCCCTATTCACCTCTAAAAAATGATGTACCTAATAGAAATAATATAACATTAATAGAAGTGTTTAATTCCATGATGACTATCCTATGTGTCTAAAAAGGATTTTCAAAAGAGGCATTATTATCCATGCGTCTCATCCTAAATATTGTTCTCAAGAAAGGGAAGTCTATTACTACATATAAATTATGTAATCATAGGAAACCATATTATTTAAAAGTTTGGTGCTATCACACAATTGTAAGAGTACCAAAACCAAAAAGGGAAAAGTTGAGTAAAAGTGGAATTGATAGAAAATTTATTGGATATATAAAAAATTAAAAATATTATAGATTCATGGTTATAGAATATAATAATTTAGTGGCTATTATAACTATTACTAAATCAATAGATGTTATTTTTGATGAATCAATATTTACGTCTTTAGTTAAGAAAATATAAATAGTGGAATCTGGCTCATATCAAAGGGTATCTTTAGAAGATACTATCAGTGAGGTTTCTAAAAATAAAAAACCTCAAACAACTAATAAATATGGATCTTATTTCTATATGTATTTGTTGGAAGGAACCAATTATAGTATTTTTATAAAAAATCTTTTTTTTTTCTCCATATAGATTCCAACCCAAAAATATTCCAATTGGTTATGTCATATTCTAATGTATCACATTGGAAGGAAGCCATAAATTATGAAATTGACTCTATAAATGGGAAAAAGTCTTAGATATTAGTTGATATTTCTCAAGTTTCAAAACCTATAGGTTGTAAGTGGGTATTTAGAAGAAAACAATTCAATGGTATAATTGAAAAATTTAAATTCATATTTGTAGCTAAGGGATTTACCAAAAAGGAAGGAATTAATTATTTAGATACTTATTCTCTTCTAGATGGGACTACTTCTATTATAATTCTTATCACAAAATATTCCATATATAATTGGTAAATTAACCAAATGGATGTTAAAAAAACATTCTTAAATTATGAATTGGATGAATAAATTTATATGGAACAACATGAAGTATTCATATTACCTGATAAATAAATAAAAGGTCTTTAGATTAGTATAACCCATACATGGTTTAAAATAAGAACCAAAAAAATGGCATGAGAAATTTAATGAAGTAATTTTATTTGAATAATTTTTAGTTAACCAAGATGATAGATGTTTTTGTATTAGGTTTTATAATAATAATGGTGTAGTTATTTGTTTATATGTTGATGGCATGATAATATTTGGAACTTATATTAATCATGTAAATGTGGTTGATTAGAGAATACATATAATACTTGATATGAAAGAATTGGATGAAGATAATGATATTTTGGGAATAAAAAATTTTAGGAATAATTTTTTTTATTCTGCCTTCTCAATCTCATTTTTTTTGAAAAGGTATTAAAGTGGTTTGAATAATTCCATTGTTTACCGGTTTCTACCCCATATTCTGCTAGGAGTAGGATGCAACCAAATCCCATTATGGTAGTTTCTCAACCAGAATGTGCACATTTTATCAGGTGTATCAGGTATGTCATGACATGCATAAGAAATTATATTTCATATTTTTCTAGAAAGTTCATTTGGTATACAAGTAATATGGGTTATACTAAATGGGTTGCAGTAAAAAAGAGTACTCATGTATATAAAGGGTACTATGTATTAATATATATGTTATAGTGGAAACCAAAGGGAATTGGATGGTTTTTCAAATGTGATATGAATAAATAATCTAGAGGATAATTCCTCTATGAGTGATTGAAATTTTATACTTAGAGGTGGAGTAGTCACTTAGGGATCAAAGAAAAAAACGTGTATAACATAGTTTACAATGAATTATATGTTTTTTTCTTTAACTTTAATTGGAAACGAAACTGAATGAATAAAATAACTTTTATCAAATCTACCATTATGGCCTATACCAATGTCTTATGTTGTTATACATTATGATAGTTAGGAAAGTTGGATAAGGTATATATAAATATTTATAAAATAAAATCAAGAAATATTGGTCTTAGACATAGTTATTGAAGGAGTTGATAGAATATGATATCATAATTGTGGACTTTTTTAGATTGAGCCAAAATTTGGTAGATCCACTAACAAATGGACTTTCAAGGGATTTGGGGTACAAAAATTACTTAAGGATGTGTTTAAAGTCCTAATTAAAAAATCACCAATGATGGTACCTCAACTTAATATGTGATAAATTTTCCTATTTAAGTTCAATGTAGGAAATTATATCAAAAGTGTGAATAATACACTAAAGGTATATTACATCCCAAGGAAAGTGTGTTTGGTTCCCATGGGAAAATGAGGGTGAGTTTAAAACTCTTATTTAACCAAGGATATCAAAAAAATGTTCAGAATGGGATCAATTTTTGGTTCACCTTTGTGAATGTAGGAGTAGGTTCACTCCAAAAAGATTATGAATTTATCTCTCAATGATAAGTGGAACATGGACATATTAGTGTCTAGGAGTATATTAAGAACTAAATAATTTGAACATACTTGTATAGGATGAATCAAAATGATAATAAGAGATATATGTTCAAGGAAGTTTCCACTTTTTTGACTATCCATATTTGATTTGTCTCTACTATATAAAGGTTCAAATTGAGAGATGAATTTATTTATTTATGTTATTTACAAGATATTATGATTCTTGATATTCAAAATTTCATTTAAAATATTTTAAAATGGTGAAGGATTGTTGAATTTTAAATGTTTTTAAAATATTTAATTTGTTTTTTTTAAGTTTTTTAAAGGGAACATCATTGTTGGAATCCCAAATTGTAAAATGGATTGGAACGGAAATTTCTATTCACTATTAGACATGTCAATTTTCTAACAAGTTCGCTCTTGTACACTTATTTGATCAATTGTGATCTAATAGATAGAATTAAATCTAGAAAAGACATGAATTTATTGTAATGGTATCAATTTAGTTACTAGGGGAATTTTTCATTATCCAAATGGGTGATTCCATGCTTAGAAAATGGAGTCCTCATTGGATTCAAAAATTAGGTCCAACCATTCTCCAGCATTCTAATCCTTCCTATAAATTGATATTCCTCTAAAATCCTTCAACAAGAATAAAAGGGAATTTTTTTGTGTGCAACAAAAAAATTCTTTTATTAATATTTTATTTCCAAAGTTCCTTTAAGGATTATTCTCCATTGAGTAAATTTATAGAGTAATTATCCATTATTGTATCCTAAAGTGGATTTGTTATCAACTCATTGTACTACCGATTTAGTGGGTGGTGGATCTACTATTAAGGATATAGAAAATGTAACATTCCTTAGTGAGATCCTTCTATAATCATACAAGAATAATTCATTTCCATACCCACCAATATATCACCAATAATATATATATATATATATATATATATTTATAAAATGGTTATATATATACATATAATTTATTATTATAACAAATAAATAAGTAAATAATACATGCACAGAAATCCTTATTTATTAAATTATTTATTATATTTTTATTTATTGAGTTATATATAAATTTATATAAATTTATAATATATATATTTAAGGGGTCTAGGAAAGGATTTCAAATTCACATTAGATATATTGAGGTATACATGCTTATTTGGGATGGATTTTAAATCCATCCCAAATAAGCTGGGTTGAAAATTATGTATCAAAAATAGAATCAAATCCATCTCTGATAAATATTTCTAATAATGTTATTAAAAATAATATTATGCCTCCCAGGGGCACAACCATGTGGTTTCTTATCTAAGAGATCTTGGGGAGGTCTCAGGGTCGATTCTCCCTGAGTACGTTGTCGACATTGGTGGATTTTATTTGTAATTTGTAATTTTCTGTCTTTGGCTTTTTGTAAATAATAAATTTATTATCCCCCATTATCATATACAAGTGGTTACACCTTTCAGGAGCCTTATGGAGGTATCACGGTTGATTATGCATAGGTAATTTATATGCATCCGTAGAATTTCATTGTAATTTATAATTTCTCCTCCCTGACCATTTTAAATAATAACATTATTAATTTTAGTTAAAAATAATGATCATATTAATTATAAACAATAAGGATATTAATAGTATATAAAAAATAACATTATCATGTAAATTAATAAAATAGAAATTATAACAGTGTTATATAAATTAATATAAAAATCCTCATTATAAATTAATAAATTAATAACATTATAAATTAACGTTATAAATTAATCAACGTTATAAATTAATATAAAAATTAACATTGTATGTTAATGATATAAATTTATAATTCTATATTTAATTTTATATCATTTTTCAATAACGTATAATTAAATATTGAACAAAAAGTAAAGGTAGCTGAAACGAAAATGTTAATATAGATATACAGACATACTAAAATGTGTAGGACTAGAAATGAATGTGTTTGAGAGAAAATTAGAGTGACTCTGATTGATGAGAAGATGAATGAGACTAGATTAACATGGTTTTGACATGTAAGAAGAATACCTAGGAATGAACATGTTAATAGGGTAAGATTAATAACAAATTCACTTATTAAAATAAGTATATGTAGACCAAAAATACCCTCAAACTAATCATTTCAAGATAATATTATTCTAAATGATTTTAAAAAATGATATTGAGTAGATCAAATTGACGATGTTTGATCCATTTATCCGACCCCCTTTAACTAGGTTTAAGTTTTGTTTGTTTTCATTTTGTTATATTGAAATTATATAATAATAATACTAATAATTATATATATATATATAATATTCTAGTTAGTTCATCTGGTCACTTGATTGGAATCACGGGTCCTTGGTATAATTAATTTTTTAAAATTTTATTTGTGATGGATTAAATCTATTCCAAAATAACCAAGTTATTTGGAATGAATATAAAATTTATCCCAATTAATAAATTTATTTGGTACTAACAATCCATCCTAAATACTTATATTCTATATTTATAACATATATGTTCATAAATTATATTTATGATATTAATATTTATAACCTATATTCATAATATATATATATAACACTACATATTAATAGATTTAATGTTAAATATTTTAACATTATATATTATAATATTTTTAAGGTTATAATTATTATATAATTATAAATAATTTGTTAATTATGTTATAGTAATGTTTTATTTTTAACTTGAAAAATACTGTTTTAATTATAAAACATTTATAGAATATTTAAGGTAATAATTGTTATAAATTTATGGTTATAATTATTATAAGATTATAAATAATATTTTAATTAAATTATTTAGTTTAAAGATATAGGAAGTAGGCTCAACCCCACCTATTCATGATATCCTAACATGACACCCCATATCAGATAAGCATTTGAGCAGGTAGATAAATTATAGATTCCCAGACTATAATTTATGTTTATTGTGGATTTTCTCTATTATGAACACCCTTTTCCTTTGTCACATGGATTTCCAATATTTCTAATTACTTGTTTCACAAACAATTTCAAACCAAGATGATCTAGGATACATTTTCTTAATTACAAATTTTAAGTATTCAACATGACCATTATAATATAGTAATGAAATTTAAGGGTATAAATAAAAAGGTAATCACATTTTGAAATCTATGGAGAAGTTAGGATAATATAAACATGTAATTATTAATGTAATAAATTTTATATTAATACATGTATTTTATGCATTTTTTATTTCCATAATATTTACTTTTAATGATTAAATTTAACTAAATAATAAATTTTTTATTTAATAAAAATGAATATTTTAAATTTAATTAAAACTTATTAAATAGGTATTCAACCTTAAGGATTTAGAAATAAAATCAATAAAATCTTGTTTTTGAATAATTTTGTTAATATATATATTATTTATTTTTATCTTAATAAACTAAATTTAACATTTTAAAGGATTATTTATAATGGTTCATTATTTAAACAAATATGTAAACACTCATTTCACACTAATAACTAAAATGAAATAATAATAAGAACACTTAATGATTTTTACATATTTATTTTTAATAAAAATAATTTATCTTTCATATAAATTTTGTTTTCATTTAAAAGTTAAATTCATTATATATAGAAGATTATTATGATAAAATATATGTTATTTTTGGGTTTTTTAATTTCAAAATTATATTAGAATTAATTTTTGATATTTTTCTAAAAAGATTGTTTTTGTGAATTTAACTAAATACTGTTTTTTACAAATACTGTGACTTTTATGACATTATCATGATATAAGAATGATTTAAAAAATTATGATTTTTTTTATTAATCAATGATATATTTACTAAGAAAATTATACATTTAATGTAACTTAAAGTTATCAAAGTCGTAAGGGTAACTTAATTTTCAGTAATAAAAATAAGTTATTGAGGTTAAAAAAATAGTTATCAGGGTAAAAGTAAATTATAGTAGAGTTAAGTTAGGGAGAAAATGCTTAAATATCTCAAAACCTTATCACTTATTTGTATGTATGAGAGGTGTACCAACTAGTACTCGCCCCTTCCCATTATTGTCCACTTCACAAGTCACCTTAATTTGAAAACGAAATTCCATTAATATAAGGTTATGATTTTTTATAAAAATTTCACACCGATAACTTAAAAAATGAGCCCTTCATGACCATAATTATCCACACACCATAATTTAATTATCTTAACAAACATATAACCAAATTTTAATGACCATAGATTTTGGATTCTTTAAATTGATACTATCTTTGATAGCTTGTGTCACACGCACCACCCAACTCATGCAACACTTGACTAAAACGAACCATGACATATTTAAATTAAATGAATAATATATTAATTAGGAAATATAAAAATAATAGTCTATTAAAATAATTTCATATTATTTTTTATTAAGATTTTTTTTAAAAAATGATGCCCTTTTAAGAATCATTTTAAAAAGGGTATTGTTTTTTTATAAGTATCCAGCCATAAATGTTACATAATCATGAGTTTTATTCAAGAAAGTTATTACTTTTATTTTGATGATATTTTTAGGCTTATAGTTTTAGATAATTAGGCCATAAATCATACACTAAAAACCATATAATACAAAGTGGACACTATTGAACAATAACCATTTTTTCAATAATCTAAAACTTTTAAAATAAAGAATGATCTCTTTTATGAAAACTCTTTACGACTTTTAACAATAATTATTCATGTCCCTTAATCATCCTTAAGTCCTATGAAATTTTTTAAAAATAATAGGATGAGAAAAAAAATCTCATTAAGGGATATAAAAAGAAGGAATCTATTAGTCCATTCTTATACACTGAATCCCATGAAAACATTATCATAAAGTATTACTTTTTACCCTTAATAAATAGTAAATACGTTCTATTTAAAATAAGCACATTGCTTAACCTTTTTGTAATAAAAATATTAACATAAAACCCATATCAAGAAAAGAAAACACATAACAGTATCTTGGAAAATATTATACTTTTCACTCTTGTAAATAGAATAACCATGTGGATGGATTCTATACATGTCACCCTTATAAATGGAATAACCATATGACTCACTTCCATACCTAATATATTGAAGGTATATCATGTAACCACTATTCTTCAGTTTACCACTAAACCAACCATCATTGGTTTATCACATAACCACTCATCAAATATCCAAGTACCATTATATAATCATAACACATAAAATATTTCCATTTTAAACTTGTCACTCATAATATTTCATTTTCACTCCTAAGAAGACATGTCAAGTTATTGAAATAATGAATTCGTTTTCAAAACCCATTTTCAATAAAAAAATACCCCAAAAGGAAAAGAATTATTTTCATTTAAGAAAAAATGTAATAATAAAAAGGAATATAGAAATAAAATAACTGTCACAATGGTGGAAAATTCATTGTCGTTGTGTAAGTTAAGAAAAAAACATTCTATTTTTTGTTTACCAAAATATTTTGTATAAAAAATGTAAAAATATTCGCTTTTAAAACCTTTTATTTAAATTTAAAATATACATAAAATTTCATTTATAATACTTTTATATCCATATAAATAAAAATATAAAACAATATCAAGAATATTTCCATTGAGAAAAATATTTTTAAATTAAATATTTACACATTCAAATTATCCCATAAAACTTTGAACATTTAAATTATAATCCCTATAAAGGATAAAAGTTTAAAAAAACATTAAATAAAATGAAAATAATTAAATTAGTGATAATATATGTCAAAGGGTCTGTATATACACCTCATAAAAGAAGGTTCCTGTATAACATCAAAATATGCCTCAATAAATGGAGATTGAGATGAAATCGTTTACCTTGAGTCAGACTTGCCATGTGTATATTTATATTCCTAAATAATATACTTATGTTACTTATTTAATTTATTCAGAACATTTTTCATGTTTATCATTACTTTTATTTCACTTATTACATTTTTTTATACCACTACTTAAACAATCAAGTTTATGTTGGGTGTTTTGACCATATTCGGTTTATGTGTAAAAACAACCTTGGTAGATCAACTAAGGTCCAAAGGGTCATCATAAAAACATCTAAAAAATAATAATCCTGAAATAATAATCATATTTATACTTAAATTATAAATTTAATACCAATAATTTATTATGGTTATGAAAAATGAATCAATGTTACAGTCATGGATACGGTAGGTCGTACGTACGCATGAGTAACGTTCTCATTTATCAATGATCATTATGAAAATAAGATCAGTAACATTTAGCTTTCTAGAATGATAATTATATTATAAGTTTCCATGATATTTAAAAATATATACTTATATATATAATTTTTTTGATGAAAAATTAATCACATCATGTTGAGTAGGCGGTAGTCTACACTTCCATAAACGACGTTATCACTTTTTTAGTGTGTGAAAAGGGTAATAAAGAAAATGATATATTATGTTTACATAAATATAATTATGAAATTAATATCATATATATGTTATTTATGTCACATATTCTTATTAACCTCATCCTTAATACATTCTATGTAAAGTGTGAATGTATCACATCGTGTTGAGTAGGGGGTAGTCTACACGTCCACGAACAACGTTATCACTTTATTAGTGTGTGAAAAGGGTAATAAAGAAAATGATATATTATGTTTAAATAAATGTAATTATGAAATTAATATCATATATATGTTATATATGTAACATATTTTTATTAAACTCATCCTTAATATATTCCATGTAAAGTGTGAACGTATTATATCTCTTTGAGGAGGTAGTAATCCACAACTCCAAAAACGATGTTATCGTATTCCCACAAAATGGAAAGAATGAAGGTATGTTTTTATAAAAATTACATAAGTATTAATAAATAATAAATTTAATAAATTTATATTATATAAAAATATTTTTACATCATAATTCCCAGCCATGATAGGTTGTAAAGGAAAAAACCAAAGACATCGTTTCGTGAGGCGGTAGTCGGCTGTACACATAAACAGTAATTTCATTACCCCTTTGATGGAAGTGTGTGTAGGTGTAGGTAGAAACCTTAATAGAAAACCATATAAGTATATTGATGATATTTATGTGATTAAATAATAATTTAATAATAATCATTTAATGGTATGAGAAAGAAATAAAACAAAATGATTGTTGAAAAATACTGCCTCGTTTTTGGGTAAATCCTTTCGGTTTACACCAAAGTACTTCTTTGGATTGCTTTCTTCCCAATGTGATGACTCTAGGATGATATTATGGTTTTTATGAAATTATTTGGGTAGGATGTTATGGGTAAAAGGTATTTATAAGTTTGAATAAATGGGTGAGGGTGAGTGCCTTTTTATAGTGGAGGGAGAGGACACACTTGATATTTTTGAAAAGAATTGTGTGCTCCAAACATTTTTACCCCCCAAAAGGATTCCATAACACACAAAATTTGATCCATTGAGGGTTTAGATCTAAATATGGACATAAAATGGGTTTCGGAAAAGTTTAAGGCCATTTTTATACCTTAATTTTAATGATTAACGACTAAGTAATCTTGTTTTTACCTTAATCGCTGTAATTAATTTAAATTTATTTTACTATTATTTTTGTAAAAAACAAATTTGTACTTATTAGAAATTAGAAATTATGATAAATATAAATATGGAACCCATTTTTCCAAATTCCAATCACATAAATTGTATAAATTATTTTAAAATTAATCCTGTGGATGGGATGATAAAGCGGGTTCATAAAGTGAATATGTTCAAAAGTTAGCTATGTTTTTATATATAATTTTAATGGGAAATTGATTAAAATGACATAAATTGGTTTAACTAATATAAATTTTATCTAATAACACTTTCAAAAAAATTCAATGAATAATTTAACTATATAAATAAATTAGTTGATTTTTTTTTCATTAAAAAATCATTGTTTTTCACTATTCATAAAAATACGAAACTTCTAAAAAAATATCAAAAATTCACCCAAAGTAAATTTTTATAATCTGATTTTAAAAATGATTTTGCTTTTTTCATATAAAAATTATTAATGTTTCAAAATTTATTTTTAAAATAGGTTCACCATTAAAGGTGATAAAACTATTTTTTAGAAAAATAGAGCATTTAAGTAAAAAACAAGATTTATTCTTATCTTAGGCCTATAAAATCTATTGGATGAATGTAAAGTCATTTTATAAAAATGTGTAAACATAATATGGTTATTCCTATTCGTTCACACTAATAAATCACCTAGGAGATAATTTCCATATTAAAAAAATATATTAATAGTATATTATTGTTTGGTATAACCCAGTCTTGCATGCAACACAAAATTTCAAAGAAACTCATTATTGTGAGTCATGTAAGAAATTGGAAATATTATCACATTTATTGTAAAATTACTATATAATTCATAAATATTAATAAATATGAAAAATAATTATTCTATAATTACCTAGAATGTTATATATTTCCCCCATTTTGGAAATTTCTTCCTAACCATTTTATTTACTTATCAAATAAGTAGGGATATTTCTTCCTCTTGGAATTTTTAGATTCCCATGATACCACTTCAACCCTATGGTTTTTCCATAAAACCATAGACTAGTGAATTTACTTATTCTACAAAACTTTATCTATATAGTAAATAACTTTAATAAGTTTTTCCTCATATGAAATATTATCTACTAGCTGAACTACTTCAAGGATCAACTCAGAGATGAATCTGTTACATAATTACTTAACATTGAAACATGAAATACATTGTGTTATTGGGATATAATCAGATTAAAATACACTTGGTAATAAACTGATACAATTTTCTCTTGTATTTCATATGGTCCAATGAATCATGGAATCATATTCCCCTACCCACAAAAAAATCATCAAACTTTTCCATAGAGAAACATTGAGAAATACATTATCACTTACCTCAAAATAAATATATTTACTTTGATTAGATACATAACTTTTCTACCTACTCTTAATTATCCTCATGTCTCACTAAATCAAATGAAATTTATATACTATTTCCTCTACCAACTCTGGTTCCATTAACTTCCTTTCTCCTATATCATCCCAAAATAATAGTTTTTGACACTAATTTCCATATAAATCCTTTAAAGATTCCATTTGTATACTGGAATGAAGGTTGTTATTATAAGAAAAATCAAACATATAAATATATTGATCCCAATTTCATTGGTAATACATTGAGAAATAACAAATCATATCTTCCAAGGTATGAATCGTCTACTCAAACATTCCATTAGATTGAGGATGAATAGCTATACTAAAATTCAATTCAGTACCCAATGAATTCTGAAGTCCTTTACAAAAATTATATGTGAACCTAGGAACATGAGCCAATACAATGTAGAGATTCACCCCTTGTAATCTGGAAATATCCTTTAGATACTATCAAGAAATATGAGCTAAAGACAACATATCTCAAATGGGAAGAAAATGTGTAGATTTAGTTAATCGGTCAATAATAACCCAAATCACATTATTACCATGAGAAGTCTTTGTAAATACTATCACGAAATCCATTGAGATGTTCTTCCATTTACACTCCAACACTGGAAAAGGTTGAATAATCCGATTTGATAACTATCACTCTATTTAGACCTATTGAAAAGTAAAACAATTCATAATAAATTCTGAAATATCTTTTTTTAATTTCATCCCACCAATAAAACTTCTAAAGGACTCTATATATTGTAGTGATGCCCAGATGAATGGAAAATAGATAATTATGAACATTAGTTAAAAACTCTTTCCTCAACTATGAATCACAAGGCACATAATTGTTTTTCCATATATTAAAACACCTTCCTCATCAATAATAAAATTAGGCAACTTACCATTCTTAATGGATTCTACCATTTCTTACAAATATTGATCCACATTATGAGCCATCATAATTCCTTTTTAAAAACTAAACTAAACTGAAACCTAAAAAAATATAGTATTTATCTACATCTAAAAATTTTAGTCTAAAATTCATTAAATCATTAACCAAATGGTCACATTTTAAATGTAACATGGTTAATGTAGAATTACTTTTTGAAGTCAAATCATCGAACACTTTGTTTTGTTGTCATGCATGATAATGAATCATGAAATAATAATCCTTTATCAATTCAAACCATCTTTTTTGTATCATGTTAAACTCTCTCTAAGTGGATATAAACTTAAAACTTTTATGATTAGTATATATTTCACACTTCACTCCATACAAATGATGCCTCCAAATTTTTAATGCAAAAATAAAATAGTAGCTAATTCCAAATAATGTAACTCAGGATTTTTCAACTAACATGAAGCATAAGTAATTACCTTGTCATTATACATCATAACACAACCAATTCATTTTAATGAATATTCACTATAGATAAAAAAATCACTATTTCTAGAAGGAAGGGCCAAATCTGGGGCATTGACCAATCTTTTTTTCAGTTCCTAAAAAAACATCACATTATTATATCCAGATAAACCTAAATCCATTACCTATTAACATAATTAACGGATTTTATAACTGGGAAAAATTTTCATAAAATTGTTGGTGATAACCTTCTAATCTATGTAAACTACAAATATTTTTGACATTGGTAGATCTTGGACACTCTTCAATGACTTTTGTCTTATCATGGTCAACAATTATTCCATCATTAGAAATAATATGTCTGAGGAAAGACATTTTTTGCAAAAAAAAAATCACTCTTACAAAACTTTCCATATATTTTCTTTTCTTTTAAGGTTTAAAAATAATCCTTAAGCACATTATATGTTCCTCATGGATTTTATAATATACCAAAATATCTTCTATAAAAACAACTACAAATTTACCCAAAAACAAATAGAAGACTCTTTTTATAGGATTTATAAATACATAAGGTTCATTATATAACCTAAATGGCATAACTACAGACTCATAATGCTTATATCTCATCTAAAATGTTGTCTTAGTAATTTCATACTCCTTCACCTTCAATTGATGGTACCCATACCTCAGATAAATCATTGAAAAAACACTAAGATCCCTAAATCTGATAAAAAAAATCATTAATATGAGGAAAATTATACTTATTCTTAACAATGATATTATTCAAGGCTCTATAATCAATAAAAAGTCTCATGGAACCATATTTATTTTTAAAAAATAAAATAATAGCACCCTATGGTGATGTTCTAGGTCGAATGAAACCTTTATTAAGAAATTATTATAACTAGGTTTTCAATTACACAAGTTATACATGATCCATTCAATAAGGAGGTTTCAAAATAATATTATAATCATGCTCTAAATCAGTATTCAATTCAACTTCTTTATCCGGAACAACACTCGGAAAATTATTTGGAAAAACATTCGTAAATTCATTTACTACTAGGATGTCACTAATCAAAAATTTTTATTTATTTTCAACCATATGAGATAGATAACTTTCACTTACATCTTTAATAAATTTCTCATATTCTTGGTACGTTATCAATGGTATGAAATCATTTAGTAAAAAATTATTACCCTTACAGTCTTTTTTTCATGATAAATTCAAAGCCAATCCATACCCAAAATAATACAAAACTTTAATATTGGTTGTTCAATAAGATTTTCAGGAAATACCATCCCACTAATTATAATAGGAATATTCTTATAAATATTTTTTGCTCTAATAACCCCATCCAATGTTTTATCGAAAATTTATATCTTACTTTCATGTGGTTATATTCTAAATTTTCTTTAAAATTTCTTATAAATGAAAGAATGAAAAGATCCAAAATCAAACAGAGTATTTCCATAATTCCAATAAACCAGTAACATACCTTTCACCACATCATTTGATCTCCTAAAATAAACTGCGGTATTAGAAAAAGATTTTTCCACACACTTTTTCTTTTGATATAGATAGTATTCACCCTGAGTGATAAACATTAGACACACATTCTAAAAATGTCCTAACTCATTGCAACTAAAACATCGTAGCACTATATTTTAGTTTCTTGCATGATCATCATACATGTAGTAATGATCCTTATGACCAAACTTACCTCATCAAAAGAACATCCTAGACATTGAAATACATTCTTTAGGAGGATTTTTTCAAACTTCTCACAAGATGATAATTCAGATTTTTTACCTCTAGACTTCTTTGATGAATTCTTTTCCATTTCCTTCCAAATAGGCCTCTTCATTTTCTTATTATCACATGAGACATGATCATTGTAAAACTCAATTTTTACCTTCTTTGAACATCAAAATTTTTTATCATATCTCTTGAACTCATTAGAATCCAATTACCTTTAATATATTAGATTTAATCCCATGTAAAACTAATTTATCTTATTATCAATATCACAAACAAAATTTGGGATGTACCTATCCATATGAGTGAATTTTTCATATATAACCACAGAATGTTCCTCATTTATTCTCAATTATAAGAATTATTTTTTCATCATAAGTCAAACAACCTTAGGAAACTATGTATTTAGGAAAATATTCTTAAATTCAATCCATTCCAAGGAATACATCTCTACACTTTCCCAAACATTCTTAACCATTGACAACCACTGGTCAGAATCACCTTTAAAATGATAAATTTAAAGAGTTACCTTTTGGTGATCTAAACAACCCATGGAATCAAATATCTTTTCTAGGGATTTAATTCATCCTTTGGTAAGCATAGGATCATATGATCCTCTGAATGATGGGTGATGTTTCCTCATAAAATGATTTACTATCATCATGTTCATATGTGGTATATCTTATTCCTTTATTTCATGGACACCAACACCATTTATTGCCTATGTCAACTAAACCATCACTATAATAAACTAATCAGTTCTAATTCCAAACATCTCGGGATTCTGTTTCATAAGTATGTTTTCCTCTCAATTTCATCCCACTACAGCTTCCTTGTTTCCTTTGCGGAAAACAATTCTAAAAAAATATAATTTATTTGTTTAAGCATGGTAATATTTAAATTCTATATCATTATAACTTAAATATAAAGTAAAATCTTCTAATTTCATGTTATTAAAACTATCATAACCTCTAAATTTATCTCCAACTTTCCTTTGATACCAACTATATGGCTTCGACCTTATACATTACATAATCTTGATTTTTAGTCAAGAAAGATCATTCTTTCACATTGAGTATCTTTTTAGGTTTAGATTTTTATAGATTTAGTCCATAAATCAAACATAACAAAACCAGGAAATACAATGTATATGATTTCTAATAGTATCCATTTTTCATATAATCTAAAACTTTTAAAATAAATCATGATATATTTTAGGAAAACTCTACATTATTTTCAACATGAATTCCTCAAATACCATTATCTTACTTAAGTCCTATGAAAAACATTAAAAACATGGGTTGAATATAAAAATCTCAGTAAAAGATATAAAAATAAATAAATCAGTAGTCTATTTATCAACATTAAAATCCATGAAACTTTAATCATAAAGTAATACTTTTTACCCATAATAAGTAGTAAATAATTTCCTTTGAAAATAAGATCATTACTTACGCTTTTTTATGATCACAAGATTACCATAAAACTCATAGAAAGTATAGAAAAAACATAATGTTATCTTATAAAATTATAATACTTTTCACAATTATAAATGGAATAACCCTGTGGTCAACTTCTATATATGTCACTCATATAAATATAATATTCATATGACTGACTTGGATAACCAATACATTGGAAGGATATCATAGAGCCACCCTTTGTTGGTTTATCACATAACTACCCATCATTGGTTTATCACATAACCACCCATAAAATTTACAGGTACCATTATATAATAATAACACATAAAATAATTCAATTTTCAATATGTCACTCATAAAATTTTATTTTCACTCCTAAGAAAATATTTCAAGTTATTCAAATAATCAATCTGTTTTAAAAAAAATTAAATAAAAAATAACCAAAAAGGAAAATTGGTATTTTCATCTATGAAAATATGTAATCTTTAAAATTAATCTAGAAATAAAATAATATTCCCAGTGGTAGGAAATTCATTATCTTCATGTACGTTAATAATAGAACATTCATTTTTTCATTTAAAAAAACATTTCATATAAAACACATAAAAATGTTCCTTTTGAAAACATTTTAATGAAATAAAAAAGAGACATAATATTTCCTTTATAATCCTTTTATATCCATATAAATAATATTGATATGGATAAAAATATTTTGAAATTAAATCTTTAAACATTCGATGTTTCTCATACCACTTTGAAAATTTAAATCGTAAGCCCCATGAAAGGATATAATTTAAAAAAAATTAAATAACATGAAAATAAGTGAATTAATGATATTATATTTCAAAGGGGATTTATATACACCTCAAAAAATAAGGTGGGTGTATAACATCAAAATATGCCACAATGAAAGGAGATTGAGATGGAATCCCTTAACTTGAATTTGACTTGTCATGTGCGTCTTTATATTGCTAAAAAATAAACATATGTTAATTATTTACTTGACTAAGAACCTTTTTAATATTTATAATTAATTATATTTCACTTATTAAATTATTTTATACAACCACTTAAATAATTAATTTTATATTAGGTGTTTTGACCATATTCAGTTTATGTGTCAAAAACGACTTTGGTAGGTCAACTAATGTCAAAAGGGTCATCATTAAAACATGTATATAATAATCATCATCACATAATTATGATATTTATATATAAATTATACATTTAAAACTAATAATGAATTATATTTTTGAAAAATGAACCAATGTTACAATCATAGAGATGATCTTCCATACGTACACATGAGTAACATTCCCATTTCTCAATGATCATTCTGAAAAGAAGGTAAGTAAAAATTATCTTTCCATAATAATAATTATATCATAAATAACATGTTATTTAATAATATTTAATTATCTATATAATTATTATGATGAAAAATTAATCACATCGTGTCGAATAGGCGGTAGTCCACATGTTCACGAACGACGTTATCACTTTTTTAGTGTGTGAAAAGTGTAATAAAGAAAATAATATAATATATTTTCAGAAAGGTAGTTATTTCATGAATATCATATATATGTTATGTAGGTAACCTATTATTATTAAACTGATCCTTAATACTTTACATGTAATGTTTTAATGTACCACATCGCTTTGAGGAGACGGTAGTCCACACGTCCACAAATGATGTTATCATATTCTCAAAAAATGGAAAGCATGAATGTATGCATATATAATAATTTCATAAGTATTAAAAAATCATAAACATAATATATATATATATATATCATATAAAAATATTTTTACATCATAATTCTCAACCATGAGAGGTGGTAAAGGAAAAAAGGAATGACATTGTTTCACGATATGGTAGCCCACCGTACACTTGAACAATAATTTTGTTACCCATTTGATGGAAGTGTGTGTATATTTCGGTTGAACCCTTAACATAAAAAAATATAAGTATATTTCGGATAATTATTTTATTATATAATAATGGAATAAAAAAATAATTTTTTTATAAAGAAATAAAACAAAAGAGATCGTTGAAGAATGTTACCTCTTTTTGAGGTAACTCCATTTTGGTTTAAACCAATGGACATACATGGATTTATTTCTGCCAAAAGAGAGGATTAGAATATGATAGGGGTTATTTTTGGGAGATTATTTGGGAAATTTTTGGAAGAGACAAAGGGACTTATAGGTGTGAATAAATGTGGGAGGGTGAGTACCATTTTATAGTGGAGGGAGAGGACACACTTATCATTTTTGAAAAGAATTTTTTTCTCCCCATGTTTTTAGCTACCAAGAGGGTTCCATAACATAACAATTTAATAAATGAATGTTTGAGGTTTAAATATGGAAATAAAATGGGGTTTGGACAATATCAGGTCCATTTTTATACCTTAAGTTTAATGTTCAAAGACTAAGTAATCTTGTTTTTACCTTAATAGATGTAATAAATTTTAATTGATTTAACTAATATTTTTTAAAAAATAATTTTAACTTATTATAAATTATAAATTATTCTTATTAAAAATATTTAACCCATTTTTTCAAATTCCAATCACATAAGTGATAGAAATTAATTTAAAATTAATCCTATAGACGGGACGACAAAACGGAGTTTTAAAGTGAATATGTTTAAAAGTTTGATAATTGTTTATATACAATTTAAATTTGAAATAAATTTATATGGACTAATTTTGTTTAAATGATATTAAATTTATATATGTATAATTTAAAACAAATTAAAAATAATAATTTAGCTATATAAATAAATTTGATGAAAATGTTGTTTTCAGTTAAAAATCATTTTTTTTCACTATTTATCAAAATATAAAACTTATCTGAAAAATACCAAAAATTAATCCATAGTAAATTTTGGTATTCCAATTTCAAAAATGAAGTTTATTTTTCATATAAAATTTTAAAAAGTTTCAAAATTTAGTTTTAAAATAGGTGAACTGTTAAAAGGTGATAAAATTAGTTTTTAGAAAAATAGAGTTTTAAGCGTAAGACTAGATTGATTATTATATTATGCCTATACAATATATTTTATGAATGTAAAAAGATTTTATAAACATGTCTAAACATAATATAGTTATCTCGATTCATTGATGCTGATACAACAACTAGGAAATAACTTCCATATTAAAAACATACGTAATACATCGAAGAAACTCATTGTTACATGTCATGTACGATATTATAAATAGAATCCCTTTTATTATAAAATTAATATCAAATTCATAAATATTAATAAATATGAAAAATAATTATTCTATCATTACCTGGGATGTTACAATTTAACGTTAAATAATTAAATTTATCATAGTTAAAAATTAATTATAATAGGTAATATTTATATTTGTAAACTATTTTGTCAATATATAATCATTTTGAAATTTATATGAAATGACTTTAAAGACACATGAAGTTTAAAAGTTCATTTTTCAATAAAAAAAGATTTTATTTATATATTTCTTCGTTTAATTTTCTATATATATATATTATAATTTTAATTCGATAAAAAGAACGTAAATTTTAAATTTATAATTTCAAAATTAGCTTAGGGTTATTTTTTGATATTTTTTTGAAATAATTTTTTTAGTTGAATAATTAAATATATAGTTTTTACTAAAATCATAACATTTAAGACTATATCAAGAATTAAGTATAGATTAAAATCGTATAAAACATTTTCCATGATCAAATTTTTATTCATGGGGTAAAACTATACATTTCAAAAATACTATTATAAATTTAGAAAACCAATGTTTAACATCTTAATTAATATTTTGCAATAAAAAATATTTTTGGTATTTTATTTTATTTAAATATTATTTTGGTAAAATTTGGTTTTTTTCATTGAAATCCATAAAAATTTTATTTGTTTCATAATAAATCAATATTTTGCATGGAAATCAATGATATTTATAATTTTATCATATAAATAAATTTTATGTTTAGAAATAAACTTTTTTATAAAAAAGGGTTTTTACACATTACATGAGTTAATGTTAAAATTAAAATTTCTTACAAAAATAAATTTTATATTATAAATTAATTTCATATTTAGAATCAATAGTTCCAAATTATGTAATAATGTTAATTTTATTTTTATTCATTATAAGTAAATTAACTAGGTAAAAACTTATTACCACAATAAAACAAAAAATGATAAAAGTTAAAATTATAAGAGTAAAGAACATAAAAACATATTTAAAACTTAGGTTAAAATGATTTTTTGAGTTATCATAAACCTTATATCATCCCACACTCCATTATTATTCATTTTTGAGTCGACTTGGCATGTGAAACATGTTCTATATTTATTTTAAGTTGAAATATTTACAAAAGTTTTGTAACACCCCAAGATTTCATAGTGTGTTATTTCTTCAAAATAATTCAATAACTTGCACTACTTGTAACACCGAGTTCAAGCACCCCATGACCTACCAAACAAGTCGTTCAAAAGAGGTTATGAATAGTATTAACTAATTTTTAAACATTATATAATCCTTATAATTTTAGAATCCATATTATGAGTTTCTTAGACATAATGTAAGAACAAATTCATTTTCAGTATTGCACTTTTACCAAATTTTAATAGTGAACCCTTTTTAAATCCAATATTTTAAACTTTTATATATTCAATTTGACTAAATAAATTTACTTTTTAGAATGGGGACATCAAAAATTTACAATGAAACATCCTAAGATTCTATGGTAATCTTTCCTTTGAATAATAAAGTAGCGTGTGTTGTACACAACTTCGAGTTATAACACACACCACAACCAATCAAACTAGCCATTATGAATAGTAATACCTAAATTTTGAAATTTTATGGACTTCATTTTTGTATTCAGAGTATCGAATTTAGCCTAAGGTGAAATTTTGGAACTTTTCAGATAACATTTATATTTTGATGAATAGTGAAAATTACTAAATTTTAATTTAAAAAAACTTTTTTAATAGAAATAATTTATATTGATAAATTATTAATTTGAGTGGTTTTAAATTATATTTAAAATATATTTTTACCATTTAATAAAATTTTGATCATTGTACATAATTTCACAATTAATCCAGACATAAACAAGTGTTAATCTTTTGATAGTTATTATCTCTTGAAAACACGCTATTTGTTTTGACGATGGGAATTAATTTTTAAATTAATTAATGCAACTGATATGTTTTTAATTTGGTAAAATAGACATCATTTTTGAATTCATAATATCAAATATATAGTAGGCCTAATTTTTGGTATTTTTCTGGAAACTTTCATTTTTTTGATGAATAGTGAAACCACTAAGTGGTAGTTAAAAAACTGAATTTTTCATAAAACTTAATTTTACCACTTCTGTGAGTGGAATTTAGAAAATCTGAGAGACACGGTTAATATCAAGGAGTAAAATGTGGTTCAATGAGATGAAAATAATTTTTGGTGAATTGTAACTTTTTACTTTTATTTACCACGGTTAAAAGTAAATAGGGTAATTAAGGGTAAAAATGATATTAATATTACCCTAACATATGTCCTAATTCTATTGGAAAAGTGTATCTCGACCAAAAACAAATTTAGGAATAAAATATTATCATTTAGGTCTACTTGTATTAGATTAGGACATTTATTATTATTTTATTAAAAGAAGAGTTAAAAGAGTTAAAATCAAAGTTTATTTACTAAAACATTTTTAATATAGGGTTACACATAAGATAAATTCGATTATAAATATTTATTAGAAATAAAAAAATATTTCCTACATAATTATATTTTATTTATAATTTTTATACCTTAAATAATTTAATTTATTTTTGACACAATGATGATGCAGTAATTACCATAATAGTGAAAAATTAAAATAATTTTTTTTAAATACCCAAATAAATATAATTTGAGACTTTTTATGAATTAAACTAATTTTCTAGGTTAATATGACATGTTAGTAATTATTTAATTAACTTTATTTTAAGAAATACTTCTGTTGTGATTTTTACAAAAATCAATTATTGAATAGTGTCAAAATTGACATAAAAGAGTATTTAAAACAAATATTATATTATTAATTGATATTAATTTCCTAAAAATCTAAGGTTCTTCCAAGAGGCTTATATCATTATAGGTGTATCATTAATGGACCACTTGGGGGGTATCTTGGAGGTATATAGTAAGTTTATTAACTATATAATATAAAAATACAAAGTGACATTGTAAGTGTCAAACTAATTAACTAAGAGTTAAAACTAAACGATAAGGATAATATAATTACCCAAACCTATATAAATTCTACTGGATGAGTGTTTTTCGACCCATACCCACCTTAAACTTTAAATAATCTACTTTTGAGCCATTAGAAACCGAATATGAATTTATTATAAAATAATATTTCTAGCTTTTCCAAAGGTACCCCTCACCCCTCTTATAAAAGGGCACTCCCCCTTCTAACTAATTCACACATTCAAAGACTTTTGGTTCAGATAAACCCTACCCAAATACTCTCTCAACTTCCCTAACTACAACCTAGAGGCCATATTTTGATCAGAAATCCAACCTAAGGAGCCCTTTTGATCAAATCAAAAGGAAGAACCTGAAGAAGAGGTAATGTTTTCACCACCCTTTTTCAAATTCATTTCTTCTTCAACTTCTTCTTTCTTTGTTATTCCCATTCTAAAATAATGAATCCAGTATCTCATATATAATGTAATATTATTATAAATATGGTACAACCATATTCAGTATTCTATCCATCCTTTGAATGAAATTTCACCATATATGCGTACGTACGGCTTACCGTCTCCACATCGTGGTGTAATTGTTATTCAATATATTATTATTTGTATGGGTATAATAATGATGTGTAATTCATTTAAATAATAAATATAAAATTATAATGATTTTGTATATGAGATATACCATCCAATTAAATATTATTTTAATATCAAAAGAATGATATTGTCGCTCGTGCGTACGTACGGACTACCGTCTCCACGAAAGTGATGAGATTCATTCTCCATCGTATCCATTCAAGTATAATTATCATTTTATGATTTAAAAATAATGTTTAAGGAATTTATATAATTCTGGATATAAATAAGATACAACCTATCCATGAAAAACATGGCTTACGTAACAAAACATATAAAAGAAAATGAGTAAGTTAACACCCGAAACGACGATAATACAAAGATATTATTAACAAAGAAATGTTAAAAGATCATATATGATAACATAATAATGTATATGATTCTTGTATAATTTAATAACAAATATTTCAACATTATACAGGAGGTTAACCTACCTCTAACCAAGGAAAAGTACAAGGTAAGGGTTATTTCACAATCTCTTCATTATTCGAGGTTGTTTATATGTAATTATCTACTGGGACTTCTTTATCATCCACATCCATGTTTCTTAAAAATGCATTTCAAAACATTTTTACTATTTACTAGAATATGGGTTAAAGTAATTTATACCCTTTTTGACTTTTATAAGTGGTTTATAAAGGAATATTTACATCATTTTCCAAACAAGGTCCTTTTTAACCTTTTTGACAGAATTAAGGTAATAATGTTTTTTTAACTTATACGGCGGGTGCAGCTATTTTCCGCCTTTATAAAATTGTCGAAGCGTCCCTTACAAGATTATAAGAATATTTTCAAATAAAATATTTTATTTTATAAATATATGACTCTTAAATTATTTCAAAAAATAAAGAGATATTTCTCTAAAAAGAGTTTTGATTTCATCTATGTCAACATCCTTTGATGGATTTTACGCTTATTTGAAGTTGATTTATTATGATACAAAACTTCTATATTGTATTGAAGGTTTTGTAAAATGTTTGACTGTGGATGTGTTATTTTTATACCATTCATGGTTTATGGATGAAGTATTTACATTTCTTATGCTAGTTTTAATACGAATGTTTATGTTATGTTTAAACCTTTTCGTATGGGAATGCATTGGACTTAATATGTGACGGGTGGAGCCCGCTATAGCTCCTCGATGCATCGGTAGGTCTCATGAGATGAACTAGTGTCTTGGAACAAGGCCATGGCAAAATATTATTTGTAGTCTTGGCACCAGGCCTTGGCTATGTGGTTATGATAGTCTGGCATTATGCATTCCATCATTATGAAAGTGGTTATTGATATTGCATGTGATTATTCGATTAGTAGAATATCCATGTGAATAAGTAAATGACATTATTTAATTTTATTTTTTCCATACTAAGTTGAAGTTCATGTTTAAAAGGATTTTGTTTCAGTTATACATTGCCTTAAATGTTTGTTCTTATTTTTGAAAGTTTCCGCTATATTGTTATCCTTACTGGGAATTTGAGCTCACCCCTTTTTCTATGTATTATTTTTCCTAGGATGTGAAGAAGTATTTTATGAATGACCTGTAGGGATAGTATGAGGGGATATGAAGACAATATGTTGTTGTAGTTTTTCAATTATTGATGTAATGTAAACTTTAGGAATATATCTAGTGTTTCCAAGGCTACTAAACTAATCGGTCTTTCGAGACTTGATCTTTCTTGTGATCATGCCAATGTTATGTAATAATGCACTGACCCTAGGTATCTAGGGTTGGGCCATTACAGTTGGTATCAGAGGAAGTTTAGTACAAACCTTGGAAGCTAGATTTAGATAATCTCTTATTACAGCACTTAGATTTAAGATGGACTTTGAGGATTAGTATAGAAGAACGTCCCATAATTGTGGTATTGTAGATATTTTGTGAGTTTTCAGAGCAATACATCCCTGTATGGATACGAAAAGGTAGAGGCGGCTCTAGCACAGACATACCTAGGGGTAAAACCCGAAAACACCTCTTTGAGCTAGACTCGAATGGGAACTGGTGCATGACAACGGGCCTTGCTTCACTATTGGTTACGACACTCCTAGGGGATATGCTTAGGATAATTCTCATTTTCTTTACAAACCATTATGAAGGGTTTATGAGTATATACTTCCTCAAAGGAGAAATTTTTATGATTATAGATTATATCCATAAACTAATTAATTTATGTTATGTGTTTCCAAGTTTGGGAATAGGTATTGTTATTCATAAACTAATCTAGTGTATTCCATTGTTTAGAAATGGCACCCAGTAGAAGGAATGAGAACTCCAGCAATGCACATGATCCAAATAGAAAGAAGGATCATATCTTTTATGGTCTTAAACCAGAATTTATAAGAGAAATAGTCTCCCACGTATTATCATCATATGAATAAATAATATCATGTGTTGATAAGATAAGTAAAGAGTTTACTGAGTCCTATGGCTTTGAAGGGATGCAAGAGAAGAAAAGGATGGAAGAGACAAAGATGGATAAAGGGAAGAGGGAAAAGAAGAATTTTCCCATATGTGATAACTGTGGGAAGAAAAACCCTGGAACTTTCCTGAAAGGAATGAGAGTTTGTTATAAGTGTGGAGGAAAATGGCACAAAGTACATGACTGCAAGGGTAAGAAAATGGTTTCAAATGTACACTGCTTCATTTTCAAGGAGTTTGGACACTACGCGAACCTATGTACCAGTCATCAGACTATGCCGAAAATGATGATATTGGATAATAATCAAGTTATGATACTACCACATATGAAGAGGAATGATTAGAGTTCTTATGTTGATTATGTCATTTAAGTGTTGTATCAACAATGTACTTGTTATAATAATTATGGAGTATATAAGGATTGTACTGTAGTACTATTTCATTAAGGACTTGAGATTGTGTGGAACAAAGAAAAGTGACTCAATAGCAGGTTAAATTTTTGGAAAATATATGGTTGAGAGAAAGATGAACCATAATATGGTTCTGATACCAAGGTAGTGATTTTATAATAATACATGATTGATTTGAATAAATTATATTGGATATTCTTGACTACCTTGAAACTGATTAATGATTTGTATATTTCATCATTGTTGGGGTTTACAACATTTTTGTATTGAAGGAGTATATCTATTATTCTTTAAGGAATAAGGGATCATGAATGTAATCAATAAGGTTTTATGGTAATTCAGAATGTTGTAGTGTTTTAAAAGAATACATGATGAAGGTGATCACATGTTATTACACGGAAAAAAGGATCCTCATTGTGTTTACCTTCCTTATAAATTTTCGACTGAAGTATTTTGGATAGTTCTAGTTTGGATTATTTTGGATTGCCATAAAAGGACCACCTAGAGGTCGGGCGGTAACCCGTCGCGTCCGGAAAGGCCACGAGACTTGAACCCATAAACGAAGGGAGACAAGGGTGTATCACCTACCACTGACCCATGTGATGTCCTGGATTGAATAATGTTGTTTTTTAATGGTTCTTCTAGATGAATTATAAATTCATTTTTGTAACCCTATACGAATAGGATAAATAGAATATTATTTTTAAGTTCTATTATCTTTTAGAGTGAAAGATGAGTTTGTGGTAGAACATAGTTAAAGGATGAGACTCTACTTGTCAAGTATATATTTTTCTTCTTCTCTTATTCAATGAAGAAATTAATTCTTATACTTTAGTGAAGGGATCTTAAAACAAAAAAAATGTGTTATCCTAATACCATATGTTTTGCTGAACCGATGGTATTTTAAATCATCATAGATTGATGAATTTAAGGTCCTCAATTTTAAACATGTTTGTGATTTATGACCTCAATCACTACCTATAAATATTTATGTTTTTCCTCTAATTATATGTCTGTAATTACCACCAATGTTCTCCGAATAGATATCATAATTTGGTGGTGACCCTTTCATTTCTCTTTTCCTCTTATTAAGACTAAATTTTATTAACCCAATTTCCAATGTGGGTTTTCCCACAAAGATATTTTCTATATTCAACCTTTTATTTTCGAAGACTAATTTCAAATTTCTAGAATGCAATTTATTTAAGGAGGGGAGAATGTAACACCCCAAGATTTCATAGTGTGTTATTTCTTCAAAATAATTCAATAACTTGCACTACACGCAACACCGAGGTCAAGTGCACCATGACTTACCAAACAAGCTGCTGAAAAGAGGTTATGAATAGTATTAACTAAATTTTAATCTTTATATAATCCTTATAATTTTAGAATCCATATTATGAGTTTCTTAGACATAATGTAAGAACAAATTCATTTTCAGTATTGCACTTTTACCAACTTTTAATAGTGAACCCTTTTTAAATCCAATATTTTAAACTTTTATATATTCAATTTGACTAAATAAATTTACTTTTTAGAATGGGGACATCAAAATTTTACAATAAAACATCCCAAGCTTCCACGATACGCTTTCCTTTGAATAATACAGTAGCGTGTGTTGTACCTAACTTCGAGTTCTAACACACACCACAACCAATGAAACTAGCCGTTATGAATAGTAATACCTAATTTTTGAAATTTTATGGAGTTCATTTTTTTATTCGGAGTATCAAATTTAGCCTAAGGTGAGATTTTGGACCTTTTCGGATAACATTTATATTTTGATGAATAGTGAAAATTACTAAATTTTAATTAAAAAAAACTTTTTTAATCGAAATAATTTATATTGATAATTATAAATTTGAGTGGTTTTAAAGTATATTTAAAATATATTTTTACCATTTAATAAAATGTTGGTCATTGTACATAATTTCACAATTAAACCGGATATAAACAAATGTAAATCTTTTGATAGTTATTATCTCTTAAAAACATGCTATTTGTTTTGACGACGTGAATTAATTTTTAAATTAATTAATGCAATTGATATGTTTTGAATTTGGTAAAATAGACATCATTTTTGAATTAATAATATCAAATATAACTCAGGCCTAATTTTTGGTATTTTTCTGGAAACTTTCATTTTTGATGAATAGTGAAACCACTAAGTGCTAGTTAAAAAACTGAATTTTTCATAAAACTTAATTTTACCACTTCTGTGAGTGGATTTTCGAAAATCTGAGAGACACGGTTAATATAAAGGATTAAAATGTGGTTCAATGAGATGAAAATAATTTTTGGTGAATAGTAACTTTTTACTTTTATTTTCCACGGTTAAAAGTAAATAGGGTAATTAAGGGTAAAAATGATATTAATATTACCCTAACACATGTCCTAATTCTATTGGACAAGTGTATCTCGACCAAAAACAACCTTAGGAATAAAATATTATCATTTAGGTTCACTTGGATTAGATTAGGACATTTATTATTATTTAATTCAAAGAAGAGTTAAAAGAGTTAAAATAAATGTTTATTTACTAAAATATTTATAATATATGCTTAGACATAAGATAAATTCGATTATAAATATTCATTAGAAATATAAAACAATTTCCTACATAATGATATTTTATTTATAATTTTTAAACATTAAATAATTTAATTTATTTTTGACACAATGATGATGCAGTAATTACGATAATAGTGAAAAATTAAAATAATTGATATTATAAATACCCAAATATATATTATTTTAGACTTTTTATGAATTAAACTAATTTTTTAGGTTAATATGACATGTTAGGAATGATTTAATTAACGTTTTTCGAAGTAATCCTTGTGTTGTGATTTTTAAAAAAATCAATTATTAAATAGTGTCAAAATTGACATAAATGAATTTTTAAAACAAATATTATATTACTAATTGATATTAAATTCCTAAAAATTTCAGGTTCTTCCAAGAGACTTATATCATGATAGGTGTATCATTGATGGACCACTTGGGGGTCTCTTGGAGATATATAGTACGTTTATTAACTATATAATATAAAAATACAAAGTGACATGGTAAGTGTCAAACTAATTAACTAAGAGTTAAAACTATAAGATAAGGTTAATATAATTACCCAAACCTATCTAAAATATATTGGTTGAGTGGTTTTAGACCCATACTCACCTTAAAATTTAAATAATACACATTTGAGCCATTAGAAACTGAATATGAATTTATTATAAAATAATATTTCTAGCTTTTCCAACGGTGTCCATCACCCCTCTTATAAAAGGGCACTCCCCCTTCTCACTAATTCACACATTCAAAGCCTTTTGGTTCGGCCAAACCCTGACCAAACACTCTCTAAACTTCCCTCAATACAACCTAGAGGCCTTAGTTTGATCATAAATCCAACCTATGGAGCCCTTTTGATCAAATCAAAAGGAAGAACCCGAAGAAGAGGTAATGTTTTCACCACCCTTTTTCAAATTCATTTCTTCTTCAACTTCTTCTTTCCTTGTTATTCCCATTCTAAAATAATGAATCCAGTTTCTCCTATATAATTTAATATTATTATAAATATGGTACAACCATATTCAGTACTCTATCCATCCTTTGAATGACATGTCACCATACGTGCGTACGTACGGCTTACCGTCTCCACGTCATGGAGTAATTGTTATTCAATATATTATTATTTGGATGGGTATAATAATGATGTGTAATTCTGGTAAATAATAAATATAACATGATAATGATTCAGTATATAATATATACCATCCAATTAAATATTATTTTAATATCAACAGAATGATATTGTCGCTCGTGCGTACGTACGGACTACCGTCTCCACCAACGCGATGAGATTCATTCTCCATAGTATCCATTCAAGTATAATTATCATTTTATGATTTAAAAATAATGTTTAAGGACTTTATATCATTCTGGATATGAATAAGATACAACTTATCCATAAAAAATATGGCTTATGTGACAAAACTTATAAAAGAAAATGTGTAATTTAACACCCGAAACGACGATAATACTAAGATATTATTAACAAAGCAATGTTAAAAGATCATATATGATAACATAATAATGTATATGATTCTTGTATAATTTAATAAATATTATTTCACCATTATATAGGAGGTTAACCTACCCCTAACCAAGGAAATTTACAAGTTAAGGGTTATTTCACAATCTCTTCATTATCTGAGGTTGTTTATACGTAATTATCTACTGGGACTTATTTATCATCTACATCCATGTATCTTAAAAATGTATTTCAAAACATTTTTAATATTTACTAGAATATGGGTTAAATTCATTTATACCCTTGTTGACATTTATATGTGGTTTATAAAGGAATCTTTTTGTTGTTTTCCAAAAAAAAATGTCCTTTTTCACCTTTTTGACAGAATTTTGGTAAGAATGTTTTTTTTAACTTATACGGCGTGTGCGGCTATTTTCCGCCGTTATAAAATCGTCGAAGCTTCCCTTAAAAGCTTATAAAAATATTTTCAAATAAAATGTTTTATTTTATAAATACACGACTCTTAAATGATTTCAAAATAGAAATAGATATTTCTCTAAAAAGAGTTTTGATTTCATCTATATCAACATACTTTGATGGATTTTACAATTATTTGAAGTTGATTTATTATGATACAAAACTTCTATATTGTATTGAAGAATTTGTGATATGTTTGACTGTGGATGTGTTATTTTTATATCATTAATGGTTTATGGATGAACTATATACATTTCGGATGCTAGTTTTAATACGAATGTTTATGTTATGTTTAGACCTTTTCATATGGGAATGCATTGGACTTAATATGTGATGGGTGGAGCCCGCTATAGCTTCTAGATGAATCGGTAGGTCTCATGAGACAAACTAGTGTCTTGGCACAAGGCCTTGGAAAAATCTTAATTGTAATCTAGGCACGAGGCCTTGGCTATGTGGTTATGATAGTCTGGCATTACGCATTCCATCATTATGAAAGTGGTTATTGATATTGCATGTGATTATTCGATTAGTAGAATATCCATGTGAATAATTAAATGACATTATTTAATTTTATTTTTTCCATACTATGTTGAAGTTCAAGTTTAAAAGGCTTTTGTTTCAGTTATACATTGCCTTACATGTTTGTTCTAATTTTTGAATGTTTCCGCTATATTGTTATCCATACTGGGAATTTGAGATCACCCCTTTTTCTATGTTTTATTTTTCCCAAGATGTGAAGAATTATTTTATGAATGACCTATAGGGATAGTATGAGGGGATATGAAGACAATATGTTGTTGTAGTTTTTCACTTATTGATGTAATGTAAACTTTATGAATATATCTAGTGTTTCCAAGGCTACTAAACTAATCATTCTTTCGAGACTTGATCTTTCTTATGATCATGTCAATGTTATGTAATAATTCACCAAATCTGGGTATCTAGGGTCGGGGAGTTACATTTGGTATCAGAGGAAGTTTAGTACAATCCTTGAAAGCTAGATTTAGATAAACTCTGATTGTATCACCTAGATTTAAGATGGACATTGAGGATTTGTATAGAATAACTTCCTAGAATTTTGGTATTGTAGAGATTTTGTGAGTTTTCCAAGCAATACATCCCTGTCTGGATACGAGTTGGTAGTGGCGGCTCTGGCACAGATGTACTTAGGGGTAAAACCTGAAAACACCGCTTTGAGCTAGACTCAAACGGGAACTGGTGCATGACAACGAGCCTTACTGCACTCTTGGTTACGACACTCCTGGGGGATATGCTTAGGATAATTCTCATTTTCTTTACAAACCATTATGAAGGGTTTATGAGTATATAATTCCTCAAAGGAGACATTTTTATGATTATGGATAATATTCATAAACTATTTAATTTATGTTATGTTTTTTTCAAGTTTGGGATTAGGGATTGTTATTCATAAACTAATCTAGTGTATGCCATTGTTTAGAAATGGATCCTAGTAGAAGGAATGAGAACTCCAGAAATGCACATTTTCCAAAGAGAATGAAGGATCATATCTTTCATGGTCATAATCCAGAATTTATAAGAGGAATAGTCTCCCATGTATTATCAGCATATGAAGAAATAATATCATGTGTTGATAAGATAAGTAAAGAGTTTAATGAGTCCTAGGGCTTTGAAGGGAATCAAGATAAGAAAATGATGTAAGAGAGAAAGATGTATAAAGGGAAGAGGGAAAAGATGAATTTTCCCATATGTGATAAATATGGGAAGAAACACCCTGGAACTTTCCTAAAAGGAATGGGAGTTTGTTATAAGTGTGGAGGAAAAGGGCACAAATTACGTGACTACAAGGGTAATAAAATGGTTTCAAATGTACAATGCTTCATTTGAAAGGAGTTTGGACACTACGCGAACCTATGTACCAGTCATCAGACTATGCCACAAATGATGCTATTGGATAATAATCAAGTTATGATACTACCACAGATGTAGAGGAATGATTAGAGTTCTTATGTTGATTATGTCATTTGAGTGTTGTATCAACAATGTACTTGTTATAATAATTATGGAGTATATAAGGATTGTACTGTAGTACTATTTCATTAAAGACTTGAGATTGTGTGGAATAAAGAAAAGTTACTCAATAACATGTTAAAATTTTGGAAAATATATGGTTGAGAGAAAGATAAACAATAATATGGTTCTGATACCGAGGTAGTGATTTTAGAATAATACATGATTGATTTGGATAAATTATATTGGATATTCTTGACTACCTTGAAAATGATTAATGATTTGTATATTTCATCATTATTGGGGTTTACAACATTTTTGGATTGAAGGAGTATATCTATTATTCTTTAAGAAATAAGGGATCATGAATGTAATCAATAAGGTTTTATGGTAATTCAGGATATTGTATTGTTTTAAAAGAATACATGATGAAGGTGATCACATGTTATTATGTGGAGAAAAGGATCTTCATTGTGTTTACCTTCCTTAAAAATTTTGGACTGAAGTATTTTGGATAGTTCTAGTTTGGATTATTTTGGATTGCCATAAAAGGACAACCCGGAGGTCAGGCGGCAACCCGTCGCGTCTGGCAAGGCTGCGAGACATGAACCCACAACCGAAGGGCGACACGATTGTATCACCTACCACTGACCCACGTGATATCCTGGATTGAATAATGTCATTTTTTTAATGGTTCTTCTAGATGAATTATAAATTCATTTCTTTAACGCTATACGAATAGGATAAATAGAATATTATTTTTAAGTTCTATTATCTTTTAGAGTGAAAGATGAGTTTGTGGTAGAACTTAGTTAAAGGATGAGACTCTACTTGTCAATCATATATTTTTCTTCTTCTCTTATTCAATGAAGAAATTAATTCTTACACTTTAGTGAAGGGATCTTAAAACAAAAAAAATGTGTTATCCTAATACCATATGTTTTGCTGAACTGATGGCATTTTAAATCATCATAGATTGATGAATTTAAGGCCCTCAATTTTACACTTGTTTTTGATTGATGACCTCAATCACTACCTATAAATATTTACATTTTCCCTCTAATTATATGTCTCTAATTACCACCAATGTTCTCCGAATAGAGATCATAATTTGGTGGTGACCTTTTCATTTCTCTTTTCCTCTTATTAAGAAAAAATTTTATTAACCCAATTTCCGATGTGGGTTTTTCCACAAAGATATTTTCTATATTCAACATTTTATTTTTGAAGAACAATTTCAAATTGAGAGGACACAATTTATTTAAGGAGGGGAGAATGTAACACCCCAAGATTTAATAGTGTGTTATTTCTTCAAAATAATTCAACAACTTGCACTACACGCAACACCGAGTTCAAGTGCACCATGACTTACCAAACAAGCCGTTCAAAAGAGGTTATGAATATTATTAACTAAATTTTAATCTTTATATAATCCTTATAATTTTAGAATCCATATTATGGGTTTCTTAGACATAATGTAAGAACAAATTCATTTTCAGTATTTCACTTTTACCAACTTTTAATAGTGAACCCTTTTTAAATCCAATATTTTAAACTTTTATATATTCAATTTGACTAAATAAATTTACTTTTTAGAATGGGGACATCAAAAATTTACAATGAAACATCCCAAGCTTCCACGATACGCTTTCCTTTGAATAATATAGTAGCGTGTGTTGTACGCAACTTCGAGTTCTAACACACACCACAACCAATCAAACTAGCCATTATGAATAGTAATACCTATTTTTTGAAATTTTATGGACTTCATTTTTGTATTCGGATTATCGAATTTAGCCTAAGGTGAAATTTTTGAACTTTTCGGATAACATTTATATTTTGATGAATAGTGAAAATTACTAAATTTTAATTAAAAAAAACTTTTTAATCGAAATAATTTATATTGATAAATTATGAATTTGGGTGGTTTTAAAGTATATTTAAAATATATTTTTTACCATTTAATACAATGTTGGTCATTGTACATAATTTCACAATTAAACCGGACATAAACAAGTGTCAATCTTTTGATAGTTATTATCTCTTAAAAACAAGCTATTTGTTTTGACGGTGGGAATTAATTTTTAAATTAATTAATGAAACTGATATTTTTTGAATTTGGTAAAATAGACATCATTTTTTAATTCATAATATCAAATATAGCTTAGGCCTAATTGTTGGTATTTTTCTGGAAACTTTCATTTTTTGATGAATAGTGAAACCATTAAGTGGTAGTTAAAAAACTAAATTTTTCATAAAACTTAATTTTACCACTTCTGTGAGTGGAATTTAGAAAATATAAGAGACACAGTTAATATCATGGAGTAAAATGTGGTTCAATGAGATGAAAATAATTTTTGGTGAATAGTAATGTTTTACTTTTATTTACCACGGTTAAAAGTAAATAGGGCAATTAAGGGTAAAAATGATATTAATATTACCCTAAAACATGTCCTAATTATATTGGACAAGTATATCTCGACTAAAAACAACATTAGGAATAAAATATTATCATTTAGGTCCACTTGGATTAGATTAGGACATTAATGATTATTTAATTCAAAGAAGACTTAAAAGAGTTAAAATCAAAGTTTATTTACTAAAACATTTTTAATATAGGGTTACACATTAGATAAATTATATTATAAATATTCATTAGAAATATAAAATGATTTCCTCCATAATGATATTTTATTTATAATTTTTCGACATTAAATAATTTAATTTATTTTTGACGCAATGATGATGCAGTAATTACTATAATAGTGAAAAATTAAAATAATTGATATTATAAATACTCAAATAAATATAATTTGAGACTTTTGATGAATTAAACTAATTTTTTAGGTTAATATTACATGTTAGTAATTATTTAATTAAAGTTTTAGAAGTAATCCTTCTCTTGTGATTTTTACAAAAATCAATTATTGAATAGTGTCAAAATTGACATAAAAGAGTTTTTAAAAAAAATATTATATTATTAATTGATATTAAATTTCTAAAAATCTAAGGTTCTTCCAGGAGACTTATATCATGATATTTGTGTCATTAATGGACCACTTTGGGGTCTCTTGGAGGTATATAGTACGTTTATTAACTATATAATATAAAAATACAAAGTGACATGGTAAGTGTCAAACTAATTAACTAAGAGTTAAAACTAAAAGATAAGGTTAATATAATTACCCAAACCTATATAAATTCTATTGGTTGATTGGTTTTAGACCCATCCACACCTTAACTTTTAAATAATCCACTTTATAGCCATTATAAACCGAATATGAATTTATTATAAAATAATATTTCTAGCTTTTCCAAAGGTGCCCCTCACCTCTCTTATAAAAGGGCACTCCCCCTTCTCACTAATTCACACATTCAAAGACTTTTGGTTCGGCCAAACCCTGCTCAAATACTCTCTAAACTTCCCTCAATACAACATATAGGCCTTAGTTTGATCATAAAGCCAACCTAAAGAGCCCTTTTGATCAAATCAAAAGGAAGAACCCAAAGAAGAGGTAATGTTTTCACCACCCTTTTTCAAATTCATTTTTCTTAAACTTATTCTTTCTTTGTTATTACCATTCTAAAATAATGAATCCAGTATCGCCTATATAATGTAATATTATTATAAATATGTTACAAACATATTCATTATTATATCCATCTTTTGAATGACATGTCACCATACGTGCGTACGTACGGCTTACCATCTCCACGTCGTGGTGTAATTGTTATTCAATATATTATTATTTGGATGGGTATAATAATGATGTGTAATTCATATAAATAATAAATATAATATGATAATGATTCTGTATATAATATATACTATCCAATTAAATATTATTTTAATATCAAAAGAATGATATTGTCTCTCGTGCGTACGTACGGACTACCGTCTCCACGAACGCGATGATATTCATTCTCCATCGTATCCATTCAAGTATAATTATCATTTTATGATTTAAAAATAATGTTTAAGGACTTTATATCATTATGTATATGAATAAGATACAACCTATCTATTACAAACAAGTCTTACATAACAAAACATATAAAAGAAAATGAGTAAGTTAACACCCGAAACGACGATAATACTAAGATATTATTAACAAAGCAATGTTAAAAGATCATATATGATAACATAATAATGTATATGATTCTTATATAATTTAATTGCAATTATTTAACAATTAAATAGGAGGTTAACCTACCCCCCACCAAGGAAAAGTACAAGGTAAGGTTTATTTCACAATCTCTTCATTATCCGAGGTTTTTTATACATAATTATCTACTGGACTTCTTTATCATCCACATCCATGTTTCTTAAAAATGTATTTCGAAACATTTTTACTATTTACTAGAATATGGGTTAAAGTCATTTATACCCTTGTTGACTTTTATAAGTGGTTTATAAAAGAATCTTTCCATCATTTTCCAAACAAGGTCCTTTTGAACCTTTTTTACAGAATTAAGGTAAGAATGTTTTTTTTAACTTATACGGCGGGTGCGGCTATTTTCCACTGTTATAAAATCGTCGAAGCTTCCCTTACAAGCTAATGCGAATATTTTCAAATAAAATGTTTTATTTTATAAATATATGACTCTTAAATGATTTCAAAATAGAAAGAGATATTTCTCTAAAAAGAGTTTTGATTTCATCTATGTCAACATCCTTTGATGGATTTTATGCTTATTTGAAGTTGATTTATTATGATACAAAACTTCTATATTGTATTGAAGGTTTTGTGATATGTTTGAATGTGGATGTGTTATTTTTATACCATTAATGGTTTATGGATGAAGTATTTACATTTAGTATGCTAGTTTTAATACGAATGTTTATGTTATGTTTAAACCTTTTCATATGGGAATGCATTGGACTTAATATGTGATGGGTGGAGCCCGCAATAGCTCCTCAATGCATCGGTAGGTCTCATGAGACAAACTAGTGTCTTGGCACAAGACCTTGGCAAAATATTATTTGTAGTCTTGGCACGAGGCCTTGGCTATGTGGTTATGATAGTCTGGATTTATGAATTCCATCATTATGAAAGTGGTTATTAATATTGCATGTGATTATTCGATTAGTAGAATATCCATGTGAATAACTAAATGGAATTATTTCATTTTATTTTTGCTATACTATGTTGAAGTTCAAGTTTAAAAGGCTTTTGTTTCAGTTATACATTGCCTTAAATGTTTGTTCTTATTTCTGAAAGTTTCAGCTATATTGTTATCCTTACTGGGCATTTGAGTTCACCCCTTTTTCTATGTTATATTTTCCCAGGATGTGAAAAGTATTTTATTAATGACCTGCAGGGATAGTATGAGGGGATATGAAGACAATATGTTGTTGTAGTTTTTCACTTATTTATGTAATGTAAACATTATAAATATATCTAGTTTTTCTAAGGCTACTAAACTAATCGGTCTTTCGATACATGATCTTTCTTGTGATCATGCCAATGTTATGTAATAATGCACCGACTCTGGGTATCTAGGTTTGGGGCGTTACAAGTTTCATTTTCATAACTTATAAAAGGGGTCTCTCACCACCTCTTAATGACCACACAAAAAATTAGGTTTCCAGTTGAAACTATGACCGCTTACCTTCCCATATAATCCTATATCTTCTACTCAAGCGCCTATTCACAAGTCATTGTCCAAAAACTTCCATTTACATGGGGTCTTCTAAGGGAAAGCCTATGTCCTCAACGTCAGTACTCTTTTTTCCTAACTTATATTCTTTTATCTCTTACTTTATGAAATATTATTTTATAATTACTATTTAATTAAATTATTATTGTTTTTATAGTTAATTTTTTTATGATAATGTAATTAATATTAACAACCTTTCATTTTTCCCCTTAAGAACAAAAAAATGACATACATGCTTGTGTACAGACTACTGCCTCTATGAAGCATCATGTTTTGTTTTCCTTGACCAAATTACCTAGATGGTACTGATGCTGAATTTAATAAATAATTATGATATTTATAACATATTTTATATTATTAAAAGATAAATCATATTATACATTTTCCTAGTTCTATCTAAAATGAAATCATCAACCATGAATACGTGCAGACTACCACATCCATGGAATGATTGATTTATGTTTTTTTTATTTTCGTAATTTCCTTCCATGGATGGTCATAAGGATGATTTTAAGGGATAAATATGGATTTTATGTAATTATTAAGTTTATTTTAAGATAAAATGGATACCATAATAACAATACGACCAATAAACAATTGTGGTAAAGTCAACCGTCCAAAAGTGCATTCTAAGAGAAAAAATGGTTTCTTTGTACTACACATGAACTTTGTATATGATATATTATTATTATTATTATTTAAAAATATAATATATCACCCTAATAAAAAATAAACAAGATAATAATTATTCTTTTAAATTTATATTACAACAAAATCACTTCAATAATCATCCATTAATTATGGTAGGTTCTTATTTGGGTCAGTTTAAGCATCTACTTGAACAACGCTATAAATTTATATCATAGATGCCTATGGGAATTTAATTTCTGGTAGTATATAATATAAATAATGAAATAATAATTTGAACTTAGTTTTGTAATAGTAACATTAATACCTAACACATTAGTTAAGATACCAACACTAGTTCGTGCAAAATCAGCGAAACAAGCTCATCACTGATTTCATATTTAACAATCATAACCAAAACTCTCATAAAATAAAATTATTACAATATAAATAATTATAAAACATAAATTCTATAACATTGTATGATTTTATAATGATGAACTTTGGATGAATAATGAATAATAACACAACTATTATTTAACTAGTTCAAAACGATCAAGATTACTCACACTCGATATAAAAAATAGATAATAACTCACTAATATACATATCGAGAAAAATTATATATTATTTTTATAAAAGGTGATATATATTAAAATGTTTCTAAAAAATGTGATTAATATAGTTATTTTTTCTATATAGGTTATTCATTTTCTTTAGTGGAAGTCAAGAATTAAGTTAAGGGTTTGTGTTAACTCAATTTCCATCCATTGAGTTACAAACAATCTTTTTGAACTCTATTGTTCCATGTTTGATTCATTATAAATAATAAATAATTTGTATTATATTTCATACTTAATTTTTGGGGTTTTTATATTATTCCTTATAGCATCATTATCAAATGATTCTTACCTCAACAATTATATTACTTGAAAGAGATTTCTTGGTCTCAATTACAACTTCTTTAGACTTGTTTCCTATTATAAATCAATTTACTTTTATATGGTGTATATACTGCCTATTTTTTATATTATATATTTAATTAAATTTAATATTATATGAGTTTTAGTTTCATTTTCTGTATCTTTCAAGGGTTTTGATTTAGATGATACTCAAGACATATGGGTTCATTATCTCAAATTTCAATTCCTTGAGACATGATTATGTTATACACCATGTCTTCTATTTTATGATGCACTTACTAAACTTTTTATTTTTATATCATTACACTACGGATAAAACGCTCATTTTAAACGGGTTATTTGCGACGAGATATGTTTCCCATCGCCAAAAACGGTCATTTGCGACGGGAGTGAAGGCGTCCATCGCAAAACGTTTGGTGCGACTTTCTCGCCGAAACGCGGGAAGATCATTTGCGATGAGGAAAAGATTCCCATCACAAATACACGATTCCGTTTTTAGTACTTACGATGGGAATTCTCTCAGTCACAAATAGTATGTCAGCAGGTTTTCATTTGTAATGGGACCTGTCACAAATCACTATTTAGCCACCGACGTAATTATTGTGGGTGGTTGGCATTTGTGACGGGTCGCATCGTAAATAAACCCGACACAAATGATCTAACCTCTATATACCCCATCCGTTTTTCTCCCATTCTACTCCTCTCTAAATCTCTCTCTATAATTCTTCTAGAATTTTTTTTCTAAACTTTTTCATAGTTTAGAGTTTTCAATCAGAGCATAATTCGTGGATTTTATACTCTAAAAGCTTCAATTTCTATGTATTTATCTATTTTTTATTGTTTAGTTATTTTATTTTATTTTAAATTTTTTATAATATTTTTTAATTAGTTACAATTAAATTAAGTTAAAATTAGATATTTTTTCAGTTCTTATTTTTATGAATATTTATGTGTTAATGTTAATTAAAAATAATTAGAAATAATTAATAATAAATAGAAATAATTAGTAATAATTACAAATAGTCACTCATGATTTGAAATAATGAGTCATAATTACAAATAATTAATGATAATAATAAATAATCAGTACTCAATTAGTATTAAGTTAGTTGTAAATTTTAAAAATTAAGAGTAAATTCTAAAAATTAGCAATAAATTCTAAAAATTAGTAATAAATTCTAAAAATTAGAAATTAATTCCAATAAATTCTAAAATTTAGTAATTATTAGTCAATTTGTAATTATAGTAAAATATAGTAGCAATCCGCAGTAATTATTAGTAATTAGTAAAAAATAGTAAAAAATAGTAAAAAATTGAAAAAAATAGTAAAAAATAGTAAAAAATGGTAAAAATAGTAATAATTAGTAAAAAATAGTAATAATTAGTAAAAAATTGTAATAATTAGTAAAAACTAGTAATGATTTGTAAAAAACAGTAATAATTTGTAAAAAATAGTAAAAATTTGTAAAAAATAGTAAGAATTACCAATAATTAGTAATAATTAGCAATAATTAGTAATAATTTGATATAATTGGTAATAATTAGTAACAATTTGAGATAATTAGTAATAATTTGATATAATTTGAAATAATTAGTAACTATTTGATATAATTAGAATTTATTAGTATTAATTAGTAATAATTAGGAATAATTAGGAATAATTAGGAATAATTAGGAATAATTAGTAATAATTAGGAATAATTTGTAATAATTTGTAATAATTAGTAAAAATTAGTAATAATTTCAATTAATTTGGATTAATTGGGATTAATTAGTAATAATTAGATATAATTAGCAATAATTAGATATAATTAGGAATAATTAGGAGTAATTAGTAATAATTACGATTAATTAGTAATAATGGGGATTAATTAGTAACAATGAGGATTATTTAGTAGTAATTAGTAATAATTAGTAATAATTAGTAATAATTAGTAATAATTAGTAATAATTAGTAATAATTAGAATTAATTATAATTAATTGGGGTGAATTAGCAATAATTAGGATTAATAAGAAATAATTAGTAATAATTAGTAATAATTAGTAATAATTAGGATTAATTAGTAATAATTAAGAGTAATTAGGAATAATTAGGATTAATTAATAATAATTAGGATTAATTAGTAATAATTAGGATTAATTAGTAATAATTAGGATTAATTTGTAATAATTAGAAATAATTAGAAATAATTAGTACTGATTAGTAGTAATTAGTAATAATTAGTAATAATTACTAATAATTAGTAATAATTTGTAATAATCAGTAATAATTAGAAACAATTAGGAATAATTAAGAATAATTAGTAACAATTAGTAATAATTAGTAATAATTAGTAATAATTAGGAATAATTAGGAATAATTAGGAATAATTAAGATTAATTATAATAATTCGAATTAGTTATTAATAATTAGGATTAATTAGTAATAATTATGATTAGTTAGTAATAAATAGTAATAATTAGTAATAGTTAGGATTAATTAGTATTAATTAGTAGTAATTAGTAATAATTAGTAACAATTAGTAACAATGAGTAATAATTAGTATTAATTAGTAACAATTAGGAATAATTAGTAACAATTTGGAATAATTAGTAATAATTAGGGTTAATTAGGATTAATTTGGACTAATTTGTAATAATTAGGATTAATTAGTAATAATTAGGATTAATTAGTAATAATTAGGATTAATTAGTAATAATTAAGATTAATTAGTAATAATTAGGATTGATTAGTAATAATTAGTAACCTTTAGTAATAATTAGTAATAATTAGTAATAATTAGTAATAATTACTAATAATTAGTAATATTTAGTAATAATTATTAATAATTGGGATTAACTAGTAATAATCAAGAAAAATAAATAATAATTAGGAATAATTACGAATAATTAGTAATAATTTTTAATAATTAGTAATAACTATTAATAATTAGGATTAATTAGTAATAATTAGGAATAATTAGAAATTATTAGGAATAATTATGATTAATTAGGAAAAATTAGGATTAACTAGTAGTAATTAGGATTAATTAGTAATAATTAGGATTACTTAGTAATAATTAGTAATAATTAGTGATAATTAGGATTAATTAGTAATAAATAGTAAAAATTAGCAAAAATTAGAAAAAATTAGTAATACTTAGTAATAATTAGTAATACTTAGATATAATTAGTAATAGTTAGATATAATTAAGAAAAGTTAGATAGAATTAGGAATAGTTAGATATAATAAGTAATAGTTAGATTTAATTAGTAATAGTTATATATAATTAGTATAAGTTAGATATAATTAGTAATATTTAGATATAATTAGGATTAGTTAGATATAATTAGGAATGATTAGGATTAATTAGGAACTATTAAGATTAATTATTGATAATTCTGATTAATTAGTAATAGTTAATTTTAATTAGTAATAATTATCTTTAATTAGTTATAATTAGTAATAATTAGTAATAATTAGTAATAATTAGTAATAATTAGAAATAATTTGGATTAATTAGAAACAATTAGAAAAAGTAGCTATAATTATCATTAATTAGCAATAATTAGTAATAATTAGGAATAATTACCAATAACTAGGAATAATTAGGAAAATTTAGAAAAAATTTGGAAAAATTATGAAAAATTTGTAATAATTAATAATAATTTTAACAAATTGAAAAAATTTGAGTACATTGTTATAAATAAGAATAATTTCCAATGTATTGGAAAATTATTTTTAGTCAACATCTCATATACTTACAACTTTCTCCTATTGAAATATGTATAAAAAACGTGTTCTAACATATATCAGAGCAGTTTTTTCATAATGATTTCAGCCTTGAAAAATTTTCAAGGTGATGATCCATTAGACAAAAGAGGCTCTTTTTCCTGATGACTTATCTTCTTGTAAGGAGATGATTTGTCAGGTAAAAGAGCTGTTGTCAATCCGCTGGAAATTTTTCCAGTGGTAATTAAAAATAATTTGTATAAACTAATTATAATTAACAATAATTAGTGGTAATTAGTGTAAATTATTATAAATTAATGTAGATTAGTTTAAAAGTTTAAAAATATTTTATAAATAACTATAAAATAATTGAAATTATTATAAATTTCTAGAAAAGGGAATGTAATTATCTTCTCTTTTTTGATGTAATTATAATATACAATTATAAAAAAAACTATTTATTTTATATTATTTAGAAAAACTATAGAATAAGGAAGTCGACAACAATCATTATTATATGATTGTTGTGGGAAAAATTAGCATAGGAATCCAAATGGTTTCGGTTTAAATCATGTATATATTGAGGTTGTTTAAGATTTATTATCATTTACATCATTGAAACTAGATTTTTTTAGAAGGGATAATTAAGTGTCCTTGTAGAAAATGTGATCTCAGAAAATTTGAAAATTTTGACAACGTTAGAGGTTATTTATTTCATTTTTTTCAACCAGATTATATTTTTTGGAATCAACATGGTGAACACAATTACAGAGAAGATACTAATAATTTGGTTCCAGATCCTACAAGGTTTCAAAATTTAGTACATGATGTGGTAGGTTCATCTAATAAAAAGAAACGAAACACAAGATGATATTGATTTAACTCCTGAGTTGGAACCATTTAATTTTTATGAGTTGTTGAGGTCTGTTGAAGATGCCTTATATATTAGTTGCAAGATAAGAAAATTTGAAGCAGTTTCCAAATTTATGGCTATTAAATCAGATAATGGAATTTCAAATAGCTATTTTGATCAAATATTCTTTTTGGTTAAAACAACACTACCTGAAGGAAATGTATTTCCTATAAATTTAAATGAGTGTAAGAGGCTGGTACATAATTTTGGTCTTGGTTATCAAAAAAATCATGCATGTTATAATGATTGCATCTTATATTATGGTGAAAATGAGTCATTTAATAGTTTTCCCACATGTGGAAAATCAAGGTATAAATTTGATTAAGTGGGAAAGTCTGAATTGATTCCTGTAAAACAGGTGAGATATTTTCTGCTTACACCTAGATTGCAGCGTTTTTATGTATCTAAACACAGTATCATTGATGACATTGGAAAAAACCAATATTCCAACTAATAAAAGCTTAAATCATCCCTCTGATGGGGATTCATAGAAATATTTAGATCAAGTGCATTCTTCTTTTTATTTAGAAGCCCAAAATGTGTGATTATATCTTTCTATGGATGGTTTCTGTCCATTTGGTTCTTACAATAGTCAGTATTTCATGTTGTCTTGTCTTTATAACTCCCTACAATTTTCCCCCTTTGATGTTGATTAAATATCCATATATCTTTTTGAGTTAATTAATTCATGGACATCCAAAAAATAATATTGATATTTATTTGAAACCATTTATTGAAGACTTAAATTCATTGTGGAGTAATGGTGTGAGTATATTTGATGTTTCTAAAAAAAATATTTCTGATGAAAGCTACGTTGATGTGGATAATTAGTTACTTCCCAACATACAACATGTTATCTAGATGTAGTATACATAGTCCAAAATCATGTCCATATTGTATGACGAATAATAAATCATTTATGCTCGTTAATGAAAAAAAACATTGTTTCTTCGAGTATCATCACAGATTCCTTCCAACGAATCATCCTTTTTAGAAAAATAAATATCATTTCTGAAAAGGAACCATTGAAAATATGGACTTACAACAATGATCTTAGGTATAGAGTTAAAATCAGTTATCTCTTCATTACCTTCAATCACATTTTGACCAACAATAAACAAACAAAAATTGACGGATTTGGAAAAGAGCATAATTTGATAAAACGAAGCATTTTTTTGGGATTTTCCATATTGGTTTGATTTGTCGGTCTGTCACACGTAGGATTTCATGCATATTGTAAAAAATTGTTTTGATAATTTTTTTATAAATTTATGGATACACCAGGTAATAACAAAGATAATGTAAATGCATGATTAGATCTTGCCCAAATTTGTAGGCGACCAAAACTATAACTCTTTGAAAATTTCAGATCACTGAATTTAATGAAGCCAAAAGTAGATTATACACTGTCTAAAGAGATTTTCTTATTATTTTATCAGTGGATTATATATTTGAGACTTATATATTGTTATTATTATAATTTGGGTAGATGTGTAAGAAATGGTTATATTGCTGGACTGAAAAGTCATGAATGTGATGTTGTAATGAAAAGACTTATACCGATTGGATTGAGAAGATTTTTTAATTATATGATTTGGGATATGCTAACCGAGATATAATATTTTTTCAAAGAAATTTGTGCATTGAAAAGTGACTACGATGTAATAAGAATACTGGAAGAAGTCATTATTTTAATTTCATGTAAACTAGAAAAAATTTTCTCACCAGCTTGGTTTGACTCAATCAAACATTTGATATTACAATTTCCGCATGAAGAAAAATATGGATGTCCAGTACAATTCAGATGGATGTATCCATTTGAGATATGCATGTGGAAATTAAAGAAAAAAATACATAACAAAGCATCATTTGAAGGCTCAATTATAGAAGATTATTTGTAAGAGGAAATTTCTTTATTCTTCTCTCATTACTTTCAATCAGAATACCCCTCAAAACACAACCACATGGGTCGTAATGAGAGAAATTATGAATTTTACATGATAAATCAATTATAAATTTTCAATCAGCACAAACTTGGCTTTTTCAGAGTTTATGAATGATGACTTTAAGATGATGAACATCATAGAGCTCATACATATGTTCTACTCAACTATGAAAAAATGTCACCTATTGTACTGTAAGTTCTCCTATTACTTATTCTATAATTTTATATACAGTAAATTAATATTATTATATTTTTACGTTATATGATAATCATATCAAGAAACAATTTCAACAAATTACAATAGCTTCCCTAGTAGAGCCTTGGTAAAACAATTTTGCATACTGGTTTCAAAAATAGGCAACATACATTCTTTTTGGTTTAACATATATAATCAATGTATTACTTGTAATAATGATAATTGTTTTAAAAAAATCTAGGTATCTATACATGCTGATAAAATCGATAATCGATTGTGTATATTGAGTAAACCACCATCCAAAATGGTTAAATCTTATAATGAATTTGTGTTGAATGGTTATCACTTTTATACACGCGCATATGGGGAATCGAAAAAAAACAATTAATATTGGTGTTTTATTAAAGGTATCACATCATAGAGGGAATGAATTTTACTTTTACGGCATGCTTGATGAAATTATTGAACAATGTTATTCGGGACAGAAATGTGTAACAATGTTTAAATGTCAATGGATGGATACAAAGAGAGACTTTTGTGTTCATCCGACTCATGGAATCATTGATATTAAATATAAATGTCTTCTTGTAGTAAATGAACCATTTTTATTGGCTCATCATGAACATAAAATTTATTTTGCAAAATGCTATTCTGCTAGAAGAGAGTTGGGTGATTGGTGGAGAAAAATAAAAATTAAATCTCAAGAAAATCAGTTTACTCAAAGTGAATGTGGTTCTACTGAAGTGAAAGGAAATGATATTTTTTCAAAGATTTCTCCAAATACATCTAATTAATAAAGAGACATGAATATCGATGATGACAACCCACAGTTAAGGGTTGACGGTGACGATGATGTTAATGATGTTACAAATGTATTTGAAATAAAAAGAGATGATCAAACTGAAACTAATATCGAAATTGATGATATTGAGGAGGAAGTTGAAGACATTGACATCGACAGTTATAAAGATGAGAATGAAGATGGATATTGACATAGTTTAATGCCAGTTATAACAAAATATAATTTATATCTATATATAATAATTGTTTTGAACTGTTTTCTAACAATAATTATTTTGTGTTTTCGATGGACTCGGATCGGTATCGTCTATTGTAGGAGGCTGATCAACCTTTTGATGAGAAGGATATTGAGTTATCTGACCATCCGACTATTGCAACTTCAAGGAGCACTCGGAGGGTGTGTGTTCTTGCCCAACTGATGATTCCCCACCCCATCCCTTAATGACATCCACATCTTGGGTTTGATCCACACATGCAGAGGTATGTTTAGCTGTTCATATTAGTGAGTTTTTATTATTTTATTTATATTTTAATTGTCTGATTATTTGTTATTTTTTTCAATGCTTTACATATATAGCCATTAGATATGGGAGCACTATATTTCACAATTAGTTTTCTGAGGTATAGGATTAATGGGATCAGATTCTCGATGATATTCAATACCGCATGTTTGGTCATTGGTTGATATGTAAATAAATAATATTTATTTTGAAATCAATTTATTTAATTAATTAATATTAAAAATTATTTATAGGGTTTATGGTATCCCATTGATGACAGCATTTGTGGCGCTATCTGGAAATCATGGAAGGGGGTTATCCATTCGTGTTGTAGTCAGTTTTTTCACAATTTGAGAAAGAGTGCAATGAAGAAAGTAGGAAAGATAGAGTTTGATGAGTCATACCGCATCCACAATCCAGATTATATTTCATCTTAGGTTTGGGATGGATTATGTACACACTAGTTGAGTAGGCAGTTTCAGAGTAGATCATTAGTAGGTCCCCATAATCGGGGGAGACATAAGGTGACACATCGAGCCGACAGCCGTACATTCAGTACACATTAAGAGAATATGGTAAGTTGTTTTTTTAAAATATTTTATATAACATTATATTTAAATGGTTTATTTTATATATTCATATAGGCAGTCATAGAACACGATATTATGGAGTTTGATGTTTATAGGAGGATGTACAACGATCCGACCATTAGAGAGATTAGAGGTTCTCTCTAGTTTTAGTTTGTGGTCAGTATAATTTATTTTTGAGTTTTAAATTTAAATATAAATAATATTTTACCAATTTTAATTTTAAATTGCAATTTAAGAAGACATATGAGGCTATAATGTCTCAGTCATAGGATTTGAGTCAGACCAAGACTGATGCTCAGACCAGTGCCCACCCATTTGATGAGTCAGTATGGATTCAGTCGACCCAGTATGCCTTCAAGAAAGGCTGTGTTATTGGTATCAACTCTCAATTGAATCCTAGGAGTTTTTATGGAATCACTGTGATGTTGATGTCCATCTCAAGAGGATGTTGTGGAGATACATCATCATCTTTGTCACGACCCACCTTCACCAAAAAGAGGGAAGGGACAACAGATTTCCATACCCTTCTTTCTTTAAGTTGAAGGAGAGATAATGACCCCTGAGACCCGCCTTCAATAGGTCCCGGAGTGGAGACTAACACCAAGGGTATAGAATCTCACACAAGATGGAAGGAATTACCCTTTTTATTTTAATATAATCGAGAGATAAGATAGCGACCACAACAACACCCAAGTTGAAAGTAAAGGTAAAGCCAAAAGTAAACCATTCCCATATGCATGTTCAAAAGTAAGAAATACAAGCCACCAAAAACTCCAAAGGTAAAGTACCAAGAAAAAGGAAAATATCAACAGAAACTGCCCCAAGGTCCGAGCTAGTATGGTCTCGCATGATCCCTGATATCCTCCTAGAAACCTAAAAATAGTTGTATATACATAGGGTGAGCATACAAGTACTATCAGTTGGGAAAACCAAAGACTCTCATGCACAAGTGGAGAGGCATCCTAATGCCCATGTGAGACAAGAAAACCAAATCACCTAGCAAGGAAAAACTATCCATCCAAGTCTCACCAAGGAACACTCCCCAAATAATGCAAGGCAATTAAAGTATAGTAATAGCACATCGATATTTGGGTACCCCACGCCACTTTTCCACTGGTTATTTAAGACATCCTATGCATCGAACCAATCCCGCCCTTCTCACTACAATCTGACTGCCAAACCCCGCCCCTACACACCTGGGCCAGAACCTCACTGAAGTCCCACTACCAAACCCTGCCCGCACACACCTAGTCCAGAACAACTACTGACATGCCCAAAAACACCTGGCCCTTATCCTGAAGACACTTGGGAAACAACCTGCCCACAGACACCTGGGCTAACCACCACAAATACCCAGCCCAAATATTCTTGGGCTAATAATGGACCTCAAGCCATCACAGCCTGCCCGAAGAGTCTTGGGATATTCAGGAAAGGGAGGAGAAAAGGAGCTAATAACCAGCCACTCACAGAAGTGTTGGAAAAAACACCCTCCTCATGGAATGGGGTGTTCGACACTAAGTGCTCAACTTGGGTGGGGTGTGAATAAGAAACATAAAAGCTACAGATATATGTATAGGTATCAAACACTCATCCCAACCTAGGGGTTCCAACACCTAAGCACAAAAACCCTTGTTACTATTCATTCACCAAAGAAGTCGCGGCATTCGCGGCCAAGTCACAGCTCATTCCCAAACTAAATCCCCACTCAAGCATTTTTGTTTTCACATTTCGGTGATCCCATTATGGTGAAATTCTTCACTACCGGGAAACTAACAGGCATAATCACAAGCCAGAAGGAAAGAAACAGCCAAAAAACAATTTAAGCATTCACACCCGGTTCCCTTGCAAAGCCACAAAAATAAAGGGATAAGTGAGATACCTAGAAGTACTGGAACCAAATAAAAACCCCGAGATATAGCCCCATGTCACCAAAATCTAGGAGCCAACAGTTTCTCAACAATATAGGATTCCACCCCAATTCGTGATATAAGCAGAGTAACCACAACCTCAAATTATCAACCAATGAAATCATAACAACATGTGATACCATCCCCACCCATATCACCCCAGCAATCGGCCAGTGAAAGAAACAAGAAACCGCTACCACCAACACAAGGTAGGCCCATGCAGGTATTTTCAGATTTAGAAGATTTAACATACTTCATGGTTCCAATTCTTCTGTTATTTAACCGGAGTTATCACAGAAAAGGGTTGATCCTGGTGCTTTCAATTTTTTTAACCGAGTATATGTAATTATCAAATTCTATGTTACAGTTATTTAAACATCTAGGAGAACTGAGGTTCATTAGTGCACAGAGAAAGACCACCAATGGCCATGATTTTCAGTGAGCATAGGCCCTTCAATTCACAACACATAACAACATAAAGAGTACATCAGAACATCGATCACACCCCCTTGTATTCTTTAATGGTCCATTCATTATCATTGTTAAGTTCAGATTCATCAATTTACACAGAGGAAAAAATCATTCCCACCCCGCATGATACACAAAAAGGAGAGACGAAGGAGAAAATCTCTACTTGATTGATCAACGATCGGAGTTTTTCTCCACGTTCCATGAACAGGGGATGCGTGACTTGCAGGGGAGGGGCATCGAGAACTCTAAGGACGAACAGACAACTTCCGCCTAGGTGCACCACAAGTCTCATAAAGGAGGGGATTCAAGTGAACCAGGAGAAGAGAGAATTCAGAAAAAATGAAGAATAAGAAATAAGAAATTCCCATGTGCGATATATAGATAATATCCCATTGTTATGGGATATGGGAAGTTTTAACGCCTGGAAAGTCAGATCGTGGTTTCCCACGTGGTTGGGTGGTTACACACGATTGAATTAATTTTTATTTAATAGGGAGATTTCTCAGGATTTTTAGATATTAAGTATGGGTTAAAATGGCCTTGAAACGCCATAAAAGGTCAAAAAGGCCTAAAAGAGGCATTACGGGAAAAACTGTAGAAGGAAAAACTCATCAAGGCTGCATAACACCGATCCGTCTCACCGATCGGTCAGTGGCGCCAATCGGTCCCCCCCACCGATCGGTCACACCGAACGGGGTGAGACCCCTTAGGATCCTAGAATTTGGAAAAGGGATGGATCATGAGGGTCTGGGCCATTACATGAGATACCTCTCAAACTATTCTCGCCCTCGAGAATCCAGAACCAGACCCGAAGGAAAGAGGGGGGTCAGAACAACCACCCCGGAAGATACCTCTCAGGAGTGAACCTCTCGCACACAGGAACACCTTATCTCCTAAAAAAACATGGACCATTCAACCATGAAAAACAAAATACTAAACCATCTGGCTATATGGGAGAGGGATTTTCCCTTCCTCCATATTAAGATACTATCTGCTTTGGGTGGCACTGACTCTCCCGCACAGGTTCAGGCACATCCAATTTAATGCGTCCTAATTAGGAATCAGGTCCTCCCCTCCCCATCCTTTAAGATACTTCACACACATTCATACCATAATGAATAAGGTAAAACATTACACAACAAACAAGTACTAACAAAACAGGATAAAACTCAAAATAACTCTGGGTACTGGGAACCCATCTGCACTTCCCTCTCCCAGGTGCTCTCCTTAAGCCCACCATGTCTCCACAACACACGAACCAAGGGAATGGTTTGCCCATGAAGCACCTTCTCCTCACGACCCTCGATCGTCACTGGTCTCTCCATGAAGGATGCATCGTCTTTGATATCTTTCTCTCCCCAGTCGAGGATGTGTGAAAATTCATGAAGATATCATCGGAGATGGGACACCTGGAATACATCGTGCATCATCAGTAGCGGTGGTGGTAGAACTAGCTGATAAGCCACTTCACCAACCCGCCGCAACACTTTGAAGGGTCCGATGAACCTGGGAGAAAGCTTACTTCCCATGCCGAAACTCCTCTGTCCACGCTGAGGGGATACCCTCAAGAACACGTGGTCCACGACCTCGAATTCCAAGGGTCTCCTCCTATCATCAGAATATGACTTCTGCCGGTCTTGAGGTGCCTTCATCCTTTCTCATATAAGCTGAACCTTTTCTATCGTTCTCTGCACCACCTCCGGGCCAAGAACACATGCTTCCCCAACCTCAGTCCAACACACGGGTGAGCGAAACGACCTTCCATATAGGGCTTCGAATGGAGACATGCCAATGGTAGAATGATGGCTATTATTGTAGGAAAAATCTAACAGAGAAAAGTGTCACACCCATGATCCCCTGAAGTCCAGAACGCATGCTTAGATCATATCTTCAAAGGTTTGGATGGTGCGCTCTGTCTGCCCATATGTCTAGGGGTGGAAGGTAGTGCTAAGGCGCAGCTGGGTACCAAAAGCATGCTGCAAACCCCTCCAGAATCGTGAGGTAAATCGTCCATCCATATCCGAGACTATGTACATTGTAACCCCATCCATCCGCACCACCTCATCCACATACCTCAGTGCTAGAGCGTCCACTTCACTCGACTCCATGATTTCTAGAAAGTGAGCCGATTTCGTCAACCGGTCCACTACTACCCAGATGGTGTCACATCCCCCTTTCACCTTTGGTATCCCCTTGAAGAAATCCATTGAGATGTCGTCCCACTTCCACTCGGGGACATCTAAAGGTTACAACAACCCGCCTGGAACATGGTGTTCAGCATTTACCTGCTGACACACTAGGCAGTTGGCCACAAACTCTACCACTGCTCGCTTTACTCCGGGCCACCAAAACTGTCTCCTCAGGCCCTGGTACATCTTGGAAACTCCTAGGTGAACCACTAGGGGTGAGTTGTGGAACTCACTAAGAACCTTGACATGAATCGCCTCTAGAAAAAACATCTTCCCTCGGAAGAGCATCCGATTCTGACCATCCTCCATCCGTCCTTCTGGAGCATTGCCCTGGTCAACTCGGTCACGCATCACTTCGCACTATGGGTATCCCCACTGAGACTCCTCCACTTTCCACAACAGAGAATATTGCACTGTCATCTGATACAAGCAACCTCTACCACTATCCATCCTCGCATCTAGGTGCAAGGCAGCCAACTCCTCCATCGCCTTCCAAGCGTCTGCCGACTCTCGGACCACATCCTTCTGCGACTTCCAGCTCAAAGCATCGGCCACTACATTCCCTTTTCCTAACGTGTAGGAAATATTGAATTCTTAATCCTGGAGGAACTTCATCAACCTTTGTTGCCATAAGTTGAGGTCCCAATGGGAGAAGATATACCACATGATTTTGTGATCCGTGAAGACCCCAAAGCGTTCCCCGATGAGATAATGCCGCCACAACTTTAGTGCGAAAATGACCGCTGCAAGATCCAGATCATGGGTGGCATAATTATGCTCAGGAGGTATTAGCTGTCTAGACCCATAAAAGATCACTCATTGTCTTTGCATCATCACACACCCGAGGCCTTTCCCTAAAGCATCACAGTACAACTCATACGCCATCCCTTCTTCTATAAATCTCAGCACTGGGGAACTAACCAATTTTTCCTTCAGGTAGCTGAAGGATTCCTCGCACTACTCACTCTATACGAAATCCAGGTCCTTCTTGGTCAAGGCCATAAAAGGTGCCACAACTCGAGATAAGTTGGGTACGAACATCCCGTAGTAACCTTCCAACCCAAGGAAACTACGAACCTCTTCCACATTCTTGGGTGCGGCCCAATAAACAACCACCTCGACCTTCGATGGGTCCACCGCTACTCCCTGCTCGGACACCACGTGCCCAAGGAAGTGCAATTCTCATGTCCAGAACCTGTACTTAGACAACTTCCCATAGAGTTGGTGCTGTCAGAGGACCTCCAAAACTGTCCTCAGGTGATCAGCGTGGTCCTCCTATAATATTGAGTATATCAGGATGTCGTCAATGAATATGACTACGAACAGATCTAGGTATTCTCAGAAAATGGAGTTCATGAGTCCCATGAATACATCTAGAGCGTTCGTAATGCCAAACGACATGACCATGAACTCGAAGTGCCCATATCTTCATCTGAAGGCTATATTTGAGATGTCACCATCTTTCACCCTCAACTGGTGATATCCAGACCGCATGTCGATCTTCGAGAACCATCCTACCCCCTTGAGTTGGTCAAAGAGATCGTCTATCCTCAGAAGAGGGTAGGGATTCTTGATTGTCACCTAATTCAGCCTCCTATAGTCAATGCACAATCTAAGACCACCATCTGCCTTCTTCACGAACAAGACTGGAGCACCCCACAGTGACGCACTTGGTCGGACATACCCCTCTTCATTAGATCATCAATCTGAATCCAAAAATCTTGTAGCTCCGAAGGCTCCATCTGGTAGGGAGCAATCAAAATCGGACGAGCACCGGGTTGCAAGTCTTTCCCAAACTTGATATCTCATCGAGGGGGTATATTCGTCACCACCTTATGGAAGACATCCATAAACTCACTCACGATCCCATAAACTTCCACCATCTCTGCATCCACCGATTCCACTGATAGATCAGATAACAAGGAGAGGAAGGATTCCTCCCGCCTACTACTTTTCTGGAAACCTCTTTCGCTGATGAAAGTCACCCGTCAGCTGCCCAAGTCTGAAAGCACAACCCTTACTCGGAAACAATCAATGACGGAACATTCCGAGAACATCCAGTCAATGCCTAGGATGACATCATATGGCTGTATCTGCAACAGAAGAAGATCCCTGACTGACTGATGTGGCCATATCATCAATCTGCATCCTCAACAAACATACGACAAGTCGGCCTGACCTCCGACTAGTGTACTCAGCACCAGGGGTACTGGAAGTCTCTCAGTGTCTAAACCCAGAGCATGGGCCAGACTGGGTGTAAAAAAGGAGTGATAAACTCCTGTATCGAACAAGGAATACGTAAGGGTACTAATCAAGCTGATCGTACCTCAAATGACCTCTGGCCCTGCAGGAAATGCTGCCTCTGTGGCGTGGAACTGCCCATGCCTAGCTCCTCTGCCCCTCGGCTATCGGCCACCTCCACGACCATGCCCTGGTCATGGTCCTAGAGGAGCACCCTGGGGTAGCCTCCTCCTACAACGTATTCCCTCGGAGGAGTGTGATCTCGCTTCCCCTGTTGCTGCTGCTGAAAGGGACTAGATGGAAACTACTGCTAAGGTGGGTGTTGGGCCTTCCCACTGCCGCCGTACTACACTCTATCTGGACACTGGTTCTGAAGGTGCCCATGGATGCCACAGATAAAGAACCTCTGTCCCAGTCCCAAAGGGAAAGGGCAAGGACCGAGAGACCGGAACTGGAACTGCTGCGGCCTACTCCATGCTGGTCGGAATATAGAGGGCCCTGATGCTGGAGGCCTGCTGCTGACAACCTTTCCCTTTGGCGAGCCTAACTGGATTCCCTCACGTGAAACACCTCCCCATGTGTGCATCCTCTCCACCACATAAGCCTTCTTCTGCACCTCCATGTATATTGGTAGGGTAAAGAGGGTAACAATGTACTGAAGAGAAGGTCGGAGTGCCTCCTCTAAACGTCTCGCCCGAGACTCCTCATCCGGAAAGAGGTCCAGAGCAAATAAAAGGAGATACTTGAACTTGATTCCCAATTCTCTCACTAACATACTCCCCAGCTATAGGGAGAGTATCTCTTGCTTCTTCTCAGCCTTCATCGTGGAAGAGAGGAATTCCGCCCGAAACACCTTCTCGAAATCAGCCCATGCAATATCAGCCTCCCTCCTTTCTCTGAGATAAATCGTCCACCACTGACGCACTGCTCCCTGCATCTGGCTGATGGCCAGAGGAACCAAGTACTCTGTCTGAGCACGAATCATGCTGAAATCTATCACTAGCTCCTCGAGCCAGCTCTCCGTATCCATATCCGAGGTGCTTCCCTCATACTTTTGGAGGGTCTGTCGCTGGAAAGCACGAAGCGTCTTCTTCCACTGATCATCCTCCTCCTCTTAGTCAGCCCTTCGTCGGTCAGACGAGTCAACCTCCTTTTCCTCAATCTCCCGCACAACTCGTGGTCGTCTCCCAGGTTACATAGCTGCAAGGTAAACAAATATTTCCTAAGCCCAAGTAGTGTAGAATATTTCTCTTAAATTTTCCTTGAACTTATTATTCTTTTAATTTCCCAAAACACCCAAGAAACATGAGAAAACAATTCATTATGATGCATGCACCTTTCCTAGGGTCTCTACCCTGCAATCAGTGTAGCCTCACTTAGTTGTTTGGTAGGTCCAGAGTCCTTCAATTGGATCACGGGGGGCCCTAAAATCCTGTGACCTAGCCGGTCTTTTCTGGCCTAATTCACGTACCAAGGTCACCCAACACTGTTTCCCTACCATCCCATGAAATCCTCACTGTGCCTAACTCCAGACTCCATCCTATCTCTCAACCTCCCTCTGATACCATTCTGTCATGACCCGCCTTCACCAAAAGGAGGGAAGGGACAACAGATTTCTAGTCCCTTCCTTCTTTATGTTGAAGGAGAGATAATGACCCCCGAGACCAGCCTTCAATAGGTCCCGGAGTGGCGACTAGCACCAAGGGTATAGAATCACAGACAAGATGGAAGGCATTACCCTTTTTATTTTAATAGAATTGAGAGATAAGATAACAACCCCACCAACACCCATGATGAAAGTAAAGGTAAAGCCCAAAGTAAACTACTCTCATATGCATGTTCAAAAGTAAGGAATACAAGACACAAATAACTCCAAAGGTAATGTACCAAGAAAAAGGAAAACAACAACAGAAACTGCCCCAAGGTCTAAGATAGTAAGGTCCCGCACGATCCCTGATGTCCTCCTAGAAATCTAAAAGCAGTTTTATATACGTAGGGTGAGCATACAAGTACACTTAGTAGGGAAAACCAAAGACTGTCGTGCACAAGTGGAGAGGCATCCTAATGAACTTTGAGAAAAGAAAACCAAAGCACCTTGCAAGGAAAAACTATCCACCCAAGTCTCACCAAGGCACACTCCCCAATTAACACAAGTCAAGTAAAGTATAGTAATATCACATCAATATTTGGGTACCCCGTGCCACTTTTCCACTGATATTGAAGACATCCTACGCATCGAACCAATCCTTTCATTCTCAATACAGTCCCATAGCCAAACCTCGCCCGCACACAACTGGCCTAGAACCTCACCGCAGTCCCACTGCCAAACCCCGCCTGCACACACCTGGGCCAGAACCTCACCGCAGTCCCACTGGAAAACCCTGCCCGCACACACCTGGGCCAAAACAACTACAACCACGCCTGAAAACACCTGGGCCTCATCGTGAAGACACTTAGGAAACAACCTACCCACAGACACCTCGACCAACCACCACAACTACCCCGCCCAAAGATTATTGGGCTAATAATTAACCTTAGGCCGTCCCAGCCTACCCGAAGAGTGTTGGGATATTCGGGAAAGGGAGACGAAAAGGAGCTAATAACCAGCCACTCATAGAAGTGTTGGAAAAAACACCCTCCCCATGAAATGGGGTGTTCGGCACTAAGTGGTCAACATGGGTGGGGCACGAATAAGAAACATAAAATCTATATATATATATATGTATAGGTATCAAACACTCATGCCAACCTAGGCATTCCAACACCTAAGCACAAACACCCATGTTACTATTCATTCACAAAAGAAGTCGCGACATTCGCGGCCAAGTCACAGCTCATTCCCAAACTAATTCCCCACTCAATCATTTTTGTTTCTCATGTTTAGGTGATCCCATTAGGGTGAAATTCTTCACTACCGGGCAACTAATAGGCATAACCACAAGCCAGAAGGAAATAAACATCCAAACAACAATTTAAGCATTTACACCCGGTTCTCTTGCAAAGACACAACAACAAAGGGATAAGTGAAATACCTAGAAATACTGGAACCAAAGAAAAACCCCGAGATACAGCCCCATGTCCCCAAAATCTAGGAGCCAAAAGTTTCTCAACAATAGAGGATTCCACCCCAATTCGTGATATAAGCAGAGTAACCACAACCTCAAATTCTCAACCAGTGAAATCACAACAACAGGGGATCCTATCCCCACCCATATCACCCCATAAATTAGTCTGTGAAAGAAACAAATAACTGCTACCACCAACACAAGGCAGGCCCATGCAGGTATTTTCAGATTTAAAAGATTTAACACACTCCATGGTTCCAATTCCACTATGCTTTAACTAGGGTTATCATAGAAAAGGGTTGATCCCAGTGCTTTCAATTTATTTAACCGAGTATACGTAATTATCCAATTCCATGTTATAGTAATTTAAAAATTTAGGAGAACCGAGGTTCATTAGTGCACAGAGAAAGACCACCAACGACCATGATTTTCAGTGAGCATAAGCCCTTCAATTTACGACACATAACAACATAAAGAGTACAACAGAACATAGATCGCACCCCCTTCCATTCTTTAAAGGACCATTCATTATCTTTATTAAGTTCGGCTTCATCAATTTCCAAAGAGGAAAAAAGAATTCTCACCCCACATGATACAGAAAAAGGTGATATGAAGGACAAAATACCTACTTGATTGATCAATGGTCGAAGTTTTTCTCCACATTCCAGGAACAGGGGATGCACGACGTGTAGGGGAGGGGCATCAGGAACTCCAGGGACGAATAAACAACATCCACCTAGGCGCACCAGAAGTCTCAGAAAGTAGGGGCTTCAAGCGCCCCAGGAGAAGAGAGAAGTCGGAAAAAAGGAAGAATAAGGAAGAATAAATTCATGTGTATGATATATAGATAAGATCCCGTTGTTACGGGATATGGGAATTTTGAACGCCTTGAAAGTCGGATCATGGTTTCCCACATGGTTGGGTGGTTACACACGACGGAATTAATTGTTATTTAATAGGGAGGTTTCTCGAGATCTTTAGATATTAATTATGGGTTAAAAACAGCCTTAAAATGCCTTAGAAGGTCAAAAAGGCCTAAAAGAGGCATTACAAGAAAAACTGTAGAAGGAAAAACCCGTCAAGGCTGGATAACACCAGTCGGTCACACCGATTGGTCAGTCGCGCTGATTGGTCGCACCGATCAGTCGCGCCGATCGGCCGCGCAGATTGGCCACGCCGATCGGTCGCATCGAATGCGGTGCGACCCCTTAGGATCCTAGAATTTGGAAAATGGATGGATCATGAGGGTCTGGTCCATTGCAATCTTCTCCATAGTATTAGGAGGACCTGCGAGCTCAGAGTGAGATTATAGAGAGTATGCGTAGAGAGAAGAAGGAGATGCATCAATGGAAGCAGCAGCAGCAGCAGGAAGAGATCCTATGATAGTAGTAGTAGAAAGAAGATGAGATGTGTTGATGGAGGAAGAAACCGATGGAGTACATGCAATGCCTAAATCATTGTTTGGGGATGAAGTTCCCTCCACCGTCTCCTCCAGCTCCTCCAAACGACCCTATCCCCAGTGATTTAGTTTAGTTTTTATGAAAAAACATTTGTATGTAATTGATTTTTGTAATATTATCTATTTAATGTTTTAAATAGTGTGTTTTTATATTATTACAAATATTACATTTTTTTTGTATTTATTTGATTTTTTTATTTTTGTGAATCTTGAGATTTTTAATATATTACGAATATTAATATTATTATTTAATGAATATTAAAAATAATATTATTTAATGCATATTAATAATATTATTATATAATTAATATTAAAAATTATATTATTTAATGAATATTAAAAATATTATTATTTAATTAATATTAAAAATATTATTATTTAATGATTATTAAAAATATTATTATTTAATTAATATTAAAAATATTATTATTATTATATTATTTTATAATTTGATAATTTAATTTATGTTTCTAATATTAATATTATTATTTCATTTATATAATACTTTATTATTATTAGTATTTTTTTATTCTATTGACTTTTATTACAAATATTAAATTTTTCAGTATTTATTTGATTTTTTATATTTTGTGAATCTTGAGATTTTTAATATATTACAAATATTAATATTATTATTTAATGAATATTAAAAATATTACTATTATTAAATTATTTTATAATTTCATTTATGTTGATAATACTAATATTATTATTTCATTTATATTAGTTTTATATTATTATTAGTATTATTTTTATTTTAATGATTTTTTTCAAATATTTGTGATTGGACCCATCGCAATAACATGACTACTTGTGACAGTTCCCATTTCAAATAGTCAAAATAAAAGATGTTATTAAAATGGGTCCCGTCGCAAATAGTTTTTAAATAATCGGGATACTATTGCGATAGGTAATGGCCCATCGTAATAGTTTTTTAAAAAAATTGACAAAACTATTTGCGACGGACCATCACAAATAATAATATTTGTGATGCTCTTTTCCGCAACGGTTCATTTGTGATGGGGTCCCGTTGCAAATGACCTGTCACAAATACCAAATTTTTCAGTAGTGTTAAAATATCATTATTTATGACATTTAATATTCCATTTGAAATTATATCCTTTAAGGGGTTTTTATTTTAATGTTCCTAAAGTTATATGTGTTATTTGTTTTGATTTTCAATTCTGCGAGACGAGTTTGATATTATGAACAATATTTAATTTTATATGTTGTATTAACTACCCAATTGACTTCAGGTATAATGAATATATTTCATTTCATTATATTTTAATTTCATGGTAACTCTCTCATGTTCTATTGATTCTTACATTACCATTAACTTAAAGGTTTTTGCATATCATTTTTTTCATTGAGTTGTGATTTGTATTCACCACTTGTTTCCCTTTTTTGGTGTATATATCAATCATGGATCACCATATAAATCCTATGATAATATTTCCTACTTAGGGATTCATCTCATGGAAAGTAAATTATTTCCTTTTCCTTTCTTATTTATCAATTGTGTATAGGCATGGATTTTCTTCCAATGCATTTCCTATATGAATACCATATTTTTAATTTTTTTGTTTGAAGATTGTTTACCTAAATGTTATACATTTATTGATTAGGGAAATTTCTGAATTATCCATATATCCCTTACTCTATAAAGTGTTAGTTTGAGTGATGATTACATAAAAAACAATTCCATTTATTTATTATGTAAATGTTGAAAATATATATACTTGTTATTCCAATATGAATATTTATTGATTAGTAATAAATATATGTTAATTATTTTATAAATTATTAATTGCTTTATATGATTAATTTATTGGAATTAATTAGTTATTAATGGGGCCCACAATACCCCTTCGTCTATTGAAATGTCTCATTAGACAAGATATCTTGGATATTTTGGTGTTTTCCTTCCCAGAACAAAGTATTTCTTAAATATAGGGCCTTAATGGTAATATCATGATGTCTATGATCATGATTTTTTGGATTAGGGAATTTAATTAGTTGTAAACAATTATTTATTTCATCACTAAGGAATCAATTATTTTTATCCATGTGATTTTTTTATATTTTTATGTCATCTATAGATTTATTTCAAGCTCATGTGTTCTATGACATGACATTATTTTACTCTTATTTATTCCTTCCATAATATTCACTGCATGATAGATTATAATATAAATTTTCCCTTACTGACTTTTTTAGATCACCCTTCTTATGTTTTCATTTAAACAAGTTTTGATGAAAATTATTACACATGATATGTCTAGAAAAAAATAAAATTAATGGATATTTTTTAACATATGTTTAAGACTTATTACATATTAAGAAGATTCTTATATAGTGGAAAGAAATTACATTTTATGATAAATACATAGGAATTATTATATAATTTTTTACCATAACTCTAAAACACTAAACATAAAACTTACTTCAAATTTAAGTGAATCAATATTTTTTTGATGATATTGTAATTATTGATCATTAAAATTGGGTTATTTTGACTCATTTCTGAACCTGTATGTTAAGAATTTGTTTATTCATACCAGATTCTAGGAGTGTGGTGATAGGGAATCAAAACAATCATTCCCCAAATTTCTATACAACATTATAATGGTTTTGGTCTTACTAAAATACTATTCAAATATAGACCAAGGATTTATCCCGATGAGTAAGGGAAAAACTATTAATTACTCCTTTTTCATTTTCATTTTTTATTTCTTCTTATGCCTCAAAAATATATATTATAACCATAATAAAATAATTAAATTATTATAGGTAGTATACTATAATGTTACTATGTTTTTGGGATAATCATTTTCTTCCTTTCTCCCAACCGTAAACAAAATGGGAATGTCACTTGTTCGTATGTGCGAACTACCATCTCTATGGATGATGTGTTTAGTTTTTCATCATCATCTTAAATGGATGGATAAAAATGAAAATATAATGAATAAATATTATATTTATTAAATATTTATTATTTTTTAAATATAAATAATTATCTACATTCCTTTATTTCCATCCATTCAAAAATGAAAATTCACTCATGCATACGTGCAGACTACCCTCTCATTGGAGGATGTGATTCATTTTTCATATCCTCCTTATATGGATATTTATAAAAATTTATTTTAGGAATATATATGATATAAATGAGTAATATGTGTTAGTAATATGATTCAATAAGGATAACATAATAATTAACAATCATTATAATGTAACCTATTGATATTATTAAATTAACTAAAACAAGATCGTCACTAATTTCATATTCAAGAATCATAACTGAAACTCTCATGGAATGAAATTTAATTATTATAAATCATCATGTAAAATCTATTCCATAACCTAAAATAATATATGAATGATGAAATTTGTATCAAAGAATGGGTTCTGACATCAACATTATGAAATATGTGTGGAACAATCAAAATTACTAACATTTGATGATGATAATAAAAATTAACTAGCCAATGAATATATAATGAATGATTATAATTAAAGAGTATAAAATTTAATAAATAAGAATAAGTTTATGAAATAATTTATTAAGATATTTATGTTTATTTTACATGATGTTAAAGTTCTTTTATGGATGTTGAGAGTAAAGTCAATGGGTTTTCATATCAAAATTACTTCTTTGAGAAATGATTCATATTATACCTATAAGAGTAATAGTAAATGGTAGTGTATTTTTAATGGATGTTTCAAAAACTCCAAATAAATTTATAAATAAAAGTTCCCAAACATTTTTTAGTGGATATTTTAAAAAGGGTCATTGAATGTGATATTTAGCATCGATTGTAATTAAAGTAGTTTCAATGCCCTTCTCCCCCTAGACTTCCACCTTGATACTTTACTAGTAAGCCCTAATCACTGGACTTCTCATCCTCATCTGTGATGTCGTCGGCCTCACATTGAATACATAAACTTCACGTCATCACCAACTATCTCCCCTGATATGTTAATTTTTTTCTATACATTTTCCTATTATAAAAATCCATTTTATAGGATTTTTCCTATTTTTATTGTAATTGAGTTTAATTCAACTACAAATGATCATTGATTGAGTAATTTTTTTTGATAGTTTGATTTTTTAAGGGTCAGGGTTATAAATTCTCTATAGTGGGGTTTTTTATACTAAATATTGTTATTATTATTATTATTATTATTTCTTTCATTGATGAGTTTTTAGGTGAATAGTATAAAATTCCATTTTTTACAAATACTATGAATTTTATGGAATTATTATGATAAAATCATGGATTAAAAATTTATGAACCCTTTTTCATAATCAATTATGTATTTAATAAATAAAATTATACATTTAAAATATTGTACTTAATTTATAAAATCTATATTTTATATTTTGAAACCTAGGCAATATCATTATAAAAACTATTTTTATGTGTTATACATGTTTTATTTTAGAAATATTTTTTTATCAATTAGAGAAATTTAATTTTATAAAAAAGTGTTCATATTTGGAGTCAACATATCTATGTTAGTTAGTAAGGGTAATTTAATTTTTGATCATAAAAATAAGTTATCGAGGTTAAAAAAAGTTACTACGATAAACGTAAATTATGATAAAGTGTTAAACTAAGGTGAAATTCATAAATATCACAAAAAAATTATCCCTTATTTGTGTAAATGGGATGTGTATTGACCAATAATCATCCCCTTTCCATTTTTTTACACTTTATGAGTAACCTTTATTTGAAAATGACATGCCTTTAATATAAAATTAGGAATATTTAAAAAAGTGACACATAATTCACACATAAAAGGATCCCTTCACTACCCAACTTTTCCATACACCATAAAACCTTTATCACAAAATAATTATACCCAAATCACCACTAAAATCTCTATACAAACTTATAGTGGTTTTTTCACCAACAAAACATTATAATAAGGCTGAGGGATTTGTCCCGAGGAGTAAGTTAAAAACTCACAATCACCCATTATTAATTTTGATTCTTTTTTTCCTTCTTATACAACCCCAAATATATTATAACACTAATAAAATAATAAAATCAGTATAATTATTATAATAAATTTTATTATGTGAATGGTAGAACCATTTCCTACCTTCATCTCAACCATTCAAAACAAATGTTATATGTGTGTATGTGTGGACTATCGCCTCCATGGACGACATGTTTTGTTTTTCATCATCACCTTAAATGGGTGGTTATATAGATAAATTTAATGAAAAAATATGATATTTTTGAAATATTTATGATTCTTTAAGTATAAATAATTATCAATATTCCTTTATTTCCATCCATTAAAAAAATGAAAATATCTTTCATGCATACATGCAGACTACCGTCTCAATGGATGATGTGTTTCATTTTTCATCTCCCTCATTACATATATGGTTGTAAAAATATATTTTATAAATATATATAATATTAAGGAGTGAAATATGTGATGAATATTATTCTTTAAGGATAAAACAATAACTAACAATCATTATAAGGAAACCCGTTGATATTGGTAAATTAACAGAAATAAGTTTATCACTGAGTTCAACTTCAAGAATCCAAAATAAAACCCTCATAGAATGAAATTATAACATTATAAATAATGATGTAATATCTATCTAATTGCCTTAAATAATATGTTAATGATTGATTTTTTAATAAATAATGGGATTCAACGTCACCATTATGAAATATGTGAATAATAATCAAAATTACTAGAATATGATGATGAAAATAAACATTATCTAAATAATGAATTTATAATGAATTACTATTATTTAATATTATAAAATTTAATAGATATTAATAAGTTTTTGAAATAATTTATTATGATAGTTATATTTATAATACATTAATTTATATTTTGTTGAAGTTGAGATAAAAGATGAGTGTTTTGAATCACAAACATCATTCCTTGAGACTTGATTTGTATTATGAAATTATTTTGGTTTATATGGAGTATATAATACTATTTTTGATGCTTTCTATAGGGCGCACGTCGTTGTGCTGTGATATGCTGGCTGTTACCCTAGATTCCCGATTTCTAAAGGTGAGCGACATCTGGCGCTTCATCAAAGACGTTTTCTCCTTGATTGAAACTAGATGATGGGATTTTGGTCTCTCATTCCATGGATTCCTCCTCAAAATTTGTTTCCTAGTCTATGTCTCCCTTAAATATTAGGACGTTGATTGTGAAACTCTTCCCAGTGCCATATCTGTGTGTATGCCAGTTAATTACACTTCTTCTGTCAGCAAATTCCAAGGGGTCAAGTAAGAGAAACAACCTTTGGTTAGGGGAGTAGTCATGTTGGACATCACTGGCATGTCTAGATGCTAAAACAATGGTACACCTGGATTTCTTCCCCTTATGATAGGGATTCTCAAGGGTGTGGAAGCCTGAGGCATCCCATGTCCAATTTGGAGAATTATATTTCATAGGCATGTACCTGAGGTTTTCCTCAAATCCCCATGTTTAACACAGGTTATACCGTGAGTTTAACATCTAGAGGATACAGATCAGACTAATTGGAATGCTGATGGGAGTGGATCATATGGGTACCTTCCTCAAAAGAAGCACCTGAGGAATCTACTATATGGGTGGATCAAAACATCTAATAAAGACAGATATGAGGATGTGTGGGTCCCTATAAAGAGGACACCAATGTTTACCATTGGCTGGGGTTAAACCTCATGGAGGCCTCTTACATACCCTATATAGACAACAGGGATCAAAACCCACATGTTCTGAGAGGGTGACGAGTCAGGGTGTATATAAAGGAAAACAACCTGGAGAAATGTTGGGGCTTACACATGGTTATAATTCCATCACAATAGGGGTACTCTTGGTTTGATGATTATGGATTGTTTAGGGATTATTCATGGTTAGCTCCCTGGGTGCTATAAGAAGAGGTGATGCGATGGGTGACATGATCTCCTAGGGATGTGGTGGCCCAGGTAAAATCAAGATGAATGACAGATGGTTGAACGAATTGGATGGAAGGAATGGGATGGAACTGAGGTGAATATGATGGTGATGTTGGTCTAAAACCTTATAGAAGCTTCCTACGTATCCATGTGGTAGGTAATAAAAGTCTGCATAGTTTAGGATGGGGGCATAGTATTGGGGCATACAGAAAGGACATCGACCTGAAAACATGTTGGGGCTTATGCATGGTTAGCAGACCATTGCGATGGGGAAAATATTGGTTGAATGATCATGGATATAGTATGGGGAATATGCATGGTTAGATACCCAAGAACTGGTCTGAAACCACTAAGGGACGGACCAAGGGTGCGACTCCAAACAAAGGGGAAAGCTTGCATGCAAGAGAAATATTTTGTGCTCAAATACCTTGGAGTAAATGGAAATGGGTGAGGATCAAGCCCTAAGGGTACCATCTGAAGAAGGAATCTTGGGAGACATATCGCACAAGATCCATCACCTTGAGGCCATGTCTTTCACATAGTTGTGGAAGGGTTGTCTTTCACACAGCAGAGCATTGGTCTGTCTTCCGTAACCATCCCCCAAAGGGAAAGAGTGTATTTCTATTTATATCCAGAAACTTTGGTGGAGGAACAGAATATGGGATGCAAAAAAGAGTTGATTTGACGTCGAATTGGGCGTGGAATATCTTGTTCACATATAGCAATATTCCACATAGATCCCTCTTCTTTCGCACCCCTCACTTGTATAGTTTTGGATGTTCATCGTAGATGACTCCATTTGATGTCTTATTGGGTGTGCAAGATCATGCACACCGTTGTCAATATCGTGCGCACCTCCCTTGAGCATCTCGAGATTGTCCACAGATTCAAAATTTGGCTTTTGTTTTCTCAACAATGTCTGTTCCAAGACTAATCTGAAATTCAGCATCAAAAAATCCTCCCCCCCCCTTAGAATAAGAGACGAAGGGGGACCTAGAGGTCGGATTATGAGTGTCACACTGAAATTCAGAGCACCTGATGGTCGGTGTGCGTAAAAAAATCCATTTGGCATGCAAACTAATTCCTCCCACATGAAAGGGCCAGTACATGCCTATAAATACATCGGGGGGGGGGGGGGGGGGGGTTGATCCCACTTTGACTTTTCCGTATGACAGGAACCTATGCTCTAATGTGTGAAAAAACTTCATATCTGTTTGAAAGTTCTTGCATCAGGTTTGAGTTTTGAACGCACTCACGAACTCTTTCACACTTCCATCAATTCTTGTGCACACCTGACTTAGTAGTCTTATTGTGTAACCAAGGCTCATCGTGTACGAAACAGGATGTCTTGCATGCCGAACCCCTCATTCTCTCGAACAAATCTGTTTGTGAATTTAAAAACCTGACAGAAATGGTTTCTCAATGGACTGATGCTGAGAGGGAGGCTACCACAATTGTAAGGAGGACCTAGATGACAAAAAACCCATATATTTTTTATGCGAGAAGTTTGGTGTCTGATAATCAAATGCTTTTCAGAATTATGATACAAGATCAAAAGGATTACATCATAAGTGAAAATCTACCGATATGAAAATTTGGTATTTTGGAAGTGGTTTTAATGCCAAGATTTTATACTGATACACCATAGTCAGGGGTAACATGGTAATATAGCCTTCTGCAGTTCAACATCACGAGCTATGGTCACCCTGCTATGGAAACATGAAATATTTCCATTTACGTTAAGAATCTAAAGACTAAGACTGTTGTCGGAAGTGATCCGGTTCTAGAGGAATCTTCATCTCATTATGCAAGCACCTTCAGAAGCAGCATTACTGATGAGACAAAAGGTTGGAAATAATGGGACTTCAGGACACAAGGAAATTTCTTGAGTGAATGGCCTTGGGAATACTGAGTATGCTAGAAATGTGAGGAGTTTGGGGTGGAGATGTGGTTTATCAGAATTTTTGAAGTGGTGTGGACATTACAGTTTCACTTCTACCATTAGAAAGACCTGGTACTAGAACTATTTAGTCAGTGGTCTCCTGACACCAATAACTTCTGCCTCTACCACGAGGAGGTAGGCATCCATATTTGGGATATTCATTTCATTGGGGGAATTCCACTGGATGTGTACCAATATTATGAGTTCCTTTTGATATAGAACATTTTCTAGGATATGACACACTACCCTATTCTGACATGGAATCTGTTGGAGATGGATAATGAGAAGCTACAAATCAAGTACATCATAAAGGATACATCTTATTCGGGGTGCTTCAGTCTATTTCTAACACATGAAAAAGTGGTAAAAATTTCAGGCCGAGGGAAGCAGTGCCTGAACACATTGCAGAGGGGGAAGGCAGGATCATACTAGACGGTCCTGGAAGTAGGCGAGTACCGATCATGGGGCTTTGGCATAAACGAAATTCAGGACTTGAATGTATGATATTCCAGGTTCCTTACTGCATTTCTGAGTGGGTGGATGTTTATAGTGAGGGACTCGAGGATGGGGGTTCACCTAGGAATGTTTGTGATGGCCATAATCATGGCGGTGAAGAACAAGTTTAATCTAGGGGTGCATGTAATATCCAGGCTATACAGTATTCTGGGACACATATCTAGGGGAAGCATGCCCAAAAGGATACGTGGTCCATTCTAGATTCTTCAGGGTTGGGTTGTAGCTCATTGTAGTGGGTATGATTTTCCCAGATGCCATCGGCCCCAAGGTGATGGTCTGTGACCGTCCCTCTTGAATATTTCTAGAATCCACCTGCTGACTCTTAGAGAGGAAGGGATCAAGCTCAAGATTTGATTCCATAACAACTTCAACTTTCACCCATTTAAGACCCCAGATGGCTAGATGGTAGATGATGGATGAGGCATATTGGAGTATAGGGAGTATTTGAAAAGCATCAGGGACTGTGTGATGGTAGCCAGGATTGATGGAAATATCTTATGTGAAATGTATGTGCTGATGAGGTTTGCAAGACAATTTGGTTGTATGTATTGGATGCCAAATAAAGTATATATGGAGGTTTGGGAAGAGTGAAATCCTTGCATTTATAGCCAACTATGGATCATGTTCACGACTAAAAGTTTTGGTGAATTCATCACCCTTCCCCCAACTGATGTCAATACTAGCCTATCAACAGAGTATGCCGACCATTGGACAACAACATACCCAGAGGTGATTCTGCGGAAACAGATTCAGAAAATAAATGGGGCTGGCATGGAGTCCGTATAGCGAGGAGGCAGACAAGGTACTTTTGGGTAAATGAGACAAGGAATATGATAGGTGGTTGGAATGACATGGGTTGGATCAACATGGGTTTAGACTTCATCAACGAGAGCATTGCAAGGTGAGAATGCACCTCTGCCTTCTAAAGAGGGGTGGTCCCATGGGATACCTCATGGTCTATCTAGGGAACTCCCTAGGAAGAAAATAAGGAATCTCCTAAATATGACTACCAATTCCATCTTTCCATATCCATGGTCTTCCCAGAGGTCACTGCGACAATCTATGTCCACCGAAGAGCTATGTCAGATGCTGGTGCACACTAGGCATGAGTTACCAGACATAGGGAACATCCATGTGGTGGATAGGGTAAACTTTCATCACAGACATGCATAACTGGAAGCCATGAATATGATAAAATTCCAATGAGGGAATTATGAAGAGATAAACCTCCTAGTGAAAGTGATGCTTGTACAGGAGCATGACATGGAAAAGTTGTCATCCGAGGATAACAATGAAGAGGAAGAAGAAGAGGAAGGGGAGGAAGATGAGGAAGAGAAGGAAGAAGATTCATAGAAATATATAGAAGATGAAGAGGGAGAAGAGGAGGTTGGGGATGAAGGTCATGGAGGTGAGGGACCTACAGAATATTCATCCTCTTAGGTATCCCATGTGAGAGCAGCAAAAACGTAAGCTTTGATGTAGAACCAGATGAATATCATGAGGTGAGTGTCAACTCATATCTCCACTGGAATTTCTCTTTTCATAACTCAAATCCACTAATGGTAGGTAATCTATCCCCACATTTCATCAAACCATTTTAGATATTTCATTGGGTTGGGGAGGATGCTTACCACCTTGGCCTACCCCTATAGTATGAGTGGATGCACTACGTCTTCCATGTGTTCTAACTGAGGAGATAAATGCATGACCTAAACCCATTTTTGATTGAGGCGAGATGGAAATAGAGGATAAATCTAGTTTTGTGGAGCACCAAATAGTGATTGAGGATCCGTAGGAGGGGACCCTATGTTGATTGACCATTCCCTTATTTCATATTTTGTGGCGGCATGAGAGCATGCTGGAGAGTTCCTAGAAGTGGGAGAGTTCGATGCGGGCTAAATATCTGATGATTGTTGTTTAGATTTTATTTTTGGGGAAGAAAATATTTATGTATAAAATTATGTATAGACCATGTTATGTCCTTATAAGAATTTGGAATATTTCTAGTTATATATTTTTGGATCCATCCACTAAGACAACGTGTGATTCTGAGGCCTGGTGTTCCTAGAGTTAATTTTATAAAAATATTAAGTATATTTTATATGATGAACACATAATTTCTTAAATAAAATGAGATAAATATTAAACAAAATATGAGATAAAAAATATGAGACCACTGTTGAATCCGGAATATGTGGTTTACCTTAGGTTCGACCTAAAATAGGTTGGAGCGAGTTGTTCAGATAAAAGCAGTTGTGGGTGGGTTTGTTTAGTTAAATAAAAAATTAAATATATTTATTTAAATTTATTAAAATAAAATGAATTTCCATTAAATATAAAACTAAGGAAATATTTATAGGGTTTTCTACATAACCCTGGGATTATTGAGAGGAATTCTTCTACCCTCTCATTGGAGAATCGAAATCAGATGACGATAAAACTTTGGATCCAGGAAAACTGATGAAAAAACATAATGATTCCTATTATTCATTGGAAAGAACATTACTCATCAAATAATAATCCAAAATCCTATAGGACTCATCAATTTTAGAATTTTTCCCTAATTGATTAAATTTTTTGTGCATGATTATACTATTCCTTGATCTACATCAATAAAAATCCATTGCATGAATCCGTGTAATGACATTAAAATTTTTATTCATTTTTTTCTCACCTTGGATATCCATTTTTGTATTATTAGACCAAGAAATCTTAACCAACGATTATTAAACCTTTGTTTTTACGTCTTTCTCCTAACAATTCTTCGTCTTTGTCATTATTGGACCCCGGGATCACGGTTTGACATTTCCGTGTGGGACCGAGCCTGATCGGACCCCCATATTCATGATAGATTCACGTGTGATGAATGGATCAGAGATCAGGGATGTATTTGGGATGATTTTTGGGTTATGGGTGATTGATTTATTAATTCAAACTCCAAAGAAGATATGGAAGGTGATGGGAGACTCTTGTTGGGTGTATAGTGAACCCACATATGTTTTGAAAATCCATTTTCGGCTAATGGAAGGATGGAAAAGATATTCAAAGGCCCCCATTCAATTTTTGGTGAGAAAAAAGCATGGAATGAAACAATAAAGGTATATCTATAGTGCTAAATTAGATATGAAAATTCTCTGAAAAACCAAACTACACACCGATTAGTTTGAAGAACAGACACCATATAGTGCCCCTTTGGATGTGATGCTAGGATTTTGATAAAGTTAAGGATAACACACTGTGTGGTTGGACCAAACAACATGTATACCTCCCCAGGTAGAAAACCCATGAGACAGAGCACATGGGAAGGACCCCAGTAGGAGGACAAGGCCAGAAACTCACAGTGTACCGAATTACATGGGCACAACTAGTGACATGGGAGGAACCTCTTGTGGAAAGACACACCATGTACTAAAGTAAACATACATGAGTAGACATAAATAGACATAGCCAAGGATCACAATCAGGACCCCAGGTGGATGAGGCACTCAATGTAGTCCACCTATATGCCCTATAGTGATACACATGCAATGATCTGTGTACCGAAAGGAACATTTTTATGCGTATAAGTGAGACCACACACCATGTGGGTCCCATTACATTATATGTACCCCTTCTTTACTCAAGTGGAAACATAAAAATATCATATATCCTTTATTTAGACTTTTATTTGTCACATGAGTAGCCTATCCTATGTGTTTTTTCATGTAGAACACAACGGTTCCCTTCATAGTGAAATCTGAGATACGATGTGAGATGTTATGTGTGTGACACTTATTTAGGAAATGATCAATGATGAAAGTAATCAGGAAGAATCACCAAAGAGATTAGAGAGGAAACCTCCTACTAGGAAGTGCATGGGTCCTTGATCGACATTCATAGTGGAACCCTACATTTGGAATGGGAATGGGTCCTCTATCGACTATTAAATTTTCATACTCCTACCTGGATATGGAATGGGTTCTGTACTTATCAACTGAGTGGCACCAACCTACAGATACATGCTATGGGTCCTCGACTATGAGATTAGTGACCTCCTACTAGGAATGACATGGTTTCTCTACCTACTATCTAAGTGAAACCCTCCTTCGGTATCATGGAATGGGTCCTCACATACTTGAGTGGAACCCTCCAACTAGGTTGGGCATGGGTCCTTTAATGATTACTTGAGTGGCACCCTCTAGCTTGGATGGTCATGGTTCTTCTACCGATTACTTGAGTGGAGCCCTCTAGTTGGGTTGGGCATGAGTTCTCTACCGATTACTTTAGATGAACCCTCCTACGAAGTACGGGCATGGGTCCTTAGAAATCAGAATGTCACCATCCCACAAAGTCAGGGAAGGGTTACTATATATACTACTATGTGGAACCATCCTCTTATACTAGGGAATGGGTCCTCTAACTAGATATTGTTCCCATCTATTGTGAAACACAATTATGAGGTGTGTATTGATTTTGATGTCTCTTCTAAAATATGCATGAGATGATTGAAATCATTGATGGAATATAGTAACTATTGGAACTCTTTACCAGGGATGGGATGTGGGATGGAAATCCCCTTCTCTCTCATTTTGGTTTCTTTGGATTGAGCACATATATATATTTGTATCAATGCCATTAGCTTTTGTACTCTCTTCCTTTGGGGTGAGCTATCTATCTGTCTATTCCTATCATTTCTCTTACTTATCCCCCTTCAAATTTTGGGGCACCCTAATGGGTATTTATATAATCATACTTGTGTGGGATTTGGTCGCATGTGTCATGTCTTATGAAAATGATGGATAGGTCAAAGGTGACTAGGGAGGAGAAACATGATACCTAGTGCATGTGACCGTGTATGGTTGTCAGTTCTTGGTGACCAGGAGCTAGGCTCTTTCATCATTTTACATTTCTAGTTTTATTTGGTTGGGAAATCTATCTAGTTGGGAATGTATTTTTTCCCTTTACTTTTTAGCTTAAATTATAGTACTCTTTTAATTCAGTAGAAATTTCACATGCATGGTTGTTACTCAAGATGTTTCATCTTTTTATTTGATATCTCTACACTTTTACATGGATATGGTGGGGTATATGTATGTAGGTACATTAGGAAAAGGCCTCCCATGTTAGATATTTATTTTGATTCTTTTCTCTAGCCCCCAGCCTATGGAGGTGGGCTTGGGGTAGTTGTGGATTTATCTTCGTTGGGTTGTTTCATGATAGTTATATTAAAAAAAACCCTACCCAAATCTCTCTCTACGACTCTATACCAAGTTCCAGTGGTTTCTGTCACACCAAATGTGTCAATAATCAACCCACCTTTTTTTCCTGACTAGGGGTAAGATGAGAATGAAAACCAAATCCCACAGCCAATAGGTTAGGGGCTAGCAACTAGTTCTAAGTAGAAATATCATATACACATGGTAGGCCTAATCCTGAAGTACCTATACACATTCATGCATATCTATACGCCAGTATAATCTGAAAATATAAACAACTGATACTGTAAATTCATGTGTAATATCTATCTAACATTAGAGTTAAACTAATAGTATAAATAAGCCAAGGTCCAAATACAATCCCACTGAAAAATAAAAAAGAACCCAACCTGATAACAACACGAGGGGGAAACTACCCAAAACAAACTCTTAGATCCATATAAGGTGTGTCCAGCTTAAATAAGATCCAACAAAGCTCCACCTTCTTCTAGTCCACCTAGAACTCCAGTGAACGATCTGTCATCTCCATTATACACGACATGTGTAGGTATAGTCCATGCATGGGTGAGTATATAAAAACCTTATAGGACACCCCAACATCACCAAACACAAGCATCAAGAATACCAATAAGAAGTCTATGTAAAGATAGAAAGGGGATCTCTATCTCTAAAACTAGATAACAATGAAGAGTGAGCCTATATCACCAAAGGTCCTTTTATAATGAAAAAAACATCTCACACAACCTCATAGGATACAACATGGATAACCTACCACTCACTACTATGTAACCCAACGAAGGAATCACTATATCTTAACCAAACATCTCACATAACCTCTCAATAATCAGTATGGAGGGATTTCACCTCACCACTTCACTCCACGCCTGAGGGGGGAACTATCTCCAACAAGGGACCAACTCCCAATCAGATCTTGAAGATGGGTGGAAGGGGAACTCAATCGATAAAGGACCTAAACCCTCTATATTATGGTTGGTGCTAACTCTACCTATGTAAAATATATGGGGTACCTGCACCCTAGTGAGATAAGAGGGTGCTGAACTTAGTAACATTCAAATGATCACACCTAATCAATCCTACCCACAACGCATCCCTGAGTGATGCTTCCATCTAGAATAAAATCATTTTATAACTCTGGTTTTATAATAAAGGCCACCATAATGTTCTATGTGGAAATTTTTTCAGGATGAGCTAATCACAAACTCAAATCCAAGTCCTAAAAAGAAGATATGCAAAGTAGAGGATTATAGAAGAAGTAAATGACATGTATAGTGTAAACACATCATGTATTAGATGACCTAGTTGTGCTTGTGTAATATAGATCATTCCCATGTAATATGGACCCTAACCATGTATCTAGATGTGTCTGGTCCAGCGCCCTTTCAAAAGTACATGGTGTGTTCCTAGACACACACGACGTGTGGGGTCACATGGACCCTTAGGCATGTACTCCCTATACTCGCTAAGCTATTTGATAAGGGGTTACATGACATGTGATCCCACCATACAACATATTGGGTCACATAACCTCTTGGGAATTTAATCTCTATACACACAGATCTAACCGGCTAAGGATCATTGGCATGGGGGTCCACCACATGACTTGTGATATTTAGATAAATGCATAAAACCTAGCCACCGTACAAAGGGAACTACATGGAATGTGTCCCACTGTACTATATGGTGTGTTGTTATGGATTTAAAATAAACTCTAGTTCTTCCTGAATTTTCACCCATGTTGTCTTTGTGGCCTCAGATTCCACCATGAATTGTGCTGCAATGTCTGAATCTGAGTTGACCACCCTCTATCACTGGTAATGAGTTGGATTCTGACTATTATTCATCAGAATAATGATCCTTATCAAAATATGAGGATCCACAAAGACCATATTTATAGAGACCATCATTTATCATTCATTAACATTACATCATTTTTTGTGGAATACTTAATACGTTACACAAATAGACATCAAAAGACTGTATTAGTTTAGTGCCTTTGGAAACATGGGAACATAAACTCTGGCACATAAGTGAGCTACATTATTCGAACTAGGTTCTCCATGATTATAACCATTATTAGAAAAATCATACATAATACATATATTCCTAACCTAGGGAAAGGAAACATAAGAAACAGTGAGCTCAGATGCTCAGTAAGGGTAAACCAGGGAGATACGTAAGTATAATCATAAACCCAAGGGTATGAGAAAATTATAATAACATTATAAGATCATACCTTGGATATCAAAGATCATATACATGAGTCATGGAATAAATATTGTTAGTTCATAAGTCTTGAATGACGATCTAATCAAGAGAATAATCCATTAAAACATAACATAATAATAAGACATGGAATTATGGTAGACACATAAACGTGTAATATTAGTCCCAATAAGTCAAAGAGTATTTCCAAAAGTTATTAGGTCACTTCATGTGGACTACACCTACTGGGTGGGACACACCACCATCCCCATTCATAATAATTTACTTATAAGGGACTAGTTTTCCCCATATTCCCATAGTGGATATGGTTTCCCCTTATTCCCATAGTGGACCGGGTTTCCCCTTCGTTCATAGTGGATCAATCCCATCATCTAATTTCTCATCAGTATCTCATGAGATATAAATATTTACTGAATCAATTGGAAGGATATATAGTTCCTACCCATCACATATTAAAATCATGCATAACTGTTCCACAAGATCATAAACATCATCATACTGTGACCCATAAAAAGAGATGGATTTAATAAACATCAAATCATAACCCAAGAAATAAAATCGGTATCATAAACATGAAATCATATCATAACCTATGGAAAAGATATAGGTTTCATAATCATTTTTTAAATTCATAACCCATTAATAGAAGAGGGTTTCAAAAGAATATAACTTAGGGAATAGAAATAGGTTCCACAAACATATACTCGTGAAAGAGAAATGGGTTTTATTACCATCATTCCATCAAAACATAAACTATTAAGAGAAATAATATGAATGGAACCTTTGGATAATTTCCCCATAAAGGAATGAGGAACGTCAACTGATATCATATTAGATGGAAAATAATTTTGAAATATCTTTTAAAAACATTTCTTTTGGAAAATATCATGTCTACTAAGAAAAACACTTTTTGAAGCATTGAAAAAATTAAATGTTTTTTATTGGAAAATAGATTTGAAAACTTATAATGAAATATTTAAAAACTACATAATTTTTTTTAAAAAATATTTCTTCATTTAAATTTTTCTTAAAATATCATTTTATTTTTTTTATAAAAAAAGGTTTTTGAATAAAAAAGATTTCTAATCGAAGAGAGAAATTAGTCCAGATTTTATTTAAAACATTTTATTAATTATATTAAGTACTAAAGAGTGAAAAAAATTGTACTAATACATTAAAATATATTCAATAACCATAGGATTTAAAAATTCATGGGTTTTATTTAGATATGGATTATAATATTTCATTAATAGAAGCATAATCATAAATAATCCTAACAAGCATTGAGATTATTGCATTAAAATCTTACCACTTCGCTAACATTGAATCCTAATACCCTTGAGAGAATAAAATTAAATAAATATTTTAATACCATGAAAAGAATAATATTCATGATATAAATCATAATGGAGAAATTATATACATCTCGTAAAATAATATTGGTGCATAGAAAAACATGTGTCTCAAAGAAGGAAAATTGAGACAAAATTACCTTACCAATTTGGTAACTTTTGAAATATAAACCCCAAAAAATAGTTATTGTGAAATTTATATATAAATAAACATAAATTTAAGGATAATAATTATATAATACATTCATTTTCATTATATACACCACACAAAAATAAACAAGTGGGGAATATGGAATAAGTCTCGTTGAAATAAAAGTTAGACTAGAAATACCCTTACCTTATGTCTTGAATCACTTAAAAATCATCAAAACCTCCTATATAATAAATATGATTTTATAATACATCTATTACATAAAATTATTCAACTATATTATACAATATATGATTTAATTGTGTCCTTATATTTCACATTTATTAACAACTCCATTTTAAAGTAATGTTTTCGGTAATAACCGCTTTGTCTTTCACAAGTGTTTTGATTTGTTATATTTTTGTTAATATTAATTATATAATGAATTAATAAACTAAAAAATTATAAAAATTATATAAATATCATATATATTCAGTATATATGTTTATAGTAATCTATATAAGGGATAAAAAAGAAAAACACCATTCCTGGAGACGGTAGGCTGTACGTACGCATGAACACTGTTTCCATTTTCTTATCATATTTAAGGAAAACAATAAATGATATATATGTATATATACCTATATAATATCATTTAATTATAATTATTGTATCATATATATCATATAATTTCAGTAAATCCATCCTTAATATATTTAATGTAAAGTGTGAATCAATGACATCGCTTTGAGGAAGCGGTAGTACACACATCCACAAATGAAGTTATCATATTTATCAAAAATGGAAAGTATGAAGGTGTGTTATATAATAATTAATGAATAATAAATACATAATAAATATCATATATATCATATAAAACATAAATTTTAACATTATTATAGAAACTGAATGGTGGAAATGGAAGAACGAACAACATCGGTTCGCGAGGCGGTGGTCCGTTGTACACAAAAACGATGATTGTGTATCCCATTTTATGGATGTGTGTATGGGTGTAGATGAAGAAAAAATATAAAAACATATCAGTTTATTTTTTATTCTTAGGTTATTATGTAATAATGGAACAATAATATTTGAGTGGTGGAGAATCCAATAAAAATAATGTGCTTGTTGTAAGATCTTACCTCTTCTTTGGGTAACTCCTTTTGGTTTGAACCAATGGGATTATTTGGTTGGATTTATAACCAAAGGGAGGTTTCTATAATTTATGGAGGGAATTTATTAGGAAATTTGGTCATGGGTTGGATGATCCAAAGGAATTGATAGGTGATAATAGAGGGGGAGGATATGAGGCCTTTTATAAGTGGGAAAAAAGACACATTGGGTATTCTAGAAAATATTTGAATGCTCCCCACATTTTACTTTCCCCCAAAGGGTTAAAAATGGACCATTATAGATACTTATAGTTTTAATGGTGTAAATATGTCCAGAAAATAATTATTAGACAAGTGTAGGGTTATTATTACACCTTATATTCTAAGTTTAGACATTAATTAAGATTGTTTTTACCTTAATCATTACAATTAATTTTAATTACTTTTACTAATATATTTTATCAAAAACTAAGTTGAAATTATTAAAAAATAAAAAATATTATTATTCCAAATATGTAATCCATTTTTATAAAATATAATCATATAATAGGAAGAATTTAATTTAAAATTAATCCCACAGACAGGATGAGACAACAAGTTTTTAATGTGAAATAGTCCAAATGATTGAAATGTTTTCATATCCAATATCAATGTGAAATGGATTAAAATAGAATAAATTGGATTCAATATAATATAATTGGGAGAGCCAGTTCAACCTGCTAGGTTCTATCATCACGGGTCAACCCGTGACGGCTACTGCTTGCTCCGATTATTGGGAGAGCCAGTTCAACCTGCTCATAGGGTAACTGGTGCTTCAACCTTATTCGGGATTGGAAGTGCACCTACTCTATAACAAGGAGGTTCCCCTTCCAAATAATGAAAATGGGTTGATAGCTCATGCCGGTGGTGGCTCGGGCCATTAATGTCGTGGACGATGGTGCCCCATGGCGGGAAAACTCTAGAGTTTGCATCCAGCATTGATGTCAGGCCAGCTAAACTGAGGTTGGCTATGCAGGGGGATGGACCAACCACTCCTTAGCCTATTGGACCATTTGACCAAGCTGATGTGGCCTAGTGGGATCCCTCCTCGATGGCTCCCTAGCTGATGTCATGGTTGGGTGGACTCAGACATCACTTAATTCATCAACATAAGGGATTGATTTGTAAGGGTGCTCCAGGGATAGATTCCCAAATCTATTTAAGGTCAGGGTGGGGAGCAGTGGCTCCTTGAACAACCCTTGGGGGTGGCCATGATGATGGGACACTAAGGCCTCCATATCTTGGTGGGCCATATCCCTCATCGGGATTGTAACGACCCAAAGTTTCATTAATGGAAATCCCTCTTGATCTAATTAAATGTCTCTTTATGTTTATATAAAATGTCAACTTCTTTGGTTTTATGTTAAGAATTTTTACCATTTCTAATATATCTGTTGAACACTGATCACATGATTAGTATAAATATAGGGATTTAACAAATCCAATTTACCCAGACAAAAGAAGCGATGGCCTCATCCAGTAGAATTGCTCTGTACGAAGCACATTTGTCGGAGCTTGGAAAAGAGGTGGCATCCTTGTGCTTCACTCTTGACTAAGCCCAAGCTGAGCTTCACCATGTCAAGCTCGAATGGGACCGTCTACGGGAGAAGTGGAAGTTGATATAAATTACCACTCAAGCGATGTTATCCGAGCCACCCCAAGAGTCTGTCACCATCGCACACCTTACCCTTAGGTATTATGTGACTGTTTAAAGGGGTTATGTAACAAATATCTGGTACTATGTTCATGTATATTTTTTTTATATAATAATTAATATACCTCCTTGTCATTTTTGATACATTGTAAATAGTTTTTAAAGTACAAATAGTGTTTTTAGTTATCATTTAATTAAGAATTCTATTTTATTAAATTAATGGATTTTTGAATTAAAAAATATTTTAATAAAATATTATTATTATTATTATTAAATTAATTTTTATTATATATAAATGGTCATATAATTTTATGAATGCAATTATAATTTTATTAAGGTTTGAAAGCCATTTCTGTCAAAACCCGTGAATTTTCGATAAATATCGTTTTTTATTTTAAAAGTTAAAATTAACATATTTAGAAAACTATTTAGATAAAATAAATGTATTTTCTGGAATCAGGATGTTGAAATTATCCAATGGTGAATTTTTCATAATTTTCTGAGACAGTCAATTTTTTGGGTAAAAAAATTAAATACCGTTTAAATATATAATGTGTTTTATGACATCATAAGGACCTAATAGTGATGTAATAAAATACTATAAGATTTATGTTCTTCCAATATAAGTTTTACCATTAAAATAATGTGATTTTGGGTTTGTTTGACTTACTTTTCAAAGCATTAATGGACCCTTCAAGGCTTATTAAACACCTTGTCTTTTTAAATTAATTTCCATGGGAGTGTGACTCACCTCCACATAAGCAACCATACTATTTTAAGAATTTCGGACTTTGGCCTTATAAAATATTTTTTTCCTCTTACGTTTTCGAAAAACCATGGGCCAAAACCATGGGATGGTTTGTGGTTTGGATTAATTAAATGTAAGGGGACCCAATCCTAAATAATAAAGAATTCCCTCACCATTCCTATATAAACCCACCCAAGTTCCCACTTCCTCCTCACTCAAATCATTTTGAGTTCATCCAACGTATTCCCTAATCTCTATATAATCCTAACAAGGTGCCCTAAGCTCCCAAGAAGCCTCTCTCAAGCCTCTCTCAAGCCTTTGGAAGTACACTTCCAAGTAAGGGTTTTTTCTTCCTTTCTCATTTTTGTCCAATTTTCTTTATGTTGTTTTTCCATTTTAATTTCAATTATGAATGTTGGGGTATGGTTTAGAACCTCCCTCATACTTCCCTCTTTATGTTTGAATGATGGGAGACCCCTTTCTCTCTCATTAAATGCCTCCCATGTACTCCCGTTACTATGCTGAAATTCCGAAAGGAACTTCTATCTCCTCTTTTACATTCAAGCAATACTTTTGTATCATGAATCTAAATTCCATTAGAATTGTTGGGACATGTATATATATGACCTACTTACTTTCCATTACATGTATATATGATGAGTAACCCCTTTCCCTCTCATCAACCATTTTTTTTATGAATTCTTATGTCACGCCGTTACGCTGCCGAAATTGCACCGATTTTCTAAGCCAATGCTATTGTGTAGTGAATACCATGCCCATTTCTCCATCAAGGGTATTAACCTTTATGCACATTTACTTATTAATTATAAATTTTCATGTATGAATTCAACATTCCTTCATCGTGGAATAAATTAGTATGTTTTATGAATCCATGTTTTATGATCCATGTGGCATACTTATGCATGAAATGAAATGTTTAAGAAGGGTGCGCCCATATAGCGCTCCAATGCATCGGGTAAAGTATAGTATCATGATACGTCATGTGCAATGAGTTTTGACTCATTATAATTCATGTGCAATGAGGGTTTACTCATGCTCCATGTGCAATGAGCCTTGGCTCATGCTAATTCCATGTTAAGTGTTGTTGCCACATTTCCATGTTATGATTATTATGCTTTATCATGTCTTTATGTTCATGTTTCTCTTGTGATCTATTGATATTCCTAATGTCTAACATTTATTGTACTCCTCATGTTATTCCATGTGTAGTCCCTTACTGGGCTTTATATCTCACACTTTTCTTATGCATGTCCTCAGGTTATCCTATGCAATGATAAGTATGAGGGAATGTAGTGGTCATGTAAAGGAAGATTTAAATAAAGATGATGCATTTCATGTTTCAAGTTTTTATGTAATGATACTAAGCCCCAAATATACTAAAACTCTCAATCTTCTTTGTTGTATCAACTGAAGTTTTATGTAAAAGTCATGTTTAAGTTTGTATTAAAAAGTAGGGTTTTCATAGTTGATATTAGAGGATAGGTTTAGTTATTTTTGGGATTAGGATTATAAAATCCTAGTAAAGCCTTATAGACAAGACTAAGTATAATAAAAACATCCCTATGTTTTGGTAAGTATTGAGCAAGTGGTTTATCAAACAAATACATCCCTGTCTGGATACGAGCAGGTAGAGGCGGATCTAGCACAAATGTATCCTCAGGGTAAAACCTGAAAAAACCGCTTTGATCTAGACTCGAATGGGAACTGGTGCATGACAATGGGCCTTGCTGCACTCTTGGTTATTACACTCCTGGGGAATATGTTTTGATAAATTCACAAGCTTAGTATGAACCCTTATTAAGGGAAATAAAAAAAATGCCCCTAAGAATATATGTTAGAAAGTAGGTCATGAAAATCCTAGATTGAAGCCTATAGATTCATAAGTTAAGGAAATAAAAGATTATTTATAAGTCATCAACTATTGTCTTTGGATTACCCTTTATGTGTTACCCCTAAATTTCCTTTTATTCCATCCAATGGTTGGTAATAAGAGGACTCAGGCTAACAACCGTTGTGAAGATCAGTGTGATGACTATACTAATGAGATGCCCAATCCAATGGGAGTGGGAATCGAGAACTTTGTCACGCTTATCTCTCAGATAACTTAAGTTTTTAATAGAAACACAGGTCAAGAGGAACATTCAACCCCCCCTAAGAAAGAACAAGTCTCTATGAAGAGCTTCATGAGACAAAGGCCTCCTACTTTTAGTGGATCATCTGATCCCACAATCACTAAACAATGAATCAAATCCATTGAAAAGATATTCTCCATCCTTCAATATTCTAAACAAGAGAAGGTTCTTCTGAAGACCTATCGTATGGAGGGTGAATCTGATCAATGGTGAACTTTGATAAAAAATACGAAGCCTATGGAGGAGATCGAGGTGTTGGAATGGAAGGATTTCCGGAAGATGTTTTTCGATAAATATTTTCCACGCACCCGCCAGCTTAAGATGGAAAGGGATTTGCTTTCCCTCAAGAAAAAAGACGAAGAATATGTTGGAGCGTACAAGGAAAACATCACAAGGCTTTCACGATACGCTTCCGGCTTTTTTGTTACCCCTGAATGCAAAGTTGAACGCTTATTTGGTGGGCTGAAGCCTAGCCTGCGGAAAGCATTAGTGATCCGTGACTTCGACAACTATGAGGAAATTATCCGATGTGCCCTCATGGTAGAAATGGAGGTCGGGGAATCATAGGGGTATCAAGGGGATAAGAAGCGTAAGGTAGACTTCAATGTTGGTGGTCTGATGGATAAATCGAACGGTGCTAAGAATATCCAGCACCCCACTTGCCAAAAGTGCGGAAAGAAGCACCCTGAAAATTGCCTTAAGGGGATGAGGAAATGCTTTAGGTGTGGAAGAGAAGGGAACCTAGATATTAACTGTTGGCAAGAAAGACATGCGGTTGAGACAGAGGAGAAGAACTCTCCGTTATAACCTCAACGCGTTTTTCAATGCTAAAAATGCAAATAACCGGGGCATTTTTCAAATCAGTGCCCTAATCCAAGGGTTTTCGAAGCCAACCAACAACCTCCAAGGCAGCAAGGAAGAGCTTTTACCATCACTTATTCCAATGTGAACCCCGACAACGAAGTGGTGATAAGTACACAAGATATTCAATCAATAATAGCGAACATAAATTTTGATTCAGGTTCTAAACATTATTTTATATCTCGAAAGTTTAGTAGAACAATCCTAGCACCACCACAAATCATGGAAGTGAAGATTTCGGTGAGTACGGAAAATGGGGAAATCATTGCATCCCATGAATATAAGTCCTCCCCTGTTTTAATCTGTGGATTTAATTTCCCAGAGAACCTCATAAAACTCCCTATGGTGGAATTTGACATAATTCTTGGCATGGATTGGCGTTCCTTATATAGAGCCAACATAAATTATCAGGAGAGGGAAATCACACTCCATATGGAGAATCGACCCCTAATTCTTTACAAGTGTCAGGAGGAAGATGAATCTCCCTTATCTCCATCATCTCAAGCATGGATATTACTACCCTATGATCATGCGTATCTGGCTCAGATGATTGAGTCCATGGAAGAAACCATCCTTGAAGAAATGCCTATTGTGAGGGAATTTGCTGAAGTGTTTCCTGAGGAACTGTTTGGTCTTCCTCCTAGAAGAGATGTTGAGTTCTCAATTGAACTTATACCTAGGGCGCTACCAATATCCATGACTATATATAGAATGGTTTTCGTTGAGCTTGAAGAGCTGAAGAAACAACTACAAGAGAATCTGGGTAAAGGGTTTATACGCCCGAGTGCTTCACCATGGGGTGCACCAATCCTCTTCGTCAAGAAGAAGAATGGGTCAATGCAGATTTGCATCGATTATCTTGAACTTAACGAAATAAAAATAAAGCGAAAGTATCCTCTGCCATGGATCGATGAATTTTTTGATCAGCTACGTGGAACACAATTCTTCTCCCAGGTTGACTTGCGGTCGGGATATTATCAAGTAAGGGTGAAGAAGGAATATGTCCCCAAGACTGCTTTTCGTACAAGATATGGGCACTATGAATTCATAGTAATGCCTTTCGGACTCACCAATGCTCCAGAAATCTTCATGGACTTGATGAATAGAGTCTTTAGAGATTACCTCAACAAATTTGTTGTAGTCTTTATAGATGATATTCAAATATACTCTAAATCCAAGGAGGATCATGAGGAGTATTTAAGAACTCTACTAGAGACTTTGCGCAAGGATAAGCTCTATGAAAAGTACAACAAGTGTGAGTTATGGTTGAAGGAGGTCTCATTCTTGGGCCATATCATCACAAGCAATGGGATATCTATGGACCCCTCCAAAACAGTTGTAATTGAGGGATGGCCAAGGCCAACATCGGTAACGGATATCCGTAGCTTCTTGGGGTTAGCTGGATGTTATCGATGATTTGTGAGGAATTTCTCACGATTGTCCAACCCTCTTACCAAGCTAACTCAGAAGGTAGTAAAGTTTTCTTGGAGTTATGAATGCAAAGAAAGCTTCAAGGAGTTGAAAAGGAGGTTTATCACTGTGCTCGTGCTCACTTTACCCACAAGTTGGGAACTTTTTGTAGTATTTAGTGATGCTTCGAAGAAGGGATTAGGCTGTGTGCTGATGCAGAATGATAAAGTGATATCCCATGCCTCAATTCATTTATAAATACATGAGAAAAACTATCCAGCACATGATCTAGAGTTGGTGGCTGTGATCTTTGCCTTGAAAATCTGGCGGCATTATCTCTATGGAGAGAAATGTGAGATATATACCGACAAAAAGAGTCTTAAATATATATTCACACAGAAAGAGCTTAATATGCGCCAGAGGAGATAGATAGAGCTCATCAAGGATTATGACTTTTCAATACATTACCACCCTGGGAAAGTGAACAAGGTGGCAGATGCCCTAAGTAGAAAGGACCCATCGATTCTATTAATGATGAGAATTTAGAAGGATCCAATTTTATTAGACGTGATGAAGATGGAAATGGGAATCATAAAGAAGGGAACATCATCAATAATTTCACAAATTATTGCTCAACTGTCACTTTTGGAAAGGTTAAAGGAATCTCAAAAGGATAATGGGTGAATTCAGGAAAAGGTTGAAGCTATCGAAAAAGGGAAATCCTCGATGATTAATGTTGATGAATAAGGAATTGTGCGATTTGGGAAAAGACTATGTGTTCTATCAAATTCGGAGCGAAAGAAGGAACTTTTTGATGACGCACATAGTTCAAATTTCTCTATTCACCTAGGGATCACAAAGATGTATCGAGATCTCCGAGAAAACTTTTGGTGGGATAATAGGAAGAAGGAGATCCCTGAATATACATCAAAGTTCCTGGTGTGTCAGCAAGTGAAGGAAGAGAGGCAGAAGTCTAAGGGGATGATGCAACCATTTCCCATACCAGAATGGATATGGTATAACATCACCATGGACTTTGTCACCGGACTTCCAAGGACATCCAAAGGCAACAATGAAATCTGGGTTGTTGTGGATTGTCTTACAAAGACTACACACTTCATTTCTATTCGGGAGTATTTCTCATTGGATCAACTGGAACAGATATATATTAGGGAAGTGGTAAGGTTGGATGGCGTACCACTATCTATTGTGTCTGACCGAGATCCAAGATTCACCTCTATGTTTTGGAAGAGTCTTCAACATGGTCTGAATACTGAACTAACCTTCAGTATGACCTATCATCCTCAAACTGATGGCCAATCCAAGCGGACTATCCAAACACTTGAGGACATGTTGAGAGCATGCTCAATGGACTTTAAAGGAGGATGGGATCAACATCTTCCTCTGCATGAGTTCTCTTAAAATAACAGTTTCCACTCAAGCATCCAAATTGAACCATATGAATCCATGTATGGGAAAAGGTGCAGAACACCATCATGTTGGGATGAGGTCGGTGAACGTAAGATTCTTGGACTAGAAATGGTCGAAGAAATGGTGGAGAAGGTGAAAACCATTCAGCAGCATATCAAGGCTGCCCAGAGTTGAAAGAAGAGTTATGCAGATAACCGTCGATGAGCCTTGAGTTTAAAGTTGGAGACATGGTGTTTCTACGCATATCTCTGTGGAAGAAGGTCATGAGGTTTGGAATGAAAGGGAAGTTGAGTCCAAGGTACATCGGCCCCTTCGAGATTCTCGATCGTGTTGGGGTTGTTGCCTATCGACTAGCACTTCCACCTGCCATGGCCAAAGTACATGATTTCTTTCATTTATCCCTCTTAAGGAAGTACATACTGGAACCTTCACATGTACTCTCTTCTGAGGTGGTACAGTTGGAGGATGATATTTCTTATGAGGAGCAACCAGTGAAGATCTTAGATCGTAGAGAAAAAGTTCTATGAAATAAGACAATGCCCCTCATCAAGGGGTTGTGGAGAAACCACAAGTTTGAAGAAGCGACATTGAAATCGGAGGAAATGATGAAGCTAAGTTACCCACATCTGTTTTAGTGTGGGAAAAGGAAATTTTGAGGGAGAAATTTCTTAAGGGGGGAATATTTTAATGACCCAAAATTTCATTAATGGAAATCCCTCTTGATCTAATTAAATGTCTCTTTATGTTTATATAAAATGTAATCTTCTTTGGGTTTATGTTAATAATTTTAACCATTTCTAATATAGTCATTGAACAGTGATCACATGATTAGTAAAAATATAGGGCTTTAACAAATCCAATTTACTAAGAAAAAAGAATCGGTGGCCTCGTCCAGTAGAATTTCTCCGTACGAATCCCATTTGTCAGAGCTCAAAAAAGTGGTGGCATCCTTGGGCTTCTCTCTTGACCAAGCCCAAGCTGAGCTTCACCATGTCAAGCTCGAACGAGACCATCTACAAGAGAAGTGGAAGTTGATAGAAATTACCACTTGATTGATATTATCCGAGCCACCCCAAGAGTCTCTCACAATTCCACACCATACCCTTAGGTCTTATGTGGCTGTTTTAAGGGTTTCTGTAACAAATCGCTAGTACTATGTTCATGTATATTTGTTTATATAATAATGAATACACCTCCTTGTCATTTTTGATATATTGTAAAGAGTTTTTAAAGTACAAATAGTGTTTTAAGTTATTATTTAATTAAGAAGTATATTTTATTAAATTAATGGATTCTTGAATTAAAAAATATTTTAATAAAATATTATTATTATTGTTATTAAATTATGTTTTATTATATATAAATGATCATATAATTTTATGAATGAAATTATAATTTTTATTAAGGTTTGAAAGCCATTTTTGTCAAAACCCATGAATTTTTGATAAATATCGGTTTTTATTTTAAAAGAGAAAATTAACATATTTAGAAAAATATTTAGATAAAATAAATGTTATTTCTAGAATTAGGATGTCGAAATTATCCAACAGTGAATTTTTCATAATTTCCTGAGACAGTCAAATGTTTGGGTAAAAAATTAAATACCGTTTAAATATATAATGTGTTTTATGACATAATAATGACCGAATAGTGATGTAATAAAATACTATAAGCTTTATTTTCGGCCAATATATGCTTTACCATTAAAATAATGTGATTTTGGGTTTGTTTGACTTACTTTTCAAAGCATTAATGGACCCCTCAAGACTTATTAAACACCTTGTCTTTTTAAATTAATTTCCATGGGAGTGTGACTCACCTCCACATAAGAAACCCTATTATTTTAAGAAGTTCAGACTTTGGAATTATAAAATATTGTTTTCCTATTCCCTTTTCAAAAAACCATGGTCCAAAACCATGGGATGGTTTGTGATTTGGATTAATTTAATGTAAGGGGACCCAAACCTAAATAATAAATAATTCGCTCACCATTCCTATATAAACTCATCCAAGATCCCACTTCCTCCTCACTCAAAGAATTTTTAGTTCGTCCAACCTCTTCCCTACTCTCTCTATAATCCTACCAAGGTTCCCCAAGCTCCCAAGAAGCCTCTCTCAAGCCTCTCTCAATCCTTTGGAAGCACATTTCCAAGAAAGGGTTTTTTCTTCCTTTCTCATTTTTGTCCAATTTTCATTATGTTGTTTTTCCCTTTTAATTTCAATTATGAATGTTGGGGTATGGTTTTGCACCTCCCTCATACTTCCCTCTTTATTTTAGAATGATGGGAGACCCATTTCTCTCTAATTAAATGCCTATCATGTACACTCGTTACTATGCCGAAATTCCGAAAGGAACTTCTCTCTCCTCATTTACATTCAAACAATACTTTTGTATCATGAATCTAAATTCCATTACAATTGTTGGGACATATATCTATATGACCTCATTACTGTCCATTACATGTAGATATGATTATGAACCCCTTTATCTCTCATCAACCATTTTTTTATGAATTCTTATGTAACGCCGTTACACTACTGAAATCGCACCGATTTTATAAGCCAATGCCATTGTGTAGTGAATACCATGTCCATTTATCCATCAAGGGTATTCACCTTTATGCACATTTACTTATTAATTATAAAGTTTCTTGTATGAATTCAACATTCCTTCATCGTGGAATAAATGATTATGTTTTATGAATCCATGTTTTATGATCCATGTGGCACACTTATGTATGAAATGAAATGTTTAAGAAGGGTGCGCCCTTATAGTGCTCCAATGTATTGGGTAAAGTATAGTATCATGATACGTCATGTGCAATGAGTGTTGACTCATTATAATTCAAGTGAAATGAGGGTTTACTCGTTCTCCATGTGCAATGAGGGTTTACTCATACTCCATGTGCAATGAGCCTTGGCTCATCCTAATTCCATGTTAAGTGTTGTTGCTACATTTCCATGTTATGATTATCATGCTTTATCATGACTTTATGTTCATGTTTCTCTTGTTCTCTATTGATATGCCTAATGTCTAACATGTATTTTACTCCTCATGTTATTCTATGTGTATTCCCTTACTAGGCTTTATAGCTCACCCTTTTCTTATGCATGTCCTCAGGTTATCCCATGCAATGTTAAGTACGAGGGAATGTAGTGGTCATGTAAAGGATGTTTCAATAAAGATTTTGTATTCAATGTTTCAAGTTTTTATGTAATGATCCTAAGACCCAAATACACTAAACCTCTCAATCTTCTTTGTTGTATCAAGTGAATTTTTATGTAACAAGTCATGTTTAAGTTTGTATTAAAAAGCAGGGTTGTCATAGTTGGTATCAGAGGATAGGTTTAGTTATTTTTGGGATTAGGATTATAAAATCCTAGTAAAGCCTTAGAGACAAGACTAAGTATAATAAAAACGTCCCTATGTTTTGGTAAGTACTGAGTATGTGGTTTATCAAACAAATACATCCCTGTCTGTATATGAGCAGGTAGAGGCGGCTCTAGCACAGATGTATCCTAGGGGTAAAACCCAAAAACACTGCTTTGAGCTAGACTCGAACGGGAACTAGTGCATGACAACGGGCCTTGCTGCACTCTTGGTTACGACACTCCCGGGGGATATGTTTTGATAAATTCACACGCCTAGTATGAACCCTTATTAAGGGAATTAAAAAAATTCCCCAAAGAATATATGTTAGAAATTAGATCATGAAAATCATAGATTGAAGCCTATAGATTTATAATTTAAGGAAATAAAAGTTTATTTATAAGTCATAAACATTGGTCTGTGGATTACCCTTTATGTGTTACCCCTAACATTCCTTTTATTCCATCCAATGGTCAGTAATAAGAGGACACAGGCTAAAAACCGTTGTGAAGATCAGTGTGATGACTATACTAATGAGATTCCCAATCCAATGGGAGTGAGAATCTCGAAATTTGTCACGCTTCTCTCTCAGCTAACTCAAGTTTTGAATAGAAACACGGGTCAAGAGGAACGTTCAACCCCCCCTAAGAAAGAACAAGTCACTATTGAGAGCTTCATGTGAGAAAGGCCTCCTAATTTTAGTGGATCATTCAATCCCACGATCGATGAACAATGGATCTAATCCATTGAAAAGATCTTCTCCATCCTTTAATGTTCTGAACAAGAGAAGGTTCTCCTGGCGGCTTATCGTATGGAGGGTGAAGCTGATCAATGGTGGATGTTGATAAAAAATACGAAGCCTGAGGAGGAGATCGAGGTGTTGTAATGGAAGGATTTTCGGAAGATGTTTTTCGATAAATATTTTTCATACACCCTCCAGCTTAAGATGGAAAGGGACTTCGTTTCCCTCAAGAAAAAAGACGAAGAATATATTGGAGCGTACGAGGAAAACTTCACAAGGCTTGCACAATACGCTTCTAGCATTGTTGTTACCCTTGAATGCAAAGTTGACCGCTTCTTTGGTGGGCTGAATCCTAGCCTGCGGAAAGCATTAGCGATCTGTGACTTCGAAAGTTATGAGGAAATTGTCCGATGTGCCCTCAAGGTCGAAATGAAGATCGGGGAATGAAAGGGGTATCAAGGGGATAATAAGTGTAAGGTGGAATTTAATGCTGGTGGTCCGATGGATAAATCGAACGGTGCTAAGAATATCCAGCACCCCTCTTGCCAAAAGTGCGGAAAGAAGCACCCAAGAAATTGCCTTAAGGGGATGAGGAAATGCTTCAGGTGTGGAAGAGAAGGGAACCTAGCTATTAACTATCGGCAAGAAAGACCCGCGGTTGCGACAGAGGAGAGGAATGCTACGTTAGAACCTCAACTCTTTTTTAAATGCTACAAATGCAAAGAACCGGGGCATTTTGCAAATCAGTGCCCTAATCCAAGGGTTTTCAAAGGAAACCAACAACCTCTAAGGCAGCAAGGAAGAGCGTTTTTCCATCACTTCTGCCGAAGTGAACCCCGAAAACTAAGTGGTGACATGTAAGCTAGTTATTCATTCAAGAATAGCGAATGTACATTGTGATTCAGGTTCTATGAATTCTTTTATATCTCAAAATTTTAGTAGAACAATCCCAACACCACTACAAATCATGGAAGTGAAGATGTCGGTGAGTACGGAAAATGGGAAAATCATTTCATCCAATGAATATAAGTCCTCCCATGTTTTAATATATGGATTGAATTTCCCGAAAAACCTCGTCAAACTCACTCTAGTGGAATTTGATGCAATTCTTGGCATGGATTGGATTTCCTTATATATAGTCAAAATAAATTGTCAGGAGAGAGAAATCACACTCCATATGGAGATTCGACCCCCGATTCTTTACAAGTGTCCGGAGGAAGATGAATCTCCTTTAGCTCCATCATCTCAAGCATGGATATTACTACCCTATGAGCATGCATATCTAGCTCAGATGATTTAGTCCAGGGACGAAACCATCCTTGATGAAATGCCTATTGTGAGGGAATTCGCTGAAGTGTTTCCCGAGGAACTGTCTGGTCTTCCTCCTAAAAGAGACGTTGAGTTTTCAATTGAACTTATACTTGGGGTGCTACCAATTTCCAAGAATCCATATAGAATGGATGTCTTTGAGCTTGAAGAGCTGAAGAAACAACTACAGGAGAATCTGGATAAAGGGTTTATATGCCCAAGTGCTTCACCATGGGGTTCACTAGTCCTCTTCGTCAAGAAGAAGGATGGGTCAATGCGGCTTTGCATTGATTATCATGAACTTAACAAAATCACGATAAAGAACAAGTATCCTCTGCCACGGATCGATGACTTGTTTGATCAGCTACGTGGAGCACAATACTTCTCCAAGGTAGATTGGCGGTCAGGATATTATCAAGTAAGGGTGAAGATGGAAGATGTCCCCAAGACTGCTTTTCCTACAAGATACGGGCACTATGAATTCATAGTAATGCCTTTCGGACTCACAAATGCTCCAGAAATCTTCATGGACTTGATTAATAGAGTCTTTAGAGATTACCTCGACAAATTGGTGGTTGTCTTTATAGATGATATTCTAATATACTACAAAACCAATGAGGATCATGAGGAGCATTTAAGAATTGTACTAGAGACTTTGCGCAAGGAGAAGCACTATGCAAAGTATAGCGAGTGTGAGTTCTGGTTGAAGGAGGTCTCATTCTTGGGTCATATCATCACAAGCAATGGGAAATCTGTGGACCCCTCCAAAACAAATGCAATTGAGGGATGTCCAAGGCTAACATTAGTAATGAATGTCCGTAGCTTCTTGGGGTTAGCTAGATATTATCGACGATTTGTGAGGAATTTCTCAAGATTGTACAACCCTCTTTCCAAGCTAACTCGGAAGGGAGTAAAGTTTGCTTGGAGTGATGAATGGGAAGAAAGCTTCAAGGAGTTGAAAAAGAGGCTTATCACTGCAGCCATGCTCACTTTACCCACAAGTGGGGAAATTTTTGTGGTATTTAGTGATGCTTCGAAGAAGGGCGTAGGCTGTGTGCTGATGTAGAATGATAAAGTGATATCCTATGCCTCAATGCAGTTGAAAATACATGAGCGAAACTATCCATCACATGATATTGAGTTGGCGGCTGTGATCTTTGCCTTGAAAATCTGGCGGCATTATCTCTATGGAGAGAAATGTGAGATATATACTGACCACAAGGGTCTTAAATATATATTCATGCAGAAAGAGATTAATATGTGCCATAGGATATGGATAGAGCTCATCAAGGATTATGACTATTCAATACATTACCACCCTGGGAAAGCAAACAAGGTGGCATATGCCCTAAGTAGAAAGGTCCCAACGATTCAATCAATTATGAGAATTGACAAGGATCCAATATTCTTAGACTTGATGAAGATGGACATGGGACTCATAAAGAAGGGAACATCATCAATCCTTTCACAAATGATTGCTCATCCATCACTTTTGGAAAGGTTAAAGGATGCTCAAATGGATGATAGGGGAATTCAGGAAAATGTGGAAGCTATTGAGAATGAGAAATCCTCAAAGTTTAATGTTGATGAAGAAGGAATTGTGCGGTTTGGGAAAAGACTATGTGTTCCATCAAGTCCGGAGCTGAAGAAGGAACTTTTGGATGACGCACATAGTTCAAATTTATCTATTCACCCCGGGAGCACAAAGATGTATCAAGATCTCCTAGAAAATTTTTTGTGGGATAATATGAAGAAGGAGATCGCTGAATATACATCAAAGTGCCTGGTGTGTTAGCAAGTGAAGGCAGAGAGGCTGAAGTCTAAGTGGATAATGCAACCATTGCCCATACCAGAGTGGAAATGGGAGAACATCACCATGGACTTTGTCACTGGACTTACAAGGATATCCAAAGGCAAAAATGCAATCTGGGTTGTTGTGGATCGTCTTATAAAGACTGCACACTTCATTACTATTCAGGAGGATTTCTCATTGGATCAATTGAAACAGATATATATCAGGGAAGTGGTAAGGTTTCATGGAGTACCACTATCTATTATGTCTGACCGATATCCAAGATTCACCTCTAAGTTTTGGAAGAGTCTTCAACATGCTCTGAATACTGAACTGAACTTTAGTACGACCTATCATCCTCAAACTAATGTCCAATCCAAGAGGACTATCCAAACACTTGAGGACATGTTGAGAGCATTCTCAATGGACTTTAAAGGAGGATGGGATCAACATATTCCTCTGGTTGAGTTATCTTATAATAATAGTTTCCACTCAAGCATCTAAATGGCACCATATGAAGCCCTGTATGGGAAAAGGTGCATAACACCGGCATGTTGGGATGAGGTCGGTGAACGTAAGCTTCTTGGACAAGAAATGGTCGAAGAAATGGTGGAGAAGGTGAAAACCATTCAAAAACATATCAAGGTAGCCCAGAGTCGAAAAAAGAGTTATGCAGATAACCATAGACGAGACCTTGAGTTTAAAGTTGGAGACATGGTGTTTCTACGCATATTTCCGTGGAAGAAGGTCATGAGGTTTGGAAAGAAAGGGAAGTTAAGTCCAAGGTACATCGACCCCTTCGAGATTCTTGATCGTGTTGGGGATGTGGCCTATCGACTAGCACTTCTACCTACCATGGCCAAAGTACATGATGTCTTTCATGTATCCCTCTTAAGGAAGTACATACCGGACCCTTCACATGTACTCCCTTCTAAGGTGGTACAGTTAGAGGATGATATTTCTTATAAGGAGAAACCAGTGAAGATCATAGATCCTAGAGAAAAAGTTCTATGAAATAAGACAAAGCCCCTCATCAAGGTGTTGTGGAGAAACTACAAATTTGATGAAGTGACATGGGAATCAGAGGAAATGATGAAGCTAAGTTACCCACATCTATTTTAGTGTGGGAAAAGGAAATTTCGAGGTCAAAATTTCTTAATGGGGGAATGTTGTAATGACCCAAAGTTTCATTAATGGAAATCCATCTTGATCTAATTAAATGTCTCTTTATGTTTATATAAAATGTCATCTTATTTGGTTTTATGTTAATAATTCTGACCGTTGCTAATATAGTCGTTGAACAGTGATCATATGATAAGTAAAAATATAGGGCTTCAACAAATCCAATTTACTCAGACAAAAGAAGTGATGGCCTCATCCAGTAGAATTGCTCCGTACGAAGCCCATTTTTCAGAGCTCAGAAAAGAGGTGGAATCCTTGGGCTTCGCTCTTGACTAAGCCCAAGTTGAGCTTCACCATGTCAAGATCGAACGGGACCGTTTACGGGAGAAGTGGAAGTTGATAGAAATTACCACTTGAGCGATGTTATCCGAGCCACCCCAAGAGTCTGTCACCATCGCACACCTTACCCTTAGGTCTTATGCAGCTGTTTTAAGGGGTTATGTAAAAAATCTCTAGTACTATGTTCATGTATATTTTTTTTATATAATAATTAATATACCTCCTTTTCATTTTTGATACATTGTAAATAGTTTATAAAGTACAAATAGTCTTTTTAGTTATTATTTAATTAAGAATTATATTTTATTAAATTAAGGGATTTTTGAATTAAAAAATATTTTAAAAAAATATTATTATTATTATTAAATTAATTTTTATTATATATAAATGATCATATAATTTTATGAATGCAATTAGAATTTTTATTAAGGTCTGAAAGCCAGTTCTGTCAAAACCCGTGAATTTTCGATAAATATCGGTTTTTATTTTAAAAGTGAAAATTAAAATATTTAGAAAATTATTTAGATAAAATAAATTTTATTTCTGGAATCAGGAGTTCAAAATTATCTAACGGTAAATGTTTCATAATTTTATGAGACAGTCAAATTATTGGGTAAAAAATTAAATATCGTTTAAATATTTAATGTGTTTTATGACATCATAATGACCCAATAGTGATGTAATAAAATACTATAAGTTGTATGTTCGGCCAATATATGTTTTAACATTAAAATAATGTAATTTTTGGGTTTTTTGACTTAGTTTTCAAAGCATTAATGGACCCCTCAAGACTTATTAAACACCTTGTCTTTTTAAATTAATTTCCATGGGAGTGTGACTCACCTCCAAATAAGAAACCCTATTATTTTAAGAAGTTCGGACTCTGGCCTTATAAAATTTTACTTTCCTCTTCCTTTTTCCAAAAACCATGGGCAAAAACCATGGGATGGTTTGCGGTTTGGATTAATTTAATGTAAGGGGACCGAAACCTAAATAATAAAGAATTCCCTCACATTTCCTATATAAACCCACCCATGCTCCCACTTCCTTCTCACTCAAAGCATTTGGAGTTCGTCCAACCTCTGACCAACTTTCTCTGGAATCCTACCAAGGTGCCCCAAGCTCCCAAGAAGCCTCTCTCAATCCTCTCTTAAGACTTTGGAAGCACACTTCTAAGTAAGGGTTTTTTCTTCCTTTCTCATTTTTGTCAAATTTTCTTTATGTTGTTTTGCACTTTTAATTTAAATTATGAATGTTGGGGTATGGTTTCTCACCTCCCTCATACTTCCATATTTATTTCTAAATGATGGGAGACCCCTTTATCTCTCATTAAATGCCTCCCATGTACACCCATTACTATGCCGAAATTCCGAAAGGAACTTCTCTCTCCTCTTTTACATTCAAGAAATAATTTTGTATCATGAATCTAAATTCCATTAAAAATGTTGGGAAATGTATATATATGACATCCTTACTGTACATTACATGTAGATATGATGAGGAACCCCTTTCTCTTTCATCAACCATTTTTTTTATGAATTCTTATGTCACCCCTTTACGTTGCCGAAATCGCACCGATTTTCTAAGCCAATGCCATTGTGTAGTGAATACCATGCCCATTTCTCCATCAAGGGTATTCAACTTTATGTCCATTTACTTATTTATTATAAAGTTTCATGTATTAATTCCACATTCCTTCATCGTGGAATAAATGATTATGTTTTATGAATCCATGTTTTATGATCCATGTGGCACACTTATGCATGAAATGAAATGTTTAAGAAGGGTGTGCCCTTATAGCGCTCCAATGCATTGGGTAAAGTATAGTATCATGATACATCATGTGAAATGAGTGTTGACTCATGCTAATTCAAATTCAACAAGGGTTTACTCGTGCTTCATGTGCAATGAGGGTTTACTCATGCTTCATGTGCAATGAGCCTTGGCTCATGCTAATTCCATGTTAAGTGTTGTTTCCACATTCCCATGTTATGATTATCATGCTTTATCATGCATTTATGTTCATGTTTATCTTGTTCTCTATTGATATGACTAATGTATAACATTTATTGTACTTCTCATGTTATTCCATGTGTAATCCCTTACTGGGATTTATAGCTCACCCTTTTCTTATGCATGTCCTCAGGTTATCCCATGCAATGCTAAGTATGAGAAAATGTAGTGGTCATGTAAAGGAAGTTTTCAATAAAGATGTTGTATTTCATGTTTCAAGTTTTTATGTAATGATCCTAATCCCCAAAGACACTAAAACTATCGATCTTCTTTGTTGTATAAAGTGATGGTTTATGTAATAAATCATGTTTAAGTTTGTATTAAAAAGTAGGGTTTTCATATGGATGACGCCCTCCCGTTCATATCATCGAACAAGATTATCAATCACCCTCATATGAATAAATTTAGAGGGTGAGTGGGGGAATGCATGCCCAGTAGATGTGGGCATGGGAGACATCAAATTGGAGATGGAGGTGTGGGGAATTTACGCATTCGTACTACCCCTACCCATGCATCCATAGGAGGGAGATGATCAGTTTACTGTAGCTTGATATTGGTTCCTACAGAGTAAGAAAATTCACTCATCATCACATACAATAGGAAATAGATACATATCACCTCAACACCATTTAGTCATCCATGTCCAGATATAAAGATCCATGCAGACAATGTCACAAACCAGGATTCCCAACAATCAGCTACCCTAACTTTGGTGAGTTTTACGATATGCCCACTATTTTCGTGGCAGGACCTAGTTCCGAATAACTGGATCTTGTGACATGCTTATATACTTATTTCTTGGATGCTACTAATCACTATATTGAAAAGAATGGTTCACACCGAGTTCACTCTTTCGATTTATGATGCTTTTATCGGGGTGTGTTCCATCGTGTCGTGATGCGCTGGCTGTTACCCCACATTATCATTTTCTAAAGGCGGGAGACATCCATTGCTTCATTAGATATGTTTTCTACTTGATATAAACAAGATTATGGGATTTTTGTCTCTCCTTTTGTGGATTCCTCCTCATAATTTGTCACCTAGTTCATCTCTTCATTAAAAATTAATACGTTGTTCGTGAAACTCTTCCCGATGCCATATCATTGTGGATGTCAGTTAATTACACTGATTCTGTCAAGAAATTTCACGGGGTCAAGTTAGGGAAGCAACCTTATATCAGGGGACTAGTCATGTTGGACATCACTGTTATGTCTGGACATTGAAACACATGTACACCTTGATTTATTCCCCTTATGATATAGCTTCTCAAGGGCACAGAAGCCCGAGAAATCCCACATAGAGTGCAGAGAATTATATTCCATAGGCATGTCCCTAACATTTTATTCTACTTTCCATGTTAAAAACATGGTATGAAATTAGTTTAATGTCTAGAAGAGATGGATCAGACTGATCAAAACACAAATGAGAGTGGATTAGATGGGTACATCCCTAAGAGGGATCACCTAAGGGGTTTACTGGATGGGTGGATAAAAATGTCCAATGAAGACAGACCCATGGATGCTTGGTTCCCTATAAAGGGGACACCATATTTTACCATTGGATGGGGTTGATCCACATGAATTTATTCTACATACCCTATATATGGGACATAGATCAAAACCCATGTAGTTCGAGAGGGTGATGAATTAGGGTGTACACAAAGGACAACAACCCAGAGACATCTTGGGGCTTACACATGGTTAGAGGTCCATCGAAAGAGGGACACTCTTGGTCGGATGATTATGGATTGTGCGGGGATTATATGTGGTTAGCTTCTCAGGTGCCACAAGGAATGGTGATGGGATGGGTGACATGATCTCATCGGGATGTGGAAGATCAGGTAAAATTCAGATGGATGATGGATGGTTAAACGAAGTGGATGGGAGGAATGGGATTGAACCGATGTGAAGATAACAATAATGTTGGTATTGAACCTCAGAGAGGCTTCCTACATTTCCTTTTGGCTGGGAACCGAAGTACGCATATTTTAGAATGGGGGAATAGTATCACAGTGTACACAAAAAATAGCTACCCGAAAACTTGTTGGAGGTTACGTGTGGTTAGCGGCCCATCAGAAGAGGGACAATCTTGGTTGGATGACCATGGATTAAGTATGGGGTTTATAAGAGTTTAGATGCCTGAGAACTGGTATGACCCCACTAAGGGATGGACCAAGAATTTAGGTCCCAAAAAAGGGGGCACTGATGTTTACCAGTGTTTGGGGTTGAACCTCAGGGAGGCTTCCTACCTACCCTGTTTAGGAGACTGGGATACAAACCCACACAGTTCGAAAGAATATATTTTAGTGTCATGCTGGAGAAGGGAAAACCAATGTGAAGTGGTTTTGATCGATGGGTGATGGGCTTGAACCTCAGGGGGGCTTCCTAAGTACATTGCTTGAAAATGGCAAGGATCAAAGTCCACATAGTTCAGAATTGGGGAATGAGACTTACACACTAAGGAGGCCCAATAAGTGTTTCATGGTTTATGCTTACTCTAAGCCCATATGAGTCATGATCTATGTGAGAAATAATAGATAATTAAGACCTTGTGATCACACCGTGAAAGGTGCGTCCCTGGGGAATAGAGTGGGGCTTATGCATGGTTAGTGGCCTAGGGATATGGAGATTGGGACTCACTCTAGGATAGAGGCCCAATGGCGATAAAGAACAAAGGGAGAGGGACGAGGTATCGAGAGTCCCCTATGACCATCTATCCTATGGTCTTTGGAATCAGAATAGGAAAGGAGTAGAAAGGGTTCTACCTCTTGAAAGAAAGGTTATGTTCTTACACCAGGACAGTTTCCCTTCCCCATGGGTAGATGTCACCCCATACAAGGGGGATCTCATTCCATTTGAGGAATATCTCATTCTCGTGGAGATGAGTGGGCGTGGAAAATTTCCTAGGTGGGGCACCCCATGTAAATTTCATGGGGCAGGGATACAATTTAATGTCATGTGTTGGGGATGATAATGCTTGGTAGTTTAACATCCTGTATCTTAGATGACGGGGATTCGCTCCTCGCCCCTTTGACTTACATAATCGGCATGCTTTAACCGATGATGAAGGGAAGGAACCATCAATTCCATATAAAGACAAGGTTGTGGAGTGATTTATTGATGGGCTCACATTATCTTGTCTATGTGAAGAAGTAATAGCTATTAGGATGCCTATGCAAAGAAGCATTAGGCAATGCAACACTATATGAAGAATCACCCAAGGGACCTTGAAATAAATTCATTAAAACCTGAAGGGCCGTACGGGAGAAGTATACATATTATAGGGGTGTCACATGTAGGAGGGGCTTGGACATGGTGCCTTAGGGTAAGGATGACACATGGAGAGCATAAGGATGAGCACACACAAGATTAATGGAGAGCACACAAGATTTGGAGGTTGCGTGAAAAATGAGTGGGTATGCGCAAGTGGAGACCCTACGTGCAAGATCAACACAACAAAAGGGAAATATTGCATTCAAGAAGAATATTTTGCATGAAAATGCCTTGGAGTAAAAGGAAATGTGTGAGGATCACGCCCTAGGGGGTCCACCCAAAGGAGGACCCTTGAGATACCTGTCGTGCAAGATCCAGTAACTTGGGTCCATGTCTTTCACGCAGTAGAAGAAGGCCTATATTTCACACAGTAGATCATTAGTCCATCTTCTGTAACCATCCCCTAAAGGGTAGGGGTATGTTTCTATTTATATCTAGAAAATATTGCGGTGAAGCACAAGGTGGGATGCACACAAGAGTTATTTTTATGTCTCATTGGGCACGAAAGATCTTGCATGCATAGTGGAATCTTCCATGCATATCCCTCTTCTTCCACATCCTTAATAATGCTGGTTTTCGGATGGTTTCCATAGAAGAGCCCATTTTACATCGTATTGGGTGTGCAAGATCTTGAGCACCATTTTCAATATTTCATGAACCTCCCTTGAGCATCTCATGATTTTCCACTGATTCTAAAGATGCCTTTGGTTTGCTCAACAATGCCCATTCTTGGCCTTTTCCAAAATTTGGAATCAACAAATACCTGTGTAATATTTTATCATGATTCTATTTTATTCAAGGTAATTAAATTCATATTTCATGTTTTCTCTTTCAAAGGGTTATGATTCAAAATTCACCAAAGCCGTAAGGTATTTTTTAAACTCAAATATAATTTCATTGAGTTGAAATTATTCTTCATGAGCTTATGTTTGGTTAATTCCACCATAATATTTTATAATAGGATAATATATATATATATAAAAAATGATCTTTTTAACTCTAAAATTCGTCCTCGATTAATTTATCTCACATAAAAGTATAATGTTATTACGAATAATTATCATCATCTCTAATACAGTTTTTCTCTTTCATGCTCATGATTTTTATTCTCACAATTATTATCCTATATTATTTTAAGCCCAAATATGTATTATTTCTAGTAATATTATAATTTTTCTTTACTAATTTTCAAATTGAATATTTATCACTATTTTTTTGACGTGGGTTTCAACAAAGGTATTTTTAAAATGTTGGAAAGGTATTTCATTCCCCAATCGTACATTTCATATTCCACTCCACATTTATACTGAAAGAACATTATATATTTTGAAGGATCTATTATTGAAATTTATTTCTAAATAATCTTTGAAAAATCCTTCATTTAAATTTCTCAAAAATTATACTTTCAAAAGAGACTCATAAGTTCTTCTTTTTACAACAATGTAAAGAAATGTTTTCTAAAAACTCATTTTAATTTCTCTTCCATTTTATTATTTAAATGAAAAATAACTATATAATTTGGATTAATGTTTTATTAATCAACCTATAAATTAATTTAGGAAATAATCCCCCTGGGTGATTAAATTTTTGGTATCAACTGATTTGATTTTTATAGCATGTCATGCGATACCATTTAGAAATGATATGTAACCCAATTTCTTTCCATGGGTTCTCATAGTATGATAAATGATCGATATATTATGGCATAAATATGTATGGATATTTAAGGTTGAGTTCCTATATTACCCTATAATTAATTGGCTAAGGATTTATATCTCATGAAATGATAAAGCATGAACATCATGTGTTTGTTCACAACTTAAAGCATAGGCATCATGGGTTTTCTCACAACATAAAGCGTCAACATTATGTAGTTTCTCAAAAAAAGCATGGTAATTATGATATTTCATGTAATTTAATGATTTTGTGTGCTTATATTTGTTCTATAGTTGATTTTTATGCTATATTTACATGACATACCAAAGTTTCATGTCATATTCACATGATTATGGCCCATGGATCATATTTATTATCTCTTGCTGTTATTCCATGGTACAAGTTTGTCCATTTGAGATTAAATTCCTTGATATCATGACTTATGGAAAACTCTTATTGTTACATGTTCTTTTTAATAAGATATTTCTATCATTATCATGTTTTAAAATATAATTATGATATAACCCGTGATGAATTATTGATGATTTTTTCACTTAATGAGAATTTGAGCACAACATTTTCTTATGAATCTATCCCCCAAGTTATGAAGATGATTATAACTTATGAGATTTCAATAAGGGATCCTAGTGGGGTTAGATTACATAGAAATATTCAAAAGTATTGTAAAATAAGTTACTTATGTATCTAGTATTCAAAGAAACTAAATATTTATTTCTTAGTATTATGAGATTATTTATGACATGTATCTTTTAACTTATATAGATTGTAAAAAATAAAAATATATTTAGCCTGGGTCTCATTACGTAGTATCAAAATTGGTATTTAAAGTATGAACTTTTAGAACCGTACCCAAGAGTGTGTTTTTGGGGTGCTTCAGTCGGTATCAGGGTAGGGTTTTAGTAATTTTGGGGTATTAGTTTAGTTATTTTTAGGGATTAGGGATAGATAAAATTAGTGAAAACATTAGGGATAATCCCAAATATAGGAAAAAATCCTAAAATTCTAGTAAAGTATAGAGTGTGTGGATTCATAAAAATAATATTCCTATCTAGATAAAAAAAATTGGATACATGATATAGAATAGATTCACCTTGGGGTAATAACCTGGAAACTTTTTGGTTTAGTATTAATTCGATATTCACTCAGTGCATGACAAGTGGACCTAACTGAACACATGGTTTGACACTTCTAGGGAATATTAATTGGTTGATTCACATGATCTTTACAAACTATATTATGAAGGATTTAAACTTAATTTCATGATGTAATATATAAGTAGTTAGTTTAGAGAACCAAATAAGAATATATCCATGAATAATCTACATTGAAACTTATAGATTCATAAGTTAGGTTATACAAAAGTTATTTTATCTCAGATTATAGTTAGATTTATAAATTTATTAATTTAAATATTCACTTACCTCAAATTTCCATTATTTAAAGTAATGGATGGATACTATAGGAAATGAGTTAACAAAGGGTGTGATAAAGAATGAGAAGATTGACCCAATAAACAACCGAACGAGATAAGAGTTGTATTAAGAAGTCCTAAATTTTTTCCTAACCATATTTCATGAATTATTATTAACAAATTGAACCTATTTCACTTTCCAAACACAACAAAGAAGATATTGATAGAGTTTAATTGAATTTAAGGTGATAAATACCATCAAGTAAAGATGAATAAATTTCTTATGTATCAGGAATGTTGGAAGAAGAACCTAGGGAAATGTATTAGAGGAACTAGAATATGTTTTATGTGTAGAAAATAAGAGAATAGTGTAACCAATTAATTAGGAAAAATAAATAGTTTGGTTACCATTATAAAGGGAAATAAATTTCATTCTATGGTACAACAAATAATTAAATGCCTTAAATGTGGGGAAATTGGTAATTACCCAAGTCAATGTCCTAATACAAGGGATAATAAGGATACTAATCATCAACAACCTCCAAGACTAAGGGAATAGGGAAGGGCCTATGCTATGACAACCAATGGTATGGATTAGGATAATTATGGGACACTTATTATCTAGTCTAAATTTGAGTATGTCATAAAGGATTCTAGTTCTATACACTCCAATATATCTTGTAAGATTTCTAAGAGAATCAATTCACCACCCCAAAGATTTGAAACTAGAATATTGGTGAAAAATTCCAGTTTTAGGATTATTGTATCCCAAGTTGAATTTTATGGGAGTGTGCTTTATGGAATGATGATTATTATTTATTTATGTGATTTTTATGTGATTTTTTGCATTTAATAGCTATCTTTACATAGATCCCATATTAATGGATAGAATAAGGAAGTTACATTTCTTATACTAAAACAGCCTAGACCATTTATCAGTGAAAGGCTAACCATGGAATAATTATCAAGATTACTTTTATTATATGTGTCTTAATAATAAATCATGATATGAGTTTCCTTGTCTTATCCTAGTTAGTGATATTTATATTTCATTAAAATTATATCTCAGGTCATGAACAAATTAAGAATATTTTCATATGTTCTTATTGGTGAGAGAAATAAAAATTGGGAGGACACAATTTCTTTTTGGGGGGGGGGGGTGTAAGGCCTCAAGATATTAGTATATAATTTCCATTAATTAATAAAATTTTGAATTACATATTTCACACACAACTCAAAATGAGAAAAAACTAAGAAACATTTTATTAAGACATGTATTAAATATAAATGTTATTATATAGTGATTAAATTGTAAGGTATAAATAGAAGTAACCACATTTTGAAATCTATGATGGAGTTTGGATGATATGAACAAATACTTATTAATGTAATAAATTTTATATTAATACATGTATTTTATTCATTTGGTATTTCCATAAAATTTACTTTTAAAGAATAAATTAATCTAATTATTAAATGTTGTATTTAATAAAAATGTATTTATGAAATTTAATTAATAATTATTAAATAATTTATCAATATTAAGGAATTCAGAATAAAATCATTTAAAATCTATTTTCAATGAATTTTATTTTTTTATATACCATGTGTTTTTATCTTAAGAAACTAAATTAATCACTTTTAAATGATCATCCTAAACATTCTTTTTTTCAAAAAATTATATAAACACTCTTTACAAAATTTTAATTAATATGAAATAATATTAAGAACACGTAATAATTTTTAAAGATTTAATTTCCATAAAAACAATTTCTTTTCAATATAAATTGTGTTTTGATTTAAAAGTTAAATTAATTATATATATATATATAATTATTTTTATCAAATGGATTTCAATTTTGGATTCATCATATAAATATTTTCTTAGGATAATTTTTTTGCTATTTTTTTCTGAAAATAATGGTTTTTAGGTGAAAAGTATAAAATACCATTTTCTACAAATATCATGACTTTTATGAAATTTCTAGGATATAAGTATGAATTAAAAATATATAAAAAAATTTAATGATAAAATATGTATTTAATAATTATAGTTATACATATAAAATATTAATTTTAATTTATAAAACCTACAATTTATATTCTAAAACCGAAGTTATAGTTTTTTTAAAACTATTTTTAGGTGTTATACATTAACTATTTAAAATTTAATTATTATTAATTATATAAATTTAATATTATAAAGTGGTTTTAGTTTTTTGAATAATAATTTCCAAATTAGGTAATAAGATTAATTTAATTTTTGGTACCAAGGTTAAAAAAATAGCTATAATGGTGAAATTAAATTATTCTAAAGAGTTAAATTAAGGGGAAATTCCTTAATATCACAAAATATTATCCCTTGTGTGGTTGAGTGGTGTACATACCAAGACTCAAACTTTTAAATTGTTTTCCACTTTAATAACCACCTTCCTTTGAAAATGACACGCCTTTAATATAATGTTTTGAACATTTAAAAAAGTGTTACCCCTCTCACTTATAAAAGGAGATCATCACCACACCACTCATCTATACAATATAAGCCCTTTATTATAATGAATATGTTTTTTTCCTTTTAAAAATTTGGAATATTTATACATATATTTTTGGAGGTAGGTGCTAAGATAGAGTGCGATTCCAAGGACCAAAATTAATTTTATAAAAACATTAAATTTATTTTATATTAAACCCACATAATTTATTAAATAAAATGTTATAAATCTTAAACATAATCTTTAATAATAAATATGATACCATGGTTGATTCTATAACATTAGTTTTACCCTAATAGTGTCCTAAAATAGGTCGGTGCAGGGTGTTCAGATAAAAGAAGTTGTGGGCGGGTTCATTTAGTTAAATAAAAAATAAAATAAAATTATTTAATTTAATTAACCAAAAATGAATTCACTTTAAATAGGTTATTATGTAATGATTACCAGGGTAAGCTACAAAACCCTAGGATCATTAAGATTCGTTATTCCACCCTCTCATTGAAAAATCAGAATCAAATGATGAAAAACCTACGAATATATGAAGATCCACACGCAGTGAACACAAAAACTCTTCTTCTACACTGGAGAGTGCATTCTTCATCGATGAATGATCCCAAAAAAGTAGGACTCATCAATTTTTGTATTATTACCTAATTGATTAAAATATTGGTCCATGATAATACTATTCCTTGATCTATGTCAATTGAAAACCATTGCATGCACCCATGTACTGGAATTAAATTTTTATTTAGTTTTTCTCATCCGAGATATCCCTGTTAGAATTTGTTGGAAAAGAATCATTGAATTTTTTTAAAACTTTATTTTGATTCCTTTCACCCAATAATTATTTGTGTTGGTTATTATTGGACCATGGGGTCACGATTAAACATTGTTGGGATGGAAAGAGCTCAATCGGACCACTAGATTAATGATGGATTTGTGTATGATGAATGGATTGGAAATCAAGGATACATTTTGGATGATTTTCAGGTTACAGGTGATTTATTTTTTGATCCGAAATCTTAATACAAGAAAAAGGGAGATAGAAGAATCATTCGGGGCATATGGAGAATGCAAAAATGTTTTGGAAATCTTTTTTCAGACCAACGAATGACCAGAAATGATGTTATAAGGATCCCCATTTGACTTAGTGTGAGAAACAGACATGGATCAATGCAGTAGAGGAGGATCTAGAGAAATAAAGTAGATCTGTAAATTCTATTAAAACCACAACTACAAGTCATGTAGTATGAAAAGGCACACCATGTGGTGCCACATTAGCTATAACACTAGGGTTTTGAGAAAGTTAAGAATTACACACCATGTTTTTGGGTCACAAATAGTGTATCCCTCCCTAGGTAGACAAGTCATGTGGTGGAACACATAAGAAGAACCTCATGTAGGAAGACATGGCCAGGAACACTCTGTGTATAAATTTACATGGAAACAACAAGTGACATGGATAAAACCCCATGTGGTAGGACATGATGTGTACCAAAGTACATATACATGGGTAGACATATATGGACAGAGCCAAGGAGCATGAATAGGACTCCGAGTTGTTGTGGCATGTCGTGTAGTACACCTATACATCATATAGTGCTACACATGGAGGGAGCTATTTACTTGAAGGGACATGGCCAGACAGAGAAGTGGGGCCACACACCATTTAGTCCCCCTTACATGTTGTTTGCCCCTTATTTCATAATGAGAAAACATCTACCTCTTTTATGTCCTTTTTTTATACTTAGATTTTGGTCTGCGAGTAGCATATCCTAAGTGTTTTCCATGTAGAACATGATAGTGCTCTCTGTAGTGGTTTTTTGGATATAATGCAAGATGTTTCGGGATTGATGATTATTTAGGTGACTCTTGACGATGGAAGTGATCAAGTTGGATCATAAGAGAGATCTGAGTGGCACCCTCTTTTGGGGAATTTCATGGTTCCTCAATCGACTATCAGAGTGGAACCCTCTTGTTGAGTTGGGCATGGGTCCTCTATCAATTATTAGAGTGGAACCGTCCTATCAGGATAGGGTGTGGGTCATCATCCTATACACTAAGTGGAGTCCTAATATACGGATAAGGTATTGGTGCTTGAATATAAGAGTGGAACCCTCCTGCTGGATAGGGAATGGGTCTTCAACCTGCTATCCCAGTGGAACCCCATATGGTATTAGGGCATGGGTCCTCACTTACTTGATTGGAACCCTACAGTTGCGATGGGCATGTATCCTCTACTTTTTACTTGAGTGGAACCCTCTAACTAGGCTAGGCATGGGTCCTCTACCAATTACTTGAGTGGAACCCTTCTATGGAGTTAGGTAATGGGTCCTCCATATACCTACTCAGTGGCACCCTCCTATTGTACTAGGGAAGGATCCTCTACCTAGATATTGTTCCCCTCTATTGTGTGGGATAATGATGAGGTGTGTCTTGAATTGTATGTCTCTTCAGAAAGATGCATGAAATATTGGGAATTGTTGATTGACTCTTGGAACTGTTGAAACTCAATACCTAGGTTGGGATATGAGATGGAGATCTCATTTATCTCTCATTTTGGCTGCCTTGGTTTTAGCATATATATATATATATATATATATATATATATATGTATCCATATCATTATATCTTGCACTCTCTTTATTTAGGTTGAGCTGTCTGTATGTCTATTCTAATCATGTCTCTTACTACTCCCCCTTAAACTTTCGGGGAATCCGACTATGTATTTATATACTCACCCCACCATGGGATTTACCAAGATGTGTTGTGTCTTATAAAGACGACATATAGGTCAGTGGTGACTATAGAGAATCATAGGGATTCCTAGTGCATTGGGCTGTGTATGGTGGTCAGAACTTTTAGATTATTAGCTGAGTTCTCTCGACATTTTAATTTTCCAATCTTTTCAGGTTGGGATGTCTATCTAGCTGGGAATGTATTTTTCCCCTTTACTTTTTAGTTTACACTATAGTACTCTTTGTCTTCCCTAGAGGTTTATCATGCATGTTTATTACTCTAGATGTTGCATCTTTATCTTTTATTCCTCTAAATATTTTCATTGATATGGTTAGGTTTGTACATATATGTTCATTATTCAAAGGCTTACCATGTTAGATATACATTTTGGTGCTTGTCTCCAACCCCTGGCCTATGGAGGCAGGGTTGGGGTAGTTACAGATCAAGCCCTATTGGGCCGCGTCATGAAAAATTGGAATAAAAGGTGGTTTAATAATTGGGAAAGTTTTTGAAGTATTACACTTATGAGGATTTGGTTTGGATTTAGGTAAATAGTTTAAGTGTTTTTTGAGTGTGGATTTAAGGCCATAGAATCCAGTGTTGGTGTAGTGGTCAGCATATCTATTCACTAGAACCTTGATTACCTGCATGTTTAATGGAAAAATAAGAATATATTTGTAGGGATCAATGGTACATGAATTATATAGGATTGAGTCTTTGACTATCCTTCTTGAGTAAAATCCCCATTGTATATATATGCCCATCTAACCGTGTTATGTCTTGATTTAAATTTTCAGGATGCCTTCATGAAAATATCCATCTAGGTTACCAGTTCTGGATCGTGATGATGATCTGATGAGTGATGAGGCCTCATTTAAGAGTCTATCCCACGAGATCATTCCTTTGGGTGGATAGGTTGTAGCACCCCTACTTATTGAGTATAAGATCATACTATCAGATTAGACAAAGGATGTACGCGGGCTCAACACACTCCATGAGTTCCAGTGCTAGAGGACGTTGGGGTTCCGCAACAAGACAGACCCCCAGGTAGAAGATAATTGGATAGAGTATATTATATACTTCTTTAGTCTCATCTAGAAATCGATTTATCATTTGTTTTCACTTGAATATAGCCTTTTACATGGAGTAGTTGGGCATTGGTTGAGTCATGGTACACAGATTCATGAGGATTCGACACATCCTTAGGCCGGCTTCCATCAGTTGTTCTATGAGGAGTACTACCCCTCCTACATGCACTTGATTTGGATTTATGAGATTTTGGAGCTACAGTAAGGAGGGATGATAGTGTATGAGTATGTTGTGATGCTCATATACCTTATGTAGTAATCCCTTAACATGATTCGAGATGACTACTTCTGAGCACAAAAGTCCGACCAGGGACTTCACAGAGATATTCTTGATAGTGTGATACCCTTATGAATTACCACCTATGATGGTGTGTTAGAGTGGGTGATGGTGATGGAGATATTCCTTTAATAGGGTAACTAATTATATGAAGCTATAAGTGTGCATCATAGGGATGAGTCATATGCAACAGCTAGCAGACACTGGTCGATAGGATCTCAGCAAATGAGTTCCCCCCAGGATCATGCTCAGGAACATGGTTAGGGGAAGCACAGAGGACTAGGTCAGCCTGTAGAGGGGAGGATCTATGATTGTGATGGATAAGGTCAAATGAAATGTGACTTCTAGACTCGCGGTGCTGAGGAGAACAAGAAGATAGCTGACACCCCGCCACAGAAGAGGCAACACAGTGATCAAGGATATCTTGGGTGAGGGAAGGGTGGACCCTAGAGAGGAATAGATAGAAGATGTGAAGGTGGTGATCTCATAGCAGGATCTATTTGTGGTGAATGAAACTATGATATCCTTCTACCACCACCAATAGGAGGCCCACATCATGATTAGAGTGCTGGTGGTTGGGGATGAAAAAAAATGCAGGCTAGGGAGGAATATGAACCAGTGGAACATGAGATAATTAGAGGCAATATCTTTGTTTATTATACCCTTGAATTAGTATCACTATACTTAGGTGTGATTCATTCCTTCATATTTATACTCCTGGTGTGAGAGATGGATCTCAAAGGTGAGGATGTTGTCCAATAGCTTCATCTTGAGGTTCTTATTGGGGACACTTCTTCTATATCATTTATCTGTCAGCAGTGCAAGCTATCACTTGGTGGAGAGAGGTTCACGTAGGTACTTTTGGTAATAAATATGTAACTCTATGGAATCATATTGGTTATGGATTAGTTTTCCATGGTTCGATATCTTATTTAATGTCACCGTAGTTGAGTCAAATGTCTTCACACTGGTGGAATGAGATTCTACCTTACAGGTGAGAGAGATCTCATGGTGGGATGAGTGGGTTAGGGGAGAAAGAGGTTGTATCTAATCACCCATTAGTTGGTCAGTTTATAACTTGACGAAGAATAATTTTTTAGCATCTATATTCCTTTAGTTTTGTAGTATTTTATGGAAGTCTTCCCCGATGTGATTTTTGGAATAACATAGAGGTGGGTGATGGAGTTTTTCATCAACTTTCATCCCAAGATTGCTCTGATGTCTTCTATGGAATATTAGATATCCTCTAAAGAGATTTGGGATATATGGTTGTAGTTTGTGGACCTTTGATAGAAGGGTTTCATTAGACCCAATGTTTCCCCCTAGGTAGCTCTGATATTATTCGTAAAAAAGGTGGACATGATCTTGTAGCCTTGCATAGATTATCATTACCTAAACCCAACCATGATAAATAAAAAACAACCCTTGATGAGTATTTATTAACTCTTTGATCTGTTGTAAGGGGTGATATGGTTCTCTAAGATTGATCTTAATATGTCTACCACTAGTTGAGAGTTTGTAAGGATGATATTATGAAGATGTCATTTTGATGTTTCTATAGACACTATCAGTTCCTAGTGATTCCCTTCAATGTAAAAAATTATCCTATTGAGCTTATGGATTTGATGACCTAAATATTCAAGTTTTACTTGGACCATTTTTTGGTTTTCTTCATTAACAACATACTCATATGATCTGTGTCATAGAATAATCATGGAGAGCACATGAGGATGGTCCTAGATTTTATTTGGGAGCACCAACTTTATAGTAAGATCGTGATGTTCCAATTCTAGATTGAAGAGTTTCACTTTTAGGGTGTTCCATTTCTAAGAATGGTTTAGCTGTGGACTCAAAAAATATTGATGAACTGATTTCTTGGGATCCACCCAAGAACATATCAAAAGTTCAAAGTTTTCATGGCTTACTGGGGTACTACTAAAGGTTTGTGGTAGAATTATTTAGAAAGGAATCCCCTTTGACCACCCTAATATGGAAAGGGTACCTATTTACCTAGACTGAGAAATTACAAATATATTTTGAGTAGTTGAGTCTAATACTAATAAGTGTTCATGTTTTGAGAATACTAGAGGAGGGAATGGAGTATATAGTGTATTGTAATACCTCAGGATCCAGGATTGGCTGTGTTTTTATGTAGGTATAGGTAGTTATTACAAATGGGTTGAGGAATTTGATACCCCATGAGCAGAACTATGTGACTCTTGACATAGAGATAGAAGCAGTAGTCTTCATTCTTAGGATGTGGAGACAAAATATTCTAAGAGATACATTTTTGGTTTACTCAAAACAACAGAGTTTTAGGTACATCTTCATGTAGAGAGACTTGAAACTGAGATAGAGGCACTGGTTTGAGTTCTTATTGAACTATGAATTTGAAATAGTCTATACTCCATGGAAGGGAAATGTTGTAGCAGATTATCTTAGTAAGAAATCCCATGTTCGTTTAGTGCGGGAGGAATCTGATTAGTTGGATTCCTTGTACCTGACCCTAGTTCAGAAGGAGGGTTCATCTTTTATTTAGTCGATGGTGTGGAATCCTCCATTTCTTGATCATGTGAGAGATTCCAAGCTGGAAGACATTGACTATGAGGACTTTCATGACCAGATTCCCTTATTAGATTCACCAGATGTATTTCATGAAGGATGTAATAATTTCATCATTTTCCAGGGATGGATGGTGGTCCCAGTCGTGATACAGGAGAAGGTGATGAGTTAATTCCATATTTATCCTTTAGATATTTATATCTATGTGGGGAAGATATAAATATACCATTGGTGGTAGTTTTGGTGGGAAAGTATGAGAAAAAACGTGGTTTATTTCATCTCTTAGTGCCTCAACAGTCAACAGGTGATGGATGAGCACTTGGTTCCAGTAGGTTTGTTATATCCCCTCAAGAACCCAGAGTAAAAATGGGATTCCATGCACATAGACCTTTTGATAGGACATCTACAGACAACAAGAAGCCACAACACCATTTTGGTGATTGTTTACTGACTCACTATGTTGGGGCACTTCCATGATATTAAGGAATAAATTTCAATGGAGAGTTTTGGGAAGATGTACATACATGATATTATTTTCCATAATGGGGATCCCTTGATTAGTTTCCCCAATCGTGTTGTGTGGTTCATGTCATAGTTGTGGTGAGGCCTGTAAGAGACATTTGAGACCCAGATGAGGATGAGTACAACCTTCCATCACCGAACAGATGGGAATACCTAGAACAATATCCATGTTTTGGAAGATATGATGAGGGAGTGCGTTCTAGTCTTCAATTAGAGTTGGGAGGATCACTCGACCTTGGTAAAGTTTTCATACAACAATAGTTACCACTCTACTATAGGAATGAAACCTTTTAAGGACCTGTATAGGATACCATGAAGGTCACCCTTGTTCTAGACAAAGATCAGAGTGGTATATCTTGTGGGTCTATATATGGTTTAGGTGAAGATAGAGAATGTCTGGGTCATCCATGAGCATATGAGTAAAGCCCAAAGCAGGCCGAAATCTTACACAAATTGACATTGTAGGCCCTTGGAGTTTTAGTAGGGAGAATTTTTTTTTACTAAGATTCTTCCCATGATGGGGATTGTGGAGATACATATGGGGAGGTAATCTATCCCATCATTTCATCAAACCATTTGAGATCTTTCAGAGGGTTGGGGAGGATGCTTACTACCTTGACCTTCCCCCATAGTCAAAGTGGATGCACTACATCTTCCATGTGTTGTGACTGAGGAGATAAATGCATGAACCAAACACATTATTGATTGAGGAGAGATGGAAATCGAGGATAAAGCTAGTTCTGCCTAGGACGAAATAGAGATCTAGGATTAGTAGGAGGGGACCCTGTGTGGATCGACAATTCCTTTGTTTCATATTTTGTGGCAGCATGAGGGTATACTGGAGAGTTCCTAGAAGTGGGAGAGTTCGATACTGGATGAGTATCTGAATATTTTTGTTTAGATTTTATTTTTGGGGAAGAAATATTTAAGTATGGAATTATGTATATACCATGTTATGCCCTTATAATAATTTGGAATATTTCTAGATATATATTTTTGGAGCCATCCTCTAAGACAACATGTGATTCCGAGGCCTGGTGTTCCTAGAATTAATTTTATAAAAATATTAAGTATATTTTATATGATAAACACATAATTTCTTAAATAAAATGAGATAAATATTAAAAAAAATATGAGATCAAAAATATGAGACCACTGTTGAATCCGGAATGTGAGTTTTACCTTAGGTTCGATCTAAAATAAGTTGGAGCAAGTTGTTCAGATAAAAGGAGTTGTGGGTGGGTATGTTTAGTTAAATAAATAATTTAATATATTTATTTAAATTAATGAAAATAAAATGAATTTCCGTTAAATATACAATTATGGAAATATTTATAGGGTTTTATGCATAACCCTAGGATCATTGAGAGGAATTCTTCTACCCTCTCATTGGAGAATCGAAATCAGATGACGAAAAACCTTTGGATCCAAAAAAATGAGGAAAAAAAACAAAATGATTCCTATTATTCATTGGAAATAACATTATTCAACAAATAATAATCCAAAATCCTATAGGACTCATCAATTTGTGAATTTTTCCATAATTGATTAAATTGTTTGAGCATGATTATACTATTCCTTGATCTACATCAATAAAAATCCATTGCATGAATCCGTGTACTGACATTAAATTGTTTATTCATTTTTTTCTCACCTTGGATATCCATTTTTGTATTCATAGACCAAGAACTCTTAACCAACGATTGTTAAACCTTCATTTTTATGTCTTTCTCCTAACAATTCTTCGTGTTGGTCATTTTTGGACCCCGGGATCATGGTTTGACATTTCCGTGTGGGACCGAGCCCGATCGAACCCCCATATTCATGATAGATTCATGTGTGATGAATGGATTAGAGATCATGGATGCATTTGGGATGTTTTTTGGGTTATGGGTGATTGATTTATTTATTCAAAATCCAAAAAATATATGGTGGGTGATGAGAGACTCATGTTGGGTGTACAGTGAACCCACATATGTATTGAAAATCCATTTTTGGCTAATGGAAGGCTTGAAAAGATGGTCAAAGGCCCCCCTTCAATTTTAGGTGAGAAAAAAGCATGGAATGACATAGAAAATGTATATTTATAGTTCCAAATTTGATATGAAAATTCTGTGAAAAACCAAACTACACACCGAGTAGTTTGAAGAACACACACCATGTAGTGCCCCTTTGGATGTGACACTAGGAATTTGATAAAGTTAAGGATGACACACTGTGCGGTTGGAAAAAACATCATGTATCCCTCCCCAAGTAGAAAACCCATGAGACATAGCACATGGGAAGGACCCCGGTAGGAGGACAAGGCCAAGAACTCACAGTGTACCGAATTACATGGGCACAACTAGTGACATGGGAGGAACCTCTTGTGGAAAGACACACCGTGTACTAAAGTACACATACATGAGTAGAATTAAATAGAATCCAAGGAGTGCAATCAGGACCCCAGGTGGATGAGGCACTCAATTTAGTCCACCTATATACCCTATAGTGATACACATGCAGTGATCTGTGTACCGAAAGGGACATTTTTATGCGTATAAGTGAGACCACAAACCATATGGGTCCGCTTACATTCTATGTACCCCTTCTTTCCTCATTTGGAAACATAAAAATATCATATATCCTTTATTTAGACTTTGATTTGTCCCCCGATTATCCTATCCTATGTGTTTTTTCATGTACAACACAATGGTTCCCTTCATAGTGGAATTTGAGATACGATGTGAGATGTTATGTGTGTGAAACTTATTTAGGAAATGATCAAAAATGAAAGTAATCTGGAAGGATCGCTAGAGAGATCAGAGAGGAAACCTCCTACTAGGAAGTGCATGGGTCCTCGATCGACATTCAGAGTGGAACCCTCCATTTGGATTGGGAATGTGTCCTCTATCGACTATTAAATTTTCATACTCCTACTAGGATATGGAATGGGTTCTGTACTTATAAACTGAGTGGAACCAACCTACAAATACATGCAATGGGTCCTCGACTATGAGTGTAGTGCCCTCGTACTAGGAAATATGTGGTTTCTCTACCTACTATCTAATTGGAACCCTCCTTCGGTATCATGGAATGGGTCCTCACATACTTGAGTGGAACCCTCCAACTAGGTTGGGCATGAGTCCTTTATTGAATACTTGAGTGGCACCCTATAGCTTGGATGGTCATGGTTCCTCTACTGATTACTTGAGTAGAGCCCTCTAGTTGGGCTGGTCATGAGTTCTCTACCGATTACTTTAGTGGAACCCTCCTATGAAGTAAGGGCATGGGTCCTTAGCAATTAGAATGTCACCATCCTACAAAGTCAGGGAAGGGTTACTATATATACTACTATGTGGAACCATCCTCTTATACCAGGGAATGGGTCCTATAACTAGATATTATTCCCATCTACTATGAAATTAAATTATGAGGTGTGTATTGACTTGGATTTCTCTTCTAAAATATGCATGAGATTATTGGAATCATTTATGGAATATAGTAACTATTGGAACTCTTTACCTGGGCTGGGTTTTGGGATGGGAATCTCGTTTCTCTCTCATTTGGGTTTCTTTGGTTAGAGAATATATATATATTTGTATCAATGTCATTATATTTTGTACTCTCTTTATTTGGGGTGAGATATCTACCTGTCTATTCCTATCATGTGTCTTACTTATCCCCCTTCAAATTTTGGGGCATCCTAATGGGTATTTATATAATCACACTTGTGTGGTATTTGTTTGCATGTGTCGTGTCTTATGAAAATTATAGATAGGTCAAAGGTGACTAGGGAGGAGAAACATGATACCTGGTGCAGGGGATCGTGTATGGTTGTCAAATCTTGGTGACCAGGAGCTAGGCTCTCTCATCATTTTACTTTTCTAGTTTTATTTGGTTGGGAAATATATCTAGTTTGGAATGTATTTTTTCCCTTTAATTTTTAGCTTACATTATAGTTCTCTTTGTATTCCCAAGAAATTTCACATGCATGGTTGTTACTCAAGATGTTTAATCTTTTTATTTTATATCTCTGCACTTTTACATGGATATGGTAGGGTATATGTATGTAGGTACATTAGGAAAAGGCCTCACATGTTAGATATTTCTTTTTATTCTTTTCTCTAGCCCCTGGTGTATGGAGGCGGGCTTCTGGTAGTTGTGTCTTGCGCTTAGTTGGGTTGTTTCATGACATTTATATTGAAAAAACCCCAACCCAAATCACTCTCCAAGTCTCTATACCATGTTCAAGTGGTGTCTGTCACACCAAAAATGTCAATAATCAACCCACCTTTTTTTCCTGACTAGTGGTAAGCTGAGAATGAAAACCAAATCTAAACGCAAATAGATTAGGGGATAGAAACTAGTTCTAAGTAGAAATATCATATACACATGGGAGGCCTAATAATGAAGTACCTATACACATTCATGCATATCTATACACCAGTATAATGTGGAAATATAAACATCTGATACTATAAATTCATGTGTAATATCTATCTAACATTAGAGTTAAACTAATAGTAGAAAAAATCCAAGGTCCAAATACAATCCCACTGAAAAATAAAAAAGAACCCAACCTGATAACAAAATGAGGGGAAACTACCCAAAACAAACTCTTAGATCCATATAAGGTGTGTCTAGCTTAAATAATATCCAACTAAGCTCCACCTTCTTCTAGTCCACCTAGAACTCCAGTGAACTATCTGTCATATCCATTATACACGACATGTGTAGGTATAGTCCATGCATGGGTGAGTATATAAAAACCTTAAAGGACACCCCAACATCACCAAACACAAAACATCAAGAAGCCCAATAAGAAGTCCATGTAATGAGAGAAATGGGATCTCTATATCTAAAACTAAATAATAATGAAGAGTGAGCCTATATCACCAAAGGCACTTCTATAATGAGAAACATCCCACATAACCTCATAGGATACAAAGTGGATAACATACTGTTCACTACTATGTAACCCAACCAAGGGGTCACTATATCTTAACCAAACATCTCACATAACCTCTCAATAATTAGAATGGAGGGATTTTACCTCACCACTTCACTCCACACTTGAGGGGGGAACTATCTACAACAAGGGACTAGCTCCCAATTAGAGCTTGAAGACGGGGGGAAGGAGAACTCCATAGATAAAGGACCTAAACCCTCTATATTATGGGTGGTGCTAACTCTACCTGTGTAAAAGATATGGGGGACCCACACACTGGTGCGACAGGAGAGTGCTGAACCTAGTAACACTAAAATGATCACACCTAATCACTCCTACCCACAACGCATCCCTGAGTGATGCTTCCGTTGAGAATAAAATCATTTTATAACTCTGGTTCTATAATAAAGGCCACCATAATGTTCTATGTGGGAAATTTTTCAGGATGAGCTAATCACAAACTCAAATCCAAGTCCTAAAGAAGAATATATGCAAAGTAGAGGATTATAGAAGAAGTACATGACATGTATAGTGTAAACACATCTTTTATTAGATGGCCTAGGTATGATTGTGTAATATAGATCATGCCCATGTAATCTGGACCCTGACCATGTATCTAGATGTGTCTGGTCTAGTGCCCTTTCCAAAGTACATGGTGTGTTCTTAGACACACATGGCATGTGGGGTCACATAGACACTTAGGCATGTACTCCCTATAAACACCGAGCTGTTTGATAAGGGATTACACTACATGTGATCCCACCATACAAAGTGTTGGGTCACACGACCTCTAGGGAATGTACTCTCTATACACACAGACCTAACCGGATAAGGATCACGTGGCATGGGGGTCCACCACATGAATTATGATATTTAGGTCAATGCATAAACCCTAGCCACCGTATAAAGGGAACTACATGGAATGTGTACCTCTTTAATACATGGTGTGTAGTTATGGATTTAAAATAAACTCTAGTTTTTCCTAAATGTTCACCCATGTTGTCTTTTTTGCCTTCGATTCCACCATGAATTGTGCCGCAATATCTGAATCTCAGTTGACCACCCTCCATCACTGGAAATAAGTTGGATTCTGACTATTATTTATTGGAAGAATGATCCTTATCAAAATATGAGGATCCACAAAGACCATATTTATAGAGACCCTCAATTATCATTCATTAATATTACATCATTTTTTGTGGAATACTTAATACATTAGACAAATAGACATCGAAAGACTATTTTAGTTTAGTGCCTTTGGAAACCTGGGAACATAAACACCAGAACATAAGTGAGCTACATTATATCAAACTAGGTTCTCCATGAATATCACCACTATTAGAAAAATCATACATAATACATATATTCCTAACCTAGGGAAAGGAAACATAAGAAACAGTGAGCTCAGATGCTCTGTAAGGGTAAACTAGGGAGATACGTAAGTATAATCATAAACCCAAGGGTATGAGAACATTATAATAACATTATAAGATCATACCTTGGATATAAAAGATCATACACATGAGTCATGGAATAAATTTTGTTAGTTCATAAGTCTTGAATGATGAGTTAGTCAAGAGCATAATCCATTAAAACATTACATAAGAATAAGACATGGAATTATGGTATACACATAAACATGTAATATTACTCCCAATAAGTCAACGAGTATTTCCAAAAGTAATTAGGTCACTTAATGTGGACTACACCTACTGGGTGGGAAACACAACCATCCCCATTTATAGTCATTTACATATAAGGGACTAGTTTTCTCCATCTTCCCATAGTGGATCAGGTTTCCCCTTCTTCCCATAGTGCATCGGGTTTCCCCTTCTTTCATAGTGGATAAATCCCATCATATAATTTCTCATCATTATCTCATGAGATATAAATATTTACAAAATTAATTCGAGGGATATATAGGTCCTACCCATCAAATTATAAAATCATGCATAACTTTTCCACAAGATCATAAACATCATCGTATCGTGACCTATAAAAAGAGATGGATTTAATAAACATCAAATCATAACCCAAGAAATAAAATCGGTATCATAAACATGAAATCATATCATAACCTATGGAAAATATATAGGTTTCATAATCATTTCAAAAAATCATAACCCATTAATAGAAGAAGGTTTCAAAAGAATATAACCTATGGAAGATAAATAGGTTCCACAAACATATACTCGTGACAGAGAAATGGGTTTTATAACCATCATTCCATCAAAACAGAAACTATTAAGAGAAACAATATGAATGGAACCTTTGGATAATTTTCCCATAAAGGAATGAGGAACGTCAACTGATGTCATATTAGATGGAAAATAATTTTTAAATATCTTTTAAAAACGTTTCTTTTGGAAAATATCCTTTATACTAAGAAAAAAACTTTTTAAAATGTTGAAAAAAATTAAATGATTTTTATTGGAAAATAGATTTGAAAACTTTTAAAAGAAGATTTAAAAAATATATATATTTTAAAAAAAAATTTTTCATTTACTATTATCTCAAAATACCATTTTGAAAACATTTCATAAAACATGGTTTTTGAATAAAAAAGATTTCTAACTGAAGAGAGAAATTCGATCATATTTTTTTAAAACATTGTATTAATTATATTAAGTACTAAAGAGTCAAAAAAATGGTACTAATACATTAATATATCTTCAATAACCATAGGATTTAAAAATTCATGAGTTTTATTTAGATATGGATTATAATATTTCATTAACAAAAGCATAATCATAAATAATCCTAACAAACGTTGAGATTATTACAATAAAATCTTACCACTTCGCTAAAATTGAATCCTAATACCCTTGAGAGAATAAAATTAAATAAATAATTTAATATCATGAAAAAAATAATATTCATGATATAACTCATAATGGATAACTTATATAAATCTCATAAAATAATATAGGTGCATAGAAAAACATGTGTCTCAAAGAAGGAAAATTGAGACAAAATTACCTTACTAATTTGGTAACTTTTGAAACGTAAACCCCAAGAAATTGTTATTGTAAAATTTAAATGTCAATAAACATAAATTTAAGGATAATAATTATATAATACATTCACTATTAGTATATACACCACACACAAATAAAAAAGTGGTGAATATGGAATAATTCTCATAGAAATAAAAGTTAGACTAGAAATCCACTTACCTTATGTCTTGACTCACTTCGAAATCATCAAAACCTCCTATATAATAAATATGATTTTAAAATACTACTATTACATAAACTTATTCAATTATATCATACAATATATGATTTAATTATGTCCTTATATTTCAAATTTATTAACAAATCCATTTTAAAGTTATGTTTTGGGTAATAACCGCTTTGTCTTTCACAAGTGTTTTGATTTGTTATATTTTTTTTACTCTTAATTATATAATGATTTAATAAACTAAAAAATTATAACAACTATATAAATATCATATATATTCATTATATATGTTTTTAATAATCTATACAAGGGATAAAAAGGAAAATAAAAACACCATTCCTGGAGAGGGTAGGTCGTACGTACGCATGAACACCATTTCCATTTTCTTATCATATTGAAAGAAAAAATAAATGACATATATGTATATATACCTATATAATATCATTTAATTATAATTATTATATCATATATATCATATAATTTCATATAATTTCACAAAACCCATCCTTAATATATTTAATGTAATGTGTGAATGAATTACATTGCTTTGAGAAAGCGGTAGTACACACATCCACAAACGAAGTTAACATATTTATAAAAAATGGAAAGCATGAAGGTGTGTTATATAATAATTAATGAATAATAAATACATAATAAATATCATACATATCATATAAAACATACATTTTAACATTATTATAGAAACTAAAAGGTGGAAATGGAAGAACGAACAACATCAGTTCGTGAGGCAGTGGTCCGCTGTACACACAAACGATGATTGTGTATCCCATTTTATGGATGTGTGTATGGGTGTAGATAAAAAAATATAAAAACAAATCAGTTTATTTTTCATTCTTAGGTTATTATGTAATAATGGAACAAGAATATTTTAGTGGTGGAGAATCAAATAAAAATAACGTTCTTGTTGTAGGATCTTACCTCTTCTTTGGGTAACTCTTTTTGGTTTGCACCAATGGGATTATTTGGATGGATTTATACCCAAATGAAGGTTTCTATAATTTATGGAGGGATTTTTTTTAGGAAATTTGGTCATGTGTTGGCTAATCCAAAGGACTTTATAGATGATAATAGAGGGGAAGGATGTGAGGCCTTTTATAATTGGGGAAAAGGACACATTGGGTATTCAAGAAAAATATTTGAATGCTCCCCACATTTTAGATTCCCCCAAAGGGTTAAAAATGGACCATTATAGATACTTAGAGGTTTAATGGTTTACATATGTCAAGAAAATAATTATTAGATAGGTTTAGGGTTATTATTACACCTTATATTATAAGTTTAGAAATTAATTAAGATTGTTTTTACCTTAATCATTATAATTAATTTTAATCACTTTCACTAATATTTTTTATCAAAAACTAAGTTGAACTTATTAAAAATTAAAAATTATTATTATTCAAAATATGTAATCCATTTTTCTAAAATATAATCATATAACAGGATGAATTTAATTTAAAATTAATCCCACAGACAGGATGAGACAACAAGTTTTTAATGTGAAACAATCCAAAATATTGAAATGTTTTCATATCCAATATCAATGTGAAATGGATTAAAGTAGAATAAATTGGATTAAATAGAATCTAATTTATCTAATTATACTTTAAAACCAAATTAAAATTTAATTTCACTATATAAATAAATTATAAAAAAAGAATTTTTGAATTAAAATTCAGTATTTTTCATTATTCATCCCAAAATAAATGTTTTTTCAGAAAACACCCTAAAATTAACTCTATGCTAATTTTTACATTACTAATTCATAAATCATGTTTATTTTATCAACTTAAATTTCCAAAAGTGTCTAAAATTAATTTTATTATTGTTCATAGAAGGATATAAAAAAGGATCTTTTAAGTAAATATTATTTTCCAACATATAAAGACATTTCCAAAAAATATATGTTTTATTATCAATATGTTTTAGTTATATAAAACTATTATGAATAATATTTAATTTTTTTTACTATTATTCATATTACTAATTTTAATGGCTTTGTTATTACTATGTTGATTAAATAATTGTTATAATAAAATGTTGTTTTGTAGAAACTTAGTGTTTTGTGTAACGCAAGTGAGGTCGACATTGTATGTAGCACATGATTAACTTGGTGTAGTGTATAATTAATCTTTTAATTATTTTAAATTTCAATTAAATAAATAAAATAATTTTAATTTGTTCTAAAAAGGGTTTATAATAATTCAGTGTGCAACATTCTACCCACCTTAAATTGAACTTCACCCTCAAAATTCATCATTATGATAAAAAAATGAGGATTGTTCTACCTCAGAATATCCTCAAGTTCCCACATATATTCCTCTAATTTTTTGTTTCTCCAAAAAACTTTTATAAGGTGAGTGGCATTTCTTCACAGAACATTCTCTGTGCGATCAAGAATTTGAACTAGTTGTTCCCCGTAAGAAAGATCATACTCTAGCGGTATAACCTCTGAGTTCAGTACATGTTAATATTCAAGTATATACTTCTTCGTGAGAGATACATGTAAAAAATAATGTACTTTATGGAGGTTTTTTGTGAGTTACAAGAAATATCCTACCATCCCAATGCGAATAATAATCTCAAAGGGAATGATATACCTATGTCTTACGTTACCTTTCTTCCCGAATCTCATAACCTTCTTCCATGGAGAAATTCATAGAAACAGATTCGCACCAAAATAAAATTCCAAATAATATCATTGGTTATCATTTTAACTTTTCTTATAACATTGAGATATGTTGATATGCTACTAAATGGTTCTAACGTCCTCTTCTATTTATTTAGCGATCTCAGGTCCTAATAGTTTTCCTTCTCCAACTTCGTTATAGCATGTTAGAGATCTACATTTTTTCCAAATAGGTCTTCATAAGGCTCCATATTAATTCTTGAGTGAAATCTATTATTGTCAGAAAACTAAACTAGAGGAATGTGTTAATACGAACCACCTTTCAAATCCAAAAAACAAGATCTCAACATATCCACTGAGGTTTGAATTTTTCACTCAGACTAAAAATCTGTATGAGGATGATAATTAGTGCTAAAACTCAGTTTCATATCAAGGTATTTATAAATTCTTCGCCAAGAAGATTAGGTAAACCTCAGATCCCGATTAGATATAATAGAATGTGGTACTCCATGAAACCTTACCACTTCTTTAATATATATCCTAGAATGATGATCTAGATAGAAGTATTCTCCGATAGTGATAATGTGTGTTTACTTTGAAAGGTGATTGACAACCACCCATATAAAAATTAGAGGTTTAGGGGAGTCCAATGAAAAAATACATAGTGATGTTCTCCAATTTCCATTATAGTATTGGTAATGGGTATAACATCCCCTTAGACCTTTTTATTTCATCCTTAACTTGTTGGCAAACCAAACACCAAGATAAAACCAATGAGATATCCCTATTCATTCCATCCCGCCAAAATTAATCCTTAAAATCTATATAAATCTTTGTACTTCTAGGATTAATAGATAATTAATAACAATGAGCATACTCTAATAACTCATTCTTAAAATGTAGTACGGAAGGAACACATACACGGTTATTAAATTTTATCATTCCATCATGATCATGGTTACACATAGGAACATTTTTGACCACCTTTTGAAGCTCTACATATTCCATATATTCCTATTTAAACTTCACTTTGATAGAGGTTTGAACATTCAATTGAGAAAGATACTATTTTCCCCTTCCTTCAGGATTTATACATCCATCCTATGAAAATCTAGAAATATGGGATCTTTTTTTATCCTCTTCATGGATAATCTAGCATGATCCTTTTGACTCAAAGAATCACCCACCTTGTTCTCTTTCCTAGGGTTCTAATTTATTGAGTAGTCATAATCCTTAATCAGCTCTAACCATCTTCTCTCGAGAATGTTCATCTCCTTATGTGTGTATATATATTTCAAACATTTATTATTGGTATATATATCACACTTTACCCCATAAATAAAATTCCTTCATATATTTAATGAAAAAATTATCACTGCTACCTCCAAATCATGAGTTGGGTAATTATACTCATGGATCTTCAACTGTTTTGATGAATATGCATTAACTATGTTATTATTCACAATCATACATCCCATCCCATTCTTGGATTCATCACTATAGATTCAAAACCCCTCTCCACTATAGGGTAATGTAATCATAGGTGTGCTGAACAACATTCTTTTAAGTTCATTTAAATTTTCCCCACATTCATCAGTCTATAAGAACATGGGACCCTTCCGAGTTAACTTGGTCAATTTATTAGATAGTCATGAGAAATTATCCACAATCCATTGATAATATCTAGGTAAATCATGAAATCTATATATCTCATTCACCATGGTTGGTTTAGGCCAATATTCAATATCCTTTTTCTTTGATCGATCTACAGCTATACCATCCCTTTAGATTATGTGACCCAAAAATTAAACTTTTTGGAATCCAAAATCCACACTTTGTAAAATTTTCATACAGTTTGTCTTTCCTTAGGGTATTTATTACAATTCTCATGCGGTATCCATAATCTTATATTCTCTTTGAGTAAATAATAACATCATATATAAATACTACCACCAACTGGTCGAGTAATATCTAAAGTCTCTATTCAAAAAATCCATGAAGATAGTAGGGGAATTAAAAAGGCCTAAAGGCGTCACTATATATTCATAGTGTCCATACCTTTTATGGAATGCAGTCTTAGGCATATCCTACTTCTTGAATGTTAACTGATGATATCCAAAACAAAGGTCAATCATTGAAAAGTGTTGAACTCCCCAAAGTTGGTCAAACAAGTTATCAATAAGGGGAAGAAGAGACTTATTCTTTATTGTGATCTTGTTCAAATACCGATAATAAATGAATAGCCACATTGATCCATCCTTATTTTTCACAAAAAGAACAGGTGCACCCCAAGGTGACACACTTGGTCGAATAAATCCCTTATCAATGTTTTCTTGGAGTTTATTCTTCAAATACTTCAATTCAATTGGAGTCATTATATTGGGAGTATTTGAAATTGACATGGAACCAAATATGGGTTTTATTGAGAACTCAACTTCAAATTTTGGTGGAAGGCTAGGAAAATATTTTGGGAACATATCGAAAAATTCTTGAACCACATGAATATCATTGATGTCAATTTTTTCCCCAACCATTTGAGACAAACATGCCTTCTAAATGGGAATTAAGACCCATATACTTGATGTAATATCCAATAGAAGTTCATAATTATCATCACATTGATACACAACCATATGTTGGTTTGAAATATAAAACATAACTTCCCATCCCCAACAATTGATGTGGGATTTATGCAGAGAAATCTAATATATCACTAATATGACATCAAATTCAACCAATGGTGGAATGATAAGATTTTCAAGAAGTACATTCCCACAATCGTCAATCATAGTTGAATCATAGACTTGAGATGCAATCATCATACCATTAAGGGTTTTTCTAAGGCACCAGGATGGAACAACAGAAGTAGGTGGGATGGGAATTTAAAATTTTCTACTTCACCGGAGTGACATAACCCTATCAACTCCGGTGATCTTGTCCCAGTTAGGTCTGAGGATCATGCAAGGTTATAAATAGAGCACAAATAAATTGAACATGTACCTAGTTCGGTTCTGTCATGTGCATGTCCAACGCAGGTTGCTGGCGATCATTTCTCGAAGACTCCAATGTCAAAGACCTCTAGATCATCCAAAAACGCCTAACGAATCTAGTCGCATGCCATTCATCGAGATCCGGGTGCTAGCGCAGATCTTCAATGCTCACTTCAGTGCAATGACGATCACCACAAGGCAAGATCCTTGAATCTAAGATGGATAAACATGAATATCTTCCTTCACATGAGAGAATATCTCTCTCTAGATTCTGGGAGGATAGAGAAGCTCTCAATCCCAACACATCAATAGTTACATGGGAGAAGCCTCTCTCTATCTTATATAGCGATTGTTTAAAACACACAGTATGGATTCCAGACCCCTGTGTAATAAATGTATGCTATATAAGTGTTATAAATAATTATTTATGACAAATTAAATTATTCCATAAATAATATTTATAGTTTTTCACTTACTCGTAATATATTACGTGATAAATTTGAGTCTTTAACTCAACTCACACCTCCGACAAATATTAAACAAACCTTGGATATTAAAATCCATTCGAATAATATTAATAATTGTATTTATTATATAACTTATAAACACATGTTATAAATAAATTCATCCAATAATTATAAACGTGAATAATTGATGAATTTATTTATTCTTTGGTGATCAATAGAACTTGGATAGTACTCGGACCCTTTGGCGGGGCCCACCAAGTTCTATATCCCTTTTCCCAGAATAGGGAAGATTCTCAAAGCACTATTGTGTGTGACCCTCTAGGTCCTTAACTCAATAGAAATGAATAATATCCATCAACCAAGAGAGGGGTCTAGCAACCCATCGAGGCCCCTATTGAGACAAGGTAAAGTCATAACAATGACTACCTTCCTACGAACATGGTCCGTGTAATATAATATCAATGTCATCGATATCTCAATAAAGCAAAATTCACACAAGTGTCATCATTATTTATCTTGGTTTATTTTATTTATTGATTTGTCTAGATGGTCTTACCTTCCACTACCATGGCCATGGATTTAATGAAGGTAAAACCATCCAAAACAACAAAGACAGAGATATCTCTTCCTGAACTTGAAAGTGAAAAATATTTTTTCAATCATTCAACCAATGCCATGCCATTAATGACATATCCGACACCAAATACCACTCCACGACTTTGTCTACATGGTTTTATCCTTGCATAAAATGTATGTAATTAAATGAAATCCATTGAAATTATTCCCAAGTGTAAAGACCAATACACATGTCCATAGATAGGAATGACCAATGACACCTGAAAAATGTGGTGTTCCTATTATGTGGGTCTGTCCTCATGATCTCAACTACTTGAGATCATTAAGGGAGAACATAATGAGAATAAGTCTCAATGCTTATGATCCCCTAGCACCTAATGTTCACACATCATATGTGTCCTTTCATAATGATTTGACTCAACCATAGGATGTTACTTCAAGATTACTGTCATGGCATCTCAGGGTTCTCATTATAGCCTGAGATCTACTATAACCCTTTGATGTGACAGGTAATCTAGGGAAATTTCCATAAAAAAGTGGATGCAGAAGTATCTACACTATTATGGCATGATAAAAACATGTATTATAACAATCTGAATACATGTAGGAGTAATCAAAGTACAATACAAGTTGGGTCTAGGGCACCCACTTTCTATATGCCCACTTGCACTAGAGCCAACTGCTAACAGGTTTCAATCCTCTTTCTCTCACATGTGAATCATGCTTGTGATGAGATATGTATTTCGTTAGGGGGTCAACCACATTTTCCTATATGGATACTCTGCTAACTATCACTTCACCTCTTTGAGTAAACTCCGTCAAGAGATGAAAATTTCAAAGAATATGCTTTGTCCTCTGGTGAGACCCGAGATCCTTTGAAAGCACCACTGTAGTAGTATTGTCACAATATACTGGAATTGGGTCTGAACTTCTAGGTACAACACCAATGTATAAGATAAAGATTCATATCGAAACTGCTTCCTTTTCTTCATTGGAAGCTTCAATATATTTGGACTCTACTATAGAATCAGCAACCACAACTTTCTTCGAGCTTCTCCAGCTCACTGCAACACCATTCAGGAAAAATATGTAACCTGACTATGATTTTGTATCATCATTATCTATTTGGAAACTAGAATCAGTGTATCCCCTCACAACTAGATCCTTATCTCCTCCATAGACTAGGAATATATCCTTAGTACACCTTATGTACTTTAGGATATTTTTAACAACTATGCAGTGCAGTCCTACAGGATTGGCTTGATATCTACCCACCATGCTTAAAGAAAAGGCGACATCAAACCTACTACATATCATGGTATAAATGATAGAACCCACTTTAGATGAATAAGGAACTCTTCTCATTCTTTCAATCTCCTCCTGTGTTTGTGGACACATTTTCTTGGAGAGATTTACACCATGTGACATAGGTAAAAATCCTTTCTTGGATTGTTCCATACTGTACCTTTTGAGTACCTTGTCAATATATGTACATTAACATATCCCAAGTATCCTTTCAGCTCTATCTCAATAGATCTTTATCCCTATAATGCAGGCTTCTTCACCAAAGTCTTTTATGGAGAAGCATTCATTTAACCAATTCTTAACTGACTGTAAGACTTGTACATCATTTCCCATAATTAATATACAATAAAAATATAATAGTAGAAAAATGATGGCATTCTCTTCAACCTTTTTATAGAGACAATTCTCGCTTTCATTTTTGAAAAATACAAAATCTATTATGGCCTCATAAAAACAAACATTCCAGGATCTTGATACATGCTTCAATCTATAAGTGGATCTTTTCATCTTGCATGCTTTATTGGCATTATTTGACTTGAAAAACCCTTTGGGTTGAGTCATATAGATGTCTCCAACCAAATTAACATTTAGAAAATAAATTTTGACATCCATTTGCCAAATTTCATAATCATGAAAGGATGCTATTGTAAGAAATATTTTGATGGATTTAAGCATTGCTACTGGTGGGAAGGTTTCATCATAGTCAATTTCTTGGTGTTTCTTAAAAACCATTGCAACCAGTCTTGCATTAAAGGTATTAACTTCACCATCCATGTCAATCTGGTTCTTGACTACCCATTTTCATCCAATGGGATTTACATCGGCTAGAGGGTCTAACAAAATTCAAACTTGATTTTGGTACATGGACTCCATATCAGAATTCATGGATTCTTTCCATTTAGTAGATTATTTGCTTTCTACTAATTCCTTGTTGATTAGAGGTTCATCATCCTCAAGGACTAATGTGTCACATGAATCGGTGACAAGAAAACCAAATCTCTCTGGTTCTATAACCTCTTGCGTAGACCTACGCAGTATTTTTGTCTCAAGAACAACTTCTTCTTCCACTTGTTATTGTGGAGATTGTTTCTCTACCAACTCTTGTGCATCTGGAGCATTAACTTCATCAAAGTCAATCTTTCTCCCAATATTTACAATATAAAGGAGTTCCATTTCAAGAAACAAGGAATATCTTTCCACAATGAATTTTCTATCTAAATGGTCATATAGGTAGTATCCTCCAGTTTCTTTAGGATAACCTATAAAGAATCCCATAGTGCTTCTGGATGCTAATTTTTCACGTGGTAAAGTATTGAAAAATGCCTCGCACCCCCATACATGTATGTGTTTCAGGTTGGGTTTCATTCTATACCATAACTGACATAGAACCCCATCTGCATCTTTATTTGGTACTCGGTTAAGGGTATATGATGCTATCTGCAAGGTGTATCCCCAAAAGAATAATGGAAGGGTTGAATGACTTATCATTAATCCAACCATGTCACGAAAGGTCCTATTCCTCCTTTCACTAACACCATTCCATTGTGGTGTATAAGGAGGAGTGAGTTGGGATACTATCCCATACTCTTTCAAGTGATCAATGAATGCTTAGTTAAGATATTCTCCACCTCAATCTGAGTGGAGTGCTTTTATCTTCTTACTAAGTTGGTTTTCTACTTCATTTTGGTATTCCTTAAAAATACTAAAGGAATTTTACTTATACCACATTAAGTAGAAATAGCCATACCTACTATAGTCATCGGTAAAAGTAATGAGGTATATAAAACCACCCCTTGCCTCTACTGGAAATGGACCACATACATCAGTATGTATTAATTCCAGCATTGCATTGGCTCTTTCTCCATTTCTTAAGAAAGGTGCTTCATCCATCTTTCCTTGTAAACAATCTTGACATACATCTAAGTGTTTTAACTATACCGAGTCTAGATACCCTTCTGATAAAATCTTCGTAATCGCTTCTCGTTTACATGACCAAGACTGAAGTTCCATAGGCGGGTGATACTTGAGTCATTTTGGTTGTTTTTTTCATTGATTTCCATTACTGAGTTCTCTAGTTCCAGCATATATAAACCATTGTTAAGATGTGCCATACCATAACATATGTTATCCCTATAAAATAGAACATTTATTTCCAAACATGAAATAAAAAACCATAGTGTCTAGACTTAACATAGAGATAATGTTTCTGGTAATAGAAGGTACATAATAGCAATTGTTTAAAACTAGAACCAAACCAGTTGGCAAGGTTAAGTGATAGTCTCCCACTACCAAGGCTGCCAGATTTGCACCATTTGCAGCTCGGAGATCCACTTGACCTTTTGCAATCCTCTTGAACCTACTTGGTTCCTTTATATGAATACAAATGTGTGAGCCACATGCCGTATCTAATACCCACCTTGTATATAAAGATAGATTGCATTCAATGACAAAAATACTTGAAGTAGAAGCATCAGTTTGCTTCTTCTTCCCAACTCTGCAATTCTACTACCAGTGGCCTTTCATTCCACATCCAAAGTAGACAGCTTCCTACTCATTACTTGGCCACTGAATCTTTTTCTTCTTTATAGGATAATGCATTGATGTCTTAGGTCTTGACATGGACTTAGACCCTTTTTTCCTTGCCCTTGTTTTTCTTGTTCACCATAAGGATATATGAATTGTTATTTTTCATATCTTTATCAGCTTGGAAAACTAAAGCCAAAAGGTCCAGGAGTGACTTTTTCATATCATTCATATAATAATTGACAATAAAAGTCAAGAAGAATTATGGTAAAGAGGAAATAATGAGATCCATTTCTAGTTCTTGGTCCAGTTTGAACCCAAGGTCTCGAAGCCTCTCAATATACCCAATCATATTGAGTACGTGAGGACTGGCATGGTGCTCTTCTACTAACCTAGACTTATAAAGTGCACTTGAGATCTCATACCGTTCTTGCCTGGAAATCTCCTGATATAGTTTTTGGAGACATGAAAGCATCTTGTAGGCATCCTCATCCTCATTCATTTTTTTTCAATTGGCTGGACATGGATGACAACATGATGTATTATACATCAAGTGAATCACCTACATGATTTCTCCATTTATCTTTTTCTGTCTTTCTTGCTCCCTGTGGAGGCTCAACAGGAATAGTGGATTCCTGCAGATATAACCTTTTTTCTTGGTATAGTACTATGCACAACTGCCTATACCACTCCTGAAATTTATTGCTGGTCAGGATATTTTCTTTATCCAAAATCGATCACAATGATAATGAAATTTTGGGGTTGGTGATTTCCATTTTTGAATCTACATCAGATAAACATTTAGTAGTTATTACTTTTTCTTGATTACCTTTTGATATTTATGATTAATAAATTATTATATCATTTTAATACCTCCCACTATTGTAGAGAACCATAATAGCCCTCACTATTAGATTCAGAATACTCTATCGCTTGAGTATTCTAGTAGCAATGATCCTAGAAACCTCCCTCGTAGTCTAAAAGATATGGATATGCCACTACTTGGAGGGTTAAAAGGTAGGGTCTGGGCTGACAAACCACTTGGTTTGTGGTTGAAACACACGTCCGATTGTCACCTATCGACTATTCAAAGTTTCAGTGCTCTGCTAATGTGTATAACAGCACTCGGGTCGAATCCTCGGCGATGATACTTTGTAGTAGTCGTTTGTTTTTAATTGATTGAATTTTGATTAGGGGGGTTTGTTGCAAAGCTTAATTGAAATGATTGATTGACTATAATTGATTTAACAAATTGATAAATATTGGGGTGAGTTCATTATTAGGGAGTTAAGCTTGTGATATCCTTGAGCTTTGCTTTATATTGCATTTAAATTAACACCCACTTCACAAGTTGACGTCGATTAGAATTCCTAAGTGTTAAAGCTTTAATCCAAGCCTTAACATAACTAGGACTCTAAAATCAATCATTACTTGTTAATGGTAGTGTATTTATGGTTCCAATAATCCATGGAAACCACATGCTAAACAAAATATGTCATTAATCCATGACATATTAAGTCCAATATACACAATGTTAAATTAATGAATACTCATCGAGCAAATACTCTCAATCACTTAACATCCCTAAATTTTGACTCACCCCAATGAGATATTTACTCATCCATTTGGGTGTTTAATATTCTGTTTATAATAATTATGATGATAAATTAAGAATAGAAGAAAAAGAAAGGGATTAGAAAAGAGTGGTATGTTGAACACACACACACGAACAATGATGATAATTAAAAACAGATTTTTGATTGAATGAGGAAGCAAAATAAGGGAAGGAGATTAAACTGAATTTAAACTATTTTAAGAAAATTAATATTAAAATACATAAGGTGGAGGAGAATAATATATATTTAAGAAGAAACTTTCATTAAAACAGAATTACAAAAGAAAGGACTTACAAAATTACAAAAACGAAGAACACAAAAGTAAGTGAAAACAAAGAGAGGAGGAAAGGTCTCTCAAGTAAAAACATGAGTATGGAAGGTCCTCCCAAGCCTTTGGAAAAGCTTTGGTCGTGCCAATATGATCTCCTATCTTCTGAAATGCAAACCCTTTTGAAAGGAGAGAAGGGGAAATTATTTATAGCCCAAGGAGTGGACTATTTTCATTCCCAATCTGTCCCTCCACTTGCATCGCCAATTTGGCTATTCAGACATCCGAATATCTAAATATATCCTCCTTCAAAGTTGTAGATAAAAAGTTTTCTGACTACTGTCAAAATTTGGTGGCATTTGGACAAGTGGAGCCAAAGTTATGGCGGTTTTATTAAACAAAGGTAAACTGTCCATTTCTATCAATGCTTTTTCGATGGCCAAAATGTGAAAGGGTTTTTGAATATGAAGATGCCTTAAAATACGAATGGTTTATTCTACAAAGTCGGCCACCTATATCTCCTCTTACACACTGAAAATGCTCAGATCGATTTGATGCTTATATAATGAGATATGTCATTAATACTATACTGATTTTATTTCTCGTCCAGAATGGTGGGCAGGACATCAAAGCTTCATTTGGGCCTCTTGTTCTTATATTTGGGCCTTGAAAGTTTTATCCAAGATGAAATGTACTGTATCCAAAATTATGGTGGTGAGTTAATGTTTTTGGACTTCTGGATTAAGCCCATTAAATCAATCATCAAGGCTGGTCCAGTTTGTTCACAGATTCTTTGGTATTGTTTGTGAGGACCATATGACCCTTCAAATGGAAGAATTGGCTCATGGTACCTTCTAATGAAATGTTTTATATTTAGATTAGAATCCTAAAAAACAAAAAAATACACAATTTGGACCAATATAGTGATAGTTATTATTAAATAATTAAACTGACTCAATTGGACTACTTCTAAAAATGCCCAAAAATTATACTTTATATTAAAACATTAATATTTCACACAAATTATGCAAATTTCATATAAAATAAGTAAAGGGAGTATATAATAAGTCATGAAAATAATAATAAAATCAAATCCCCCACACTTAGTTTTGTCCATGTCCTCATGTGCAAAAAATATAAAAACATGACAAAATCATTTTTACTCACCAACAGATTTTAAAATTTTGTTTTCTCCAATCAGGGGAGGTTTAGACAATTTCACTCATCCATTTTGAATTCCACCACATGTTGTTACAGAAACAATGTTACAAAACTAATTTATTTTTTCATACTCAAATTTATAAATGGAAAATGTGGACACTCAAAACTCACACCTCTCAAGATGATAAAATTCATTTGTGGAGGTTCACTCTTTCACCAACCAAAAGTGAAAATCTTAGTGTTTGAAAAGAGCTCTCAGATTACAATCCCTATCCAAAGTGAAGAATAATCAAGAGGCCTTTTAAGGGGTTTTTCTATGGCCATGGGACGGTAGGAATATAATGTCCAAGAGAGAGAAGAAGATGGTTAAAATACCAACATAGAAAAAGCAATGCACATTTTTTTGAAATGAAACATGGAAGGAAATGAGAAAACATATTTACAAGGGAATGATTGTGTGAAGAAAGACACAATAGAGGAAGAAAATATGAAGGTAATGAGAAGATGGAATATTTAAAAAACAAAAAACTTCTCCGAATAAGAATATAATGCAAGTGTTCTTTGTTTTCTTTTCCTTTTTTTCATTGTTTTTTAGAAAGCTGACCTTGAAACAGATCTCACACTCATATCCCAACCCATTTTTGATATCCTCACGAAACTAATTGTAATATTTATAACAAGATCAAAGTTTGAGGAAGAGTGATTTTTGACCTACCCATACACAACCCATTTTTTTCATTTTTTTTTGATTTTTTTATGATTTTGATTTTTTTTTAATTTTTTTTGAATACTATTCAATATCATTAGTACAATACATTCCAAAATACCACTAAATGACAAACTACCCCCCTAATGTAAAATGGATTCTTTCCCTCAAGAATATGATAACACACCAGAAAGTAAAGAAATGATACCCAAAAATGAAATCCATTCCCCCCAACACGTAAATTTCAAAAACCTATGCAATGAAAATCCAAGTTGATATTGGGTGGGATAAGGTATTGGGCTTGTAATGTGGCTATCAAAGAAAAGTTTTTCATAGGCTTGAAGGGGCTTTCAAAAGGAGGATTAATGTAAGGGAAATGGGAGGCTATTTGGCTATTGTGATTCTCATGTGGTTCAGAAAATGCCTCTATCATATTAATACACACTAAGGTAGGATATTCAGCTCTAAGGTCCACAAACTCAAGACTCAAAATGGGGGTGAAAACACACATTTTGAATAGATGAACATAGGTTGCCTTGGCATGAAATAAAATGTTTGTTCTCACGGTTTTGGAAAAGAATTTTCCAAATCCAAAAATTGAGTATTCAAATTTTTTTAATTTTGACACAATATTCTTTATCCAAAGTCATGATGAAAATACAAAATTTTTGAGATGAAATTTTTTTGTTAACTCCCAAAAATGGTTGGACAGACTTTCAAAACTCGATGGTGAGTAAGCATGAGTGTTTTTTTTATTTTTTAAGTTATTTTGTTTTTTGGTTTTTTATTAGTTTTTACGGTTTTTTTAAAATACACACCCTCACAAGAGAGAAAGAGGGAAAAAGGGTTGAAAAAAAAGTGGTAAAAAAATGAAGGAGAGAAGAAGAAGAAGAAGAAAGAGGTAGATAGATGAAGAGATAGAGATAGAGTTAAAGGTAAAGAGGTGCCCCTAGTTTGGATTTGGTTGGTTTCCATCTCTATCTAGTGGTGGGTCGGCTAGAGAAGTTGGGGATCCAGTGGAAGTCGAGGTGGTTCTAGGACAGTGGGAAGTTACCTGAAAAAGAAAATTCATTATTCATCTAATGAAAAACTAAAAAGAAATTGAAATTTCATAAATGTAAAAGAAAACATGGGTTCCCTCCCAAGAAGCGCTGCATTTAATTGTCTACAGCTGGACAATTGTAGTGGACTACCCATAGTATGACGATGGCCATCGTATTTTCTCAACTCCAGTGTTCTTCCAGAAAAACTTTTTCTTTGGGAGGACTGATGATTCATTGGATAATTTCTTCCCATCCTTATTGGTGTGCTTGCAATTCAATGGGGTTGGAAAGAGAATACTTCTATCCTCAATTTGGTCTTTAACCTGAGGAATGATTTTATCCACAAAGTGATGGTTTTCTATTCTTGTAAATTCAGAATGATGTCTCAATTCTGATGGTTCATTTATGTATGGTTCAGATAACACGAAGGCAGAGTATGAGATCCCAATTGTTTTTGACTCATTTATTTCATCACTTACCGATGTAGAGTAATGGGGATCAGTGGAGTCATAATAATGAATAAATTTTTTAATATCCTTTATTTCAATGTTGTTCGCAAAATAATTGTCAATTTCAACCGCACCAGTGATCACTTTCTTAATTAGGGAACAAACGCCACAACCTTCTCTCCCATCAGGACAATATAAAGAAATTGGTTTGGGGTTCACCTCACATATAACTGAATTTTCAGAATCCTGGATAGGAAATGATAAATGTGGGATAATCAAATTTGAATCAACAAATGAGCATTCTTGTTCATTTTCTTTATTTCCATCCATGTTGAAGCATTGAAGGTCATGGGTGAGATGAGATTCCAAATAGTTTTCAAGATCCTTTAGGTCAATGGAGTCTACATTTTTAATGTCAACATCAACTTCTCCATTTACGACTTGGTTAAAGAGGATACAATATTCACAAACTCCTCTATTAGTATAACATGAAGAACATGGTGTATTGGAGTTCAATTGAATATTAGAAGTGTTCTCAGAAGCATGGATTGAGAAAGCAGAGTGATCCTCAGATGGGTATCACATGGCATGGAAAATGTTGATCTTGACCATTTGGTCACCGAATTCCATGGACAAGATGCCTGAATGGACATCAATTTTGGTTCTCGTAGTCATGATGAATGGTCTTCCTAGAATTAGGGGATATCGAGCAGAGGTCGTCTCACCTTCCATGTCAAGGACATAGAAATCAGCAGGGAAGATAAGATCATTAACTTGGACAAGGACATCCTCAATTATTCCCTTGGGACTAGCTGTGCATCGATTGGCTAACTGAATGACAACACCTGTTGTTTGTAAAGAACCTAGACCAAGGTTGGAGAATATAGATTTGGTCATGACATTAATTGAGGCTCCTAGGTCTATGAGTGCATCATCAAAGTTGGAACTTCCAATTTGGAATGGAACCGTAAAGGTACCTGGATCTTTGCACTTAATGGGTATAGACTGCTGGGTGGAAACATTTTCTAAGGTCCTAAGTTGCCTCTTGTGGGTACACAACTCCTTGATAAACTTAGCATACTTAGGAATTTGTTTTATGGCATCTAATAGGGGAATGTGGACTTCAAAAAATCTAAACTTGTAGAGCATTTCAGGATCAGGTTCAAAGGACTTCCTTGGTTTAGAAACAGCTTGAGGAAAAGTAATTGGGCTCCTAAGTGGAATGGAAGGAGGTGAGGGAATGGTTTCAGGTTCCTTTTCAAGTTTCTTTTTCTTTTCATTTTCTAGGTCAACATTCAAAGGAGGGCTAGAGGACTTATCTTGAGGCACATCAAGTTTCATTCCCGATCTAAGTGAAATTGCACTTACAATACCCTTGGGGTTGGGTAATGGTTGAGCTGGGAGTTGGGAAGAATTGGATGGTTGCTGCTGACTAAGGTTGGATGCAAGTTGACAGATTTGGGTTTCAATGTTCTTAAGACTAGAATGGGTAAAGGAGGAAAGATCTTCCACTGCACTTTCACATGGTTGCTTAGAAGAAGAGGCTTTTCCCGAATTGGGATTAACTTGAGTTTGGTTCCTGGGAAAGCGATTGTATTGGTTTTGGAATTGGGAAGGCTCACTGGGATAATGGAATCCAGGAGGAGGATTGTTCCTTTGAGGTTGAGTAAGAAAAGGATAAGGTTGTTGGAAGTTACCAACACCTTGACCACATTGGAACTGGTTTGGGTTTTGAGGAGGGAATTGAGGGGGATGAGAAATGGGATTACCATACCTAAGGCCTTGGTTATAGGAAGAAGAGAAGGGATCAGAGTGAGGTTGGTTGAAGTTTCTATCAAACTGACCTAATAGTTTAGGATTGGTGTTCCGTTGAGCATATGCTGCATTGAGCTCCATTGGTCCAGATGAATCGGATTGATCCTCTTGAAGTTGTGGACATGTGCCAGTTGGATGAGATGGAGAGTTGTAGACTCCATAGTTTTTGATAGGTCCAAGAAACATTGATTGAAGAGAAGACGAGGTTGGGGATTTGGTAGCCACAGCTAGCTGTCGCACAAGACCTGTAAGTTCACTCATCCACTCGGACATTTTGTTCAGCTCAATTGATTGATTATCTTGGGGTTGTTTGACTTGAGCATGTGATCGAGTATGGAATTGTTGTGTGTTTGCAGCTATGTTACTTATGAGATCTCTTGCAGCTGAAGGAGTTTTATCAACAAGAGCACCACCACTTGCGGCATCTATTAGAGTTCTCTCCATAGCCAATAACCCCTCATAGAAGTATTGGATCAAGAGTTGGAAAGGGATTTGATGATGTGGGCAAGTTGCAATAAGCTTTTTTGAACCTCTCCCAGTACTCATGGAGTGATTCACTTGGGAATTGATGGATACCACTTATTTTCATTCAGATAGAAGCAGTACGAGAAGTAGGAATGAATTTCTCTATGAATAGTCGCTTCATATCATTCCATGTAGTTATGGAACCAGGAGGTAGGTAGTAGAGCCATGACTTAGCAGTGTCAGCTAGGGAAAAAGGGAATGCTCACAGTTTGATTTTTTCTTTAGAAACCCCTTGAGGCTTCATGGTAGAGCACACTACTTGGAACTCTTTAAGGTGAAGATGTGGATCCTCACCGGCTAGCCCGTGAAAATGAGGGGGAAGATGAATCAAACCCGATTTGAGTTTGAAGTCTGCTTCTATGTTTGGATATTGAATACCAGGAAAGTTGGTAATTCATATCAGGGGCAGTGAGTTCTTTTAGGGTTTGTTCCCTTGGATTGGCCATTTCAATTTCAACTGGTTGGATGAGGACTGGTTCTTGAATAATTTGAGTATCTCTTATGTTCCTCCTAAGTTGGCGAAGTGTTCGCTCAATTTTAGGGTCAGAAAAATCCGAGGGATTGTTTGGGAATCTACTGGACATTCAGAGAGATTTTGGAAGAAAGAGGAAGATGGGTTTTTCTTTATATATTTTTTAGTTTATGATTTTTATGAGAAGACAAGTTTTTCTTTGTGATTTTTTTTTTCAATTTTGTTTTAAAATTTTGTTTTTTTTTTGGTTTTTTTGAAAATAACCAGAAACTAATGACTACTTAAAGCACCATCCCCGGAAACGACGCCATTTTGAAATGCACGGCCGATTGTCGTCTATCGACCAGTCAATGTTCCGGTGGTCTGCTAATGTGTATAGAAACACACGGGTCGAATCCTCGGCGATGATAATTTGTAGTAGTCGTTTGTTTTTAGTTGATTGTATTTTGATTAGGGGGGTTTGTTGCAGAGCTTAATTGAAATGATTGATTGATTATAATTGATTTAACAAATTGATAAATATTGGGGTGAGTTCATTATTAGGGAGTTAAGCTTGTGATATCCTTGAGATTTGCTTTATATTGCATTTAAATTAACACTCACTTCGCAAGTTGACGTCGATTAAAATTCCTAAGTGTTAAAGCTTTAATCCAACCCTTAACTTAACTAGGATTCTAATATCAATCAGTACTTGTTTATGGTAGTGTATTTATGGTTCCAATAATCCATGGAAACCACATGCTAAACAAAAGATGTCATTAATCCACGACATATTTAGTCCAACATACACAATGTTAAATTAACGAATACTCATCGAGCAAATACTCTCAATCACTTAACATCCCTAAATTTTGACTCACCCCAATGAGATATTTACTCACCCATTTGGGCATTTAATATTCTGGTTATAATAATTATGATGATAAATTAAGAATAAATGAAAAAGAAAGGGATTAGAAAATAGTGGTACGTTGAACACACACACACGAACAATGATGATAATTAAAAACATATTTTTGATTGAATGAGGAAGAAAAATAAGGGAAGTAGATTCAACTGAATTTAAACTATTTTAAGAACATTAATATTAAAATACATAAGTTGGAGGAGAATAAGAGATATTTAAGAAGAAACTTTCATTAAAACAGAATTACAAAAGAAAGGACTTACAAATTACAAAAATGAAGAACACAAAAGTAAGTGAAAACAAAGAGAGGAGGAAAGGTCTCTCAAGTGAAAACTTGAGTATGGAAGGTCCTCCCAAGCCTTTTTAAAAGATTTGGTCGTTCCAATATGATCTCCTATCTTCTAGAATGCCAACCCTTTTGAAAGGAGAGGAGGGGAGAGTATTTATAGCCCAAGGAGTGGACTGTTTGCATTCCCAATCTGTCCCTCCACTTGCATCGCCAATTTGGCTATTCCAACAGCTGAATCTCAAAATATATCCTTCTTCAACGTCTTAGATAATACATTTATCTGAATATTGTCAAAATTTGGTGGCATTTTGACAAGTGGAGCCAATGTTATGGAGGTTTTATTAAATAAAGGTAAACTGTCCATTTCTATCCATGCTTTTTCGATGGACAAAATGTGAAAGGGTTTTTGAATATGAATATTCCTTCAAATCCGAATGGTTTATTCTACAAAGTCGGACTCCTATATCTACTATTTCACACTGAAAATTATTAGCTCGATTTGATGCTTACATCATGAGATATGTCATGAATACTATACTGATTTTATTTCACGGCCAGAATGGTGGGCTGGACTTGAAAGCTTCATTTGCGCCCCTTGTACTTAGATTTGGGCCTTGAAATTTTTATCCAAGATGACATGTAATGCTACCCGAATTATGGGGGATAGTTAATGTTTTTGGACTTCTAGATTGAGCCCAACAAATAAATCTTCAAGGCTGGTCCAATTTGTTCACAGATTCTTTGGTCTTGTTTGTGAGGACCATATGACCCTTCAAATGGAAGAATTGGCTCATGGTAACTTATAAAGAAATGTTTTATATTGAATTATGAATCCTAAAAAATAAGAACCACACAATTTGGATCAGTATAGTGATAGTTATTGTTAAAACATTAAACTAACTCAATTGGACTACTTCTAAAAATGCCCAAAAATTATACTTTATATTAAAACATTAATATTTCACAAAAATTATACACATTTCCTATAAAATAAGTAAATGGAGTATATAATAATTCATGAAATTATTAATAACATCAACTCTGCCACCGTTATTTTTGTGCATGTCCTGATGTGCAACAAATATAAAAACATGACAAAATCATTTTTACTCACCAACAGATTTTAAAATTTTGCTTTCTCCAATCAGGGGAGGTTTAGACTATTTCACTCTTCCATTTTGAATTCCACCACAAGTTGTTACAGAAAAAATGTTACAAAACTAATTCATTTTTTCATGCTCAAATTTAGAAATGGAAAATGTGGACACTCAAAACTCACACCTCTCAAGATGATACAATTCATTTGTGGAGGTTCACTCTTTCACCAACCGAAAGAGAAAATCTTAGAGTTTGAAAAGACATCTCAGCTTACAATCCATATCCTAAGTGAACAAGAATCAAGATGTATTTTTAAGGGTTTCTTTTATGGCTATGGGATGGTAGGAATATAATTTCCAAGAGAGAGAAGAAGAGGGTTAAAATACCAACATAGAAAAAGAAATGCACATTTTTTTGAAATGAAACATGGAAGGAAATGAAAGCACATATTTACAAGGGAATGATTGTGTGAAGAAAGACACAATAGAGGATGAAAATATGAAGGTAATGAGAAGATGGAATATTTACAAAACAAAAAACTTCCCCCAATAAGAATATAATGCAAGTGCTCTTTGTTTTCTTTTCCTTTTTTTCTTTGTTTTTCCAAAACATGACCTTAAAACAGATCTCACACTCATATCCCAACCCATGTTTGATCTCCCCACGACACTAATTGTAATAGTTATAACAAGATCAAAGGTTTAGGAAGAGTTATTTTTGAACTACCCAAGACACAACCCATTTTTTTTCATTTTTTTTATTTTTTTTATGATTTTGATTTTTTTTTGAATTTTTTTGAACACTTTTCAATATCATTTGTACAATAAATTCCCAAATACCACTGAATGACAACCTACCCCCCACACTAAAATGGATGCTTTCCCTCAATCATATGATAACACACCAGAAAGTAAGGAAATGATACCCAAAAATGAAATCCATTCCCCCCCACACGTAAATTTTAAAAAACTATGCAATGGAAATCCAAGTTGATATTGAGTGGGATAAGGTATTGGGATTGTAATGTGGCTATCAAATAAAAGGTTTTCATAGGCTTGAAGGGGATTTCAGAAGGAGGATTAATTTAAGGGAAATAGGAGGCTATTTGGCTATTGTGATTCTCATGTGGTTTAGAAAATGCCTCTATCATATTAACACACACTAAGGTAGGAAATTCAGCTCGAAGGTCCACAAACTGAAGACTCAAAAATGGGGGTGAAAAACATACATTTTGAATAGATGGCCATAGCTGACCTTGGCATGAAAGCAAATGTTTTTTCTCACGGTTTGGGAAAATCATTTTCCAAATCCAAAAATTGAGCATTCAAAATTTGTTAATTTTGACAGAAAATTCTTTATCCAAAGTCATGATGAAAATACAAAATTTTTGAGATGAAAACATGTTTGTTAACTCCCCAAAATGGTTGGACAAAATTTCAAAACTCGATGGTGAGTAAACATGAATCTTTTTTTTTTATTTTTTTAAGTGATTGTGTTTTTTGGTTTTTATTTTATTTTTTAAGGTTTTTTTAAAATACACAACCTCACAAGAGAGAAAGAGAAAAAAAGGGTTGAAAAAAAAAGTGGTAAAAAAATTCAGGGGAGAGGAAGAAGAAGAAGAAGAAAGAGGTAGATAGATGAAGAGATAGAGATAGAGTTAAAGGTAAAGAGGTGCCCCCTAATTTGGATTTGGTGGGTTGCCATCTCCATCTAGTGGTGGGTCGGCTAGAGAAGTTGGGGTTCCGGTGGAAGTCGAGGTGGTTCCAGGACAGTGGGAAGTTACCTGAAAAAGAAAATTCATTATTCATCTAATGAAAAACTAAAAAGAAATTGAAATTTCATAAATGTAAAAGAAAACATGGGTTGCCTCCCAAGAAGTGCTGCATTTAATTGTCTACAGCTGGACAATTACAGTGGACTACCCATAGTATGACGGTGGCCATCATATTTTCTCAACTCCAGTGTGCTTCCAGAAAAACTTTTTCATTGGGAGGCCTGATGATTCATTGGATAATTTCTTCCCATCCTTGTTGGTGTGCTTGCAATTCAATGGGGTTGGAAAGATAATATTTCTGTCCTCACTTTGGTCTTCAACCTGAGGAATGATTTTATCCACAAAGTGATGGTTTTCTATTCTTGGAAATTCAGAAAGATGTCTCAATTCCGATGGTTCATTTATGTATGGTTCAGATAACACGAAGGAAGAGTATGAGATCCCAATTGTTTTTGACTCATTTATTTCATCACTTACCGATGTAGAGTAATGGGGATTAGTGGAGTCATAAGACTGAATACAATTTTCAATATCCATTATTTCAATGTTGTTTTCCAAATAATTGTCAATTTCAACCTCACCAGTGATCACTTTATTAATTTGGGAACAAACGTCACAACCTTCTCTCCCATCATGACAATATAAAGAAATTGGTTTGGGGTTCACCTCACATATAATAGAATTTTCAGAATCATGGATAGGAAATGATAAATGTGGAATAATCAAATTTGAATAAAAAAATGAGCATTCTAGTTCATTTTCTTTATTTCCATCCATGTTGAAGCATTAAAGGTCAGGGGTGAGATGAGATTCCAAAGAGTTTTCAAGATCCTTTATGTCAATGGAGTCTACGTTTGTAATGTCAACATCAACTTCTCCATTTATGAATTGTTTAATGAGGATACAATATTCAAAAACTCCTCTATTAGTATAACATGAAGAACATGGTGGATCGGAGTTCAATTGAATCGTAGAAGTGTCCTCAGAAGCATGGATTGAGAATGTAGAGTGATCCTCAGATGGGTATAACATGGCTTGGAAAATGTTGAACTTGACCAGTTAGTCACCGAATTCCATGGATAAGATGCCTGAATGGACATCAATTTTGGTTCTCGCAGTCATGAGGAATGGCCTTCCTAGAAATAGCGGAGATCAGGAAGAGGTCGTCTCACCTTCCATGTCAAGGACATAGAAATCAACAGGGAAGATAAGATCATTAACTCGGACAAGGACATCCTCAATTATTCCCTCGAGACTAGTTGTTCATCGATTGGCTAACTCGATGAAAACACCCGTTGGGTGTAAAGGACCTAGAACAAGGTTGGAGAATATGGATTTGGTCATGAAATTAATTGAGGCTCTTAGGACTATGTGTGCATCATCAAAGTTGGAACTTCCAATTTGGCATGGAACCGTAAAGGTACCTGGATCTTTGCACTTAATGGGTATATATTGATAGGTGGAAACATTTTCTAAGGTCCTAAGTTGCCACTTGTGGGTACACAACTCCTTGAGAAACTTGGCATACTTAGGAATTTGTTTTATGGAATCTAAGAGGGGAATGTTGACTTCAACACGTCTAAACATGTTGAGCATTTCAGGATCAGGTTCAAAGGACTTCCTTGGTTTAGAAACAGTTTGAGGAAAAGGAATTGGATTCCTAAGTGGAATGGAAGGAGGTGGGGGAATGGTTTCAGGTTCCTTTTCAAGTTTCTTTTTCTTTTCATTTTCTAGGTCAACATTCAAAGGAGGGCTAGAGGACTTATCTTGAGGCATATCAAGTTTCTTTCCTGATCTAATTTCAATTGCACTTACATTACCCTTGGGGTTGGGTAATGGTTGAGATGGGAGTTGGGAAGAATTGGATGGTTGCTGCTGACTAAGGTGGGATGCAAGTTGACCGATTTGGGTTTCAAATGGGTAAAGGAGGCAAGATCTTCCACTGCACTTTCCCATGGTTGATTATAATAAGAGGCTTGTCCAAAATTGGGATTACCTTGAGTTTGGTTCCAGGGAAAGCGATTGTATTGGTTTTGGAATTGGGAAGGCCCACTGGGATAATGGAATCCAGGAGGAGGATTGTTTCTTTGAGGTTGAGGAAGAAAAGGATAAGGTTGTTGGAAGTTACCAACACCTTGACCATATTGGAACTGGTTTGGGTTTTGAGGAGGGAATTGAGGGGGATGAGAAATGGGATTACCATACCTAAGGCCTTGGTTATAGGAAGAAGATAAGGTCTCAGAGTGAGGTTGTTTGAAGTTTCTAACAAACTGACCTGATAGTTGAGGATTGGTGTTCCGCTGAGCATATGCTACATTAATCTCCATTGGTCTAGATGAATCGGATTGATCCTCTTGAAGTTGTGCACATGTGTCAGTTGGATGAGATAGAGAGTTGTAGATTCTGCAGTTTTTGATAGGTCCAGAAAACATTGATTGCGGAGAAGACGAGGTTGGGGATTTGTTAGCCACAGCTAGCTATCGCACAAGACCTGTAATTTCACACATCCACTCGTTCATTTTGTTTGGCTCAATTGATTGATTATCTTGGGCTTGTTTGACTTGAGCATGTGCTCGAGTATGGAATTGTTGTGTGTTTGCAGCCATGTTACTTATGAGATCTCTTGCAGCTGTAAGATTTTTATCAACAAGAGCACCGCCACTTGCAGCATCTATGAGAGTTCTCTTCATAGCCAATAACCCCTCATAGATGTATTGGATCAAGAGTTGGTCAGAGATTTGATGATGTGAGAAGGTTGCAACAAGCTTCTTGAACCTCTCCCAGTACTCATGGAGTGATTCACTAGGGAATTGATGGATACCACTTATTTCCTTTCGGATAGAAGCATTACGAGAAGCAGGAAAGAATTTCTCTATGAATAGTCACTTCATGGAATGCCATGTAGTTATGGAACCAGGAGGTAGGTCGTAGAGCCATGACTTATCAGTGTCAGCTAGGGAAGAATGGAATGATCGCAGTTTAATTTGTTCTTCAGAAACCCCTTGAGGCTTCATGGTAGATCATACTACTTGGAACTCTTTAAGGTGAAGATGTGGATCCTCACCGGCTAGCCCGTGAAAATGAGGGAGAAGATGAATCAAACCCGATATGAGTTCGAAGACAGATTCTATGTTTAGATATTGAATACCAGGAGGTTGTTAATTAATATCAGGGGCATCGAGTTCTTTTAGGGTTTGTTCCCTAGGATTGTCCATTTCAATTTCAACTGGTTGGACGAGGACTGGTTCTTGAATAATTTGAGTATCTCTTATGTTCCTCCTAAGTTGGTGAAGTGTTCACTCAATTTCAGGGTCAAACAAATCTAAGGGATTTTTTGGGAGGCTATGGGGCATTCAGAGAGATTTTTGAAGAAAGAGGAAGATGAGTTTTTCTTTGTATTTTTTTTCAGTTTATGATTTTTATGAGAAGACGGGTTTTTCTTTGTGATTTTTTTTGATTTTTTTTGATTTTTTTTGTTTTTTTGACAATAACCAGAAACTAATGACTACTTAAAGCACCATCCTCAGCAACGGCTCCATTTGAAATGCACGGCCGATTGTCGCCTATCAACCGGTCAAAGTTCCGGTGCTCTGCTAATGTGTATAGCAGCACACAGGTCGAATCCTTGGCGATGATACTTTGTAGTAGTCGTTTGTTTTTAGTTGATTGTATTTTGATTAGGGGGGTTTGTTGCAGATCTTAATTTAAATTATTGATTGATAATAATTGATTTAAAAAATTGATAAATATTGGGGTGAGTTCATTATTAGGGAGTTAAGCTTGTGATATCCTTGAGCTTTGCTTTATATTGCATTTAAATTAACACCCACTTCACAAGTTGACGTCAATTAGAATTCCTAAGTGTTAAAGCTTTAATCCAAGCCTTAACATAACCAAGATTCGAAAATCAATCATTACTTGTTTATGGTAGTGTATTTATGGTTCCAATAATCCATGGACACCACATGCTAAAAAAAATATGTCATTAATCCATGACATATTAAGTCCAACATACACAATGTTAAATTAACGAATACTCATCGAGCAAATACTCTCAATCACTTAACATCCCAAAATTTTGACTCACCCCAATGAGATATTTACTCATCCATTTGGGTGTTTAATATTCTAGTTATAATAATTATGATGATAAATTAAGAATAGAAGAAAAATAAATGGATTAGAAAAGAGTGGAACGTTGAACACACACACACGAACAATAAAGATAATTAAAAACAGATTTTTTATTGAATGAGGAAGAAGAATAAGGGAAGGAGATTAAACTGAATTTAAACTATTTTAATAACATTAATATTAAAATATAGAAGGTGGAGGAGAATAAGAGATATTGAAGAAGAAACTATCACTAAAACAGAATTACAAAAGAAAGGACTTACAAAATTTCAAAAACGAAGAACACAAAATTAAGTGAAAACAAAGAGAGGAGGAAAGGTCTCTCAAGTGGAAACTTGAGTATGGAAGGTCCTACCAAGCATTTGGAAAATCTTTGGTCGTTCCAATATGATATCCTCTCTTCAGAAATGCCAACCCTTTTGAAAGGAGAGGAGGTGATAGTATTTATAGCCCAAGGAGTGGACTGTTTGCATTCACAATCTGTCCCTCCACTTGCATCGCCAATTTGGATATTCCAACAGCTGAATCCCCAAATATCTCCTTATTCACAGTTTTAGATAATAAAGTGTTCCGACTACTGTCAAAATTTGGTGGAATTTGGACAAGGGGAGCCAAAGTTATGGCGGTTTTATTAAATAAAGGTAACCTTTCCATTTCTATCTATGCTTTTTCGATGGGCAAAATGTAGAAGGGATTTTTAATATGAATATGCCTTAAAATACTAATTGTTTCTTCAACAAATTAGGCCGGATATATATCCTCTTTCACACTGAAAAATCTCAGCTCGATTGGATGCTTAAATCACGAGATATGTCATGAATACTATACTGATTTTATTTTTCGGCCAGAATGGTGGGCTTGACTTAAAAGCATCATTTGGGCCCCTTGTACTTAGATGTGGGCCTTGAATGTTTTATCCAAGATGACATGTACTGTCCCCCGAAGTATGGTGGAGAGTTAATGTTTTTGGACTTCTAGATTGAGCCCAGTAAATCAATCTTCAAGGCTTGTCCAGTTTGTTCACAGATTATTTGGTCTTGTTTGTGAGGACCATATGACCCTTCAAATTGCAGAATTGGCTCATGGTACCTTCTAATGAAATGTTGTATATTGAAAGGATAATACTAAAAAACAAGAACCACACAATTTGGATCATTATAGTGATAGTTATTATTAAAACATTAAACGGAATCAATTGGACTACTTCTAAAAATGTCCAAAAAGTATACTTTATATTAAAACATTAATATTTCACACAAATTATGAACATTTCATATAAAATAAGTAAAGGGAGTATATAATAAGTCATGAAAATATTAATAACATCAGTGGTTCCTTGTGTTGTTGAGTAAATTCCCAGCTTTTGGAATCTGAACTTGATTCCCTCAACCTCTTGCCTCTAAAGTAATAACAAGTTAGCTAAGGCTAATCCTTGACTACTCAATTTAGTTAAGTCGACCCAGTTCTTGCATGAAAATGCCCCGGTAGTAAGAGGCACTCTCAAATATGGCTGATGAGCACCCAAAATAGCCGGTTTTGTTTATATGTGAGAAGTGGGAGTCATTTATTAGACTTAACATATCTTTGAGGGATTTTTAATATTTCTTGATGAATATAATATTTTTCTATTTATTATGTTCAAACTGGGCTGCCGCACTCACAACTGAACATGAAATATAATATAATTAATCACATATTTGTTCATTTTATTTGGTTTACTATTCTATGTGATCACACAATAATCATGAAGATGCATAAAATAATAAACTATGCATAAAGTAAATCATGCAATCCCACTAGTCATGAGAATTCTATAATGATTGATCCATAACTGATCAATCATTACCTAGGGGAATCCATACTAGAGTCAAAACGTGACTCGTGTCACTTTAGGACCCAGTGAAAAGCACTCAACTCCTGTCTGTACTACTGCCTCGACATGGCGGGCTCTGAATCTCAGATCGTCACCATATAATTACAAATATACTCGTGCACAGGTGAGGGGGTCTGGGGTACAAAATTCAACTAGTGAAATGGACGCGCAAACCCTTATACATATTTGAATTAAAAGACGATTCACATTATTCCATTTATCTAATTAAATATTACAATAATCACACACATTGAATAAATAATTAAATAAATAAATCGAGACATGCACGGGTCAGTTTCTAGCTCAAGACTAGTCAGGGTAAAAACGCGCAATAAAATTAAATTGCAATAAATTTAAATAGTGTGAGGGTGTTGTAATAAATTATATGAATTTTATTAAATTAAAATGATTTATTTATCGATTCCATTTATTTAATTTAATTTTAATTATAAAAATTAAATTAAACCATTAATTTAATTTTTATCTAAATGAAATTAAAATTTCGGATTAAAATAAATTTAAACCCCAAAAGTAATTATAATTAATTTAATTCAAAAACTAAATTAATTAAAATTGATTTAAGATGGGGTTACCTCTTTCCAGGAGGAGTCCGACAGGACAGAGAACCACCACATGGTGTCATCTTAGAGTAGGGCCAAATCAAGGCATTACCGTGCTGTGACCGTGGTGGGACCGCGACGTGACAGTGACATGTTGGCCCGGTCCAGTGACATCCACAGGGCAGCATCTTCTGACCAGGAGCGAAGGGAGCGGGAGGGGGCAGGGCAACATTCCGGCCAGCCGCATGGCCGGCAGCCCCCTACTCTGGCCTACCGGTGGGGCGACTTACATTACAGGGCTCGGCCCGAGGAGGCAACACGGTCCAGGGCGGCTCTCTGGACGGTGGTCTGGTGCGGCCCAAGGAGGAGGGCAGCGCGGGGCAGAGGTCTGGCAGATAGGGAGTCCTGCTTGGGTTTTTCCCACTAGGAGGTGCAACCTCCACTTGAAGAAGACGACACTCTTTTGGGTCTTCAATTTTTTTTTTAAATTTGTCCATAGAAAAATATGCCACCTCCGTTTGCCTTTTTTTTAAAAATAAAAGGAGGAACACCCCAAAATGGGGTCTTGGTCTCCCCTCTTTTTTTATGAACTTTTTGGAAAATATTTTTCCACACCTCTTTACTTTGGAAAATATTTCTTAATAAAATATTATATTATATTTTATAATAATAAAATATTACATTTAATTTTATCTCAATAATGATTGATATTAACATCAGATGAACAAAAAAACTATGACGTCAATCAGATTAAATTTTTTAAATGATCATAGCTAGATCATTTAAAAACTAAACAATGCATTTTCAGATCTGAATGAACCGTTTTAACACCCCGAACTTAAATTTAATGCATCTTAATTTTTTCAACTCAGAAAAAATCCTTGCGATCCATATGATACGATTGTAAGGTACCGGGATGGAACAACGGAAGCCCCGGCTGGGAATTTAAAATTTTCTGTATCACCGAAGTGACATAACCCTTTCAACTCCGGGGATCTTTTCCCAGTTCTGTCCTAGGACCATGCAAGGTTTTAAATAGAGCACAAATAAAATGAACATGTACCTAGTTCGATTCTGTCTTGTGTAAGTACACCGTAGGTCACTGGTGATCGTTGCTCAAAGACTCCGATGTTGTAGCCCTATAGATCATCCACACATGCCTCACAAATCTACTCGTATGCCATTCATCGAGATCCGGGTGCTAGCGTGGATCTTCAATGCTCACTTCAGTGCAACAATGATCACCGCAAGGCAAGATCCTTTAATCCAAGATGGATGAACTTAATGATATTCCTTCGCTTGAGAGACTCTCTCTCTAGATTCCAAGAGGAGAGAGAAGCTCTCAATCCCAACACATGAATAGTTTCATGGGAGAAGACTCTCTCTAACTTATATAGGGAATGTTTAAAACACACTATATGGATTCATGGCCCCCGTGTAATAAAAGTCTGCTATATAAGTGTTATAAATAATTATTTATGACAAATAAAATTATGCCATAAATAATATTTATAATTTATCACTTACTCTTAATATATTACAGGATAAATTTGAGTCTTTAACTCGACTCACACCTCCTGCTAATATAAAACGAACCTAGGATATTAAAATTCATTCGAATAATATTAATACTTGTATTTACTATATAACTTGTAAACACATGTTATAAATAAATTCAATGAATTATTCTAAACTTGAATAATTAATGAATTTATATATTCTTTGGTGGTCAATAGAACTTGGATAGTACTCGGACCCTTTGGTGGGGACCACCAATTTCTATATTTCTATTCCTAGAATAGGGCAGATTCTCAAAGTGCAATTATGTGGACCCTCTAGGTCCTTATCTCTATTGTAGTGAAAAAATATCCACCGACCAAGAGCGGGGTCTAGCAACCCATCGAGGACCCTATAGAGACTAGGTAAAGTCAGAGAAAAAACTACATTTCTACAAACATGGTCGGTGTAATATAATATCTTCATTATTGATATCTCAATAAAGCAGAATGCACACTAGTGTAATCATTCATTATCTTTCTTTATTTTATTTATTGATTTTTCCAGACGGTCTTACCTTCCACTACCATGGCCATGGATTTAATGAAGGTGAAACCATCCTAATCAACTAGGCCCAAGATATATCTTCCTGAACTTGAAAGTGAAAAATCATTTCTAGATCATTCAATCAATTCCATGCCATTAATGATGTACCTGACAAAAACTACCTCACCACGACTTTGTCGCCATGGTTTTTTCCTTGCATCAATTGTACATAATTAAATTACATCCATTAATAGTGATCACAAGTATAAAGGCCATTACACATGTCCGTAGATAGGAATGACCAATTAAACGTGGAACATGTGGTGTTCTTATAATGTGAGTTTGTCCTCATGATTTCAACTACTAGAGATCATCAAGTGAGAACTTCATGAGAAGAAGTCTCAATGCTTATGAGCCCCCAGCACCTGATGGTCACACATCATCTGTGTCCTATCAAAATGTGTAACTAGACCATAGGACATTAAATTAAGATTAATTTCATGGAATCTCAGGGTTCTCATTATAGTATGGTATCTAATATAACCCTTTAATGTGACAGGTAATCTACGGACATTTCCATAAAAAAAGTGGATGCATAAGTATCTACACTATTATGGAAAGAAAAACACATGTATTATAACAAACTGAATACATGTAGCGGTAATCAAAGTATAAAAAAAGATGGTTCTAGGGCACCAACTTTCAATAGTTTTCACTAATAATTCCATATATAATCATTTCGGTGGAATCTTAATACCCTTAGAAAATTATTTAGATATGAAGGAGTGGGTAGATACATAATCAAATAATACATTAGTAGTTATAGAGTGGATTATAAGTGTACCTTTCACCACATTGTTATCCCACACCTCATTAAAAACAATGATCACATGAGATTTAACCTTGAACCCTCATCTTAAGAAGTTAGTTATGCGGATCATCATCACTAACCCTTGAGTTTGAGAAGTGGTAAGCATAGTTCCCATTCTCTTTACACTTTAAGAACCGAAGTGTGGGAGGTTAATTCTATTCATATTTCCTTATATTTTAACCACTATCCTACTTCTTCCTATTAATTATAAAATCAATTACCCAATGTCCTTCCCTTATACACATAAAACATTTATTATACCCTATAAGAAAATTTCATCCATGATTTTTTCCACACTTAGAGCATAAAGGAAGGATCATCTGCTTATCTCTAGGGTTTTTATATTTTACTTTGAAATGCATCTTTATTTTATTTTTAGAACCATTATATTGATACATAAATCCACCCTAAATTTCAACCTTATTCGCACAACACATGACCTCCCCATAGATACTAATGTATATTTTTGATAAATCCCTTCAAAGACTTGTCTTAATGAAACTAAATAACTATTCATCCTTACATTCTCATTGGATGATAATACCAAAAGCATACCTCGTAAGTCTTGTAAAATTAGACACGTTGGTACATATGGATCTATCAACCTCTTTATTTAACTCAAGGAACCCATTTTCTATATTCATGTAAAGAACATGAGGAAATTAATTATTGAAGAATAAGCTCTTAAACTCATCCAAATCGATGGATTCAATTTCATCTTTCTTATTTATATTTTTTATTAGAGTGCATCACTGGATCACTTAACCTTCTAGATGATAAATAGTAAGAATTAATTTTTCATGTTCTAACCATAGGAGGAAAAATATCTTTTCAATAGTACCCATCCATTGTTCAGCCACAAGTGTATCGGAAGACCCTCTGAAAGAAGGTGGACATTTACTCATGAAGTACTCAATATAATCTTGTACGCTCCTTTTACCATTTGAAATTCTATTATGATTCATAAATTAATATATTTGGGTGAGTATAGAAATGAGATTTGTCATTCCAGCTCCCACAACATTCAGTTTCATAGGAGGACAATAATTTCATTGTTTATCGCAATCACCATTAAAGTGGTTCCTTTGGGTTCCAACTATCAACTAAAACAAAAAATCATATTGTAAGAAACAATTACCATGGTGAAAAAAAAACATAATCATGAAATTACACTTATAGGACATCTAAATTATGAAACCTTATTTTATTTATGACACCTTAGGTTTATCCTAGGTTGTCCATTTCTAACTTATATTGAAATACTTCATGAGGGTTCATGAAGACTTTGTGAGTTCCCAATACATATCACGTAGGAGGGTCAAACCAGGTGTGTAACAAGGTCCATTGTCATGCACCAATTCTCAATTGAGTCTAGCTCAATGTGGTGTTTTCAGAGTTGTTACCCTTATATACATATATGTTAGATCCATATCCAATTTTATTATCAAGAAATATATGTATTGTCAGGAAACCAATATCTCTATATTTTTCCAAAATTCCAAGTCATTTTCCTATAATTTTCACCACCCATAGACTTTTACATAGACATGTACTTAGGGTTCCCAATAAGTTTTTCTCATCCCAGTTTCTAAAGGTTACCTAAAACATTTCTTCGAAAAAAAATATAGCTACCCTTTTTTAACATCCATTAACTTTAGCTCATTTTATCATAATACTTAATATATTAAACAAATAGATTCCCAAAAACCAAATTAGTTTAGTGCCATTGGAAACATGGGGAAAAACCAGTACATATGTGAGAAACATTATCTACCACTAGGATCTCTATTAATAACACCCTTATTAGAAACATCATACAAAATACATATCTTCATAATATAGGGAAAGGAAACATAAGAAATGGTGAGCTCAGATGCTCAGTAAGGGTAAACACTAGAGATATGAAAGCATAATCATAAATATAAGGGTATGAGAACATGTTCATAACATTATAAGATCATACCCATCAAGTCAGAGATCATATACATGAGTCGTGGAATAAATATTGACATTTCATAAGACATGAATTCTAATGGAATCAAGGTCATAATCCATGAAAGCATAATATAGGAATAAGATATGGAATTATAGTAGACACATAAATATGTAACATCATTTCCTATAATTCATAAAACATTTCCAAAAATTATCAAGGATCTTAATGGGGACTACACCTTTTGGGTGAGACACACCACCATCCCAAGTCAGAGTCCAATCCTTATAAGGGATTTAGTTTCCCATTCTTCTTATAGTGGATCAATCCCGTTGACTTGTTTCTCATAAATATCTCATGTGATATAAATCTTTACCAAATGCAATGGAGGGAGATATAGGTCCCAACCATCACATAATAAAATCATGCATATCTATTCCCCAAGATCATAAAAAATCATTATATCGTGACCTATAAAAATAGATTGGGTTCATAAACACCATATCATAACCCATGAAAAAAAATGGGTTTCATAAACATTCCATAATATCATAACCTTTTTAATATATATAGGTTTCATAATAATTCAATCAAATAATTACCCATGAATAGAAGTGGGTTTCAAAATCATATAATCTATGGAAAAGAAAAGAGTTCCACAAAAATAACACCTTTAAAAGAGAAAAGGGTTTCATAACCATCATGACATCAAAATATAAAATATTCGGAGAAAGAATATAAATGGAAATTTTGGATAATTTCCCCTAAAATGAATGAGTGATACCAACAGATTTATTATTATATGGAAAATAATTTGGAAATATATTTTAAAAAACTTTCTTGAGGAAAATATCTTTTCTTCTTTGAAAAAAATGTTTTAAAACATTAAACATTTTTGAAAAAAATATATTTGAAAATAGATTTGAAAAGTTATAAAGGAATATTTTTAAACCATAAAAAATTTTAAAATCCATTTTCATTGAAAATTAGCTCAAAATATAATTTTAAAAACATTTTTTAAAATATGGTTTTTTGAATAAATTAGAGTTTTGACCGAAGAGATAAATAAGGTCATATTTTCTTAAAAACATTTTATTAAATATATTAAGTACTAAAGAGTGGGAAGATGGTATTAATAAATTAACATATCATAGATAAATAGATTATAAGAAAATTCTTGGTTTTTCTTGAGAGATGGATCATAAAATTTCATCAATGGAAGAATGATCATAATAATCATGATAAAAGATGAGATTGTTCAATAAAATTTTACCACTTTGGAAACAATGAATCATAATTCCAATGAGAGAATAACATTAAATAAAGATTATATTATCATAAAAATAATAATATTAATTATATAAAATATGAAAGGGATAATATATTAACCTCGTAAAATAATATAGGTGCATAGAAAAACATGAGTCACAAATAAAGAAAATTGAGACAAAATTAACCAACTGATTTGGTAAATTTTGAAATGTAAAACCCATGAAAGAGATATAATCAAATGGATGTGTAAATAACCATAAATTTAAGGATAGTAATTATTTAATACACTCATATGTATTATATATAACACACAAAATAAATGAGTGGTGAAAATGGAATAAGTCTCGCAGAAATAAATGTGAGACATGAAATCCCATTAACGTATGTATAGAATCTATTAATACTCATTAAAAACTCATGTATAATAAATATAATTTTATTAAAAATACATTATAAAACCATATAAAATTATATCATATAATATATTATTTAATTATGACCGTCTATTACCCATTTATTAACAATTACACAATAAAGTTATGTTTCGGGTAGTAACCACTTTGTCTTTTTCATGTGTAATGATTTGTTATATTTTAGGTCTTATTAATTATATAATGATTTAAAAATATTAATAATTATAAAAATGATTTAAATATAATATATATTCAGTATATATGTGTGTATATATATAATATCATTCCAATAGGTTGTACGTATGCATGAACATTGTTTCCATTTTCTTGTCATATTGAAAGAAAGTAAATGAAATATGGGTGTATATATATAGTATAATTAAAATAGAAGTATAATGTCATATATATCATATAAATGGACTAAACCCATCCTCAAAAAATTCCATTTAATGTGTGAATGGATCACATTTCTTGGAGGAGGCGATAGTCTAAACGCCCACAAATGAATTTATCATATTTACACTAAATAGAGCATGAAGTTATGTGTTATATAATAATTATATAAGAATGAATGCATGATAAATATTATATATATCATATAAAAACATAAATTATATAATTATTCCCATAATTTAAAGGTGGATATGGAATAATAAATGACATTTGTTCGTGAGGTGGAAGTCCTCCGTACACACGAATAATAATTGTGTATCCCATTTGATGGAAGTCTGTGTGAGTGTATGTATAACCCTTAAAATAACAACATATAATTATATTTAGGAAGTTTATTTATTATTTAATCATCTAATAATAATATTTTAGGGTGTGAATAAATAAATTAAAATGAAGTAGTTGTTGAAGGATCCTACCTCTTCTTTGGGTAACTACTTTTGGTTTCCACTAAATGGATTCCTTAGTTGGATTTATTAACAAAGGGAGTATTCAAGGAATAATTTTGGGAATTTGGGAGGATATTTTGTTATATTTTTATGATAAAATGTATTTATAGGTGTGAATAGAGGGGGGGGGGGGGATAAGAGGCCTTTTATAAGCTGGGAAATGACACATTGGGTATTCTTGAAAATATTTTAGTGCTCCCGACGTTTTACTGGTCCCCCAAGATTTAAAAAGGGAAAATTCAAGATTATTATATGTTTAATGGTATAAATATCACCATAAAATAATTATTAGACAAGTTGAGTGTCATTTTACACATTATATTCAATGTTTAGTCATTAATAAAGCTTGTTTTTACCTTAATAATTATAATTTATTTTAATTTATTTCCTTAATATTTTTGGTCAAAAACTAATTCGACCTTATTAGACATTATAAATTAATATTATTAAAAATATATAATATATGTTTCCAAATTTTAATCCCATAATTGGCAAAAATTAATTTAAAATTATTCCCATGGATGGGATGTGACGACATGTTTTTAGAGTGAAAAATTCAAAAAGTTTGAAATGTTTTAATATCCAATTTCAATTTGAAAATGGTTCTAATGACCTAAATTTGATTAAAATATGTATAATTGATCTAATTTTACTTTAAAACAAAAATAAAATATAATTTAACCATATAAATAAATTATAAAAAAGTAGTTTTGAATTAAAATTCAGTATTTTTCACTATTCATCAAAAAAATAAAATTTTCAAAAAGATACCTAAAATTAACTCTAATATAATTTGGACATTATAAATTAGAAAATTAAGTTTTTTAACGAATTAAATTTCTAAAATTTTCTAAAATTAATTATATTATTTTTCATAGAATGACATAAAAAGCGGTTTTTTTTATATAGTATTTTCAAACATATAAAGACATTACCAAAAATTATATATTGCATTATAAATATATTTTATTTATATAAAACCATTTTAAATAATATTTAAAATTAGTTACTACTATTCATATTAATATATTTAATGACTATGTTATAACTATATCATTTAAATAATTATAATAATAAAATTTTATTTCATAGAAGCTTAGTGTTGCATGTTAGAAAAGCTGATCTAGTGATACATGTAGTGAAAAATTAAATTGGTATAACATATAATGAAATTTTGAATTAGTGTATCCTAAAACACAAGACAACAAATAATATTATTTTATTCAAAGAAAAGGTCTATAAAAACTCAAGGTGTTACAGTCTCCTAGAAGCCATAATGCCAGTGCTGACATCAAACCATAACTATCACTAGTGGCCGAATTTTGGACACCCATTTCATGGATTAACCCATAACTTATCCTCTATAGAGACCCACTAATTCTATCTCATAGATCCTCCATTACCCAAACCATCATCAAATTCCCATTGTCGTTAACATGCCTCCATAGCGTCTCCCAAACACAAATTTGAACTTGTGACTATGATCCATTGTACTAATGAAAAAATTGAAAGATATTTGTCCTCTTAGGTATCATCTAATCCTAAAACGACCAATTAACATTTAATAATTCCAATAATGGAGGGATAAAGTAACATAACACAATGTAATCTTTGTTAAATGGTTAGTTCATTTGGATATCATCAATGAAATCCAATGAATGAGGATTATAAAATCAATAAAAATAAATTGGGATAAATAAATATCATATTCATAGATCTAGAAAGAGAAAATAAACTATTGAAAAAATAATGAAGGAGAATCCATGAATTAATTTTGGAGCAATTAATTTGTGTTCGGATCAAATTATAAATGAGGATTAAAGAAAAAATATCAAATTCCCTACCTCAAGGTTATATCGATCACCGTTGAAGAATATTTATGAATAATTTTCATAGAAGATATATAAGAAATTTGTTATTGATGAGGATCCCCATGGTACTCTAATCCCCAATCTCATGATCATCCACCAACATGCTCTCCACATAATCTCTCCACCCAAGCTCTCCATCCTCTTGTTCCCTCTAGTGTTGTGTGGCTAACCTTAGGGATTTCACGATAACATGGTTTAAATAGATGATTATTATGTATTGGACATGAAATAAATAATAAATAAATCACATATATACATATATATATATATATATTAATATATCCACAACCACTCTTAAAACAAATTCCCAACGTGCACAAAAGGTATGTCGTAATTAGGGTAAAAAACGTTTTAGATTTAATGGTGGTCTCACATTTTCCATCCAAGACACCACTTGGGAGTTATTCCATTATTTCAAAAAACTTTATGGGCATGATATATTATATATTATATTTTTAATATTTCCATATCGAGACTCTTTGGGTCCTAGAATCCCACCTTGACTCATCACCTAGCTCTGAAAATATTTCTAAAAATATTCCAAAGTCTTAAAAATAAAAAAAGAGTTGTTACATTCATTCACCTTCAAAGATTTCCATTTAGAAAAGAAAAAAACCTCTATGAAGTGAGTATAATGATCTCTCATATGGGTCTCTCACTCCCATGAGATATCCTAGAGGTTCACATACTGCTAAAAAACATTAAAATAAGGAAAAAAAATTTCCCATTAAGGGTATTATTCAACCAGTTCTCAAATGCCATTGGGATAATCGAAATGGTAACTGCACCCTCAATTTACATCTCACCCTAGTCAACATCATGCAATGATTCATACACATACCTCATCAATTGTGATATATGGAATACATCACATGCCCGATCTAATTGTGGTGGTAGGGTTAAGAGACATACCACCTCACTAACCCCATGCAGTAATGGGAAAAATGGTCTATGAACTTCATAGATATCCTCCAAATACGAAAAATATCTATAATAATAAATGAGGTGAGATCTCATGGAACGCTTGATGTCCCTCATCAAGCTCCAAAGGCATCTATCATCTATTCATATAGGTCTCCTGGAATCACTGGGTAGTGCTCATCCACCCCTAGATAAACTACACCTTTAATACCATTGCCACTCCAAATCTATCCCCATGATCATTGTCTCCCACTAGGTCTAACCAGTATAACAATGAGCTATAGGATAGCACATAAATGTACTCTAATGGCGCTACATCTATGGTGGAGTGGTAATTGGGGTGATGCACAAACTCCACTGATGATATATGATCCTCCCAACTATAACAAAAAATAACCTAAAAACCCCACGCTTGTTCTCTAAAACTTGAATGGTTTGTTTTTTCTAGCCATTTTTGTAGAGAAGAAACCTTATGATCAACTAAAACCAAGTCTCAAAGGCCTCCCTCATCATCTTCGTCATCATAATGTGAAGTGAGCATCACGGTCTGAAATGACTATCAAGTAAAATCCATGAATCTATAATACATCCTTCACACACATTAGTTCCAAACCCTACACTAATTTATACACTTGAATATTTAGAAAGTGGGTCAACTTGGTGAGTAGGTGTATGATCACTCATACAACTTCACATTTTATCATTAATCAGGGAATCCCCATCATGAAAACCACAAGGATACCATACCATTTCAACTTCAATCCAAGAACCTAGGCCTTAAAATACTAATAGGTGAGACATCAAGACATAAACTGAAAAACATGATACAGTTTCCTTGTTATCCAACATGATTCCAAATGATCTTGGTACATCATCACCTCTACTGTATGTATTTCTTAGGTAAATCATGAAACCTCTTCAGCACTTCCTCTCTTATCATGACTAGTTTCATCTCCCATCCTTGAAAAATGATGACACACTCCCCACCTTTAGAATATACATCATGAACATTTAATGTGTATATCTAGTCACAACATATCCCACAATATATATAACCATGTTGTGCCTCCCTACTATACTAAAGAAGTGGAGGGGAGATAACCATCAATTGGAGGTATGCTGTAACCTCCTTGTTCTTAAGGGTCAACTACATAGAGATCTACTACTCCATTATCTCATTAACTAATAGTGAATTGAAAAACTATGTTATGGTAATTTTCTACCATATCCACATCCTTGGGTGGATCCCAAGAAAGAACTCACTCAACCTTTTCTGGGTCCACTATCACCTCCATGCCTGAGAAGACATTTCACAAGAAGTGGAGTTCATGAATCCAAAACTAACAGTTCGAGAGAATTTTATAAATTTGGTACTCTCAGATTATGTCTTGAACTATTCTCAAGGGTATCACATGATCCACCTTATACGATAAGTACATAAATAGGTCATTGAACAATACTGCTACAAATTGATCCAATAAGGGTTGAAGGACCCTATTCATATGTCTCAAAAAATAGCTAGGCGTCTAACACATCGAATGGTATCACCATGAGCTCAATGTAAACATAGAGGCTTTAGAAATACACATTCAGTATAACCTCCTCTTGAACCTAGAGCTAGTTATAACCCATCCTGAGGTCAATTTCTGAGAACCACTTCCCCCCAACTAATGATTGAAGAAGTCATCCATTATCGAGGGTGGATAATCCTCCCTAAAATTCACTTGGTTCATGTGATAATAATCCACACCTATCCTCGAGCTCTCATTCTAATTATTGGTGAAAAACACTAGGCTACCAAAGAGAACACATTGGGTCTAACAAATCCCATACTCTACATATTCTCTAACCACGCCATCAACTCTCACTACTATACAATGTCACCCAATATGCTAGCATAGATATCAGGTCATCATCAGGTTCAATTATATATAGAAGAATTTTTTTTGGGGGAGTTAAGAATAAAATATCCTCAATAAATATGTGTGGGTAGGGTAATGATCTTGGGGATACAAGATGTGGTGGAGGAGGGTGTGATGTGTTGGAATGTGATGAGGTTGATGGATGGAATCTCGAGCATTAATGGAAGTTGACTACCTAGTAGGAGCAAGCAATCTTGGATGAAAAAGATGGACGATGGAATTGTCGGGTCATGGTGGTAGTGATAGTGATGGGACTCAATAGTTATGTTTATGTAGGGAAAAAGTATAGTTGTAGACTATATGAAGTTCAGAGTGGGAAAATCCATCAGTAATGGTGTTATATTAGAAGAATGATAGGGTATAGATTTCTCCATCTATACTAGGAACCACATAGTTCTTCATGGAGAAATTATAACTGATCAACCTTACTAGTTAGGTTATCTAGAGAATCATCTACATTAGCTAGGTAGGGGTTTTCTATGTGTCTTTGGTCCATTAGGTCATTTAATGGGCCTAAGTGCCTTTGGTATTATGACTCGTGTAAGGTTACCCCTAAAATTAGTTTTAAAGGGGGAAATAAATAAAAAATCAAGGCCTTCAGGCTTGGGGTCATAGAATTTTCTACTCTGAGGGTAATATTATCCAACTGATACTAAATTAGATGTATCATCCTACATAATATTATCCAACTTTTCTAGGGATTCCTTCTCACTAAAGAAGGAAAATTATATCCCACTAACTCAGATATACTATAACCCTTACTGGTAATAGAAAAATAAGTATGTAAGGTAATTAACCTATACCTATTAAGAAAAACATCATAGGGTGTCAATTCCACTATATAAATATTCCACGCGAGGATCTATATCCTCCTAGAGTTAGGTTACACTATTGATGAAAGTTTTTGGTTACTGATCCTCTCTGTAGGATCCTCTAAACACAAGTGTTGAGATAAAAGGAACCACTAGCATCATTAGGTTTTGAATAGGGGATATGTTTAGGGAAATGAGGCCTAAAAATGTCTTCTAAAACTATATATAGAGTACAGATGACACATATCATTACTTGAACCACACTCAAAGTCTCTGGGCCATAAGATATTACATCATGAATCTATCCTTTCCTTTTTACACCTGTTCCCTGAAACCATGTATTTCATAGAAACTTTAGCATGCTAAAACAAACCCAACCATACAAGTCAAAAGGAAGTTATCCTCACACTTCGACACTATACTAATTGAGATGACTCATCTATAGAATTTTATATCATTTTATAAGAATGAATCCTTGTTGGTGGAATTTTCCCTCTTCTTTGCATTCTTGAATCCACCTAAAATGCCACCAACATAGGTATCTATTGATTCCCTTCATCACCCTAGATAATTCAATCATTTAAAAATACCATATAACCATGAGGGTTCCCACACAGGGAATAAAAACTAAGACATAACCTATAGACAATCCTTAGTAACACATGAGGTTGTTTGAAGGTAACACTCTATAAAGAGATACTCATATCTATCTCTAGAGAGGGCCTCCTCATCATGAATCAACATGAATAGACCACACCAACACCCTTCTAATCCAAAAAGAGGAATGGTTTCGATCACAACCATCTAATCGGTTGGGGTATGCACAAGTTAGAAATCCCGAACCACTACCTCAAGTTAATCCTCCACTACCTGATGAATCATATCACCACAAAACATGAGATGTATCTATTGTTGGAACTTTCCCAACATGCTTATACTATTTGTACCATCATCCTGTAATGTCAGAGCTTTCAACTACACATCATGCTGGTGATCATATTCCTAGACCATTGGAGGTGGGTCAATGCAATACTCATTGAGTGGAAGCACTACTATATGTACATTTGGAGGAAACACATCAAGAATTGGACCGTTAATTTTGGTCTCATCACTCAACTGGTCATCATCACAAAATTGTGTCGAAATCCTAATTGGAAGTCATCACAGAGGTATCATGAATATTTTCACTATGTACCAAAATGAATGAACTTATCTATGAAGCTGACTTGAGAAGTATATGGAAACCATATCCCATTATTATATGATGCATGTACCAATGTTTCCCCTAAAACTATTACTTTCATGTAACTAGTCAACAATAATGTTATTAGAGTCTTGGTTAATGGATACATCAGCTACTGCACCATCATTGGGTTCTTTGGTCTGAGATATGAACTCAATAAACTTTAACACTATTTACCCATTTTCTAAACCAAACCTAACATCTAGAAAATTTATATACTATGGACATAAGGTTACCTATTGTGATACCATTCTATTTGGAACCAAGACCACCAATCCCACCGGGCTTTTTGTAAGTTGATACTGTCACCCCAATCCTACCTTCAATAGGACATGTACTAGTTACTACCATCGAATAGGTATATCACATACAAATGAGAGGATTTAGTCTAATGTACCTATACACAAGCACAAATCTCCATACACTAGTATAATGTGTAAAGGTAAACAACTGATACTATATATTCAAGCATAACATCTATCTCAGATCATAGTATAATTAGTAGTATAACATAGAAAATGGATAAATACAAGCCCACAAAAAACTGAAAAAGAACCCAACCTAAGGAAAACATTGGGGAAGAAACCCAAAATAAACTCCAAGATCTATCTGAGGAATATATAGAATAATTAATCTCCAACTAAGATCTACCTTCTCTTGGTCCTCAAGGGACTCAAATGAATGGACTTCCATCAATATGAGACATGAAATGTGTGGGAAGATTCCTTGAACAGATGAGTATATATATTTACAGTAGGACACCCTAAATCACACAACACAAAGAATCAAGAGAGATAGTAGTATGCTAATCACCAAAAAGAAATATTAATCAGAATATGTTACAAAAACCATAACAATAACTTGGATATCTTCAAAAAGAATCCCAAAAGAAGAGGGAAATGGGACCTCCATCTCCATAACCATCTATTAATGAAGATTTATCCTATGGCTCCAAAGGTACAATTCTGATTCCAAACATCCCATGCAACCTCATAAGATATAGAGTGATGAGCCAACACTTTCTAATGTGTGAAAAACCCAATGGGGGACTATATAATAACTTTTAATCATATGTAACCTCTTAAGAATCCATATAAAGGGCTATCACCTCACCATTATACTCCACATCCAAGGGCGTAATATCTATGATGGAGGAACAACTCCCTGTTAGAGCTTGGAGATGCAAGGGGGGGAACTATATATAGAGGAATCCTGCCCTCTATAGTATGAGTTGGGGTTTTGACTCTACCTATGTAAAAGATATGGGTGACTTGTTCCCTAGTGTGATGATGTAGTGCCAAACAAGGAAACACTCCGATGATCACAACCAATCACCGCTACTAGTAGAGTGTTTCTAAGAGAAGAGTCCCACTAGAACAACTTCATGTGGTATCTCTGAGGAAAAAATTAAGGCCACCATTATGTTATACATACAAAACTACTCTTGATGGAAAACTCGAGGACCCAAATTTGAGTTATAGTGAAAGCTATAAAAATGGTAGAGGATTTTAGAAGAAGTAAAAGACATGTATAGGCTATGCATGACATGTTTCTACTACCCTGGGTATGCATATGTACTATAACCCATGCATGTGTACTTTAGACCATGCTCATTTACCTGGTCATCTCTGGTCCTGTGCACTTTTTGAAGTACAAAATGTGTTCCCAAACACACACAATGTGTGGGGTCAGATGTATTCTCGGGCATGTACTCCCTATACACGCCAAGGCTTCTGACAAGGGGCTACATGGCCTGTGTTCCCACCACATGGAATGTGGGGATACAAAGTCTCATGGGTGTATATACCAAATATACTCCAATCTATCTGGATAAGGATCATACGATGTATGGTACCAGCACATGGAATGTGATATTTATGTCAATGGATAAACCCTATCCACCACACAGAGGTAACTATATGGCATATGTCACTCTGGACTACACAATATGTAGTTTAAAATTTCATAGAAACTCCGATTATTCACATGGATTCACCCATGTAGATAAAACTATCCTGGAATAAAATTAGAATATTATAAGTAATCATGAAACATCTAATCTATTACCTTAAATAATTTTGGAATGATGAAATTTAAATCAATGAATGGTGTTCAACATCACCATTATGAAGCACGTGTAGAATAATCAAAATTACTAACATCTGATGGTGAAAATAAACATTAAATTGCTAATGAATTTTTATAAATGGTTATAGGTAAATATTTTAAAATTCAATAGATATGAATAATATTATTAAATAAGTTGTTAATATAGTTATGTTCATTAAACAAGAGGTTAAATCACTTTTTTAGAAGTCTATAGTAAAGGTAATGATTTTTCATCTCAAACATCTTTCTTTGACACATGTTTTTTATTATCACTATAAGAGTAATAGTAAGTAGTGTAGTTTTTTAGTAGTTGTTTCAAAAACATCCACAAAATTTATAAATAAAAAATTCTAGAAATTTTTTGAAAAGTGTAATTGAATGTTATATATGAATTAGCTGTAATTAAAATCATATCTATGGGTTTAAAAAAACACAACACTCACCTCCTTGTCCTTAGAAATGATATTAAACTCTTGATCCCAAATCACTAGACTTATCACCCCTATCTATGATTTTTTTCCCTCACTTTAACTCCTTGTCCTTCATGTAATTGCCTATCAATCATCATTTGTAGCCTCTTCTAGTGTGTTAATTTTAAATTTGTTCTTTATATCTTTATACTTTTGAAAATTGATTTTATATGTTGTTTTCAAAATTTCTATTATGATTGAGTTTAATTTGACTGAAAAAGATCCATTAGTTAGTAAAAAATTATTCTTTTTTATGGTGTCAATTTTTTGAAGTGGTTTGATTTTTAATACTCTATAGTGGGGTTTGTTATGCTAGATAATGTTGTTGTTATTATTATTAGTTTTACAATAACTTCTGTTTTTTCCATATATATTTGTTTTTTGGATCTGTTATTTTAGTTTATTTTATTAATTGAAAAAAATTTAAATAATGAATTTAGAAAGTTTTAGTTTGATTTAAGTGTTTTATTTAATTTTGAAAATATTTTGGTATGTTTTATTTGTTGAATGTAATTTGTCTGTATTACACACCTTATTTTTCATTATATAATTTTTATTAGAAATTTATTTATTTTTTTTTATTATTATTAAGTATATAATATGTGCCCACATGTTTTATTTTGTAATATACATGAAATATTACTCAAAGTCAAGTTTTTAGTTTGATTTTTTATAATAGTTATAATTTTTAATTTTTATTTGTATTTGTATTTTTATTGTTATTAATATCATTAATAATATTTGGTTATTATAAATACTATTGATCATTAATATATGGAATATAAAATATATGTATAAAAATTAATTATATATGTAATTCAATGAACATGTTTTTTAACTATTGTTATAAACATTATTGAGAAGTATCTGAAAGATGAATAAGTTAGTTAAGTGAATGGTCAATATAAAATTTCTTTATAATAGTGAAAATAATAACTATATTCTTACCCTAATTTAAAAAATTGAGATTTTCTGGATTTTTTAACTCAAATATAGTCTTTTATTATTATATATAATAATATAATTTTATTTTTAATCTAAAATTGCAGTAAATCAATTAAATATAGATAAAAGTTGGAATACCTTTCCTTAGAGAACATCTTAATGTGTAATAGGTTTAAACATTTTATTATTTTTCAATTGTAAATTGATCAATGAATTTAATAATAAAATTAACAAGTATGAAATTTAAATTAACACAATGTTTGAAGAGAAATGATGTATTTGAGAACTTAATCATGAAACAGTCTTGTCCTCATTTTATTGCGTTGGATTTGGCATGGAGAATCAAAAGTTACATAATATCTGGGAAGTTTTCCCCATAGTTGGAATGTAAAATTTAATTCCCTAATAGTGGATACTAAAATTAAAAACTTGATAAATGATGGTTTTGGAACCTTAGGGAAACACCATCAATAATTTAACACATTTTTCGATCTACTTATTAATGTTTTAGATATTAATGATTCTTTTAGAACTATAGGACAACTTGATCAAGATAATAGCATATTAATAGATGATTCTAATGAGACTAATACAAGGGAAAACTTAATTGAATAAACAATTCACTTTTATAAATTAGTTGAAGATGAAATTCATGAATTATAGGAAGGGTGTTCCAAATATTAAAAATTGTATTTTTTTATGTTTTACCACATAAAATGCTTATATGGAATTAGAAATAAAAAATTTTACATCATATTGGGAGTATTTCATGATGCATTCACTAAAGCTAAGTTACTTACATGATTTTATGAGATAAATAATGTTATTATAAATCTTAGACTCAATTATATGATTATATGAACATGTCCCAATAATTTCATGATTTACTATAAAGAAGAATAAAAAAGATAATTTTGAAAAGGATGATGTAATTTCATATGGAAACTAACAAATAATGTTGTCAGTTTGAATCTATATACTATCAGAAATCAACAGAAAAAGAAAATTGTTACAGATTTATATGTTACTTTCCATTAAAACTACAGTTACAAAGACTTTTATGCCATTTAAAACCGATAAACATATAAAGTGGCATAATTTGGATAATAATAACAATGTGTTCATAAAGTATCTAAGAGATTCCAAATTATAGAACATTTTCAATTTATCACATCTAGATTTATTTTAAGATCATTAAAATGTGTGCTTGAGATTGGAAGCTGATGGATTCAATCATTTATGGATTTTAATTAGGAATTACAACATATGGATGATTGTTTTTATCCATTATAATAAAGCACTTTGTACGTGTATTAAATATAATTCATTCATCATATTTATGATTATACCTAGAAATTAAATTCATAGAAACTACATTGATGACTATATTTATCCTCTTATTCAATAATTACATTATTTAATGAATGAAGATGTAGAAATATATGATGCATCTAGAATGGAATATTAAAAAATGGATGTTACCATTATGTGGAAAATCAATGCCTTTCTTGGACGAAGATATTTTTTGGTTAGAACACACACTCTAGTTTGTATAGTTCGACTTGTAACATTGAATTTGAGCTTCAAAGACTACCTTATAGAAAAAAGTGGTGTTTCATTTGTCATAATATCCTCCTTGATAAATATTATATATTTAGGTTTAAAAATTTATTTGATTCTTCTATAAAAATTATTTTAGGGATCAAAACTCTTATAATAATTATTAAATATTGATACAGAATTTTGAAAATATTTTCATCTGATTGAAGGTAGTAAAAGAGTTAAAAAATCATATACAACTAGAGTGTAACAATGAAATAAAAATAAAATATTTTTGAAATATCTATATTGGGAATTTAATTTGTTATGTCATAATCTTGATGTTATTAACATCGATAAGAATGGTTATGATAACGTGGTTTCTATATTTATTAATGAGTAGGTAAAATCAAAGGACCATTTAAATGATCGTAAGGACTTAAAAACACTCAATATTAAATTAAATATATGGGGAAATGATAATGGGAAGTATCCAACAAATATTTTCATAATGAAAAATTAGTAAAAATTCATTTACTTATAATATTAGAACATATGAAATTTCCCAATGGATGTTATAGTAATATTTGAAGATGTATTGATTTGAATCATCACAAAATAAATTTATTGAAAATTCGTAACTCACATATATTGATATATAATTTTATACCATTTAAAATGAATAATTTTTTAACTAAAAAAATAATGATAATTATAATAAACTTTTTTAGATTATTTAGTTGAATTTTTTAGAACACATTAAACCCTAATGTAATATAAAAACTTTAGTAAATAATTTTATTGATGCTACATCATTTTGATATGATCTTTCCCTCATTGTTTTTCACTTGTATAATTCATGTGATGACACATTTTTCCAAAGAATATAATGTTGTAGATCCCATAAATTATAAAAGGATGTATCCCATAGAGAGGTACTTTATTATAATATTTTTTTCATTAAAGAATTATAATTTTCCTAAAAAATACTTATAAACTTAATTTATTAATTTATTATTTTTTATTATTTGGTATCTTGTTCATTTGAAGTCTTATGTGAAAAAATCTCATCTAAGAGGTTCTATTGTGGAAGGTTACCTTGTCGAAGAATGCCTGACCTTCTATTTGAGATATTTTTATTCCATAGAGACAATATTCAATTGAGAGGGATGTGTTTATGATAATCCTAGTCATTTTTTGACCTATAATAAATCAGCAATATTTCCAAATTTAGTTCTAGAAGATTGAAAAGTATCATCATTTTCATTGATATATTTATAGTTAAGATAAGAAAATAGATATATGCTCCCAAATACTGATATTTTTGATCACTATATCAAATAATTACGGACAAAGATGAAAAGACACCTTATGATTCGAACACAAAATGTGATGTAGTTAACAAAATCGGTTAACAATGAAATTTTTGAGTGATTTTTACATTTTGTAAGTTATTAATCTAATATTAAATTTTTATATTTTGAAAATTATCTAAATTATTTATAAAATTTTATATCAAATTGTATTTTTAATGAATATTGATAGTAGATATGAACTATCCAAATATATGAAGTATTTATTTCAAGGTCTTTTAAAGAACGCTAAGAGATTTTATGCTTACAATATTTTTGGTTTTAAGTTTCCTATTGGTGATCATGAGAAAGGTTTGAAAACACAAATAAATGGTATATTTATAATTATTGATCTATGTTACTATATTTATTTTGATATTATTGAGTTAATTTATCATGGAAAATTTTTAGTTGTGTTATTTAAATGTTGTTCGGTTAATATTAACATGGGTATAAAGAAAGATTCATTACAATTTACTTATGTCAATTTCTCTCAGTTGATCAATAATGGTGAGTGGGAAGAACACAATCTTTATATTTTGGATTCCCAATCAAATATGATATATTATGTCGATAATATAGTGGATGAATGGTGGAGTGTTATTATCCACATGAAACTAAGATACATATTTGATATGGGTGATGAAATTGGAATAATTTGTGATAGTGAACCCCAAAAAAATAATGAATTGTTTGTACATGAACATATTGAAAATGTCCATCTTATGAGGGAGAGTGAAGGAAAATAATAATAATTTAAAGAAAAATAAGTAAAGTTAATGATAGAACTTGATAACAATATGGAAAAACAAAAATATTATTTATAGGCTATTTTTTATATTAATAAATGTGAGGTATGTTTCTTATTTACAATTTAATTGAATATATATAAATATAATGACTTTCAATTAAATTACTGGTTTAATTGATGTCATTTTTTAATATTTTATGTAGGTTTTCCACACCCAAAGTTGTTTAGTGAGTAAAATATCTCTACATTAGAGGATTTTACTTCTACCTCTATGAAACTAGGTACACTTCATTACTTAACTTTTATACTATTTTATTATTATTTATTCTTATCCTAATAAACATTCATCTACATGTATGAATTCTATAGATTATGTTGAGTGATTTGATATATCACCTTTTATGGATCCAAATGGAAGTATGACCGATGGTTAGTTTCCATCGTGAGGTTACTGGGGTGTCACAATCATCAGTATGTAATTTAATATGACCAAATTACTTTCTTAAATATTACTAATAATTTATTAAATCATATGTTTAATATATAAAAATAGTATTAGATTTGATAAATATATCAATAATCAAGATGTTTAGGATTTCAGTAGTGTAAATGTAGTTGTTCCTTTTAATGAATTTAGGTTACCTATTGAGGACACAATGATTATTTTTAGGTAATTCTTTGGCCCTTTATCATGTGAGGTGGAATCCATCCCTATTCATTTTCATATTAGTGGCACATTCGGTTGCATTATAAGAATGAGTAGTTTGGTTCTGAGATAAAGGTACTATCATAATTATGTATCATATATGATAAAATTAAAAAATATTATCTAATATGTTAATAATCTAAAGATGTTTATGTATTTTATTTGTATTTTTAATGTTCCTGATGAAATTTCTTATCCATGGACATAAACAAATTATCCAAAAAATGAAAATATTTTATTTTATTATTGTGGAATGAATTCAATGACATGTCTCTATCGGTTTTATAAATTTATGATAAGGTCCCAAAGGGAATGCCTTGGGACTAATGGGAACCTTTTTTTTGACTAACATCATTCCAAATAACATCATGTGTTTTATAAAATTCTATTATAATAATAGAAATGTATTAATTACATTTAAATTTGTATTGATATATAATTTTTTAGGTTATTTGTATATGAAATTTTACCAATTGAGAGAAGCAATTGATTCCCCACACTTATGGATTGATGAGTTTCCCTAGGAAAAAATGTGTAATAGTTCCATTTAATTTATTAAAATATATATCTATAACAATTCAAGTAAATTATTTTTTCAAAATCTTAGTTTTGTACTTTTCTGAAATAGGAAAAGGTGGACAATCATTTTATTGGAAGGATAGTGTCATGGTTCAATGTCCACAAAAATATGATAGTTATGTGGATGAACTTACGAAATAATTTGGGTTAAAAAATTTGAATTATTTCTTGGTGTTACTAAATTATTTTATAATTTAATATTATTCTATTTATAGCGTAAAATAGAATAATTGTGGGATTATAGCTTACCATGAAAGCTTAAGTATCCCCTGAGTATGTTATGGATTGAGTTCTTAGAAAGGAGTATTATGGTAATTTGAGAGAGATCAATTGTGGATTATATTCACCATGAGTCTTTTTAAATCCACATAAATCTTCTTCGATGATTTCAATAGTAAGGGGTTTATATGTTTTGGTGATCCCGGTGCAAAAAAATAAATTCATTCACTAAAAATACTATTAAATATCAAGAAACAATTATCAAAACAATTAATGAACAAGTCTCAACATTGGGGAGTGCATTGGAAACTATATTTGATAGAATGATAGATAATACCCCCCAAAAAATAACAATAGTCATAGGAGATTCAGGATGGGTAAATTTCATAAATTTTCAATTTTTTATTCATTTTATTAGTTCTTTTTATTAAATGTTGAAAAATATTCTTAATGTGTAACTCTAATTTCCAAAAAAATAAGTTTTTAAAGGATGAGTGAAATTATTTATTATTTACCATTTCATATTCAATTATGTCATTAAAATGAAAATATATAAATTCAATTTAATTAAATATAGTCATGTATGTAAATATATTGCATTCTATTCATTCTTAATATGATGGATATTCACTATGGGATGGTTAAATTCTCTTATTTGGGAGTAAGATAAGATCAAAAAATAAGGTAAAGTAATTTAAAAAAGTTTATATTTTTGAGAGGATATCATAGTAATGATGGTATTATTCATGGTTGAGCTAGTTGTTATTTTTTATATCTTTAGTATGGGAAAGATTAGTTCATGTTTTATGTGTTAAATCCCTATGATGGGTTGAATTGAGCAGTGAGTCTCATGCATCATATAGAGGATCATAATATTTTGTAGGTAAGAACATGGATACATATGATTAATTATTTATATATTAGGAAAATTTATTTTTGATCAATTCATATATCATTTCTCATTTAATTTTTCTAGAATTAGGTATAAGAGAGTTTTATTGGGGGTTTTAGTGATGAATTATTTGAATTAACTAATTATCAGGCCAATATCATGATATGATGTTCTAATTTTAATATTTGATCCCTACATATGGTTCTAATAAATTTAGAAGTTATTTGTCATTCATTTTACGTATTAAGTGTGGGAATAGTTTTTCAGATAGTCAAAAGTGAGAATTATAAAAATTAACTATAAAAAACATTCTTTTAGTCAGATTATAAGATTTTCACATAGCTTAAGAATGGTTTTTTGGAAGTATTCATCTATGGAAATCATTATTTCAACCAATTAGATATGATATTGGTTCTTAATTCTCTAAAATAGTACATCAAATTTTTGTATCTAATACATAATTTCAGTATTGATTATATTTGATAATAGTTAATATTTATGCATTACCCTTTGAATTGTACTTCATTTATTATTTCTTGAATATGTTCATTACTAATGTATGGGTAAATAATTTAAATATGGGCAATAGAGGAAGGAAACCTGGAAGAAGGTGATGAGAAACAGTACCAACTAGTAGTGGAGTGTTAAAGGGATGAATTGTTTACACAATATATGTGAGGACGTATGCATTTGTTGAAATTTTGGGGAACATAATATTACAGGCATACCTAATTGTTGACATATTGAAAATTAAAATTCCATCTACTTTTATTGTATCAAGTATAACGTTGTTTGTCGATGTATATATATTATTATTATTGTTATACTATATTGGTTAGATAATAATTATATATATATATCATATTGGTTTTTGATTTTATGGTCTTGAATATAATTAATCATTTTATTTTTATAGACTATAAAGATTAATAGCTATTGAACCCACCAAAATATTTGGTAAAAAAAATATTAATCTACCATATTATGGATTATTTGTGATACTATCATTAATTTAATTAGAGGATATTAAAATGACCATTAAATTATAAAAAACTGCTGCAAAATTATACAAAACCAATACTAAATTATTGGAAAAATATTTATGGTTCATATTTAGAGATATATAAAACCACATATTTTATTTTCTTAAATAATTGTGATATTTTAGAACCCTTTTAAAAAAAATTAATTACATTTAAAAGAAAAACACTAAGAAAATGTATCCAAAATTAAATAAACTACTACACACCATATCATGGAGGTTATTTGGAACCACTCCTAATTTCTTGTTTTCTTGTAGTCTGTGAACCTATTTTTTATTATATGGTTTATATATTTACTTTGTGGAATATTTTATAATAATTATATTTTATTCATGGTAGTTTATGCTTAATTTCATGATTTCTATTTCAAAGGGATATGATTAACAAGTTACCATAGCCATAAGGGATTGTGTTAACTAACATATCTCTTCTTTCAGTTATAATGCTTCTTCTTAAACTTATTTATTATATATTTGGTTTATTCCACCATTATATTTTAAAATATGTTTGTTTATATTTCTCTCTAGGAAAAATTAAATTTTTAACTCCAAGCATCTTACTTGAGAAATTTTTTTCTCATAAAATTATAACATTATTATGAATAATTTACATCCTCTCTAACAAGCTCTTTCTCTTATATGTCCATCTTATTTCTTGCTTCCAATTTTTTATTTTCTTATTTTTAAATCCAAATATGTATTATTTTTTTTGATCTTAGAATTTATCTTTACTTCTTTTCAAGTGGAAGATTTATCACTCATTTTATGATGTGGGTTTCAATAAATGTATTTATAAAATTTTGTAAATGTTTTTCATTTCCCAATAGTACATTTTATCTTTTAATCCAAATTTACCCTAGGTGAACTTGAAAAAATTTTCAAAGAAATATTATTGAATTTTTTCCAAATAATATTTTAAAAATACTTCATTTAAATTTCTCAAAAATTATATTTTCAAAAGTGACTAATAAATTATTATATTTACAACAATGTTAAGAAATGATTTTTAAAGGCACTTTTATGTTTCACTTCCATTTTCCTATTTAAATACAAAATATATATCTCATATGGAGTTATGTTTTATGAATCACCCACTAAATACCTTTATTAAATACTCCTCTTGGGTGATTTAATTTTTGGTATCAATCAATATACTTTTGATAGCACATTATGTTATACCACTTGGAAATAATATGAAACCCATTTTCTTTCCATAGTTTGATAAATTATTTATATCTTTTGTCACAAATATGTATGGATGTTAATGGATGCATTCCTGTATCTCCCTAAAATTAATTCATTAAGGATTTATATCTCCTAAGATAATAAAACATTAAAATCATGGGTTTTTTCACAGCTTAAAGTGTGGGAATAATTGGTTTTCAGACAAATTAAAGCATGGGACTCATGGGTTTTATCCCAATATACAGTATTGGAATAATGGGTTTGAAAATGGAAAAAGTCATGGGAATCATGGGTTTTCTCAAAATATAATGATTTAGTATGCTTTTGTTGGTCTATATTTCCATATTATGATTTGTTTCCATAACCTGACACAGTTTTATATCATATTCATATGTTAATTCTCCATGGATCATGTTTATTATCTCACACACTTATTTCATGGTACATGTTATATAATTTGTGACGACATGTCCTTATATCATGACTTATGGTAAACTATTATTGTCTCATGTTTTTAATAAGAAAATTATCTCATGTGCTTGTTTTTTGATATTATTATTATCTAACCCTTGATGACATATTGATGAGTTTTTCCCTAATAGAGAATTTAAGATCACCCCTTTGTTATGATCTATTTCCTTGATTATGAATATGAGTATAACTTATGAGAAGTATAAAATGGATTCAATTGTGGTTTAATTATCAAGAAATGTTCACAAGTACTTTTAACTATGTTTCTTATATAGATTTAACTTTAAGACACTAAAGATTTTGTTTTTGGGATTGTGATATTATTTGTGAGATATAATTTTTACCTTATGTAAGTGAAGTAAAGTAAAGATAAGTTTCGTGTGATTCACCTCACTTAGTATCAAAGTTGGCATGAAAAGTATGTTTTTTAGCACTGGACCCAGGAGTGTGGGTCTAAGGAGATTCAAGTGTGGTCCAAGAAATTTTACTAGTGGGATATGAGTGATATGGATAGTGGGTCTAGGATATTTTTTTTATTTTACTTGAAAAAATATTTTATAAAAATTAATCCATCCAAAATAATAATCTATTTAATTCAACAATTTATATGGAATAGATTAAATTGGTCCCAGATTAATTGTTTTCTTTGATGGAAATAGGAAAATGTATATGGGATAGATTATAATAGTCCCATATTTTCTTTTTTATATGACAAAAATAAAATAAATCCAAGATAATAATAATTTTGAAGGAATTTTTCTATCCCAAATTTTCTTGTATTGAGGGTTTGAGCGATATGACTAGTGAGGTTTGAGAGATATGACCTATGGGGTATAAGGGAGATAACTAGTTGGGTTAGGATAACCTAATGGGGTCTGAGGAAAATGACCTAAGCTTTGGATAGGCCAATGTGGTCTAAGGGTTGTGACTAGTGAGATCATAGTGATATGGCTTGTAGAGTTAGGATAAAATATGGATTCGAGAGAGGATTAACTATTTGGTCCAATGACATACAATTGGGTTGACACTTTATATAAGACAATAATGTTATTTCATGATCTAGACTATTCTGGTCAGACTATGATTACTTAATAAGGGTAGATGAAAATAATAATTAAGGCTTATACATGAATGATACACCAACACTGACCGAAATATATAAGGATGGGTGTTGTAATATCTCATTAAATACACAAATATATTACTTATGTGATTACCTAGAGGATGAGCTATTGAAACACATTACATACATGAACCATTTATTATATGATACACTATAGGTATACTAGTGATATTTGTACTAGGTTTGTGGGATCACACCCTGCATGTGCATCCCAGTGGACGTAAAAAATTTATGGTTTGTGGTGAATGAAATGGAAATGATCTGATAATAGGTAATGGAGGAAATGTATGGGAATGTTTGGATTCAGGGATTTAATAACTAGGGAACAACATTCCTTGAGTGTTTTTTTTAATTTTCATTATCATATAAATATGATTGGTCATTTGGTTCCCTATAAGGATTGTATATGTGTTTACATGACTAGCCTGGCATTGAATAACATGTGATTGTGAGTATGCCAACTTTTAATAAATTTTTTAAAGATTTTATTATCTATTCTTCAATGATATTTTATTTTTTCTAATTTTTATGTTATTTTTTGATTTTTATGTCATTTGTATATTCTTCCCATGATATAAACCAGGTTATATTCGATAATTGATATAGTTTGTCATATATGGAGACACATATAAGGTGTTGTGGGGATTTGAACATAAGGGTTCATGTCAGGGGATATTTAAAAATGGTATTAGAGACCTGTTTGATTTTTTTTTTGTTTTGAAAACTTGGTATCATAAAGATAGGTTTGTTTATAAGTATAGTGGATGTTTTAGATTAGTTTGACCAATTTATTTACAATGTAAGTCCTAGTTACTAGAGTTGTATGAGATATTATTTTGATACCTTCATGTTGTGTATACATGTATCAAGATGTAGAATCACCTAATCATTGGTGATAACTCAAGTTTATTAAATTTATAGTAATAATGATTTAATTTATTCGGTTTGGGTGTGATGGTATAACATAGTTTATGGTTATGTATGTTTTCACAAGATACTAGGAACAAAATTGAAATTTAGTGTTGATAGGTATGTTAGCTATATAATTGTGGTTTAATATGTTTAAGGATGTCTATGTATATGGATTGTGGTAATCAAATGTGATTTGATGCGATGATATTAGAATTATATGCTTGTTTGATAATCAGTTCAACTAGGATACTTATTAAAACTAAATATGAATTTTATCATGGAATTGTAGATATATGATACCTCATTGTCAGCCGAATGAGTGATATGACAGAGAGGTAGAGCATAGACCACTTGAGGTATGTCAGAAACTTCTATTGGATGAGTATCCTATAATGAGATTTTTTTTCATTTTACCAAGTTGGGTGAGTGGTTGTTGTATAGGTGTAAGCCATGGAGACAAATTATACTAGATTGTTTAAGATAAAACATCCAACCATTTATAGGGGAAATAATGGATCACATGGTTTGAAGGAGTAGACAGAGAATATCTATTGTATATTTTAGTTGATTAGTAAACCTGGTGTCATATAGGTATAGCTTTCCACATTAATTCTAAATGGACCAACATGATTTGGGTTGGATGTCTTATTTCAGACCAAGAATGGTGAGGGTCTATCTTGGTATATTTTCTAGACCATTTTTAGTAGTTTTAATCATATTTATTTATTATGGAAAAGGTTGTGGAGTTCAAGGAACTCTATCAAGGATATAAAAAGGTGTGGAATTATTTTTTTATGTTTATTGACATATTATGGGGTTTTCCAACTCTGGGTAGATACAAGACAATGAATTCTGGTCAGTTCATGATTTATTTTATGATAGTAACACACTCCCAAGTGAGACTATTTTTCATTTTAGCCTATATAAATTTGGTGAACAATGTGATTAAGGATGAGCGTGATCCATGTGGAGGTTATCAGGATAGTGATATCTCTTTAATAAGATAAAATAATAAAGACCCAACATAGTCAGATTCATCTTAAGCATCATAATACCAAGGATCAAAGAAACACACTTTGAATTGTAGTCTTCAGTGATCAACTTATTGTAGTGACACACCAAATTACTTGTATTGAGTAGTGAATAACATTATATACATGTGAAAAAATTTGTTGATGTATATGAAAAATAAAAATATAATGGAGTGACTGATTATGAGATGATCCTATGACTATTTTCATTCTCATTATAATTAAAATCCAGAGACTGATTGGAGAGCTTAGACCCAAACACCATCATTGCATGGGATGTTTTGAGAAGAAAATTGATTTATCATTATTATATGACATCACAATAACTGAATAAGAGGAGAGACCTAAATTAATTAATTTAATATGAGGAAAATAAGGTGGAGAAGATTAGGAAATATTTAAGACCAAGTTAAGGTGTTCTCCTCATCATTAAATGAATTTGGAAATCTAGTTGAAAGATTATTATTATGAGATTCAAATAGAAAGTAAGTAATCCATTAATATATCAACTAGAAATTCATTTATGAATTTGGAATTGGAATATCTTTATACATTGATTCAAAACATGACCTGAAACAATTTCTAATGAATGTAAGACATTATAATTAGGAAATTAGGAGTGCATCATGTTGATTCTTAGAAATTCATACCTATATATTTTTATGGTATTAGAAAGAGGAAAAATAAAATTTCATTGAGTTAACCATGTTTAGTGTATGTGGTTCAAGATAAAAATTTTCTATACTATAAAGGTCCTCATAATTATTCCATGTGTCCTTATAAAAAATCAGTGAAAACATGTATGAAGTTAATTTTTTTGTTACAATAATGGAAATTATAAAAAAAATTATAATTGAAACAGAAGAAATAATAAAATTATTATTTGGGAGGAACTAGGAGATAACCAAAAACTTAATAAGAATATGGTTACACATTGATTCCATGCATATCCTACTTTTATACCAAATGGAGAATCATAAGGATATGGATCTTAGTAGATATATTGACCACCCTCATATCTACAAAAACATTACAAGAACCAAAGTTAGCGAAAAATATTATAATAACTCATATATCATAAAAATATTATCAAATAATTTTTAGCACATATATCTATTAAATTCTCCCAGAAATATAGAGGTATATCATCTTGGTGGAATTAGGTAGATCTTAAAACACTTCTAAAACAATAATATATCCTTTTATTATATTATTCATATTATTTCCTAGAGATCACACTGGGATTTCTTGGGGACATACATAAAAGAAAAGTTAATCCATAAACATTAGTGAGGGTGTAACATGATAAACATGGGATGAGATATCATCTAAGTTAATTATCCTAGTATGTAAATAATAAGGGAATAATCATAAATAATCACATAAAAAACATATGAGTAAAATATCATATGACTAAGGTACATTATAGAGATAATATTTTCAGAATTTTTTTATGTACTTTAATTATTTAAATCCTCCCAATTTAACAATTTGTGATTATTTACATCAGTTTTAGATTCATGGTGTGTTTTATGCAAAAATGTGAAAATTTATTAATTTTGGAATTTTAATCGATTTTATTCACTTTATTATTTTAATCATAACATTTAATATATTTATCCAATTTGAAGGATTATTTTTTTATGATTACTTAATTTGTGGGATTCAATTTGTATTATAGGACCAAAGATAATTTAAACATCCTAAGGCCCACAAAATCAATCAATTTGAAAACTTTTGTTGATGATAGAGTGGACACCACCTCTCTAAATGAGGAATAAAATGGGAGAAATGCCTCAAATTTAGACGATTCAAATTGTGTTGGAAAGAGGACTCGTTTAATCATTTATGCATTAAATTTCAAGGATTTATTCACTCAGTAATGTAGACACTGGATGCTCAAAATATGGATTATGATTTTGAAAACATTAGGGATGATTAAAATTTATGAGTAATTGGGATATAACTTCTTCTAAACGTGGAGGATGGTGCTGAAATTTTGAGGTCAAATGTAAAACATATATTTTTGAAAATTTATAGAATAATGTTTTTCAAGATTTAGTTGTAAATAGTGGAAAACACATATAAACTTGTGAATAAAAATTATGGAACCAAAATTTCAATGGTTGAGGATCTATTATGTTCTAAAACACATTAATGGTCCTTTATGATGCCCTGAAGCCTCTTACATGTCTATAAATAATATTCTAGGGGTGGATTGAAGATGATATCTATTAGTGAGGGAAGATCTGGATAAGGGTCATTTTGCTACTTTATTATTTATATTTTCTTTTCTTTTAGTTTTATTTTCCCATGTAACATAACTTAATAATTTAATTAAATTATCTCCCTTTATTTTTGTTTCATCTATTTTTATCTTACAATAATAATATCAATCAATCCCTATTCTATCTTTTCATTGTGATCTCTCTTCACTTTTTAATAGAAAGTGATAAACCCGAGGCATGTCCCTAGGGTAGGATTTACGATGTTCTTAATTACTGACTGTCAATGCAACATGTTTTTTATATTTTTTTGTGGATGTGAGACTGTTTTAGGGGGGTTGAAAGTCTTCCAACACAAAATTATTTCAAATTTCATTGATTTTCATTGATTTATTACTTTTACCTCCCTTATCTTAGGAAAACCAATCATATGGTGGATCTAGGATTTCCTTAAGGGATGAAATAACATATGGTGGAATATACTCTTTTAGGAATTGAATTCTTGATTGATGTGTTATCTAATTTAATTAATATATGTGGTGGGGTTTAGTGCACTGAAAGCATTCTGAAATCAAACAATAAATAAATCAAAGCAATGTAACTCATTAATGTGGTTTTACAAAATGAACTACCAGATTGAATTTAAAAAACAAAAAATAAATAATGAAAGAGCCCATATATAAATCCATTGAAAATAGACCTTTCTTCCATAATTTTATTTAGTTTACATATAATTTTTTATTTTAATTATTTATTGCATTATTTTACAAAAAAAAATCCACAAACCACCATTTTCATAAAAAATTTAAAAATAGAAATAACATATTTGTCGAATTAGAAATTACTGATTGAACCAAATGCAATGCTCCTAAATTTAGACAACCCTAGTAAACCTCTATGTTGAATTAGGAAAATAAAATTTCTATTTATGTACCCTATGATAGGCATGCGTCAAAACTGATGCTATTTCTGGGGAGGTAAATAGTTATTTAGATCACTTTTTCTAAATTCACATTTTTTAAATATTTTTCTTTATTTTATTTATATAAAAAGATCTAAAAGAACCCTATTTCCATTATGTATTCAAATTCAAATTATTTTTCATGGGAATATTACTCTCTAGTGAAATATTAAGAATAATAATTTGGTTACAGTGATCTAAATGATAAGGTAAAAAGATGATTTATTATCTAGATGACTTGGGGAGAAAAATGGAAAGGACATTTGACTAGGATCTGTCATGAATAAAGCAACCTGAACCTGAGCCAGAGAAAGAACCTGAGGTTATGGTTGAAAAAATTTCACCACTAATAATTGAAAATGAAGAACTTGACGAGGTAAAGGTGGAAGTACATGAAGATTGATTTGTCATCGCTCAACCATTTATAGGAGAGATAGATGGAAAGAATTTTATTTTTGAGCTACATATGGTAGATCAATAAGAACTAGTTGAATTTTGAAATGAACATGAGGTGATAATTGATATCCCCAAACCCTGAAAAGATGAATAGCTACCACCATTGCATATATCCCTAGATCTTGAAGAAGGATCTACCCACTTAGTGTAATTTGAAGAATGAATAGAACAGTCTGACTACCAACCTCTATTCAGTGAAAGAAAACTCAAAGAGGAACCTTTCATATATTTTGGAAAACTTGAATCTACCAAAAGATATAGAATATTTACTATAGGGAGTACAATAAAAGGTCATAATGGCCCTTCCATAAGAATAATAAATTCACAATGCCGACATTAAAAAGGAAGATTTTGAAATTTATACTTCAAATTTAAATTTTGAATCTCCCTTTGATTATTATTTCTATGCATCACATTTGGAGAAACCAGTATATTATGAATAATATATTGAACAAGTATTAATGAAAAAGTATTAGGTTCCATACATCATCGTACCCCTTCAATGAATTCTATACCACATTTTAAGTGGGGGATCTGGTGAGCCCAATACAAGAAATTATCCTAAAAAAGAACAAAGTAATTAAAGTTGGTAAAATTCACATGTGGTTGTCCAAGTACATGAAACTCCACCCAGCTTCAGATTATAGATAATAGTTTGTACTACCCTTTTAGAGGTAGTAAAAATCTAGGTTCCACTAGGGGATCATGATAAATTTTTTGTCAACATTATTTTAAGGAATTTATATTTCATTTTCATTTTTTGACTATCCAAGATGCAACCCACTCACTTTTATATTTTTGATCATAAATTACATGATCCTCATATTTAATAGAGTAATTATCCTTTATAGGAAAATGATTGAATAAGGAATCCCTAAAAATAGTAAAAGGAAGCGGAATAAGCTTCCTAGGAAAGTGAGTTCACTTTCATTATTTATCATTAAAACTCTCTACATTTTTTACCCAATCTTTTTTTAACATTAAACTAGAATTGTATTCCCAAGCATGAATTACTACTTTACTTAAATTATCTAAGAGAGAATAGATTCTTAAGAATCTTGTTATTCTATGTTTTAGATTTCAATGTTAATGATATTGAATTAGTAAAGTGGATAATTGGTTATTTAAAGTAAATATTTGATATTGAAATGAGGACTCATTATTTGAGGTAGTTAGTTGATTCCTATAAATGAAATTTAAATAAATGCTTTCATACTTCATGTTTTTGAAATTCATGAAAATTGAATTTTTATTATTAATCATGCCTTTGGTGATTGTAAAAAATCATATTTCTATTCCCAAGAATATTTATTAACTAAGTACTTCTTATTTATTTTTAATAATATTTCTGGAGTGATCCGAAGATATTTTCCCGACTAGAACATTATTTTAAACATTTCAAAGCTATGACTTTGAGAAAACACATTTAAAATGATGGAGGCGTATTTTGATAAACCACCTAAGCTTAAAATACCACCTTTACATAAATAATTCTTTATCCCATAGAAAACATGAATGAACATTATAGGGATGAGATATTTTTAAGCCATTTTTATCCATTCCTACCTTACTCTTGGTATTTTCATGATATTTTAATATTAAAGTGTTGGGTTAAAGGGAATATTGGTAGGAGGGATGATTTAAATTGTAAGTAAAAATTATGGGGGTACTTATTATGGGAATTAAATAATGTTTTTGATTCATTCATTATACTTCATAATTTTCCCCTCTTTATTTAAAAAAAATTGAAAATGATAAAAAGAACCAAAAATGAGAAAAATGGGTAGTGATTTGGGAAAACCAAATGTCACTATTACTAGACCAATGATTTTTCTCATACATGGTTACGTGTTGGATGTGTTTTTTTATTATAATAATAAAATTCTAAAAAAGAAAAAAAGGAAAACATTCTTTAAAAAACAAATAGAAGTTTAAAAGTATAAGAAAATATATTAGAGAGGGTGCACCGATTTTTATAATGATTTATTTGATCACAAAATTTGCTTTGAGTTTTTGGGATGTGGTATTTGATAATTTGAAGGGGATAATTTAATGATACTTTTATTTTTGATATCATTAATTTTAATTAATTGATAAATGTCTTCATTGATAATTAATCTTTAATGCATTAAATCCTACCAACCTTAAGCCTCAAAGTCATTTGAACCTTTATTGAAATATCATCATGATTTTATGTGACTTTTTTTTTACAAATTAGAGAAGGTATTTCCTTTACAATCATATGGATAAGTAGTATGATATCATGATATGATCATAAATCGACTTGAATTTTATCATTCGTGATGAGAGAAAGGATTGAAAAGTGAGGTATGTCATTATTTGGTATGTTTAATAAAAATGAGTTGAGGAACTTGAATGAATAAAAAGAGAAGTTCCACCATTTTCAAAAAGGAGAAAATTAAAATACATGAATTTATTATTTCATTGAAAAATGGGAAAGTTAATTGATATTTTATGTGACATTTGAAAAGTTTATTTGAAATTTTTTGATTGTTTAATTTTATTTCAATGAAATTTTAATAATTATAGAATTATTTCCGTCTGATATTTAATGTTGAGATTTTATTATTGAGGAAAATCATGGTTTAAGTGTGGGGGAATTGATATATATAATATTTTAATCATTTTTAATATGTATTTAAATTATTATAGCCCTATAAATTGATCAATTTGATCTTATTTTCATCAGTTTTAGATTTATTGTGTGTTTTAAGCTAAAATGTGAAAATTGATTAATTAAGGAATTTTAAATATTTTATTATCTTTTTTATTTTAAGAATAAATATTAAAATATTGATCCAATTTGTGTGATTAATTTTTAGAATTCCTTTATTTTTTGGAATCAACTTTCTCAGCTAGACCTATAGATAATTCGAACATTTAGAGGCCTAAAAAGTCAATCAATTTGAAAACATGTTTGGAGGATAGATTAGACCCCACCTCCTTAAATGAGGAATAAATATTGGTAAACACCTCAAATTGAGGTTATTATAGTTGTATTGGAAATATGGATCATTTTATAGTTTCACCATTAAATTTTATAGAGTTATTCACACATTAAGATGGCTATTGTAAGCTAAAACATGGATGGGGATTTTGGAAACAGCAAGGAAAAATAAAATTTCTGATTAATTATGCTATAACTTCTTCTACATATGGAGGATGAAGCTCAAATTTGGAGGTAAAACGTAAAAAATATAGGTTAATTATAACTTCAAATACATCATAACAATATATATGAGTCTAATTTAACTTAGCCAACACATAACATTATGGGAAAGGATAATTGAACCCAGACCACAGATAACATTATAGATGAGGCTTACTCTACTAGGACCATGCACAGTGATCTCCGGAGATATTCATAATTACATAAGTGATTTAGGAGATATATAATTATAGGTCCACACATTATCATAATGCATCATGCATTTGTGTTCTAGATAGAAAATAATCCCACATAAAGCATAAATATGAAGTAAACCCCCCAAAAAGCATAATAGTACAGAGATTCCAGAAAACCAATAATTAATAAAATATATTTTATGTCTAAAGGTAGGTTTTATTTAGAACTCATATAGAGTTAATAAACATTAAAAGAGTGGAATAACGTAAGAATAATATTGGAAAAAAGTGAGAAAAACTAGAAAATATTCCCCTATAAGCTTCATAAGGATATAATTAAAGGGGTAAAAAAATAGGGAACATAGTTTAATGAATATCCCCAATAAAAGAAATAATTAGTTAATTTAACATTATTAAAGTAAGAATATTATAAAGGTATTAAGGGGAAGAGATATAAATAGATATTGATGGAGAAAATATCTTAAAAAATGGGAATGTGTGAGAAATAAACCCTTACCTCGAGTCCATACTTGCTTTAGAAGCACCTCTAAACTAATGTATAATTGATATAATTAATTAACTAATATATTAAGAAAGTTTTATTATTTATTTTATCTCTTAAAATCCATTTTTATTATTTTTTATTCATTTATTAAATTAGTATCATTTGCATCAACTATTCTGAAATTTTTTAGTTAATGGTTCCAAAACTATAGCGGCTCGATATTTTCATACATAAATATTAAATATTTTTAGAAAAATATTCAGTGAAAAATATTTTGATCCATTCCAGAACTAAAAAGGTTTAGATTATTTAGAGACCCGATATATAATATTATTATTCAAGGAAATATCTTCAATATATCTTATAAATATATTCCCACATTGTACTCTTCCTACGCATACCCGACTTAAAACTTTCTTCATAAGCTGGGGAAAGGAAACATAATAAAGGGTGAGATCAGATGCTTAGTAAGGGTAAGCATGGGAGATATCAATTGATGATTATATGAAATAATAATATAATAATAAGGGTATAATTTCATGAACATAACTTACATTGTTCACACCCAATCTAACAAAGATCATAATCATGAGTTATGGCATAAAACATTATAATTTCAAAAGACAGAAATCATAAGAATGAGAAATCATAATAACTCAATAACGAACCATAATTTCATGTCATAAATGTGTATCAAACTATCATAAGTACATAAACCATTTTATATGTCAAGAATAACTATCATAAAGTCCAGGATCTGGTGGAAATAGGTCCTAAAAAATATGTAATCAAAAAGGGATGAGTCAAGCACTATAAGAGGTTATTACCAAACCAAGAATGAAGTTGACCACAAGTGTTATCCCCTAACATTGGAAAATAATAATCTGGGGCTATGAAAGACCATATCATGCCCATATCCACAACTTCCTTCTTTGAAAGAGCACCTTCAACTTGAGTTGCCCCTCTGTATGAATGTGAGACAATCGAATTGAGCTTTGGGACCCTATTGAGACATTCAACCCAAATAGGTAGGATATGTCAAGTCACATTCCTTGTTCTGGATTTTAAGTGTCATGTTTTACTTCTAGGACCATCTAGTTATTCATCAACACTATTTTCCCCTAGTGGTTCCAACACATCAACTGTTTTCCATAATAAATAAAGTACTTTAAATTGTTTACCATAACTATCTCTTAATATATAGTACTTTACCTAATGCATTAGAGGAACACATATCTCCCAACCATCACATAATTAAAACCATACATATTTATTCCACTAGATCATAAAACATCCATCATATCATCAATTATAACTAGTTCAAAGAAAAAAAGTTACATATTTCATAAAATTATAGAATAACCCATTGAAATGGTTTTCATAAACATCTCATCATCATAAAAATAAAACATATAGATAAATAAAAACAATGGTATCATAAAATAAAATTCCTAGTAAAACACAAGAAAAACAAAATTTTATTGATGTTGATGAATATAAATACGATAAAAATATCATTTGAAATAATTTTGAGGAAAATACCCTTTTCATTAGAAAATCCCCTTTTAATAACTAAAAATTTTCAAAATATTATGGAAAATTTTTTCTCTAAAAATAGTCATGGAAAATTTTAAATGAAGTTTAAAATTATTTATTGTTCATGATGGTGTGTAATTTGTTTCATGTTGTATAATTTAAAAGAAGATATTCCTTTCATATTGTTGTCAAAAAGTACCTCATTCGGGAAATAATAATAAGATTCTTCATAAAATAATTTTTAAAAATTCATCCAAGCATAAAAATGTATTTAAATAATCATAGGATACTCTTAAAATAATTCATTAAAATATTTTTATAAAATATGGATATGTAATAAAAAGTATTTTGGACCGAAGAGAGAAATACAATTGATTTTCCTTAAAACCACTCTTTTAGTCCATTAAATAATTAAAGAAAGGAACATGAATGAAAAAAAATATAATCTAAAGAGATAAAAATAGTATAAGAAAATGAAATGGATTAATTAGATAAGTATCATATAATTTCCTCAATTTAAATTCATGTATAAACAGTCCTGATTAAAATAGTACTAAAAAAAAATCCATTACCACAAATTTTTAATTCCATCATTTTCCTTAAAAAATCATATATAATAAATATTTATTTATTATAATTGTATTAAATAAACATATTAATATATATCACACCATTACTTATTTATTTATGACATATAATCACTCATTTATTAATAATTGTTTCTTAAAATCATCGTTCTAGGTGATAACTACTCTGTTTTCTAAGCATGTTTTGATTTGGAAGTCCCTATCCATATAATTTATCATGATTCCATAATTTATATTATTTTAATAATGGTATCAAAATAATGTATCTTCATTATATACATATTCATAATCATTCATAAAAATTAGAGATATAAAAATGAAATACACCATTCATAGAGACGGTAGGACGTATGTACGCATGAACATTGTTTTCATTTTTCGAAGGATGGAAAAAATAAAAGTAAATAATAATTATAACATCATGTATAATTATTATAAAATATATATCATATAAATTCATTAAGTATTTCCTTATTACCATCCAAGTATAACAGAAATAAAAAACAATAATATCACTTCGTGGAGGTGGTAGTCCATACATACACACAAGCGATATTATCATTTTCTAACAGTTTGGGAGGTAATAATATAGATGTGATATTATGATTCAAGAAGTATAATTAAGTCTTTAAAATAATATATAAAAGTTAAAAACACCATAATAACCATTCAGGAAATATGTTGATGGAAAATGAATTGTATCGTTATGTGGAGATAGTAAGCCGTAAGTACGCACAAGCAATACTTTCACTTTCTCTTTGTTGGGAAAGAGGGTGGACTATGGTGAATTCATAATCATAATAACATTTAAGTATATTTAGTATAAATAATATGTTGTTTTATGAAAAATATCATGGATTTATAGGATATAAAGAAGAAGTAAAAATAATGTCATTGGTTAGGAGATTACCTCTTCTTTGAAAAAACTCCTTTAGATCTCCCCTTAAAGATCATAGGGTTTAAATTTTGGGAAGAAACTAACTTATAGAATGTGAAAAACGAATTATATAATGTAATTTTTTAGGGTATGGTGGATCTATGAGGCTTAAAGTGGTGTAAAGAAGCAAGGGAGGATGTGCCCTTTTATAGTTGAGGTGAGTGGCACATTTAGTATTTCTTAAAAGATTAAATTATAATAAAGTCATTATATATCCCAAATTAACTAAAAATGATAGGTATTAGAATAAAATATTTTATAGGGTTATAATAAAATCAAATAATAAAATGTGGATTGGTTTTGGTGTAATTTTAAACCTTATCATTTTTAGTATCTACTTGGTTAACCTGTAACGCCCCGACCCCAGTTACCCAGAGTCGGTGCATTATTACATAACATTGGAATGATCACAAGAAATATCAAGTCTCGAAAGACCTATTAGTTTAGTAGCCTTGGAATAACTAGATACATTAATAAAGTTTACATTACATCATAAAATGAAAACTACAACAATATAGTCTCTATAGTCCACACTCTTATCCCCCAATACTATCCCTAAAGGTCATTCATAAATTACCTCATCACATCCTGGGAAAAATAAAACATAGAAAAGGGGTGAGCTCAAATGCTCAGTAAGGATAAACGTATAGCGAAAACTTTCATAAATATGAATAAAAATTCAAGGCAATGTATAACTAAAACAAAATCCTTTTAAACTTGAACTTCAACATAGTATGGAAAAAATAAAATGAAATAATGCCAATTACTTATTCACATGGATATTATACTAATTGAATAATCACATGCAATATCAATAACCACTTTCGTAATGATGGAATGCATAATGCCAGACTATCATAACCACATAGCCGAGGCCTCATTCCAAGACTAAAAAAAATATTTTGTCAAGGCCTTGTGCCATGACACTAGTTTGTCTCATTAGACCTATCGATGCATCGAGGAGATATAGAGGGCTCCACCCATCACATATTAAGTCCAATGCATTCCCATATGAAAGGTTTAAACATAACATAAACATTCGTATTAAAACTAGCATATGAAATGTAAATACTTAATCCATAAACCATGAATGGTATAAAAATAAAAAATACATAGTCAAACATATCATAAAACATTCAATAAAATATAGATGTTTTGTATCATAATAAATCATCTTCAAATAAGTGTAAAATCCATCAAAGGATGTTGACATAGATGAAATAAAAACTACTTTTAGAGAAATATCTCTTTGTATTTTGAAATAATTTAAGAGTCATATATTTAAAAAATAAAACATTTTCTTTGAAAATATTCTTATAAGATTTTAAGGGAATCTTCGACGATTTTATAACAGCAGAAAATAGCCCCACCCGCCGTATAAGTAAAAAAACATTCTTACCTTAATTCTGTCGAAAAGGTTAAAAAGGACCATGTTTGGAAAATTACGGAATGATTCCTTTATAAACCACTTACAAAAGTCAACAAGGGTATAAATGACTTTAACCCATATTCTAGTAAATAGTAATTTTTTTTGAATATATTTTTAAGAAACATGGATGTGGATGATAAATAAACCCCAGTACATTATTACGTATAAACAAACTCGGATAATGAAGTGATTGAAAAATAAACTCTTACCTTGTACTTTTCCTTGGTTGGGGTAGGTTAAACTCTGGTATAATGGTTAAATAATTGTTATTAAATTATACAAGAATCATATACATTAATATGATATCACATATGATCTTTTAACATTGCTTTATTAATAATATCTTATAATTATCATCGTTTCGGGTGTTGACATACTCATTTTCTTTTATATGTTTTGTTATGTAATCCATGTTTGTTATGGATAGATTTTATCTTATTCATATCCAGAATTATATTAAGTCCTTAAAAATTATTTTTAAATCATCAAATGAGAATTATACTTGAACGTATACAATGGATAATGAATCTCATCGCGTTCGTTGAGACGGTAGTCCGTACGTACGCACGAGCAACAATATCATTATTTTGATATTAAACTAATATATAATTGGATGGTATATCATATATAGAGAATCATTATCATGTTATATTTATTATTTACATTAATTACACATCATTATTATACCCATCCAAATAATAATTTATTGAATAACAATTACACAACGACGTGGAGACGGTAAGTCGTACGTAAGCACGTATGGTGACATGTCATTAAAAGGATGGATAGAATACTGAATATGGTTGTACCATATTTATAATAACATCAAATTATATAAAATATAATGGAGTTATTATTTTATAATGGTAATAAAAAAGATATAAGAAGTGGAAAAAGAAATGAACTTGAAAAGGGGTGGTGAAATCATTACCTCTTCTTCGGGTTCTTCCTTTTGATTTGATCAAAAGGGCTCCTTAAGTTGGCTTTTTGACTAAAGGAAGACCTCTAGGATGAATTTAGGGAAGTTGAGAGAGTATTTGGGTAGAGTTTGGCCGAGAAAAATGGCTTTGAAGGTGTCAATTAATGAGAAGGGGGAGTTCCCTTTTATAAGAGGGGTGAGGGGAACCTTTGGAAGAGATAGAAATATTATTTTATAATAAATTCATATTCGGTTTCTAATGGCTCAAAAGTAGATTATTTAAAGGTTCAGGTAGATATGGGTCTAAAACCACTCAACCAATAGAATTTATACAGGTTTGGGTCATTATATTAACCTTATCTTTTAGTTTTAACTCTTAGTTAATTAGTTTGACACTTACCATGTCACTTTGTATTTTTATATTATATAGTTAATAAACTTACTGTATACTGCCAAGAGACCCCCCAAGTGATTCATTAATGATACACCTATCATTATATAAGTCTCTTGGACAAACCTTATATTTTTAGGAATTTAATATTAATTAATAATATAATATTTTATTTAAAAACTCTTTTATGTCAATTATGACACTATTTGGAAAATTGATTTTTGTGAAAATCATAACAGAATGATTACTTCGAAAAAAGTTAATTAAATCAATAATAACATGTCATATTTACCTATAAAATTAGTTTCATTCATAAAAAGTCTAAAATTATATTTATTTGGGTATTTATAATATCAATTATTTTAATTTTTCACTATTATGGTAATTACTCCATCATCATTGTGTCATAAATAAATTAAATTATTTAATGTCTAAAAATTATAAATAAAATATAATTATGTAGGAAAACGATTTATATTTCTAATTAATATTTATAATAGAATTTATCCTATGTATAACCCTATATTAAAAATGTTTTAGTAAATAAACTTTGATTTTAACTCTTTTAACTCTTCTTTGAATTAAATAATAATAACTGTCCTAATCTAATCCAAGTGGACCTAAATTAGAATATTTTATTCCTAAGGTTGTTTTTGGTAGAGATACACTTGTCCAGAAGAATTAGTACATGTTATAGGGTAATATTAATATCATTTTTACCCTTAATTACCCTATTTACTTTTAACAGTGGTAAATAAAAGTAAAAAGTTACTATTCACCAAAAATTATTTTCATCTCAATGAACCACATTTTACTACTTGATATTAACCGTGTCTCTCGGATTTTCGAAATTCCACTCACAGAAGTGGTAAAATTAAGTTTTATGAAAAAATCAGTTTTTTTTAACTACCACTTAGTGGTTTCACTATTCATCAAAAAATGAAGTTTTTCAGAAAAATACCAAAAATTCACCCTAGGATAATTTCGATATTCCGAATCCAAAAATGAATTCCATTTTGAAAAATAGAATTTATAAAATTTCAAAAAGTAGGTATTACTATTCATAATGGATTGTTTGATTGGTTATGGTGTGTTAGAACTCGATGTTGCATACAACACACGCTATTGCATTATTCAAAGAGAAGCGTATCGTAGAAGATTGGGGTGTTACATTCTCCCCTCCTTAAAATTATTTCATCCTAGAAATTTCTAGAATACTACCACATGAAATGAATCAGGTGGTTCTTCATCATAAGTTCCTTGAGTTCCCACGTTGCCTCTTCCATCTTATGGTTTCTCCACAAGACTTTTATCAGACGAGTCGTCTAGTTTCTTAGTACTTGTTCTCTCGTATCAAGAATCCTGACGGGCTCTTCGCAATAAGACAGATCGGGTTCCAGTTCTAATTCCTCATAGGTGAGTACATACTTTGGGTCAGGCATGTACTTCCTCAATAGTGATACGTGGAACACATCGTGAACTTTGGAGAGACTTGGCGGCATTGCCAAATGGTAAGCTACAACCCCAATTCGTTCTAGAATTTCGAAAGGTCCGATGTACCTGGGACTCAATTTACCTTTCTTACCAAAACGTATGACAGCCTTCCATGGACATACCTTCAGGAAAACATGATCAACAACTTGAAATTCCAAATCCTTCCTTCGATTATCAGCATAGCTATTTTGCCTACTTTGAGCTGCTTTGATATGGTTTTGGATTACCTTCACATTTTCTATCGTTTCCTCCACCAGTTCTGGGCCTACAAGTTTTATTTCACCAACGTCATCCCAACAGGTAGGTGTGCGACATATCATTTTGTATAACGCTTGATATGGTGCCATCTAAATACTCGAATGGAAGCTATTGTTATAGGAAAATTATAGCAGAGGTAAATATTGATCCCACATACCCTGAAAGTCAAGTGAGCAGGATATCAACATGTCTTCTAAGGTTTGAATAGTTTGTTCTGATTATCCATCTGTTTGAGGGTGGTAGGCAGTGCTCAAATGAAGTTCAGTATCCAAGGATTTCTAAAGAATTTTCCAGAATCTTGAATTAAAATGTGGATCACGATCAGAAACAATCGATAGGGGTACTCCATGAAGTCTCACAACTTCATCAATATATAGTATTTCTAGACGTTCCAGTGGTAGATCTTCTCTTATAGAAACAAAATGTGCTGACTTGGTAAGACGATCAACAATAAACCATATTTCATCATTCCTTCAAGGAGTCTTTGGTATTCCCATGACAAAGTCCATCGTTATATTATCCCATTTCCACTCAGGTATGAGAAGAGGTTGCAATACTCCACCAGGTTGTTGCCTTCCAGCTTTAACTTGTTGAAAAACAATACATATTGACACAAAATCAGCAATATCCCCCTTCATGTTGTCCCACCAAAAATGTTCTTTCAAGTCTCCATACTTTTTGGTGCTCCCAGGGTGTATAGAGAAATTGGAACTATAAGCATCATCCAGCAATTCCTTTTTTAGATCAAGTATATTGTGAACACTAAACCTTTTCCCAAATTTCAAAATTCTATCTTCATACACAAAGTCTCTCAATCTTCCATCATTCACAACTTATTCTTCTTTTTCAATTCTTCATCATCGGTCTGAGAAATCTTAATACTTTCTAGTAAAGATGGTTTGGCAACCATTTGAAAAAGAATTGATGTTTCACCTTCCCTAGTTATTCCCATGTCCATCTTCACTAGATCAATGAAAATTGGATCGCTTTGAATTCTCATATTGTTCAAAACTCCATGGTCTTTTCTGCTCAAATCATCTACCACATTGTTTGCTTTCCCCAAATGGTAGTTTATCATACAATCATAATCCTTGAGTAATTCCAGCCATCTCCTTTGCATCATGTTGAGTTATTTTTGTGAGAAATATACTTCAAACTCTTGTGATCAGTATAAATCTCACATTTTTCACCATAGAGGTAGCGCCTCCATATTTTCAAAGAAAAGATCACTGTTGCTAACTCGAGATCATGAGTAGGATAGTTTTGTTCATGAATTTTCAACTGTCGTGATGCATAGGAAATAACCCTATCATTCTGCATAAGGACAAAACCAAGTCCTTTCGCCGATGCATCACTATAAATAAGGAACCCATCATTCCCCGATGGTAGAGTAAATATAGAAGCATTGACTAATCTTCTTTTCAGTTCTTCGAAACATTCTTCACACTCGTTTGTCCAAACAAATTTATCTGATTTACGTGTGATCTTCATTAATGGGTTTTCCAATCGGGAAAAATTATGGACGAAATGTTGATAATAACCTGCCAAACCAATAAAACTGCGTACCTCAGTTATACTCGTAGGTGCTGGCCATTCATGGATTGCCTTGGTCTTTGAAGGATCAACATAGATTCCATCTTTAGAGACAATATGGCCAAGAAAAAAATCTCATGAAGATAGAATTCACACTTTCTAAACTTCCCATATAATTCATGTATTCTCAGAGTCTTTAGGATAATTCGCATGTAATTTTGATGATATTCATATCTTTTGGAGTATACCAATATATCATCAATAAATACAACCAAAAATTCATCGAGATATTCCTTGAAAACTCTATTCATCAGATCCATGAATACAGAGGGTGCATTAGTCAATCCAAAAGGCATTACTGTAAACTCATAATGCTCGTACCTGGTTCGAAATGCTGTCTTCAGAATGTCTTCCTTCTTCATACACAACTGATGTTATCTAGATCGAAGGTCAATATTTGAAAAGTATTTAGCTCCATGCAGTTGGTCAAATAAATCATCAATGCGAGGTAGGGGATACTTATTTTTTATTGTTATATTATTGATCTCCCTGTAGTCGATACATAACCTCTTATATCCGTCTTTCTTTTTAACAAAAAGAACAGGGGCTCCCCATGGAGAAACACTAGGGTGAATAAATCCCTTACTATTCAATTCCTCTATTTGTTTCTTTAGTTCAAATAGTTCTATAGTGGCCATTCTATAAGGGGTCTTTGATATAGGCCTTGATCCAAGAATAAAATCAATGGAAAACTCAACTTCTCATTTTGGAGGATGTCCAGGTAAATCTTCCGAAAAACCATCTACATATTCTTTCACAATAGGAACATCCTCTATTTGAACATTCCTTTTCCTCACCCACAATCATTTCATTCTCTTCCTCCCCAATAATTGAATTTAGTTGAGCTACTGGGGGTGGATCTATATAAGAATTAGGTGGTGATGATTCTGCTCTAAAGATAAGGTGTTCTTTATCATCATCATCAAAAATCGTAACCTCCTTCATCTTACAATAAATATTCGCATCATGGTCCTAAGGACAATCCATACTGAGGATTATATCAAACTCAATCATAGGTATGATGATGAGATCAGTGAATTAAAAATATTTATGTGCTCTAATGGGGACTGATTCACAAAAATTTGTTGTAATGATACTTCCCTTAAGAGTTTTAACTGACAACTACCTTGTTAAATCAAATTGGAAATATCTAATTTTCTTAGAAAACTGTGAAGATATGAAACAATGCGATGATCTAGAATCAAACAATGCATTTTCTAAACTTGAGGAAACCATTAAATTACCTGGCACCAAGTCTTTCGGAGATTCTACCTCAGTAGTACTGATAGCATAAGCTTGGCCTTGATCCCTTGGCCTTTTCTGAGGTAAGTTCCCCTGACTCTTAGGACATTCATTTTCAAAATGTCCCATCTCCCTGTAATTGTAGCATTGGACATCGGTAGCTTCCTTCTTCCCCTTGCAATCACGAGCTTGGTGGCCTTTTTCACCACACTTGTAACAGACTCCTATTCCTTTTATGGAAGTACCAGTGTGTTTATTCCCACATTTAATGCAGGATGGATATTCAACTTTTCATTTCTTCCCTTTATTTCCATTACCAGATTGATCAGCAGATCTCTTCTTCTCTTGCTTTGCTTTAAAGTTATATGACTTAGAGAATTCTTTCTCTGTCTTGATAGCACATGAGACAATGTCTTTGTACGATGAGAAGTATTGTGAGACTAATGCTCGATGGAGAAATGGTTTTAACCCATCAAAGAAACAATCAATCTTACTTCTTGGGTTACGTATATAATCTCCAGCATAACTTGATAACCTTGTAAAGTTAGCCTCATACTTTGTGACATTCTCATGCACCTTTTGTCTCATACTCAGAAATTGCCTTTCCATATCTGGTTGATGGTCACAAGGAAATTATTTTTCTAAAAACTGATCTTTGAAATCCCTCCATTACATATTTGATACTTCATCATCTTCTTTCATGTTTTGAATCAATGACCACCATTGATCAGCATCTCTAGTGAGGCGGTAAACTGCCATGATAAATTTTTCCCCTTCACTACTTCCCAAAGCCTGAAATATTTTCTCTACGGAACTTATACATTGCTCAGCTACCAATGTATTTGTACTCCCATTGAATGTTGGTGGTTTTTTCCTCATGAAGCGATCTAACATTGATCTTCCACGCTGTGGATCAGGGTGCTTCAAACAGGTAAGGTTATTATTCATAACCTGAGTGAGTTGTCCCAGTTTGGTGATTAGTTGATCAGCACCAGTTGCATCACCAAATACACTATAATTATCTTGAGCAGGAGGTAAATCCCTACATGGAGTGAGTTCATTGATATGGTTTCCATTTCTTCCACTAGGCGCCATTTCTAAACAATGGCATAAACTAGATCAATTTATGAATCAAAATACATAATTCCATACTTATAAAACACTTAACATAAATTGAACTATTTATGGATATAATCCATAATCATAAAAATGTTTTCTTTGAGGAAGTATATACTCATAAACCATTTATAATGATTTTTAAATAAAATTATAGTTATCCTAAGCATATCCCCCGGGAGTGTCGTAACCAAGAGTGCAGCAAAGCCCGTTTTCGTGCACCAGTTCCCATTCGAGTCTAGCTCAAAGCGGTGTATTCAGGGTTTACCCCTAGGTACATCTGTGCCAGATCCTCCTCTACCTTCTCGTATCCAGACAGGGATATATTGCTTAGAAAACTCCCAAATTCTCTACAATACCAAAATTCTAGGAAGTTCTTCTATACTAATCCTCAAAGTCCATCTTAGGTCCATGTGCTCTAATCAGAGTTTATCTAAATCTAGCTTCCATGGTTTTTACTAAACTTCCTCTGATACCAACTGTAATGTCCTGAACCTAGTTACTTAGAGTCGGTGCATTATTACATAACATTGGCATGATCACAAGAAAGATCAAGTCTCGAAAGACCGATTAGTTTAGTAGCCTTGGAATAACTAGATACATTAATAATGTTTACATTACATCAAAAAATGAAAACTACAAAAATATAGTCTCCATAGTCAACAATCTTATCCCCTCATACTATCCCTGTAGGTAATTCATAAATTACTTCTTCACATCCTGGGAAAAATAAAACATAGAAAAGGGGTGATCTCAAATGCCCAGTAAGGATAAAAATATAGTGGAAACTATAATAAATAAGAATAAACATTCAAGGCAATGTATAACTAAAAAAATCCTTTTAAACTTGAACTTCAATATAGTATGGAAAAAATAAAATGAAATAATTCCATTTACTTATTCACATGGATATTCTACTAATCGAATAATCACATGCAATATCAATAACCACTTTCATAATGATGGAATGCATAATGCCAGACTATCATAACCACATAGCTGAGGCCTCGTGTCAAGACTACAAATAAGATTTTGTCAAGGCCTTGTGCCAAGACACTAGTTTGTCTCATGAGACCTACCGATGCATCGAGGAGCTATAGCAGGCTCCACCCGTCACATATTAAGTCCAATGCATTCCCATATGAAAGGTTTAAACATAACATAAACATTCATATTAAAACTAGAATAGGAAATGTAAATACTTCATCCATAAACCATGAATGGTATAAAAATAACACATCCACAGTCAAACATATCACAAAACCTTCAATAAAATATAGATGTTTTGTATCATAATAAATCAACTTCAAATAAGCATAAAATCCATCAAAGGATGTTGAAATAGATGAAATCAAAACTCTTTTTAGAGAAATATCTATTTCTATTTTGAAATCATTTAAGAGTCATATATATAAAATAAAACATTGTATTTAAAAATATTCTTATAAGATTGTAAGGGAAGCTTCGTTGATTTTATAACGGCAGAAAATAGCCACTCCCGCCGTATAAGTTAAAAAAACATTCTTACCTTAATTCTGTCGAAAAGGATAAAAAGGACCTTGTTCGGAAAATGACAGAAAGATTCCTTTATAAACCACTTATAAAACTCAACAAGGGTATAAATGACTTTAACCCATATTCTAGTAAATAGTATTTTTTTGAAATACATTTTTAAGAAACATGGATGTGGATGATAAAAATATCCCCATATATTATTACGTATAAACAACCTCAGATAATGAAGAGATTGCGAAATAAACCCTTACCATGTACTTTTACTTGGATGGGGTAGGTCAACATCCTGTATAATGGTTAAAGAATTGTTATTAAATTATACCAGAATCATATACATTAATATGATATCACATATGATCTTTTAACATTACTTTGTTAATAATATCTTAGAATTATCGTCATTTCGGGTGTTAACTTACTCATTTTCTTTTATATGTTTTGTTATTTAATACATTTTTTTTATGGATAGATTGTATCTTATTCATATCCATAATGATATTAAGTCCTTAAACATTATTTCAAAACCATAAAATGAGAATTAGACTTGAATGGATACGATGGAGAATGAATCTCATCGCGTTCGTGGAGACGGTAGTCCGTACGTACGCACAAGCGACAATATCATTCTTTTGATATTAAAATAATATATAATTGGATGGTATATCATATATTCTGAATCATTATCATGTTATATTTATTATTTACATGAATTAAAAATCATTATTATACCCATCCAAATAATAATTTATTCAATAACAATTACACCACGACGTGGAGATGGTAAGCCGTACATACGCACGTATGGTGACATGTCATTCAAAGGAAGGATAGAATACTGAATATGGTTGTACCTTATTTATAATAACATTAATGTATATATAATATACTGGAGTTATTGTTTTATAATGGTAATAACAAATATAGAAGAAGTGGAAGAAGAAAAGAACTTGAAAAGGGGTGGTGAAATTATTACCTCTTCTTCAGGTTCTTCCTTTTGATTTGATCAAAAGGGCTCTATAAGTTGGATTTATGACTAAAGGAAGGCCTCTAAGATGAATTGAGGGATGTTTAGAGAGTATTTGGGCAGATTTTGGCCGATCCAAATGGATTTGAAGGTGTGAATTAATGAGAAGGGGGAGTGCCCTTTTATAAGAGGGGTGAGGGGCACCTTTGGATAAGCTGGAAATATTATTTTATAATAAATTCATATTCGGTTTATAATGGCTCCAAAGTGGATTATTTAAAGGTTAATGTGGGTATGGGTCGAAAACCACTCAACCAATATAATTTAGACAGGTTTGGGTCATTATATTAACCTTATCGTTTAGTTTTAACTCTTAGTTAATTAGTTTGACACTTACCATGTCACTTTGTATTTTTATATTATATAGTTAATAAAAATACTATATACTTCCAAGATACCCCCAAGTGGTCCATTAATGATACACCTATCATTATATAAGTCTCTTGTCCGAGCCTATTGTTTTTAGGAATTTAATATCAATTAATAATATAATATTTGTTTTAAAAACTCTTTTTTGTCAATTTTGACACTATTTGGAAAATTGATTTTTGTGAAAATCATAACAGAATTATTACTTCGAAAAAAGTTAATTAAATCAATAATAACATGTCATATTAACCTAGAAAATTAGTTTAATTCATAAAAAGTCTCAAATTATATTTATTTGGGTATTTATAATATCAATTATTTTAAATTTTCACTATTATGGTAATTAGTGCATCATCATTGTGTCATAAATAAATTAAATTATTTAATTTCTAAAAATTATAAATAAAATATAATTATGTAGGAAATATTTTTATATTTCAAATTAATATTTATAATTGAATTTATATTATGTATAACATTATATTAAAAAAGTTTTAGTAAATAAACTTTGATTTTTACTCTTTTAACTTTTCTTTGAATTAAATAATAATAAATGTCTTAATCTAATACAAGTGGACCTGAATGATAATATTTTATTCCTAAGGTTGTTTCTGGTCGAGATACACCTGTACAGTAGAATTAGGGCATGTGTTAGGGTAATATTAATACCATTTTTACCCTTAATTACCCTATTTACTTTTAACCGTGGTAAATAAAAGTAAAAAGTTACTATTCACCAAAAATTATTTTCATCTCAATGAACCAAATTTTACTCCTTGATATTAACCATGTCTCTCGGACTTTCGAAATTTCACTCACAGAAGCGGTAAAATTAAGTTTTATGAAAAATTCAGTTTTTTTAACTACCACTAAGTGGTTTCACTATTCATAAAAAAATGAAGTTTTTCAGAAAAATACCAAAAATTCACCCTAGCTAATTTCTATATTCTGAATCCAAAAATGAAGTCCATTTTGAAAAATAAAATTTATTAAATTTAAAAAAGTAGATATTACTATTCATAACGGCTAGTTTGATTGGTTGTGGTGTGTTAGAACTCGATGTTGCGTACAACACACGCTATTGCATTATTCAAAGAGAATCGTACCGTATAAGCTTGGGGTGTTAATAACCAATTATAAATTTAACCACAATAATGCCATTTCACCCTCAAAAGTGTTATAATTTTACATATAAGGTGAAATTTGGATCTTAAATGTCAAAGGTATTAAATTTTAGACCATATATTATCCTCATTATCCTCTTTCATGTTTTTTATATTTTTTAAATAATTTAATAAATATTAATTTTATAAAATATAATCAATATCCATTTTGGCATTATTACATTAATTTTAATTAAAATACATAATGAAAAATTTGGAATTAGAATATAATAATTAACAATAAAAATATATAATATTAATATATAAAATTCATGGAATACATTAAACTAGTGAAATTATATCCCTTTTAAAATTTTTAATATCATCTATTTTATTTTTCCATTAATTTAATAAGTACAGTTTCAGTATTGTGTAAGAATATAACGAACTTATTTAGTGCCTAAAAATTAGAAATAAAATAAAATAATGAAAATAATTTTATTATTCTTAATTTTTTTTATTAATAAAATACCTTTTCCCCCTATTTGGACACATAATACATGTTTAAAACTATGAGAGTGAAATTTTATAACTTTATTTGATTTTAATAATATATTTGTCATTTTCAAGGGCGCGTGTCCATTAAAAAAATAAAAGTAGAGAATAAGGCGATAATAGTATAACTAAAATCATCCAATAATTATTATTATAAATAATTATTGCCTTATAACTTTTTCATTACCTAGATTAACCCGATTTACCCTTTATTGAGGTGATAAATTTTACCACATTTACTATACATATTGACCCAAAATGAAAGGGTCCTATTGAAATTTTTTTAACCTTATAATTCTAAATATGGAATCAGTTTTATCGAATTAAATACCTTTAAGTGATTGAAATTAATTTTAAAATAAGTGTGCAAAATGAGATGAAAAATTCTTTTTTTAAAAAGTTATTTTTTACGAATAAAACTTGTTTTATTCTTATCATATGCCCATAAATTCATAAAATGAATGTTAATTTTTCTTATGGAATATATAATATAATAATTTCATTGAAATAATTCACTAATAATTACTAATAAAAATATATTTCTCACATTAAAAACAAATTTTTAGAAAAAACATCACTTTAATTTTCAAATTATTTTTATTTTCAATTATAATCATTTGATAAAAAATGAACTCATTTCATAAATGTGTAGACCATATATGTTTTCATAATTTAGTTATAACTATTAATATATTCCAATCCATAGTCTAGGTGATAAAAATAAAACAATAATATTTTAACAGTATATCACGGTTTGCTTAAACTCGGTGTTGCATGTGGCACAAGCTATTGAAGAAATAAAAATATTTAAATGGAAATATTTTTCAAAAATTTCAGGGTGCTATATTCTACCCCACTTAAAATGAATTTCTCCCCCAAAATACATCACTCCAATACAAAAAAATAGGATATCTTTATTTCATTACATCATCAGTTTCCCAAGAAGTTTTTTTTGAATTTGTAGTTTCACAAGAGAATGTTAACTATAAGAGCAGTTTTATTTCCATATCAATTTATCTCCTTGATCCAAGATTTATACTGTATATTACTCTTAGGAAATATCACAACCTATTGGTACTACCTCAGAGTTTAGTACATGTGAATAATCAGTTATGTACTTCCTCAAGTGAGATACATGGAACATGTCATGGAGTTGAGAAAGTTTTGGTGGAAGCATTAAGCGATATGATACCTTCCCTAATCTATCAAGAATATCAAAGGGGAAAATATATATAAGTAGAATATTTCATTTCTTATTGAATCTCATAACATTATTCCATGTTGAATTTCATGTAAAACCTTATCATCAACTTCATATTTTAGATCATGTCAACGATTGTCAGCATAACTCTTTTGTTGAATCTGAGCCACCTTGATGTGTTGTTGAATAGTTATAACTTTTTATTCCATTTACAAAAATAGATCAAGTACCAATATATTTTTTTCTCAAACTTCATCCCATTACATTGAAGTTCAACACTTATTTACATAGAGGTATTCATAATGAGTCATTTGAATGCTTGTGTGAATGCTATTATTATAAGAAAATAAAACAATAGGAAGGTGTTGATCCTAGACACCTTTGAAATCCATAAACCAAGATCTCAAAATATCCACTAGGTTTTGAATGGTTCTCTCAGATTTACCATATTTTTTGGTATGATACAATGTACTAAAACTTAACTTTGTTTCCAAATCCTACTAAAGCATTGTCAGAACATTGAGGTAAACCTCATATCTTGATCATATACGATTAAAAGTGGAACTCCATGCAAACTTACCACTTGCTTAATTTATATTATATCAATTTGATCAAGATATAAATATTCTCTAATAGAAATTAAGTGTGATGAATTATTAAGGAGATCAACTATAACCCATATATAATTATGGTCTTTATATATTTTGGGGAGTCCAATGAAACAATCCATGGTGATGTTTTCCCATTTCCATTCTAGTATGTGTAATGGGTGTCACATCCCTTTAGAATTATATCTCTAATCCTTAACTTGCTGACATTCCAAGAACTGAGATACAAATTCTTCAATATCTCTCTTCATTTTTTTCTGACCAAAAATACTCTTTTAGGTATTTCTACATCTTTTTAATTTTCGGATGAATAAAGAATGATGAACTATAAGCCTCATACAACAACACATTTTTTTAAATATGTAATTAAGAGGACACATACGTGGTTCCTGAACATTATCATTTCCTCACAAGGTTGAACTCATGAACATTTTCACCTTCTTCTATAGCTCTAAATATTCCTTTTTCACCACCTTAATCCTCAAATGGATAGATGGTTGACAATTTATTTGAAAAGATAATATTTCTCCCCTTCCATAAATATTTCAAAATCTATACGATATAAATCTAGAAATATTGGATATTTTGTTATCCTCATCATAGATTGGATAACTTGGTCTTTTTAACTCAATGCATCTTCCACCTTATTCACCCACCTTGGGTGACAATGAATAGATTAGTTGTAATATTCAATTATATCCAACCATTTTCTCTAGAGTATATTCAAATTTTTCTAAGTGAATATATACTTTAAAATTTTGTGATCAGTATACATATCACACCTTCCTCTATAAAAACAATTCTTTTATATCTTTAATGAAAAAATTATAGCAGCTAAATCGAAGTCATGATTTGTGTAATTTTTATCTTAATCCTTTAATTATTTTGAGGCATATGAAATCACCATATTTTTTTCCTAATAACACATCTTAGTCCCATATTTGATTAATTTATATAGATAAAAAATATTTCACCACTATAGGGTAGTGTAATCACAGCTATACTAACCAATATTATTTTCATCTCCTTGAAATTATTCGAACATTCCTCCATCCACATGAACGTAACCCCTTTCAGAGTAAACTTGGTGATTGGATTAGATAATCATGATAAATATCACAAAAAACATTGATAATATCCATAAAATCCAAGAACACTATAGATTATGGTTTGCAAGGTTTGCCTAATTCATTTCTTAATAAATTCTATTTTTTAATGATATACTAATATACCCTTAATTGAGAATATATGAACCAAGAATGAAACTTTTTGAAGATAAATTTAAATCTTGTAAATTTTTTCATAAATATTCTCCTTAGGGTAATTAGCATAATCCTCAAGTGATATTTATGATATTCTTTACTCTTGGAATATATAATAATATCATCTATAAATATCACCATAGTCTAATCAAGGTAATATCTAAAGAATCTATTAATTAAATCCATAAAAATAGTTAGGGAAATAATAAGACTAAAATGAGTCACTATAAATTCATACAATTCATACCTTTTATGAAATACCTTCTTGCGTATATCCGCTTTATTGACCCTTAATTGATGATATCCAAAATGAAGATTAATCTTAGAAAAGTATTGTGCTCGATGTAGTTGTTCAAATAAGTCATCAATATGGTGGAGATGATACTTTTTCTAGATAGCAATATTGTTAAGTTCTCAATAATTAATTAAAAGATGCATTGACCCATCTATCTTCTTAACAAACTGAATAGGTTCAACCCATGGTGATGTACTAGGGTGTATGAATACCTCTTCAATATTATCCAAGAGTTTTTTTTTCAATTCACACAACTCAATTGTTCCCATTCTATAAGGATTCTTTAAAATGGGCATAACGCCCGATATAAGTTCTATTGAAAACTCAATTTCTAGATTCATAGATAGACAAGATAGTTCTTATAGAATGAAACAAATTATCCTAGAATATGTGTATACATGATGTTGAGTTTCTCCCCTACCTTCTAAGATAGATAACCTTAATGGATTGTAATTAAGACCTGTAGGATGGAAACAATTTCCATTGTAAGTTCACATTCATACTCACCTTAATAAATGATCATAGGTTTATTTAGAATATGAAATATGACTTCCCTTTATAAATAACTTATATTGGCTCCATATAAAAAAATCTAATAAATGATTAGAATCACTTAAAATTAAACCAAATTGAGAATCCCAATAATTAACGGAAGTAATTTACCATAAACATCAATCAAAGAGGAACTTTAGAATTGATATGTGGCCATCGTACCATTGGAAGTTGAACACAGCTAGCTCAACATCTAATCACTGAGGTGATATTGTGGTACCCTTAGTAAATTTATATTATATAAAATAATCATTAGATCCATAATCAAATAATACATCAATAATTATAGAGTGGATGATAAGTGTGCCTTTTACCATGTCATTATCATAACTCACTTTGGAATTCATGATCACATGAGATTTTTATTTGTCTTTGGGATTAAGAGATTGTTAATGAAAATCATAAAAAACCTTTATATTCATGCACCAGTTGGCATAATTCCCATATTCCTTACATTTTAATCATTGGATTGTGGGTGTGTAATTAGTGAGTTCATTCTTTTATTCCATTGAAATAATCAAAATATTAATCCCTTTTTTACATTTAAAGACTTTATAAGCTACCTTTACACATTTTAATAACCTCTGGGTTCCATTCAAGAAATTAACTTAAGGTTTCCTCAAACTTTTTTGGCATATATATGGTTGAAATTTCATTCCACCATGCGATTTATTTTAGTTTTTATGGAACTCGAAATTCCGTTTCTTATGGGAATTGTGAGAATCTCCAATTTCCACTTCTACTTTGAGTAATCATTTAAAAATTTATTTATAGCTTCAAAAGTCTCTTATAGCTAATTCATTTTATAGACTTGGTTTTAATCCACCAAAGAATCAATACATTTTAATTTCAGGATTGATAATTAAACCAGAGTCATACCTTTCAAGTATTATAAAATTTTCCTCCTCGGTACCAATGGATTCATTATCCTTTTACTTAAGGTCAAGGAATTACTTCTCTATATTATTATATAGAATAAAAGGCATGATCTTATTGAATAATATCCCATTAAACGAATCCCATTCCATGGATTCAATTTCTTTATCTTTCCTTGTATTTTTAGTAAAATTACACAATTGATCTACATTACCTTTTAGATGAAAAACAAACCGGAAAACCTTTTCATGTCCTAAGAATTGAAGAATATAAAATATTTTATCAATGGTACTGATCCACTATTCTACCACTAGTGAATCAGAGGATGTACTAACATAAGGTGTATATTTCCTCAGGAGAGATTCAATAGTATGTTATTACTTATTTTTATCATTTGGAATCTCAGAATAATTCATATCTTGATAAAGTTTTTTGATCGTAGTAGTAATATTCATCATTCTAGCTCCCATAACATTTGGTTTCTCAGGTGGTAAAAAGTTTCATTTCCTATCAAATTAAGCATTAACATGATTCCTTAATGTTACAACTATAGAATAAAACTCAAAACCATGGTTTGAGAAACAATAATAATTATGTAAAAACACATAATCATGAATAATTATTTATAGAATGTTTTTATCCCGAAACATTCTTTTATGACAAATTTGGTTTAACATAGGTCATTCATGATCAATACCAAAACTTTAGGATTTTACCATATACATAGACACATACCTAGGGTTTCTATAATTTTTTTCAAACCTAATATCCAAATATTAACTAAACCTGGATCTGATACCAACTATAGAAGCCTTATCTTTCATAATTAAATATTAAATATTTTTAGATGAATATTTGATTCATAATAGTTTAATACATTTCATAACCATAAAGGTTTAGAGTCATTGGAGACTATATACAAAACATTATTATTTTGTGAATGATCTTAAAAATCTATCATAAGTATCTTCCCACATAGTAATATTTTTAGGAATACCCTACATAAAAATTTCTTCATAACTTGGGGAAAGGAAGGATAATAAATGGTGAGTTTAAATGCTCAATAACGGTATGTGAGATGTATTTCATTGAACTTTGTGTGAATTTAAATATCTATAAAACCTATATATTACTAGAAATTTAATGAGAAGGAGTATCATATCCATATAGAAGGAAATAAGAATTGTGTAACAAAAAAAAGTAGAAAAAACAAAAAAAACTATAAAAGTGTAAGTGGTGTTTTGTAATAGAAAATGAGAAACAAGTGTGATGTGAGAGAATAATGAGAAGGATTATCACATAGTACTATTCTTGGTTTTTTTGGAATTCATCCAGGGATTTTATTTTTATTTTTCCCAATTCTCACAACCTCTATTTCATGGCATTCATAAGAAAATTCATTTCATTTTTTCCTTGATTCATCATCCCAAGTGGTTAAGAAAAACATTCCAACATGATCTGTCACTCTTTCATGTGAGAATTAAAATCTCCTATAAATTTTATCCTATCCAGCTGAAACCCGTTACTAGATTTTCCCAAATGAGCCTTAGCCACACCAACACTGCACACAACAGTCAACAATGACCAAAATTGTACAATATTATTAAGTAAAACTCAGTTCTTGTTTGATTCATATAGTTCACACTAAAGTTCAGAATCAACTCATAATGGAGATAATTCATACCATGATTCCTTCTTTAATTCTACTTTAACCTCAATTAATTTAAAACTCATATCAACCCCATGATTGACATCTAGGGTCTTCTGTGCATCAAAGTCATGGAGAGAATAAACCAAAATTTCCTTCATACATATTATAAATGAAGAAATAAAAAATGACTATAGATCAAAAAAAATAAATTCTTCCTTATTCAATTAATAATTATATATCCAATTGGAAAAATTGATCTTTATCCACAGTCATCTGGTGGCATGATCCTCACAGAAATGTCATCAATATTGATTCAGAAGCCTTGTTCCCTATTTGGTCATATTAAACCTCAGTGACATAGTTTCAAATCATTGGAGAATTTTCTCAAACATTTGAGGAATGATCTTGAAGGAACCCATGGTAAAACAATTAAGGAACTCAACACCCCATCTCCATCTTCCTCGATAAGTCTACATAGGGAAAAAAGTGAACACCAACTCTACTACAACTTCAATCTTAGATCGACTTAAATAAATATTGATTGCATTTGGTTTTTCATGGGAATCACTACCTCAATGAGGGAAGAACGACTATCATATATTGTGGTGTCATCCCTTGAAGAATCATCAACAGAAATCATCTACAATCAGCTTCAATGGTGACATTGGCTCACTGGTTTGGACAAATCGACAATGACCTAATCTTTAATGGGATCTTACAAATTTGGGTAACCAAAATCCTATCTTGGTGACATCTGGTCTAAATATATTCACTGGAAATTAAAAATCATGATTCATTGATGAAATTTTGAGGATTCAATCTCTATAAAAAGCTTCAGCTTCGATGGGTTTGGTGGTAGTGCCAAAACAATTTCATATTCTTTCTCAAATTGATTTTTGGTTCATCAACAAAAATGATCAGATTTAGTGAACTCAAACCCATTTCAGATAAAATCATCTTGGATTTGAATGAAAGGCCATGGTTAATCTTCAACTTCGATAAATCTTCCTAAATAAAATTAGTTTTTTCTCAATAATTCATCAAATATTCATTTCATTACCTTCAAAGTCTCAACTTCTTATCTGTGATCGATTTCGTTGAACACTTCTCAATCAGGCTGTCCATCGATGGTTTCAAACCCTTTTGTCTTCATCAATTGATCAGTTCACCCAAATTAATGCTTCCCTGGTTTATCACCTTTGACCAGCTCAGGGTCAATTGATTCAACTTTTTGGGTGTTGTTTTAATATATAGGATTTGAGAGGAGAACTCGGTAAGATAAATCATCTTACATAGTATCATCTTAGGTGGTCCTTCAAAAAATATATTATGGTCCTCATAATTTAAATTCTCTTATACTAAGGACATCCAGTAGATATTTATTTTATTCTATAACCAATTTGTATCTTTCACAATATAATATTTTGTCTTACACAGTAGGAGGATTACATCATATTTTTTCTTACATGGAAAACTAGTGTAAATTATCTTATTGAAAATTATCCAATCCATTACTTGTAAATTTGATATTACATGGGTTGTATAAAGCTACAATAATATAAGTAATTCCCTGTACTGCAGATAAATAAAATACAACCATTACGAAATATAAAAGAAATGAAATAAGAATGAAATAAAATAATGGATGATTAAAATTAATTTATACTATTTATATTGAAAAAATAATATAAGATTAAAAATTAATAACAATTCAATTAAAATATCAAATTTATTAATTAATAAAATTAATAGATAAAAGATAGAAAACTATGAAATAATTGATTTAAAAAAATGTAACAATATTTTAAATCATTATTTAATTAAATTTAATTAGATTTAATTAAAATTTTAACAAAATATAATTAATTAATATATTGAAAATAAATAAAATGTAAATAAATATTATATACACAAAATAGAAAATTAAATAATACTCAATGAAATAATAAGACAACAATTAAAAAACAGATAAATAAAATAATAATAATACATAATTAAAAGCATAAACAATTAAGTGATTTAATAATAAAATGAATGTTTTTATAAAAAATTTCACTAGATAACTAAATCTATAAAAAACATACCTAAAATACATAATTATACAGATTAATGTTAAATCAATCATTAAAAAAATTGACAACAAAAGATATGTGAAAAATGTATCAATTTAATAATGCATCAAGTTCCCCCACACTTAATACATTTTTTGTATTAAGCAATATTTAGTTACATTAAATGGTATGAAATAAATATCAAAATGGAGAAACTAAAATTCCATGAAGAATTAATTTTCAGGGTGATTTTCCCTTATAGGCTGTCTCCAGTAGTAAAAATAAATATCCTGCCAAATTGAATTTCATCGTTGAAAAATTGGATGTTATTTTACAAAAATTATTGTAATTGAAGATTAGAAAGATAATTTAACAAATTTAAATTTGGGTCCAATTGAAAGTATAAAATTATCTTTTCCTCTAGTTGAACATAATCACATAATTTAAGAAGGAAAAACAAATAGCTTAACTATTGGATGAGGTAGAGTAAATTTTTTTGGTGGAATAGATTAATCTTCCAACCGTTTGATGAATAAATAATGAAAAAAAATTAATTAATGAGTTTAAATTGGATTAGAATATTAATTTCATAGTTCATTTAGATTCACATCTTATGAGTAAAATTTAGATTAAAAAGTTCCTAGTGAATAATAATTGTACAATATTTTCCCAATATTTTATCAAAATCAATTTTTCTAAGAGGGAAGGAAAAATGATTTGCCCAATTAAGTCAAATTTGTATTAAAGGTTTACTATATCAAAGTGGAATCAAAACCCTTAAATGTGAGAAAATCTTTCACCGAGGGAAAACTCTTAAACGATTCATAAAAACTCACATTTTAAAAAATTTGAGGTTTTAATGGGATTGAATTATAAAATAGTTAGAAACTCACAATTAAATACCCATTCCACACACTTAAATCCCAAAATTTTACCCATTGTTGAAATAATGGTGGAAGAAAAATTCTGAAAGTGTAAGTTCTGAAATAGTTTAAATTCAGCAGTGAAAGTTTACTTTTTTAGGGTCACATTGATGTTAAAAATTAATTTCCCACATAAAAACCGCAATCTCATCATGCACAATAATTTTGTTGGTCACAAAAAGTGTTTCAACATAGAATAAAGAATTTACGATGATGTTTATTTTCATACTATTCAAAAATTATATTCAAAATAGCAGATTAAATTTCATACAAATGTTGTTTTTAAGAAAACACAATAGTCAACAAAAGACAAAATGACCAAAGTACATGGAAATAAATATAAGATGAATCATATAACTCCAAAATTTATTTTCATAAAGTAACAACACAAACTAATATAAATTAACAAATAGATTTTAAAGCACTAAGGATTAAAAAAATCCAAGAAAGTACTCCCCTGATATGAAGAAGTGTTTCATATTGTTACATGAACAAAAGACTCCATTTTTTTCTTTATATTAAATCAATATTGAAACCAAGATGGAGTTCCTACAATATTGGAATTATAAAACATAAGTAACTAGAATTTAAAGTTAAATAAATATTTTATCCACAGATAAAATGAAGGAAGCTTTATGTAGAATGTTTAAACATGTAGCTTCTATATTAGTGAATATCAATTCAAAGATCTATTCATGAAATCTCATTATTTGACCATATGAATAAGATATCAAGTAGCTATAGAGATAGAATGAAACAAATTTAGAGACATTTATTTAAAAATAAAATATAAGAAGAAATTAAAATTCATGGGTTGCCTCCCATACGGTGCATAATTTTAACTCTTTATCCAAACAACTTCCCCAAAATGTCTAACCATGATAATTGAGAGGGAAGGTTGAATTGATGAATGTAACTATGTTATTATTATTTTAGACTTAATCACACTTTTATAACACCTTAATAATTCAAATAGTAAGAAAATATTTCATAAGTTTTATCAAAAATTAAGCACTAAGTTTTTTGTCCACCATTTTTTCAGTGTCTTTATTTTCCAAAATAGGGAATAAAATATATACAATAACCTAGAAAATTATCCAATAAAATTAGTAGTGTTATTAAGGTTGTCCCCTATACATTTGGATTTTAAATAATCATTAGAAGGTGAAAAATATGAAGAAAATTTCTAAATACCAAAAAGGAATGTGCACAATTTAGCTTTTGAAAATGACAACTCAGTAAAATCCCATATAAAGTTTCAAATTCTACACAGAGAATGTATTTTTCAGAGTATATAGATGAATCAAAAGAAGTTAATTTCTCAAAATTAGGTTTTAAATTATCATGAACATGATAATTCACAACATATGTGAAACTTTTCATTAAATATACTTGTTCAATTTGATAAACATCATGTTTTTTAGAAGGAGTGAATATATAGTTTTATCTAGTTTTTGAAACATCCAAACACACAAAATCAGCATAAAAATAGTTATAATCAGGCCCATAGAATTCTTTAAGATGAAATGGTGATTCTAACTCCAAATTGGTTTCTAAAAAATTAATTCCCTCATCAATAGATGGATGGGTTCATAAACCAACTGCCTAAGTAAAATATTCAATGGGATAGATAATTTTAATATTTATAACCTCAAGAGGTAAAGAACCATACATAGATCTAACTTCTATTCTAAAGAACTCATCCTCAGCAACATCAATTAGGTTACTATTTTCCTCAGGTTTGGGACTTTTAAAAATTAGAATATCCTCCACCCAATCTATATCTTGAAGGGTAATTTTTCCATTATACACATCTTTGATAACACCTTCATTAGAAATAAATGGTCCACCTAAGATGATTGGGACCTTTTCATCACACACCATATCAAGAATAAAAAAATGTGCGGGAAAAGTAAGCTTCCCTATGTTGACTAATACAGTATCCACTATTCCATAAGGATGAGTGAGTGACCTATTAGCAAGTAGAAGGCCAATATAAGATGGTTTTAAACCCATAAGACCAAGCTTTTTGAACAAGGAACAAAGCATAAAATTACTAATTTTTACCAAATCTAATAAGCAATTCATTTTCCCACTTACTCTTATTTGAAATTTAATAAAAAAACATCTAGTTTCCTTTAACATTATACGAAACATCCATAGAAAAACAGCAGTATATTTTTCTTTAATATCTATGGTATCCAATTTATTCCAATAATTTTTGTTCAACAGAAACCTATTGGTGATTTTTTCATATAATGGAATTTTATTGAAGGCTTCAAAAAATGGCATTTTAATGATGAATGTTCTGATCATTTTCAGAAATCTAAAGTAGTTGGTTTCATCACTCTTTATAAATATTTTACAAAAGGGTATGGAAGAGGAATAATTTTTCAAAACTGGTTGATTACACTCCTCATCCTCGAATATCACCTTTTTATTTCCCTCCTTAATAAACTCTCACTTTGCCTTCCTTTATGCTGGGGTTTTTCATGAGAATATTCAAAATTGTTTTTATTTTGTATAGAGTTTTACATAATTTTAGATTTTGAGTTTTTAGAAAGCTCAACTTCAGATTCATCTTGTCCATCAGTTTCATCCTTCCTTAGTTGTTCCTTAACTTTCACTTGAGTTTGATGGTCTGACCAAGTTTTTATTTCCATTGAATTTTCCCTTGAATTGGGGCTAGTTGTGAATGAAAAAAATTCTTTTTTTGTTGCACCTATGTCCCAATCCCTTTTAGCCAATTGTATTTTAAAATTATTGGACCTAAAATATAGTTAATCCACCTTAGATATCAATTTCATAACTAGTCCATCAAAATCAGAATTGGAATTTAAAGGTCCATAGTTATTTTGAAATTCATTTTGAGGAATATTTGGAAATCTAGGGGAAACAACAGGTTTCAACAAAAAATATTCCCTCCAAGAAATATTGGGGTGATTTTTATTAATAGAGTTATACTGATAAGAGAAAGGATCACTAACCCCTTGATTCATAACTCTAATGTCCACAAACTGGTCACTCCCCTTAGTCTTGATCCGGAGGTTAATGTTGGGGAAACATCAATGAGAAGGACCAAATATCCCATAGTGATAGCATTTTTCCCTAAGAACTCCATCATCAAAAATATGTTCTTGATTATTTATTTTAGCTCAAAGAGTAGCACTATTCCTCGTGATTGTGTGTTGAGAATTAGGTTAATGTTTATTAAAAACCAATTTGAGATCATCCACTTTCATGTTTGAGAAATCACCACCACAAGTTTTATAGACACGATTTTTATTATAATGAGGGATACTATTATATATAGTATCCATAATTATATTGTAATCCAATTGATTGTTAGGGAATTTTCTAAGAAGTTCTCTAAATTTTTCCTAAGTATCATGGAAAAGATAATTAGAATCTTGAGAAAATAAATGATTTTATGCCTCACTTTGGTTTTAGTGTTTCTTGGATAAATCTTCTTAGTAAATGAATTAAATATGTTCCAACATAGGTACTTCTAAAATAATTTGTTTTCATTTTGTTATTAAATAGTTAAATTCATTATAAATGTATAATAAAATAAGTAGTATTCATAGAAATTAAAAAATATATACTAATATAATAGTAACCTTACCTATGAGAGTATTAATAAAATTTATGTATATTATAAGTGAATATGTGATATATTTATATCATGTAATAAGTAAGTTAATGTTTTAAAAAATATAAAGTGTTGGTTGTTTTGTGAGACATAAATTATTATTTAAAATTTATTAATTACTATAATTAATTAAAAGAAAATTTATTTTCAAAAAATATATTCATAATTTAATATTTTTTTCTTATGATTATATGATAATTTTATGAGACCTTAATTATGTTTTCAATGTGTTCGAAAATCAGTTACAATTTGAAAATTAGTAATTTTCAAGTAAATGATGATTTTAATTAAAAATAAAATTTATCATATTTATAAAATTATTCACTTAAATTTTAGTTAATTTTTTAATTCTACATATTTAAAAGTTGTTAGGGTGAATTTTTTGGATTTTTCTAAAATAGTTGATTTTTGGTGAATTTGAAATATAGAAATTTATGGTATAAGATAAATACATGAATTATTGAGTCATAGCTAATGTATGGATGATTTATGAACCCCAAGTTCGAACTCACATGATTTATTTACTGTATTTAGTCACAATAATCCAAATTAGTCAGTGTCTTGAACCAAAATATTAAACAAATGAATAAAATAAAATACAAACCCATCACCTCCACTATAAATACCACCCTCACCACCTATTATCCTCACACCTCTAAATCCATGAAACTTGTCCAAATTTTACTGAATAATCTTCCCAAGCCTCCCCCAACATCTATATGTCTTTGGTATCAAAAAATACCAAATCCAATTTCCCTAAGTAGGTTCTCAAGGAGGATAATTCAAGAGGTAAAATACTCTTTTTATTTTTTGCTATTTTATTTTCAATTTCTTTTCTTTTATTATCCTATCATTACCTCCCCTATAAAAAGTTACTTGATAACTACATTATCTTACATATACATTAATTTTATTGTTTTTATCTAATATCCTTCATGAAACCTCTCTTCACCATTTATTATTACAGAAAATGAGAACATCATCTGTGACATGTCGATTCACCGCATTCATGGATGATGAGTTTAGATTTTCCTTTACCACATTCAAAGATGGTCATAAGAACGTTATTATGAGAAAAATGTTCTTTGTACTGAGATGGTAGAAATGGAGTTTTCTGTTGATCATGTATACTTTGAAAAATTGTAGAAGAAAAGGTCCATATAGAAAGAATTGGGTAAGAATCAATCAAATAAATCTTAAGGTAAGAATGTCTAGTTTCTAATTTCTGTAAAGTGTGTTAAATATCACCCTAGGGAATTCATTAAAAAATTAGGGTAGTGTTTTCTATGTGGTATGTTTGTAAATATTTCCAGATATTGAAATGAAAATGATTCTACGTTTAATTATTATAAGAAAACTTTAATGTGTTTTAAATGTGGTGATATGGGGAATTATGCACATAACTACCCAAAGAAGGACCTGAATGACCGGAATCAACCAGAATTTAAGAATAAAGGCGTGTTGAAATCATTTACAACTACTTCAGTAGATGTTTCTCCATCCAATGAAGTGGTAGTAGTTACAATGTTTTTTAATCATATTTTTGTAATGTCTTGTTTTATACAAGGTCTACACATTCCGTTATTTCAGAGAAATTTTCTAGTAAATTGGAAATTTCACCTCAAGAAATAAAATCATTGATTATATTGAAAAACATAGGGAACATTAATTATAAGAACCTTCCCATTGTTGTTTGTACAAAGTCATTACCTTTAAACATTTTTGTTTATCTCTTAATAGAGTTTGATGTTATTATGGGTGTGGATTGGATTTTTTTATCATTCTAGGATTGATAGTAGATCTAAAGAATTTTTTTCAGAAATAATTTTATTTTGTATAAAATAATGAACTAATACCATTGATAACATATCAAGATGTTGGGAAACTATAAATTTTTTGAAATTAATGTTATATTCTACATATTACATAAATCAAGGGAATTGTTTATATTATGTTTATGCTAGTGGAAAATGAATATATGGATGTTTTTTATGATGAGTTTTCCAATTTTATACTTGATTATGAAGATGAAATTACAATTGAATTATTTCATTATTATAATACAATTTCAAAATCCTCTTATCAAATGGATCAAGTTGAGTTTTTATATCTGAAGAAGCATATGTAAAAGTTTCTTGATAAATGATTAATTCTCCCTAACACTTCACCATGGAGTTCTCATTTTTTTAAAAAGAATATGGTTCCATTATACATTTAATTGATTATATATATTTGAATAACATAACTATTAAGATTAAGTATATGTTTCTTCATGTTAATGACTTTTTTTATTAGCTCTATAGAGATCATTATTTTTCCAAGATTGGAATGATATTCGAGTACCATCAACTAAAGGTAAAGAAGGATGACATTCCAAAAAACACCATTATGAACTTGATATGGTAATTATGAGTTTTTTTATTCCCTTTGGTTTGAAAAATTCCCAAACTATATTCATGGTTATTATGAATAGAATCTTTCATGAATATTTGGATAAGTATTTTGTTGTTTTTATTAATGATGGTTAGGTTTATTAAAAAATTTAAGAGGATCCAAAAAACATCTGAGGATTTTTTTGTAAACCCTAAAGAAAGGAAGTTATAAAATAATTATTGGTAATGTGGGTTTTTTTTGCAAGAGATTTATTTTCTTGGGAACATTGTAAATAAGGTTGTAAAATATTTGATCCTTTCCAAAAACAAGTGGTTGACGAATGGCAAGGCCTACAAATGTTACTGGGATTCTTAGTGTTATTGGATTAGTAGGGTATTAAAGATGGTTTGTTAAAAACAATTCACAGTTATCTAGATCACTAACTATGTTAACACAAAAAAAGTGGTTAGATTTATTTTGATAGATCACTATTATGTTTATTTTTAGGATTTAAAAGGAATACTAGTGAATGATCCAGTTTTGGTTATGCCTTCCATAAATGGAGAGTTTTTCATCTATAGTGAATATTAATGGAAGTGACTTGGTTGTGTCTTGATGTAGAATGATTTGGTAATTGTTTATGAATAAATAAAACTAAAACCTCATGAGTTAAATTATCCCACACGTGATCTAGAATTAGAAATTGTTTTTCACTTAAAAAAATTAGAGACATCATTTGAATGGATCCAAAATGTGAAATATATACCAACCATAAAATTTTGAAGTATATATTCACTCAGTAAGAATTGATCATGAGGTAGAGAAGAAGGCTTGAATAGATAAAGTATTATGATTACATGATCAATTACTATCCATGAAAACAAAAAAAAAGTGGTGGATTCATTGAGTTAAAAACATCATGCGTCATTAACCATGTTACATGTAGAACACAACCCTTTGATTAATGATTTGATGATTTTCGGCCTTGAAGTTGTGGGTGCAAGAAATTGATCTGTATTGTTTCAGGTGTCAATAAAGTCATCTTTGTCAGATATAATTAAGAAACCATAAAAGGAACACCGTGAGTTGCAGAAAAAGTAGAGTTGTTTAAAAAGGGTATGTTTCTAGAATTTGACATTGATAAATATTGTTTTTTTGAGATTAGGTAAGAGTTTATATGTGCCTTCTGATTATGATAAGAAGAAATAATTGTTATGTAAAGATCACAATTCTATATTTTTAGATCAACGTATTAGAACTAATATGTATAGATATGTTTAGGAGTATTACTAGTGGGGTGGAATGAAAAGAGATATTTCTGATTTTACCATGAAATGGTTTACTTGTCAACAGGTTAAAGAAGATAGAAAACTACCAAAGGGGAATCTTCATCCTTTTCTAGTGACAGAGTGGAAACGGGAAAATATATATACAGATTTTGTGGTGGGATAAACAATGAATTATCAAGGGAACAATATTACTTGAGTTATTGTTGATTGAAAAAATTAATCTGCACATTTCACTCCTATTTGTGATGCTATGTATTTGGATTATATTTATCAATTGTACCTCATACTGATAGTCAAGTTACATAGAGTTCCTCTCTAAATTGTATCTAACTATGATCTTAGGTTTAATTCTATCCTTTTTAAAGGTCTTCATAAGTCAGTTGGAATATAATTAAATTTCAATATAGCTTTTCATCCCCATTTTGATTAACATGCTAAGTGAAAAATTCATATATTGGAAGATATGTTACATAATTGTTCAATGGATTACAAGGAAAGTTGAGATCATCATATTTATTTAGTTGAGTTTTCTTACAATAATAATTTTCATTCTAGTATAAAAATGTCACCTTTTGAAGAATTATATGGAAAGTGGTGCCAAACTCCATAATTTTTGGGATGATGTCAGTGAAAGGAAGTTTATGGGACTAGAATTGATAGAGGAAGTGGCTAAGAAATTAATGATGATCCACCAACAATATAGGAAAAATCAATGAAGGAATAAAATTTATGAAGATAACTGGAGGAAGGATATTTCTTTTATGGTAGATGATCATATCTTTCTCAAAGTATCTCTATGTAAAAGTGTGATGTGTATTGGTAAAAAGGGGAAACTGAGTATATGATTCTTAGGAACCTATAAAATCTTGAAGAAATATGGGTCAGTTTCAAACCAAGTGGATTTTACTATGAGTTTGTCCTAGATACATAATGTTTTTCATGTTTTGATGTTAATAATTTATGTGATAGATTCATCACATGTTCTGAGCCCTGATATTGTTTAGTTGGAAGTTAAACTTTTATATGTGGAAATGAAAATTCATAATCTTAATTGTAGGGAGAAAGTATTGCAGAATAAGATAATTCACCAGGTTAAGGGTTTTTTGGGAAACCACATGTTTAAAAAAGAGACATGGGAATATGAAAATGATATGAGGGAAAGGTATCCTCACCTGTTTAATAAGTAAATAAAAATTGTGAAGAAATAATTTATAGAAGGTGGGGAGAAGGTAACAACCTAAGTACTTATAATTTTTTTTTTCTTGCATGAATTAAATAGTTAAATTCATTATAAATGTATTATGAAATAGGTATTATTTATAGAAATTAAGGAATATATACTAATAGATTATTAACCTCAAATATTAAAGTATAAATAAAATTTATGTATATTATAAGTGAAAATATGACATATTTATATCCTGAAATAAGTAAATAAATGTTTTGAAAATGATGAATTAAGTGTTGGTATTTTTATAAATATAAATGTTTATTTACAAGTTTTGAATTAATATAACGAATCAAATGAAAATTTATCTTCATAAAATAGATTCATAAATTAATATTTTGTTGTCTTATGATTATAATATATTTTTATGAGACCTTAATTAATTTTTCAATGTGACATAAAATGAGTTCTAATTTTAAAATCTGTATTTTTTTAATAAATGATGACTTATTTAAAAATTAAATTTATAATATTTAAAAAATTATTTTCATAAAACGAAGTTAATTTTTTAATTCTAAATTTTGTAAAATGGTTATGTTTAATTCTCTATATTTTTAGGAAATATATGATTTTTTGGTGAATAGTGAAATATGGTAATTTATAGTATAGGCTAAATGCAAGAATAATTGATTCATGAAAGATATGTGTCTTATATAAGAACCATTGGTTGGAACTAACTTGCATTAGTTACTATATTGTTTCATAGCAATCAACATTATTCATGTCTTGATCTAAAATATTAAACAAATGAATAAAATAGTAAAGAAACACCCCACTCCTCCACTATAAATAACACCCCTCACAACTTCTTCTACTCACACCTTAAAATACATGAAGAAAGCAAAAATTATTACAAATACCATTCCCAATCCTCTACCTTATTTATAGGATCCTTTGGTATCAAAAAAAATACCAAATTCAATTTCCCTAATGAGGTTCTGAAGGAGAAGAATTCATGAGGTAAAATCCACTTTATCATTCTTTTATTTTCTTTTCAATTTAATTTCTTTTCTTATCTTCTCCTAACCAACCCTATTAAATGTGAAATAATAAATCAATTATCTTTCATATACTATAATTTTATTTGGTTAATGTAATATCCATAATAAATCCTCTCATCTTCTCTTCTTATTATAGAAAATGAAATCATTCTCTGTGACATGCCGATTGAAAGACTTCATGGGAGATGGTCATCCATTATTCTTTTTCACCATCAAGGATGGTTATAAAACCATTATTTTGGTTAATAATATTTTAATATTTATATTATAACCTTTTTAATGTTCTGGAACTAATTTATATACATAAAATTAAATAAAATGAGACTAGTTTTTGATGGTCATAAAAAACCCACAAAAAAATCAAAACATTATCATTAATGTTTTATCTAATGAATCATCCTCATATAAGAAAAAATGGTACAAGGTATAATTTAAAATTATGAAAACATATTAACATAATTTCATTAAACTTCTGGAGTTTTTATTCAATTTAAAAATAAAATCCATAATGGACCAACCATGGAAACCATGAAATAAATGCACCCAAAACAATGAAAATTACAAAAGATTATTAATAATAGGTGAAATATGAAATAAAAGGATCATATAAGGTATTATAAATATAAATATTTTTTAAATAAATTTATAACACTATTTAAAGCATTATATAGGAGGTTTGAACGCATTTTAAGGAATTCAAACAAGTGGTAAGGGACTTTTCTTTAAATATCCTATTTTAAAATTTTATTTTTACCAAATAAAAAAGGAATATTTTTATGATAAAAGTATTCATGTTTTATGATTATGTTCTAGTTCTGGAGAATTTTTAACAATGAAGGGTGGGTTTATGATATCCCTCTAATGAGTTGGGTATAATCATTGTTGACCTTAATGGTTATTCCAAGTGTAACTTTTATGATTACATCATAAGGTAGCCGTGAGGGTTACGTTGTAAGGGAACCGTGAGAGTTAAAAAATAACAAGGTAGCTATGAGGGTTATAATTATATTTAATTATTGTTACAAAATGATTACCTATGTTACCTAAAGGGTTTATTTATGTTTTCTATGTTTTATGGAAATTTCATGTTTCCCCAAATAGATTATATGATATTTTAAGAGTGATAAGAATATATTTTTGAGAATGATTTCATACGTATATAAGTATTCTTGGAAAAAAAATTTCTATCTTTCTTTTCATGTCCGTCATTGAGATGTTTGTGCTCATCCCTAGTTTTAAAATGTTTTTCATATGGGTTAAGGTTGGGTAAGTGGAAAAAATAATCCTAGATTTATTTTGTGATTATTTTTCATCACATTTTTTTAAAGACTATTGTATTATAAAAATGGGTATTTTTTAGTATCATACCCTTTGTATGCTTATGGGTTGTTATATATGATTTATAACCTAATTATCTACAAATGTAATACCAAAATATCGTTTTGAATTCATGAAAGTGAATTCTCATTGTATTAACTATATTATATAATGTTTAAGGCTAGTTACTTATAAAATAAGTAGTCCTAAGTATTAAATATTTCATCATCTAAGTTTTGGAACCAGTTACGAGCATAACATTTCAAAAAAACAGAAAGATTCTAAACCTAAGATCATCCCCATTCAACCATTGTAAAGGTAAATGTTTTACCAAACTATAAAAATATCTAATAAAATCAAAATAATAATTTCTTGGTTAACCACTAACTGAGGTAACATTGGGAGGTAAGATTGTTTTATCTCATAATATTTAGTCTTAGGGGATAATCATATTCAAAATGGATTTGTTTTAAAAAGTTAGAAGATATAAATATCTAATCATAAGCCTATAATTATGCTTATTAATATTTTGAGTTGCATCCAAATTTTCATAATGCATAACAAATCTCTGAATTTATGGAATATGATTTTGATTTAGATTATCCATTTCAACCTTGTTCTTCTTTTTCTTAAGGGAAAAAAGTGTTTTTTTTATTTCTGGAATTAATCATTGAAGTTAATAATTATCTAGTGCCCATGTGTCCATATGATTTAGAGTTCAAAATGATCGAATACATCCCAATTATGATAAATAAACAAGTAGATTTTCAAATGGTTTTTTAAATAAATGTTTTAAATATTTTTTAGACTTGTTTTTTGTAAGTTGCTCGCATGTGCCTTCCCCAAAAATGATGCCAAAAGTTTACAAAGATTTCTTCGAAAGTAATGAGAATTTAATTATTTATAAAACAAATAGTCTATTAGAAATCATATTAGGAGGATTATCATATCCACAGAGAAGAAAATAAAAGTTTTGCAACCAAAACAAAGAAAAAAATAAGAAAAACAAACCACAAAAGTGGATGTGGTGCTATGTGATAGAGAATGAGAAAAAAGTGTGATGAGAGAGAATAAGATAGAGAGACTAAATATTGAGGCAATTATGAGATTAGGATATCCATAATCGATTAAAAATATTTTCTCTATTCAACTTTCATTCAACACAAATGTACTAGTGTGTGAAGAAGGTGTGCAGAACACCTAATTGTCATTATGTAAACTCCAAGTTATAGTGATCTTTCCTGAAAATAATTTTTCAACAAAAAATCCTGAAAATAAAAGTTTCTTGATGGATAAGATATACATAAAATTTTTCAAATTTTCGATACATTGAATAATTATCAAGGGTGAAAGGGTTCACTACTGTTGCCTATTGGTACTTAAAATATAATAGAAAAGATACTCCTTAAGAGAAAGAATAAGATAACTGTAAAAAAAATTCACTATAACAATTATTAAATTATAATCAAATATGTTTAAAGAAGAATCAATCCATTCCGATTCTAATTCGTAATATAACTTCAGTACACATGTTTATGAAAACAGAAACGAAAATAAATTCGATGACGTGCATCTCAAAACTGGAAGATATAAAGAGTATATTTAGAAAGGAAAATTATTTATCAAGGTTGGATTCTTCTCCTAGATCAATCTTCACTAGTTTTTCTAAGATTTTATAGTATAAATTATAATTTTCTCATATTTATATTTTCATGTCCCCAACATCACTTTCTTTGTCGAGGTCTGCTTTCTACCAGCCTCTCAAATTAATTCTTTTACCGTACAACCAATCTGTATCTTGGATAATCGAATATTTTATCTTACCTAGTGAGATTATTTTTGCATTTTTTTATTACCTAGAATTTCAGGGAAAAGTCTCTTATGGAAAATTATCAAATGGGCAACTTGTTTGTTTGATATTAAGTGGCCGGTGTACTACTAGCTCAAAATAAAATACAATAATTAAGGAATTTAAAATGAAATGAAATAAAAAAAATAAATATATGGAATATTAAAATAGATTCATACTATTTATATTGTTTAATAAATACAACATTAAAAATTAAATATAATTTTCTAAATACAATAACCCAATTAGTCAATTAAATTAATAAAGAAAATATAAAAATTGTAAAAGAATTGAATTTGTATTTTTAAATTATTAAATAATTTTTTAAGGAAAAATAATTAAAACACGAACAATATTTACATAATTAATATATTGAAACTAAAAACTCAAAATTAAATAACTATTAATTATATAGAACAAAAATATAAATAATACTCAAATAAATAATAAATTACAAAAATTAAACAAAAATGATAAATTTAAAAAATTAATAAATAATTAAAAGAATAAAAAATTTAATTATTTAACAATAAAAAGAAAATTTTTATTAAAATTTTCATTAGTTAACTAAATATAAAATAAACCATCCTTAAATACATAATTTTCCAAAATAATGTTAAATCAAGCATTAAAACCAACATTTGATAAAAAAAAGATATGTCAGAACATATCAATTTAAGGACACATCAGTAAGAATGGGCGATATTAAAAATGATCATATGAAGTTATAATATAATGATAAGGTCATAATATCATGAACATAACTAACAAAGTTAATACTCAATCTGACAAAGATCATAAACATGAGTTATGACATAAAAAATTTTCATTTCAAATGACATAATCATAATAGTGATAAATCATCACAACTCAATCATAAACCATATGTTCATGTAATAAATGTTCATGGAATCATCATAAGTATATAAAAAAATTTATATATCAAGGTTTACCTCCATGACCATCATATTAGGAATCAACACATATTTTTCATAGTGGATCAAGAACATTTACTAGTTTCCCATAACGGATCAAGCAGTCATACTTTTTCCAATAACTATCTCTTGAGATATAATAATTTACCCAATTCATTGGAGGGAGATATAGGTCCCACCCATCACATAAAGAAAACCATACATATGTGTGCCAATAAATCTTAAAAAATCATCATCTCATCATATCATAACCCATGCAATGAAAATATTTTTCATATTTCATCAAATCACAACATAAACCATTGAAATGGGTTTCATAAACATGTCATCAACATTATAAACATAAAATATCCAAATAAAGATAAATGATGGTATTATTATATCACATCCCCAGTAAAACAAAAGCATCACCAAAGGCTTTTTTCATTGATGAATATAAATACTATTAAAATATCATTAAAACATTCATAGGAAAATACCATTTTCATTTAAGAATAAATTTTTTAAAAATGAATATTTCCTAAATATTAGGGAAAAACTTTTCTTTGAAAATATCCTTTTAAACTTATAAATTATGTGTAACACCTCATTACCTTTATTCCAGGTATGATAAACTATTTTCTTTTGTTTTTTCTTTTTAATTGGATGAGTATTTTCGACAATAGAATTGAGAGGATACCTATAATAGTGAAATAAAATATTTGTTAGATTCTTCAGCCTAAAATTTCAGTTTCTATTACTTTTAGGGGAATTACATGACATGTAATAAGATTACATGATGTATATTTTCTCCCTGATAGATCATGTGAATTGACTACAAAATGTGAATATGGTACACATTGTGTAAGGGTTTCATGTCATATAATGTGAAAAATTGTTTTTTAATTAAAAAGGTGATGCATTTTTCAGTATAACTTAATATAAGATAAATTCATGACATGCAAGGTATTAAAAACTATGTAATTCTAAAAGTTAAATATTTCAAGATATACTAAAGGATATTGAGGCTACATTATCTTTTTCATCCCTCTCATCTCAGCTAGAGCTTTTACCCTATGGATTTTAGGGATAATCCTTTCCCTTAGAATCAATCAGTTCAATGATTGATCAGCATGACTAGGAACTCAGTATCCTCGAGAAATAATTCCTATCAGTTTCTCTCACTATTGTTGTTACGACACAATTTGTGGTGGGATTTGTAATCAAATCTTGTTTTCTATCAACCATTTTTAGTATCTTGTCATGTATTTTCATCTGAAGTCCAGTGTTACAGTTTCAAAACCCTATTGTCAAAGGTGGATAGGTTTTGTACATCCTCGAGTTAGGTGGATCTATACAGGTTTCCTAATATTTTTAATTACTTTATGTTCTTATTGATTCCTTTTGATTTGAACTGGAATTACATATATTGATATTGAAAATTGGTTCATGTTTTAAAGGGGTTTTTTCATTGAAATATAATTTCCTTGATTTTAAATGAGAAATGGGTTTTCAAATCCTAAATAATATTGTCTTGTATTTGAAATGGATTTATAGAAATTTGATCACTGTTTTAGAAACAATAATTGACAAACATTGCATACCAAGTACCTTGGGTGTGTCGAGAAAGAGACGCATGTATCCATAGTGTGTAAAACACCAAAAGGAGGTAACATCTTGTATATTTGTTGAATATGGAAGGAATAGATATTAGTTGGATAAAAAATATATTCCTTTTTAGGTTCATGAGTGTTTAGTACATGTTATCCCATAGGATAGAGCCTAACTGGAAGGCACATTGTTGTTTCTGGTTTTTTATTGCATGATATATTATTTCATTGATGTTGGATCATATGAATATTTATATTTTAGTATGTTTACCAATTTATTATTATAACTGGAATGTTTCAAGCATTGGAAGAACTAATATGAAATTTTTGGAAAATTCAAGGACTCATTGAATTTTTTTTTCAATTTTTCTTATTTATAAAAATTCTTGTAAAAATGTTTTATATTAAAGATAGAACTTATGAATTCTTGATATCAGAACATGTATAGGATCATTGGTGGTTTCCTTCTAGGATCTATAATCCCAAACTAATTCTAACTTTTGGTGGATTTGGACCTTATTTTTAAGGAAAAAGCTAATGGGAAGTGACTTCTATAGCATGCTAGATTCCCTTTACATCACTATTTTTTCTTGGGTATGGTTTGTATGTGATAGTTGGTCACATGGAGACTTGTTTTTATATACATGTCACAATTTCTAGTTTATCATATTTAGCTATGTTTTATCTCTAATTGTTTCCACTTTCTACTCTACGTTTATGTCTTGTTTTACTTATATACAATACATTTTTTATCTTTGTTTAACCTCACCCCATAATGGGATGACTTGGGTGACTGGTCTTCTTAGCCCAGGTTGGTATATTATAATTTTTTATGAGAGGGGTTACTTAGCTCGAAGTGTGTCATCACTTCTTGAGTTAGATTTGTGTCTTGGGTAGTTAGGAGTAGGATCATCATAATCCATATAGTAAGTGAAAAAAGGGCCCTGAACAGATCACTCTCATGATTGAATTCATGTTTCCAAGGGTGGTTAAAAAATCTTTATTAAGTACAATACCAAGTATTTAGGTTTGTTTGAATATATTTTATTGAAATTTATACAAATTGATCTATCTGATAAGTTTAGGGGATCAATGTGTACAGGATAATTTGAATAAAATATGTGGGGATTTTATTTAGATGGACCTATTCCCTTATAAAGGGGGTACCCTTTACAGAAAGAATTCATATTTTTTTAAATTCTTATTGTTTTAAAGCATGGTTTTGGATTCTAGAAGTTGGTTTAGTGGTTTTGGAATTTTCTTTTGATTGATCAGTTATTTTTTTTGTTTAATAGAAATTTTCTCATCTAAGTGATCTTCCAAATACGATAGGGGAAAATATGAGGCATATTCCTTAGGTAGATCCTCTAGTGGACCCTTGTTTGGTATAAATAATGATCCATAACATTTATACTTTGAGGTCAGTGGGTGCAGTGAAACTGAGATGAGTAGTGGATCATAGATGAAAATTTACCAACCAACGACCACCTATATTTTGGGGTGACAAAGGAACCCTAGATTAAGAGGAGTGTCTTGAATGGATTGATAAGATCTTAAACTTTTTGAAGACTTTTAAAGATTCCCTGGTGGGGTTTTCCTCATATATTTTTGAGAGACTAGGAAGAAGATAGTGGGAATCTATAGTGATAGGTAAGTTTCATGATGGTCTTACCTAGGTTTCTTTCAAGAAAATATTCAATCATCAGTTTTATCCTAAGAATTTATGTACAGAAAAGACCCAAGAGTTTCTAACCTTGGAGAAATGGGGGAACATTGTTCTGGATTAATCCACCCATTTTTCTGAGTTAGTGCATCTAGCTATAGAGCCTTCCACCATTGATTACCTAAAGCCTCAAAGGGTTGAGATGGGGCCGAGGCCCGATATTTAGTTGATGCTAGTTATTTTGTTCCTTCCGACCATTGTAGATGTAGTGGATAAAGTATATTTATATAAACTGGCATAGTTGGAAGGATAGGTTTGGGTGGGTATTTATTTGGTGAAATGTTTAGTCAAGGTTATTCTTTAGGTAAGAAAAGGAAGTGCAAGAGTGGCTAGTTTTCTATAGGACTAGTTTTAGGGGGTTATTCAAGGAAAAAATATGTTATTTTATACCATTGTGGGAGGCGTGGTTATACCAGGCCTCATTCTATAGAGGATCCTAATAATTTTAATCTTTTTGGGAAATAAATCCATTTGAAACGTTGTTGTGAAAAGATTTACCAAGGAAGTAAGGTGGGATCCTCTTTAACCAATGAAATGCAGGTTCAAGTTGATGATTCCAAGTGTGATAGGTCTCATTATTAGGAAAAAGGGGATCTATAGGCGACTAATTTTGGATGTATTTATGGGATAGAGTGTGTTCTAGAAGAATCTAATGTAGGGACAACTACTATTAGAGGTACAATGTTTATTTAATATTCTATGGTGTTATCTTTGTTTGACATAGGTGTGACTCATTATTTTATATTATCAATGCAAGTTGATATGTAAGGATTGATTTTAGATCTTCTTACTTTATTTTTGGATACTTCCACAACTCTTGGAAAGAGGTTCACACAAGGTTTCAATTTCCCTACATTTTGGGTGATGATAGATGACATTGAGCTGGTTTGGGATTTCTTAGTGTCTGATCCTGAAATATCTTACTTGATTATTAGAATGGATTAGATGATCAAAGTTAAGGCCTGGATAGACTATTATCTCCATCGAGTGAAGTTCATATCTTCCAATGGGGCCAGTCATGTTTTTTCAGGTGAGTGAGACTCTAGATCATCTAGGGAAGGACCAGCTGTTCCTTATGTTAATATAATCTCATTCTAGTCATCAGAAATGTTCCTTGATATAGGTGACCCCTACTTGGGTGGTCAAGTAACTAATGTTGTGGGTACATACCCTTAGGTATTTTCCGATTATTTTCTTGGTTTACCACCATAGAAAGAGGTCATGTTTACTATTTCATGCACCCTAGAATGAGGCCCATATCTATGAAATCTTATCAAATTCCACCTACTAATTTTTTGGAACATAATGTCTAGATTCCGGACCATGAGTTGAAAGGATTTATTCAACCTAGAATCTCATTGTGGGATTTACCTGTAATCTTTTCTAAGAAGGAAGATGAGAGCCTTATACTTTTTATTGACTATTGAAAGTTGAATTAGGTAACTGTTAAGAAAAGGTATCCTTTACCCTGAATTGATGACCACTTTGATCAGTTTAGAAGGGATCATTAGTCATCTAATATTTACCTAAGGTATGGGTACCACTGGTTGAGATTACGAGAAGTGAATATACCAAATAAATTATTTAAGAGTCGATAAGGGATTTTTTAGTTTTTGGTTGTTCCATTTAGTCTCACTATTGATCCTATAATGTTTATGGCTTTGATAAACCGAATCTTTCATCAATCATTAGAATCATCTATTTTTATGTTTTTAGATGATATCATGGTGTTCTATAAGATGGAGGAGGAACATGTGGAGTATTTGGATATCATTCTTTGAACCTTAAAGGAACATCTTCTTGTATGGTAAACTTTCCAATTGTGATTTTTGGATCCGAGAGGTGAAGTTTATAGGGAATGTGATCTCTAAGAGGATAATTTCAGTAGATCCCAAGAGGGTACAAGAAGTTATGTCTTGGGATCATCCTATAATCATTTTTTTAATGAACATTTTCTTGTGTTTTATAGGTTACTATAGATAGTTTTTTTACATCTATAAGATCACATCATTAATGACAACATTAACCTGTTAGGGTGTAATGTTTCAATGGAAATAAAAGTGTCAGAGATATTTTTAAGAGATGAAGATGAGGTTGACTTCAGCACTAGATTTGATTCTTTTATAACTAGGGATAGGTTAAGATGTTTTCTATGATTCTTATTGTATAGGATTGGGATGTTTCTTTGATGTAGGGGAAAAATATAGTGGATTATGGATCTAACTAGTTACACACTCATAATAATAACTACCGAACCCATGATATTTTGTTGGTAGAAGTTATGGACACACTCAAGACATTCCATCACTATCTTTTTGGGGAGAAATTTACAATTTATTTTGATCACAAAATCCTTAAGTATATTTTCACTCAAAGGGATATTCACCGGAAATAGAGATGTTGGATAGAGCATGTTTTGGCCTTTGATTTTGATATCATATATACCCTCAAGAATGACAATGTGGTTTTCAATGCATTGAGTAAAAAATTAATGACACATGCTGTGAAGGAATCCATTGAGTAGTGGTATCTAATGATTTGGTTTTCTAATATGATCTTATAAGTGAAGTAGGTTGTTTGATAGGTGTTCTTGGATTCGATAACGGTTTAATCATCTTTTTATGAGAGATTTAAATGACTTTAGAAGAAAAAAATAAAAATATTCAATGCATAGGATACAACCTAAATTGTGGGGTGGCCTCTATTAAGCGGTCCTGGTCTCCCAATGGAGCCTTGTGCTTCCATAGTAGGTTGGTTGTTTATTTTCCCTTAAGAAAGGTGTTTTTAGACATTGGAAACCGGTCTTTTTGGTCTTTTCACCTTGGGGATACAATTATATACCATCATTTAAGACGTTGGTATTGGGGGTAGGGAATGAGGTAGTCAGTTTTGGATTTTGTTTCTTAGTGTCTCACTTATCAAATAGTTATGGAAGAACACAAGAGAAATACATGTTTTTTGAAACCTTTACCAATTGTAGTATGGAAGTGGGATGATATTTACATAGATTTAATCATTGGTTTATCATATACTCCTAGTGGGTAGGATTATCTTTGGGTTATTATTGAAAAACACACTAAATAAAAACATTTCGTACTAATAATGGAAATAAAGATAATAGAACAAATTTGGTACTTATATGTCAGAGATATTGTGATGCTTCATGGGGTTCCATCTACAGTTTTTTATAACAGGGTGTCAAGGATCAAATCTAAATTCTGGAATGGTTTTCATGAAGAAATTGGTTCCCCATTTAAATTGAGCAAGACCTATTATCCATAGACAGATGGACATACATAGAGGCCTATCCATGTTCTTAAGGATATTCTCTAGACTTATTTCCTTTATTTTGATGGATCATGGGATAGAAATGTTCCTTTAGTTGAGTTTTACTATAATAATACTTATTAGGATTCAATCAGGATGATGCCCTTTGAGGCTTTGTATGGGAGTCCATGTCGATCTCACTTATACTAAGGAAAGTTGGGAGATCGATCCTTATTAGGGCCATATTTGGGTTAGGAGATGAAAAATATGGTTTAGTTGATCTAGAGGCATTTTGTTATTAACCATAGTCATCATAAATATTATGTGGACCGTCATCATTGGATTATATAATTTGAGGTTAGTGATTGGGTTTTCCTCAAGGTTTCACCTCACTTGGGATATCATCAGTGAGGTAAGAAGGTTTAGTTGGAACTATGGTTTGTGGGCCCCTTTGATATCATTATGCAACTAAGGAGGGTGGACTATGATTTTATTTTACTATATGGATTTAATTCTATATACAATTTGTTTCATGTTTACCAGTTGAGGAGGTACTTACCAGATCATTACCATGTGAATATATTGGAGTATGTTGATCTTGATCTTGATATAACTTTGGTTGAGAATACATTTAAGATTATGGATCACCAAGAAAATGTATTTTTTAGGGAAATGAACCCCCGATCTAGATATTTTGTTAGTTGAGAGAGGATCTCCATGAGATTTGGGATTGTGAGTTGTTGATGAGGTAGTAGTGAACTTCTCTATTTGTGGATCTAGGATCTTGAGATATTTTTGGGGAATGAAAGATTTTATGGTGGGGATATTAGAAATCCCCTTTACCATTCTTTTAATTATATTAAAATATTTTCTTTTGGTTTCCTTTTTCATTGGATGAGTATTTCCGACAATGGAATTGGGGGACACCTGTAATGGTGAATTCAAGGATTTTTTGGAATCTTCGCCATAAACCTATAGTTTTTTCTACTTATTGGGAATTTAAACGATGTGTAATTGGATTATGTAACATCTTGGGTTTTTAGAGCGGGTTGAAAACCTTTACCATTTTGATTTTTTGAATTGTTGGGTATGCCAAATTAGTTTTCAGGAATCAGAACTCAATTATGAGAGTTTCCTCAATCCAATATAATGTTTTTGGATGGGTTTAAAGGTTTGGATAGTGCCTTGGGTGTTCATATGGGTTTCAAATTTGTTGGTGGTACTACAAAAAAAGTGAACTTTACCGACAGAAAATTAATGACATTTAATATATTTGTGGGTAAAAATTATTAACTCCAACAGATATTAATTTTTTGGATATTAACAATAGGTACCAAAAATTCTTTTTAACAACAAATATATATATTTATATTAGTAGTTAAATACCAACACATCTTTTACCAACATTTAAATATGATGTCTTATCATAATAATATCACAAATGATCTATAAATAAATTAATATGTCGTTATTAATTAATATTACCATTTTTTTCCATTATAAAAATATAGGGCTATAAATTATTCAATAATTTAAAATATTTTATCAAAAATTGAATATATATATATATATAAACCACTTGATACATATCATATTTATATTTAAAAAATAAAATAAATTAAAATATCCATAATTTATTAATATTACACACAAAATCTTTATACAATATAATTTTTTTATATAAATTCATAACTTTTATTTTTTTTGAAGAGAACACATCTCCAATGGAATTGGTCTCTCTCTCGCGATGACCTAATCGTCCATGCTGGGATCGAAAACCTCCAACTTCACACTCCCCACCATTAGGTGAGGGGAATCCTTCCTCTTCAACTTGCCCGGTCACCTTCCAGGATTGTACATCAGAGTTTCAGGCCCTTGATGCTGGTATGAATGTCACTGGACTTGTGGGTGGGTGAATGCTTGTAGATATTTCACCTCAGGAAATCTCGAATGCTTTAGATCATAATGGGTCATTATTGGTTGATCATTTCAATTGAATGAATCTATCCATTAAAGACTTATCTTATCAAGTTAATAGAAATCAGGGATTTAGGAATCATCTTCCTGTAGGTTTTCTTGACTCGCAAATCTCCCTCAGTCATTTCTGAGAAGAGGATTTCATGAAGGTGTAGTTTAGATCTTCACAATTCATTGATTTATTATAGTATCTTAACATAATATGTTCTATCAATTTTCACATGCGATAGGATACTACTATTACCATGGTTTGGGTATGAATGTTTGGGATTACCTTAAATTTATTCAATGTTGTAGTCTTGATACTAGGTAGAAATTCTTGTGGAAGATTTCTTTGTTTATATATTCATTCTTGTGATTTTATTTCTCCATGTTATACTCAAGTTTCATGAAAGTATATTTGTGGAAGAATTTTCATTATTTATTATGTATTGGTATTTTTAGTGATCATCATTTCAAGAAATACGTCATCTTTAAATCTTATATAGTATTCTACATTTTTGGTAAGTGGAAAGGTTATTTGAATCTCAAATTCCCCAAGAATCCCAATTCATCATAGGCCACTACTATTATTCTAGGAACAGTTGAAAATAGATGGAGGGGATTGAATCCCCCTTTGAGGCATATAGAGTGAAGGAATTGGAAAATAAAATAGTGATGGAGATGGTACTATAATCGAGGGGCTTGAAGCATGACCTATACTAGTTGGGGTTGGGTGGCTTGAATTTTACTCAAGGTAAGTGGCTAGCCACAACTAGGAATGATTGGAGAGATTTTGATTCTTGAACTACTAGTGGTGGGGGCCCTAGTTGAAGAAGGCATGTGATACCATAGTCCATAATGGTTGTGGGATTACTGGGGAAGATGGGCAGAGTGGCTTGTTTGATGAGATGAAGAAGGCTTCATTCTTGAAAATATATAATAATATAGTGTTTTACATATTTATATATTTATTAGCTGATTCAAATGGATACCATGTAGCTGGAAAGGTAGAAACTGGTCTTGGTAAGGAGAATCCAATAAAGGAAGATTGGGTTTTGGTCAATTTGAGCACTACCACTCAGAAAAAGGAAGCATACCACGGATCATATAATGTGGGATTGAATCCAAATAATACGAAAAAGAGTAAAGGAAAGGAGAACCACTTAATAGCTGGAAACTATAGCTATGACGAAGTAAAACTAGTGAAATCATATTCAAATTGTAAGTTAAAAAACATGCTCTGATATGGACACCTGCAGGAGCTATTTAAAGGATGTTTGGCTTGGGTGGATGTAATCCCTACGTACTATTACCCAATGGAGGATTAGTTGTATATTACTGGTCAGTTCTTTAATAGAATGAATTCTACACAATCTATTCGTAACTTTTCATTTACATGTGGGTTGCTAATTGGAATGATAATCTTGTTTGAAGATGCTGCAATGTGGCTTTGGGCACCACTATTCATGTGGAATTTGCAGCTCTTTTTATGTTGGGTTTGATTGTATCACTATTTATTTTATACATATTGCATGCCTGTTTGATGTTATAGAGGTTTGTGTTTGTGGACCACTTCAACAGAGGTAAGCAAATGTAGGTTCGCTATAGCACACCTCTTTGTCAATGAAAGTGTTTGCAACAAAGAGGAGAATAACTCATTTACATTCTACCTCTCATAGCCTATCATCAATTGGCCTGAAAAATATTAGTCAGGTCCCATATTCAGCCCATTCATACGCTCATCAAAATGATAGCACAACATCCATGACCAAAGAGGGAAACATGGGAACCAGCTATGAAGAGAGAAGGTGTTAGAAGTTTGTTTCATCCCCTTCGGTCAGCTAGAAAAATGGGTAACCAAATTTATTAACTTTTATGACCTATAAATTTTTCTAGAGTGTCTTTTGAAATTTTTGGTATTCTTGGAGGGGGATTTAGGAGATCACTATTTGGTTGTTTCTATTGATGGTATTGTCAACTGGAAAATAGAGGTAGTTGTATTTTAACATTTCTACCCTATGGTTTCCCCTCCATGATGGATGTTATATGGGTTAAAAGTTTGTTGGCACATTATAGATGCATGATGGTATGAATTTAATTTTTGTGTTGATCACAACTGACTATGGGTTTCTTGTCCTTATGAAGCCGCTAATCATATTCTAGTATGATGATAAAATTTGATTATTTTCTTGATAGTCTATATTTTTGAATGGTTGTCATGCATTTTGAAATTGGAATGGTTTATATGTGAGGATTCCCACTAAACCCCTAGAAGTGGTCAATCTAGATAAAAATATATTTAATTGGATTGTAATCTTCTATTAATGTGGTCACCATAGAATATGAATTTTCAATTGAAAACTAGAGACATTATAAATTTAAAGTAGCTTTACTAGATTATATTTGGTATTTTTTACATGATATATCATGCATTATTATTTTTGTATCATTTTTTAGATGAATACTATTTTCTAATTATTGTGTTTGTGTGATCAGAACATTAATCATTATGATGCATGTCTAAAGTGGAGGGAGATGTACATTGGCTATGATGATGCATGTTTAAAGTGGAGGGAGCTAGGTCAGGTGATGCTTCAAATAGAAGGGTGGTCGACTAAAATTAAACGGATGATGGTGAAGTTGTGCATGTTCAGATACACTACTAATAGATCATGTGAAGTGATGGAGATTCTGTGATAGTAATGTTCAATGTTTTCAAGAAATATATAGGAGATTAAGTTTCATTGAGTTAAATGGAAAGTCTCTTAGTTTTTGAACATGTTTAAACATATGTGTAGAATGTTTCTAGAATATTCTAGTCTTTTCATGTAGTTAGAACATATTAGGAAATTATATATGAATATTTTTTTTCAAATAAATTATCAGTTTGTGGGAATTTGATATAAGTTAATTTTATAATTATTATACAATAAATATAATAAATATAATAAATATAATAAATATAATAAATATAATAAATATAATAAATATAATAAATATATTATATATATTATATATAATTATATTCATAAATAAAATAAAAAAATTAATAAAAAAATAATGGAATACCAACACGTAATTATGTGAAATATAATTTATAAACACATATTAATTATTTTTATTATTTATAAATATTAATAATATTAGAAACAGATATATTAGTCATGTTAACATGTTGTTAAACATTTTGACTAACATATATATTATCTGTTGGTATTATTATAATTTTAACAGAATCATTTTATCTGTCGTAATAACATTTAGCGACAATGTTTTTACCAACAATTTACTGACAGAGACATAAGTGTTGGTAAAACGTTTTCCCAACAAAAAATGTGTCTTTACCAACAGATATTACCTTGTTGGAAAAAGAAAATATATTATTGTGTGGTAGGAAGGACAAATTTTGGAGTTACAGGTCATGGTGTATAGTTTAAGGAAAACTATGCGGCCTCTTTCATTAACCATGAGTCCCATTTTTGCCCTGATCAAGGATTGGGGGATACCATGCATGTGGGGCACATTGCTATGTGGCCACGTATGTGGTTCTGGTAGAGGCTTCTGCACGGTTAGGAAAAAACAAACAGTAAGTCGCAGTAGTAGTGCCACTTAGGTAGTACCCACACACTATGGCACATACAGTTTGTGAATGGTTTGTAAAACCATGTGAGAAAACCATGAGGTCTCTTTAAAGGACGAATTTACCAAATTCCACACATCTATTAACCTAATTTTCCCTCTTATTATCCTCCCATTAGAGCCACATAGTGGGGGGTCCTTTATTTTGATCCCCCTCTTATTTTTGATCCAATCTATTCATCTGAAATCAGTTTTTATAATCATCGGGTGTTTTGGAACTGTATCAGTAAGGATATCTTCACCCATGCCTCTTATCTTATTTCACCTCGCCTCATTGAGTGCTAAATCTATTTGATCCATTTTCCCTATTTTTAGGTAATTCGAATGAATTGTCGATTTCTTCCAAACTTCTTTCAGTTAGTGGCTAATACCAGGTGTGCCTATATCTACGAGTCCAAGGTAGGTGGTGAATACCTTTATTCATGTTTTTAAAGTTTATTTGGGGGAACTTATTTTAGCATGTAAAGACTCGTAAAATTAAAGGGAAATTTTTTCTTAATTTTCTTTGGGAATTTACTAGAACTTAGTTTCTAACGGCACCTGATTCTGAGGCCCGGTGTGCCCGGAATCAATTTATGAAGTTTATCTTGGGTACGTTCAGTGAACGAATGAGTGAGTTTTCATAAATTTTGAACTGGTGATCGGAATCAAAATCTGAGGGCACCAATGAAACCGCAGCGCCAGTAATTTCTTAGGAACAACTTTTCCGGAGTTGCGTTTGCTCGGGTGAGGTTATTAATTAAATAGGTTAACTAAAGAATAAAATAAAATATTGTGTTACAAATTTTATTTCTATTCTAGTTAGTTTAAACCTATGCTTGGTGGTTGGAGTGGGGCCCACTAATATCCTAACTCCACTAGGTAGGATATTAATGAAGTGGGGCCCACACGATCCCCACCCCTTCAAATCCCTTTTAACCTCCCTGTCGTGCATTTAATATGTAACTCACCCGCACCCCTTTTAAATACCAAGTCAAAAATCTTAATTAATGAATTGAATTATGTTATTCAATGTAATCAATTCATGAATTCATTTTGAATTTGAAATTTAATGTTGGCTTGTGTGTGTTAATTAAATAAGACAAAGTCTTATTTCATTAAGGGTTGTTCCGTTGCGCGAGAAGGTTGGAGAGGAATTGCTCAATCCTTGGAATCTTCATCTTCCTCCTTGAACAACGCGAAGAATGCACCATCACCGATGAAGAACGCCAACCTCCGACGAAGGATGATGAATAAAGATGATTCCTCAGAGATCGAAGACACAATGCCGTGTACCGCGACGCCGAAGGTCCTCTTCTCCACGACACTGTGTACCGCGTCACCGTGTACCGCGATGCCATGTACCGCGACGCTGACGATCCTATTTCTGTGACACCGTCTTCCGTGACGTCCCTTTCCCGCGACAAACCTCATTCGAGGACTTCATCAAGGTAGGGGTTTGATTTTGGTTCATTAATATTCTTGACCGTCCAAACGTCAATTTTTTAGCTTCTTGATATCGGATTAACGGGAGGGGGCCAGACCGCACGAACAAGGCTGACCCTCCTCCCCCATTGATGATCTATTTGTTGAGGCATGAACAATGGTAGCGCGGTGCAACGACACCGCGCGGAAACAAAGAAGAAGCGAGGCACCGTCGCGCCGCACCGTTGAGGTCGAACAAAGCCGAGGCGCCGTCGCGCCGCGCTAGAGAACAACGAAGAAGCCGCGACCACGGCGGAGGGGTGCGGCGCCGTCGTGCCGTGCCGGTCGAACAAGGCCGCGACTCAACGTCGTGGCGTTGCAAGGTGGGGAGGCCAAAACCGCTAGCCGCTGGCACCTCAGAGGGGCGGGACCGCGGGGTCCCGCATCGGCAGCACTGGCCGACCGGACCGGGCCGACGGTTTCGGAAGGGAGACTGGGGGTCATAACCTCAGGCTAGAAAAAGGAAGCAGCCCCCACGTGGGGGTGTGGGGGGGGGGGGGCGTGGTTTCAATAAAGGGGGGAAGCCACCCCCCCCCCCCCTTCCCGTAACGGCTCGGCCAGCGCCGAGCTAGCCGTGCAGGGCGCGCCCGTGCCAGGCCAACCGGCCGCCCAGGCCGGACCGGCCGCACAGGGCCACCCAGGACGGGCCGGGCCATTCCAGGAGGGCTGGGCCGCACCCTAATGGGATGGAACCATACTTGGTTGGGGCGACCCGGTTCGGGCCGACCCAGGGGGTCTCGGGTCGGGTCGGTCCAGGCCCAAAACCCCTTAAAACCGGACAGGTTTGTTCTTTTGTCCATATCTTGGTCTACGGACCTCCAATCGATGCACTGTCAGTTGCGATGAGATACTTGGATCGAGATGGTCGTTTATTTATATTAAACTTAAGGTTTCTAAGAACTTGGGTACAACCTGGTTGGTTCAAACCCGAAACTAACCGGGCCCTCGGAGTGGAAACACTTTTAACTTGAGCTCCGGACGTCCGATTGACGTGCTGTCAACTTTGTTGGGTTCCTCTTAGTCAGATGGACCTTTTGGATTACTCCGATCAAAGTTTGGACGTAGTTGGAGTGCGGTCAGGTTGGTTTTGACTTAAAAACCAACCAGGCCCCTGGATGGAAAAGGCCAATAACTCTCAGACCGGGCGTCCGTTTGACGCACCGTCTGTCACGTTGAGTTTCTTTTGTTGAGACGGAACTTTGGGAAACATCAAATCTATTCTAAGTGTCAGTTGATGTATCGACCCCCTTTGTCTCATGGAGTGGGCCCTCCCAGAAACGTGCATGTTGTGTGCAGGAACCCTAGAGCTGGCTGTGACTGCGATGGAGACTGCACTGAAATCCTCCATGGGTTCGGAAGCGATGAAGACCGTACTGAAATCCTCCGTGGGTTTGACAGAAATTATGACTACACTGAAATACTCTGTGGGTTCGACAGCGATGAAGACCGTACTGAAATCCTCCTTGGGTTCGACGACGATGAAGACTGCATTGAAATCCTCCTTGGGTTCGGCAGTGATGAAGACTGTAATGAAATCCACTGTGGGTTCGACGAAAATGAAGACTGAACTGAAATCCTCTGTGGGTTCGACAGCGATGAAGACCCTACTAAAATACTCTGTGGGTTCGTTGACGATGACTACTATTCTTGTATCCTACGTGGGTCTGGTAGGGTTTGACTCTGTTCTTGCTATCCTATGTGGGTCTTGCAAAGTAGCTGGTCTGTATCCTATGTGGGTCCAACAGCTTAGCTGGTTTAGTATCCTATATTGGTCCCAACTTAGATGAATCAGTGGCTATCTCTGATAATCTATATCACCTTTCGAAGAAGTATACCTGTATGAGCTGAGTCTTGACTTTGAATCATTATCTTCAATATGATTGACTTGCTTTCCTATGTGGATTGGGTTGTGTTATCCTGTGTGGATTAGGATTTACTCCTATGTGGACGTGATTAATCTTGGGTTTGGATGTTGGAGCCGAACTGGAATTGAAGACTTTGGTATATTTATGGGAATATACCTAAGTAGTGTTGTTTGTTACTTCGTGATTGTATCTTTTCTTTGAGGATTATCCTTTGTGGATTCTGGGAGACCATCGGGGTTATCGGGGTCTCTACTGAGTATCGTATACTCACCCCTGCACGGGCTATGCCCATACTACGTTGTGTTAGATGCAGACGAAGGACAATGCTGATCATGGTTGAGGCTTGTGGAGCAAGTCAGTACCTAGAGGTGGAACACTGGGCGGGACATACACGGAGCGGACGGCTAGACCCGAGGAGCTGAGGAGGATATCTACACCCACCCTTCAGGTGGGACTTCCAGTGGATGACTCGACATTTCTGCTTTACTTTCAGTTGTAGTACTTCTTTCTAGTTGTACCTTAATTTCAATTTGGGTTTGTATTCTGGCCCATTTACTTTCCGCACTTACTATTGTACCCAGTTTTACTTAGTATTTACATCTGATTGCTTACTCTATGGTGTTTGTTTAATTTATAAAGGCAATTCATTCCCTTTTTGTCAGTATTTACACCTTGGTGCTAGTTGCCAGCCCCTGGCCTATGGGAGGAAGGCTTGGGGTAGTCACAACACAGGTCCCGAGGATGGGTCGTGACAAATTGGTATCAAAGGAGTTCGGTTCTACCGCATAACTCCGGACTTTGATCTTTCTTCTATGTACATCAATAGTGTTAAGGGTATTGAGTGTGGTTATCAGTCCAGGGAGACCAGTGTTGGTGTGGTGGCCAACTTATCCGTACACCAGGACCCTGACTTCTAATTTCCGACTCAATGCATGAAAATATTTATTGCATGTGTGTTTCAAAAGTTTTCTTTGTGATTACTTTGTGTTAGCTCACCAGGTATACTGTTTGACCATGGAACACATGTTTTTTTTTCAGGATGGCCCCACGACGGTAGCCAGCTAGGGTTCCGAGCTTTGTGCGAGACGACAGCCCACCGAGCGACGAGGCCTCAGTGTAGGGCACTTTCTCAGTGGAGGCACCGGCGGTACCACTACCCGCCGAGCCACCGATGCCACCAACCCCAGACGCTGAGAGTGATCATCGCCTTAGTGCACTGCATGAGTTTCAGCATCATAGACCGCCCAGGTTCTGCGGGGAGACGGACCCTCAGGCAGCCGAGGATTGGCTGGAGGCGGTTGTGTGAGTTTTCAGGTTAGTGTGGACACCAGTTGACCTCATGGGGATTCTCGTAGCGAGCCTCCTACACACGGTAGCTGGCAGATGGTGGAGCTTGATTCTCCAGGTGCACGATGAGGAATCTCTCCTCTGGATGGACTTTGAGAGCCTCTTCCGCTTGGATTTTTTCCCATCCACCGTCCCTGCGGTGCGCATGCAGGAGCTTCTACAGCTACAGCAGGGCAGCATGACGGTCTCCTAGTACTCAGTGAGATTTACCGATCTCTCGCGCTATTCGATGGACATGGTATGAGACCCATTCTTCTGGGCCCGGACCTTTGATCAGGGACTGAGGCATGAGATCAGGGTATCAATGATCCCCCTCAACATTTCGACACAGGCAGGAGTACTGGAGCAAGCTCTTCTCATAGAGAGCTTTCTTGCTGAGCCTACGCCAGCAGCGAGACCTACCGCAGGGCGACACATTGCAGAGTCGTCTGCAGCTGGCAGTCAACGGATGTCACAGGGGCCCAGGCGGACCAGACCATCAGGAAGACGACCTAAGGACACTGGCTTAGAGGTGCGGGGCACATGGCGCAGAGCCAGCCTTCCGAGGAGCAAGCAGTGCTATGCATGCGGCGGGCAGGGCCATATGGCTCGTGACTGCCAGACCCACCGTGCAGAGGAGCAGCAGATGGTTAAGGGGCCACCTAGGAAGAGGTAGAGGGTCGACCGTGGCGGCCCGCCGAGAGCAGGCGGACGAGGCAGGGGAGCTGGCCAAACAGCAGGTGGTGGGTGACGCTTTGAGGCTTTACCACCACCACCACCACCAGGAGGTCCACCCCGACCACAGGGAGCTAGCGGGCAGAGACAGGCTCAGCTTTAGGCAGCAAAGGCCTACGACCACAGCATGCCAGAGATGATTCGAGGTACTATCTTTGTATACGCCACCCTTGCTGCAGTTCTTATAGACATAGGAGGGAGTGATTCTTTTATTTCCGCTCCCCTTGTTCAGAGCTCAGAGATTCCGACAGAGCCTTTGGCTCGATCCTTACGGCTAGAGACTCCTACGAGAGAAGACTCGATGATTACGCACTATTAACGGTAGTGTGAGCTTACTCTAGGATGCGAGAGCTTCGGCTGGGATCTTCTTATAGTGGCATAGAGGCCTTACGACGTCATCTTATGCATGTATTGGTTATCTACAATCCATGCTCAGATCGACTGTATTAGGTGCAAGGTGTGGTGTGTACGCACCGACGGGAGCAGGTTCACCTTCACCGGCGAGAAGGGATCCTTTGCAGCACAGGATGGACTCACACAGAGGAGAGGACAGCCCATCACTCATCAGTTGGCTAGACTCATCCTAGGAGTAGTTGACGTGTGGAGTCCTAGTTTTCCTGTAGTGGTGGATCAGTATGTGGACGTTTTCACTGACGATATTCCAGGACTACCTCCTCACAGAGAGGTAGACTTTTATATTGACCTATATCCCAGGACAACCCTGATATCCACTCCAGCATATCGGATGGCCTCTGTTGAGCTTCGAGAGCTACGAGTACAGTTGGAAGACTTGCAGGGAAAGGGATTCATCTGACCCAGTGTTTCACCCGAGGCTTCCCCGATATTGTTCTCCAAGAAAGAGGATGGGAGCTTGTGACTGATTGTCGACTATCATCTCCTGAACCATGTAACCGTAAGGAACAAGTATTCACTACCAAGGATTGACGACCTCTTCAATCAGATCAAGGGGGCACGATGGTTCTTGAAGATAGACCTCAGGTCAGACTATCATCAGCTCAGAGTTTGAGACGAGGATGTGCAGAAGACGGCCTTTAGAAGTCGATATGGCCACTACGAGTTCTTGGTTACGCCTTTCAGCGTAACCAATGCTATAGTAGTGTTCATGGGTCTCATGAACAGGATCTTTCATCCATACCTCGATCGATTTGTCGTGGTCTTCATCGAAGACATATTGATATACTCGACCACTGAGGATGAGCACACCTACCACTTGCGGGTTTTACTAGACACACTCCGAGAGCACCATCTTTATAGAAATATCTCGAAGTGTTAGTTCTGGTTATGTGAGGTACACTTCTTGGGACATGTCATCTCTGAGGCGAGAGTTGCGGTGGATCCTGGGAAGATCGAGGCAGTGCTAGCTTGGAAGCAACCAAGGAGCGTGACAGAGGTACGAAGATTCTTGGGTATAGCTGGGTACTACCAGATATTTGTGCTAGACTTTTCCAAAGTTGCGGCACCACTCTAAGCTTTAAAGAAGAAGGTGAAACCCTTCGTGTGGTTAGAAATATGTCAGCATAGCTTCCAGGAGCTGAGACAGAGATTGACCAGTGCACATATCTTGAGGCTACTGGAGGAGGGAGTAGGGTATGTAGTCTACTGCGATGCATCAGGAACCGGACTCGGATGTGTCCTGATGCAGGAGCGGGATGTGATCACCTATGGATCACATCATTTGAGGCATCATGAGAAGAACTATGCTACCCATGACCTGGATTTAGCAACAGTGGTGTTCGCTCTGAAGACGTGGCGACACTATCTGATGGTCGAGCGCTATACAGTCTACTCTGACCACCAGAGTCTCAGGTACATCTTCTCGTAGAAGGACCTAAATATGAGATAGCGGCGATGGCTCGAGTTCCTCTAGGACTATGAATTTGAGATAGTCTATACTCCTGGAAAGGGAAACGTAGTAGCCAATGCTCTCAGCAGGAGGACGTGCATTCAGCTACTCGAGGAGGCGACGGAGCATCTAGCTGCTTTGCTGATATCCTTCGTGGATAGATATGGTGCAAACTTTCTTCAATCACTAACAGTCACTCCTCCACTACTGCAACAGGTCAGAGGGGCACAATGTGGGGACGCTGACTGTGAGACGTGGTGTGTGCATATATCCTCAGGACAGGCACCTAATGGATTCTTTGTAGGAGGAGAGAACGTCATCCTTTTCAGAGGACGTACCATGGTACCAGTTTCTTTACAGGATGAGGTACTGAGAGAGTTTCACACTTCCCCTTTAGCGGTACATCCACGAGTGGCGAAGATGTACCAGGATATCAGACGACATCACTGGTGGCCGGGTATGAAGAAGGCTATGGCAGAGTTTGTTTCTCGATGCCTCACCTACCAGTAGGTGAAGCCAGAGCACCAGGTACCAGCAGGCTTGGTACAACCCTTGTAGGTCCCAGAGTGGAAGTGGGACGGGATATCTATGGATTTTGTGACTGGACTTCCACGCACTTCCAGAGGTCACGACTCCATTTGGGTGATTGTCGACCGACTCACCAAGTCGTCCCACTTCTTACCCATCAGAGAGTAGGGATCAGTAGAGAGCTTGGGATGTCTCTACATTCAGGAGATTGTACGGCTTCATGGTGTTCCATCATCTATCATCTCCGATCGAGATTCTCGCTTTACTTCCTGTATTTAGAAGGGGTTACAAGAGGAATTCGGGACGCAGCTACATCTGAGCATCGCCTTTCACCCTCCGAAGAATGGTCAGATGGAGAGGACCATTCAGAATCTCGAGGACATGCTCCGTGCATGTGTCCTCGACTTTGGTCGCAGTTGGTAGGACCACCTACCCTTGGTGGAGTTCGCATACAACAACAACTACCACTCCACCATCGGGATGACACCATACAAGGCATTGAACGACCGACCTTGTAGATCACCTATGTGCTAAACAAATCCTGGGGAGTCAGCACTTGTGGGACCGGAGATGGTCCAGGCCACGACAGAGAAGGTCCAGGTCATCCAGGAGCGGAAGAGGACAGCTCATAGCCAGCAGAAGTCTTATGCTGACAGGAGGTGGAGGCCACTGGAGTTTGAGGATGGCAACCACGTCTTCTTGCAGGTCTCACTTCGACGTGGATTACAGAGATTTGGCCAGGGCGGCACGTTATCACCTCGCTTCATCGGACCATTCCAGGTCCGCAGTAGGATAGGTGAGGTGGCTTACCACCGGGCTCTACCACCTCAGTTGTATAGGGTGCACGACGTCTTCCACGTATCTCAGCTGAGGAAATACGTGCATAACTCGACACATATCATCAACCATGGGGAGCTGGACATTGACGATTAGGCGACATTCGAGGAGGTCCCGGTGGAGATCGAGGATTTACAGGAGCGGGACCTACATGGTCAGTCGATTCTTCTAGTGCGCATCAGATGGTAGCACGAGAACCTCTAGGAGAGAACTTTGGAGCGGGAGGCTTAGATGCGTGTACAGTACCCACATTTGTTCCCCTAGTTTATGATGTATATTTACGGGGATGTAAAGCCCTGAGGTGGGAGTAATTTAAAGACCCATAAAATTAAAGGGAAATTTTTTCTTAATTTTCTTTGGGATTTTACAAGAACGTAGTTTCTGACGGAACCTGATTCTGAGGCCCAGTGTGCCCGGAATCAATTTCTGATATCTAGCTCAGGTACGTTCAGTGAACGAACGAGCGGGTTTTCTTAACTTTTGAACCGTTGCTCGGAATCGAAATCCGAGGGAACCAATGAAACCGTAGCACCAGTAATTGCGTAGGAACACATTTTCCGGAGTTGCGTTTGATTGGGTGAGGTTATTAATTAAATAGGTTAACTAAAGAATAAAATAAAATATTGTGTTACAAATTTGATTTCTATTCTAGGTAGTTTAAACCTATGCTTGGTTGTTGGAGTGGGACCCACTAATATCCTAACTCCACTTGGTAGGATATGATTGAAGTGGGACCCACATGAGCCCCACCCCTTCAAATTCCTTTTATCCTCCATCTCGTGCATTTAATATGTAACTCACCCGCACACCTTTTAAATACCAAGTCAACTCTCTTAATTAAATAACTGAATTATGTTATTCAATGTAATCAATCCTTGAATTCATTTGAATTTTGAATTGAATGTTGTCTTGTGTGAGTTAATTAAATAAGACAAAGTCTTATTTCTTTAAGGGTTATTCCGCTGAGCGAGAAGGTTGGAGAGGAATTGCTTAAGCCTTGGAATCTTCATCTTCCTCCTTGAAGAACGTGAAGAACGCACCATCACTGATGAAGAACGCCGGCCTCCGACGAAGGATGACGAATAATGCTAATTCCTCGGAGATAGATGACGCGACGCCATGTACCGCGATGCCGACGATCCTCTTCTCCGCGAAACCGTGTACCGCGTCATCGTGTACCGTGATTCCGTGTTCCACGACATCCCTTTCCCATGACAATCCTCATTCGACGACTTCATCGAGGTAGGGGTTTGATTTGGGTTCATGGATATTCTTGACCGTCTGAACGTCAATTTTTTAGCCGCTTGATATCGTATTAACGGGAGGGGGCCAGACCACATGAAAACGGTCGAACCTCCTCCCCTTTTGATGATGTGTTTGTCGCGGCACAAACAAAGGTAACTCGGTGCAACGACACCACGCAGAAACAAAGAAGAAGCGCGGCGCCGTCGCGCCGCGCTGTTGAGGTCGAACAAAGCCGCGACGCAGTCGCGCCGCGCTAGGGAACCACGTAGATGTCGCGGCCAGAGCTGGGCCGTAGTGGAGGGGGGCGGCGCCATCGCGCCACACCAGTCGAACAAGGCCGCGGCTCAAAGCCGCAGTGGTGCAAGGCGGGGCGGCCAGAGCCGCTGGCACCTCGGAGGGGCGGGAGCACGGGGGCCTGCGGCGGCAACACCGACCAACTGGACCGGGCCGGCCGTTTCGGAAGGGAGTACGAGGGTCGTAACCCCCGACTGGAAAAAGGAAGCATCCCCCACATGGGGGGGGGGGTTCCATCAAGGGGGGTAGCCGCCCCCCCTTCCCGCAACGGCTCGGCAAGCGCCGAGCTGGCCGTGCGGGGCGCGCCCGCGCCAGGCCAACCGGCCGGACCGACCGCACCGAGCGGGGCCGCCCAGGCTGGGCCAGGCTGCACCCTAATGGGCCGGACCCGGACCCGGTTCGGGTCAACCCAGTTCGGGCCGACCCAGGGGATCTCGGGCCAGGTCAGTCTGGGCCCAAAACCCCCTAAAACAGGACATGTTCGTTCTTTTGCCCATATCATGGGATACAGACCTCCGATCGACGCACCGTCAGTTGTGATGTGATCCTTGGATTGAGAAGGTGGTTTCGGTATATTATGATCAAGGTTTCGGAGAAGTTTGGGTATGTCCGGGTTGGGTCAAACACAAAACCAACTGGGCCCTCGGAGCGTAAACGCTTATAACATGAGCTCCGGACGTCCGATTGACATGCCGTTGAATTTGATGGATTCCTATTAGTGAGACAGACCTTTTGGATTACTCCGCTCGAGGTTTGGATGTAGTTGGAGTGCGGTCGGGTTGGTTTTGAATTAAAAACAAACCGGGCCCCTGGAATGAAAAAGCCAATAACTCTCAGACCGGGCGTCCGTTTGACGTGCCTTTTGTCGTGTTGAGTTCCTATTATTGAGACAGAACTTCGGGATACATCAAATCCAGAATACGTGTCAGTTGATGTATCGACCCCCTTTGGCTCATGGAGCAGACCCTCCCGGAAACGAGCATGCTGTGTGTGGGAACCTTAGAGCTGGCTGCGACTGCGATGAAGACTGCAATGATATCCTCCATGGGTTCGACAGCGATGAAGACTGTACTGAAATCTTCCGTGGGTTCGACGGAAATGAAGACTGCACTGAAATACTCCATGTGTTCGGCAGCGATGAAGACCGTACTGAAATCCTCTGTGGGTTCGACGGCGATAAAGACTGCACTGAAATCCTCCATGGGTTCGGAAGCGATAAAGACCATACTGAAATCCTCCGTGGGTTCGATAGTGATGAAGACTGCATTGAAATCCTTCGTGGGTACGACAGCGATGAAGACCGTACTAAAATCCTCCATGGGGTCGACGACAATGACTACGGTTCTTGTATCCTACGTGGGTATGGCAGTGTTTGACTCTGTTCTTGCTATCCTACGTGGGTCTGGCAGAGTAGCTGGTCTGTATCCTATGTGGTTCCGACAACTTAACTGGTTTAGTATCCAACGTGGGTACGAGATTAGATGAATCAGTGGCTATATCTGATCATCTATATCACCTTACGAAGAAGTATACCTGTGTGAGTTGAGTCTTGACTTTCAGTCATTATCTTTGATATTATTGAATTTCATTCCTATGTGGATTGGGTTGTGTTATCCTGTGTGGATTGGGTTGTACTCCTATGTGGACGTGATCAAACTTGGGCTCGGATGTTGGAGACGATCTGGAATTGAAGACTTAGGTATATGTATGGGCATATACCTAAGTAGTGTTGGTTGTTACTTCGTGATTGTTTCTTTCCTTTGAGGATTATCCTTTGTGGATTATGGGAGACCTTCGAGGGTCTCGGGGTCCCTACTGAGTAGCGTATACTCACCCCTGAACGGGCTATGCCCGCACTAAGTTGTGTTGGATGCAGAAGACGGACAACGTTGATCGTGGTTGAGGCTTGTGGAGCAAGTTGGTACCTGGAGGTGGACCACTGGGCGGGATGTACACGGAGCGGACAGTTGGACCCGAGGAGCTGAGGAGGCTATCTGTACCCACCCTTCAGGTGGGACTTCTAGTGGACGACTCGACATTGCTGCTTTACTTTCTGTTGCTGTACTTCATTCCAGTTTTACCTTACTTTCAGTTTGGGTTTGTATTCTAGCCCATTTACTTTCCGCACATTCTATTGTACCCAGTTTTACTTAGTATTTACTTCTTCTTTCTTACTCTGTGGTGTTTGTTGACTTTATAAAGGCAATTCCTTGCCCTTTTTGTTGGGATGTACACCTTGGTGCTAGTCTCCAGCCCCTAGCCTATGGGAGGCAGGCTTGGGGTAATCACGACACGGGTCCCGAGGACGGGTCGTGACATAGCATGTTGTTGGGTAGTTAAGCGAGACCCTTTGTAATTTGTTTTCATAATGATAAATAGATCTTGTGACCTTATGGGGTTCCATTGGGTATTTTTTCACCTTTTTTACTCATGCATGGTTGAGTTAGAGGCCATCAACCACCTTGGATTTTTAGGATGGGGTTCATTTTTTTTATTAAATCGAATTGTTTATTTAAATGGTTTTGAATTATATATTGAAATGATTGAATTTCCTTTGATGTGATCTGTGGGATTTTGATGGGAAGGATTGAAGAATTGGGGTGGCATGGCTCTCAGGATTTAGGTGATGTAGTCATTTTGTTGGGAATGTACTCGGTTAGTTGGGTGATTTGATCACCGATTGGGAATCATGAATGTCAGATTTTGGTGGCGAGGCCATCAGGTTTTGAGGCGTGACTCATGATATTTGATGACATGGCCATTTTACATGAGAGGCATGGTTTCAATGGAATAGGGTGCCAGTTGGATGTGGCTTAGTTACTATTTTGGTGATTGTAGCTCACCTGTGATGGCCAAAGTGTTGATTAGAGTCATGTGAACATATGTTGACTCAGTGATGAGGTGGTTTTGATCACTTGTGTGGGTAGAGGTCCCTGGTAGTGAAAATTAGATATTTTTTGTTGGGGGTGATTTCTATAGAAAGACATTGGAAATATGAGGAGCCTTAAAATGATAGCATTGAGGCTATCAGTTAGGGGTTGAGTCTCTCCATATTGTGAGCGTTGGGCCTATACAATTTTGGGAGGATGGAGATTATTGTTCCTTGATGTTTCAAGATACGACCTAAAAGTGATTTTTATTTGAAGATAGATATCATTGTGTCTCTGGATGTCCATCTTCAAGCTGATGAGTGTATTCGATCAGGGTTCCACTAGACTAGATTTTTCTTATTAGGCGTGCCTTCAGGATGTCAGTGGTTTTAATTGTGAAATGATGTGTCAATAAGCATGAGGTAACAAGTTACTTCATTTGAGGTGGAACCAAGGGGTTCATTTTGGATTTTTGACATTAGGGGGATAGCTTGGGCCATTGGCCAAGGATCCTATCCTCTTCAGTCATCCCAGTGTTGGCCTAGGAAGGTGAATGATTCCTGGTGGCTATTGGGCACCATGAAAGATTTTGATTAGTTGAAATACATTGTGTTTCTTATTTTATTTCTGTATAAACATTCGTAAATAATTATGTGGGGTATGAACACATGGGTGGTATCCTACTAAGAAATATTCTCAAAGACTACACAAGACCTTCAAGATGCATGCAGACTTTATTCTTTTAAGTTTAGGTAAGGGTTCAGGATATGGAGCTAGATCATAGCCGAGTTGGCATAGATAGATGGTAGGGAACCTTGAGGTTCTTGTATTAGTTGGAGTTGTTTTTTTCTTTTCTATTCAACATGATTGTATTTTGTAGATACTACGGTTATCCATTTGAGAACCCTTTTGTATATTGATATGCATGAGATATATTTAATTCATTTTTTTATGAAAGTGGTATACTAGAATGTTTATTTATTTTTACTGCTATTTATTATTATGCTTCAGCTATTGCTTGATATTGATTGTACTTCTTCCAGTGGGGGTTTGGTTTGAGTATGTTGAGTCTTTATTTCTGCTAAATTATATATATTTATTCTTATACCATTATTATATCACCACCTAAGTGTATAGTCTCCCACTTTCCCTCTTTATACCCTCGATGTTGTCCGAAAAACATTGTCATCCTTGGAGGTGCGCCTAAGGACAGTTGCACCTGACCTCATAGAACTGTTCGAGTGAATAATCAGGTCAGGGATGCTTCAAGTGGCATCAAAGGTGTTTCATTCCCTATTTATTGGTTTTTTTTTGGAATATGGTAGACTAAAGATTAGTAGTTATTGAAACCAAGTTTATAACTCATTTATGGGTCCCTACAGCCCCATGCACAGTGAACAAATTCAGTTTCCATGGGTTGCTATACTGTTCTGTTTTCTTCATTTTACGACTAATATGATATCCAACTAGGGTGGTACATTTGAAATGCTAATTTCTATTTTATATGACTTTTGATCCTTGTCATGGTATAATAAGGAATGAGATTTGGACCCTTGGCCCGATATAACAAGGGGATGATTGTGTACAAGTTTAGGATATTATTTTAGAACATGATAGGATGTTTAAATTTTATACATGCACGTACCTATGGTAAATTGGTTTGTTAAACATGAAACCCATATGAATTTTTTTTGTGAAATGTTCTATATACACATGTGTATGTGATATGATATATATATATATATACTATTTGTGATATGATATGGGATTGAATCTCATAAGAGAAGGTAGGTGTTATGGCATGGGGTGATGTCGATCATCATATTGGGAAATGATGTTGTGGTTTTGAGGTGAAATGGTTCTTCAGGACATGTGTGGACTGAGTTTCATTGATACGTGGCTCTGTTGAGTGTAGGTAAGGAATCCATGAGGCTGGGATGCCATGTGTCATGGTTGCGATGAAGGATAGTAAGGGTATTGAGTTAACACTTCCTGTTACTTATTTCACAATATGTGACAGTTATATATATTTTATTGGGATGTTTGACATTGTTGATGGTCTTCAATGGGTTTCCACATAGATGGATCGAATGAAGCATCAGTAAAGTGAGGACAAGGTTCTACTAGGGCATGAGTAGGTTGAGACCTTGAGTGTTAGGGAGAGAAGGTACAATCCCAGACTTAGGTACAAGTTTCACTAGAGGTGGGGTGGCCTCCAGAAATGATAGATTTTGGTGAGTGGTTGGATTATTATCATAGATAGATCTTGGTATGAGTTATCCATGGTATTGAAAAGGGAGATTAGGGTGCATAGCCTTTGATGGCATATCATTCTCGGGAGTTCTAGCCACAACAACCACTACTTTTTTAGGGTGAGGGTGGTCTATAAGCAGCTGAGAATTGGATTGTGTCTATGAATATGATTTTCGATTAGTTAGATGTGCCTCTAGGGAGGAGGGTCAAAATAGTAACCTATATTATTAGAGGACTATCTAAGATATGGTGGGATGTGTAGGTGTAGACAGGTAAACACAAGGGACTAGATTAGAAGTACTTTGAGGCAAGGATCTTCGAACACTTTTTCCCTGGATACGCTGAGGGTAGAGATGGCTCAGTAGTTCTTGAGCCATCAGCAGGGAGACATGAACGTCATGGAATATGCAACGATTATCACCAAGTTGTCTCACCTTGTAACCGGAATGGTGAGTGATGACACATTGAGGGTGAGGATATTAGAGGATGGTTTACAGAACACCATTCGGGTGTAGGTAAACATCTTTAGGTCAGAATAATTCTCATATGCAGTGAAACAGGTGCTTATAAAAAAGGGAAACTTGATGGATATGTATTACCTGATATGGGAACTGGTTTCGGGTGATTTCACTAGTGATGATTTAGATAGTTGAAATTGAGGTCAGGATGAGTTCCAACGTGGAAATAAGGAAAAGGACCTGAGTATACCACCTCAGAGTGGGTCTTCAATGGTTTTATTTTGGTTTGGTAACCCATGACATGTATAGACTCAATGTGAGTGACCTCCAAAGGAGTGTTGGGAATGTTGATATTTTTTCCACCTCAACAGGTTTTGTAGGAATCCTTCTTAGAAATCTAGAAGTCAGGGACAAAGGAAGACTCAACAATGTGAGATTAGACTGGGAGTGGTACCAGGTGAGGGTAACTATGATTTAGTTGCATGTAGAGGATGTAATAGAGACAACATGACCCAGTAGCGGGGTTAGGGGCTATTGGTTAGTGAAAAACCATAGGGAGGTCAGGAATCAGGCAGTCATCCTTCATAGAAGGTGCACACAGTGGATCTTCTAGGGTCTAAGTAGGCTGGTGACCCAACAACAGTCAGAGGTATGCCATGGGAGTAGCTATTACCTTTTTCAAGTTTTGTTTTGGTCTGTTGAGTCATGTTTGTTTTGGGTGCATGAGATCCAAAGACTATAAATGGACTAACCATATTCTGGTTAGTAGGTCGACACTAGTTAAGGTACATGATATATATATATATATGAGGTGCGTGGAACCAAGTTTTGAATGTGAGAAACGTTGGGTGTATGATTTTATTGAGGTTCTTGGCATTGTGACATAGAGGATATGTAGGTTATTTGATGTTCATTGGAACTGTGGCATCATTTTGATGTGATGCTTGATTGAGGTGAGAGACGACAAGATTTTTCTGAGCATCTATAGAGATTTAAGACCTTGTTGGTGGCATGTGTGACATGGGAATGATGTAGTCACTGATGTTGAGTAGGATTCTGATTGGTGTTGGGTATGACATAAGAGAACCTGATGATGTGACAGAGTAGAGATGCATCACAAACGGACTTTTGAGTCCAGGAATTTTGATTGGACTAGTTTTTTTATTTGAGTGTTGGGTTAGGTTGCAACTGGGGTAGGTCACTCCTAAGGTGGGGAGCCTCATTAAGGTAGTTGACCAATACCCTTGAGACCAAGGTAGTCTGGGTTACTTTTACTAGGATGGGAATATTCGGTACAATCTTCAGGTTTTTCTTTATTGATTGGAGATGGGATATGACAAGGTGGGGAGATTGTAATATTCAAGGTTTTTGGAGTCAGATGAAAACCTTTCTTGTTTTGAATTGGTGGGTATTCCAAATTCTTTTTCGAGCATCATCACTCAATCCATAGAGTTTCCTCAATAAAATATCATGTTTTTTTATGTTTATAGAAGATTGGAGAGTGCCTTGGGGTTTTAGAGGGGTTTTGGGTGTGTTAGAGGCCCGAAGTACATGTTTTGGAGTTTCAAGTCACGTCGAATGGTTTGGAAAAAAAACATGCGTCCTCTTCTAGCTAACCGTGCGACCCCTTTTTTCACTGATCATGGTCTTGGGGAAACAATGAATGTGGGGAACAAGGTCATGTGGAAATGTCTGTAGTTTTTATAGTGTCTTACACATGGTTTCTATATTATTAGGGAATGCTTTTCAGTAAGCCACACAGGTAGTGCCACATAGGTAATACCCTTGAACTGTAGAATACACGATTTTCACATAGTTTGGGAAACCATGCGAGAAAACCATACAACATATTTAAAGGGTGAATTTAGAAAATTAAACCTCCCTCTATTAACCTAATTTCCCTATTCTCATCCTCCTATTTGAGCTGCACATCAAGGGGTCTGCCATTTTTCTCCTCTTGTTTTTGATCCAATCACTTGGTCTAAACATCATTTTTTAGATCCATCTGGTGTGTTATATCCATATCAATAAGGATATCCTCACCCATGACTCTTCCCTTATTTTATCTCCCCTCATAAAGTGCTAAATCTGTTTGATCTATTTTACTTATTTTTAGGGTGTTCACTAGAATAGTATATTTCTTTTAAATTACATCGAGTTTGAGGATAATAGTCGATATGACTATGTCTATGCGTCAAAGGTAGGTGGTGCATACCTTTATTCATATTTTTACAGTTGATTTGGGGGCATATATTTTAGTGGACCATTGGGTAGTTGAGATAGAAACTTTTTAATTTGTTTTTGTGATGTTAAATTAATCTTGTGACATTATGGGATGTTTTTGGGAATTCCCTCACCCTTTTCACTCATGCAAGGTCTGGATGAATGTTTTCAAACACCATGGGTAGTTATTTAGGGGTGTTTTTTGATTGTATTGAATTGTTTATTTAAATTGATTGGAATTATATATATCAAATGATTGAATGGAATGTGATTTGATCCATGGGATTGTAATGGGAATGGATGAAGTAATTGGGGTGATATGGACATCAGTATTGAGGCGATGTGGTCTTATGGTTGGGCTTGGATCAGATTAATTGGGTGATGTGATCACCAGTTGGGAATTATGGAAATTGGTTTTAGGTGGAGAGGCCTTTGGGTTGAGGGAGAGGCCAAGGATCTTGGATGAAATAGCCATCAAAATTGATAAAAAGGGTCATAAGGGCATGAGGTTCTTATTATATGTGGATTGGGTACTGTTTTAGTGATTTCCAGTCACTTGTGATGGGAAAATCACTGATTGGAGTCTTGTTCACATAGGTATACTTTGGGATGAGGTGGTTTATCCCAATCGTGTGGGTAGATCCCCACGATATTGTGGCATATGAAATTTTTTGGGGGTTCTTGATGTATAAAGACAAAAGGAAGGTGAGGAGCCTTTTGATGATATTTTTTACTCTATCAGTTGGGGGATGAGGCTCACTATATTGGAGATGTTGTGCCTGGAAAATTTTGGGAGGACATTGTTCATCATTCATAGGGATTTTTTTGCTATGATCCAACAATGACATTCATCTAAGGACAAATATCACTGTGCCTTCGGATGTTGGGCTTTGAGATGATGATTGCTTTTGATAAGGGTTCTGAGTGACCATATTTATTTGCTTTGGAACTCCTTCGGGACGTCGGTGGTTTTACTTGGTACAAGGGGTTTCATTTTTCATGAGGTTTCTGGTTACTTCATTTGAGGTGGAACTTGAGGGTTCAATTAGGATTTTTTACATCCCTGGGACACCTTGGGCCATGGACTACATATCCTCACCTCTTCATTCATTCATAAGTTAGCTGAGGTAGGTAAAGGCATACAGGTGGTTGTTGAGCACTAGTGAATCTTTTGATTCATTGAGTTACATTGTTTTTATTATTTTATTTCTGTATATACTTTCATAAACACTTATATTAGGTCTAAACATGAGGGTGGTGTCCTATCGAGACACATTATTACAACCTATATGGGACCTCTAGGACATGTGTAGACTTCATACATTTATGTTTTGGAAAGGTTTTAGGATTTGGAGGTATATCCTAGTTGAGTTTTAATGGATGGATGGTATGAGACCTTGAGTTTCCTGCATGAGTTAGAGTTGGTTTTTTCCTTTTATAATCATCATGTATATAATATGTAGCTACTATGGTTATCCCTTGGAGACCCCTTATGTAAATTTATATTTATGACCTATATTAAATTCATGTTTTATTTTAGTAGCCTAAAGTGGTATGCTATCATGTTTATTTATTTCTAATGTTGTTTATTATTATGATTCTGCTATTACATGATATTGATTATGCATCTTCTAGTGGAAGGTATGATTTGAGTCTACTGAATCTTTATTTCCATTTCATATTATATACCTACAATCATAAAATTATTATATCATAACCCTAAGGGTATAACCTCCCCAATTCTACTTCTTTACATTATCGTTGCTAGTCGACAAAATTTGGCATCTACGGAGGTGCGCCAAAGGCCAGTGGAACCTGACTTGATAACACTATTCGAGTGGAAAATCGGTTCAAGGAAGATTCAAATTAAATTATGTTTATTGGATGCTAGATAAATCCTATGAATTGATAACACGACATGAAAATAGTACACATTGTAGAAGTTTTTCACATCATATAGTGTGAAAAGTTTATTTTTAATTAAAAAGGATATGTGTTTTTTGGGATAACTTAAAATGGGACAAATTCATAACATGTAGTGTATTACACGTTGAGGAATTCCATGAGTCTCATTTTTTAAGGTTCCATGTAGGTTATTGTGGCTTTTTTCTCTTTTTTAGCCTTCTCCTCTCGGCCAGAGCTCTTACCATAGGCTTTTCTGGGTGACTCCTTTCCCTCTAAATCCCACCATTCGAAGATTCATCAATAGGACTAGAAACATTGTCTCCTTGGGTAATCTTTCCTTTAATTTTCTCTATTTATTGAAATTTTAGAAATATTTTTGGCCAATATTTTTCTTAATTGGATCATATTTTATATCAATAATTTTGAGTCTCTTATTGCACTTTATCTTTCGAAGGATGGTCTAGTGGTTTCGAAACCCCACTGTCAATGGAGTATTGGTTTTCTATGTACTTTCGGTAGGTGTATCTATAAAATTTTTCTAATATTCTAAATTTCCAAGAATTCTTATTGATTCCTTGCAATTGGAAATGCAATTTAATTCGTTGGAATTGAAAATGGAATGTCTTAGTATTTTAAAGGGGTTTATCTTTGAAATATAATTTCCTTGATTTGAAATGGAAATGGATTTTCAAACCTTGAAGTTCATTATCTTGTATTTGAAATAGATTTATAAAATTTTGATCGTGGTTTTAAAAATATAAAATGACAAACATTGAAATATGGGAACCTTTGGTGCGTCGAGAATGAGACGCGTCTAGACTTTGTGGGTGTAACACCACTAGGAGGTAACCTCTTGTATATCGATGGACATTGTTAGGATTAAATATTATTTTGGTACACCCTTATGGATTTTTAGGATCATGAGTGTCTATTAAATATTCTCCCACAGGCTTAAGCCTCACTAGAAGGTGGATTTTTGTTTTTTGTTGTCTATTTCATGATATATTATTCCATGGATGTTGGATCACATTTATATTTATATTTTGGAATGTTTTCCAATTTTGTATTGTAACCGGTATGTTTCAGGATTTGGAAAACATGATATGCAATTTTTGGAAAATTCAAGGATTATTTGAGAAAAGTTTTAAAATTGTTTTACTTATAAAAATTATTTTAAAACTATTTTGTTTTAAACCTATAACTTATGTATTATTGATATTATAACTTGTATATAGTCTATGGTGTTTTTCTACTAGGCTCTGTGATCACACCCTACCTCTGCCTTTGGGAGAATGTAGACCTTTTTTCGTACAACACATGTAAAGGGAAGGAAATGTTTTAGCATGATAGATTATCTATATTTAAATCTTTTGGTTTGTGGATGGTTTGGAGGTGAAAATTGTTCACATAGATACTACTTCATCTAGAATTATCATACTTTCTATTTTAGCATGTCTTTCTCAGTTGTATCTCTCATTGTTTTATTGATCATATATCCCATTACTATATTCATATCTATCATTCCATGCATTATTTTTATAGGATACCTTATCACCCATTTATTAATAATTTGTTATTAAAATTACCATTCTGGGTGATAATTGCATCATCTTCCCAACATGTTTTGGTTTAGCAGTCCAGGTCCTAATAATTTGATCATTATTACATAATTTCCAGAATTTTAATCATGTTATAGAAATAATATATATTCATTATAAATGTTTTCATAATCATTCATAAAAATTAGAGATGTAAAAACGAATTACACCATTCATGGAGATTGTATGTCATACGTATGCATGAATGCTATTTTTATTTTTTGATGCATGGAATTAATAAAATAATAAATAATAATTAACCCTTATAGAATCATTATTATATCATAAATATCATATAAATTCATTAAATATTTCCTTATTACCATCCATGTATAATAGAAGCAAAAAAAACATATCACTTTGTGGAGGTGGTAGTCCAACACTTTGGAATGTAAGAAGAAAGATGTGATATTAGGATTTAAAAAGTATAATTACGTCATAAATATCTAATATAAACTTTAAACTCATCATAATAATCATCCATGAAGTATGGTGATGTAAAATTAACCGTATCACTAAATGGAGACAGTTAGTCGTACGTACGCATGAGTGATACTTTCACTTCTCATTTATTGGGAAAAAGGGAAGATAATGGTGAATTAATAATAATAATTAAATTTCAATATATATATATATATATATGTGTGTGTGTGTGTTTTTGTTACTAAATTTATTATTTTATCATAAATAGAATGGATTTAGGTGAGGTAAATGATAATTAAAAAAAAGGAAGTGATTAGTTAAGGTGATTACCTCTTCTTTGAAAGAACTCCTTTAGATATCCTCTTAAGGATCCTGATATTGGACTTTTGGGAAGAAAAAAACTATAAAATTTGTATAAATAAGTTGATAAGGTATTTTTACAGGGTATGGTCAAGATATAAAGATCAAATTGGTGTAAATAAGCGAGGAAGGAGGTTCCCTCTTATAATTGAGGTGAGGGGAACTTTTGGAATATCTTAAATATTAAAATATAATAAAGTCATTCGCCATCCTAAATGAGTCAAAAAGGATATATATTCAAATTTAATATACTATATGATTTTAATCCAAACATACAATAATTTTTTACCAGTTTTTGTGTAATTATAAACTGTATATTTTTGATTAATTACTTGGTTAACCAATTCTGACTTTAACCATACTAAAGTCCTTTTCAACCTTAAAGTTTTATAATTTTATATATAACGTGAAAATTGTTGGATAAATGGAAAATGAATGAACATATAGAAAATATATTATACTCCTTTTCCTATTTCATTTTTTATTTGTTTAAATAATTTAATAAAATATTATCTTGATAAAATATTATTAATATCTTTTCTGTCACTATTCATTTAATTTTAATTTAAAGACATAAATGAAAAGTTATAATTCTAATTTAATACCTAAAAATAACACTAATATTTCATATTAATCTATAAAATTCAAGTAAAACATTAAATCAGTCAAATTATATCACTTTTAACATTTTTAATATCATTTATTTTATTTTTTTATTAATTGAACAAATATTGTTTTGGGGTTGTGTAAGATTTTAAGGTATTTATTTAATACTATAAAATTATAAATAAAAAAATAGATGGAAAGTAATTTTATTATTATAAAAATAGACATTTTTATTCCTTCATTAATTACATTTTTCTTTATTTGGACACATAATAAATGTTTCAAAACCAAGAGAGTGACATTTTGTACCATTCGTTAGTTTAAATAATAAGTTGGTCATTTTTATGGAACATTATCTATTAAATAAATAAAACTCGAGAATAAGGTGATATGGGTAAAATTATCATCATCCAATAAAAATTATGATGAATAATTATACCCTTATCACTTATTTTCAACCTATATTAACATGATTCACCCTTTACCAAGGTGATAAATTTCACTATATTTACTATTCATATTGATCAAAAATAAAACATGACTATTTACTAATTTTGAACATATATAATATAAATTTATAATACATTTTATCTAATCCAATACCTATAATTTTCCAAAATTAATTTTAAAATAAGTGTGCAAAACGTGATGAAAACTTATTTTTTGAAAAAGAATGTTTTTAGGCATAAAACTAGTTTTTTCTTATCCCATGACAAGACAAATAAAAAATTAATGTTAAATTTTTGTATTGAATCTATAATATATAATTTTAATTAAAATTATTCACCAATATTGACTAATAAAAATACACCACAGGCATTTAAAAATATTTTTTTTAGAAAAATCATCACTTTTATTTTTGAATAATTTTTATTTTGAATTCTAATCATTTGATGATCAGTTAATTCATATTATAAATATATAGATCATATTTTTTTTTTCAAAATATAGTTATTACCATTCATACCAACCAATAAAATAGCTAAGATATAACTATTACATAATAATATTTTAATAGTATGTCACAACTCATTTAAACTCTGTGTTGCGTATAACACATGATATTGAGGAAATGAAATTTTTAAAGGGACTCATTTATAAATAATCTTAGGTTGATACTAAAACTAAATTGAGGTAGAAATAAAAATTGAATGTTTTTGTATATTGGTTACATAAAATATAGTATTTTTAGTTAATTTGAATCATATAATCCCAAAAGTGATAGAGTTTAATAGAATAGTACATAATTATAATTCCTTGAATCTTCCTCTGTAAGATTGTTTTAGACACTTAGAATTTACTATGATTTTTTACACATAATGTAATAATTATCACATCTTTTTTATCAATCAAAAATTATATAAATTATATCACTTTATTATTATGTAATATTAAATCATGAAATCAATTTTTAGGAATAGTCCTAAAAGGTTTTATTGAAAAACAAAATACCATCATTCATTTAGGTAAAGTGAAACTACTTTGTGTCAAATGGTACTTTTAAGAGAGTCTTAAAATTAGGAGGTAATATAGTTTATATTAGATATTTATAAAAATATTACATAAAATTAAAACAATTATTTTAACATTAATTTTTTTAATTACTTAATTATATAAAATGCGTCGATAGAGGATTGAAAAAACATATGTTTTTAAACATTTTTTTGAAAAAATAACGTATTATTAAATTGGGTTTAGTGAACGGTAATGGATGATATATAATAATTTATTGATAAAAATTATGTTATTACTATTATAATTGAATCATTGAAGAAAAAAATAGGTGGTTTAAAATATGTTTTTGGTAAAAGAATATTAAGTAAGAAATGAGAAAGAGGTTTGGAAACTTCACCATGATCTTTGAGCAGCCTATTTTCGATTGAGCATAAAGTCATCATAGGATTTTATTTTGGATAATATAAGGGATTTTTGACATGGGAATGTATGTTTTGAGTGGCATTGGGTATTGTTTTGGAAAAGGAAGTAATTTTAAGATTGAGTAGAAAGGGGTGGAGGAGATGTGTTTATATAGCTAGGTGTGTTTTAGAAAAAAAAATTATTCACATGACATTTGTTGGTTTATGATAAAAAAGGTGATTTATTTGACATTAAAATAAATAAAAAACTAAATGGAATCTTGGAAACAATTAATTAAATGTAAAGAACCAAAAATAGTTTTTTATTAGAATATAATATAACTGATGTTTCAAAATTTCATATATAGTTTTATAAATTCAACTTAATATTTTTAAATGAATTATTTTTCTCCGTAAATCAATTTTTATTCAAGTATATTATTTCATAAAATTTTACATCATATTTATATCATAAAGATGCCATACAAGTTATAGTTATTTGTATAAATATATTTGTACTATTTTTTAAAAATCGTAGTTTTTAGAGAAACCCCAAAAATTCACTTAAATATAATTCCAATGTGATGAATAAAAAAAAGTCATCTTTTCATAAAATTTAAACTCCAAAATTTATAAATTTATCTTCTAAATAAAATAACATAACACAGGGAATTATGTTTATTTAAAACAAAAATTATTTCGTTTTCTAAGACAGTTCACATTCTTATTTATTATCATTCATAATTATTATATTATTTAACGTTATTTATTATATATACTTTATAATAAGTTTGGTTTCAAAATCATAGAATTAAATTTTTACACAATAGTTAATATTTTAATAAAAAAATCCTGACATACATTATTAAAATTTAAATTTATCCTTATTTTTAATTTTTATTATTTTAGAATTATTTATATAGATTCATAATATTTATATTAATTTATTTTCATTTATAATAATAATTTTTATGAATTATAATAGTTTTCATCGGTCCAGTTACCATTTTAATTGGAAATCATTATCCCCAATTGTAATATTCTACTCTAACAGTCCTTATAATTCATAAAAATATCCTTCATTTCCTTGAATATGCTTAAACTCATTTTTATCAATGTTAATAATATTTATTTTCATTATTATAATCTTATTTCTAATATTTTGTCTCATTTTTTACAGTGTTGTTCATCTTTATGGTAATTTTAGGGGATCGTGATGTACCAAAATACCACATTCCAGTTTTATTTACTTATTTTTAATTCACCATTATACTATTTTGGATTTTATGGACTATATTCATACCACATGTGTAATGTTTTTATATTGAAATAATAATATTATTTATTTCATGTGAATAATTTTTATTAAAAAAATATCAAAGATTTAAAATTTTCATATCTGAAAATTCTAGATCATTATATTCTCCCCAATTCAGAAATATCACCCTCAAAACTTTAACTCAATCATTATGAAGTAAATATATGAGGGTACATTTGTTTCATCACATCACCAGATTTAGATGTTTCCTCTTTTTTCTTATAGTTCCTTCATAGTAACTTGATAAGATGAGTTATATTATTTCATGGAACTTTATCTCTAGGATCTATGATTTCCCTTAGATTCTCTTCCTAAGAGAGGTCATTCTATAACTATACTACCTATGGATTATATAAATGTGATGGATATAGTTTGTACTTATTAAAAGAGATACATGGAACAAATCATGTACTTGATATATATTTATAGGGAGGGAAATTTGATGGGCTAAAACTACAACACGATTACGAATCTCAAAGGGGACTATGTACTTAGAATTTAGATCTCGCTTATTTCCAAACCTTATAACTATATTTGATATAATTATTATGAGTAATACTTCATCCCCAACCTCAAAATCAAAGTCCCATTTATGGTTATCATTATAGACATTCGATCAAATATGAGAAACTCTAATGTGTTATTAAAAGGATATGAACTTAAATCTCATCTCCTATTCTAGTTATGGTCCAAATTGATTCCTTTATCTAACTTCACTTTGAAAAGGCACCCCATATTAGTGGAAATCACTGATAGGGGGTGAATTAGGGATTTAAATTATTTAATTTTCATTATAAAAACTACCTTTATCACTTGTTAATTTGAATAAGATAGATCTAAAAAACACTCACATAATGGGAACAATACATTTACAAGTTTTAACTTTCAAAATGATTTCTTAATCCTTGCCATGATCTATATTTATATTAGACAATATGAACCACTTGTATGAACATGTATAAAAAATCATGGAATATACTTGTACTCATATTTTTCATATCTCGATTGTGTTTCATCTCTTCTTTCATTGATACACTGATTAACGATTATTTTTCATCAAATAAAAATACTTCGATAGATTTGGATTTCCAATGTGTTTTTTTATTAATACTTATTTTATTCTTCCTCAATCTATACTATTGTTGGTAAATTCTTCTAATTGTGTTAATTGTAAAACCAATTTTTCTTCTAATTTCACTAAAAAAAATATTATCTATTTGTTATATAGGGATAATAATCTTCTCTTTTTTTTCATGAACATCAAATTTTCTCATGCATGCACGATAAAACATTAACTATGCACTATAATCAAATATCATTTGAGATTGAATTTGAAATTAAAATTTGAAAAAATAACATCCATCAATTATTTCTTAACTCCTTTCTTAGATTCTTACTTCTCATTATTATTTTAAATCATAGTTCCATGTCAATATAGAGTCATGGTATATGTTGTATTGTGACCAAATAGTTAGAGAGGTAACTGCTTCTTCTTCCATTATATCAATACTTCCTTTATAATGGAAATTTTTTTATTCCTTTAATTGAATAAAAAATAACATTTTTTGTTGTTTTATCCATGAAAAATATATTTGGAATCACCACAATTTTTATTTCTTCATAATATATAAGCTTTTAAAAACTCATATTTCTAGTCAATATAAATATTGAAATTCTTCCAAGTGTTGAACCCTTAAGATCTTAGCCGGAAGCTTATGATGACTAACACCAAATCTATGGTTATAGTGTATCCACCATATGTTGTCATGTCTGAGCCTCATTGGGGAATATATCAACCTTATTATATGGTTTTCCCAAACTCATGAGGTAATTTTTTAAACCGTAAAACCTCTAATTGTCCCAAACTTATGAGGATTCTATTTGAAACTTACAGAAAATAGTCTCAACCTTATAAGTGTGACTGTATGAACCTTATGAATAATAGTATTTACATTATGAGTGTGAATTACTTATCCCTTTTTATATAGATACTCTTAATTACATATTTTCTCTTAATAAACTCATAACCATTAAAACACTTCCACTAAGACATTACCTCACATATCACAAATTAAATTATGTGAGTTTCAACGTGATTTATTTATTGAAAACCAAAGAAAACACAACCATCATATCCATTTCAAACATCTCCAAAACTTATTGTATAGACAAATTCTATGTTCTTTAGGAAACATCATATCTCAAAATCACCCAAATTTTCGATAACATCCAAATAACTCTTGAGCTCAACATTCCCCCTTCAGATTTTATTAGAAACCAAGGAACATAAATCAATATCAAACTCATACCTATTATAAATTAATTATCATTTAATAATTATAATATTACTTGAGATAACTTGGTGTCATAAATAATATCATTGAATAATAATGCAATGTTTTCATAAAATAGCAAATTATATTCAAACCTTAATATCCTTTGATTCTCTTAATATTACATTGTGAAGTATTAATCCTTCTAATCCTTTGATACCTCTTTAAAATTGATATAAGAATGGATAACTTCTCTTAAATAAAAAATTTAACATGAAATTATTGATATGATTTAGGATCAATTCTCATTAAATCAATACATCATCATCAAATTAAATTTTCCCTCAACTTGAAAAATCTAGAAATGGAATTTTTAATACACAAATTACCCCATGAACTATAACAAATTAATAGAATAGTTTACACATTCAAAATTATTAATTATCAACACACACATTTTAATAACTCTCCATAAATAAATTCTTCCCTAATTTAACAGATCCTCCCCATAAGGGGTAATACCCATACCAACAGACAACTACCACTATATAGTTGTCCACGTTTGACAAAACATAAGTAGATAATTATAAAGTAATATTTATGTTTTCCTTATCCCCATTTCACAATAATATCCAAAAAAAATATTTTAGAGGGAACCAATTCACCATAACATGGCCTTGAGAGTAATGAGGATAGACTCCAGTCATTATCATCAAACTATGAAATGAAAATTTAATAATTATTTAGTGAAAATATCAGCTACTTACTAATTTTAGGAAGAAATTACATCTTCAACACATTATTTTCTTTAACATATTTTATGAATTGTTATTTTATATCAATTCTCTTTAACCTCAAATGTTGAACCAAATTTCTTAAATGATTAATAGTACTATGATTATCAAATATCATGAGCACTTGTAACTTCACCTTCACTTTATAATATTCCAATAGAGTTCATATAAACATAAGTTGAGTTATAGATTTAGTGGAAGCCTAATACCTTAAATTAGTGGTACTAAGAGTCACAAAATATTTATTCCACATATTCCAATAAGAAAACCTCTCTCTTAGGAAGAGAACTACACCAGATGTATATCTTTTATCATCAACACATCCTACCAAATTTGCATATGTTTTGTTTAATTGACCAAGTTTCCCTCCATTTTAGAATTTCAAACTAAAACATATTATAATATTAATATACCTAATAATACTTTTTTCAGCACTAAAATGAGACTCTTTTTGTTCACATTGATACTTTGAAGAATGTGAAACAACATAAACTATATCTGACATTGAAGGCATCAATAAAAAAAATTCTTTTAATAATCTTGGATAATTCCATTAGATATATTTCTTTTTTAATTTCTCATATTTAGATATTTTGGTTTCCACTGATATTGGTGTGGAAATTAGATTTTAATCCTGTATGAAAAACCTTTTTATAAGTTCCCTATAATTATCCTATTAATAAAGAAAAATACAATCTTTATAATGAGAAATTTGTAAGATAAGAATATATCTCATCTTACAAAACATTTTAAATTCCAAAATCAACTTTATATCCTTTGAAAAATCATCACAAAAATCATCATCATTTTTAGAAAAAAATATTTTTTCAATATAGATAATAATAACGAGTGATTACACCTTTTCAGTTTTAATGTTTATATTTCTCTTCATTCTTAATTTTATGAAATTTTACTTCTTCAATAGAGTGTTTATTTTATAATAACAAGATCTGGGGGATTGTCTCATTCCATATAAATCCTCCTTTAATATGAAAACACAATCCATATATTCTTTAATAAATAATCCACAAGGTTGTTCAATGTATACCTCCCCTTTCAAAACACCATAGAGTATAAAATAGTTGAAATCGATTTAAAATAACTTGTGTTTTCTTTTTGTAAGAATATAAAGAAAAAACTTATGGTTTCTAAAACTAAAACTGGTATAAAAGTCTTATAAAATTTTACTCATTAAACCTGATAATATCCATTACACATGAGTCATTCCTTGATTCTCACAACTTCTCAATTTTCATTCCACTTGTTCTAGAATAATCTTTTAGTTCCAATGAAATTTTTGTTTTCTATATTGGGTACTAATTACCAAGTTTAGTTCTTCTCAATCTATTCTAACTCTAAATTTATATAATCAACCCACTCGTGATTATTAAAATATTATTCAACATCTTTTGGTTTAACCTATGAAAACTGTGAGGTGTATATTGTTGTGATTAAATTTAATATTTTTTGAACCAATTTTCCCTATTCTACTACGAAATTATTCTATTGAAATTTCTTTATAGGCCTTTTATAAGATAATTTTTTGTGTTCCACATCACTTTAAATGGACGAATATACTTATCCATTCTATAAACCCTCAAAACTTTCATCATTCTCATACACATCTTTATGATGTTTGAAAAAAAGATTCATAACCACTTCTATAACTTTCTTATTTATGTGTAAGTTATTTATTTATTCATTATAGAACCGTCACATAATCTGAATTAAATATATTTAACATCACTTTTTTTGTAACAATGACATCCTCTTTGATTTGGAGGATAGATAAGGAATATCCCATCAACAGCTTTCTTCTCAAACTTAATAATATTCTCTCTTTTAACATGGATAACATAAGGGATGGAAAACACAGATAGATAACTCATACATGGATAATAATTTTAATAAATACCCCATGGGTAAATATATCAATTTTTTTAATATAATCTTTTAATTTTAAAATTAATTGATGATCAAATCGCTATTCTCCAAAAATAGAAATATGTGCCACAATCTATCATCAGAGTCTGTGACATCTCAACTAAGCTTCTATTATTATATTTATCAACAAAATTTTGATATGGGGTATATAGTGCATTGAGTTCATGGTGAATACCATGCTTCTCAATATATGAATGAAATATTCCACCTATAAATTCAGAACCATTATCTATCTAGATCTTCTTCATGGAGAGACTGCACTCCTTATCTTTACTTATTAATAAAATTTTAAACATATTTAGAGCCTATAGTTTATAATTCATAAACATAATACTTGTAATGCAAATAATTCCATAAAAACAAAATAAAATAGTTATCTCCATATTTTTATTTTTTCCTCATTATCCCACAAATGAAGGAATGAATAAGATCCAATGAATGACTTGATCGAATCTCTCCATTCCTGTATAGATAATAAACAATATTTTAATTTTTGAATGTTTCAAACATCCAGTTCCTCTATATTTTTATTATTGGAAAATCATGATAATTGTATCTTTTGGTAATATTTTATATGTTTTCTTGCACTAGATGTGTATGTTGTTATGCCACAATTGATTTTCTTATTTCTGGCTTCAGAAACAAGAATTTCCATCGTCACCCACACTAAATATATTTAACCTTCATTATTGAAGACTTTTCAAAATGATCCAATATTTAGAGAACTTCACCAAAAATAAATCCTTTTTAAATATCAATTCATTTACATCATCACATAATTGAGACACACTAAGAATATTTTTTTTATTTCTTTAACAAATAAAATGTTCTTGGATTTCAGTTGATCCTTCGATCCCATAACCGATCTGACACCTTTGATTTGGAGTTACCCATAATTTTCAAAGGTCACTATGACATGATTTTAAATTTTAACAAACTTTTCTAGTTTTAAATATTCTATCATTTGAGAGTATCATACACAATCTAGAATCCATAGATTACCCCCTTATATTGCTTTGTGTTCCCTTTCAACTAATATATTTTTTTCCTTACCTTTTCTCTTCATATTTGGATATTTTTTAGTATAATCACTCAATTTTTTTGGGATGGTATAAAGATGATATAGTAATTTTCATTATAGCTAGTCTATTAATATCTTCCACATATTTCATTATGAACTTCATGCCTAATATGATATTTCTACCTATAAATTTCAAAATGTTTCTAAACCTTCCACTTTTTATTTAGCCTAATTTACAACAAACTGAACCTCTAAAATATCATAAAATAATTATGAAAATTTTTAATTAAACCAAAAAATATTTTTCATATTCTTGAATCCTCTACAATACTAAAAAAATCCATATAGAGTATATTTTCCATTGTAAAAAGCATGTTTTCTAGAATTTGATACATATAATGCAACTATATGTGTTCAACTAGGAATGGATCCTTTCTACATAATAAAATTATTGTAAAGCCCAAAAATATTATTATTTAATATAGTATTTTTTTAATAGTTTTTGTATTCTCCCACTATAGTAGTTTTTGACTTCAATTTAGAGATCCTGGAATTTCCATATTTTTGAGATTCACTTGATTTTACCATAAACATGGTCTTTTTCAGTTTATCTTTTTATCTAGATATCCATAAGAATTTTTAATATCTTTTTCTCACATTTTATGATATATTTTTTGATCCATATTTTTATCTTCCCATTTTGAACTTTTCCCAACTTTATTTTTCTTAGAGATTTATCCAAATTCTTACACAAATTTTTTAAAGTAGAATATGTAATTATTTACTTAATTTTTAGACTCTATAAATTTTTTTAAAAAAATCATGTTAAATATCTTTATATTTAACTATTACTCTATCATGACTCTAAAAATATTCTCATTATCAAAATGTTCTTTAAATCCTAAATTTCATTCAATAAAATTGAATTTTCATCTAAATGGATAGATTCCTTCTATAAGAATATTGGTTTTATTTCTTATAAATTATGATCTATTTTTCCAACATTTATATATTTTAAAGACATTACTTAAATTATCATTTCAATATAAAATAGATCTAATTTTATTATTACCCGGTTTAAAAATTTCTACTTTTCTCCCTAATGAAATTTTCACTATTCATCTTAGCAATGTGAAGAGTTTATTAAATGTCACTATATCTTTCAATTTCCCCTATTAATCACATATTTCACTATATTCAAATTGGATAGTATGTTTTCTTTGTTTTTTTGAGAAATTATTTCCTTTTACTTTTGTCAAAAACATGAAATTATTAGTCTTTGTTACTTTATACATGAAAATTATTCATGGGTTTTCTTCATCATATTCACCGGTTTGATCTTATATTAATAATATAAAGTTAACAATTAATATAAACTTTAAAAAATTTAGTTAAATATTTCCCTTTAACTTTCCTTTTCATCTTCAAATATTTATCAATAAAAGAGACATTATTCTATCAAACAATATATCAAAATCTAAATATGAATGTAAACAACCAGTGTACACTTCTTCATTCTTCTTATTATACTTATTAGGTTTTGAGGATTTAAAGGAAATTTACTTTTTAGACATAATATTATTCTAGAAAATAATATCTTTTATCATCTCATAGGAAATAAATAGGTTGTGTAATTCATCAAGAGTGATTGTTTTTGGATATTTATCTTCCAAAGTTGAGACTTTAAAATCAAACCTACTTGGTAGATTATGATGTATCTTGTAAAAAAATCGTGAAACGTCTAAACTCTAACTAAAGCTTCCAATCTTACCAATAATATCATTTAACCTTGTGAATAATACATCGAAAGTCTAACCATCATACATCCTGAGGTCTTCAAACATTACCCTCCAGCTCTACATCATTATTCACTTCACTTTGGTATTTCCTTAATATATGTTCTCATGATTATCCCATATGAATTATGACATTTTTATTACTTTTAGTTTTATAAATTACTTCTCTAAAGGCAAAGAAAATAAAAAATTTAAGTACATCCATCATTTTCAAAATTCATTATATATACCACCAAAATATAGACATTCTAAGCACAAGGTGGAAAGTCATTAGCTATAGATTCTATGGAATCCTAATTGATATATAATATGAATGGAAACATATTTTCTTTCTATAAATGAAAAAAATTACCATAAAATATAGTAATCCATTTATTTTTCATTGTATTATGATTGTCCATTAAACACAACATAACTTCAATGAAAATATATTTAACAAGAAAGAAAATCCAATAATTATAAACTTCAAATAATAGATAAAAATTAATGAAACCCATTACTATAATACTAATTGAAAAGGAACTTTCAGATTAATGGGAATCACTTGGGGGGGGGGGGGGTTAATTGGTGATTTAAATTATTTTTATGTTTCCTTATTAAAACTACCCACACCACCGATTTAAGAGAATAAAATTACCAGCAAAAAAACACACACACACAATCATCACAATAGATTTACAAGGTTCACCATTGAAAAAAAATGTATAATACATGGAATGATCTATATTTCACTAAGAACTTATGACCCACTAGCATAAACATATAGGTACAAAATAGTAAGTAATTTCATTGTACTATTGTTACACATCTTCTCACTATGTTTGAGTGCTTCACGCACTGATACAATGGTTAAAAATTATTATTTAATAAATATAAATCCATAAACAAAATTGGACTTACAAAGTGTTATTACAATGATATTTTTTTTCTTATTTCCCAACCTATATAGTTATAAGTTAGTTATTATCACTCTGAGATCAACACAACCACTTATTATTATCATTTATCTCAAAAAATATCATTGATTAATTATGTAGTGAGAACACTCTTATCTTTCTTCTCTCATGGACATCATATTTTCTCACACATACATGACACAATATATATCATGCACTAGTAGAAAATATAATTTTAATTTAAAATTAAAAAGAATAAATCCTTAAAATATTTATTAACTTATTCATCCTCTTCTCCCTTATTCTTATTATTTTTAAACTCAGTTCAAGAAAACTATGTAGTCATGACACATATTACATCATGACCAAGAAATTATAGAGGTAACTTCTTATTATTACTTTGAGACAAGTCTTTCTTCATAGCTTAAAACTTTTTAATCCTATTATTGAATCATAAATACCATTTTGTGATGTTTTAATTTTGATATAATTTTTTTCGTCAACCTAATTTATATTTCTTTAATATATTTAAACTCAAAAAATAATATTTTTAATCGATTGAAATATTCAAATTTTAATAAGTGTTAAACCATATGATCTCATTTGGAACCCTAAGAGGAAAAAAACTAACCCTATAGTAATAGTTTTTTAACCCTGTGGTGACACACTTGAGACACACTACGACATGTCTCAACCATACAAAATTATTATCCCAAACTTATAATTTACTTATATGTACCTTATAACCATGTGTTTTCCCAACCATACTAGGTGATTGAAGATTTTGGCCAAAAAAATCATCCAAATTAGTGGGTCTGTCTGAACCTTATGGTTGATAATCTCAACCTTACGAGTGTGAAGTGATTATCCATTTTTCATATAGAAAATCAAAATTATAGTTTTTCTTCTAATTAACTCAAACCCTCTTCTAATAATTTTCATAATACTTCACCTCACATATTATAATTAAAATTATTTTAGTTTGAACATGATTCATGTGTTGGAAAAAATAAGTCACAACCATCATTTCCACTTCAAAATATTAAAAAGATTCTTCTCTAAAAAATTTCTATATACTATTAGAAAATTCTAATCTTAATAATCTTACAAATTTTCAACAACTTCTGAATAAGTCTTCAGATCATCACATCCCAAGGGATTGGAGTTCAAAATTTCTTACCTTATAGGTATTAATAAGGATAAATTTGAATTATTGAGTGGAACATATTATTGAATGATGACTAGAAAAGAAGAAAGTGTGGATCCCAACATCCTTTAAACTCCATGGATCTATATTTAAGAATATCCTAGATAGTTTTAATGATACATTTAGATTTAACATCAATATTAGGATGATGTGTTCAAATATGTGTTTAATACATTCTAAAGGATAATCCAAAACATTTAGATGAATCTCATATATTTTTAGGTCCACTAGGTCGAATTCTCTAGGGGGGGGGGGTGAATTAGGGTATGACATATTAACACATTCTCCCATTTAGATTTTGTTTTGTCATTAGAAAAAACTCAATTCTCTCTTTCTATTAAAGAAATATAAAAAAAGATATGAAATCATGACCAAGACACATTGGTTTTTACTTGGTTCACCCTCACTAGGCTATGTCCAAGGAGAATACAATGACAATGTGCCGTAGTACCAAATTCACTAAGGCTCAAAGCCAATAATGAGTAAAAAGTTCCGGCTAGATCTTCTACGCCTAGACTCACTACCTTTACAAGGTTTATGGCCTTCTCATTGAATTCCCAAGGGTCACTCATTATGCCTCTTTCTATGGCGCACTACCGGTGGAAAGGGTCACCATCTTCCTCTTCTTGTGCTCACTACTCTGGAAAGGAATCTACACATAGTTTATAGACATGTAGGTCAAACACATTTTATGAACATGTAGGTCCATTCATTATCATGAATTCCAAAATCCTCAATTATAGGGACATGATCTATTGAAGTTCCATTTTAACCCATAGATTAAGTCCACCTTTCTGGGTACTTCTAGGTACCAGAAATTACTTTCGTAAGCTGATTTGAAGATTTTACAAGCATCCCTATGCAAATATCAAACCACATGAACCTCTTACGTACTGTGTACCGGGTTTGGTATGTGAACCGCTTGCTCCGTGTACAACTGCATGTTCCAAGAACCTCCTCTGTTCACGGACTACCTCTGACTTCGCAATTGCATACCACCACCGTGTACCGATTTTGTGAACCTCTATTGCAAATCACCCTCTTTCCATGAACTATTCTCTATTCGCGAACTGCCTTCACTTCCACATACTGGAGAACTCCCTCTGTGCACCTCTTTCAGAATTCAATCTCTCACATACCAGATATTCCTCCTCCATGTAATGAGTCTTAATCGAACATAACTTTCATCTTAATTCCTTTAGTGTATTTTTTCCACACGAGCCACTTTAGTCTTCACTGTATTATCCCTCGAAAACTTCTTTCGGACCGCACCAAATTATCTGAGAAAAAACATGTTCTATAATGATATTTAATCTCCAAAGTAACTGGTGGAATTAGAAATTATTATGTAGGCAAAGATATCTGTAAAATCCACTAATCCAAGATTCTACAAATCTTCAATCCTACCTCCATCGCGTACCATTCCTTATGCCGCTGCAAAATTCAAGCCACCCATGAACCATTTTTCATCCATGATCCACATTACACCTATTCTCCAATGTGATCGAACTCTTCCACTGATGACAAGACATCCGCGTACAACACCATCTTATGTCGTTATCCATTTTCAGTTTCGTGAACCGCACTCACGTACCATTTCAACCGTTTCGCATACAGTTTTCGAAACATGGTATACTACCCATGAATTATGGTATGCGGTTATCACCCTTTTCCAATTTTCTTCAATGTTCTTCATACAATTCACTCCTATTAATAAATAACTCCTTTTCCAACATTAAACTCCTGATTTTGAGGCCCCGAAATTTGGAAAACACTGGGAAACTACACCACCATTAAAACCTATATTAGGAAAACACCAACCATTATTATTTGTGATCATCATGCTTTTTCAACAAACATAATCACACCCAAAACATTCCGAGAGGACACCTTGAGGGATTTTTCCCAAAAATTCCCTCCTTTGTATTTGTTCACAAGTCTTCTCGAAACAATTCTTTGCTATTTGATATCTCATCAAATCTCCTTCCATATTTAACCATTATTCATTTCACGTGATAATGATAGTGATCAAGCATTTAATAAAAACATACTCTAAGACCACATGAGCCATGCTCAATGTGAGAAAAAATAGTATAATGAAAATTTTATCAATGAATCACTTCATTTTTAGTCACCAACTATAGATACCATACTGATACATGGATACTAATGAACTGCTTTCATCACAAACCTCAACCATCGTGCTATCTAATCATTGATCAATCACTTCTACAATTTTTAGATTTAATTCTCCCCTATCTTATAACTCTTCCAAATAGTTTCATCTCAGCTTCAACTCCCCTTATATCACTATTCCACTTAACAACATCTCCCCATGTCTTTTCTCCCATAGAATAGTGACATTTTCTCCCCCTTTGTCAATAAACCCGGAGGGCAATTTAAGGTTGTCTGTTACAGGGTAAAGACACATATCAGTACATTAGGGAAAAACACAGCATACCTTAGAGAGAGGGGGACCCACATCCACACTTTTTCAAGTGTGGGGATTCGACTAGACTCCTAGAGCCAATCGATGTCTTTCAAACTCTTCTCTAGGTAAGCCCTTTGCATGAATATCTACACCTTGGTGTTCTGTAGGCACATAATCAAAATTTACAATCTCTTGACCCACTTTCTTTTTGATAAAATGATATTTTATTTCAATGTTCTTTGTCCATGAGTAATGGAATGGATTTTTGCTCAGATTTATAATATGTGAGTTATCATGATGGATTATGATGGGAGATTTCACTTCAATTCCCATATCTTCAAGTTCCATCGTCATTCACAATCGTTGCATGTAAGCTTGATTAGACGCAATGTATTCAGCTTATGCGGTGCTCATTGAAATGAAATCTTGTTTCCTCCTTAAACAAGAACTACACAACTCTCCATGAAAAAAGGAACCTCCTGATGTTGATTTCCTATCATCTCCTGAACCAGCCAAATCTGTATCAGTATACCCCAATAAATCTGGTTGTGATTTGTTATTATACAGTAGGCTAAAATCCACTTTTCCCTTGATATACCAAATAATTTTTTTTCTAAAATAATGTGGCTCTCCTTGGGATTTATTTTATACCTCACTTCTTGGAATGTAGAAAATACAATATCAGGCCTTGTCGCTATCAAATACAAAAAATTTCCAATGTTTTTCTTATATTCATTGATATTAACTACCTTTCCTTCATCATCCCATAACAGTTTCAGCTGGGTGGAAACCGAAGTCTTCATCTATTTGGAATTATCCATTCAAAATATTCTCAAAAACTCCTTGGAGTATTTTGATTGGGAGATGAAATTTCTATTACATCCTTACGTCACCTATAAAACAAATAAAATTATTAGTTAATCCATCATCAACATTTAGAACTCACTTTTCATGAATTCAAAAAATTGTCTGCATTGTGCTTCATCTAATCCATCCATGATTATGACATCGACATAAACTAGTACCATCATAGTTTGACTATTTCCATTATTGAAGTACAAATTGTAATCAACTCCACCGAATTGGAAATCGAGTTTCCTTAGAAATTGATCAAGCCTTGAATATCAGGCTCTTGGTGCTTGCTTCAAGCCATAAAAAGCCTTCTTCCACCGAACAACTCTGTTCTCATCTTCATGTATGAGAAAACCATCAGGATTCACAATGTAAACTTAATCTACCAAAAATCCAGTTAAAAATGATGACATGACATCCATCTAGAAAACCTTAATCTTTCATTGCATAGATGTGGACACTAATAATCTGATTATCTCCAACCATTCAATAGGTGCAAACGTCTTATCCACATCAATACCCTCTATCTGAGAGTACCCTTTGCACACCAGACATCATTTGTTACGAATCACAACACCATATTCATTCATTTTGTTATAAAATAAGCATTTTTCCCTATGACATTCTTGTCTACTTGCCTCGAAACAATTTCCCATGTCTGATTCTTCTCAATTTGTTCAAGCTCCTCATTCATTACATGAACCCAATTCTCATCTCCAACTACTCCATTAAAGAATTTAGGCTCAACTTGTGATAAGTATGTTTCTTGATATAGAGACTTCACCCTCCTTGTCTACACTGGTGTTTTCTGATCACCAATTATGTTTTCCTATAAATTTCATCTCTTCTCTCTAGTCTCTAAGAACACTTTGATTTGTTCTCACCTTCTAAATCTTCTTCTGAATCAACCTCTTGAGCTAGAGAATCTCACGACCTTCTCATCTCTTCATCACTATCCTCCTAATTCTGATCAGGTATTTGTTGAATACTCTATTCATTCTCTATTATAGTTACATCATGACTTTCAACAATTTTTCCTAGCCACTTATTGAAGCGTTTATAATATTTTCTCTTATTTGAGTATCCAAGAAATATTCCTTTATCCCCCCGAGATTCAAATTTCCTATGTTTCTTCTTATTGAGAATGAAACATTTACTTCTGAATATTTGAATGTACTTCAATGATGGATTATTCCTATACCGTAACTCGTATGGAGTCTTATCCACTTTTGGACAAAGTAAATCTCTATTTAAAGTGTATACTACTATCCTCACTGCTTCTTTCCAAAATTTCTCTGGGAGGTATTTCTCAACGAGCATTATTCCAGCCATGTTGTTGACAATCTGATTTGTTCTCTCAACTAATCCATTCTTGTTTGGAGTTATTACTGCTGAAACATGATGCCTTATCCTATGTTATTCAAGATAATCCTCCACTTGGATATTTATGAACTATGTCCTATTATCAGTTTGAATCTTCTGGATTTTCTGACCAAGAATCTTTTCACATTCCTATCAATATCTTGTAATTAAATTGAACACTTCAGATTTGTGGGTAGTTATTGAAACCCATGTCATTCTGCTATAATCACCAATGAAGAGGACATAATATCTCATCCCATCAACAACCCTCAGTGAAATTGTCCCACAGACATCAATATGCATCAACTCAAGTAGTCTCATTGACTTTTTCTCCTTCTTATATGTCTTTCAAATGATCTTCCCCTGTTGGAATGCATCACATGTTTGAGTATGATCACGTGATAATCTAGGGAGATTTCGAGTTGCATCATATTTTACCAGATCTTCCAAGTAACATTGGATTATGTGGCCAAGATTCTTATTCCATAGATTATTTTATTCATCCTTGGATAGAAAGCACATATCTTCTTCTGCATTGTTGATGTGATTTTTTTTCCATATGTCAGAGTCCTCTAGTCCTGAAGAAATGACCATCAAATGATGAGCTATAAATTTGAGCTCTGTATGACCACCTATGTTGGCCTTGTTCCCATTGGTACCTCTCTTCTACAGAACATAAATTTTGAGAGTGTACCATCTTACCAAAACAAAAACATCTTATGTGAGTTTCATTCTTATTTGGAAATTATGCACCAATAGTTGTGCATTTGGTTCTCTAAATCATCCGATTCTTCTTTGTGACCATTTCAATCTTCAATCTTGTATTGGGTTCTTATGGTCTGACTTGAAACATAACTAATTTATATTTTTGATCAACCCCCATACCAGCCTTATCATTCAGAGTGGATTTGTGCTTTTGTTCTAATGGACCACTCTACTCATTTCTCATCTTCTCTACTTCCTGTATGATTTTATTTCCTAGAAGTTTTTTCTAATCTTCAATAGTTCATCATAGACTGATGAATTATTCTTCTAGTTGTTTTTATATGCTTGATTTTATCATCTCTAGTTCTATTAAAACTATCAATTTCAATTTTCTGTCCTTCAATTTTGAGTTTGTAATCAACCACCCTTTCATAGATATCTATCATAGAAGACCTCATCTTGTCAATTTCTTCATTCAGCTCAGAATTCCCTTCTTCCTGCTGCTTCATGAAGGGTTTGGCATCATGAACAACTTTGTTGGATTTCTACATTTTGTCTCTCAAAATATCTACCTCTTCAAGGGAAGATTTTGATTCAACTTTAAGATCAACTCTTCCTTCAATTTCTCCTTCTTCATTGTCACTTTATTCTATTGTTAAAGAATTTCTAGAAACTTCCACCAAAGCATCTACTTTATGATCAATGTAGTCCTCCAACTCTTCTGCATCAGATTCTTCTAAACTTTCATCCTCTATTGAAAGCATATTATTATTTTTGAAGAAATTTCTCCTATTAATTATCCTCCCTTTCTCATTTGATGAATTATTATTTTGGATAATTTCATCATTTTATTCATTTTATTCATCAAATTTATTAAGAAACCTTACTAAAAAATTCCCATTCGTTCCATATCGAGAGCATGTAAATTCAAGTTTACCTTTGAACCTCTCTTTTCCCCTTTGCAGATTGGAGGAGATAAATGACATGACATCATCCATATTGTCCTCCTCACAACTATCTTCAACAGAGAGATTCTTCCGGGCCTTGAATTCCACTTACATAGGCTTCATTTTTTTTCCACTGCATCATTTCTCATTTCATATGCTACAAGATTACTATTTATGTTATCTTGTGTCATCTATTTTTTGTCTTTTTCTTCCAACACTGAAACATTCGGATTGAACCGTGGTGGAAGTTTCCTCAAGATTCATTTCAAAATATTTATATCTTCAATGACTTCTCCATGAACCCACATGTCTTCCACAATAATATTTATCCTATCAAAGAATACATCAACAACCTCATTGGGATTCATTCTGAGATCCTCATACCTATTCCATAGAACCTGTAGCTTTGCTTCTCGGAATTTTGTGTCACCCTTATAAATGTTTAACAAATTTTCACACATTGCATGTTATGTTTTACAGGACATCAACATTGTAAAAATTGAATTTTATAGGGATCCCCATAATGAATTGATCCCTTTAGCATCATCATTCAATTATCTTCTTTTGGCTTCTAATAAAGCACCACTATTAATATTAGATGATATTCTATGCATAGATGCTGTGAAGCCATCCATCCCTACTGATTAGAAATAATGATGCATCTGATTCTTCTATAGTTGAAAATTAGTTCCTTCAATGATTGGAATTCATTTATGATTGAACACTTCCATTTCTTCTTCTTGATAGAGAACCACTAACTTTCAAACGTTCATTCTAATACTAATTTTTAGGTCTACTAGGTCTAATACCCTAAGAGGGGGTGAATTAGGGTATGACAGATTAAGACTTTCTCTAATTCGGATCTTGTTTCTTTGTTAGACAAAACTAAATTCTCTCTTCCTCCCGTAGCAACATACAAACATATATGAAATCATGCACATGACACAACACTTTTTACTTGGTTCACCCTCACTGGGCTACGTCAAAGGAGCATAAAATGATGATATTCTGATGTAAGAAATTCACTAAGGCTCAAAGCCAATAATGAGTACAATGTTTGGTCTTGATCTTCTATTCCAAAACTAACTGCCTTTTCAAGGATTAGGGTCTGATCATTGCATTCCCAATGGTCTCTCCCAATGCCTCTTTCTATGGATCACTGCTGGTGGAAAGGGTCACCATCTTCTTCTCCCTGAGGTCACTACTCTGGAAAGGAATCCACCTATAGTTTATAGACTTCTACGTCAAACACAGTTTATGAACATGTAGGTCCCTTCATTAGCATGAATTCCTGCATCCTCAAATATAGGTAGATTCTATGTTCAAATTCTTTTTTCACCCGTAGATGAATTCCACCTTCTTGGGTACTTCTAGGTACCAGAAATTACTTTCTCAAACAGATTTGAAGCTTTCACAAGCTTCATGGTGCAAATCGCGAGCCACACACTCCTCCCACCTACTATGTACCTTGTTTGGAACACAGACCGCATGATCTTGTTTACAACTACCTCTTACATGAACCTCATCTATTCATATACTCCCTCCACCATCGCGATCGCATACCGCCTCTGGGTACCGATTCTGTGAACCTACGCTGCATATCAACCTCTATCAGTGAATTGTTCTCTATTCACAGACTGACATTGCTTCTCCTTAACAGAGCACTCCCTTTGCGTACCTATTGATAAATTCACTCTCTCATATACTAGAGATTCCTCCTCCATGTACCTAGTCTTAATCGAAAAATATTTTCCGCTTAAATCCTTCGGCAGAATTTTTTCTACGCGAACCACTTTAGCCTTCACGAGATTATACCTCATGAACTTCCGTTGGATTTCATCGAATCCTCAGAGTAGAAATGTGTTCTATAATGATATTTAATCTACAAATTAAATGGCGGGATTAGTAATTCTTATATAGGAATTGATATTCTCAAAATCTGCAAATCCAAGATTTACAAAATCTTCAGTCCAGCATCTACCGCATACTGTTCATTCGGTCGCCGTGAACTGCAAGCCTCCCATGAACCATTTTTCATACGTGCTCCACATACCGCCTATGATCATGTGTGATCGATATCTTCATCCAATGAAAATCTATCCTTATACCGCACCGCCTTCAACTGTGAACCATTTTTAGTTTCACAAATCGCACCCGCATACCATTTCCACCGCTCTTCACACCATTCTCGAAACATAGTATACGGTCCCGGAATTATGGTATGTGGTTCCCACCATTTCCAAATTTTCATCAACGTTATTCATATAATTCACTCCTATGAAGAAATACTTCCCTTTCCAACATCAAACTCCTGATTTTGAGGCCCTATGATTTGGAAGACACTGGGAAACTGCGCCACATTTATACTCTGTCTTCAAAAAACACCAACAATTCTTATTTCCTATCATCTGGTATTATCAAAAAATATAATCATACCCAAACCATCTTGAGAGGACACCTTGAGGGGTTTTTCCCAACATATATTGATTAGATACAATTTATAGTGGTCTACTATGAATCCACACCACTTCTCTGATATATATCTTAAAATGTTGATAAAGTGAGAAGTATTCCCAAAAGGATATTAAGTAGGAAGTATTTATAAGAATATACATCATAACCCATATCGGATTACTTCCCATAGATGTTTTTAGATGATCTATGAAAAATTCCAGGGAGATATTCTTCCTTTTCTAAGTTGGTATGGGTAATGGTTGCATCATCCCCATATACTTTTTCTAGTATACCTTAATTTATTTTTCATACTATGAACATGAATGTATTTTTAAAAGAAAGCTTATTCATATTATCTCACTTGATTTTCTATTAGAGATATCTATAAATCATTGATATTTTTAGGTTGATAGAGAATGTTGAGTAATGTGCATAATCTAATATATCATTATATTTCCCGGGATTTGATGGTAGATATAATTGTGTACCATATCTTACAATTCCTTTTTTATTAATGTCGAACTTTGATATTTTATCCTTCCCTATTTCTTAAACCTTTATTACATGTACAAATAATCCATTTGTGCCACTTTAATCTTCTCTAGGATAGATGGTTGAGGAATCATTTGAGTGAGTTATGATGTATTACCATCCTTTTTTATTCCCATATAAATACTTTACAAATATAGTAATATTAGTTTAAAATGAATCCTTTCCATGTATAAGGATACATAATCCATTATGATTATAAAATATACCACTTTATTTGGTTTTCTAGGATGTTAATGGACTATGAAATCATTATCTTTGATCATATCTAACCATATTTACTTGAATATATTGATCGCTTTATAAGTGAATATAAATTTTAAATCTTTTTAATTAGTATATATGCTACACTTGTCACCATAGGTATAGTGGCTCCAAATCATAAATGAAAATATTACCACTCCAACTCTAGTTTTTAAGTCAGATGATATTCTCCCGAACCTTCAACTATCATGAGGCATATGCTGTCGATTTATCATTTTTAAATACTAAATAACCCATTTCATTCATTGAGGCATCACTATATATCAAAAATCATTCCCCACATGAGGGGAGTGTGAGTACAATTGGTTTGGATAATAATTTATACAACTCCAAGTATAAATATTCACATTTTTTTCTTGAAAAATTTTACTACTTTCTAGGTTATATTGTTCAGTGGGTTTTACAATCAGGAAAAATTTCTCAAAAACCATAAATAATACCAAGAAATATTAGGAAAATATGAATCGTTATCACTATTTTTTGTATAGTCCATTCATTCATCACTATAGTCTTTTAAGGATAAACAAATACACCTTAGCTTATGATAACATGCCCCATGAAATTTTCTTTCAACATCCATAATTCACATTTATTAAAATATTCATAATATATATTATTTTTCAATGTTTCTAACATAATGATAAAGTGATATTCATTATATTCGTTAATTTTGGAATATATGATAATATCATCTACAATGTTCGCCAAAAAAACATGGTAATCTATAAAGAATATTAATCAATCCCATGAATATTACTGAAGAATTAGTGATTTTGAATGGTATCACTAGAAACACATAGTGTCTATATCATGTGTTAATGGAAGTTTTTGGAATATCCTCATTTTCACCTTCAACTAATGATATCCTAACCAAATATCAATATTTGAGAAATACCATGCCCTTTATAGAGGATCGAACATGTCATCAATTCATAGTAATTTATACTTTGGTCTTTGACATGATCTTGCTATGTTCATGAATTTTAATACATAGATTCATTAATCTATCATTGATCTTGAAAAATAGGGTAGGGGAACCACATGGAGAAGGACTAGGGAATATAAAACCCATGTCTAAATATTATTGTAGTAACTTCTTCAACTCTTACAGTTCATTGTGGGCCATTTAATTTGAATTATTTGATATAAGGATAGCTTTAGGAATAAGTTCTATATAGAACACAACCTATTTATTATGAGGTAGACCGAGAACCACTTTAGGGAATACATCATCATTATCTATTACAATATGATTGTTCTAAAGTAAATTCCTCTCTTTTTTTTAATCATTTGAGAAATATTTTCTTCCCCATAAGTTAACAATATCCACTATTAAAAAAGAGTTACCAAATGAGTTTTATAATTCATATTTCACTTGTATGATATTAGAGAATGGTTTGGGGTATTTATAATGATTTCCCACTCATAATAATTGAAATTTTATCTATATAAGGATAACCAATCCATTCAAACTATAACATAAAATTCTAAAAAACGAAGAATAGTTGGGTCTGATGGAATATTCTTTCCACTAATGTTAACTGGGGAAGAGTGTGACATACTGAACTAGGTGCGACACACCGGTGCCCTGATTCGGCTGATCATGTGACCTTATGCATGCCTACTTATATTCCAAAGGATGATGACTAGCATTGAGGGTATAATATCAATCACGGGGAGACTATAAACTCTTTATCAAAGTATCACAATAGAGGAAAATAAATAACCAACAACCAAATGATATAACCAATGACCAGAAAAACCAGTATCACATGATGACCAAAGCATAAATACAATATCAAAACCAAAACAATTGATATTTCAAAAAAAGTATGTGTCATGTGTCAAATTAAAAACTAAAAGAAAGACATAATGACTCTCCAATGTGGGGCCTAATAAAATGTCTAGTTCCCTCATCCATGCTCCATCCCATATAATCTATCTAATATACGGCTCTTTCCCTTATCCTTTCCTATAAATATGAATTCTATTTAGGTACAAATCAGGATTCCCAAGTATGGAATGAGTACAACTCAGTGGGATACCACCAATGTAATATAAAACAATTTCTAGTCAATATTAGTGTATTTAGTTGTATAAAGAATAATATACATGAATTATATTAAACAGTTTACATATACACAATTATTCTTTATTTAACCACATAAACCCCTAGGTTCTCGAGGACACCCAAACCATCAGTACGTTCTATATCCCGTGCTGGAGTCTGAAAAATCCCCATGTGATATAACATTTCACAATTCCATGTTTGTCATTTATTATTTCTATTCAATTAATATCACATCCATTTTTTACCATAGTCTAAATCCTCTATTTTGGTCCTATAACACTATGTCTAGAACCTTGTGGGAATTTGAAGCATCACCCAGTTTCCCACAACTCGTTTATCACTTTGGGATTTTGAAGTATCAGTCCATGTCCTACACATGTATATTAATCAATCACATATGGGATTTTGAAGCATCAGACCATGTCCCACACTTGTATGTCAATCAATCAAAATTATATCACATATATCACATTAATGAAGGCTAATAAACATTAACCCTTTTATTAAAATTTCAATCCATGTAATAACATTAAAATTTATCACACCAAATAAGGTTTTTCATTTTAATCACATGGAATAATACTGAAAATTCACCATAAAACCATTTTTCATTATTTAAATCACATAACCCATTAACCCATTTAGGTTAATCCAAACATATCGTATTCATCACAGTCAAAATATTCATAATAATGTTAATATACTAATTACACAATCCAAATATCCCTTCAATTTCACAATTATAATGTTCTAAAAATTAATGGCCAAATTAATTAATCCAATTACACCAATTTCAATTTCCCCAATTTAACCCAAATCATTATCACATGGAAATTAAATTAAATCAATTCAATCATCAATGAAATTTACCAATCATGGAAATTGAAATTTCATAATTATATACACATAATTTAAATAAAGACTATTAGATTTTCAATTTAGACCGCCTACCTTAAAATTGATGACGAACACTTGCCAATAGAAATCCACAATTGAAGCGGAACAACCAAAAACATGAAAAAGAATGAGAACTACATCGAAAACCTAGATACAAGATGAAACGAATTAGATCTATCAAAAACTATATCTATATAAATTTCAAATGGAGGAAAACCATCCCCTTTTTATCCAAAAAGAGTGACTGGAGAGAGAATCCTAATCAAGATAAAAATCTCTTCTTGGGAGAGGTGGAGATCTTCAATATGTGATTTGATTTATCAATAATAGAGATTTTAGGCCCTTGAAATCGTTCCAAGAGTCCCAAAAAACAGTTAATTAGGTTTTTTTATCTAGGCAGTTTAAGGATATAAGACGGGGGTTCGATAAATTTTTAATGAATATCTGGGGCATTAAAATTATGCAGGAACATATTGTTACTCGTGGTGCACAGTTTTCCCTAAACATGCGCCTCTTCCAAGGGAGGTATAAGGATACTAAAATAAGGGATCAAAATTTGAAAAACCATGCACTATCTGTGAAAATCTATTCTGTCTAGTTTCACATGGTTTTATAGCTTTTGAACACGGTTTGGAAAAAATGTGCTCTAATCGTGCACTTCCACTCTTCTTCCCAAAATTATCTAATTTCACCCCAAAAATCATCAAGGTATATCCCAGACAAGATATACTAAAAATAAGACATAATAGTACCTATAATGAAATTAAAAAATATCCAAAAAAGGTTGGGATATTATAATATCCCCACCTTATAACAGCTCATCCTTGAGCTGTTCTCCTAAACATATCTAAGATTCCATGTCAAAAAGATTAGGCCATTGAGCTCGCATATTTGATTATATTTCCCAATATTCATCCTGACCACATCGATTTTTTTCACAATACATGAACTATCTTCACAGTCATTCCTCACAACAGTTTCTCACTTCAATCCAACACACATATAATATTTTCTTAAAGAACACATCTTTATCAAGCTCAACATTATCCACATCGATCGAATGAGAAGGTTTAGTGTGATACCTCTAAATTTGTGACCCATGGAAACATTGTGTATAGAAAATTACCACTATGGTAGAGAAAATCAGCACATCACTAGGTGGAATGAACACACGATCACCCAATGAAAACTCAAGGGGTCATTTATTTCTATCATCATACAAATTCTATCTACTCTAATCTATAGCCACATGTTTCTGAATTAGCTGAACCTATTCCAACATCTCCTGCACCAGACTTGGTCCCAATAGCCCTAGCTCCCTTACCTATATATAACATAGAGGTGATATGCATGGACTACCATAAAGTGCCTCCTATATTTCCATATGAATATTTTTATAATAACTATAGTAATAGGTAAAGTCCATTAATGATAGGTTCTTCTCATAGGACCCAAAAATTCTTGGAAACATGCCCAATTAATTTCCCCAAGTAGTTGTATATTATGTTTTGACTGCCCATTTGTCTATGGGTGGAATGAAATACCCAGTAAAAGTTGTGTACCAAGTTCCTTATGTAATCCCTACTATAAAAATGAATTAAAGTGTGATTCATGGCCCAAAACAATACTTTCTGGAACCCCATGAACACAAAATATTTTAAAATAATACAAATCAACCAACTAGTCCACTGAAAAAGTCCACTGTATAGTCATGAAATGTTCTACATTTTTCAGTCAGTCCACAACAACCAAAAATAGCATCATTAATTAGAGGTTTCATCAGGATACCCACAAAAAGTACATAGTAACATCATCCCACTTCCATTTAAGAATGTCCAATGGATGTAGTAAACCACCAGGACATTGATGCTTAGCCTTTACCTATTGAAAGTTGTATCATCAGTTCATGAACCTTGGTATATCCTCTTTCATTAATAGCCACCAAAACCATTGGCGTAGGTTGTGGTACATTTTGGTCTAACCAACCTGTACCTCCAACTTCAAGGCATACAATTCATGCATCAACTCTTCCCACATACTCGTAGGTACAAAAACCTAATTTTTGGCATAGATAATATCATCTCCATCTATGCACCAATCTGAAGGTGACTCCCCACATTAAAGGATTTCCATCAAGGAAAAACATTCCATATCATCATAATGACTATAAATAATCAACCTTAAAAGTATATACACTAATAAAAATGATACGAGAGTCATCTGCTCCTGGATCTCATGAACCACAATGTGCATCTCATCTAGTAAATTCATCATCTTCCACTCAACACTAGACTCATGAACTACCTAAGTTTGAGTTTTCCTACTTATAGAGTTAGCGACACTAATTCCCTTTCTAGGCATATATGCTAACTCAAAACCAATGACTGTATATACTCAACCCATCTCCACTATTAGAGGTTCAAGTCTCATTGTGAAAATATATATTCTATGATCTTATGATCCCTATACATATTAAACTTTTCAACCAACAAACAATGCCACCAACACTTCAAATAATAAACCTATGTAGATAATTTGAGGTCATTAATATGTTAGTTCTATTCATGTGGACTCAACTGTTGAGATCCATATGACACAACTTGATCTCCCTGCATCAAAACTACTCAAAACCCAATCTCAGAAGCATCACAAAACACTGTACACTCCTCACCCGGTATGGATAGGGTCAAGAATAGTGTCTTAGTCAAGAGCTTATTGAACTCCAAGAAATTATTATCACATGATTCAGATCATTTAAACTTAACTACTTTCATTTTCAAGAACAAAATAGGTGCCTCCATTCACATAATTAATCAAATACTATCATATTGATAATTTATAGATCCCAAATAAAATTATAATCCCCAACCTCGGGTGAAAACCTCTTTCACAAGTAGATGTCTATCAACTGTACTCCCATAGGAGTATCTATCTTCATAACCCTTCTTATGAACTCCACCACCAGGCTCAAACCATTATCATGTTGTGTAGATATAAAAGAATGCGGGGGATATGGTATCAAATAAATCACTCTAAAACGTATAAGATATAGGAATAGTACCTATAACTGTCAATGGTCCATCCTCACTATCCACAAATATAGGATGAACTACATGAAATAGGGCTTCCCCACTTCCTTGTGATATAGTTCGAGATCCTAGAGCTACCCCACTCTGCTGATAAGGTTCTCTTCCCAGAATCTCCACACCCACTTCCTCTACCCCCACATTCATTAGATCTCCTAATGTTATAATGATACGGTGTTAATGATCCCCTTTCCATAATCTAGTTCTATTTAGCTACTTAATCTCTACCCCTCTTCCATGGGTTCTCACAAAACCTCTATAGATGTCCCATCCTACTGTAGGCTCAGTACTCCACTATTGGTTGGGGGAAATGTCTACAAAATTGAAATGGAATACCAAAATGGTGATAGGTCACCTGAGTAAGGTCCTATGTAACTAATCCTTTCTTCTGTCCTATCTTTTTCCCACTACTTTGGTCAACATTCTCATAATGATGCTTCCGGGCCTCGGAAGTCATACATCTTAATAATCTATAATAATCCACCTATCCTCTACTATAATCCTCTTTTAGGTTACCTATAAAAATTATAGACTTATTCACTAATTATGAAAACTTATATAGGAAAAATATATTCAACAAGGACTTAATTACACATTTATGTTTGTCCAGAAATTGTTAATCCAACAAAGCCTCATCTCTCGCCAGAACTGGAGAAAAGCCCTAAAGACATGTAAGGCGACCAACATCATCCATAACGAACATAATTCCCGGAGTAAACCTCATAAAATCAGCTACTCACTCCTTACTGAGCGTCTCAGGGTAACAGTGCTCCAAGAACATGTCCTGAAAGTCCTTCCACACCACATTCGCCTATTTTCCATGATGAATCTTTATGTCCCACCAACGCTTCACCTGGAAACATAAAATATCGGCTGCCTTCTTGACTATTTTCTCAATATGAGTCTCTAATTTTTCAAGTATATTCTAGATAGACTCAATCTAGAACCCATCTCGTTCATATACACCCTTTATATTAAATGTCAGAGGGTGAGGTAACTGAAACTCTTGTGTTATATCAGACATACACTTCATAACCCACCCAAAGTCTCTTTCCAAAAACTTCATGAAGCAATAAAATTTCTCACAGAAATGCTCTCTAACTTCATCACCTGACAATATCTGTGCCTTGGGTTTCACTGTTGTTGGATCATCTCCATCCATAACCTGTTGTTGTCCTCTCAAAAAACATCATTACGGAGTCATATCTCCACAATGTCAAACATATGTCTTAGAACACATAATACAACTTTAACACATTTATGTAAGTGGGATTAATAAAAATCCATATAATGTATTTCCCCTAAACCCTGCTATAGAGTCAGAAATGAGGTTCTATCTTAACCCTTAACCACCCCTCTATTGGGTCATACCTCACATTGGGTAAAAAGAATTATTATTTTTCAATTTTATCATTATTCACCCATTTAATAACATTTTTCATCATTTTAGAACTCTAAATACTTATTAGGAACCTTTTTCCGTTCAATTACACCACCAAGTAAAAACATTTCAAAATGAAAAACGTACCCAAATACTCGTTTCTCCCATTAATGCGTAAAATTATGCATGTCAAATAATAATCCTAAGTGACTAGAATGATTCAGGGATACACAAATCTCATGGAATACTAGTCCATGCATCAAATCTCATAAAATATCAAAAATAATAAATACATTACAAAACTAGTGCATCAGTCGAGGTGAAAGAGTATGAAACTGTAACAATACATATAAGGACAAAAATCCCACCATGGGTACTTGGATTTTACCTTATTACATTGGGTAACTACTCCCATGAATGAGAACTCAACCAAGGCTCAACTCACCCTATTATACTATATACCATTCTGAATTAGTAATACAATAGAAAATAAAAAAAATCCTTTGACACCACTTTGTGACATCCTTACCCATGTGCTACACTTCAGTGCCCTTGAGACGTTCAGTCACATGACCTCAAGCACGCCTCCCTATATGCCAAAGGCTAACAACTAGAAGTGAGGGAATAATATTGATCATGGGGAGACTATAACTACTTTATAAAAGTACATTGATAATGGAAAATAAATAAATAACAACCAAATGATATAAAAATGACCAGACAAACCATTATCACATGATGGACAATGAAGAAATACAATATTAAAAACAAAATAGTAGATATGTCATGCCTTTTAAATGTCAAGTGTCAAATGGAAATCCAAAATAAAGACAAAATAACTCTCCCAAGACAGTCCCAACACCATTTATAGTTCCCTAATCCATGATCTGTCCCATATCAGCCATCTAACATAGGGATCTTACCCTTATCCGGTCATACTAACATGAATCTTATTTAGGTACCAACCAAGAAGCCTATGTAGTGTGTGAGTAAAAATCAGTATGCCACCAACAACAACATCTAAAACAATATCCAGTCAATAATAGTTTTTGGAGTTATATAAAGAATAAAATATAAGTATTACTGCAAATAAATTACATATATTCAATTACTCTATTAAACCACATAAACCCATGGGTTCTCGAGGACACCCAAACCATCAATACCTGATTCGGCCCACACTAGAGTCTAAACTATCCCCAAGGGATATAACATTTCACAATTCCTTGGTTATCATTTATCATTTCAATTAAATTCATATTATGGAAAATTAGAACCATAGTCCAATGCCAAAATTTTGGGCCAAGAATACCATGTCTAGAACCCTGTGGGTATTTGAAGCATTAGTTTGTGTCACACAACTCATTTATCACTATGGTATTTTGAAGAATCAATCTACGTCCCAAACATGTATATAATTCAATCACCTTTGGGATTTTTAAGCATCAGTATTTGTCCTAAACTTTTATATCAATTAATCACACATATATCACCTATATCACATCAATCAAGGTTAGTCAACATTAACCCCTTAATCAACATTTAACTTCATTGAATACCATTACAATTTATAAAAAACATGGTTCTTTAATTTAATCACATTGAGTAATATGGACAATTCACCATTAAACCATTTTTCATTATTTAAATCAAATAACCCATTAACCAATTTAGTTTAATCCCAAATATATCATATTCCTTATTTTCAATTAATTAATAATCACATTAATTGACCAATTACTCATTCCCAATATCCCATTAATTCAAAAATTACAATTATCTATTAATCAATTGACCAATTAATTAATCCAATTCAACCAATTTCAATTACCCCTATATAACCCAAATCACTATCGCCTAGAAATTAAATTAAATCAATTCAATTTTCAATGCACATTCCCATTCATGGAAATGCCAATTTCACAATTACATACATATAATTTAAGTCAACACTATTATATTATTAATTTAGAACACCTACCTCAAAATTGATGATTAATGCTTATGAATCAAAATCCCCAATTGAAGTGGAAAAATAAGACCATGATAAAGAACAAAATCTAGATCCAAAACCTAGATAAAGATAAAAAAATATTAGATATATCAAAACATATATCTAGATCCATTACCAATGGAGAAAAAAATCCCCTATTTATCTATAAATAGAGATAGGAGAGACAAAACCTAATCCGGATGAGAATCTATTACCAAGAGAGGTGAATATCTTTAATCCAGGCTTTGATTCATCAAGAACAAAGGTATTAGGGACATGGAATTCATCCATAAGCCAAAACAATTTGATAAATATGTTTAGGGTTGATATAGGGTGTTTAGGTATATAATACAAGGGTTTGTGAAAATTTTAATGAATTTTCAAGGTTTTAAAATTCTACACACACGGTTTCCTACTCAGGGCACACAATTTTCCATAACTATGCACCACCTCCCATGGAGTCACACTATTACTACTATATGGGTGCACTATTTGGAATAACATTCACCATCCTTCTAAATCCCCACTGTTTGGGTTTATACAGTTTTTTGTCCAGGGTGTATGGTTTGGGAAATTCGTACACCAACTGTGAATTCCCCCTCTTATTCCCAAAATTCTCCGATTTCACCCAAAAAATACCCAAGGTAAAACCCATACAAGATATAGTAAAAAAGAGAAACAAATTTACCTTTAACTATCTTGGTACATCTTTATAAAAGGTTGAGATCTTACAATGAGTAATATACATGGATGAAATTGTTGAACTACCTGATTTTTTCACTTCTAGCTCTACATACATGTCTCGAGGTATTTATTGAATATTTCTGGAGAACATAAATGATAAGAATGAATTCATAGGGATAGAATCATATAGAAAAATCATTATTCATTAATGAATAATTAGTGTAACTATCACTAATTGATTTTCATTATCCACCATATTGGTAGTCATAACATAATATATTACTTTTTTACTTGGATTTAGAGTCTACTTCCATTATTTATCACGAACAACCCATGAATTAGGAAATTGATTTGGATAATTTCTATGTTCATTATTATTGAAACATTAGGCCATGGGGGGAGGATTGAGGGGAGCCTTATTTTCATTAGTTATATTTATTAGATTCTTCATGTCCCTTTGACACTCATTAGCGTTATGCCCCTATTTCTCACCCTTATAGGATCTCTTTGTTCCATTGAGGAATGTTTCATGGTTATTATTCCCATAATTTTAACATGTGGGTAATTGAATCATATTATCTCTATATGTTTGATTATTTGAACCACTATATTTAAAATCCATTCTTTTTTTTCATCTCTAGTCCTAAGAGACTATTGGGATTCGTCGATATCCGTATCTACCTCAAGGGCACATAAAATTATTTTATTATGGGCATAAAAGTATCGAATGGATAAATATTTTTGAACACTTTTTTAGGAAAATAAAGATAAAAATAACCTTTCTTTTAGGGTCAATGAAAAAGTATAAGTTGTAAATTTCAAGACTTGTACATTTTTCCTTACAAAACCTAGTACACCCATATTCCTTTTTCATGATCCAAAGAAATTCTATCTCCATTTTATTTAGGGGATTGTGAGGAAAATATTTATTGAAAAATATTTTCTAGAATTCATCATAGTAAATTATGTAGATGTATTTCTTGGTCTTTGTATTCTTGATCATTTTCCATAACTGATCAGCTTCTCCCCAAGACCACCTTCTCTTACTCAGTGAATTGAATAATGAATAATATTTTCTCAATAGTGTTTATCTACTTCTTTATAACTAAACGATAAAAGGATGCACAAAAATTGGGTGATAGTTGTTACATAAAGGAATCAACCAAAACATTATCCTTATTTAGAGGATTCAGTCACTACACATGGTTCAAGTTATTATTCATTAATTTATTCTATCGAGAAAGCACTTCCATGATGTTTTTAGCTCCAGGTACCCTTATATTAGGCATCTTATTTTTGAAATCATCACATTTCCCATCACATTGGTTGTTGATGTGGTTTCTATTGTTTCTATCCATTGAGAAAAATAAATGAGAGTTAGAGATGAGAATACATGAACTAATAATAAAATAAGAGAAACATTATGAGATTAAGAAGAATAAATCACACGTGATTCCAAACTTATGGAATCCTAATGTTCAATAATGGTCATTCAAGGTGATTTCCTATTAGGTTTTCTATCCTAATAAGAAAACTAACTAGATATTGATTTGATACAAACTATAATGAATTATATATCTTAAAAATTTTATTAAATAATGTTTAGCATAAATATGAATACCATAATCCCATAATCCTCATGGTCCAACATATTTGGGGAATTAGGTACCTTATAAAACGCCTCTAAAAATATAACATAAGATTTTATTCACATCTTCATAGTTTATCCTAGAGATTAACATGTTGCTATTATTTTTTGGGATATCTTGAGGAAAATGATAAAATAATGGGTGATCCATACATCACAATAAGGGTTTAACAAGACAAAAAGGTGATGCGGTATCATGTGAGTTAATAATCATAACATGGAAACAATAAGGGAATGATCATAAAAGAATGAATAAAAAATAATAAGTTTATAAAAAATGATAAAAGCTAAAATGTGGCACAAACATAAGTAATGTCATTATAATATTAGTAAAGGATCACTACCAAGACATCATATTATTATGGATGAGTATAACTACAATTATTCCACAAATAACATTACGGATGAGGATAACTGAACATATCCCAAACATAACACTATAGAAAATTATTACATCACTTGGACCACACATAGTGATCTAATGAGATATTAAAAACAAGGAAATAAATTATGGGTTTATATAATTTTTTCTTACCTGTCTTCAAAACACATCAGGCATATGTGTATCTTATAAAAAATAAACTTATATAAATAATAACATTGATTTAACGCATTTAAAAGAAATGGGTAGCATAATACGACCATGTATCTTTAACTATTAAGGTATCATTTATGATCCCATAAAAATAAGGGAATGATGAATATTAGACATTAATTATAAAACCAAGGATCAAAGGTCAAAAAAATAGATCTAAAAAAGGAAGAAGAATATCTATAAATTTTAATGATTAATTAATGAAGTAAACTCTTTTATTAATGTTTTAAGGAAAGAAAAAAATTATCATTAAAGGGTATAATAATATAGAGTTTTTATAAAACTAGAAATACACAAATATATATTATGATAAAATGAAGACATTTTTTCTTGGGAAATCATAGATATAAAATAACCTTTTTAATATTGGAATAACATAAGAATAATTTTGGGAAAGAGAGAGATATAATTTAAAATCATACCTTATAAGCTTCAAAAGTATTGACTAAAAGAAATAACAAATAGGGGAACATAATGGAATTAAGATCACCAAAAAATGAAAAAATAGGAAGTATAATTGGATTATAGGAATAATATTTCAAATTTATAGAGATTAAAATCAATAAATAGATTGTGATATAAAATATATATTCAAAAATAGGAAAGTGCGGGAAATGAACCCTTACCTCGAGTCCCGAATTACATAGAAATAGCCTATAAACTCTCGAATAGTCGATATAAAATAATTAATTAATTAATTTATAACTTATTATATTTATTTTATATCTCATAAATCATTTTAATTGTTCTTTGTTCATTTTTTAAATCAATATTATTTTCATCAACTATTTCAATATTGTTTGGATCGTAGTTCGAAAACTAGTTTGATGTAGAGGAATTGAATTGGTTACAAAATCACTATAAATGTACATAAATAAGGTTATATATATATTTAAGTGATATAGTTAAATATATTAGTAGATATTTTTAATTTATTGAATCTTCCTCAGTATGTTTATTTTAGACAAAAAAAATTCACTATGATTGTTTACAGTTAATTTCATCATTTTCATGGAAATGTTATCATCCTAAAATCATATAAATAGTATTAATTCATTAATAGGTTACATTAAACTAGAAAATCACTATTTAGTAGTAGCACTAAAAGTTATAATTTAATGAAATATAATCATTCATTTAGTTTTCATAAAGGCACCAAGAATGAAAAAATGTTTTTTAAAGAGTTATAAAAAAGATGTCAGATAGTTGATATTATAGATTAATAAAAATATAAAATTTTATTAAAATTTTTTATTTAGAAACTATTTTATTTATCAAATAATTTTTTTAAATGTGTACGATGAGGATTGACTTAAAAATCTATGTTTTTTTAAAATCCTATTTTTCGACATAGTTGCAATGCATTAATATGGGTTCAGTGAGAGGAAATAAGTGATATATAATCATTTATATATAAAGATGATTTTGTTAAAAATATAATTGAATTATGGAACAAAAATAATATGTTATTAAAAATACTTTTGATGTAAAATTATATGAATTAATAAAGGAGAAAGGGGTTTGGAAAACTCACATTGATCTTTGAGTCACCTCACTTGGATTAATCTTAAATATTTGGGAGGAGGAGATTTCTTGTCACAAAATGTAATTATGGATGTGGGAAAGTACCTTTAGAGGGGGATTTGGGAATAAATTTTTCAATGTAATTAATTTTGGGAGTGAGGATAAAGGGGTGAAGGAGGAGTGTTTATATAGTAAGGGGTGTTTTTGAATAATTTTTTTATTATTTTATCCTTTAGGCCAAAAAAAATTAATAGTATTGATTTCCATAAAATTTATTTTCTTATGATTAAATAAATTAGTTTTTTTTATAATAAAATCAATCAAATACAAAATTTAATCCTTGAAACACTTAATTAAATGCAAATAACCAAGAATATTTGTTTATTAGAAAAAAATATACCTTAGGTACCAAAATTTTAAATGTCGGTTTATAAATTAAAATTATTATTTTTAAATAAATTATTTTACTAATTAAATCAATTTTAAGTTAATAAAAATGTTTCATAATATTTTAATCCATTTATATAATGATGATGTCACAAGAGTTACAATTATTTGTAAATAATGTATTTTTTACAATTGACCAAAAAATAAATTTTTTAGAAAAATCTTTAATAAATGGTGTAAAATAATTTGGAAATGTCAATTAAAAAAATAATGTTAATTTTTTTATATTAAAATTATTAAATATAGAAAATTGACATTTAAATAAAACCATGAAAAACATGAAAAAATAATTTATTTCGAATAAAAAACAATTTCTTTTACTAAGAGTGGTCAAGTTCTTATTTTTTATCCCTTATAATTATTATAATATTTATTATTATTTATTATATATTACCTATATGAAGATACATCTCAAAATTATATAATTAAATTTTAATATAAAAATTATTGTTTTATTATATAAATTTTGACATAAATTATTAGAATTTATAATTTTTTTTGTTTTTAAGTTATATGATTTGAGAATTATTTTTATAGAATTATGATATTCATATTTACTCATTTATAATTATATATACTTTATTTTTGGCATTTTACTATCCTTCAATGTTTCTGTTAACATTTCAATGGCGATTTGTTATCCCCAAACACCATATACTATTCAAATACTCACTATACATCCTATAAATACCTATAATTTTCTTCATTATTCATCAACTATTTTAATCAAGGTTATATATATTTAAATTTAAAATTAAAACCTTATTTGTAATAGTTTGTTTTATTTTTTATAGTTTTGTCCACGCATGTGAAAATTTTATAAGACCATGACATACAAAACTATAATGTTCTTGTTATATTATTTAGTTATGTTTATTGCATCATTGTACTATTTTTTATTCTATGTATGATATCCATAGTTAATATGTGATGTTTTATATTTAATAAATAAAATTAGGTTTTCATGTGAATTATTTATACTAAAAATATACTATTTAAGTAAATTTTTTATATTAAAAATTCTAGGTTTTTACAAGTATGCCCCTACTTCAACAGATACATAACCTAATTTGGAAGAAATAATAACACAATTAAAATAATACACTTTTTTAGAATTTTTGACTTAATAGACCACCACCAAAAACATAAAATATTCTATGAATAACATGAAAAATAAATTGGGTTAGATTGATTCCTAAATGCATGACAGACAATAAATAACTCTACTCGAAAACACATGGATTATCTCAAGATAATAGGCCAAGAATTTCACATTGGTTAGTGTTACAAAATTTCTATTGGGATAAATTAAAATTAAACAACCAGAATAAGTGAATCATATAACTATTGTCGAGGATGATTATTAAATTGAAAATGAGATCATTATTTGAGAAAAATAGAATGAAATCCAAAATGTAAATGATGAATCTATAACAGTGAGAGAATTAAAGATACAAAAAGAACTCAATGAAAGGGTAAAATACTATACAATACCTCACCAAATTCCCAAAATATTGAAATAGTGAAAATTGGATGCCCAATTTGAAATTTTTATAGGTTTGTAAAAGAATATTCATATAAACATTCCCTTTATAAAATACATTAGATAAATTCCATATTATAAAGAGTCCTCGAAAGTTATTTTATATAAAATAAGAAATCATGATTACATGGGAACTATTTTAATGCATGATGAATGTCTGGAATTAATCCTTATATCAACACCTCATAGACGAAGATACCTCGTAAGTTTAATTATACCATGTAATATCAAGGTTTTAATGTTTATAAGAGCATTATGTGACCGTATAGATAATGTTAACCTCATCCCATCCAATGTGATTAATGAACTAAGTATTATAGAATTAAATCTTACTAGAGACTCTTTGAAAATTGAAGACCGGTTAATAATGTGTTCGATCTCTCCCACTCTTTGTTTGAATTTTTTAAAAAGTGACTATAGGTTGATTCCATCAATTCCACCTCTCTTATTAGTCTTCTACTTCAGCACACATATAAGAACCTCTGTATACAACATTGGATCTATATCAAAATTTCTTTAATACATTAAGGTCAATAATAGATACATGGTATTTTTACATCTTATTTTCTTCATTATATAGAATTTCTAAAAGAAATAAAGATATCAGGTTCTTCCATAAAATTCCCAATGCCTATATTCTCTATTCACTTAATTTCGATATTCAAAAAATTATGAATTTTATTTCTATAAATAGTTATGAAAATGTCCTTATATTTAGTTGGATGTTATTAATTTCAAATTTCATAATATATCGGTCTTTCATTACATTTATATTCTTATTTTTCTTATACCTCTACGAAGATTCAAATTCCAAATGATTTATGGAAATATTATTCTATTCTTTCCACCATAACTTCCATAGTATTTCAATAAATTTGAAAACTTACAAATATGTAAGAACTTCATGTATTATGATGTGAAATATTTTTATTTGGCATGGAAATCATCTCATATTCTATTGGATTATTATCCACATTCATGATCATTATGTTTGAATCCATGAAGTATATGGTATTTTCATCATATGATTTTATTTTATTTTTATCCAAAATATTTCATATTCTAGTTTCTCATTTTGTTTCGGGACCAATTTGTTTATGGAGATGTATATGTTGTTAATAGTTTTCAATACTAGTCAAAATGAAGGAGTAATGATATATGGAGGATAGGGAAATTATTCATGGTGATAATTCAGAAGATTTTTGCATAGGTCCTATGTTCAATGAATTTGTGTCAAAAGTGACACATTTTTTAAAACATTGAAGTATCAACCATTTGAGGATGATCGAAGTAATTTGGGACTCAAGTTCCAAAAATAAAATAAAGAAGATAGAAGGAGAAGGAAGTTGAAAAAGAGGAATGGCGTTATAAAGGTGTCCATACATGATTATTGACTGAAGGTAGCCATGAATCTGATACATGGGAAGTATTTTTTAGGGGAATTACTTCAAAAAATTGGGCCAACCCTCAAGCAAGCCTAGTCCCACTGGACCCCAGCACATGTAGGACTCAAGGTCAACCATGTTGAGGTAACCTACCCTATTCAATCCCAAAGGTGGCATGGGTTGGGCATAGTTGTTCCCACACGCAGCACCATGTATAGGCCCAAAGGACTGTACAAGGGCTATCCCATTCATAGGGTGTGTGAAAAACACGCTTTCATAGAACATGGTATTTGGAGGTTCTATGGAGGGGGAGAAGATAATTTTGACCCACTCTTTGGGAAACTTGATTGCTATAGCTCAACTTCCATGTGTCTCTTTTTCGATGCTAGACAATGGAATGCTGGTACTATTCACCATTTAAAAACACAAACATGATTAGGGTCATTCATCTAATCTACATTCGGATATCTAATAATCACCATCCAATTAGTCCTCGCCACACATGTTTGATCGTGATTCGTCTGATGCTCCTGTAGTCGTGTTGTCTTCTTCCTCCCACTGCTACTCAAAGCCACCACTGATATCTACCCGAGCTGATGAAGAACCGTGATCTGATCACCATGAATAATCATTTCAATATCATGTGATCCACTAGATTGAAATGAAACCAAGCATGAAACTAACGTATTTCAAGCATGTAGATATCTAAAATAATTCGGTTTGGTGGAGGAAAATAACGTTTCTGAGGCCACGTAGGATTCAAGCATGGATTTAAATGGATATTTTAGGTGATATCAATTTCATGAATGAGATTTCCTCACTATAAATATGGATCCCACATTGAAAAGGAAACAATTCTTGATATCCAGTATATCCCATATGTAGTTTGAAAATCAATAAAACTGAAGATCTTGTTTATGAAAGGAATGATTTGAGGAGAATTTCGTGTGGAAATTTGAACGCGAGAATAGAGATATCTCCACCTATAAAAGGGGAGGACCCAAGCTAGGGAATGTTTTCTACTCCCTTGTTCCTGTGATCTCTCATTTTAAAAAAATTCCATCTCCTTGAGCTTCTATTTCACAAAGGGAAAGAAGAGATCTATAATCCTTTTGCCTCTATGAAAAGATGATCTTGCAGGACTTCAAAATGTACTTTGTACTCTCGATTGGGCATCACAAAGAACCACACTCTTCAAATAAAAGGGACAAAACACCACATATCACTTTCCTTTGGATGAACTGAGATCCATGAAAACTTTCTAGTTCATAAATATATTCAAATATCTTCTTGGCGGTGCTTGAGTCTCACACTACCACTGTACTTCGCAAAGCACCGCATATCCTGTACCTGGAAGATTCGTGTTCCTCAATCATGAATAAGAACCATTATCCCATATAATTCATGAAGGTAAACACCATCTAGTTACACATTAATATATACTATTTATATGTCATGTTTATTGTATAAGGTTCTGGTTTGAAGAAGGGTTATGTGCACATGCATGCACACATGTGCATTGTTTGAAGAAGACCAAGGCTATGTGCGATTGTGTGAATAAGAAGACTCATGAGGGAAGGGATAATGCATTTACACATTCACTCATATGTGAGAAGGAAAACGATAATGTCTGTACATGGGACTCCATCTATTATAGTGTGAAATAAAAAGGTGAATCATGGGTTGCACCTATTTGGGTTTGAAAAAGAACATGCCTGAAACACATGCACTCATGTGTTTGATGAAAAGACTCCATAACCTAGTGAAAAGAGAATATGTTAAAGGGGAAGAAGATAACAGGATATGAATTCTTTCATTCATATGTAAAAAGGTATTAATTTAGTTAAATAAGTATCAACTACACCAAGAAGATGTGATAATAAAGGAAGAGTTCACCTGAATGTCACATGTGTGATAACATGCATACATGAAAGTAGAGTGGAGAATAATTTATCCTGATGATTCTAGGTAAACTGATCATCAATTTTTTAATAATCAAATAGGTGTATGTGATTCTTTCCATGAAAGAAGATGTTTTAAAGCATTCAGTTATTTCACTTAGAGAAGAAAGAATAAGAATGTTCTAGTGCAGTTGGTTTTGCACTAGATAAGAACAGAGAAGATGAAAGGAGAGTTTCTTGCCTATTGATTTACAAGTAACCAAGTGAAGTTCAATAAATAATAATAAGAGAATAACCTACCTTTACAAATAAAGAGGAATAATTTCTCCATAGGTAGTATAAATAACCATCAAGGAATCTTTAAGTTGGACATGGTCATCACTGGTTCAGGAAGAGGATTTTTCCCTTCCCCATCCAAAGTGTAGGGACCCAAACTTTCTAGATAATTGTTTACCTATAAAACCCATTGTAATAGTTACTACATTATAGAGGATAATTCATGCACTTCTCATTCTCATTCATGAAAAGGATGTAACTGCTCTTATTGAGTAGTGAACCTTGTAAAAATAGCATGGGCATATTTTTACTACTTAAAATTATTGCATATGATAGGGAAAAATGATTAGGAGAATCATGAACCTAACAGGTCAATAGGTGTAGGGATAAAAAGTTTTAATTAGTTTAAAAATTCCCCAACACTGATTCACCTCCCACCTCTTAGTGTTTGGTATATCTCAAACTAGTCCTCTCAATTGGTATCAGAGGGTTAGGTTTACCTCTATTGGATTCTATATAGTGAAGTTATTCTCTTTTGAAGAGTTGAGTTTCTTTTCTGAGTTATCAATGAAGTGCAGTTTTAGTGAATATCTAGTTATCTCTGAGGAGAAGACTAAATCAACCAAGAATATGATAAATAGGAAAAATAAGGAGAAGATAAAGCTGAAGAAGAAATCCCTCTTATTTATAGAAGAGGACGTATATTCATCTCCATGCCTTGCTGAAAATGAAGACATATCAATCCTGGAATGTAATGAAAAGGTGGCTCCTATTTCCACCAAGAATATAGAAAACCTTTATACGTCAAGTGATCATGAGGTACCTATTAGTACATTTGAAAATTATTTTCATGATGAAATTTCTACCACAAGTGGTGATGATAAATCTAAAACCTCTCAAGAATTATTAGTTCATAGATGAGGAATGAGTATTCATATAATTCTAAAAGAAAGTGCATCCCTTTTTTGTGGAGTATTTCAATGTTTTCAAGAAGATATCGCCCACATGGACTAAGAGACTAGTGTTTTGGAGAAAGGATTTGAAGAAAATATTTGTGAATTTTTAGTGATCTCCATATAGGTTGGAGCCTTTCAAATAACAAAGAGATAATTTTAAATGAGTTCCTCAAATTGGATCAAAGAAGTTTATGAGAAAGATAAATCCAATGAGACTTTTAATGGGAAGATCCATGCACTTGAAGATGAGATGAATAAGGGTACTAAATTCAAGGGATTAAAATTGGAAGAAATATCCAAGATGATCAAGGAACTTGACTCTTTGTTACAAAACTAAGTTCTGATTCATGAAGTGGAAGTTGAATGATTGAATAAGTCCTATGAAGAGAAGGTAATTATGATTGATGATCCAAAAATCACTCTCAAAATGGATTCTCTAGTAATGGAAGCCCATTTTTTCAATCTTGAGAAGGAACATATTGAGGCTTCATAGAATTATGAGACAATTTTCATTGGTATTCAATTAATACTATAGAATTTAGGGTTCAATGACCTCCAAAATGTGATAAAAATATCATGACTTGATGCATTGATCTATAATAAGCATATAAGAAAGAAAAAGAACCATCCATACCATCTTGTAGTAACATTTATAAATCTATTTCTACAAAAAGTGATGGGTGGAAGAAAAAATATATGAAATTATGGATGAAGAAAAGTGATAAGAAACCTACCACAATGACTATGGTGGATGGGATGAAGTAGTTAGAAGATGGTTCCCTGTAGAGAGAACAACACATCAAGTAGAAGTCCTATCAATATAATACAAAAGATATCATGAAGTCAAGATTTTTGGGTAATTGTTTGTGCTAAAATAGAAATAGACATTGTGAATTTTATTTTTGGTAGAATCCTCAAAATATAAAAGCAATAAAGGAAGTCCATTCTAAGGGGGAGAAAGCCATAGATGAAGAATAAACATCCACATATCTAGAAGCATCTGTATACTACAACCGGATTTGAAAAACATGATAACATATGTGATGTACGAAATGGAAGTGGTCACAAGGTTGGTACATGTTAATCTCTATAGGTACCCAAATATGATAAGAGAAAAAGATCACAGAATCTATCTAAGACAGAAGAAGTATCCTTGGGAAGAAACCAGAAGAATATTGTAAAAAAAAAATTCTCCCAAGAATATTTCAAGAAGTAGAGGAGAGAAGTCCTTGGATTACAAATCCAATAAGGTGAAGGTTGTTACTTCCAAAAGAACCACCGAGAAGGATAAAACTCTGAAGAAACCATGTGAAAGATCCAAACTTGATACCTCAAAATATTTGGAAAGAATGAGGACAATTAACGATGCACTAGTCATGGCTAATTAAAAATGAAACGAAATGATTTCACATGAAGATAAAAATTTCCACTATGTGAGGTGCAATAAGGATGGTCACACTATTAAAATTTTCATTATATTTATTCCATATCAAGAAGAATTTCAGAAGAATATGAATGGTTCAGAAAGATAATCTAGTGCATTGAATTCTCTTGAAGAAATAAGGCTCCCATAATAATAAATGGAAGAAGTGATAATATCAGCACATCCAAAATCCTAATTGAATATCAATTGTGAATGTGTGAGGAGTAGAGAAAATGGATCATCTTGGTTGAGAAAATCATCTCAAACTTTTTGTTCCCATTAATGAAGCAAGGAGGGTCCACCTTATTCCCTTAAATCTTTTTGTATTATACCTGTTCATATATTACAGGGAATTTTTAAAACCCCAAGATTTCATAGTACGTCAGTTCTTCAAAATAATTCAATAACTTACACTACACGAAACATCGAGTTCAAGCACACTATGACTTACAAAACTAGCTGTTCATAAGCGGTTACGAATGGTATTAACAGAATTTTGAACATTATAAAACCCTTATAATTTTAGAATCCATATTATGTGTTTCTTAGACATAATGTAAGGAAAAATTCATTTTTTCAGATAAAAGAAGTCTTTTTCAAAAAATGAAATTTTACCACCTTTTAATGGAAAACCCTTTTTAAATCCAATATTTGAAACTTTTATATATTATATTTGAGGAAATAAACTTCTTATTTTGGATTGGGACATAATAATTTAGTTTCAATAAATTTTTGGTGTTTTTCTGATAATTTTTATATTTGGGAGAAAAGTGAAAAATAATATATTTTAACTGAAAACAACATTTTTAATCAAAATAATTTATAGTGTTAAACTATACATATGAATGGTTTGGATGTATAATTAGATTATATTTTTACCATTTAATCTAATGTTTGTCATTGGAAGTAATTTCACTTTGAAATTTGACATAACCAAATGTCAATCTTTTGGTAGTTATTATTTCATAAAAATACGCTTTTTGGTTTTGACAAAGGGAATTAATTTTAAACTAATAAATTCAATTTATATGTTTTGAATTTGGTAAAATAGTCTTTATTTTTGAATTTAGAATATCAAAATTAGCTTAGGGTAAATTTTTGGTATGTTTTTGAAAACTTTTAATTTTTGATGAATAGTGAAAAACACCGAGTTATAGTTTAAAACTGAAATTTTATTTAAATAATTATTTATTTTATTTAAATATATTTTAGGTCAAAATAGATTAGAAATACCTATATAAGTTCAATGTAATTCATTGGAGTCAGTTTATAGTAATTTTAGATATATAAAAATTTTAGTGGACTTTTCATTGTCTCTTACCCTCCTCCTAGGAGAATTTTCAAATTTATATAAAACTTAATTTTACCGATTCTGTGAGTTGAATTTCGAAAATTCGAGAGACACGGTTAATATCAAGGAGTAAAATTTAGTTCAATAAGTTAAAAATAATTTTTGGTGAATAGTAACTTTTTAGTTTTATTTACCCCGGTAAAAAGTAAATAGGGTAATTAAGGGTAAAAATGATATAATTATTACACTAACACATATCCTAAATCCATTGGATAAGTTTAATTCAACAAAAAAAAACCTTATGAATAAAATATTAACCTATTTAGTCCACTTGGATTAGATTAGGACACTTATTATTATTTAATTCAAAGAAGAGTTAAAAGAGTTAAAATCAATGTTTAATAACTAAAACATTTTTAATATAGGGTTATACATAAGATAAATTCGACTATAAATATTAATTAGAAATATAAAAAGATTTAGTACATAACGGTAGTTTATTTATAATTTTTAGACAATAAATAATTAAAAATTTTTAAGACACAATGATGACGCAGTAATTATCTAATTAATGAAATATTAAAATAATTATATTATAAATATCAAAATAAATGTAATTTGAGATTTTTTATGAATTCAATTAATTTTATAAGTTAATATGACATATTAGGGTTGGTTATATGAATTTGTTTCTACGTAATAATTTTGTTATAAATATTAGCAAAAAGAAAATACCAAATAGTGTCAAATTTGACATAAAAGTGTTTTTAAAAAAAATATTATATTATTAATTAATATTATATTCCTCAAAATATAAGGTTCTGCCAAAAGACTTATATAATTATAAGTGTATTATTAATGAACCACTTGGGGTTCTCTTAGATTATATATTATGTTTATTAGCCATATAATATAAAAATACAAAGAGACATGGTAAATGTCAAACTATTTAACTGAGAGTTAAATCTAAAAGTTAAAGTTAATATAGTGACACAAACCTATATAAAACCTATTGGTTGAGTGGTTTTAGACCAAGCCCCACCTAAGTCTATAAATAATCCATTTTTGAGCCATTAATAATCGAAAATGATTTTATTATAAAATAATATTTCTTGCTTTTGCTAAGGTGCCCCCACCCCTCTTATAAAAGGGAACTCCCCCTTCTCTTTAATTCACACCTTCAAAGCCTTTTGGATCGGCCAAAAACTGCCCAAATATTCTCTCAACTTCCCTCACTCCATCTTAGAGGCCTTACTTTAGTCATAAATCCAACCTAAGGAGGCCTTTTGATCAACCCAAAAGGAAACACCCGAAGAAGAGGTAATAATTCCACCACCCTCTTTCAAGTAATTTTCTTCTTCCACTTCATCTTTATTTTTTGCTTCCATTATAAAATAATAACTCTAGTATCATATATATACTGTGATGTTATTATAAATATAGTACAACCATATTCATTATTCTATCCATCCTTTTAATGACATGTCACCATACGTGCGTACGTACGGCTTACCGTCTGCACGTCGTGGTGTAATTGTTATTCAATACATTATTATTTGGATGTGTATAATAATGATGTGTAATTAATGTAAAAATTAAATATAACATTAAAATTATTCTATATATATGATATACCATCCAATTATATATTATTTTAATACCAAAATAATGATATTGTCGCTCGTGCGTACGTACAGATTACCGTTTCCAGGAACGCGATGAGATTCATTACCCATCATATCCATTAAAGAATAAAATTCATTTGATGATAAAAATAATATTTAGAGACATGATATCATTCTGGATATAAATAAGATACATCCCATCCATAAAAAATATGAATCACATAACAAAGAATATAAAGGAAAATGAATCCATTAACACATGAAACGATAATAATAATAAGATATTATTAACAAAGCAATGTTAAAAGAACATATACGATATAATATTAATGTATATGATTATTTTATAATTTAATAACAATTATTTCACCATTATAATGGTGGTTAACTTACCCTCGACCAAGGAAAATGTACAAAGTAAGGGGTTTCTTATCTCACTTTTAATTCCTTGAGATTTCAATTGTTCACCACTTATTTATTGCATGTGGTGTGTGTACTGTCCATGATTGTATTCATTGTTTAATATAAATTAATCTATGGATATTTACAACATCATTGTATTATCCTTCTTTCATGGTTGTATTTTTGGTAAGTTACCAAATCGATAAGGGAATTTAAAATCTCAATTTCTACTCATTCGACTTTACGTATACTTCATTGATTATTTTACTCCAAGATTATGTGTGGAATAAATATTAATTGGCTTATGTCATAATTTCCTCTCCCCTTTCCATGAATATACTTTTGATGCACATAATCACTCCATTGAGAAATTCTCATGTCATCGATATGAACTTGAGAAGAGTAATTTTAACTCAATCTCCATTTGTTGAGTTAAATATCCAATTCATTGGTGTTGTTTTTACAAGAATATGTGTGAATGTCCTATTATTGATTTAAACTTCCAATCATATTGAGTGTATTTATATTTGTCACACATAATTATGTCGTTGATTTATCCTTAACATAAGGATACATTCTTTATAAGAAATGTTATCTCAATTTACATTCCAGTGAGACTTCTTTGTTATTATACAGCAAATCACTTTTATATGGTGTTTATAATGTAATTTGACATAGTATATCATGAATACCTTTATTCTCATGATATTACAATGTTTTTATTAACTCAATTATTTGTATTCAAGTTTCTATCTTTTGGTTCGGAACTCTAACTAAAATATCATTTTAAATGTTTTAAAGACTTATTATTCTAAATCTTTCTCATTAATGTCTGTGTTTTAAATTTTTTTAAGGATTTATTTATATGGACATTAAAGATTTCAATTATAAATTCCTTTTAAAAGTTTCAATGTCTTATGAGACGCTTTTATTCAAAAATATATTTAAAATGGCTTCTTGATAAATAGTGAGACTTTTAAATTTTTTCATAAAAAGGGGGATATTTCTCTCAAATAGTTTTGATTAATATTTTCATCTATGTCAATATCCTTCATTATTATCGTTTGAGGTTAATATATTACAATAAAATCTTTGATATTGTATTGAATGAGTTATGTTTGACTGTGGATGTGCTATTTTTATACCATTCATAGTTTTTGGATAAAGTATTGACATTTCATATGCTAGTTTTAATATGAATGTTTATGTTATTTTTCAAACTTTTCATATGAGGAATGCATTGGACTTAGTATGTAACGGGTGGAGCCCGCTATAGCTCCTCGATGCATCAGTAGGTCTCATGAGACAAACTAGTGCCTTGGTACAAGGCCTTGACAAAATCATATTTGTAGTTTTGGCACGAGGCCTTGACTATGTGGTTATGATAGTCAAACATTATGCATTCCATCACTATGAAAGTGGCTATTGATGTTGCATGTGATTATTTGACTTGTATAATATCCATGGGAATAAGTAAATGGAATTATTTGATTTTATCTTTTCCATATTATGCTGAAGTTCAAGTTTAAATGGATTTTGTTCTATTCTTATACACTGCATTAAATGTTTGTGCTTATTTATGAATGTTTCTGCTATAATGTTATCCTTACTGAGCATCTTCGCTCACCCATTTCTAGGTTTTATTTTTCCCAGGATGAAATGAAGTATATTATGACTGAACTCTAGGGATAGTCTATGGGATCTCAATGTTTTCTATGGAAACAATGTTATTGTAGTTTTTCATTTTATGATGTAATGTAAAACTTATTAATGTATCTAGTACATCCAAGGCTACTAAATTAATCGGTATTTCGAGAATTGATCTTTTATTATCATGCCAATGATACATAATAATTTACTGACTCAGGGATTCTGGGGTCGGGGTGTTACTATTGGTATCAGAGGAAGTTTAGTACAAACCTTGGAAACTAGAATTAGATAAACTCTGATTAGAGCACATGGACCTAAGATAGACTTTGAGGGTTAGTATAGAAGAACTTCCTAGAATTTTGGTATTGTATAGATTTTTTTATTTTTCCAAGAAATACATCCCTATCTTGATACGAGCAGGTAGATGCAGCTCTAGCACAGATGTACCTAGGTGTAAAACCCAAAAACACCGCTTTGATCTAGAGTCAAACGGGAACTGGTGGATGACAACAGGCCTTGTTTCAGTCTTTGTTACGACACTCCGAGGAGATATGCTTAGGATAATTTACATTTTATTTTCAAACTGATTTGAAGGATTTTAATATAAGATGAGAATAAATGACCTTGGTTAATCCTATGGTGTTTCAAAATTGAAAATATGGTGTCATGATATTCTCTAAATGATTTTATGACTACTTTTAATCACACAATGCTTTATGGTTTTAGTCAATTTATGGATTCCAAGGAATTAATAATAACATTGAGCATGATGTTTAAGGCAGGAATGGTGGTGGAAATGATCAAAAAAATGGAATGCTGATAGGAGTAAAAGATATCGTGTTTATGCCAAATCATTTTTCCAAAAATATGATCAACAACATATATATCAACCAACTCCCAGACTCAAGAAAGCATAGAAAGGTGATGAATGAAAAAAGCTCTAGAAGTGGAGACCATGGAGAAAAGAGTCCTCAATTTCCATCATGCAGTAAATGTGGAAGGAGAAACCCAGGAAAGTTTCTCAATGGAACAAAGAAATGCTTTACGTGTGGGAAAGAAGGACATAAAGTGAAGAATTGCGGAGAAAAAATGAAGAGTACTATGGAAGAAAACAAAAATGGTCCCAAGAGTCCATTTACAGTCATTTTCTATAAATGTAGGGGACCTGACCATTACCCAAGTGAATGCTCTATTCTATAGGATATTTTCTTGGTCAAAGTAGAAGCTATATGGAAATAAATGGTTGGATAAATGTTTAAAAGTATTAGTGCTCTTTATTGATGGGATTACTTTGGAATAATTTCCTCTTGTATTTGTAACCCTACAGTTGTCATCTGAAAATTATATTTAGGGAAGAATTATCATTTCCCTTATGGATATAGTTATAAATAACCATTTGGTTTTATATGATCATTAGGTTTGAGGCAATTACAAGTTATTATATTTTGGGATGAAAATGAAAGGTATGAAATAAAATTTGTGGTTAAATTATGTTATGGTTATTTTGAGGAATTTATCTCATTTTTCCAATGTTATAAAATATAGTTTTTGAAAAAGGACAACATACAGACCGTGTGACAACCTGTCGTGCCAGACAAAGCTGTGGGAATCGAACCCACAACCAGAGTGCGATTGGGAATTTTCACCTACCACTGGAGTACGTGAAGTCCCTGGTTAGTGTGACTAATTATTTTTAGTTAAATGATTTTATTGATCAATAATAAGTTGATTTGGGATCTTATGCCTTATCAAATGAATACCCTTGGTATAAGAAAATGATTTGGTGATTAAGTGATAAATGTTATTTTGGAAGATGTTCACTTTTTTAGGAACACTATATGTCAAGGGAAAATTGAAAACTATGGGATTTCATTTGAGGAGTAATGTTGGATTTTTATATATGTTTTTATTGTGGATTTATTGTGATTTGGGTTATTTATGGAAATGATTAACCTATAACAGAGAATATGTGATTAGGTAAATTACTTTTGAGTATGTGACTTTAAAAGTAGTTTATGTCATTTGGAGATACAATTTAACGTGGAAGACTACATAACCAAATTCTTCTATGTTTTGTGTTTCAATATTAGTTTGGATTATATTGAAGGATTTTTAGGGCAATTGTTTATTGAATGGTATTTATGTAACTTTGGGGTATTGTTGGTTTAATTTTAGAATTTAAGATTAGTTTTTATTTCTCTGAAGGAATATCCTTTTGGGGGATCATCAGATCTTGTACTAACCATTTTGGTTTTGATTAGTCTCTAAAGACAAGGTAAATATATAGTTTATCCTTTGCGGGTCATGTGATTCTCTAGAAGTTTATTTTATCTCTTCTGGTGTGACCAAGTCTTCTTGAATACACATCGTTTAAAAAAACGAGTTAGTGGTAAAAAATTGTTAAAGAATGAAACTCTACTTAAAAAGTAAGTATATCTCTTTATGTTATTAGTCAATCTCATAAATAAATTCCTCATCATTATGAAATGTAACTTAAAACAAAAAAATGTTGTCCGTTTACTTTTCCTGCTGGGAAACTAATGAATGTTTGTCCCATCACAGGTTTGTGGTTTTCTTGTTGTTAACATTCTCCTGATCATATTTTCTATCCCTCTCCATCAGATCTTGACACTAACTTTATCTTCCTTGTCTATGTTTTCCTACATGTAATCCAAGTATGGGTTATCTTAAGTGACCTTTGTACTTCTCTTTCATTCTTTTAAAGTGATAGTTTCATTGACTCTTTATCGGATGTGGTACTTTCCATTACATCCCCAATCCCAAATTTAAAAATTGTGAGGATGCAATTTATTGAAGGTGGGAAGAATGTAACACCCCAAGATTTCATAGTATGTTAATTCTTCAAATTAATTCGATAACTTACACTACACGCAATATCAAGTTCAAGCACACCATGACATACCAAACTAGTCGCTCAACAGTGGTTATGAATAGTATTAACAGAATTTTGAACATCATATAACCCTTATAATTTTAGAATCCATATTATGTGTTTCTTATAAATAATGTAAAGAAAAAAATCACTTTTTCAGATAAAATAAGTATTTTTCAAAAAAAGAAATTTTACCACCTTTTGATGGAGAACCTTTTTAAAATCCAATATTTGAAACTTTTATATATACAATTTGACAAAATAAACTTATTCTTTGGGATTAGGACATAATAATTTAGTTTCAATAAGTTTTTGTTATTTTTCTGATAACTTTCATATTTGGGAGAATAGTGAAAAAGAATATATTTTAACTGAAAACAGCTTTTTTAATCAAAATAATTTATAGTGCTCAACTATACATATGAATGGTTTGGATGTATAATTAGATTATATTTTTACCATTTAATCCAATGTTTGTAATTGGAAATCATTTCACTTTGTAATTACACATAAACAAATGTCAATCTTTTGGTAGTTATCATTTCATAAAAATATGCTTTTTGGTTTTGACAATGTAGATTAATTTTAAAATAATAAATGAAATTTATATGTTTTTAATTTGGTAAAATAGACTTCATTTTTGAATTTATAATATCAAAATTATCTTAGGGTGAATTTTTTGTATGTTTTTGACAACTTTTAATTTTTGATGAATAGTGAAAAACAATGAGTTATAGTTTAAAACCGAATTTTTATCTAAATAATTTTTTATTTTATTTAAATTTAATTTAGGTTTAAATAGATTTAAAATACCTATATAAGTTCAATGTAATTAATTTTATTCAGTTTATAATAATTTTAGATATATAAAAATTTTATTGGACTTTTCACCGTCTTTTACCCACATCCTAGGAGAATTTGCAAATTCACATAAAACATAATTTTACCGCTTCTGTGAGTTGAATTTCTAAAATCTGAGAGACATGGTTAATATCAGGGAGTAAAATTTTGTTCAATAAGATAAAAATAATTTTTTGTGAATAGTAACTATTAACTTTTATTTACTCCAGTTAAAAGTAAATAGGGTAATTAAGGGTAAAAATGATATTATTATTACCCAAACAGAAGTTCTGAATCTATTTAATAAGTATAATTCGACCAAAAAAAACTTAGTAATAAAATATGATCCTATTTGGTCCACTTGGATAAGATTGGGACACTTATTATTTAATTCAATGAAGAGTGAACAGAGTTAAAATCAAATTTTAATAACTAAAACAGTTTTAATATAGGATTATACATAAGATAAATTTGACTATAAATATTCATTAGAAAGCTAAAACTATTTCATACATAATAGTATTTTATTTATAATTTTTAGAAATTAAATAATTTAATTTAATTCTAAGACCATGATGATTCAGTAATTACCTAATTAATGTAAGATTAAAATAATTGATATTATAAATTTAGAAATAAATGTAATTTGAGACTTTTTATTAATTCCAATAATTTTAGAAGTTAATATGAAATATTAGGGTTGGTTATATGAATTTGGTTCGAAGTAATAATGCTGTTATGAATTTTAGCAAAAACAAAATACCAACTAGTGTCAAAATTGACATAAAAGAGTTTTTAAAACACATATTATATTATTAATTGATATTATATTTCTAAAAATATAAGGTTCTGCCAAAAGACTTATATAATGATAATTTTATCATTAATTAACCACTTGGGGTTCTATTTCAAGTATATAGTAAGTTTATTAACCATATAATATAAAAATAAAAAGAGACATGGTAAATGTCAAACTATTTAACAAAGAGTTAAATCTAAAAGTTAAGGTTAATATAGTGACCCAAACCTGTCTAAAACTTATTGGTAGAGTTATTTTCGACCCATAATCACCATATCCTTTATATAATCCATTTTGGAGCCATTATAAACTGAAAAATATTTTATTATAAAATAATATTTATAGCTTTTCCTAAGGTGCCCCTCACCCCTCTTATAAAAGGGCACTCCCCCTTCTCCCTAATTCACACCTTCAAATCCTTTTGGCTCAGCCAAAACCTGCCCAAATATCCTCTCAACTTCCCTCACTCAATCCTAGAGGCCTTCCTTATGTGAGAAACCAAACCTATGGATCCCTTTTGATCAACTTAAAAAGAAACACCCGAAGGAGAGGTAATAATTTCACCACCCTCTTTCATGTTTTTTTCCTCTTCCACTTCTTATTTCTTTGTTTTTCCATTATAAAATAATAACTACAGAATCTTCTATATACTATAATGTTATTATAAATATGGTACAACCATATTCATTATTCTATCCATCCTTTGAATTATATGTCACTATATGTGTGTATGTACGACTTACCATCTCCACGTCGTGGTGTAATTGTTATTCAATACATTATTATTTGGATGGGTATAATAATGAGGTGTAATTCATGTAAAAAATAAATATAAAATGATAATGATTCTTCATATATGTTATATCATCCAATTATATATTATTTTAATATCAAACGAATGATATTGTTACTCATGCGTACGTACAGATTACTGTCTCCACAAATGCGATGAGAGTCATTCCCCATCATATCCATTCAAGAATAAATTTCGTTTGATGATTAAAAATAATCATTAGAGACATGATATCATTCTGGATATGAATAAGATACATCCCATCCATAACAAATATGACTCACATAACAAATAATATAAAGGAAAATGAATCCGTTAACACCCGAAATGATTAGAATACTAAGATATTATTAACAAAGCAGTGTTAAAAGATCATATATGATATTATTTTTACATATATGATTCTTGTATAATTTAATAACAATTTTTTCACCATTATACCCGAGTTAATACTAACCTTGAACAAGGAAAAGGTACAATTTATGGGGTTTCTTATCTCACTTTTAATTCCGTGAGATTTCCATTGTTCACCAATTATTTATTACATGTGGTGTGTGTACTACCCATGATTGTATTCATTATGGATATTTACATCATCATTTTATGATCCTTATTTCATGGGTTTATGTTTCGTAAGTTACCAAATCGATAATGGAATTTTAAATTTCAATTTCCACTCATTCGGCTTTACGCATACTTCATTGATTATTTTACTCCATGATTATGTGTGGAATCACAATTAATTTGCTTATGTTATAATTTCCACTCCCCTTTCTGTGGATACACTTTTGATACACATAATCACTCCATTGATAAATTCTCAAGTCATCGATATAAACTTTATAAGAGTAATTTTAACACAATCTCCATTTGTTGAGTTAAATATCCAATTCATTGGTGTTGTTTTTACAAGAATATGTGTGAATTTCCTATGATTGATTTACACTAAATATAAAATCATATTGAGTGTATTTACATTTATCACACATAATTTTGTCATTGATTTATCCTTAACCTACGAATACTGTCTTTATAATAGATTTCATCTCAATTTACATTCCATTGAGACTTTTTTGTTTTTATAAACCAAATCCCTTTATTTGTTTTATATAATATACCCTTACATAGTATATCATTAATCAATTTATTCTCATGATATTACAAAGTTTTTATTACCTCAACTATTTGTATCTAAGTGTCTCTCTTTTGATTCGGAACTCTAACTAAAATATCATTTTAAAATGTTGTAAAGACTTATTATTCAAAATCTTTCTCATTAATGTCCATGTTTTAAAAATGGTTATAAGGATTTATTTATATGGAAAATAAAGTTTTCAAATCAAAATTCAATTTAGAAGTTTCAAATTGGTATGGTACACTTTGATTCAAAAATCTATTTTAGACGGCTTCTTGATAAATAGTGAGACTTTTAAATTTTTTCATAAAAGGGGGATATTTCTCTCAAATAGTTTTGTTGACTATTTTCATCTATGTCAATATCCTTAATTATTATCGATTGAGGTTAATCTGTTACAATAAAATCTTCCATATTGTATTGAATGAGTTATGTTTGACTATGGATGTGCTATTTTTATACAATTCATAGTTTGTGGATAAAGTATTGACATTACATATGCTAGTTTTAATACGAATGTTAATGTTATGTTTCAAACTTTTCATATGAGGAATGCATTGGACTAAGTAAGTAATAGGTGGAGCCCACTATAGTTCCTCGATCCATCAGTAGGTCTCATGCGACAAACTAGTGTCTTGTCATAAGGCCTTGAAAAAATATTATTTGTATTCTTGGCACAAGGCCTTGACTATGTGGTTATGATAGTCTGGCATTATGAATTCCATCATTATGAAAGTGGCTATTTATGTTTCATGTGATTATTTGACTAGTATAATATCCATGTGAATAAGTAAATGGAATTATTTTATTTTATATTTTCCATATTATGCTGAAGTTCAAGTTTAAAAGGCTTTTGTTCTATTCTTATACACTGCCTTAAATGTTTATACTTATTTATGAAAGTTTCCGCTATAATGTTATCCTTACTGAGCATCTGAGCTCACCCATTTCTATGTATTATTTTTCCCAAGATGCAAAGTATATTATGACTGAACTCTAGGGATAGTCTATGGGATGTCAATGTTGTCTATGCAAACAATGTTATTGTCGTTTTCCATTTTATGATGTAATGTAAACCTTATGAATGTATCTAGTACATCCAAGGCTACTAAACTAATCTGTCTTTCGAGACTTGATCTTTTATGATCATGCCAATGATACGTAATAATGCACTGACTCTAGGATTTTGGGGTCGGGGCATTACAAAATTAAAGGTGAATCATGCTCTAACGAGGAGAACCTGAGATGCAGTGAATGATGATGAATAGTGTTTCTCTTGAGGGGGATACAAATGAAGAAGTTTCCAGAGTTATCATTTCAATTAGTATCAACATCAGTTGGTATCAAATTCAATTACTCTAAAGATTTTTTGAACACCATGTCATTGGAAAATGTATGTTATTTCTCAATCTATCATCCTTGGTTACTCAAAATAAAGATGATTCTAGAACGGGTGCGTAACTGAATTAATTAGTGACACATGAAAAATGAAATTTCCCCGATGTCACTCCTCCAGCATATTACATGTGAATGTTTTTGATCCATTTTTTGATGTGAGTGTAGGGGTTTCAGGTTGATTAGTTCATATCAAATTTTTTATCCTTTTCCTAGAATGAAATTTGGAAACCCTTGAAGACAGGTATATGAGTTCTCATCTCATGAGTTGTCATGATCAGTTTATAATGGACAACCTTGTTGTCTAAATCAAATCCTCTTGTTTTATACACCATGAGTTGCTCAAGTAGTCTTAGGATGAAATGATTGATTAAACATTTCTTAAGTATGTATTGATACCCTTTTCCCTTGAACTTTGTATTTCTCATAAATAAAGGGGATAGAAAGTGAAATTAAAGTTTAATGTGGGATAATGAAAAGTGAAGGGGAGAGAGATGATTCTAATTTTGAATATTGACACATTAATTTGAGAAAGAACATTGAAGTATTTCCAACAAACACAAAGGGGGATATTGTTGGGACTAATTTGGGTATGAAGTTGTATTTTTTGTCAATAGTTGTCAATACTAGTCAAAATGAAGGAGTGATGATACATAAGTAATTGTGAAATTATTCATGGGGACAATTCAGATGATTGTTGCACTTGTCCTAAGATCTAATCATTTTTTTCAAAAGTGAAACACTTTTTAAAAAATTGAAGTATCATCCACTTGAAAATGATTGAATTAATTTGGGATTCATGTTCCAAAAAAATGAATAAGAGTAATAGAGAAGGATGTTGTAAAAGAAGCATGGTGTTATGAAGGTGTCCATTCATGATTATTTATTAAAGGTAGAAATGCATATTAAATTTGGGAATTATTTTTTTGGGATTAATTCAAAAAATTGGGCCAACCCTCAAGAGATAATAGGCCAGATAAACCCCAATACATGTGGGACTCATAGTCAACCATGTTGTGGGAACCAGACCTGGCCATGCCCAAAAGGAGGCATGGGTTGGGAAAGTCACTCCCACATACAGGGCCATGTGTAGGCCCTCAGGAGCAAGTAGGGGATATCCCATGCATAGGGTGGGAGCAAAGCACACTAGCAGAGAACACAGTATAGGGCGGTACCGTGGAGGGGCAGAGGTGAATTCTGATCCACTGTTGGAGATAGTTTATTTTTATAGTGCGACTTCCCCGCATCTCCGTTTCAATGTGGGAAAAAGGATTTCATGTACTATTAATTTTTTAAAAACATAGATGCGATCAGGTCTGTCCATCTCATCCGCATTATGAGATCTAATTTCTGTCATCCAATCACATATCACCACACATGTTTGAACTAGATTCGTCTAATTCTCCGGTAGTCATGTCGTCTTCTTCCTCTTGTCGCTGCTCGATGCCAACACTACCATCGACTAGAACTGATGAAGAATCAAGTTCCAATCATTATGACTGATCATTTGAACATTGTGAGGGCCACTAGATTGAACAAAAACCATGCATACAACTAATTCCTTGAATTCATGTGGATATCTCTAAGAACTCAATTCAACTGAGGAAGATTAATTTTTTGAGGCCACATAGGATTTGAGAGTGGATTAAAATGAAGTTTACATGTGATCTCAATCACATGCCTGAGATTTAATCACTGTAACTAAGGATCCCATGTTGAAAATGAAACAAGACATGGTATATGGTGTATCTCATCTATGGTTTGAAAATATTTAAAACTAAAGATCTCATTTATTCAGGGTAGGATTTTAAAATAATTTTTTGTGGAAATTTGAATGTGGAAAAGAAAAGATCTCTGCCTATAAAAGGAGAGGACTCAAGACAAGGAACGTTTGTTGCTCCCCTATTCCTACGAGCTATCATTTAAAAAAAAGAATCTCCTCAAGATTCCATTTAGAAAAGGGAAAGAAAATGTCCAAAAGCCTTCTGGATCTTTGAAGAGAGGATCCTGAAGGCCTTCAACCAGTTCTTTTCTCTCATGATTGTGCTTCATGAAGAACCAAACTCCGTAATGAAAATGGATAGAGCACCACATCTCTCTTTCCCTAGAGAAGGACTAAGATCCTCAAAACCTTTTTGGTTCATGATGGTCTTCGTAGACCTGTAAGGAAGTTCTTGAGTCTCACACACCCACTACACTTCGCAAAGAAAAACACATCTTGTGTGTGGAAGAGTTGTGCTCCTCATTCACGAAGAAGAACTGCGATCCTAGAGTCTTCATGAAGATAAACACCCTTGGGTTAAATTTTACATCTATACTATTTTTAGGTTCAAGTATATTGAATAAGGAGCTTGTTTGAAGAAGGAAGTGCACACATGCCTGCACACATATGCGTTGTTTGAAGAAGCCATAGGCTTTGTGCGATCATGTGAAGAATAAGACCCTTGACAGAAGGGATAGTTCATGAACACATGCACTAATAAGTGATAAGAAATAATATAGTGTGTGAAAAAGGGTCTCCATCCATTAAATTGTGTATGAACAAGGTGAATCGTGGGCTTCGCCTAGTCAGGTTTGAAGAAGAACATGCATGAAATACATGCACTCATGTTTGTGATGTAAAGACTCTTGAACCAAGTGAAAAGAGAAGAAGAGAAAAGTTAACAGGAGAAGAATATATGCATTCATGAATGCATATGTAAAAGGGTGAAATTTAGTTATATAAATATCTAATTCCCCATGAATAAGTGAGAGACAAGGAAGAGTTCACCAGAAAGTCACATTCATGATCACATGCATATATGAAAGAACAATGGATATGAATTGATTTTGGTAACTCTAGGTAATATGATCATTAGTGTTTGAATAATCACATATGTGTATGTGATTCATTCCAATAAAGAATGAATTTTAGTGAATTCAGTTATTGCACTAAAAAGAGATGTATGAAGAAGAAGTTCTAGTGTAGTTTGTTTTTCACAAGTGAAGAGAGAGGAATAATGGAGAGTTTCTTTCATAAAACATTTCAAGTAACCAAGTGAATATAACTAAATAAGATCAAGATTAAAACCGAAATTTTCCAAGAAGGAAGAAGACTATATCCATATGCAGTATAAATAACCAACAAGGAAGCTGAATGTTGGACTAGGTCATCACAAGTTCAGGAAGATTATTATTTCCCTCCCCCCTCCAAAGTGTAGGGACTCACACTGAGAAAAAATGTTTCATTCCCCCTCTAAAGTTTCGGGACCCACAATTTCTAGAGGATTGTTTCCCTATCCAACCTACTATAACTATTACTACATTATAGTTGAGAATCTATGCACAATTCATTCCCATTCATGGTAAGGATGCAACTACTCTTATTGAGTATTGAACCTTGTAAAATTATCATGTGTATATTTTTACTGCTTACAATTATTTCATGTCATAGGGAAAATAGAATAAGAGAATCAAGATCCTAACATGTAAATAGGTACATGGATAAAAGGTTGGAATTGGTTAAAAATGTCCCCAACAATGATTCACCCCTCCTCTCTGTGTTAGGTATATCCCAAACTGGTCCTCTCGATTTTCTCAATGTAATATATCTTATGTGCTGGATCTATTTTCATTTGAACAATAAAATATTATATTGGAAAAGAAATATTGTATGAGAAAATAGAAATATAATACATGCATACATATTTTTTGTGATCTCAAAATATCATAAATTGTATTATATTATACTGAGGAATTTTTCTAGCACAAGACTAGTGATTAATTTCATGCATGATCCAATGTCATATGTGGCCACCCGCAGTTTTGAAAATTCATACACAAAAATTCCATTGAAAAATTCTAGAAAACTAAATTTTCATACTTGTAAACTAAAAATAATATGCACTGCATAAATTCATATGTGAAACCCTCTTAAAATCATACTACCAAATTGTAGGAGTATTATGTAAAATCCTTATGTAAATCCAGACATCACACAAATCTATTTAATACCTCATTCAACTAACACTTAGCCTTCTCAACCCTTTAAAAATAATCCAAAACCATATAACATCAAACTTTTACAATCAAATAAATGTATTTCCTCACCAAAAATAACATCTTCTATGTATATCACTACTTGGATGGTTTCTTCATCTTCTCATCCAACTTGACCTCATGTATAAGAATTATTCAATCTTTCCAATAGCTGGAAACCTAAAAACGAAATTAAATGTTGTATATAATACTCTCATCATTAGAACATACCTTTTAAATGAAGACCAATTCATCAATCATCATAAATAATTCCATCATCATCTATATACATTTTCATATAATCTTGTACATATGATATCCTCAAGGATGGATCTTTTCAAATATTATTGAACAAAATATGTATATCAATTTTCATGAAGAATATTTTTTCAAACCATTATTCCCAAGTGAATGGATATTGTAATGCCCCAACACCAGTTACCCAGATTCAGTGCATTATTACATAACATTGGCATGATCACAAAAGATCAAGTCGTGAAAGACCAATTAGATTAGTAGCCTTGGAAACACTAGATACATTCATCAGTCTTACATTACATGATAAAGTGAAAAAATACAAGAACATTGTCTCCATAGTACACACTCATATCCCCTCAGACTATCCCTATAGGTTAGTCATAATACAATTCTTCACATCCTGGGGAAAATAAAACATAGAAAGGGGTGAGCTCAGATCCTTAGTAAGGATAACAATATAGAGGAAACTTTCATAAATAAGCATAAACATTTATGGAAATTTATAACTAAAACAAATGCCTTTTCAACATGATATTCAGCATAATATAGCAAAAATAAATTGAAATAATGCCACTTACTTATTCACATGAATATTCTACTAGTCGAATAATCACATGCAATATCAATAACCACTTTCTTAATGATGGAATGCATAATTCCAGACTATCATAACCACATAGTCAAGGCCTTGTGCCAAGACTACAAATAAGATTTTGTCAAGGCCTTGTTCCAAGACACTAGTTTGTATCATGATACCTACCGATGCATCGAGGATCTATAGAGGGATCCACCCGTCACTTACTAATTCCAATGCATTCTTCTTAAGAAAAGGTTTAAACATAACATAAACATTTGTATTAAAATTAGCATATGAAATGTCAATAATTTATCCATAAACCATGAATGGTGTAAAAATAACACATCCACAGTCAAACATATCACAAAACCTTCAATAAAATATGGATGTTTTGTATCATAGTAAATCAACATCAAATAAGCTTAAAATCCATCAAAGGATGTTGACATAGATGAAATCAAAACTATATGAGAGAAATATCTCTTTTTTTGAAATAATTTAAAAGTCACATAATTATAAAAGAAAAAATTTACTTTGAAAATATTTTTATAAGCTTGTAATGGAAGATTCAACTATTTTATAATGGTGGAAAATAGCCACACCCGCTGTATAAGTTAAAAAAGACATTCTTACCTTAATTATGTCGCAAAGGTTAAAGAGGACCTTATTTGGAAACGATGGAAATATTTTTTTATAAACAACTTATAAAAAGTCAAACAAGGGTATAAATGACTTTAACCCATATTCTATAAAATAGTAAGACTGTTTTGAAATTCATTTTTAAGAAACATGGATGTGGATGATAAAGAGGTCCCGTTAGATAATTATATAAAAACAACCTCAGATAATAAAGAGATTGTGAAATTAACCCTTACCTTGTACTATTAATTGGTCGAAGGTAGGTTAACCTACTGTATAATGGTGAAATAATTGTTATTAAATTATATAAGAATCATATACATTAATATGATATCATATATGATCTTTTAACATTACTTTGTTAATAATATCTTAGTATTATCATCGTTTTGGGTGTTAAAGAATTTGTTTTCCTTTATATTAATTGTTGTTTGAGTAATATTTTTTATGGATGGGATGTATCTTATTCATATTTAGAATGATATCAAGTCTTTAAACATTATTATTAATAATATAATTAAAATTATTCTTGAATGGATATGATGGGGAATGGATCTCATCGCGTTCGTGGAGACGGTATTCCGTACGTACGCATGAGCGACAATATCATTATTTTGATATTAAAACAATATATAATTGGATGGTATATCATATATACAGAATCATTATCATGTTATATTTATTATTTACAAGAATTACACATAATTATTATACCCATCCAAATAATAATGTATTGAATAACAATTACACTACGACGTGGAGACAATAATCCATACATACGCACGTATGTTGACATGTCATTCAAAGGATGGATAGAATAATGAATATGGATGTAACATATTTATAATAACATCACAGTATATAAATGATACTGTAGTTATTATTTTGGAATGGAAATAACAAATAATGAAGAAGTGGAAGAAGAAAAGAACTTGAAAGAGGGTGGTGAAATTTTTACATCTTATTTGGGTTATTCCTTTTGATTTAATAAAAAGGGATCCTTAGTTTGGATTTATTACTAAAGTAAGGACTCTAGGATGAAGGGAGGAATGTTGATAGGGTATTTAGGAAGAGTTTTTCCGAGCCAAATGGAATTAATGGTGTGAATTAGAGAGAAGGGGAGTGCCCTTTTATAAGAGGGGTGAGGGAAAAATTAGGTAAAACTAGAAATATTATTTTATAATAAAATTATTTTAGGTTTCTAATGGCTCAAAAATGGATAATTTAAAGTCTAAGGTGGGTATGGGTCGAAAACCACTCAACCAATATGTTTTAGACAGGTTTGGATCACTATATTAACTTTATCTTTTAAATTTCACTCTTAGTTAAATAGTTTTACATTTACCATGTCTCTTTGTATTTTTATATTATATGGTTAATAAACTTACTATATATTTCCAAGAGAACACAAATTGGTTCATTAATGATACAAATATCATTATATTAGTATTTTGGCCTATCCGTAGTTTTTAGGAAAAGAATATCAATTAATAATATAATATTTGTTTTAAAAACTCTTTTATGTCAATTTTGACACTATTTGGTATTTGGTTTTTTCTAAATTCATAACAACATTATTAATGCAAAAATAATTAATCTAACCAACCATAATATGTCATATTAACCTATAAAATTATTTTAATTCATAAAAAGTCTCAAATTACATTTATTTGGATATTTATAATATCAATTATTTTAGTATTTACTTTATTGGGTAATTACTACATCACCATTGTGTCATAAATATATTAAATTATTTAATGTCTAAAATTTTAAATAAAATACCATTATGTAGGAAATATTTTTATCCTTTAATTAATATTTATAATCGAATTTATCTTATGTATAACCCTATATTAAAAATGTTTTAGTTATTATACATTGATTTTATCTCTTTTAACTCTTTTTTGAATTAAATAATAATAAATGTCCAAATATAATCTAAGTGGACCAAATAGGTTCATATTTTATTCCTAAAATTATTTTTCGTTGAATTATATTTAGCCAATAGAATTAGGACACGTGTTAGGGTAATAATAATATCATTTTCCCCTTAATTACCCTATTTACTTTTAACCGTGGTAAATAAAAGTAACAAGTTACTATTCAACAAAAAATATTTTTATCTTATTAAACCACATTTTACTACATGATATTAACCATGTCTCTTGGATTTTCAAATTTCCACTCACATAAGCGGTAAAATTATGTTTTATGTGAATTTGAAAATTCTCTTATGAGGTGGGTAAAAGACAGTGAAAAGTTCAATAAAATTTATATATATATATAATTGTTATAAACTGACTCCAATTAATTACATTGAACTTATATAGGTATTATGTATCTATTTTGACCTAAAATAAATTTAAATAAAATAAATAATTATTTAAATAAAAATTCGGTTTTTAACTATAACTAAGTATTTTTCACTATTCATAAAAAATTGTATGTTTTCAAAAAAATACCAAAAATTCACCCTAAGCTAATTTAAATATTCAAAATACAAAAATGAAGTCCATTTTGAAAGATAAAATTTATAAAATTTCAAAAAGTGGATATTACTATTCATAACGGCTAGTCTGATTGGTTGTGGTTTGTGTTAGACTTAGAAGTTGAATACAACACACGCTACTATATTATTCAAAGAGAAGCGTACCATGGAAGATTGGGGTGTTACATTCTAACCTCCTTAAAATAATTTTGTCCTTAAAATTTCTATAATATTACTACATAAAAAGAATTAGGTGGTTCTTCATCATAAGTTCCTCGGGTTTCCACGTTTCCTCTTCCATCTTATGGTTTCTCCATAGAATGTTTACCAGGCGAGTCGTCCGGTTTCTCAGCACTTGTTCTCTTGTATCAAGAATTTTGATAGGCTCTTCGCGATAAGAAAGATTAGGTTCCAGTTCTAATTCCTCATAGGTGAGTACATGTGTTGGGTTAGGCAAGTAGTTTTTCAACAGTGATATGTGGAACACATCATGAACTTTAGAGAGATTTGGTGGCATTGCCAAATAGTAAGCTACAACCCCAATTCATTCTAGTATTTCGGATGGTCTGATGTAACTGGGACTCAATTTTACCTTCTTACCGAAATGTATAACACCCTTCCATGGAGATACCTTCAAGAAAAAATGACCTCTTATCTGAAATTCCAAATTCTTCATTCGGTTATCGACATAGCTCTTCTACCTAATTTGAGCTGATTTGATGTGGTTTTGGATTACCTTCACCTTTTCCATCATTTCCTACACCAGTTCTGGGCCTACGAGTTTTCTTTCACCAACATCATCCCAACATGTTGGTGTGCGACATCTCATTTTGTATAACACTTCATATAGTTCCATCCGAATACTTGAATGGAAGCTATTATTATAGGAAAATTCTACAAGAAGTAAATATTGATCCCACATACCCTGAAATTCAAGTGAGCAAGATATAAACATGTCTTATAAGGTTTGAATAGTCTGTTCTGATTGTCCATCAGTTTTTGGGTGGTCGGCAGTGCTCAAATGAAGCTCAGTATCCAGGGCTTTCTTAAGACTTTTCCAGAATCGTGAAGTAAAACGTGGATCACGAATAGAAACAATCGATAGGGGTACTACATGAAGTCTCAATACTTCATTAATATATAGTCTTTCCAGACGTTCAAGTGGTAAATCTTCTCTTATAGCATGAAAATGTGCTGACATTGTAAGACGATCAACAATGACCCATATTGCATCGTTCTTTCTAGGAGTCTTTGGTAGTCCCATGAGAATGTCCATCGTGATATTATCCCATTTCCACTAAGTTATGTGAAGCGGTTTAAATACTCTTCTAGGATGTTGCCTTCTAGATTTTATTTGTTGACAAACCATACATCTTGACCCAAAATCAGAAATAACCCTCTTCATGTTGTTCCAGAAAAAAATGTTCCTTCAAATCTCTATACATCTTAGTGCTACTAGGGTGTATAGAGAAATTGGAACTATGAGCATCATCCATGATTTCCCTTTTTAGATTAGGTATATTGGGAACACAAAGTCTCTTCCCAAATTTCAAAATTCCATATTCATATAAGAAGTCACTCAATCTCCCATCACTCACATCTTGAATCTTCCTTTGATACTCTTCATCATCGGTTTGAGAACTCTTTATCCTTTCTAGTAAAGATGGTCTGGAAATCATTTGAAAATGTATTGATGTTTCACCTTCCATGGTGATTCCCATATCCATCTTTACTAGATCCATATATATAGGATCCCTTTCAACTCTTGTCTTGTTCAAAACCCCATGATCCTTTCTGCTCAAAGCATCTACCACCATATTTTCCTTCCTCAGGTGGTATTGTATACTGAAATCATAATCCTTGAGTAGTTCAAGCCATCGCCTTTGCCTCATGTTGAGTTCTTTCTGTGAGAAAATATACTTCAAATTCTTGTGATCAGTATATATCTCACATTTTTCACCATAGAGATAATGTCTCCATTTCATTAAAGCTAAAATTATAGCAGCTAACTCAAGATCACGAGTAGGAGAGTTTTTCTCAGAAATTTTTAGCTATCGTGATGCATAGGCAATAACCCTATCATTCTGCATAAGGATATAACCACGTCCTTTCTTCAATGCATCACTATAAATAAATAACCCATCATTACCCGATGATAGAGTCAATATAGGATCATTAACTAATCTTCTCTTTAGTTCTTCGAAACATTTTTACATTCTTTTTTCCAAACAAACTTAACGCATTTTCATGTGACCTTCATTAATGGGACAGCCAATCGGGCAAAATTTTGGACAAAACCTCGATAATAACCTACTAAACCAATAAAACTGCATACCTTGGTTATACTTGTTGGTGATGGACATTCTTGGATTGATCGTGTCTTAGAAGGATCAACAGAGATTCCATCATTAGAAACAATATGGCCAAGAATAGAAATCTCTTGAAGTCAGAATTCACAGTTTCTAAACTTCCCATATAATTCATGTCTTCTCAGAGTTTTCAGGATAATGCACAAGTGATTTTCATGATCTTAGTATATTTTTGAGTATACCAAAATATCATCAATAAATACAACTAAAATGTTATAAAGATATTCCATGAAAACTTTGTTCATTTGCTCTATGAAAACAGAGGGTGTATTAGTCATCCCAAAAGGAATTACTGTAAAGTTGTAATGCCCGTATCTGGTTCGAAATATTGTTTTGGGAATGTCTTCCTTCTTCATAGACAACTGATGATATCCGTATCGAAGGTCAATCTTTGAAAAATATTGAGCTCCATGAAGTTGGTCAAATAAATCATCAATGCGAGGTAGGGGATACTTGTTCTTTATTTTTATATAATTGATCTCCCTCTAGTCAATGAAAAATCTCATAGATCCATCTTTCTTCTTAACAAAAATAACATGGGATCCCCATTGAGAAACACTAGGGAGAATAAATCCCTTATTACTCAGTTCCTATAGTTGTTTCTTTTGTTCCACCAATTCCACAATGGACATTCTATAAGGGGTCTTCGATATGGGCCTTGAACGAGGAATTTCTGAAAATCATTTTTTTTCCATTTTCTAAAGCCGGGTTAAAGGGGACCGGTACCCCAACGTACAACATGCACACATAGACGAAACTTAAACAAACCAGAACAACACAACCTTACATATCATAATAGCCATAATCGTCTCCAAAACCCAAGTAGGATTCCTCCTCACACGTAGCCGACGCCCACTCTGGGTCCCTCCAATAGTTGGCACTTTGAACCCTACTTCTAAGCTGCTCCAGAACAGGCCGTTCAGGTGAGGCATCGACGGACAATAGTTGGCCTTGAATGAGGAATTAAATCAATGGAAAACTCAATTTATCATTCGAGAGGATGTCCATGTAAATCTTTTGGAAACACATCAACATATTCTCTCAAAATAGGTACATACTCTATTTTAACATTCCTTTCCTCAACCAAAATCATTTCATTCTCTTCCTCCCCAATAATTGAATTTAGTTTAGCTACTAGGGGTGGATCTAGATAAGAATTAGGTGGTGACGATTCTTCTCTAAAGATAAGGTGTTCTTTATCATCATCATTAAAAATAGTAACCTATTTCTTCTTACAGTAAATTTTTTCATCATGGTCCGAAAGCCAATCCATACCGAGGATTATATCAAATTCAATCATGGGTATGATGATGAGTTCAACAGAGAAATAACATTTATCTGCCCTAATGGGAACTGATTCACATAACATTGTAGCAATGATACTTCCATTAGGAGTTTTGACTGGCAACTCCATTGTTAAATCAAATTGGAAATATCTAATTTTCTTAGAAATCTGGGAAGATATGAAACAAATCGATGATCCAGAATCAAAAAAATCATTGGCTAAACTTGAGGAAACCATTAAATTACCTGCCACCACATCTTTCAGAGCTTCAACCTTAGCAGTTGTAGTCGTATAAGCTTGGTCTTAAACTCTTTTACTTTTATGAGGTAAGTTTCATTGAAACTTAGGACATTCATTTGCATACTATCCCATCTCCCTTCAATTTTTGCATTGAACATCGGTAGCTTCCTTCTTCCCCTTGCAATCACGAGTTTGGTGGCCTTTTTCACCACACTTGTAACATACTCTCATTCCCTTTAGGAAAGTACCGTGGTGTTTATTACCACATTTACTACAGTATGGATATTCAATTTTTCCCTTCTTCCCCTTATTTCCATTTCTAGAGTGATCATCAGATATCTTCTTCTCTTTCTTTGCTTTAAAGTCATAAAACATAGAGAATTCTTTTTCTGTCTTGATAGCACATGGGAAAATATCTTCGTACGATGAGAAGGATTGTGAGACTAATTTTCAATGGAGAAATGGTTTTAACACATCAATAAAATGATAAATCTTACTTCTTAGGTTACATATATAATCTACAGCATGCCTCTCTAACCTTGTACAGTTAGCCTCATACTTTGTGAAATTCTCATCCTCATTTTGCCTCAAACTCAGAAATTACCTTTCCATATCTGCTCGATGGTCACATGGAAAGTATTTTTCTAAGAAAATATCTCTAAACTACCTCCATTCCATATTTGATACTTCATCACCTTCCTTTGTGTTTTTAATCAATGACCACCATTGATCATCATCTCTAGTGAGGCGGTAACTACCATGATAACTTTTTCCCTGTCTCTACTCCCCAAGGCATGGAGTATTTTCTCTAAGGAATTTATCCATTTCTCAGCTACTAATGGATTTGTACTCCCATTGAATGTTGGTGGTTGTTGGCTCATTAAGAGATCTAACATTGATCCTCCATGCTGTGGATCAGGGTGCTCAATATGGGTAAGGTTATTATTCATAACCTAAGTGAGTTGTCCTAGTAAGGTGATAAGCTGATCAGAACCAGTTGTATCACCAGCTCCACTATAATTATCTTGAGCAGGAGGGAAATCCCTATGTTTAGTTCATTCATTGATACGTTTTCCATTCCTTCCACTAGGCGACATTTCAAAACAATGGCATAAACTAGATTAGTTTATGAATCAAAATACATAATTATAATCTTCTAAAACACTTCACATAAATTGAACACTTTATTGATATATTCCATAATCATAAAAAAATGTTTTCTTTGAGGAAGTATATAATCCTAAACCTATCATAATGGTTTGTAAAGAAAATGAGAATTATCCTATGAATATCCCCCGGGAGTGTCGTAACCAAGAGTGCAGTAAGGCCCGTTGTTGTGCACCGGTTCCTATTTGAGTCTAGCTCAAAGCGGTGTTTTTGGGTTTTACCACTAGGTACATCTGTGCTAGAGCCGCCTCTAAATGCTCATATCTAGACATGTATGTATTGTATGAAAACTCACAAAATCACTAAAATACCAAAATTCTAGGAATTTATTCTATACTAATACTCAAAGTCCATCTTAGTTATATGTGCTCCAATCAGAGTTTATCTAAATCTAGATTCCATGGTTCGTACTAAACTTTCTCTAATACCAACTGTAATTCCCCAACCCCAGTTAACCAGAGTTAGTACATTATTACATAACATTGGCATGACCAAAAAAGATCAAGTATCGAAAGACCGATTAGTTTAGTAGTCTTGTAAACACTAGATACATTCCTAAGCCTTACATTACATGATAAAGTGACAAACTACAACAACATAGTCTCCATAGTCCACACTCATATACCCTTAGACTATCCCTACAGTTTAGTAAAATCATACTTTTTCACATCCTGGGAAAAATAAAACATAGAAAGGGGTGAGCTCAAATGGTCAGTAAGGATAACAATATAGTGGAAACATTAATAAATAAACATAAACATTTAAGGAAATGTATAACTAAAAAACGCCTTCTGAACATGAACATCAACATAATATGGAAAAAATAAAATGAAATAATTCCATTTACTAATTCACATGGATATTCATAATGATGGAATGCATAATGCTAGTCTATCATAACCACATAGTCAAGGAATTGTGCCAAGACTACAAATAATATTATGTCAAGGCATTGTGCCAAGACACTAGTTTGTCTCATGAGACCTACTGATGCATCAAGGAGCTATAGCAGGCTCCACTTGTCACTTACTAAGTCCAATACATTCCTCATATTACAATGTTTAAACATAACATAAACATTCATATTAAAACAAGCATACGAAATGGAAATACTTTATCCATAAACCCTGAATGGTGTAAAAATAACACATCCACATTCAAACATATCACAAAACTATCAATAAAATATGGATGTTTTATATTATAATAAATCAACATAAAATAAGCTTAAAATTCATCAAAGGATGTTGACATAGATGAAATCAAAACTATTTGAGAGAAATATCTATTTTTTTGAAATCATTTAAAAGTCACATAATTATAAAAGAAAACATTTAATTTGAAAATATTCTTATAATCTTGTAATGGAAGCTTCAATGGTTTTATAACGGCAGAAAATAGCCACAACCACTATATAAGATAAAAAATACATTCTTACCTTAATTCTGTCGAAAAGGTTAAAAAGGACCTTGGTTGGAAAACAACGGAAAGATTCCTTTATAAAAATCATCTAAAAAGTCAAAAAGGGTATAAATGACTTTAACCCATAGTCTATAAAATATCCAAAATGTTTTGAAATAAATTTTTAATAAACATTGATGTGGATGATAAAGAGGTCCCAGTAGATACTTACGTAAAAATAACCTCAGATAATAAAGAGATTGTGAAATTAACCCTTACCTTGTACATTCCCATGGTAGAGGGTAGGTTAACCTCATGTATAATGGTGAAATAATTTTTTTTAAAATTATACAAGAATCATATACATTAATATGATATCATATAAGATCTTTTAACATTGCATTTTTAATAATAACTTAGTATTATCGTCGTTTCGTGTGTTAACTGATTCGTTTTCCTTTATATTCATTGTTATTTGAGTAATATTTGTTGGGATGGGATGTATCTTATTCATATACAGAATGATATCAAGTATTTAAACATTATTTTAATCATTTAATTTAAATTATTCTTGAATGGATACGATGGGGAATGAATCTCACCGCATTCGTGGAGACGACAATCCTTTCGTACGCACGAGCGAAAATATCATTCTTATGATATTAAAATAATATATAATTGGATGGTATATAATATATACAGAATAATTATCATTTTTTATTTATTATTTACATTAATTACACATTATTATTATACCCATCCAAATAATAATGTATTGAATAACAATTACACCACGACGTGGAGATGGTAATCTGTACGTACGCACGTATGGTAACATGTCATTCAAAGGATGGATAGAATAAGGAATATGGATGTACCATATTTCAAATAAGATCACATTATATAGAATATACAGGAGTTATTATTTTAGAATGTAAATAACAAAGAAAGAAGAAGTGGAAAATGAAAAGAACGTGAAAGAGGGTGGTGAAATTATTATCTCTTCTTCGGGTTCTTCGTTTTTATTTAATCAAAAAGGCTCCATAGGTTGGATTTATGACTAAAGTAAGGACTCTAGGATTAAGGGAGGATAGTTGAGAGGGTATTTGAGTAGAATTTGGCCGATCCAAATCGCTTTGAAGGTGTGAATTAGAGAGAAGGGGGAGTTCTCTTTTATAAGAGGGGTGAGGGGCACTATAGGAAAAGCTAGAAATATTATTTTATAATAAAATAATTTTCTGTTTATAATGGCTCAAAATGGATTATTTAGAGGCTCAATTGGGTCAGGGTCGAAAAACACTTAACCCAAAGGTTTTAGATAGGTTTGTGTCTCTATATTAACTTTATCTTTTAGATTTAACTCTTAGTTAAATAGTTTGACATTTACCATGTCTCTTTGTATTTTTATATCATATGGTTAATAAACATACTATATACTTCCAAGTGAACCCCAAGTGGTTAATTAATGATACACCTATCATTATATAAGTCCTTTGGCCGAACCTCATATTTTTATCAATATAATACCAATTAATAATATAATATTTGTTTTTAAAACTCTTTCATGTCAATTTTGACACTAATTGGTATTTTGTTTTTTCTAAATACATAAAACATTATTACTTCGAGAATAATTCATCTATAAAACCCTAATATATCATATTCACATATAAAATTAGTGTAATTCATAAAAATTCTCAAATTTAATTTATTCGGATATTAATAATATCAATTATTTTAATTGTTCATTATTTAGGTAATTACTGCATCACCATTGTGTCATAAATAAATTAAATTTTGTAATTACTAAAAATTATATATAAAAAACAATTATTTAGGAAATAATTTTATCTTTATGATTAATATTTATAATCGAATTTATCTTATGTATATCCCTACATTAAAAATGTTTTAGTTATTATACCTTGTTTTATCTCTTTTAACTCTTATTTGATTTAAATAATAATAAATGTCATAATATAATCCAAGTGGACCAAAGAGGTTAATATTTTATTCCTAAGATTTTTTTGGTCGAATTATATTTATCCAATAGAATTAGGACATGTGTTAGGGTAATAATAATCTCATTTTTACCCTTAATTACCGTATTTACTTTTAACCATGGTTAATAAAAGTAAAAAGTTACTATTCACCAAAAATTATTTTTATCTTATTGAACCAAATTTTACTCCTTGATATTAAACATGTATCTCATATTTTCAAAGATCCACTCACAAAAGCAGAAAAATTAATTTTTCTGTGAATTTGCAAATTCTCCTAGGTAGTGGGTAAAAGACGGTGAAAACTTCAATAAAATTTTTATATATCTAAAATTATTATGAATTGACTCTAATGAATTAAATTGAACTTATATAGGTATTATGTATCTATTTTGTCCTAAAATAAATTTAAATAAAATAAATAATTATTTAAATAAAAAATTGGTTTTAAACTATAACTCTGTGTTTTTCACTATTCATCAAAAATTGAAAGTTTTCAGAAAAATACGAAAAAATCACCCAAAGCTAATTTCAATATTCTAAATCCAAATATTAATTCCATTTTGAAATATAAAATTTATACAATTTCAAAAATTGGGTATTACTATTCATAACGGCTAGTTTGATTTGGTTTTGGTGTGTGTTAGAACTCGAAGTTGCGTCCAACACACACTACTGTATTATTCAAAGAGAAGCGTACCGTGGAAGCTTGGGGTGTTATAGGTATTAAATTGTATCCAAAAGTATAAACTACTCTAACTTATCATTTATTCTCCAACAGATTCTAAAGATAAACTCCTAGCATATTCCTCAATCCTTTTCCATATGAATAATGGCAGTAATTCACATTTCGAAATATATTTTCTCTCATGTGATAAAACCTCCTGGAATTTAATGGAAAAAACATTATTATATTCAATTATTTTTCCATGTAAGAAATGAAATAAACTTACATAACTTACATGATTTAAGATAAACCATCAATTTTCATGCGACCCTCAAAATTTATTACACATCAACATATCATGTTTGGTTACCCCATGATTCTTCTCAAAAGTAAAATATTGGTAACCTAAAGAAACTTATGTGTAATAATTAATCAATATATTGAAATAACATACCTTTAATTATTTATATACTAATTGAAAACAAATCATATACAAACACTAAGTGGGTTGAACAATATCCCATTTATATTTGTTGTCAATACCTCATAGAAAATGATATGTCAATTTGTGATCTAACTTAACTCTTCTTCTCTCCCCTTTTCTCAATGTGTTATTCTATTTTCTTCTCTCCACATTATTGAAAATAAATAAAATATGTATAGAATAGGATTATATCAATTAATTATTAGGAATTTTTATTTAAATCATCTCATTCTATGCTTTCTTGATCCATGCTCAGTGTATAAAACAATAAAGTTTGATATAGACAGGAAAGCTTTCAAATTATTATCATAGTATGATACATACTATTACCATTTATAAATATTATTACTTGGGGTTAAATAAATATTTTTAGGATGAACCAACTGATACCAATGGATATGATTTTTTTAGATAATTACATCCTAAAATACCTGAGCTCATCTTAATATAAAAATTTAAAACATTAAAGTACATATAAAAAATTCTGGATTCTATGACCAACCCTGGAACTCCTAAAAATCCTTTATTTTCTAATATTTAATTAATTTAAATCCTAATCTTATTATCAAAATTTATTCATTCATAAATAGTGATAAGATAATATACATACATAACTTATCAATGATTTTTTTCAAGAACGTTATTCATATTTCATATTTTCATGGGAAGAAAGTTTGGAAGCTTCTCATGGTAACCCCCCTCAAGGGATAATCTAAATAATCAATTAATCAAGGTAGATTTTTTATTTAGATTTAATTTTTAATACAATTTATTAAATCATTACAATATAGTGAATTCTTCATATTTAGAACTAATATTTCATGTTACTTCATTTTTTTAATTATCTGATTTTTTTTTCTATTTTTGAATACTCACAATTATTTTTTGGTTCTTCTATTGAAAGCCATTCTCACATTTAATTACCAACATAGTTTGAAAAAAAATAAAACACAAAAAATTTATAGAATGGGGTGTAATTCTTTTGTCTTATTCAAGTGATTAAAAATGATGGGAATCTTTTCTCAACTATGATACTATTTTCATTTCTACTCCCACCTTGAATTTATTCTTAATGCATGATATTATGATTTTGAATTCAATATTATCTTTTTAAATCTTGGGTAATTTTCATCTATAATTTTTTGGGATCTTCATTTTTACCTGATCCATCATGGTACAAGTATCACTTGGTGGAGTGGTCATATTTTTTGAGTTACCACTAAAGTTAGTGTGATGTTCAGAAAATCATTTGAGTCATTTCAAACCCACCCAAACCTCTCAATAATATAAGTTTAAATTAATTTATTAATAATTTATCAAAAACCCTCATGAAAATTAATATTTTTTAATGGAACCATTTTCTCTCTTTTTACATGAAATTTCACATATATTTTCTTTATTTTTCTTGGATTTTCCAAATTAACAAAAAAATGGTCAAACATTATTCATTTTGGTGATCAAACTTATTAGATCTATCACATGGGTTATGAGGAGATTTATTCAACCAATAAATACATTTACTTTCCAGTTGGACTTATTTTCATTTTTTACATCATCTTTCCTCCACTAATTTTTAATTTCATGGATTGTTTATATGTGTCCACAGTATGCCCCATTTTTCCATAAAAATGGTATTTAACACTCCTTTTTATATAACTCTTCTTTGGATTCCTGGATTTGTTTTAAATAAGGTTTTTATTTTTCTTACTATCTATGGTTACCTCATATACCCTCACCACACTCTTCTTGAGTGTATTTTTTCCAATTTTATCCATCTTTTTAACCAAGGTTGTCTCATCTTCCTTTACAATGTTTTGTAGTCTTCTTTATCTATTTATTTTTGACAGAAGCTTAAATGAATTAATTAGTCCTGTTTCACTCCAATGATTATTATTATAGTAAATATTACACATTTTTCCAAGTTGTTCATGTTTTTTATAGTAAGATATTTCCCATTTATTTGTGGATATTTCTTCATCAATAGATTTCTCCCCATCATTATAGGATTTATTTTAACTTTCTTATTTGAAGGATTATGCTAGAAATCCAATTATATGTACCCAAATATGTTACAACACCAACACTTACCAACAATCCCTTTTTTTCTTATTTAGACCACATATTTTCTATAATTTCTAGAATATATATCTTGTAATATTGGGAAATTTCTCCCCATTATTTTTGTATACTTTAAGGAAAATATACATACACTCACACTTCCTATCACTCTATATGAAATGGTTGGATAATCACTGATTTCATTCATCCATCATTGTATAAATTTTTATTCTAGACATGCATTATCAATGAAAATAGATTTAAAATAAAAATTATCAGCCAATTTGGATGATAACATTCCTTTTTAGCTTCTATATATTGATCATTAGATGATATCAGGACATTTACTCTAACAAATATAGGTCCTTGGTATAATATACCTCCTTATTAATGTATTTAGAGGTAGATTTTTGTGAAGCCACATTGTGTGCTATTTCTAGACTCTTCATTTTAACTTCAATATACCAGCATTTAAAACAAAGAATTTATTTATAATTCTCAATTATCTTCAGTTTTTCTTCCCTACACTTTTTGATTTTATCTACCTCGTCATCATTAATTCTTCTTATTCTCTTGCTATAAGTGGTTAGTGTCTTTAATCATGTAGGATTTAATCTCTAATTGAGAAACTTTAGAAAAATCAATATCTTTTAATGTATAGTTCTTTTCTTCAATCCCTTTCTTTTATTTATACCACTCATGAATTTTATTGATCTATTCTTTCTAAAAAATATACCCCCTTTTTATTTCAACCTCCCCTTTCTGGGTATTTAAGGTATCAACATGTTTGGAAATATTTATACAAATTTTCAATAATTCCTCAACCTCAGTGACCTTGTCAGGTCTAATGAGCTACATGAACTCATGTATGCATCCCCATATATAAGACATTACATACTAGAAGTGAGGTAATGAATTGTAAAATGGGGAGATTATACACTCAATATCATCTGTCATAAACAATAATAAAAAAATAAAAAAAATAACACAAAAGGGATAAAAGAACAAGGTAATGGAAATGTTATAACAAATGGCATTGCATGTATCTCATGTTATGAAAGAAATAATCTAAGGACCCTCAATGTGGAAGGTCAAACAAAAGTATAAGAACAAAATAAGAAAGTAAATAAATACACTATGACAACACTCTAGAGTCCATCCTAATAACACCTATGAACACCAAGATGTATCTCATTATCTCCCTTTCATTAGGTCATTTCCCTTTACTGAATCATTGATCAAGAAGTCAAAATGTGCATCGAGATACCCATGCAAGGTGTGAGTAACAATCAATCATTTATCATATTTTCATCAAAAAACTAATCCTCCATAAACCATTATTGTAATATATTTGACTCCATACCAGAAGGATAATCACAATAGAATACATAAACAAGGGTTAACTATAATGTCACCACATATATCCCCTAGTAGCCACATATTCCAAAAGCCTAGGGTTAGGAAACAAGGCCAATGATCCCCATCCCTATCATGGGTCCGGCCATAAGGATATCATACCCTATATTTTCCTCTAATCGGGCCACAAGGTCTTCATATCTAACTACTTACTTGGGAAATGAATCAAGGTCATAACAACCCTTTCTTATATCTAAGTCCTTCATCTTTATCATCATATGTCACACATTCTCCAACTATAAGGGATAACCAGTCCACAATGGTCTATAATATATCCAGAATGAGTATCAGGGCCTATACACACACATGTGATTGACATAAAACATGGTTTTCATGTTTAACACTTGCACATACATGTGACCAATATCAAACACAAGTCTGATAGGATACACATAAATTTGTTCATTATGAAGAAAGAACATTATAATGGGGCTCTAAATGTTAAATAACTTTCTAAAACAAGTGTATGGATTACCAATGTTAAAAAACACTAGTATCTGTCACCCAAAACAAGCCTTCTTGTCAATGATTCCTAGAACCAATCACTATTCATCACAATAATATATTCTAGAATAAGAACACGATACATGATTGAGTTTGATTAATTTTACCAATGAGATATTTCACTAATGGTGAATATATATCGATTTGAGAGGGATAGAGAGTAATTCTCAAAAGATATAGGATTATATCGTTCAACAAATATAATCATTTTCCATTAGATCACAAAGGAATCATTATGATATCAAGAAGTATGAAGAAACATTATCCCAAAACATGAATTATTATGTACAAAAGCATCTAGATTCACCAAAATTAATGTTTAAATGGATTGTAATTACAAAAATAACCTGTAGAGTCCCTAGGATTTAGAACCCTAGGCATTAGAGGAATAATGTGGATTTGCAGGGAGGTTTCGTAATTAAAACAATTATTTTAGATTAATTAGAAATTTGGGCATGGCTTGGTCAAACAGTTTACTAAACTATGTACTACCTTTGCAAGGATTACTAACTATTCTTGGAACCTGAACAATTTGGTAAACCATGCACCAACCATGATCATTTATTCAATCCCTAGAAATAATGTTTTATGGGAAATTTCACATGGTTATCTCTAAACATACACCAACTGTAAACCTCCCACTGCATCACTCCAATAATATATATAGTTTCTTGTTGACCACATAGTTTTCCCTAAAAATTCTCAAACCATAAAACCTCTTAATGGCCTCCAAAACTCAAAAAAAAATCTATAATATACCCAAGACATCACCAAAAAAATAATAACTAAAAAACACTCAAATATGTTTCAAAAATTAGGTGTGTGGTAGCTAAAAAATTAAGGCTGTTATAATATCACCCTTTAAGGACTTACCATCATTGAGAAGTATATCTGGAGTTCATTCTCAATCAACTCATTCCATTGACCTCATAAATTAGATTCCCACTTTCAAGTCTCAAATTGGATTCATCACTTGTTTCTACAGAACATGAATCAGTGGTACTATATTTCGACTAAAAACCTTATCGGTCCTATCAATAATCCAAAATATTCTGTCCATAATTGACGCATCTGGTTCCATCTCCACATCCTCATTATCGATGAAATGTGTAGGTCCAAGATCTTATCTCTGAAGTTCACATATATGGAACACTTTATGAATACCTCTATATCATGAAGGATGGTATGAAGTGTATGATACCATTCCAATATACTCATTGATCTCAAACGGTCCAACAAACCGTAGAGTAAACTTCCATTTCTTCAACAAATGATTATACTCCAACCAAGGTGATACCCCCATTAAAACTCAACCACCAAAATTAAACTAAAAATTCCATATTGTTTTGTGTGAATATGATTGTTTCCTACTCCACGTAGAAACGAAACAATTCCTTATCAACAATTCCATCATAGAGGTATCCATCACCATACTTATCCCAACAACAACTCCCTTACCCACCACATTCTAACAGAATGTTGTGTGACACAACAAACCATAAATAAACTCAAAATGTACCATATGAATTGAATCTGGGAAACAATTATTTTATATGAAATGAAAAAAAGTAAAAATGACCATCCCATACTAAAAATTCTTGGATACATGCCAAATGAATATCCTCTATGATATGGATCATCCTCTTTGATTGTCTATTGGTCTAAAAATGATACGTCGGGCTCATTTTTAACAAAGTCCCTAAATCATTCTGCAAGAATTTCCAAAACTATAATGTAAAATTTCTATCCCAATTTTATAGCATTCTGGAGGAAAATCCATGTAGTCATATAATTTACCATACATAACTACTTCACAAATCATTAATAGAGTTAGTCTCTTGAATCGGTAAGAAGTATGCCACTTTCATTATCCAATCAAAAATTACCCAAATGGAATATTGTCTTCTAAGGATCCTGGGAAACCCCATAATGAAGTATATCATCACCTCTTACAACTTACACATAGGCATGGGAAGTGTATTAAATAATAATCATGGTCACTGGTGCTTCGCCTTGATCCTCTGATAGATCAGTCAATGTGTGGCGAATACCGTGATATCTCTCTTTATCTATAGCTACCAAAAGTGTTTTCTGATAATCTAAAACATATTTATTGAAACTGGTTGAAATGAAAACATAGGGGAATGGTTGTCCCTAAAAAAATCTTCCCTCAGAGAATTATGAAAAAAAATCTCCCATAATAAAATCACATCATCACTATCGATAAACAATCCTTGAACTAGGTCACATCCCATTAACCACTCTTATACCCCTAAGAATTCCCAACATAACTACTATATAGTCTTCAACTGGTCCACCAATATCAATGTGATAGCCAAGGTAACACATGTCATCACACCTTAGTCCTCGGATTCATCCACCAAACATTCAACCATTAATCCCAAAAACCACGATTCCACATCAGAAAGTGTATCTCCAAGCTCCCATGTTATCCTAATGAGAGAATATGAAACAACATTATCTTTACTGGGATAATAATCTATCTATACATAAAATTATATAGATAATCTCCTCAATTAATATAATAATTATTCAAGTCATAGTAAGAGAAGATATGTCACAATCTCTTGTGGTGTGTGCATATGAAAAATATCTCACTGAAGAGATAATGGTACCAGTACATCAGAGCATGGATCAAAACTACCAACCCCAAGTCACACATAGGGTAGTTTTACTAATGGGGTGACTATTAATGTGACTTATAAGAAACTAATTTATCCATATGTATCATAACATGTAACTCACCAACCCCAGAAACCAGAGGCTAGTGCATTATTTCAATACATTGACATGATTAGAAGGAATCAAATCCCAAATGACAGATCCATTTAGATGCCTTGTAAAATAGATTACATACATGAACCATTAAGTAAAAATTAAAACTTAATATTTAACATAGATAATTATTTAAGAGTGCTATTATTTTCCAAGTTTAACCCTTAAAATTAATCATAAAACACTTTTTGGGATCCTAGGAAAATAAAACATAAGGGGTGATCTTAGATACATAGTAAGGACAAAAAATATATCATAAGCTATCATAAATAAGTATAAACTTATAAGGAAAGGTATAAAAAGAAAACACAAGACTTTTAAACATAATATTGAGCATAATATGGAAACAATAAATCAAATAATTCCAATTAAACATTCCCAAAGATATTCTACTAGCTGAATAATCACATTTAATATCAATAACTAATCTCACAATGAGGGAATTCATAATTACTCACATCATAACCACACTATCAAGTCCTTGTTACAAGACTATGAAAATGGGTAAGACATTAGTCAAAACAAAAAATTAGTTTGCCTCATGAGAACTATCGATGCATCGAGGGGGTTTAATTAACCGGTCCCCGACCCATAGTGCTCCCATTTAGTAGAACCTAACCCATCACATACTATGTCCAATTCATTCCTTATAAGAGAAGGGTTAAATGTAACATAAACAATCATATTCAAACTAGTATAAAAAATTTTATTACTTAAACCATGAACAATGAATGGTATCAAAATAGAACAACCACAGCCAAACATATCATAAACCATTCAATACAATGTGGTAGATTTTATCATAATAAAATAACCTCAATTATATATAAAATCCAACAAAGGATATTGACATAGATGAAAATAATCTAATAAATTTATTAATCCTCTTTGATATAAATATCCATTTTTTACTTTTAAATCATTAAAAATCCGCAGAATTATAAAATAAAAAATTTCTTTGGAAAATAATCCTATAATCTAGTAATGGAAGCTTGAAAACATTAAGGAATCATAACAACAGAAAATAGGGACTCACACTTTATATGTTAAAAAACATTCTCTCCTTAATTTATCAAAAAGGTCATAAAGTATCATGTTTGGAAAATTATGGAAAGATTCGTTTCAAAACATTTTATAAAAATTCAAATATGGGTAAGAATAACTTTAAACAATTTTCAAGGAATATTAATAATATTTTGAAATACATTTTTAGTAAACACATACATGGATGATAAATATGTCCTAATAGATACTTACATATAAATAACCTCGAATAATAATGAGAATGTGAAATTAAACCTTACCCAAAAAATTAAAAGGTTTTCTTTTTGAACAATTTGAATAAAATTAAAAATAGATATACAATTTCTTTTATAATACTTTCATATCCATATAAATAGTTATGCAAAATAATATCGAGAATACTGAAATGGACAAATGACTAATTATTTATACATTCAAAACATCCCATACCACTTTGAGCATTTAAATAATACACACAATATCCTCAAATGGATATTTAAATACCATGAAGATAAGTGTATTCAGGATATTAAATATTATATTGGAAGTACATACACCACACATAAAATATAGGTGGTCAACATGGCTTATATCTCACGAAAATTAACAATGAGATGAAATTACCTTACAGAGAACGTATCATTAGAGTGAGGATAAATCAATGAAATAAATATGTGCGAAAAATATAAATCCACCCTATATAATTGGATATTATGTATAAAACAATCAGGGTTTATTCACACATATTCATGGAAGAACATAACCAATGGTATAAATGTTTAACTCAATAAATCGAAATTGAGTTATCATTTCCCTTACCTTAGGTACGATATACTCCACACGTGTCTGAAACTCTGGTATAATAGTTTTAAGAATATTATTAATTCATACTATAATAATAATAATACTTTTGATATCCAATATGATTCAGTGATGAATTTATATTACCTATTTATTAATAATTTCCAAGTTAAAGCAACATTTCGGGTAATAATTTCTTTGTTTATCATCTGTGTTTTGACTTGTTATTTTTTATTATATTACATTGATAATGATTTAATTATTTACATAATTTAAAAAATGATTTATATATCTTATATATTAATTATATAAATATATATAACAGATATATAAATGAAATGTTCCACACCGTTCATAGAGACGGTAGGGAGAACATGCCCATGAACGATGTTTCCATTTTTTTATAGTATTGAATGGAAGCAAGTAAATGACATATATGTATATAAATAAACAAATAAATAAATATATATATAGTTATAGTTCATTATTATTTCATATATTTCCTTCTTATTAATCATATATATTTTTATAAATATTCTTGAATGGTTAACATGGAAGATAAATCTCATCGCATCGTGGAGACAGTAATCCATACGTATAGATGAGTGATGATATCATTACATAATGGTAAAGGGTAAGGAATTGTATAGAATATGATTTATTTAAAAACAATATCATAAAATATTTATTATTTATATATTTTATATTCATCGTTATACCCATATAAATAAATTATATATGAAAAACGGTTTACACCGGGACGTGGAGACTGTATGTCTTACATATAAACACATTGTTATATTGGTTTTAATAGGATGGGTAAAAAGCATCATATAGTTGTACCATAATCATACGAAAATATCAGTATATATTAGATGCTGTGGTTATTATTTTAGTATGGAAAAAACATTGTAAAAGGAAGTAGAATATGAAAATAACCTTGATAGAGTTGGTAAAATAGTTACCTCTTCTTCGAGTATCTCCTTTTGATTTTCACAAAACGACTCCATAGGTTAGATTTTTGCACAAAATATGGACTATAGGATTAATTTTGGGGAGTTGGGGGGAGAAATGGATAGTTTTTGGATGAAATAAATGTTTTTATAAGTATGAATAAATGATAAGGATATGTGCGCTTTTATAAGAGAGGAGAGGGGAACTTTTGGAAACTCCAAAACTATTAGTTTATTATATACTGATTTTCAATTTAAAATATATAAAAAGTGATTTATTTAAATTATAAGGTGAGGATGTGTCTAAATACTGTCAATAATCTATTTTTAGACAATTTTAGGTCACAAAATTAACTTTTTATTTTGGGTTTAACCCTTAGTTAAACAGTTTAACTCTTACCATGTCTGCTTGTCTTTTTACACTAGAGGGTTAATTTAATTACTATAAAATGAAAAAAGAACACCAATAAGATAATTTATGAAATTTTAAACATTATAAAAGTTATTAGGAAGAGCCTTATATTTTTATGACTTTTATATTATTTTATTAAATAGTTTTTTTTTTAAAAAAAATCATCTTTACATCAATTTTGACAATATTTAATACATGATTTTTGTTAAAGTCATAACCACTTGATTCCTTCAAAAAAAGTACATTAAATCGTCTCTAACATTTCATTTTCCTTTAAAAAATCATGGATGACATCAAATATTTTAAATTATATATATATTAATGTTCTTAATATCATTTAATTAATTTTTCTTTTAATAAAACAATTACTACATCATCATTGTGTCATAATTTAATTTTATTATTTGTTTCCTAAAATTATAAATAGATTACCATAATTTAGATAAAAATTTTATATTTATAAATATTATTTATATTTTACCATAACACTTATATAACATCATATTAAAAATGACAATGTTATTAAAATTGGAATATGAAATTTTTAACTCTTGTTTTAAAAAAATATAATAAATGTCATAATCTAACGCTAGTTGCTTAAATATGATCATATTTTTGAAATAACGTTTATTTGGGTCTAAAAGAACATATAAAATGAAATTTGGACAACTTTTAGGGTAATTTTATATCATAATCATATTATTTTTATCTTTATTTACCATATTTACATTTAATTGTGGTAAATAAAATTCAAAAGGTACAATTAACAATTAATTATTTTGATCCTATTAGACTTAATTTTTCATACTCATTACAACCATGTATGTTTGTTTTTTGAAATTCAAGTCACAGAATTGGTAAAATTATGTTTAATTCTAATCTCGTAGATGTGGCTTGTAGGTGGGTAAAAGAGATAATCAAAAGTTCAATATTTTATTATATATCTATTTCAATTATAAAAATGATTACAATGAACTAAATTGGGATAATATGTGTATTATTTATATATAGTAATATTAAATTAAATTTAAAGTAAAGTAATTATTAAAATGAAAAATCCTGATTTTAACCAATAATGTAGTATTTTTCCCAATTCATCAAAAATTAGAACTTTTCAAAAAATTAACAAAATTTTACCCTAAGCTTATTTTGATAATTAGACTTAAAAAATGAAGTCTATTTTGAAAAATACGATTTAAAAAATTTTAAACGTGGTTATTACTATTCATCACAACTTTTTAAACCACTGGCTTAGTATATTGTGGTATGCTCAAACTCAGAGTTGCGTACAATGCTTGTTATTGAAGAAAATGAATTTTTTAAGAAGAGACATACTACAAAATATTGTGGTTTTGTAATATCTACCCCTTTAATAAATTAAAACCTTTCAATTTGAACTCAATATCAAAAACTATGGGTTGGGCTTTACAAAATATCTTTTTTGAAATCCCATATCGGAAAATAGATTAATGAGACCTCCATTTTAAAATAAAGGGAACTACGAATTTCACCGGAGATAACACACACTAGGGTTCCATATAGGAAAACATGGACATGAAAGAAAATTTAATCATCAATTTCTAATGGAGGGTGATATAGAATATGATTAGGAGAAATTTAACAATCACAAAGCAATAAATCTGGGATGATCCAAGGGACCATTTGATTCATTACAAAAGAAAGTACTAGGATTTTTTTTGGTTTTATGATCTTTCCCTTAGAGGTGAAGAATTAATTTAGTTCATAGACTAAGATCATAAGGAATCAAACATATATATTTAATGAGTAGAGTTTCCTCCATTAATCAATTTCCACCACAAACTCATCTTTCTCTCCATACAATGAGTGTCCAAGATGAATTTTTCATGATTGAGTCACTAAATTCAATATTTAGAGAATCATATAATCCAAAAAATATTAACTATCCATTTATACTATTGTTAAATTTTAAAAAAACCAAAATGGTTATGATAAGATAAGATAATTTCCCCAAAAGAATAATCCCTTATAAGATGAAAGACTAATTTTAATCTCCAAAATTCAACTATAATACCGAATGTTCAAAACAGACCATTCAATAAATAACAATCATTAAAATCCCTCAAAATAATCTAAAATATTATTGAAACCCAAAATTTAGAAGGATTTGATCATGAAGTCTTCTTGGATAAATTTTAACATTTATCTCTAAATAACATAATTAACTCCTAATATATCATACCAAAAATTAATTAACCTAATAACATATTCTCCAATATTGGTTAATCATTTCCACAAATAATCCAAATCATTATAAGTCCACAGAAAAATCATAGATTCATACAAAATAAAATTCAACCATTACTCCCCAAATTAAATCCCATAGTATTCAGTTTACCATAATCATATAAAGTTCCCAAATTAGTGAACTTCATTCAAAATAAAATTTATCACTAAATTCACAAATAATTTTCTAATAACAATGATATCCATTTGATAAAACATAAGTTCCCAAAATAAACACATTCTTATTCCAACAACTCATTTAACTAAAATTAAAAAGTCATACTAACCATGAAATTCATGTAGTCCAGTAGTTGGCAATCAACCCTTGTCACCCTTCAGTTGTGGGTTCCAGATCCATGGCCTTACTGGACATGATATGTCTATCACCCTTCATATGAGTTTTCCATTTTATAAAACTATATAATTATTATAACATTCCTAAAATGAGAAAAAATACTCAAAAAATAACCATAACATATTTTAATCTCAAAGTTTATCACTTTCCTTTCATTTTTCATCCCATAATTTAAAATCCTATAATTACTTAAAAATAATGGATCATATAAACCCTAATGGTTATTTATATCTTTAAAATCATTTCCTCATAATAAAAGATAATTTTTCCTCAAATAACATTTTCACATAACAAACATCAGTGTTACAGATACTAAAAAAGGCTTCCAACGTAATCCCATCATCAAAAAAGACATTAATAGTTTTAGAAATTTTATCATCCATTTATTCCCACATTGGTCCTTCATTATCCTAGAGATTATTATATAGAATATATAATTGACTCAAATAATTTCTAGCTCCCTTAAATTTTAAAAAAATGACTACAAATGGATTCTTAGTATTAGTTTTATTTTATTCCATTGCACTCTTAATTTTTCCTCGACAATTCTTTTATTTATGTCATTATTTCCCTCACATAAAGCATTTATTTATTCTAGTGATACACTTTCCTAGGGATATCCTTCCAAATTTCATGAATAATGGATATTGATATTTCTTCTTTCCATGGTATCCCCTACTAGAGCTATTATCATGCTTTGCCTTTCTCTTCTTTGGTGAGTTTGGGAGGTGGTTAATGTATATGTTGTTAATAATTATTCTTGTAAAACAACTTAGGCATGAACATGATAACTTGTATTCATTTAAAAACTCCATTTATTTGCTCATTTCCACCACCTTTCCACCATTTCCATCATTTTACATGCTAATATGACAACTTTGGGATCCATCCATCGAATAAAACCAAAAAGCACGGTCTGAGTAACAATATTTGTATAATCATTTAATGAATAACATGACACCAAATTTACAATCTATAACACCATAGGTTTAACCAAAAGTTATTAATTTACATCTTATATTAAAATCCTTCATATTGGTTTCTAAACAAAATTTGAATTATCCAAAGAATATGCCCTAGGAGTCTAAAACAAGGTTCTAAATAAGGCCTATTATCTTGTACCAAGTTACCCTGAGTTAGGACTGGTACACCATGTTAGATATTTCACCCATAGATACATCCATGACAGAACCACATCAACTTTTAGTATCCATACAAGGATGTATTTTCTAGGAATACACACAAAATATCTACTTTACCAAAATTATAGTATTTAATTTTTTTACTTATCCTCAAAATCTATTTTAGGGTTATGTTACCTATTCTATGTTTTATAAATCTAGTTACCAAGGATTATACTAAAATTATTATGATACCAGCTGTAAACCCTCAACCCTATAATCCCAGAGCCGGTGCATTATTTTAATTCATTTTAATGATTACATGGAATCAAATCCCAAAGGACCAATTTGTTTAGCAATATTGGAAAATAGATCACATACATGAATCATTCATTAAAATTGAATGCATAATATGGAACACATGAAATTATTTGAGAGCACCATTATTTTCATATTTTAATACTTCATATTAATCTTAAAACAATTCTTATCGTTCATGGAAAATAAAACATAATAAATGGGTGATGTTAGATGCTAATGAAGGATAAATAATATAGCATAAGCTATCACTAATAAGCATAAAGCATTAAGGCAAGGTATAAAACTAAAACAGAATCATTTTAAATGTAATATTGGGCATGGTATAGAAATAATTGATCAAATAATTCCATTTAATCATTCACATGGATATTCTACTGGTATAATAATCACATTTAATATAAATAACTAATCTTATAATGAGGTAATGCATAACACCAAAAATCATAACCACACTTTCAAGGCCCCATTCCAAGACCATAGATATGAGTAAGACATTAGTCAAAACCAAAAACTATTTTATCACATTAGAAACATTATTTAATCTAGGGGATTTTTTTAACTGGTCCCAAACTCATAGGTATTTGATTAAGCTTTCCCCAACCTGTCACTTACTAAGTCCAATTCATTCATCATATAGAAAGGATGAAATATAAAATAAAAATTCATATTAAAACTATAAATCTAAATATTAATACATTAACCATAAACCATGAATGGTATCAAAATTGAAAATACACATTCAAACATAACATAAAAAATTCAATATAATGTTGTAGATTTTATCATAAGAAAACAACCTCAATTAAATATAAAATCCAACAAAGCATTTTGACATAGATGAAAATAATCTAATAAAATCCCTAAAAATATTTGAGAGAAATATACCTTATTTTACTTTGAAATAATAGAAATTCCACACAATTAAAAATAAAAAATTTCTTTTGAAAAACTTCTGATAATCTTGTAAAGGAATCATCAAAACATTAATGCATCATAATGGTTCAAAATAGTCACTCACACTGTATAACATAAAAAAACATTCTTTCCTTAGTTTTTTGAAAAGGTAATAATGTACCTAGTTTGGAAAAGGATGGAATGATAACTTTCCAAAAGTTTTATAAAAATTAAAATATGGGAAAAATGACTTTAAACAACTGTTTAGGAATAGTAAAAATATTTTCAAATCCATTTTTAAGGAATATGGACATGGAAGATTGAGATTTCCTACTAGATACTTACGTATAAACAACCTCAGATAATATTGAGATTGTGAAATTAACCACTACATAAAACCCTAAGAATATTTATTTTTGAAAAAATTTTAATGAACATTAAAATATGTATAAATTATCCTTTATAATCCTTGTATATCCAAATAAATAGTTATGTAAAATAATATCACGAATATTGAAATGGAGAAAAGATTAATTATATAAGCATTTCAAGCATCCTATACCACATTGAACATTTAAATAATTCACCCAATATCATAAAATGAATATTTAAATATAATAAACATAATTTTATTCAAGATATTAAATATTATAGGGGAAGTACATAGACCACACATAATAAATAGGTTGTCAACATGGCTTATATATCATGAAAATTAAAAGTGAGATGAAATTCCCTTACAAAGATCATATCACTAGAGTGAGGAAAAATCAATGACATAATTATGTGTGAAAAATATAGATCCACCCATTATAATAGTATATTCAGTAAAAAGAATCACGGGTTATTCACACATATTTGTGGAAGAACATAACCAATGATATAGATGTTAAACTTAATAAATGGAAATTGAGTTAAGATTTCCCTTACCATAGGTTTGATATTTTCCATATGTGTCTGAAACTTCCATATAATGGTTTTAGTTATATTATTGACTTCTAAAATAATCATAATAATATTTATGATATCATATATGATTCATTTAGGACTTTATATTACCCATTTATAAATAATTTCTATGTTAAAGCAACATTTCGTGTAATAATTTCTTAGTTTATCGTACGTGTTTTGACGTGTTGTTTTTTTATTATATTACGTAGATCCTGATTTAAATATCTAAAAAAATTAAAAAATTATTTATATATAATATATATTCAGTATATAAATATATATAATAGATAGATTAATGAAATGGTACACATCGTTCAAAGAGACGATTGGTCGTACGTACGCATGAACATTAATTCTATTTTTTATTATATTGAATGAAAGTATATAAATGAAAAATAAGTATATATATATTATAGTATAATTATTATGTCATATATTTCATAATTATTCATTCTATATATTCTTTTATAAAAATTCTTTAATGGTTAACAAGGTAGATTAATCTCATAGCGTCATGGAGACAGTAAGTCGTAAATACACATGAGTGATAGTATCATTCAATAATGGTGAATGGTAAGAAATTGGATGGAATATGGATTATATAGAAACAATATCATGTCATATTTATTATTTATATACTTTATATTCAACATTATACCCATCTACATAATTTATAGATTAAAAATAATTTACACACCAACTTTGAGATAGTAAGCCGTATATACACACGCATAGTGATATTATTTCACATAGAATGGGTAAAAGGGGGAGTATGGTTTCACAATAATCATAAAACATATCAGAATATATTATATTATGAATTTATTAATTTATTATGGAATAAACTTAGGAAAATGAAGTATAAGAATAAAATAACATTGATAGAGTGGGTAAAACAATTACCTCTTCTTCGAGTGTCTCCTTTTTATATGCACAAAAGGACTAATAAGGTTGGATTTTTTTTCCAAATTATAGAATCTAGGATGAATTTAAAAAATTTGGCGGGAGAAATGTGTTGGGTTTTTCCAATCTAAAAGTCTTTATATGTGTGAATAAAATAGAAGGAGACGTGCCCTTTTATAATAGAGGGGATGTGCACATTTGGAAAATCCAAAACTATTAATTTAGTATAAATTTAAATTAGATTTAAAATAGATCCAAAGTGATTTATTTCAAGTATAATGTGAGTATAGGTCAAAATAATCTAAAAAAATAATATTTAGATAGATTTACATCACAAAATTAACCTTATCATTTGAGTGTAACCCTTAGTTAAACAGTTTAACTCTTATCGTGTTTACTTGTCTTTCTACACTATAGGGTTTATATAGTTCCTATAAAATGAAAAAAGAACCCTAATTGAATCATTTATGATATATTTAACCCTATAAATGTGATTTTTACAATCCTTATATTTTTATATCATTTATATTATTTAATATAATTGTTTCTATTTTAAAATCTCATTTATGTCGATTTTGACATTATTTAATACTTGATTTTTTTAAAGTCATAAAAAATTTATTCCTTAAAAAAATACATTTAATAATAAATAGAATATCATTTTTATCCAAACAAATTGTGTATGGAATCAAATATTTTATATTATATTTATTTTAATAATATTATTATCATTTAATTGATTTTTCTTTTAATAAAACAATTACTACATCATCATTGTGTCTCCATTTAATTTAATTATTATTTAATTAAATTATAAATAAATTACCATTATGTAGATAAACATTTTATATTTCTAAATAATTTTTATAGTAAACCATAAAATTTATATAAACTAATATTAAAAATGATATACTTATTATAATTTGAATTTGACATTTTTAACTCTTCTTTAAATAAAATATAATAAATGTCATAATCTTACCCAGCTGGATTAAAAATGATCATATTTTTGAACTAATGTTTATGTGAGTTTACAAAAACTTATCCAATGAAATTAGGATAAGTTTTAGGGTAATTTTACATTATTATAATATTATTTTTACATTTAATTACCCTATTTACCTTTAACCGTGGTAAACAAAATTCAAAAATTACTACTAAAAAAAATTGATCCTATTAGAATTTTTTTTCATAATAATTACAACCATGTATGTTTTTTTTTCAAAATTAAAATTAAAAAAGTGGTAAAATTACATTTAATTCTAGTCCTGTAGATGTGTCTAGTAGGCGGGTAAAAGAGACATTCAAAAGTTCAATAATTTTTTATACCTATTTCTAATATAAAAAGGAGTTCAATGATGTAAATTGGGTTAATATTTTTACTATTTATATATTGTTAATAAATATAAATTAAAATAATTATTTAAATGAAAATTTTAGTTTTGAAACAATAATGTAGTATTTTTCTGTATTCATCAAAAATCAATATTTTCAGAAAATTACCAAAATTTCACCTTAATCTAATTTTGATATTCTGAATTGAAAAATGAAGTCTATTTTTAAAAATAAGATTTACTAATTTCAAAATTTCATTATTAATATTCATAACCACTTTTTAAATGGATCGTTTAATATATCGTGGTACGCTTGAACTCAGTGTGGCATACAATGCAAGCTATCGAAGAAAGTGAATTTATTTAAGAAGAGAAATATATTGAAATATTGGAGTGTCATAAGAAATATCTAATCCTAATATATTAGGAGTCATAGAAAACCATATATCCAATATTAGGCACGGGAAATTTTAGAATCAGAGAAAATTTCTAAAATATATTTAGCTCTAAGAAGTCATATTAATACCGATATATCCAATAAAAGTTATCCCCTTCTTGGTAAGACTATTCGTAGCTGCTTCCAAACACAAGAAGTCCTGAATAAACTTTTTTAGTATTCCTCCAACATAAGGAATCTTCTATTCTCAAACACATTTGTAGGTAATTCCCAAGACATCAAAACATATACCTTCTCTGGGTCCACATAAATTCTCACGATAGAGATCACATACAGAATAAAACATACATCCTAGATTTATATGTGACCCTTCAAGATCATTGCGTTTAATTAATGTTATTGAATTATATTGAGATCAATCATTAGGTGTCTATAATGCATCTCGGAGGTCCATTAGTATATAAGTACTTCCTTAATGAACACCATAAAAAAGGAGTTAAGATATGGAAGGAAGACCTAGTTCATGATTTACATAAACACTCCTAGTTCATTTTTTTAACCAAAAAGTCATGAAAACATACTCACATACTATATATCTACTCCTATATAATTTTTTAAGAATTTCAACCTCCTTGACTTGAAATTGGTGGTATCCTAATCATAGGTATATCACGGTGAACCACTGGGATCCCTGTAATTTATCAAACAAGTAATCAATCCTCAGTGAAATGGATCTATTATTTATGGTCACTTGGTTTATTTTCTTGTACTCCAAACATAAACAAATAATACCATCATCCTTCTTTGTGAAAAACACTAGATAACCCAAGGAAGATGTTTTTGGTATGATAAAACCCTTCGATTCTAAATCCTATAGTTGTAACTTGAGATCCTTCAACTCAATCTGTGCTATTTGATATTGAGGAATAAATATAGACTGTTATCCTGGAAAAAATTTAAATCTTGAATTAAATCCATATTTAAGGAGTTATTCCTATGAAATCATCTATAAAAACATCTTTATATAGGCCCATCACAAGAGAAAAGTAGTATAGAGATACTAATTTCCTTACTACAAGAGACAAGCATGCTACATGTGCTATAATTGATCTAATATGGATCAATTATGGACCCATTGTTCCCAATATAAATCCCATTCACAATTTATGGCCAAATTATCCCCTTTGTGCATAATAATTGATATATGTCTCCTTTAGTATGAAATGTTCACCCGATAACTAGTCAAACTGTCCATGAAAATTATCCCATTGAAACAAATCATATCAAGAATCATGAAATCCCATAGATCCATATCCAAAAACCAATATTGTGAATTATGTATATCTCAAGATACAATCTATTTTCTTCCCCAATGATGTATTAAGAGTGATAAACCTAGAAGCAATCATGTCCAATAAGTCAAGTCCGGAAACAACTTGAGTAGATATAAACTAATTTGAAGATTTTTTATCAAAAAGGTTGATGATATAGTATATGTGATCAATAATGTACCTCAAATAGTCGATTCTCCCTATCCTCCATCATTTGAATCCTAGTTTACATCATACACTCTTCCTACCACAGCTCCATGGGCTTAGCCTTAAGGCACAAAACTTTCTTGAGTCGCCAAATTTGATGGATTGAGAGTCTGAGGATGAGGACCCTAGACAGATACCCGAGTCATATTCCATGTCTTACCCACACCCATATGAGAACATGCCTATAATTAACTCTAATATAACTTCTAAATATGATCTATCTTTCTACACTAATGACATTTTTTTGATTCCTTGGAATCAATTTGTGATAATTCCCACTCTATCCATAGATAAAACACTATAGACCTCCACCTCACACAATGGGGATAGATGAAACTATATTTTCTCTAATTCACTAACAAATAACTATTGTAACTCTTTATCCTTCCACTTAATTTTACCAAAAGAGGCACCCACTGTCACATAAGGAAGTTTTTTAACTAATGCAATAAGATCTAGGTGGGTATATGTAGCACTATCCTTGTACAGACCTTTCTTAATCATCAAGCCTTTGTGAATCACCTATGGGTTTTTTTAGGTGGGAAAACCTTATAACCTAACCCCTTACCTTCATTCATCAGTTTATCTCACATTTCAAGTCCTTTTCCATCTCGTTCCCAACCATGAGTAGAGAGAAGTGAAGAAACTTCATTAAATAATTAGAGTAATAAGTCACTGAAATCGATCCCTGATGAAGCTCAAAAAACTCATAATAACATTGTATATTTAGAAATTCATGAAGAAACCATTAATGAATTGGTCCTTCAATGTTTCCCATTTGTGATCCTCATATATTAAAATCTAGTTTAATACACCCACCACCTCCTAGTGGGTCCTTGAATCATGAAAACAGCTCGATTTACCCATGGATCATTTTGGGTCTACTCTAGATTAAACACCCCCTCAATGAAATTATTCATCATCCTATATTCTTCAAGTTTATTATAATACGAAAGGATGTTCAAGTTGAAAGTCCCAATAATAATAATAATAAAATAGTCCTCAGTGACCCTATACATTGAACTAGAAACAATCAAAATAGTCTAGGATATAATGACTTGACATCCTTAACCACTAGAGTGAGTGAGGGAGCAAGATCATGTGTATCCACCAATATTACTGGTGGTAGAACAAGTATATTCTCCCTTGAATTAGCCTTTTGACAAGCTTCCTCCAGTAGTCCCACAAAGATCATTGAGGATGTATTATCTAAAATTATTAGTGAATGTTTAGAACCCCTATAACAGATCTCCTAAGGTAACAACTTAATAAATTCAAAGGAACAATAATATATTATATGGAGAGTCCTATCATAGGTGTCCATATATAACCATAAGGGCCTAATTCTCTATACTTTAATTTCAGTGACAACCATATATATATATATATAGAACAAAAATCTTGATCAAGTTCAAAATAACCTTTATTTAAACACAATATATCATAGAAACATGATCACATATCATGAAATTTAATTATAATAACGACCATATATATCAAAAAACAAGAATATATGTGACATGTGATCATATGTGCCTAGTCATGATGCATGAATTCACCCAAATACAATGAAAAATAACAATAATACCATCATTGGAAATGAAAAGGTCTATCTCATAAGAGCGGGACAAGAACTTATGTAGATCCCTTACCTGATCTCCACACTTCCAAGCTTGATTCTACAATTCCCTAAACAAATTTGAGAAGAAATGAAAGGGAAAACATCATTTGATAGCACTTTTTAATTCCCCAAACTATATCAACTAGTTTGATACAGTGTGCTATATAACCTCAGGAAGGCCTCCCCATAAACAAGAGGTTTATGACTATCAATGATGGTTCAAATTGTCATAACCAACATATTAATAGTCATACACCATAATAATAACAATCAAAAAATAATAACTCAAAAATGGAAAGCAGAACAAGGTAATAAAAAATGATATGGAATTTATCTCAAGTCATATATATAGTAAACCAACATACTCCCAAAGTGGTAGGTCAAACTACAGTATAAGAAGACAATGGGAATGTAAATAAATACATAATGACAACACTCTAGGGTCTATCCCGATACCAACTCTGAATACCAGGATCCATCTCCCAAACTCCATGTTGTTGGTCCCATTCCATTCCTAGATCCATGATCATGATGTTTTCACATGCATTGAGATTCATATCCATCATGTGAATATAAATCCATTAGTACATAATAAATGTGTCTTTAACATAATTTCAAATTAATAATAGGTTTATTACATAAAAATAGTTTAATACGCAAGTGAATGACATTCAATCATGTATCAAGTATTCCTATTCTAACTAATACACCATTAACCACATTCATAACTACTTTAGCTCCATGATATAAGGATAATCATAATGTAATTCATGATATAGTATTGTACACATTTCCTCCACGTATATCACTGAGCATCCACATGAAAAAAGACTTGGGTTGGGCTACAAGGTCATTGTGCCCCATCTCAATCACTGGTTAGCCCATAAATCCTTTATACCCCATATCTGGCTCAGTTTATGCCACATGGTTTCCATATTACACTACTAAATTTGAATAAGCTTCAAGTCTATCACACACATGCCGTATGTCTTGGTTCATTAACTTGGTCATCAAATGTCACACATGATTGCCTTTTAATTGATAACTAATCCATGATGGACAACATGTCATTGATACGAGAAGAAAATTATATAAAGGCCACACATTCACACACAATAAGGTATGGAATATAAAGGCACTAAATAGAATATAATGCATCAATATTATTATCCACACACACACATCTAATTGACATCAAACATGGGGCTCATGTGCTACACGCACATAGGGGATCAATATCAATCATGGGTCTCACAGGCTACAAACACACACACATGTGTTCATTATCAAGAAACAATCATATAATAAGCATCCAAATGGTAAGTACATTATTAACTAAAGCATTTTTATTCCCAAATGTAAAAACAACCAAGATTTATCACGTGAAACAAGGATAAATTCCAAATATCTCTATAAAAAATCCCAATTAATCACAAAATGGGATTATAGAAAATTATTCTAGAAGAAGAACATGTTAAGGGATTGAGTTTTTTAGTCTTACCCAATGAGACCCATCACCAATGGTGGATCATGATCTGTTTGAAAGAGGGAGTGATTCTCAAAATATCCAGGTTCCATATATCTATCCATAGTAGAATATATTTATGATTCATCCCTAGAGAAGGAGGAATGATCATGTGATATCAAAAAAATGGATATCAATGATCACATAACATAAATTATCATAGACCAAAGCCTCCAGATTCACTATATTGAAGTTTTGAAGGGTATACAATAACTAAAAACTACCACTGGAGTCCCTAGGTTCAAGATCCCTATGTGTATAATGAGTAGTTTTGGGGAGGTTCAATGATTAAAAGAAATAAAATTAATTAAAACTCTTTGCATAATTTAGTTGAAAAATTTTCTAAACCATGCACTAAATGTGTGAGGATTATTAAATCTTATGGGAACCCACATGGTTTGGTAATCCAGGAAATAAATGAACTTTTTTTACACTATCTTGAGTCACATGTTTTCTAGGAAACATCATACAGTTAGACTAACTATGAAATACCTAGTATACCTCTCCAAAAGCCACACAATTTCCAAGTTAGGACCGAATAGTTTTTCCTAATTTTATGACAATTTTAGGAAACTTTTTGTATTCTTCATCAGTAATTTCAGTCACCAAATCAATCATTTTATTTCTCTTATAGACTAATTCTTTTTTTGATTCTATTGTGTTTCCTTTATTATGAATTTTCATGGCCAACTGACACTGGTTTATGATGTGACCTTTAATACCTCAATGGAAACAAATTTTCTTTGGCGAGGCACTCTCCACTTCATTTTTCACAAACTTCTTTGGAGTTTCTTGTATAAAAACTTTCTTCTACTGTTCATAACCCAAGGCTGACTTATCATCCTCTTCTTTTACCAGCTTCACTTTCTGTTGTGGTATTATATTCATATCAAGAAATTATTTGTGCATTATTGGTCTATACTATCACTCATCATAACAGTTAACACTTCCATTGCAAAAATCGTAGAAACCATCAATGTAATCATATCACTTCTTGAAAAACTGATTCTATTTCTTTGAATTCTGCATCTGTTTTGCAGGTTTCAAATTTTCATCATCTTTTCTCCCCCTAAATGCTGAAATTATGTAACTTTAGTCCAATTACATATTGTGCCAATAATTAATTTCATGATACCCAAACTTTCAATTACACCAAAATTATCCAACAAATCTTGATTTCTTCTTCTGTAACACATACTGACCGTCTTTGAAATTTTTCTACTTTTGGGCATATTTATTCTTTTGTTCTTTCTTTTGGGAACATGAATTCCCACATTTATTTTCATTCATATTGGAAGATGTTGTGGATTTATGAGTATGTTTATTCACCCATGTTTTTCCAGATTTAAATGATAAATCTTCCATAGTCATCAAAACAACATTAGTACATATATGTTTATCAGGACAAAGGGTTACCTTCTTCAATGAGATAACACTATATTTATATTTACGTAATCTCAAGAACATCTAGCCAATAGTTTGATACTTTTTAGAAATAGGATTCTTATCAGATGAATCATTGTAAATTCATATTTCCATAGTATCTTTGGATGTCTCATCTTGTGTCCCTTTAAATTTTTTTAATTTTACATCTATTTCAAGAAACATTAATTTGAGAGAAATTTTATCCTCTTCAAAAAATTTCACGCTTTCTTCCCACTGAATCCTGATATTCTAAATCTCTTCTTCATATATCTATGTTTACTTTTATAAAAAATTCTAGAGTTCATTTATTTTTTCTACTTTATCATTCAGTTGAGAATCTTGGACATTCATATAAAAATTATGCATCTTTCCAAGTGCATGAATAAATTCCATAAAAAATTTTCCAAAATTAATTTCTCAAAATCATTATTTGTAATTATTAAACTGCTTTAGAATATCTTTCATTGAAAAGATATACTATTTCTTCTATTTTCTCACAAGTCCTATGAGAGTGTTGGTAATGCCAACCATTTTTGTCAAAGCTTCTTCTATAAAATTTTCCTCTTCTTCTAGATATAATATTCCATACCAAAGTTCATTGAAAACTTTGGTCATACATATGACCACTTCTTTGGGATTTTTTTCATATTTTTTATGATTTCAAAATTAAATACATCATCATCGCATCGTAGACTGGATTTATTAACCGATTTCTAAGAAACATTTACACTCGATGTGTATTTAGATACCTATTGACTTTTCTTTTTTTAGGAATTTTTCTCCAGCTTATTTACCACTCTTTTATGTATATTTTTATCTTATTATAATGAAACATAAAAAATTTACAACATTAAAATTAGAGATAAGTGTTTCTATTTAAAGAACATCTGAATTTTCTTCCCACTCAAATATGCACTTCATGTACTTCTAGTATAAACCATTATAAAAGTTGAATAGATCCAAAAAAGGTGTCCTTATCTCTAATACCAATTGATGTATCCAATTATAATGTAGTCACACTGAGTGGGGGGTGAATCATGTGTGAATTATTTTAAATAAATTATTTTCTTTTCCTAAACCCCTTTAAACCTCTATCACCAATTAGGATGATTGGATCTTATTCACAATGTATAATGTAAAAGAAACACATAACACAATATTTTTACATGGTTCAGAACTAAGACATATATCCTTGTTTCAACCAGTTATTACCCTAGGTTACATATTCTTTAATATATGCAGATGGTTACAGCTATGGAAATCCCCATTACCATCAACATTGAGTCCCATGGTGTTCCAATATAGAGTCCCAATAGAGTTACCTGGTTCTCACCTACAATAATGACTCTAGAGTACCACATGAGGATCTTTATATTGCATCCCACACTGTTACCACCATCCCACCAGCCTGCTCCAATGTCCTACTTGAGACATCCACTACTTGAGAGTCACACTAAAGACTTCACAATCATGAGTTCCACAAGATTTGATCCACTAATATGATGATATTATAATCATTCTCAATGATATTTTTGGATCAAACTATCCCATGTACAATTCAAGTACCTTTGCATTGGTGATGGACTTGCTTAGTAAAAACGATCACTAAAAATAATCATCTACCATAGTACAAACATGCTCGATAAAAAATTATTTGTTCTTCTAAAGACCTAGCCTCATTAAACACAAAAATCTCGAACATAGAAATAATCTAGAACACTGATAGATTCATTGTCCCATCTTCAGTCTCAAATAAATTTACACTGATTATGAAATATAAATTTCATTTGAAATTTTTCAATCATTTGGCATGTATTTAATATAATTTAGAGTCTCTCCAACTTGTGTCAAATAAAATTTCATGTGCATGTATGTATTTATTTCATGCATATCACAAGCTCTTCACAGTATCTAAAATATTTTTTTTTCATGCACACACATTCCAATATTTGATACACAATGCATGTAGGACTTATATTGAATACTGTTTTCATGAATGCATGCTGCCCAACTCAAAACCTCTGCATACACATATCTCTTGAACCATATTTGATTTGCCTTTGTTAAATATATATGTATATATATCATGAACATGAATGTGTATTATGCATCAAATATATCTCATGAACCTTATTCATTCATGAAACAAAGTTTTCTCATGTTGAGAAATATAATCTCCTTTGTGTGAAACAATACACAATACTCACTAATAAATGAAAAACAGATGCGTGAAGGTCACTATGCACAAACCTGAGAAGATATCATCATGGTGGCATGCAACCCTTCATGAAATAGTGTGTTATCACAGAACACACTTCATCATATAGTATATGCATAAGAGAAATACATAATCTTAGTTTCTTCATGGAACAAGTTCATCGTGAAACTACTCGAGTGTGCAAAGAACATATCGATTGATATTTGAATAACTCATTTTTGATGCAAACAATAGAAATGTGTCACCATCATGAGCCAGTGTTGATAAAAAACTATTTCTATCTCAAAAAAAAGTAAGCTGAAATGTGATATAAATGCTTTCCTAAAATTAGCCCATCGTACAGTATTTATAGGTATCAGAGATTAGCATAAAACCTTTTAGAGACATTGATAATTACTGATGAGTTGCCTTCAGTTCGAACATGAGCTAACGTAGATAGATATTTGGGTGAAAAGGAGATCAAGAAAAGATTATAGGAAAAGAAGATGTAGCTGGGCTCCTGAATTTCTGATCGGACATCTAGAAAAAATACAAAAAGGATCCATTTTCTCGATCACATTCCTCATTTTAGAGAGGAGCTCGGTTAAGAAGATCTGAGGGCCAGGATGAAAATATGATAGATTGAACAGTCCTGGTTTATTAGAGGATATACCACTTAAAACACACACACATACAGATATATATATATATATATTGGTATTCCATTTTGGAAAGATCTTTGGGTTAATTTGGATGGGCTTGAGGTCTTGTTCCTCTTAGACTAGCTGGATGGTGTGTATTTAGCCATATTTTTTGAATGATGATATAAATTTTCATCAAATTTCCCATTCTATATCCAACCCTACATTAAAATAAATAACCAACCTTATTTAAAATAAAACATTTTATTTTATGGATGCTTATTATTTTTAATCCAATCCATTGTTGTTAAAAAAGTGTCGAACTTAAATCGCCAATGGCACCAATTTTTATGAACTATAAACTCGTTCAAAATTCATCACATTTATACCTCATTGACTTTTCATCTTATTATGAAATTGACAAAAATTTCAACTTCACCAATTCACTTTACCACTTCCAAGATTATGAATGTGGTAGATAGTTCTAAGAGGGGAAATTTGCATTGTTTTAATAATAAATTTGAAGGAGATATGAGTCTAGAATTGGTAGAAGTGTTACCTTTTTATAAGTAAAGAGAAGGGTATTTTTGGAAGTAACCATTACACTTTCAAAAATGTAATAATACATTAAAAGGGTCAATCAATACAAAATGGAAAAAAGTTATGGGTATGTGTGTATTGGTCTATATTTTCCTAATATACTAATTTTAGAGACAACTTAGATTATTTTAATGTGTTTTCTTTTAACATTTTATCTTTTTCTCTAATTTACTATTGATTTAGTATTTAATTTATAACCATAGTAACTAATATTATTGAAATAAATAAACATCATAATTTTTACCTACATTGTATTTTCTGATTCAATGTTTATAAATCATTTAATGAAATAAAAAACATAATGGTTTGAAATGTTAATTTGAAAATAAACACACATAGCGCGTGATAATAGTTTTTTAGGAAAAAAAGTGTTTTTTAAGTTTAAAAATTTATGTATAAGATATGACTATCATAGATAATGAATTTTATGACATAAAATGTTTTATTATAAAAAAATAAAATTTAGGTGGCCTTAAAATAAATCCAAAACCAAATTTCTCTTCCAAAACACTTAATTAAAAGAAAATACTAAAAATAGTATTGAATTAAGTAACAATTTAATTTAGTTCTCAAAATTTTGGGCGTTGGTTTTATATGTTCAAAAAATATATTAAAATGAATAGTGTTATACCATAAATATATATTTTATTATTTAAGAGGTTTGTACTATTTTAGCTTATTATTAAATAATGGTAAAATATTCAGAATTATTTTTTACAAAAACTATACTTTTCATCTATAAATTACCCCCTTTAGAAAAAATAAATAAATTCATACATAGAATTTTTTTATGTGGAATGTTAAAAAATGAATTATATTTTATCAAATTTTAAGTCAAAATTTTTAATTTAGCTTTAAATATATATATAATATAATGAATAAGACTTCAATTTAAAATAACCCTTTTTAACTGTTAACTCAATTTAATTATTTATCTTCCATAGGTAATAAATTTTAATGATTTTTCGTATTATTGTTTGTTATAAATATATTAATAATGCTCCTCAAATAAGTTTTTGGTTTGTTTAAATTACGTTCAGTGTGTAACATAAGTTATCAAACATAACATTAGTTTTATAAGACCAAGAATATAAATTTGTTAAAGTTTGTCACTCTCATGGCCCAACAAAAAACATTTTGGAACATCCATCCCTTATGTAGTCATGTAATCACACATCATATCCTCTATCAAAACCATATTCCATATACCAAATCCACTTAATCATTATCATGACATATCCACCACTGTATACCATCCCAAATCAAAAACTACATAACCACAATATATCATACCACAACCACACATCACAACCATATAATGATAGGGCAATGTGAACTTGAAGGACATCAATCTCATACCCTCCTCCTACAATTCACACCCCCATCATATAACATCATTACAAACAAATAACTAAGTCATGCAATATATTACCTACTAGAACCTTATGCCATTACATTCTATATGCATATACCTGCCATCATCCTTCACAACTTGCACTAATCCTATAATGGATAATAGGGAAGAGGGAGTATTTAGTCAGACATTCCCTTTCCAAACTATATGTTGTTGAAAACACACAGTTTCCAAAAAATTTGAATTTTGACAATGTTATTTTTCTCGGGTGGTGGTGCATAGAAAATCATAAGAAAATACAACACATATCCAATACATACATAATCCAAACTCAAGGGTCCATTCCAAAAGAGAATTTCTAATAACCATCACAATTACTACACTTCCTTTACCATAGTAAACGATAGCTACCCGAATTATACAACAAACTATCACAACTAGTCGAACCATAGCCTCACAATACAACATCGTATTCCTTTTTAATTATGTTATTTATAATTTTCCTTACATTCCATTTTTACCTTTCACATTACATTAATAATTCCATTAATTTTTACGTATTTAATTTCAGACCATTTTTAGCCTACAACCAAATTTATCTTAGCCTTCAGACGTTAATTTCATTTTTTAAAATTTAATTTACAACCCAATTCTTATTAAATTATAACCCACTTCCTATTACCGATTTCATTATTTTTTACCACATTCCATGACACTAGAAAACTATGACATAACTTGAATCATAATCCTCTCATGGCCACATCAATTAATGTAAAAATGTAGAATAAAATTATCCCACCATTACAAATATACAGGTATAACATTATTCTACCTATCTCACCCCAACCACATTATCACTCATTCCAACCATGGAAAATTAGTCATAGAACCCACTAAATAACTTATTCTAATGACTTAAACCCATTCAAAACAACCCTCAACTAATGAAACTATATCTATATCTAGGGAAAAAAATATACAGTTGAAAACCAAGTCAAATAAATAGAAAATAACAAAGATATATCATTATTTAATCATTATTTCGATATGTAATAATTATGGAAAACATAATTATTATTACCAACATTTCATATTTCCTTCAAACCATTTTATTTCCATCATTAATTGATTATATTTTTATGAGAGGTTATTCAATCATGTCAACATTGTCCAATAATGTCTCTACATAGCAGTTACATCAATCTAAATTCATAAATATATACCAATAAAAGGAATTAACATAATTCTCAAGTGATTAAAATATAACGTATTTAATTTCAATAGTATAGTTATTATCTTTATTAAGTTAATTCATAATATACACCCAAATAAAATAAGATAATGATAGCTCCAGAAATTGACATAAAGAAAAGAAGAAGTCTTGAATCCCCCTCCTTAATCAAAGTGTCAATAATCTTAGTGAATGGAAATTGAGAGGTAGATGATCAAAAAGACAAGAACATGTAAGGAATCCCTCAATAACCTATAGAACATTAAAATCCATCAAAACCATTACGCAATTCCAAAAAAATCCAAAATTCTATTAAAACCACTATAATAAGATGGAAAGGAAGAAAACCAAGAAGAAATAAATAGAAACTCACTTTGAATCAAGAAGTGGTTTATCTATTTAATTCAAGGGATAAAATAAATAAAAGGGAACTCAAGGGTCTCCAAATATGTACTTATATCCATCTATGGTTTGAGGGAATGTATGAAGTTCAATCCAAAGTGAGGGGGTACGCCATATTTATTATAAAAATTTAGAAGAATGGAATCATGGTGTGATCCTCCTAATCATTTTCCCTTCTAAAACATAGTCAACTCCAAATATTTAAACATAGTTTAGGAAGATCACGGTGTAATGAATGTCACCATGCTGCAACATCTTGATTCCTAGAAATTATGGTGTAGACGTTATGTCTCAACTGTAGGTATAATCAAACCAAACTAAGGTTGTGGTGTATCCTATACTCCATGATGTAATGATATCTAAGATAATAGAAGCATGAAATTAGATAACTAGGGATTCATGAAATAAAACATTAGTTTGAGTATTATGTTTTCAGAATAATTTAGTGGAAAATAAAATAACTCTTATGTATCAATATTTTCACATATATAGAAAAGGAAAGTCTCTTATATATCTAGAGATCTAGTGGTGTATCCCTTAGATATTTTGTAGCATGAACTGATGACTTTTATTTATGGGTTACTCAGATATATAATTTAAACTCTTATATATATATAGTGATGTGTAAGGGTAACGTCTTTGACATGGGGTGATACATAAGGCTTACTCTTGTGAAAATGGGTGACACATAAGGGTGCCTTATATGAAAATGGTGATTTGTAAGGGATATTTCTTCAATAAGGGTTAGTATTTAAGGTTCACTTTTATGATAAGGTGTGATACATAAGGGTCACTTCTATGATAAGGGATGATACATACATGTCACTTCTATGAAAATGGGTGATATGTAAGGGTTACTTCTATATAATGAGGTGATACATAAGGGTAACTTATTCTATAGTGGGTGACACATAAGGCTACCTTAATGATATGAGGTGATATTTATGGATTACTAACAATTACTTGTAGTTATATACTTTATCAAAAAAAATGAGGGTGGAAGAATGACACACTAGGCCCCAAAAATACCCTCTTCTATCTAAATGTTAATAGAGAAACACCTATAGCTATGCTATGATGATTAACTTTACACTAAAATCTCATCATTAATAACACCTCCCATCCGCTAACATCTCTCAACACAACCAAAAACCATATTATAAATAGTAATGGTTTTATATGGTCTAGGTTATTACATTAGATTCCTCTCAAATTATCCTCGTCATCTAAAATAAAAAACGAAAATAAGAAAGAATTAAAAACTATCAGAACCAAACACCCCCTCATAGATACCTCTAAAAATGAAATGATTCCATCACTAATTCACAAAAAAACCATATAAAATTAATAATATCAATAAAAAAACACTAAAAAATCACCTCAATGTCAATGAAAATCAAGTTTCAAAATATCATAGGGTTATGAGCATGCATAAGTGACTATTTTTCCCATGTGCATTACTCAATGCCACCATGCCTCCACAAAACATGAACCAAGGGAATGACCCCCTTACACAATACATTCTCTTTACTATCTTGAATCTCAACCAACCAAATCCATGAATGTTGAATAATCATCTATGTACATCAATCCCTAATTAATGTCACGGTAGTTGTTTTTAAAATAATGATGAAACTGTGAAACATGAAAAAAATTATGGGCCCTATTTATTTATCGGTAAAGTTTTAATTGATAAACCATATTATTAAAATGATCTACAACATTAAAAATAATGATAAACTAGAGATAAATCTTATCCCTCGACTAAGCCTCCACTTCCCATGATGAAGGGAATTCCTTAAGAATACATGATCTATGTAATTTAATTATATAAGTCCCCTTATATATTCATCTTAAGACTTATGATGGTCTTGAACCACCTTCATCTGCTCTCAAATCATTTTCACCTTGTAGGTTATGATCTGCAATACATTTTCTCCATATACCACTGAATCTCCAACCATGTTTTAGTGAAAAAGATTTCTACATGTCTAATCATAAATTTTATAAAATAAAGCCATTAAAATGGATGATTGATAGATATTATTATAGGAGAAAAAAACCAAACAATGGTGCTTAACCAATGATCCATCAAAATCTAAAACACATGCATACAACATGTCCTCTATAATCTGGATGGTTTTCTCTATCTAACCATCCATTTTAGGATTAAGGGGTAGTTTTAAGCTGTAATAGAGTGCCAAAAGAATATTTAGGACCTCACCTGACTCATGAGGTAAGATAAGGACTTGGATCAGATATGATATTCATTATTACCCCATGTAGATTCATGATATCATCCATATTATATCTCAATAAAAAATCCATAACACTTGACACTATAATCTCCAATAAATGAATTTCCTTAATCCATCAATCTATAATCACCAAAATAAAATCATATACTAATTTAACATGAGGAATTTTTTTGATGAAATCAAAATATATATTCTCCCACATTTATTCAAGGATATAAAATGGTTGTAAAAAATTTATAGGAATATGACACTCTTCATGAACTTGTTTATAGACCAAAAACTACAATATGAACTCCTGTAATATTCAATTCATTTCTAGCCACTAGAATTGACTCCTCAATGAATGATATATATTCGATATACCAGGATTAACTATAATGTGTGACATATGAAACTCATAAAGAACCACCTCCCACATATTGAGTAAAACAAACAACCTTCCTTGAAATAACACCCAATGTTAATCATACTCTGCCCATACCTTTATGAGTTTTACGATAAAATATGTGATCCCACATCAAATATACCTCCATATCTTCCCATTAATACTCCTCCACGTATTGTAGTATGGTGGATTTCACTATTAACATTACATGTTCCCTCTACCACTAGCCACATTTGTATCCGTATGTTTCACCAAAATCTTTACCAACACTATCTAAGAATATTTAGAATCCCAAATAGTATCTCATAAATAATTCTTACTCAGTGCATTAGAAACTATATTCCTTTTCTCCCAGGGTGTGAGAGATCTCAAAGCTATAGTATTATAAAAACTCCACCTACATCCATTTACATAGATTAAAATCACACTACGAGAATATATACCTTAAGATATTGGGATCTATAGAGACTGTAAAGATTTAATCAATGAGTTAGTTTCACCTCATCTTCATGGAAAACACCAATGCTACATACTGGAGATCAGGTGTGGCATAGTTATACTCATGGGGTTGTAGAAAAATAAATTCATAGGATGTCACTACCATCTTTTTCATTAATACTCCATAAAATATAAGATAATATTAATTACATAAAACCTTAAACATAACTACATTCTCTAGAAATGAGTGGATAGGAGAGCTAATCAATTTATCATTTAGGTAGTTGAAATTTTCCCATCATGGGTCATTCTATACTGAATCCAAATCTTTCCAAGTCAATGCTATCAATGGGGTTGTAATGTGAGAGAAAATGGAAATGAACCTACCAATTTATCTTGTGAGACCATGGAAACTATTGACATATATAACATTCCTAGGTTATTTTTAAGAAACAACTACCTTAATCATAAAATGATTAATTATTACTCCAAGATGATATGTCACAGGCCTAAGAAAATTCACCTCATATGTCTAAAACTAACACTTAGAAAATTCACAGAAAATTGATGGTGTTTAATAGATTATAAAACATCCCTAATATATTTATCATGATATTCCTCCAAATTTGAGTTCATGAGTATGTTTTCGATGAACACTACAATGAAAAGATCCAAGAACTCATGAAATAAGGAGTTCATGTGTCCCATGAAAATTGTTGGGGTGTTTATGAAGTAAAATACAAACATATGAACTAGAAGTTACCATAATAAAACCCCAAAATTATATTTGGGATATCATCCTCCTTTACCATCTTTTGATGATACATTGTTCATAGTTCAATCTTTAAAAAATAGTAATCTCTGTTTAACTGATTGAATAAATCATAGATCCTTAGAAGGGGATAAGAGTTCATGTCTGTCACCTGATTCAATCATTAGTAGTATATGATAAACCTCATACCATTATCCACCTTCTTGATAAACAACAGCATAAAACCCCGTGATGAATCACTAGGTTGGATGAAATCATTCTACCTTAAGTCATCAATATGAATCCTCATCTTCTATACATCATAAGGTTTCATATAATATATATCCATTTAAATCATAGAGGCTATATTCATAAACATTATCCTAGAATTAATATCACATTGAGTGGGTATCGTCACAACCTCTCTGGGAAAACATCTGAAATGTCCTTGAAAACTCTAAGAAACTTACCTACCCACACCTCTATAAAACTTAATACAAAATCCACTTATTGAAAAAAATAGGACATTAAATATTACTAACCATCTGATGAACCTAATCAGCAACAAAAACCATGTGTTGGACCTCCACATTATAATTTTATACTTTTCTCAGTATGAATTAAATGACCTAATGAAACCAAAAAAAAACATACTAAGGGTGAAATTGTATGGTTGTATCTATATTAAGGCGAAATCCCCTAATGAATGATTTTACCACATCATTAGTTCACAACCCCATGAAACATTAATTAAATTATGCTGATATCTAACTAGTGTAGTCAACACCATAAGAACTAGAAGCCTATCCACATTGAACAAGGCACAATCCAAGGTAAGTGAAATAAAGTAATTTGAATCTATAGAATCAAATAAACATTATTAAATGATATATAATAAAAATATAGTACCTCGAAAAATCAGTGGTCCACCTGGTTCTTTCATATCAAAGGTATGAAACTGACCATGCACATCTCCCCAATCTCAATGGACATGTTAACTACCACCTCTATGGTTGAATTCATCCTTATATCCATGAGGGTGATGGATAACATGAAGATATCCTATAAATACCCCATATCTACTCAAATTACCAAAATCCTTTGAATCCTACTACTCATATGGACTCTAAAGAAACTACTATTGAGGCTGAACCAGGAACTATCCACCTATGTTGTGTTAGCTACTGAAAGTTGTTGTTCACTGATATCACTGTAGGCCATGATCTCAATAATAATATCATATAGGAATATATCCCTTGATAGATGCACAAGAGATACCATCCCTTGTGAAATGAGAACGAAATTTCTGAGGCTCAACCCATACTGGTCGAAACGATGACTGCGCCAACATATGTGGTCCCCCAATAATATCTCTACTCATCAAGGGGTTCTAATTACTCCCCTATCAAGGTTATCCAAACTACACTTGAATCCTCTCAATCACCCTTATCTTCTTCAACACCTCTATATACTTTGGTAATGTAAATGGGGTATCTATATATTGAATAGCTATTTGAAATGACTCCAAAAAATATAGCGCTCTATCCTCATCATCTAGAAAAATACTAGGGGAAAGTGGAGAATTTCATTAAAACAAATTGCAAGATATCATACACTCAGGATCCCTAGATAAATAAATAGAAAATACTTCCTATTCATCCTCTTCATCATTGAATAAAATAAATCTACATGGAACTAATTCTGGAAATCTTCCCAAAATTTTCAAACTCATTGTGCTTTCGAGAAATAAAACCCACCACTAGCATAAAACTACTATCATATAACTAATATCCAATGAGTATCAATTCTCCACCCTACCACTAATTTTAACTAAATGTGATATTTAGATACTCCAACCATTGATCCATCTCCTAATCAGAGACACTCCCCTTATACTTTATCAATATCTAACACTGGAACTCCTACAGTGTCCTCATCCTCCAAGAATTCTGGTTAGCTGGTTCAACACTCCTATGACCAACTAGATCATCCTACTACACCTTTGAATTCCAAATGAAACATATATGTTGACTAGTATCAATCTATAATTAAAATTTAGTGAAGACCCTAATCATAGTAGCATGGAATTTATTAATTACCAATCAATTATATTAATTTGAAATTCACAAAAATAACTCTAATTAAACCATATACAAAATAATACATGATGCATATACTACTCCAATGTATGTATAATATAATTAAAATAACCTCATATAGTTTGTTAAATAAGATTAATGTCATCGAGTTGGGTCATAGGGGCCATAATTATCTATTTTCTAGATGGTATAACTTTTACAGCACTTATTATCTTTGACTAACCCTGTTTACCTATCAAACCCATACAATACTAACATGTTCCTAATTGAAAAAACTATACAAACTATCATAAAATGCTTTAATTCCACTTTTTAATGACCCTCCCCAACTGGGAGCCCCTATTGGTATTTTAAGGATGAAAAAAGTGACCCCTAAATCCCACAAATTATAGGACATGGGTTAGAGACTAGCGTTGATCATATGATTATGGACCTATATGAGGTATTAACCTTATAATCCCCAGAACATATAAAAAAATAACCAATCAAATCCATAAAATAAAATAAAAACCAAAATCTAACAGAGCATGTAAATTCCATAGAAAAACTATTTTAAATTCACTAAAATGGGTATATCATATTGTATAAAATACCCTTTGTTGTAGTCAATGATATGTGAATGAAAATTCTTCTATTATATAATACGACCGATATTTATCACAATGTACGATAGATAAGTGATATGTAATATTGAGTACATGGATTCTGCCACGTATCCCATAATATTTACCTTTGGTTATGTATTAATGAGTCAACAAATTTATGGATACAAATAATTATTTGAAACACTCAAATGATTATGATACCCCAAAACACATGTGTTATGGGTAATAAGTGATGACTTTCATGTGATAGAATTTGATGTTTGAATCCCTCAATTAAATGAAGGGAGTCTATATAAAGGGATGTGATAACCCAATTAGGTATATATGATATAATATATCTATAGTCAAAACTCTCTTTAGCCTAGTTTTCAATTTATATTCTTGGAGAATGTGTTAGCACACCTTTTGGTGTGTGAGGATCCTCTCACCATGATCTAGGATTCTAGTGGTTGATGCACTACCTATGTAAGAAAGTTTCCATTGTATATCACTTGGATATCTCCATTAAGAAAACTCATGAGTTATATAGATATAGATCCTCGAAAATTTAAAGTATGAAAATTTATAGTTAATTTTCTTCATATAGTATGATTATTTAGTGATGATAGATCAATAAATTTGATATGTTTCTTTCACTGATGAGATCATGTGATGATTGTTAAAAACCCATCAATGGTATCAAAGTCATTTTTATTAATGAATATGGAATTTCACATTATTAATAAAGAATGTGAATATTGTAATAAGTTTGAGGATATATACTAATGTATGATATGATGTGGCTGAGTGTTAACTGCTGAATCGCTCCACTCAGCTTTATAATATAAGATATCATAATGGGTGGTTTTATTTTTCTTAGTCAATGGTTATAACTGATATGTTCTAAACGGTAAGATATGTTGAATACTCATGGATTTGATATGTACCATGAAATTTAATATAAGTGATATCATAGGATATAATAGAAACTTGGGTTATATGAATATAGTGCATAATGTCATAATGATGACATAGTGTATGTCATGAAATATGAATGGATGTGTAAAGGTTACACCATTGGATCCCATGTGTAATAGAATTTTTCATAAATAAGGTTTTTTATTATTAATTATATAATATTTTGCATATAGGTTACTCTATACATATGGGTCACTTTCATTATCACATAAGTGAATCATGATACTTAATGGTATCACTACTGCAAAAATGACCTATACCCATGGTTCAAAACCGTGGGTATAGCCCCCAAAACTGTGGGTATAGACTATACCCACGGTTTTGGGAACTGTGGGCTGGAGAGGCGTCGGTATAGGGGTCTCAGCCTATACCCACGGTTTTGGAAAACCGTTGGTATAGGTGAGTCAAATGTGGCACACCACGCATTCTAGCATGGCACACAACAAACCCCACGGTTTGAAAACCGTGGGGTATTGAAATTCAAAAAAAAAACACGGCAAGCAGGATTTGAAACCGCACCTCCCACTGCTCCTCGCGCCCATGCCACCCCACCGCACCAATATAGCTGTAATTTTTATTTATTATATATAGATATATCTGCTCATATATATTAATAAAATAAAAGTAACATATTCCAAAAAACGCAACCACCAGGTTTCGAACTCGCACCGCCGGCTGCGCTCCATGCCCGCACCCCAGGACGGACCAACCGATCTGTTATTTTAATTTGTTATAAAAACATATATCTTCATATATATATTAATATAAGCGGTATTTAAATTCAAAATTCATGGGCACGGGGATTCGAACTGCGGTCTAACAGTGCAACTCAGCGCTGCTATTCACTAAGGAACCAACCGAGCTGTAAATTTTAATTTATATATAGACATTCATCTGCGTATATATATTAATATTATCCGTGTAAAAATACATTCTCGACAAATTTTTTCATTGTCCCACGTAATTTTTTTCCCCGCCTTATGGAGGTAAATCTATACCCACAGTTCCCTAAAACCATGGGTATAGGTCTTCAAAAAAAACCCCTATACCCACGGTTTTGAACAACTATGGGTATAAGTCATCTGAAAAAACTCTATGCCCACGGTTTGGAAAAAACTGCGGGTATTGGTCTTTGAAATTAAACTATACCCACGGGTTTAGAAAACCGTGGGTATAGGTCCCCAAATTATCCCTATTCCCACGGTTTTCGATAACCATGTGTATAGGGGTACCCTATACCCAAGGTTTGTTGAAAACCCGTGGGTATATGCCCGTTTTCCAGTAGTGTATTGTTCAACTCCTATCATGGATTACAATTGATAATTTAGAATTATAAATAATAAGATATGATATATTTCAAAATGTAAAAATTTAATGCTTTTGTTGAAATTAATTATGGATTATAAAAGATAAGTGCTAGGTATTTTAAATTGGATATTATTACACCTAATTATAATATGAAATATTTATTTTAATATCTCATGTTTCCAAAAAGTAAATTTTATTACTTGTTCACTGCTTTGGAATATTTGTGTCTATAAATTTTTTAAGAAATGTTAATATAACATATTCCATAATTTATATGATAAATTTATTCATATAAATTACCATCTAATGCATTACATACTAGGTATGACATTATAAGATTTAGTTTTATCAAATGTAACCATGATTTTTAATTAAATTTATTATCTTTAATTTAGTTGTTGTATATTGTTTATACAAATTAGGTATTAGAATTATGATGAATTTAAATATCTCTTGAGAAAATTATGCATATGTAGAGGGAATAAGGGTTAGGATTCCTAATATCCTGGAGAATTCCTCCTTATTCTAGAATAGTGGGGGGGTGTTGGATATATGTTTCTACTGGATTACTCATGTGTGTATTTATAATATCACTTAATTCAAAAAAATTAAATTAAAAGTTCTTATACGTTGTTCATAGGATGAATTAGGATATATGTAAATGTGTTTGTATTCTATTTTTGGGTGAGTAACAAAAACCATTGGTTTGGTAAAGAAATATATATTAACATGGTCCGAATATAATAATTCAGTGGATGGAGTAGATATTCCAAAACTAAATCATTATATTCCTCCATACATAAAGGAATAAAACATGGGATAATAATGATTTCAATGGATGCAATAGTTATGAATTTTATATACACATTATCTATATTATTTTGGGGATATTTTATGATAAAAAACCTTGGATACCAAATGCTATTTTACATTCAAATCAAACACTTTTCAAAGCCTAGATCATCCAACTAAGTAGGTTCTGCCAAGGTAGAGTGACCAAATATTTTATTGGGTAAGGCACTGTGAAAATGGATAATCATAAGAGTTAGGTAACCAAATCCAATTGTGAGATCTGGTTAATAATTACTAGGGAAACCCAAAGTGTTATAAATCTATAAGAATATTGTTTTTTTATCTAAATGATGGATTCAATAAATGATTTATCCACTCATATATGAATGATCCATATGTGAAATGATTGGAAATATTTCATACCTAAATAAATAAGTGGTGAGAGGAATGCCAAAGTGGACTTATTACTTAGTGAAATATAGATCTTCCATCAATAAAGGTAATAATATATGGGGTTATATAATTTTAGTGGTATTACTTTCATTAAATTTTTTTGATGAAAATATATTAAACATGATAATCATTTATAGATATGTAATTGATGTAGATCATGAAAAGAATCGTGCTTATCATTTTGAGATATATTATATATATGACCTATAAATCAGTTATGGATTGGTGTTTAAGGGTGATAATTTTTCACAAAGAGAATAATTAGGATTATATGAATATGAATATTATTGAAACCAATTCTATAACTCTAGAACATGGGTATTAGATTTTGGGTTTGCAACATACACTTTTTCCAATAAACACTGACTAATAGATTGGAGTAAATTAAATAAAGGGGAAGGGAATCTACATATTGGAAATGGGGAAAGAGTTTATACAATATATGTTAGAGTATATGATCTAAGGCTACCTAGTTTATTGGTTTCCGAATTGGAAAATTTTTATTATGTTCCTTCAATAAATATAATTTTTTTAATTTTTTGGGGAGATGGGATTTTTATTGACTATTAAGTACAAAAGTTATTATATATACAGGGATGAAATTTTATATGAAATCAAGAATATGATAAATTTTTATACATTCTATACATGGATAATCATGTATATAATATTCAAAATATTACGATCAAGGTTGATTATAACCCTAGTTACTGTTAGAATCGTCGCGATGGATATATAAATGGGAAAAACTTTCAAAGACTCTGTATATATGGATTTTTGTAATCATCTGATTATGATTTTTTTGATAATTATGAATATATTTTATAATTAAAAATGAACAATGAAAATATTATTGAAATGTCAAATTTTTAGTGGACTATTGAATATTATACATAGTGATGTATTCATACTAATGATTTCTTAAGAAAGTGGTGGATTTATATTCTTTATAACATTTACTTAGGAATTTCACCAGTATGGTTATGTTTTATTGATGAGACAAGAGTATGAAAATTTTGAAAAGTTCAATGAATTACATAAAAAAGTATGTAATCAACTAGGAAAAATTATTAAGAATCACAATTCATATTGGGGCAGTGGATATATGATCCGTGAATTCACTAATCAACCAAGTGATTATGGAATTGTTCCACAACTTACCCATTTGGGTAGGAACCTCACAGTGTAATGGCGTGTTTGAGAGGATGGATCAAACCCTCTAAAAATGGTTAAATAAATCATGAGTTAGTTTGATATTTCTATTTCATTCCATGGATATTCTCTGCAAATAATTTCATTCCCATTTAATTGTGTTCCATCTGAAGTAGTCATAAAGACATTATATGAGATATGGATCGAATATAAGTCCCCAGCCTTAAACCGTACTTAATATTGAATTATTACAAGATTACACATTGAGGATCTTTTCAGGTTTCTAGTTTTAGAGAATTAGATCATAAAACATGCATTACATTCCACATTTAAACAAAGTGGTTACATAAAAGACAGTATTCATTTCTCCCATCAACGGAAACCTATTTAAAATAAAACATGGATTCTTTCTTGACATTTTATTGACACTATCATCACATCATGTACCATTCCCTTGACTTGTGAAGAACATTTCAAAAACTTGGGATGAGCATAAAAAGCTCAGTAAGGGATATAAAAATATGGAAAGGAAACATGAGTACATATATACATAAGAATGAAATCATAATTTACCCATAAAACATAAGCACATTAATATACCTCATCAAATCATGAATAAATCATAGAAATCATAAGACATAAAGGTAACTTGAGGCATTCATAACATTCTTACGTTGGGAGTAACCCTCTTGGTTACGTTTGGAATACCCATCAGATTATATTCCCTAAATCTTTTCAGAGAAACCTCAATGTTTAACCGCTTCGCATTACCCAATGCATTGGAGAGCTATATCGGGCTCACCCGCCCTTAGTTTATCACAGAACCACCGCCTTCATAATAATGCCCAAGAACCATAACATAATCGTATCACATAAGACATGCATAAAGGAAACATAACATTTCCACTTTTCAATCACAAGATATCAATACAACACATTGATATAAAAACATTATGAAAACTATTTTCAATACCAAAATAAAATAAAATTAAAACATTGTATTTATTTTTCATTTTAAAAAAAGTATGGCTTGTAAAGGAAGCTGAAACTCAAATAATGGTCACGGTGGAGGAGAAGTCATTGTCGCCGCATACGTATGACAAAAACATTCCCTTTTGTCGTTTAGTAAAACGCTTTGTATAAAAAGATTCCTTTTGGATAAATGTAAAAGTCAAAGGGGTTTAGACACTGTATAAAAGAAGGTTGTGTATAAAAAAAAATATGCCTCAATGAAAGGAGATTGAGACGAAGTCCCATAACTCGGGTCAGACTTGACTCGATCATTCTTTAATGTCCTGAATAATAAACTTGAGTTAATTTCTACTTTCTTAAGAACCTTTTTCAAGTTCATTATTCCTTTTATATCACTTATTACCATGTCATTAACAATATTTAATTATTTAATTTAATAACGGTTGTTTTAACGATCGTTGGTACTTGAGTCAAAAATATGTTCTTTATAATTACATGTTGATCATGTATCCATTATATCCAAAGTTATACTGATGATTTATATATCATATATATCATATAAATATAGTATATACATGAATTTATAATATTACATAATGTTTAGCGGAAATAAATGAAATGCACCGTTCATGGAGACGGTAAGCCGTACGTACGCATGAACGCTACTTTCATTTCTATTTTGTATTTTATGGAATGGAATCATAATGATATAAAGGTATATTATAATTCCGGTATAATATCATATATAATATCATTAATTACATCCTTTATATGCCCCACATATGGCATTAACGAATCAAATCACTTTGAGGGGGCGGTAGTCCGCAGTTCCTAAAATGAAGATATCGCGTTTACCCATAATAGAAACCATAAAGGTATGGAATAAATGAAAAATACAGAAGCTTAAGTAAAACATAAACATATTATATATCATATATAAATATAGTGTCATCTTAATGGCCACCTTTGAAGGTGTTAAAAGAATATTGAACAATCATCGTTTCGTGAGGCAGAAATTCACCATCCACTGAAACAGTATGTTCTTTAACCATTAGATGTAGGTGTGTGTAAGTGTAGCTCTAAAACTTCTTATAACAACATCCTAGTATATGTAAGATACTGGTGTTGTTACAAAAGAAATGAATAAAAAGAGTTCAGGGGGTTGGAGAAGCAAAATAAAACATAAGAACACAAGAGAAGACACTACCTTTAAATCGGGTAACTCTTTTTGATTTGAGCTCAAAGGCTTCCTTGGGAAGACTTCTGCCCAAAGTGAGGCTTATAAGAGTTATAGAGGGATTTGGACAGACAAAATGGGCAGGTTTTGGCCGAGAAAAAGGCTTTGGATGTGTGGGTAAGGTGGTAGAGGTGGGGCCTTTTATAAGAGGAGAGGAGGGGCACCCTTGGAAAGTTAAGAAAAGATACTTTGTTATAAAATGATTTTCAGATAAAAAAGGTCCCAAAATTATAAATTTCGATGATAAGTTGATAAGGGTTCGCAATATACTCATAAAATAGGTTTTTAACATGTGTAGGTCTTAGATTTTACATTATATTTTCATTTTATTTAAATCGTTAAATAATTAGGTAATCGCTGCATCATCATGTTGTCATAAATAATGTAATTTATTTAATGTCTAAAAATTATAAAAAAAATACTATGATGTAGGAAATATTTTTATATTTCCAATTACTATTTATAGTAAATCATCTGACTTGTATAACCCCACTTAAAAATTGTTTTAGTAAAACAACTCATGTTTGTGTCATTTTTACTTTTACTTTAATTAAAAGGCATTAATGTCATTATCTTACCCAAGTGGCTTCATGGGGACCCAAAAATAGACCCATGGGTTTTCTTGGTCGGCCATGACACATCCAACAATGGTAGGACATGTTTCTTGGTCATTTCATATTATTAAAACATTATTTTTACCTTAAACTACAATAATTACCTCTAATAACGATTAATAAACTTAAAAGTTACTATTCACCAAAAAATTATTTTAATCCCATTGAACCATATTTTACTTCTTAATGACAACCATGTATGTCAGATTTTTTAAATTAAAAACACAAAGGTGGTAAAATTTCATTTAAACGAAAAAATCAGTTTTTATGTACGACTTAGTGGTTTCACTATTCACCAAGAATTGATGTTTTTCAGAAAAATACCAAAACTTCACCCTAATCTATATTTGATATTCCTTTGATGGATTTTAAGATTATTTGAAGTGGATTTATTATGATAAAAACTTATATATTTTATTGAAGATTTTGTGATTTGTTTGACTGTGGATGTTTTATTTTTATACCATTCATGGTTTATGGAGAAAGTATTGACATTTCATATGCTAGTTTTAATACGAATGTTTATGTTATGTTTAAACATATTCATATGAGGAATGCATTGGACTTAATATGTGACGGGTGGAGCCTGCAATATCTCCTCGATTCATCGGTAGTTCTAATTAGACAAACTAGTGTCTTGGCACAAGGCCTTGACAAAATCTTATTTTTAGTCTTTGCACAAGCCCTTGGATATGTGGTTATGATAGTCCGACATTATGCATTCCATCATTTTGAAAGTGGTTATTTATATTTCATGTGATTATTCGATTAGTAGAATATCCATGTGAATAAGTAAATGGAATTATTTCATTTTATTTATACCATATTATGTTGAAGTTAAAGTTTAAAAGGCTTTTGTTTTAGTTATACATTACCTTAAATGTTTATTCCTATTTATGAATGTTTCTGCTATATTGTTATCCTTACTGGGCATTTGATCTCACCCCTTTATATGTTTTACTTTTCCCAGGATGTGAAGAAGTATTTTATGAATGACCTGCAGGGATGGTATGAGGGGATAAGAGTGTGGAATATGGAGACTATATAATTGTAGTTCTCATTTTATGATGTAATGTAAACTTTATGAATGCATCTAGTTATTTCAAGGCTACTAAACTAATCAGTATTTCGATAATTGATCATTCTTTTCATCATGCCAATGTTATGTAATAATGCATCGACTCTGGGTAACTGGGGTCGGAGCATTACAGTTGGTATCAGAGTATGTTTAGTACAATCCTTGGATGCTAGATTTAATAAAATCTGATTAGAGCATGTAGACCTAAGATGAACATTGAGGATTAGTGTAGAAGAACTTCCTAGAATTTTGGTATTGTAGAGATTTTTTGAGTTTTCTGAGCAATACATCCCTGTCTGGATACGAGCCGGTAGAGGCGGCTCTGGCACAAATGTACCTAGGGGTAAAACCCGAAAACACCGCTTTGAGCTAGACTCGAACAGGAACCGGTGCATGACAACAGGCCTTGCTGCACTCTTGGTTACGACACTCCCAGGGGATATGCTTAGGATAACTCTCATTTTCATTACAAATCATTATGAAGGGTTTATGAGTATATACTTCTCAAAGAAAACATTTTTATGATTATGGATTATATCCGTAAAGAGTTCAGTTTATGTTAAGTGTTTTATAAGTATGTAATTATGTATTTTGATTCATAAACTGATCTAGTTTATGCCATTTTATTAAAAATGGCGCCTAGTGGAAGAAATGGAAACTGTATCAATGCACGCACTCCATGAAGGGATTATCGTCCTGCTCAAGATAATTATAGTGGAGCTAGTGATGCAACTGGTGCCGATCAACTAATCACCATACTGGGATAACTCACTCAAGTTATGAATAATAACCTTACCGGTATGGAGCACCCTGATCCGCAGTATGGAGGATCAATGTTACATCGCTTAATGAGGCAACAACCACCAATGTTCAATGGGATTACAAATCCCTTAGTAGCTGAGAAATGGATAAATTCCCTAGAGAGAATATTTCAGGCTTTAGGGAGTAGTGAAAGGTAAAATGTTACCATGGCAGTTTACCGCCTCACTGGAGATGCTGATCAATGGTGGTCATTGATTCAAAACACGAAGGAAGATGATGATGTATCAAATATGGAATAGAGGGGGTTCAAAGATCTGTTTTTAGAAAAATACTTTCCTCGTGACCATCAAGCAGATATGGAAAGACACTTTCTCAGTCTAAGACAAAAGGAGGATGAGAATGTCGCAAAGTATGAGGCTAACTTTACAAGGTTAGGAAGGTATGCTGGAGATTATATACGTAACCCAAGAAGTAAGATTGATCATTTCATTGATGGGTTAAAACCATTTCTCCGTCGAGCATTAGTCTCATAATCCTTCTCGTCCTACGAAGACATTGTCTCATGTGCTATCAAGACAGAGAAAGAATTCTCTAAGTCATATGACTTTAAAAGAAAGCAAGAGAAAAGAAGATATGCTGATAAATGTGAGAATGGAAATAAAGGGAAGAAGGGAAAATTTGAATATCCATCCTACAGTAAATGTGGGAACAAACACCCTGGTAATTTCTTAAAAGGAACGGGAGTCTGTTACAAGTATGGTGAAAAAGGCCACCAAGATCATGATTGCAAGGGGAAGAAGGATGCTACCGATGTCCAATTCTACAATTGCAGGGAGATGGGACATTATGCAAATGAATTTCCTAAGAGTTAGGGGAACTTACCTCAGAAAAGGACAAGGGATCAAGGCCAAGATTATGTTATCACTACTGCTGAGGTAGAAGATCTAAAAGACGTGGTTGCAGGTAATTTAATGGGTTTTCAAGGTTAGAAAATGCATTATTTGATTCTGGATCATCGCATTGTTTCATATATTCCTAGTTTGCTATGAAAATTAGAATTTTCCAATTTAATTTAACAAGGGATTTGTCAGTTTACACTCCTAAGGGAAGTATCATTGCAACCAAGTTTTGTGAATCAGTCCCCATTAAGGCACAAAAATGTTCTTTATCTGCTGATCTCATCGTCATGCCTATGATTAAATTTGATATAATCCTCGGTATGGATTGGTGTTCGGACCATGATGCGAAGATTTATTGTAAGAAGAAGGAGGTTATAATTTTTGATGACGATGATAAGGAACACCTTATCTTTAGAGAAGAATCGTCACCACCTAATTCTTATATAGATCCACCCCCAGCAGCTCAACTAAATTCAATTATTGGGGAGGAAGTGAATGAAATGACTATGGGTGAGGAAAGGAATGTTCAAAGATAGGATGTACCTGTTGTGAAAGAATATGTAGATGTGTTTCCGGACGATTTACCTGGACATCCTGCAGAATGAGAAGTTGAGTTTTCCATTGATTTAATTCCTGGATCAAGGCCTATATCGAAGACCCCATATAGAATGGCCACTGTAGAATTAGTAGAACTAAAGAAACAACTAGAAAAATTTAGTAATAAGGGATTTATTCACCCTAGTGTTTCTCCATGGGGAGCCTCTGTTCTTTTTGTTAAAAAGAAAGATGGATCTATGAGGTTATGTATTGAATATAGGGAGATCAATGATATAAAAATAAAGAGAAAGTATCCCCTACCTCGCATTGATGATTTATTTGACCAACTGCCTGGAGCTCAATAATTTTCAAAGATTGACCGTCGATCTGGATACCATCAGTTGTGTGTGATGAAAGAAGACATTCCGAAGACAACATTTCGAACCAAGTACGGGCATTACAAGTTTACAGTAATCCCTTTTGGATTGACTAATGAACCCTCTGTATTCATGGATCTGATGAATCGAGTTTTCAAGGAATATCTCGATGAATTTTTGGTGGTATTTATTGATGATATCTTGGTATACTCCAAAATTTACAAAGATCATGAAAATCACTTGCGCATTATATTTAAGACTCTTATAAGACATGAATTATATGGGAAGTTTAGAAAGTGTGAATTATGGCTTCATGATATTTCTTTTTTTGGCCATATTGTCTCTAAGGATGGAATTTCCATTGATCCTTCTAAGACCAAGGCAATCCATGAATGGCCTGAACCGACGAGTATAACTAAGGTATATAGTTTTATTTGATTAGCAGGTTATTGTTGACGTTTCGTCCAGATTTTTGCGTGGTTGGAGAACCCATTAACAAAGCTCACAAGTAAAGGGGTTAAATTTGTTTGTAAAAAAGAGTGTGAATAATGTTTTGAAGAACTGAAGAGAAGATTAGTCAATGCTCCTATAATGACTCTATCATCGGGGAATGATGGGTTTGTTATTTATAGTGATGTATCAAAGAAAGGACTTGGTTGTGTCCATATGTAGAATGAGAGGGTTATTGCCTATGCATCACGATAGTTAAAAATTCATGAATAAAACTATCCTACTCATGATCTCGAGTTAGAAGCTGTGACATTTTCATTGAATATCTGGAGGCACTACCTCTATGGTGAAAAATGTGAGATTTATACAGATCACAAGAGTTTGAAGTATATTTTCTCACAAAAAGAACTCAACATGAGGAAATGGAGATGGATTAAATTACTCAAGGATTATGATTGTACGATACACTACCACATGGGGAAAGAAAACAAGGTGGCAGATGCTTTGAGCCGAAAAGATCATGGACTTTTGAACAATATGGGAATTGAAAGGGATCCAATTTTCATGGATCTAGTGAAGATGGACATGCGAATAACCAGGGAAGGTGAAACATCAATGATTTTTCTAATGGTTTCCAAACCATATTTACTATAAAGGATTAAGTGTTCTCAGACCGATGATGATGAATTTCGAAAGAAGATTAAATCTGTGAATGAAGGGAGATTGAGAGACTTTGTGTATGAAGAAGGAATTTTGAAATTAGGGAAGAGACTTTGTGTTCCCGATATACCTGATCTAAAAAGGGAATTTCTAGATGACGCTCATAGTTCCAATTTCATTATACACCACGGGAGAACCAAAATATATAGATATTTGAAGGAACATTTTTGGTCAGACAACATGAAGAGGGAGATTGCTGATTTTGTGTCAAGATGTATGGTTTGTCAACAAGTGAAAGCTAGAAGGAAACAACCTGGTGGAGTATTGCAACCTCTTCCCATAACTAAGTGGAAATTGGATAATATCATGATGGACTTTGTCATGGGACTACCAAAGACTCCAAGACGAAATGATGCAATATGGGTTATTGTTGATCGTCTTACCATGTCAGCACATTTTCTTGCTATAAGAGAAGATCTAACACTAGAACGTCTAGGAAGACTATATATTGAGGTTGTTGTGAGACTTCATGGAATACCCCTATCGATTATTTCTGATCGTTATCCCCATTTTACTTCAAGATTCTGGAAAAGTCTTCAGAAAGCCTTGGATACTGAACTTTGTTTGAGCACTACTTACCACCCTCAAACAGATGGAAAATCTGAATGAACTATTAAAACCTTATAAGACATGTTGAGATCCTTCTCACTTGACTTTCAGGGTATGTTGGATCAATATTTACCTCTGGTATAATTTTCCTATAATAATAGCTTTCATTCAAGTATTCAGATGGAACCATATGAAGGGTTATATGGAAAGAGATGTCGCACACCAACCTGTTGGGATGAGGTTGGTGAAAGAAAACATGTAGGCCCAGAACTGGTGGAGGAAACAATGGAAGAGGTGAAGGTAATCCAAAACCACACCAAAACAGCTCAAAGTAGGGAGAAGAGCTATGCCGATAATCGAAGGAAGGATTTGGAATTTCAAGTTAGTGATCATGTTTTCCGGAAGGTATCTCCATGGAAGGGAGTCATATGTTTGGTAAGAAAGGTAAATTGAGTCCCAAGTACATCGGACCTTTCGGAATTCTAGAACGAATTGGGGTTGTAGCTTACCGAATGGCAATGCCGCCAAGTCTCTCCAAAGTTCACGATGTGTTCTACGTATCTCTGTTGAGGAAATACATGTCGGATCCAACACATGTACTCACCTATGAAGAATTATAATTCAAACCCGATCTGTCTTATTGCAAAGAGCCCATCAGGATTTTTGATACGAGAGAACAAGTGCTGAGAAACTGGACGACTCGTCTGGTAAAATTTCTATGGAGAAACCATAAGATGGAAGAGGCAACGTGGGAACCCGAGGAACTTATGATGAAGAACCACCCGAGTCTCTTCATGCGGTAGTATTCTAGAAATTTCGAGGACAAAATTATTTGAAGGAGGAGAGAATGTAGCACCCCAAGCTTCTACGGTACGCTTCTCTTTGAATAATGCAATAGCGTGTGTTGTACGCAACATCGAGTTCTAACACACCACAACCAATCAAACTAGTCGTTTTGAATAATAATACCTACTTTTGAAAATTTTAGAAATTTTATCTCTCAAAATGGACTTCATTTTTGGATTCATAGTATCGAATTTAGCCTAAGGTGAAATTTTGGTACTTTTCGGATAACTTTAATATTTTGATGAATAGTGAAAATTACTAAATTTTAATTTAAAACAAATTTTTTAATCAAAATAATTTATAGTGATAAATTATGAATTTGAGTAGTTTTAAAGTATATTTAGAATATATTTTTACCAATTAATACAATGTCGGTCATTGGACATAATTTCACAATTTAACTGGACATAAACAAGTATCAATCTTTTGATAGTTATTATATCTCAAAAACACGCTTTTTGTTTTGACATCAGGAATTAATTTTAAATTAATTTCTTCCACTTCTGTGTTTTGAATTTGGAAAAATGGATTCCATATTTGGAATCAGGATGTCCAAATTGTGTAAATAGGTAACTTTTATTTTTATACATTTTGAATAATTATTTCGGTAAATATTTTATTTTCCATGGTTAAAGGGTAAATCCAGTAAATAAGGGTTAAAAAATAATATTATAATAATACTAAATTACCCTAAAACGTGTCCTAACATTATTGGTGGATACATATCCGACAATGGGCATCATTGGGTCGATTTTGGGACACCATGGATCCACTTGTAAGTGATAGGGACACTTTATTTTAATTAAGTTAAAATAAATACAAAAATGACCTAAGCATATATCTTTTAGAAAATATTTTTTTACATAGGGTTATATATGTTCTATTTTAGACTATAAATATTCATTAGAAAGATAAAAATATTTCCTACATAATGGTATTATATTTATAATTGTTAGACATTATATAATTTAATTTATTTATGAGAAAATGTTGATCCAGTAATTACATAATTAATGAACAATTAGAATAATTGATTTTATAAATACCCAAATAAATGTAATTTGAGCCTTTTTATAAATAAACATAATTTTATAGGATAATATTAAATTTTAGGAATGATTTAATTAACTTTTTTCGAAGTAATAATTCTGTTATAATTTTTACAAAAATCAATTATTGAATAGTGTCAAAATTGACATACAAGAGTTTTTAAAACAAATATTATATTATTGATTTATATTCAATTTCTAAAAATCTAAGGTTCTTCCAGGAGACTTATATAATTATAGGTGTATCATTAATGGACCACTTGGGGGCCGCGTGGATGTATATAGTACATTTATTAACCATATAACATAAAAATACAAAGAGACATTGTAAAAGTGAAACTAATTAACTAAGAGTTAATACATAAAGATAAGGTTAATATAGTAACCCAAACTTGTATAAATCTTATTGGTTGAGTGGTTTTCGACCTATCCCCACCTTAAACATTAAATAATACACTTTTGAGCCCTTATAAACTGAATATGAATTTATTATAAAATAATATTTCTAGCTTTTCCAAAGGTGCCCCCCACCCCTCTTATATAAGGGCACTCCCCCATCTTATTAATTCACACCTTCAAAAGCCTTTTGGTTTGGCCAACCCCTACCCAAAAACTCTCTAAACTTACTTCAATTAATCCTAGATGCGTTCCTTTAGTCATAAATCCAACCTAAGTAGCCCTTTTGATCAAATCAAAAGGATGAACCCGAAGAAGAGGTAATGATTTCACCACCCTTTTTCACGTTCCTTTCTTCATCCACTTCTTGTTTCTTTGTTATTACCATTCTAAAATAATAAATCCAGTATATTATATATACTTTGATGTTATTATAAACATGGTACAACCATATTCAGTATTCTATCCATCCTTTGAATGACATGTCACCATACGTGCGTACGTACGGCTTACCGTCTCCACGTCATGGTGTAATTGTTATTCAATAAATTATTATTTGGATGGGTATAATAATTATGTGTAATTCATGTAAATAATAAATATAACATGATAATTATTCTGTATATATGATATAATATCCAATTATATATTATTTTAATATCAAAAGAATGATATTTTCGCTCGTGCGTACGTACGGACTACCGTCTCCACGAACGCAATGAGATTCATTCCCCATCGTATCCATTCAAGACTAATTCTCATTAGATGATTAATAATTGTATATAAGGAATTGATATAATTCTGGATATTAATAAGATACAACCTATCCATGACAAACACGTCTTACGTAACAAAACATATAATATAAAACGAGTAAGTTAACACCCGAAACAATGAGAATACTAAGATATTATTAACAAATCAATATTAAAAGATCATATATGATTTCATATTAATGTATATGATTCTAGTATAATTTAATAACAATTATTTCACCATTATAAAGGAGTTTAACCTACCCCCAACCATGGAAAATTACAAGGTAAGGGTTTATTTCTCAATCTCTTCATTATCCGAGGTTGTTTATACGTAATAATCTACTGGGATCTCTTTATCATCCACATCGATGTTTCTTAAAAATGTATTTCAAAACATTTTTTAATATTTACTAGAATATGGGTTAAATTAATTTATAACCTTTTTGACTTTTATAAGTGGTTTATAAAGGAATCTTTCAGTCTTTTCCAAACAATGTCCTTTTAACCTTTTTGACAGAATTAAGGTAAGAATGTTTTTTAACTTATACGGCGGGTGTGACTATTTCCTGCCATTATAAAATCTTCGAAGCTTCCCTTAAAAGAATATAAAATCTTTTTTAAAGTAAATGTTTTATTTTTTAGTTATGTGAATTTTAAATTATTTCAAAAAACGTGATATTTCTCTCAAATAGTTTTTATTTTTTATGATACAAACTTCCATATTATATTGAAGATTTTGTGATTTGTTTGACTGTGGATGTGTTATTTTATACCATTCATGGTTTATGGAGAAAGTATTTACATTTCGTATGCTAGCTTTAATAAGAATGTTTATGTTATGTTTAAACCTTCTCATATGAGGAATGCATTGGACTTAATATGTGACGGGTGGAGCTTGCTATAGCTCCTCGATGCATCGGTAGGTCTCATGAGACAAACTAGTGTCTTGGTACAAGGCATTGACAAAATCATATTTGTAGTTTTGGCACAAGGCCTTGGATATGTGGTTATGATTGTCTCGAATTATGCATTCCATCATTATGAATGTGGTTATTGATATTTCATGTGATTATTTGATTAGTAGAATTTCTATGTGAATAAGTAAATGGAATTATTTCATTTTATTTCTTCCATATTATGTTGAAGTTCAAGTTTAAAAGGATTTTTTTAGTTATATATTGCCTTAAATGTTTATTCCTATTTTTGAAGGTTTCTGCTATATTGTTATCCTTACTGAGCATTTGAGCTCACCCCTTTCTATGTTTTATTTTTCCTAGGATGTGAAGAAGTATTTTATGAATGACATAGAGGGATAGTATGAGGGGATAAGAGTGTGGACTATGGAGACTATATTGTTGTAGTTTTAATTTTATGATGCAATTTAAACTTTATGAATGTATCTAGTTATTCCAAGGATACTAAACTAATCGGTCTTTCAAGACTTGATCTTTATTGTGATCAAGCCAATGTTATGTTATAAGCCACCTACTCTAGGTAACTAGGGTCGGGGCGTTACAGTATGTGTAAATGTGGGTGGAATAGAATCCATTTTTAGGAAAAAATACTCGACATGTAATTAAAAATATAAAAAATTTCATATGTATCCAATTAATAATTCCAAGACTAATCATCAGTGACCATGATAATCCCTTCAATAATTCTATGTTTTAGAATCTAATAAATCATTGTGAATATTTATATTAAATGAGAAATCCCTAACATCCATATACCAATACCTAAGATGAAATTTAAAACTAATATATCATAATATAGTTAATGAAAATTTTGAACATATCTATAAAATATTGGGCCTCCATACATTATGAATAAATCTTGGCATATAGGAGAGCATATAAAACACCGATTGGAATGTCCCCATACCACTTAGTTATTGAAAAACCATGTCACATAACTATAGAGTTAGAACATAAAGCTGATTGGGTCTTGAAAATAGAGAACAAGGATTTTAAAATTTCCCATGAAAATGAAATTAACATAGATGAATGAACTAGATGACATAAGGATATAAGTGTATGATAATTATATAATCTATAAAAAGAAAAACCTAGTCTTCCATGATAATAGAATCCACTAATAAATCTTTTCACTATGTGACAAAATCCTTCTCTTTAAATAAAATATTAAGGTTAAATAAGTAAAACTTAAATTGAAGAGGAAATTACATTCAAAATAATGATTTTATATCCCCATGATGTAATTGAAATATTTTATGGAATGATTCCTCAATTTATGGTAAATGTGAAATATCATAAACTATTTCACACTTTAGATATGATAATAAACAAGAAAAACTTAGAATTATATGATTTTGGTTTACTAAACCTTACTTTGTGGGTGTTTTTGATGAATATTACTCTTTAAAAATGAAGTAGTGATAATGATATAGATTCCAAATGACATGCGTCTATGCTATTAGATGAAATCAATAAAAATGAATCATGATATGTGATAGAGGTATAAAAGGAATAAATTAAAATTACATCATGAGTGGTTTCTTAATGAAAAATTAAGGATGATGAAACTCAATAATATATATTTAGAATTGGAGGACACTACTATAATAAAGGGAAATAATCAAAGGAATTCCATGGTAATAGACTAAAAATATTGAGTTACATCCATTCATCAGAATAAAGATAGTAAACATACTGCTTAATGGGTGGTAATCCATCATTAGTTTCTTTCCATAATTATGGTTTTTAGGTTTTTTAAGAATTAGAATAACATATGTGTTTTTTTAAACATTTATCATACTACTTTTGTGTATTTTATATCCTATATATTGTTTTTCAACAACATGATTCATCTCATTTTGTGTTAAATTTATCACAAGAAAAATTTTTATTTTCTCACTATTAACTATGTGTAGGTATATAATATATGGATATTAATGGGATACAAATATCAACTCTGATTATATATATATAATTAAATAGGTAAGTGTTATATATATTTTTATTTTATCTATACTTATAAAAACACGATGTAAAATAATTTAATTGAATAAAAAACAATCATCCATGTCATCTTAAAATCGACATGTAAACTATTTGTACTTATATATTAACATTGTTAGAGAAATTAAAATTTTTACTTATTGATAATCTAAGAAAAGTATTCCTAGTTGAATTGGGTTTCTTATTTAAACCACTATTTTATATAATTGTTGACATTTCCATGCTTTGAAAGAAAATTTGGAAACCTGTTCATTATTTAGATTGTTATTTTCTCTCACATTAAATTTTACTATCTAGATTCATATTTCTATACTCGAGAGGATTATTTCACCTTTTTAAATAAATTTTTATTTCTAATTTACCTAATGGAATCTCAATTATTATATTTCTTCCCATAACTTTTGGGGGTTTTCCATCAAAACAATAAGAATTATGAAAGTTGCATTGAAATGACTAAGAGATTTGTTTTTTTATTTATCACCATTATACCATTTCTCAACACTTAAATTTTATCTATTTTATAAAATTTATAATACATAAAAAATACTTTTTAGTATGATCTCATAATTTATATCATTCCCTACAAATATCTTAATTATTTTCGTACTTATTTTCAATCAAAGTGTAAGGGAGAGAGACATTCATTATGAGGGTTAAGTTATGGATAATGAGTCATTTGATGCATGTTATAATTCCCAAAAACACCATGGAAACATGATAGTTCCTGGTTCAATGGTGAACTATAATACATTGATATTTTAAAATAATACTATGTCTTGTAGAATATGCAACACCAAACACTAAGACTAAACGAACCACGTCATATTATCTAAATATGTTGTTCATAACATAGAATTTAAATTAAAGGGTAATAATATGAAAAACATTTATTAAATATATATATAAATGATTTAATCAATATATATTTATTTATAAATTATAAAAAAATAAGAACTCATTTTTTAATGAGAACATTTTTTTTCAAAAATGATTTTTATTTATTTTTGTGAGAAAATATTATAATTAATTATGAAATATTTTGAAAATATTATTTTATAAAATAAAATAATATGGTAAATAATAATACATATATTAAATTGGGTTTAATTTTTTTTTGAAAATATTAATTTTTTCAGTGAATAGTGAAAAACAACAATTTTTTTGAAAAATTTCATTTCTTTTATTAATATAAATAACATAAAATTAAAATTATTAATTTAATTTTATTTAAAATTAAAATAAATATTATTTAATTATATTTAATCCAATTAATTACATTTAAATAACCTTTATATTGTATTTTAGTATAAGTTTATTTTTAGGCTTTAAACTTATTTTTTTTAAAAAAATTTAAAGTACATAATGCTCCTTTATTTTAATTAATTAAAATTAGCCATGATGAGGAATGTTTTAAAAAATATATATTATATGTCTATAAATATTATTTTAAATTCATATAATTATGAATTTAGTCATAAAGTTGATATAAGACCATCTGTTGCTTGAAAAATGCATTTCTTGAAAAACTGTTTTTTGACACGTTTTACAGGTTTAATTTTAAATTTCACTCTAAATATTATATGATATTAATTTCATTAAATGGGTTTATTTATTTTAATCTTAATAATTAATATTATTTGATAAGTTTAACTTAATGTTTTGTCCCAATGAATAGTAAAAGTAGTAAAAAACTACTTACTGTGGTGAAAAACTAAAATAGTAAAAAGAGAGTAACCCTAGATGTAAAAAGAATAACATGTTTATAAGAAGTTTATTTTTGAATATTTTATGTTTTTATTGACCATATAACCCATATAATCAATTATTTATCAATTTTATATGAACATGGCTTGAGAGTGACTTTCTATTATTTAATAGTTTTGGGTATTTACAAAATGCCACTTACTCTCACTTATAAAATGGAACCTCCTTTCATCCCCCATAGAAACACAAAAACACTTGTATTTTAGAAAATAACTGACCAAATAAATTTCTTCATTCCAAAAAATTATATATCTTATAATCCTTTTTTATCAAAATAATGATCTAGGAAGGATTTTGGTATAATCATAAAGTGGTGGTCCAAAGAGGTGGTATCATTCTTAACCGATCATCTTTGTTTAAATTATTTTTACACCTCCTTAAAAATTTATTAAAAATTATGAAAAAATAACATATTTATATTACGTATTTTTATTATTATTTTAATTTAATATCATTATCCCCTCTCCTCTTCCAACAAATGGGAAGCGAAACCATCGTTAATGGTTACAGTAGACTACTGCATCACAAACCGATGTAATTCATTTTCCTTCATCACCTCTCACATATGTTCAAGATGATAGATTTTATCTATATATATGATATTACTAAAATATTAATCATTCATAAAAATTAATACATCATATATCTTATTACCTTAATTTTCATTGAAAAATGATAACGTATTTTGTGTGTACGACAAATTACCACCTTGCAAAGACATTTGATTCATTTTTTATTACCAAATTAAATTCATGGTATATGTAATTATATTTAAAGAAATAATAAGATATTTATGATATTTTTATCATTATATAAAAATAAAATTATACTTACCCTATTTTCATCATGATTTTTGAAAAATGTAAATGTTACTCATGTGTACATAGTACCTACCATCGCCATGATTGTAACATAATTCATTTTTCATAACCATGATTCATGGTTATTTTTAAAATTATAATTCTTTATAAAACTTATAATTATTTCATTATTATTATTTGTTATATTATGGAATAATGAACCCTTTGACCATGTTCAACACACGGATTCCCTTTTGAAAATATTAAATAACCATCCTCAAAACACCCGACATAGACATAACTAATTGAGTAATTAAATAAATGATAAAAAATGATTAAAATGGTTTATTTATAAGGAATTAAAAATGGAAATTATTATAATGAAAAAATCAATTTATATATGTTTATTTTATAAGGGATAAAAGACATATACGACAATTTCTAGATTTGAGGTAAGGGCTTCGTCTCAAAACATCCTTGTTTGTGACACATGTTCATTTATGCTACTATTTTATTTTAAATTGTTTATATAATTTCACATTATATATTATATAATGAATAAATTTTACATAATTATATTTTATGATACAATTCATATACTTAATTTATGGGATTTATGATTCACTGGTTACCAAAAAGATAAGTGTTTATGTTTTAATCACATTTTAATTGGGTTTTTTATACTAAAATTAATGTTCTGTGAAATTATTTAATCAATTTATAATAGAAAAATTTTATTTCTTTGTCATATTGTTATTCTCAAAATTTTCAAGTAATAGTGCCTCTTCTCCCTCTTTGGTACTTACCAGTATTGAGAAAATATTTTATGAAAAGGTGACATCATTTATTTCTTTTCTCGAAAATAATTTTTCTTCCATATCAATGTTTTCTATTTTTTTTAAAAATATTTTTAACAACGAAAAAAATTATTTATAAAATAAATTTTATCCCAATTTTTAATTTTACAAGGCAGTTTTAATGTAATATTCTTTTCATTTTATGAATGGGTCACTTTTTTAACCCTTTTTACAATGGTGTGAAAAAAATATTTCTTTTAACATACACCAAATATATATAATCACCTGATATCATGACCAATAAAATATTTTAAGCTTACATTATATGTTTCTATAGTTATTTTTAAGGAAATTTTTGTAGTATAATAATTTAGAAATTTTTATATTTTAAATAAGTAATTTAAATGTTAAAAGGGAATTTTTCTCATTAAATATTCAATTTATTGTTTTCTATACATTTTCATCAATGAAAAAATACATTGATATTATGGATTTATTCTAATATATATATATATATATATATCACATGTATTTCTTGCGTATTCTCCCTTGCATTAATGGGGTAATACATTCCTTATGTTCATCTCTCAAATGACATCATTATGAAATTTATTTTGATTATGATATGAGATAAGATTAGTCAACCAATTTATTTTCATGGGTAAATCATTTTTTATACCTTATTATTTATTTAATTATTATGATACACATAATCATAAAAACATTATAATGGGTGAGACCATATTGTGATATAATGAATTGGGTAATTGTTTTAGTCTCATGAGTCAACATGTATGGGATTTGGGTGTAAACCTAATATGATATGGGACTTTTTACACCATATGATATTGTCTGGGTAGTTATCCTTTACTCAAGTTTATATCGTGTTATATGTTGTCGCCACATTTCATATAATTACATGATCTTGTGATATCATGTTCTCTATGTTATTACCCCATGTTATTAACATTAAGAATTCTTTTTTATGATGTCATGTTATACCATTGACTCACATGATATATTTCCATGTCATGTTTATTCCCTTTATAAGATTTTAGCTCACCCATTTTTTATATGTATTCCACAGATTATCCCATGTAGATTTTGGAGCAGTAAAGGATATGTAAGCTCATTATAGAGAATAAAATAATAATGTTTTATTTTATCCTCACATTGATGTATTTTGAACCTATTCTTCTAATGACTCTAGGACTCATGATCTTTTGATCGAAATTAATAGATGATTATATAAAAAGAACATGTAATAATATTTTTAAAAGGATTGGGTCTTTATATGAACCACATTAACATAGACACACCTCCTCGTATGCCAAATGATACAAACTAGCAGTGAGGGTCTATGGGCTGATAGTGGGGAGAATATACACAATATATTTAATAATAATAATAACACCTAAACAAAATATAAGGGGAAAATATTAATTGGAACCAATAAATAAATATATGCATACAACCAATTTTATTAACATTTAACATGTTATTTACTTTAAATAGAAGTAAAAAAGATCTCTCATGGTCGAACCATATATGTACATGTTCAAAATAGCCAAAATAAGGAATCATCTTGACACTAAGGAATAACCTAGTTCATCTTCTAAAAACCCAAATCTATCTTGTACACCATTTACATGGCCTAACATACTAAACTCGTTACATTGATACTTTAACCTTATCTATAATAAAAAACTATATTGTATGAATAAATCCCAGAGCACCTGTGCTGGTTGTGAGTACAAACTTAGTAATCCATCAATAATATTTCCACTAAAATACATCCTTACATATAACAGTGTATGTAAAAATGTAATAAACCAAAATCAATCGTATCACAAAACCCTCTCCCATTTAGCTCAACATCCAGAAGTGACCCTTTAACAACCTCATCCTGTGCTTGAGTGGAATGATATATCCATGATCTATCATATCAGAAGGGACCCTGGACTTATTACTAATCTTGTATCCCATGGTGTCACATTAAAACCACAATCACATAACCACCCAATGCTATATTGATGCCACAAGGAACAACAACAATTCTTATCGAATGTTATATGGACTTCCACATTCTATACCATTTTCAGAAAATAACCCAACAACCCCAAATAAAATTGAAATACATCATTCCCATGTCCTAACTCAATGACCAAAATATAATGGAGAGACTTATCCCTAATATTGTGGTCTGAAATACCATATATTTTGTCTTTTTTAGTGAGAATCACTTCCACATAGATGGCCAAAACCATCCCTATTATAGTTAATCTATGGTGGCCTCCACCCACAATGAGTGGTCAACACTACCTAATGGGTAATAAATTGTGTTCACATGAACCCAATCGATCAATTTTATAACCATGGTGAGTGACATACCCAGTGTCCAAGGCCACACTATCAATGAAGCTTTGTCACCACCTATGAAACACAACACCCAACCCTGAAAAATTTCAACAACATCCACATTACCCCATGAACCATGTCACCCCACACCCAGGGATAAACAACAAACACAACCACATGGGTAACACCCAAAACATTACAATAAAACAGTATCCTATCTCACATAATTTAAACAATTTCCATAACTAGTGTCATCTTTCCCAACCATTCATAGATTCACATATCAAATCTTCTATTCCTTATCAGGCTCAAACACACTATTTCACAGATGCGACCACCCTTCAATATATCCTATGAATAATAAAAATCCTAAAGTATTTATAATTGATATCACCTGAACCACCCTACACATGTATTTTTACTACATATAACATAAAATACATATAACATATAAATAATTTAGTTACCACATACCTAGAGTTTGCAGGACACCACTTGTTAACAATCATCAGATAGTTCTACTTTAATTATATGTTTTTGACAAACCATACAAAATTTATAAAATTAGGGTTTTTTCTTCATGGGATGAAGGTATAGTGTGAAGTATAAACATTTTTACCCAATATACTATTATAATTACCCATTTATCACTCTTTCTTTGGATGATATGAGATTCCTACAAGAAACAAAGGAGATCTCACTTGTGGTAGAAAAGAGGTCTAAGAACCTTATTCTGGAAAATTTACACATGTTCATGTCATAAATCACCCAAAGAATCCCTTAAATAATTTTTTTAATATTTATTTAATATATGTAAGGTTCTTTTAAAACTATTAATTTAATCCAAAATTTAAAAAATGAAAAATATCATACTATGTCTAGAAATATCTTACTCGATTCTGAATCCATCTATTCTTCCATAGATGTCATACTAGAAGCATTTTATTAGAAATTTGAAACTTGGAATTGTGTTTCTAGAATAAATATCTTACAAGAAGTATAAGACTATAAATATATTATTAATGTAGTTATTTCATCACAAAAATCATACTGGAAGTATATTATTAAAAATATATTTTTATAATAGTAATTCCAGCACAAGTCACTTATTATAATAGTGATTCTAGCAGAAGTATCTAACTCAAACAGTGATTCCAGATCAATTATATTTCTAGCAATGTGATTCCAATACAACTATATTACTATAATAGTGATCCCAGTACAAGTATTAATGTACTCTAGTGTTATTATGTATATTTTATTTGTTTATTATCAAACTATTTTAGGTTTTTGGAGTTTTTAGACCATTAATTGTGATTTTTATGTTATATAGGTGTCACACGACTTGAGAACGTATAGTAGAAACTATGAAACAAGAATTTATGGGGTAAAATAGTTATTGAAAATGTGTTTCTCATGGTTTTTGAATAGTTTTACAAACTATGTAACTCAGTTTCAAATAAGGAGTTGGATGGCTTGTTTGGAACATGGTCAGGAGAAGATTTTTAGACCAACCCTAGAGGTTTGAATATCTAGTATAGTGGAAACCAAATAGTTTATACAAGGTTTACCAAATTTTGTTGTTGAACATGAGATATTCCTAGTCTTTACTTTTTTTTTGAAATTCCAATGTTTCACTATTTTCGAGGGAAACTCTGACACACTCTCTTATCTCTGACAGTTCAGTGTGAATGTCAATGCAGACATGTTTTATAAAGGTAGGTGGTCACCATGGATTCATATCAATGAAACTTTGGATTTTCCATTGGTATTGAGGATGAGAGGTTAGGCTCATCCCACCTTGGGGGGGGGATTATTTCTAACTATGATACTATCTTATATATTTAAGATGTATCCCATGAATCATTCCCATATCCTAGTGTGGAAACGTTACCTCTGTTCAAATGATATGATCTAAATAATGTGGAATTGTAAATCCCACTTTTTATTATGTTTTTTACATCATTCACTTATTATTTCAGGATTATTTGGTGTATAGTTTACTATCTAGGATCTCTGGAGTTTATCTTTGTATAGGGAGGTGGTAGATATTGTGGAAATGTGATTGGGCCCCTGATAGGGCTTCAAACATATCCCTATAAAGGGAATAAGAATCCACATAGTTCTATGAAAAAATAATATAATATATCCTACCTTTTAAGTCATGTGATAGGGAATTATCCATGTAGTTTAACACCATATGGTAAGGAAGACAAGTTCAAAGGGTACTATAAATAGTTTTTGTGGGACTTACACATGAGAGAACCTTTTTGGTTTTCAAGCTTATAGATAACTAAATAGTAGAAGGTATGTATATTCTATGGATTGTCACTAGAGGCATCCCTGTATTTTCAACCAAGATGGGAGATTCTCTTAAAACTCGTCGGCCTAAGGAGGTCCTATACTCATGACATAAGATGTTGAAATCTCAAGTTTAGGATTATACTAAATTAGTGGGTTATGTATGGGGAGACCAAGATAAGTATATATACTCAAGTCATTTTTAGAAACCAATTGGATAATCTAATCTCAAAATTTATATAAGAGAACCAAAAGGAGTATCTATACTCAATGTGAGAAGGGTTATATTATGATCGTCACATAAGAAAAAAGGAATGTTTTTTGATTGTTTGGATTAAACCATAGATAAGTGTTCTACGTATTCTGGTTATCATGAATCAAATCCAATTTTGTTTGAGCGACATATTTTAAAGGTCATATGTGAGGACCGGTCCAGGTAGTTTAACATCGAGTGGTAAGGACGCGCTATATACTATTTAATTTCTTAAAACTCGGATTTTATGGTGATTCCTACAATGAATTTCAATTATGAGAGTAGAATGATCAAATAAACCACAATTCCCATGTGATTCAGGCTTGGTGTTAGAAATAATAGATAAAATATGACTATTATTGTATTAGAGTGAACAAAAAAAGATTTAATGGGGCTAATTCATGTTCTAACCAATAACATTACTAAACTATAAAGTGGCTCGGGTGAGGTCATGGGTGATTATGGATTACACCTAGTAGAAGTCACATTTAAGTATGCATGTGTCATAGAATGGGGGACATCACGAGACTATCCAGAGATAATGAGTTATCAACCTTTTGAGGTACTTTACCTAGTAGGTGATTTAGATGAAGATATGTTTTGGGGTTTACACCTAGTATGAAGCCCATAGATAATTCCTATATCATAAATAGGGTGATAATATGAGAGGTTGTTGGGGAATACACCTTAGCTACCATGGGATTCCTAAACTTGTAAATCATTGTGGTAAAGGTATGTTCTGTGGATTACACATAAGAGGAGGTATGTGTAGGATTATTATGTTGTAAAAGTGGTACTATTGGAGAGATAGTGGGGCTGATATATTAGTTTCCTTAGGATAAATTACATAGTAGTCAAGTCAAGTAAAGGTGTGTTTTAGGGATTACACTTAGGAAGAATCCTAGGAAGGATTAATATATAATAAAATTAGTGAAAATAGGAGAGATAATGGGGCTTACACATTGTATTCCCTAATAAGCATGACCTAGTATATAATTCAAGAAAAGGTAAGTCTCAATTCAAACAATTTGTAGGTTTCCTAGACATGATAACAAGGAGGATTATATCGACATGAGGTAATGATGAAACTGAGAGGAGTATATCAACTCAAGGTGAATGTGAAACCAATAGGATTATATAGAATCATGGTGAATGTGTGGGTCTTAGGGATACATGTTTCCATAAATTAGTTAACATGTTTAGTGACTCATGTAAAGGTTGGGAGAGCTAAGGTATTACACCTAGGAGGATTCCCTTATATAAGTAAACAAAAATGAAAATATAAAATTGAGGTGTTTTATAAAACAATTGGGAATATATCAACTCAAGATTTTTTGGGAATCCATGTGGAGTATCATGAATAAAGAAAATATTTAGGATCTTTTATGTGGTTGAATAATTGAAACCCAATAAAATGTCTGACCAGTATTGCAAAGTTCAAAGTGTATCTCTTGATTTTTCAAGGGGGTCAGTGACAAAAGAAAATAGATTAGGATAATGCATGGGACTTCATCCAATCCAGGATCCCAACTGGGGGGGGGGGAGTATTCCCTATAGTATGGACCAATAGGATGGGGTTTATAATGAGATATTTTAAAGAAGAAGTTTCTCACAACAGATATTCTCATAAGACCCTCACATAGGGACTTCTCATATGAGCCACATGAATGGTTGAAAACATTGTGTTGGCCATATTGGGGTGTTCTATAGAAAAAATCACATAATGGGTGCTCACATAACCCTGTATTATAAAACTAGATGCATAAGGATTTTTCTCTATGAAGGGTATACTTTTTATAGAAATTTACTTATCAAGGGCCTTCATGAGAATACTTCACAAAGGCCATCCTTAGTTTGAAACATGGTAATTTTACCGAATTTTTTATGTCTATGAGTCAAATAATAATCCCTTAGTGTTTCTCAAAATAATACCCATATATGATGTGGGTTCCACTATTTATAGGAAGTTGTAAGTAAATTCCTTCCCAAAATGGATGTTCGTATAGTGATTGAAGTTTGATGAGAATAGAGAAAAAGGATATGTGGTGGGATCAAAATTACTACAGTCAAGACATAAAGGAAAAAAGAGTTCACATATTGATTAAAGTTATATAAAAATAGTGAAACCCCTTTTGTGGTTGGCACAAAATTCCCACCATGGAGATGAAAATGATAAAGGGTTCACATAGGTATTGGAGTGTTATGTGAACAAATAAAAATCCTATGTGGTATGAACAAAATTATAATCAATGAGCTGAAAAAGAAAAAGGGTTTTTATAGTGATTGAAGTGATATGTGAATAGAGAAAAATTCAATGAGATTTATGTGATGTTTTTTTGAATATAATGAAACTATTCATTAGAAAATAAAAAAACTTTATATTAATTTTCCATTTTTTAATTTTTTCTTTCCAAAATGATGAATAACTTCAAAAAGTCTTAAATGATGAGTTATAAGTCTATTTGGGATCTCTAAAAAGTAAAATAATTTCTTGAGGAATGAAATAAACATCTATATAATGTGTGTACACCCTACAATGTTCTTTTTATTTGTCTAATTTTCCAAAAGACTCTAAAATATGGTTTTGGTGGTTTAGAAACCCTTTTTGTTAGATACATATGGTATTAAGGGCATACACCCAAAGGTAGGTTCTCACAACCATGTAATTAGATTTGGAAATGTTTTTATGGATCTATAACCCTAGATGCGTGTGAAACCATGTGGTATATGGAAATACCATTATATTTTCTTTGGGCATAAAGGTAATGTTTTATCAAACTCTACTTATGTCTGTATGAGTACAGATCATGTCCTGGATTCTTTGAAAAAATGAGTGGTATGAATTTTCCAGTGCTAATAAAATAACCCCCTTATAATTGGACTCATTCAAAATTAAATGAATCTAATTTTAAGGCAAATGTTGGAATATTTTATGCATTATTTAACATCTGGTGGAATTACACGTCTGATTCACCAATGAAAGGAATTTTCAAGATGTGTGTTACAACTCAGGGATTATAGGTGTCACTAAGAGGAGAATATTAACATAAGGTGTTTTGGTTTTCAAGAAGAATAATCAACTAGAGGAATTTTTTTTTCAAAAAGTATTTATCTTTAAATATGGTTGGAATATCCTAAATTATAAAATTTTCAAATTTTAAGATAGAATAGGGAGTGGAATTATAGTATATTTTTAGTTGGATCCATGATAGGCGATCTAAATGTCACTTTGTATCCTATGAGAAGCGAAATCAAGCTGCACATTGTCCATAAAAACGATCCCCAATGTAGATCAAGATCTTGTATAGAAAGGTGGGGGATTTAGGATTGGTTAATTGGTGGGGAACTCTATGATGAGGGATCCTATATAAACATAGTTCATACATATGAGAGGGAGAATTTTATTTTAGTGTAGGACTATGGATAAGGGTCTACACAATGATGAATTCTTACAAGGATCTATCTCTCTTGTGAGAAGTTAAGGTTATATAACAAAGAAACCTCTAATAAGTTTTATGGTCATTTAGGATAGACCATATATCATGAAATTTAATGTATTTCAATAGGACTTGGTATCCTCAAATAGTTCATAATGTGAAAATATGTTCTTTAATTTTTTTCGTAGGTTGATAGGTCTAGCGATCATAGCTCACTTTTGGGTAGGGATAGGTAGAATTCCATAAACACTTAATACAATTTTATTTTCACACCAACATTCTCCCAATCCATTAATTGAGAGTGCTAGTGGGTAGGAACATGGATTTTTCTTAGGTTTCCCTTTTTGGATTTTCAGCCTAACATATTTTATGACTTTTTATTTTCTTTAAAATGCTTAAGTTTATCCTAGACTATACAAGATGTATACCTAGAGAACATATACATGAATTTTTCCCATGACTCCTTATGTGTGTTTTCAATGTGGTGAGTATAATATACCTTTACATGGGTATTTTAAGGTCTTTAAAGTTATGCCAATGTAGATGGTACTTATTGTAGAAAAAAATTGACCATAAAGTGTGGTAGTCTGTGTAGTGACATGGGTGAAGAAAACCCGATTTCAATAAGAGACAACTTTCATAGATATAGAGAACCTCAGAGAATAGTGAACATGGATTAGGTTAATAGTGCTGAGACCAAAGGGTTACTGATGATTTAGGAAGAAAAACATTGACCATGTAGCAAGAGAGTCTGCATCAAAACATGGGAAAATAAAACCCAATGTGAATGAAGATCCTATTATTACTATTGAAAACAACCTTAAGGAATCTTTTATGTATTTTAAGTTAATGGTGCTCATACCCAAAGGTTTTTGATGTTTATAGTCAATAAAAATTTACTGCATATTTTTTCCATTTAAATTAACTTAACTTTGAAATAAAATTGGGGCGGGGTAGTGAATATAGTAAGATAAATGAGAAACTTGATGTGAATGGAGAGCCCAATTATGGTATAGAAAATCTCATGGATAAGTACACTTAGTTTAAAGTAATAGATATTGTACATGATGGTTATATCATTTTAGTTCAACCATCTTTGACCTAATGATTTGGTTAGCCTATGTTGAGAGTTTATGGAAGACCCCAATGTGAATGAGATATTGAAGCTATCATAGATTTACCTAGAAAAATGGGGTCATTTAGTTTAAGGTCACAATGGTTGGACCATTATATCTTTTAGTTTAGGGTCAAATAAATATAACTATGTTCTTAATAGGAATGTTCTAAGAGGATAATCACAACTCAAGGAATTTTGGAATTCCATGTGTAGTATCTCAAATTGAGGTATTTAAGACTATAAGGAGTTGTGTTCTCAAATGTGAAGGGGAACTTGATTTGGATGTCATAATATTTCCTTAAAATTGGTCATGATGAAAAAGTGTGTAACATCGAGGATATTTAAATCCACATGAATAGTTGGGTTGTGGAATGTGTAAATCATAACATAATAATGTGTGTATCAAATGGAAAATGGAGACATCTGAGATAAAGTTGATAATTATTAATGGTAGAAACCCATACCACACTCAATTGAGTGATAACACTTGTATTTAAGGGTGACCTTACAATAGAAAGAAAAAACCCCTTATGGGTTACATTATTGTTTTAGATGCAAACTATTCTATTAATTTTCAAATCCTATTAGGGTCTATTGAGATTAGTCACTCACCCCATTACCAATAATTCCATTAAAGGGAGAAGAAATAGGATTAAATGACTAAATGTTATGAGATTAAAGGGTGAGTATATTGACTTAGACAATACTGGTTTTAACTCAATTATATATCAGAGATATAAATTAGTTACTTGGTAAACATAAATATTCATGAAGGGTTTGAGAACCCAAAAGGATACAAATTTTTTTTATTGAAGAAATTATCAAAGAGAAAATATCTAACATGAGATTCTTGAGTACACAATATCATAAATTGGTGGTATATTCAATGTGAATAGGTAATATTTCTAAAAATGAAAAGGTATATATATCACAACTTATGTGAACTTACAAATGGTAAGAAATATCCTCTATAATTTTTCATAGAAAAAGGGGTCTAGAGGGCATAAAAAAAATTTCTAGAGACACATGGTGCGACCCACATGGTTTGTTACTTTTCTTTTCCTTTTCACTATAAATTTTTCCTAAACCATTAAATGAAATGTTTTACTCAGTGAAGAGTTGAATTTTTATCATGCTCCCCTTTAAGATCATTCAATATAAGAATCCTTTGTGCCATTTTTGATTAATAGTTTAAGGACTTGTTATTAGGACCATGAAGGGATAGAGTTCAAGGTTGTTCAACTTTTACCCAATGTTTTTGGGTCATTAGTTTGCATATATTGGTCCAAAAAATGGGACAAGTTGTACAATAAGGGAGACAAAAACCCAATCTAAATGAAGATCCCAATGTTAGTATAAATTCTCCCATAGCAAAAAAAATAGTTTAAGGTTATATTTCTTGAACAAAGTTTACAACTGGGCTAGGAAAAGCAGGTCCCAGTGTCACTATGTATCCTAAGAGGACATGAATCAAGCCATTCATTGTTCCAATATATATACTCTATATATATATATAGCTCATATATAATGAAGGGTACCTTTTTATATTTTATATAGGTATTTTATTGACTAAGTTGTCATAACATATCAAATTGATTCTATTTTAAATGATTATTTATGGTCTAGTGAAGACTCTAGGTCATCTCTAAATGAGCATTGGGGGTTAAATTGTTTATTTTGAATAAAACAGACTAAAATAGGAGGTGGTTTTGAAAATATTTTTAAAAATAAAATGACTTAATTAAAGAGTTTAATAGTTGACAAATGAAGGTGATTTTTTTATAATTTTGTGATAATGAGGAAATATCATGTTCACTATACATCTTTGATAGGTCATTATTATTAAAATTTAACATGGTTTAATGGAATTATTTGGATGATGGTTTTCAAGATCGTGATTGGCCTTTTTCTTCTTAAACCAATGAAAAAAGAACCAGCCATTGAAATAAAAATCATATTTTCACGGTTTGAAACTCAATTATAGTACAATGGATATGAGACAATAATGAAATAACTTGCATGTTAATGGGAAAAGGATACATGTTTTGTCTAATCAGATCAACCCATGATTCCCACATCAAATCTGAACACAATTTGTGTTGATCTAAAAAGTGTTTCACTTGATAAAAATAAAAAAAAGAATTTAAAGAGAAAACATGTTAAGATAAAAATTAAATGAAATGTTTAACAAAAATTACACAAAAAAATAACGTAAAAATGGATATAACTCTCTCCAAAGTGTGTGTAGATCCCTTGAAAATACCATCCACCATTTATCTCACCATCGAGAGGAGTAGGAGGCTCAGATGGGACTTCGACTTTATCATTGATTTACCTATAAGGATAGGGGACTCTAATGATTCTAGGATGAATAGAGGACTCCTTTGGGTCTTCAAAATTCCAGATATTTTTCTAATGGTTGAACATACAAATTGGGCTCCCATGGTGTCCTTTTATTGGAAAAGTGGAAGGTAGTTTTGAGCACCCCTATTTCAATAAACCAATTGGTCAATGGTTTTAGGTGGCCATAGAGTCTTATATCACTTTTCACAGAACTAAAATGTTTTTTACCCACATAATTGAAGATTACACCGAAAATTTGGCATCATTTGTAAAAATAAAATCCGTGATATGGAAGTAAAATTGAACACAACTTTTTTACTTTGTGCAGATTTGGTTTCTTAGACAAATCAGGTTTTTTGTGACCCTAAATGGAGAAATTGTGATTTAGTATATTAAGATTTTTGTAGCCTAACTAATTTTGGATCATATAAAAAATGTTTAGGACAATATAATTCACAAAACATTGTAATTGCCCGTTTGAGTCCACTAGTGTTCTTGGAATCTTTCAAAATTTGGCCAATTTTTCTTCCACTTCATCTTAGACCCTCCAAATCACCTACAAATATAATTAAATCAAAAAAAAGTTAAATCACCCTTTTAATAGTGATAAAAATTAAATTATTGAATAAAATATGATGTTAAATTTGTTATTAAACTTTTAATTTACGATACAAAAACAGTTTAACACAGTGTTATAAGGGTGTAAATGAATAGTGAATCTCTACACAATCACACAACCATAGCCAAACATTTTCACTCCTAGGATAATTCATATTACAAAAATTGATTCATGTAGATATTAAAAAATCATGATGATTTAATATTAAACTAAAATTTAATCCATGATAACAATGTGATCAATGAAAATATCACACCAAGGAGTTATTCTTAGTGATCATGGAAAAGATTCCTTATAAATTGAATTACAAAGAAATGAATGGATATGAATGAAACAAATTTGAAAAAATTATTCCAAATTAAAAAATGTCACCCAATATTATGTTGTGTTTATGAAAACCGTTTCATTATATTCTTTCCACTTTTTATCGAGTAATTATAGGTTATTTTGAATATTTCCTACTTAAATGATTATATCCACCAAACCAATCCCATATCTTTTGCAATAAAATTTAATGACCCACTCACATAATCATTCCTACATGTCAAACCTTAAGCTATTGATATTGATATCCTCATATTTTATTCATTTTATCACTCCCCTCATTTATTATTTTTTTCCCCAAAATAGGATATTGGAATAAATCTCATACTCATAACTCAAACCATGTTTTTTATCCTCATAAAACTAATTATAATAGTTATATCAAGATCAAACATTGAGTAATAGTGGTTTTTGACCTTCCCAAGACAAAACCCATATTTTTGTGTTTTTTTTATTTTTTTTATTTTAAATTTAATATTTTAGGTCTAAGAAAATTCAGATTATAGGTATACAAACATAGGTGAATTCAGTATGGTAATGAAAAAGATCACATAAGAAAAAAATTTATCCAAAATTACTTCTATCAACCTAATTAATTTTTACATAAGTTATATTTACCTTGTATTGAGTATGAAAAGAAACGCACCATGGTTGGGTGCAAGGATGTGTAGAGATATTAAATGAGACAATTTTCATATAACATACTCACACAAAGAGTATCATTCTTCTCAAGGGTTACAAAATAATAAAACCATTTTTATCATAAATAAACAACAAATTTTCAATAAAATTTCACACCTTAGTGTTTAATTCCTTAAAAACACACATTCTATTAGTGATTTTTTATGTAATAAGAACATTAAATAGTGAAATTCCTCATGAATTTGCAATATCTATTATGATTAAGTAGGATTAAAAAATGAGAATTCTAGCTCAAATGATTGGGGGTAAAATGGGGGGATGGGGGTGTAACAATAATATTAACCAAGAAAAAAAAAATAAATATGATGAAAATTCCTAACTAACATAGGAATATACCCATCCCCCACACCTAGTGTATGAAATTTCTTCATTATAATAATGAAAAATATGTGAAGTAAGGATAAAAAATGATGGGTTTCATTGGTAGGATACTTCGTGAACATGGAGTTCCTCCATTGGGGACATTGTAACGGCTTTGTGAAAGTACATAAACCACCGCCCATTGAGAGTGAAGGTTTGTTTTGTTTCTTCATTTTTAACCTGAACAACACCAAATGGATAGCCATTAGTAACAATGTATGGGCCAAACTAGAGGGAAAGTGTATTACCTAGATGAAACTTCACCCATTCATTGAAAAGGAGTACCTTTTTTCCAATGTGGAATTGATGATGAAGGATGAGATGTCATGGGAATCCTCAATTATCTCCTTATAGATATAGGAAACCTCAAAAAATCTCTACGCATCTCCTCCGCCTTCAGGATTTGTAACTTCCAATGATAAATTGTGCTAGAAAGTTTAGAATTTAATTGTTTAATGGAATATTATTCATGACTCTCTTTCTCAATAGGGAGGTGAGAAATATTTCATGAAACAATTTGACATGGTGACATTCCAATGGGAGTTTTGAAAGTGGTGTGATAATCCCATAATGAATCATCAAGTCTAAGACTCTAATATTTTATATTTGGTTGAATTTTTATTTTAATAATATGTTTTAACTATCTATTAGTCACCTCATGTTGACCATTATTTTATAGGTGATATGTAGTAGGCACTCGATGCCTGACCCCAAACAGATTAAAAAATTATTTCATTTTTTTGGTTGAAAAAATGAGTACCATGGTCACTAATGATGAACCTATGAAATCCAATACAATAGAACATTTGGGTTCTAAAAAATTAATCAACTATCATTGAATCATAAGTCCTTGTGGAATGTTCCTCTACCAATTTTTACATGTAATCAACTTTCCAAATAATGTATAAGTTTCTAATGGAATTGGGAAATGGATCCATAAAATAAATGCACCAAATATTGAAAATGTACTTTAAGAGAATGGATTTTTGGGGAATTTTTTTCTTTTATATACATTCCACATTATTTGACACTGATAAAAAAATTACAGAAATCATGGGCATCAAAAAAAAATTTTCTAAAAGATACTAGAATCAAGGATCATGAAAACAGTCCATTGAAGACCAAAGTGGACCTCATAAGAAAAAGGGTGGCAGAACTTATGGATAGACCAAATCACTCTATCAGGAACAAAATGTCTAAGGACTTGATCACTAAATGTGATGCAATGTTGGAGATCATCCAAAAATTAACAATGAGACTCATGTTTTTGATGAACAACTTGTTTTTTGTTGAGATTAGTAGGAAAGAAGGATGAAACCAAATAATTTAAAATTTTGGCATACCAAGGAATAACATCTTACACTTGGTACAATTTCTAACGAGGAAAAAAATCATTTATTAGAACACAAGGGGAGGATTTAATGTTATTTTATAGAAGGATCCTACTGATATGGTTAGCCACCGCATTCTAAGCTCCTTTTTTATCCCAAATTTTTATATTAAATTCTTGAAGTTGTAGAATCAAGTGAATGATATGTGGTTTTGGTTATGATTTCATAAGGAGAAACCGATGGGATATATGGTATAATAACACTATGACTTTGTATCATAAAATAAATGATATTTATCACAGTAAAACATAATTTTTGAGAATTATTTTTCAGTTTTGGTGTAGTTTTCTTGAGTAGGGTCCAATGTTCGTGAGGCATATGCACTGACATGTGGGTCTCAATCAACTCTTTGTGATAAGACTACCCAACTACATAGTTATATTCATCAAACATGATATAACATGGTAAATACCAATGAGTTGTTGGGATTACCATTGGAGATGTGAGACTCTATTATAATTTATTAAAAGCTTCCTCATAATTTTTATCAAAACCAACTTCTTTTTATTTTTGGAGTAAGCAGGATAGGGGGAGTGAAATCTTACTAAAGAAATGAATGAAATGATGGTAAACTATAATTTGAACTAATAAATAATGATCATGCCACACATTATTGGGGAATTGTTGGGAATAAATGAAATCCATGTTTGATTTATCAACTTTGGTACCATTCCCATAAATGACATGTCCAAGTACAATACATTATCACACCATGATATGAAATTTATCATAATTTAACATAAGATTATTTTCGATAAATCAATGTAGGATAGTACCAAGACTACTCAGAATCTAATCAAAAGGGGATCTATATATTTTAACACTCTATGATTTCATAGTATGTTATCTCTTTAAAGTAATTCAATAGCTTGCGTTATACGCAACACTGAGTTCGAGCGCACCACGACTTACCAAACAAGATGTTCAAAAGGTAGTTATTAATATTATTAACATCATTTTGAATTTTATATACTCTATATAATTTTAACATCCTTATTATCTATTTTATAGACATAATATAATAATGAATTCAATTTTTTAGATAAATGATGTATTTTTCAAAAAATGAAATTTTACCGCTGTTTAGTGGAGAACACTTTTAAATATAATATTTGACACCTTTATATATTCAATTTGAGAAAATAAACATCTTCTATAGAACCGGGACATAAAAATGTAGTTTCGATAAATTTTTGTTGTTTTTTTGATAACTTTCATATTTTGATGAATAGTGAAAATACTAAATTTTAATTAAAAACAACTCTTTTAATCAAAATAATTTATAGTGTAAAATTGTACATTTGAATGATTTTTAAGTATAATAATATTATATTTTTATCAATTAATCCAGTTTTGGTCATTGGAAGTAATTTTACAATTAAACTACACAAAAAAACATTTCAATCTTTTGATAGTTTTTACATCTCAAAACCCCGCTTTCTGGATTTGAGAAAGGGAATTGATTTTAAATTAATTATTGAAAATTAAATGTTTCTAATTTGGTAAAATAGACATCATTTTTGAATTCTGAATATCATAATTATCTTAGGGTGAATTTTTTATATTTTTCTGAAAACAATCATTTTTTGATTAATAGTGAAAAACATTGTGTTGTTGTTTAAAACTAGCTTTTTATTTAAATAATTATTTATTTTATTAAAATTTAATTTATGTAAAACATAAATAAATAATATGTATATTAGTTCAATTTAATTCATTGGAGTCATTTTATAATAAGATTAGATGTATAATATTTCACTGAACTTTTTAATGTCTTTTACCCACCTTCTAGGAACGTTAGCAAATTTTCCTAAAATTTTTTTTTACCGCTTCTATGAATTGAATTTTAAAAATTCGAGAAACACAATTGAAATTAGTAAGTAAAATTTGGATCAATAGGATCAAATTAATTTTTGGTGAATTTTAACTTTTGGATTTTATTTACCACGGTTAAAAGTAAATAGGATAATTAAAGGTAGAAATGATATTATAATTAACCAAACACATGTCCTAATTCTATTGGATAAGTGTATTTCAAAAACAAATAATCCTTATGAATAAAATATGATCCCCTTTGATCTACCTGTATTAGATTATGACAATTATTATTATTATTTTTAAAGAAGAGTTAAAGGTGTTAAATTCAAATTTTCATAACTAAAATATTTTTAATATAGGGTTATTCATAAGATAAATTTGACTATAATTATTAATTATAAATCTAAATATATTTCTTACATAATTGTATTTTATTTAAAATTTTTAGTCATTAAATGACTAAATTTATTTATGACTCAATGATGATGCAATAATTTCCTTATTAATGAAATATTAGAATAATTGATATTATAAATATAAAAATGAATTTTAATTTGTGACTTCTAATGAATTACACGAATTTTATAAGTTAATATGACATCTTTGTATTTATTTAGTGTATTTATTTCGAAGTAATAAATTTTTTGTTGACTTTCTGAAAAACCAAATACTAAATAGTGTCAAAGTTGACATAGATGAGTTTTTAAAAAAAATACTATATTATTAATTGAAATAATATTCCTAGGAAATATAAGGTTCGTCCAATGTAATTATATATTGATATATGTATTATCCATTAACCACCTGGTTTTCTCTTGTCATTTTATAGTATGTTTATTAACCATGTAACAGAAAAATACAAGACGACATTGTGAAAGTTAAACTATTTAACTAAGAGTTAAAAATAATTGATAATATTAATATGGTGACCTAAACTTGTCTAAAACCTATTTATTAAGAGGATTTAGATCCATCCCCACATTAGAATCGAAATAAATCAATTTTGTGCCATTAAAAACTGAATAAGATTTTATAATAAAATAATATTTCAAGCTTTTCCTAAAGTGACCCGCACCTCTCTTATAAAAGGGTACATACCATTGTCTCAAATTTCCAGATCCAAATCCATTTGGGTTGGACAACCCCTACTAAAATATCCTAACAAATACCCTTAATTAAACCTAGAGGCATTACTTTGATCATTAGTCGACCTATGGATCCATTTTTATCAAATCAAAAAAGAAGCACCCGAAGAAGAGGTAATAATTTCATCACCTCTTTCAATGTTCTTTTCTTCTTCCACTTCCTATTTCTTTGTTGTTCTCATACAAAAATAATGACTCTAATACCTTCTAAAAATGGTGATTTATTATAAATATGGTATAACCAAAATCATTATTCTATGCATCCAATGAATGAAAAGTCACCATACGTGCGTACATACGACTTACCGTCTACACGTCGTGGTGTACTTTGTTATAAAAAACATTATTATTTGGATGCGTATAATAAAGAGTAAAATTGATGTAAATAATAAATATATCATGTTAATGGTTATTTACATATTATATACCATCCAATTATATACTACTTCACCAAATATTGAATGATATTGTCACTCGTGCGTACGTACGGATTACCATCTCCAAGAATGCGATAAGATTCATTCCACATCCTAACAATTCAATAATAATTTTCATTTTATTATTATAAATAATGTTTAAGAACATAATATAATTTTTTATATGAATCAAATACATCTTATCCATAACAAAAAATGACTTATGTAACAAAAAATATAAAGGAAAATGAATTAGTTAAAACCCAAAACAATGATACTTCTGAAATATTATAAACCATACAATATTAGAAGATCATATATAATATCATATTTATGAATATGGTTATTTTTTAATTTAATAAAAATTATTTAACTATTATATAGGAGGTTAAATTACCCTCAACCAAGTAAATGTACAAGTTAAGGGTTAATTTTACAATCTCATTATTATCTGAGGTTGTTTATACAGGAGTATCTACTGGGACCTCTTTATCATCCACATCCGTGTTTCTTAAAAAATGTATTTCAAAACATTTTAACTATTTACTTGAAAATTGGTTAAATTCATTTATACCTTTTTTTTACTTTTTATAAAATGTTTTGAATGTAATCTTTACATTTCTTTCCAAATAAGGTACTTTATGCCCTTTTCAATAAATTAAGGTAGGAATGTTTTTTTTAACTTATCTAGTGGGTGCAGTTATTTTCTGCCGTTATAACACCTTAGAAGCTTCCCTTAAAATCTTATAATAGGATTTTAAAAATAAATGTTTTCTTTTATAATTATATGAATTTTAAATGATTTCATAATTGAAATAGATATTTCTCTCAAATAGCTTTGATTTCATCTATGTCAACATCCTTTGATGGATTTTACACATGTTTGAAGTTGATTTATTATAATTAAATATTCCATAATATATTGAATTTTTTTGTGATATGGTTGAATGTGGATGTGTTATTTTAATACGATTCATGGTTTGTGGTTATAGTATTAACATTTCATATAATAGTTTTAATACAAATGTTTAGGTTATGTTTCAGCATTTTTGTATGTGCAATGAATTGGGCTTAGTAAGTGTTGGGTGGAGCCCTCTATAGCTCCTTGATGCATTAGTAGGTCTCATGAGACAATCTTGTGTCTTGGCACAAGGCTTTGACAAAATATTATTTTTAGTCTTGGCACGAGGCCTTGACTATGTGGTTATAATGTCCAGCATTATGCATTCCATCATTATGAAATTAGCTATTGATATTACATATGATTATTAGACTAGTAGAATATCTATGTGAATAATTAAATGAAATTATTTGACTTATCGTTTCCATATTATATTGAAGCTTATGTTTAAAAGACTTTTGATTTAGTCTTATACATTTTTTTAAATGTTTATTCTTATTTATGATAGTTTCTCCTGTATTGTTATCCTTACTGAGCATCTGAGATCACCACTTTATTATGTTTCCTTTTTCCCAAGATGTGAAGAAGTATATTGTGATTAACCTATAGAAAAAGGCTAAGGGATATGAGTGTGTTCAATGGAAACACAATGTTGTTTTTTTCCATTTCATAATGTAATTTGAAACATATGTATGTATATAGTACTTACAAGGCTACTAACATAATCACTCATTCAAGAATTGATCTCTTCTTATCATGTCAATTTTATGTAATAATGCACTGACTCTGGGTAACTAGGGTCAGGGCCTTACTGTTGGTATTAGAGGAAGTTTAGTAAAAACCTTGGAAACTATATTTAGAAAAACTATTATTAGAGAACATTACCATAAGAAAAAATGTGATGATTAGTATAGAAGAACATCCAAAAAATTTGGTAGTGTAAATATTATGTAGGTTTTCCAGGAAAATACATCTCTGTCTAGATACAAACACGTAGAGGTGGCTCTCGCACATATGTAGCTAGGAGTGAAAACATCTACCAAGAGTTTCGTACTTGACCAGAGGTATCCTCATACAAGATAACATGCCATGCTGCATTCTTGGTATTGACAATCATGGGGGATATTCTTAGGATAATTCATATTTTCATTACAAACCATTATGAAGGATTTATAAGTAAATACATCTCAAAGAAAACATTTTTATGATTATGGATTATATGAATTAAAATTTAAATTTATGTTAGGTATTTTACAAGTTTGAAATTATGCTTTGCGATTCAGAAACTAACCTAATGTATGCCATTATTATGAAATGATGCCTAGTAGAAGGACTAAGAACTCCATCAAAACGCATGATCCAAAGAGTAAGAAGGATCATATATTTCATGGTCTTAAGCCAACATTTAGAAGGAAAATAGTTTCCACATATTCTAATCATATGAAGAAATCATGTCATGTGTTAATAATATAATTAAATAATTATCTGAGTCCCAAGGCTTTGAAGGGAAGCCATAGAAGAAAAGGATGGAAGAGAGAAACATGGATAAAGGGAAGAAGGGAAAGAAGGATTTTACCATATGTGATAACTATGAAAAGATTCACCTAGGTAAATTATTGAAGGGAATGTGAGTATGTTACAAGTATGGAGAAAAAGACACCATGTATGTGATTTCGAGGGTAAGAAAATGGTTTCAAATGTAAAATGCATTATCTTTATGGAGTTGGGACACTATGTGAATCAATGTCCCAATCATCAGAGTATACCCCAAATGATGCTATTGGATAATAATCAAGTCACGATACTACCATATATGATGAGGAATAATTAACATTCTTGTATTTTTGTTAAAGAATATGTCATTTGAGTGTTATATCAATGATGTACTAATTATATTAATTATGGAGATAAATAAGGATTGTACTTTAGTACTATTTCATTGCGGATTTGAGAATATATGATACTAAGAAATGTGACTCAACAACAAGTTAATATTTTTGGAAAATACATGGTTGAATGATAGATAAACTTTAATATGGTCCTAATACTGAGGTAGTGATTTTTCAATAAGATATGGTTTATTTGGATAAATCATATTGGATATTCCTGACTACCTTGGACTGATTAACGGTTTGTTTATTCCATCATTGTTGGATTATTCAAAATTTTTGGATATAAAGAATATATCTAGTATTCTATCAAGAATAAGTGAGTATGAATGTAATCGATAAATTTTTATGGTAATTATGGGTGTTACCATGTTTTAAGAGAATACATGATGAAGGCACTCAAATGTTATTATGTGGCAAATAGAGATCTTCATTTTGTTATGTTGACCTTCCTTATAAATTTGTGGACTATGAGTTTGGAAACAAGTATTTAGGATTAGTCTAAACATTTTAAATAATTAAGTTGGACATTGGATAATATTTTTTAAACGATAAAACAATTGTTAATATTATTTTTGGATTGTTATTAAAAAGACAACCCGAAGGTCGGGTGAGAACCCATCGCGTCCGGTAAGGCTATGAGACTTGAAACCGCAACTGAAGGGAGATAATGGTGCATCACCTACCACTAGCCTACATGAGGTCCTGGTTGTTATAATGTAGTTTTTTAAATGTTCTAATAGATGAATTATAAATTATTTTTTTTCAAAACCCTATAAGATTAGGATAAATTGAATAATTTTGTGTTATTTTATCTTTTAGAGTGAAAGATGAGTATGTGGTTGAAATTAGTTAAAGTATGAAAAAATACTTGTGAAGTATTTTTTTCTTATTATATGAAGAAATTAATTCTTAAACATTAGGGAAAGGATCTTAAAACCAAAAAAAGTGTTATCCTAATACCTTATGTTTTGATGAATAAATGATATTTTAAGTCATCGTAGATTTATGCCTTTTAGGCCCTCAATTTTCTATTTATTGTTCACTTGTTTGTCATTGATGGCCACAATCACTCTCTATAAATAATTACATTTTTCTCCAATTATGTGTCTCAAATTTACACCAATGTTCTCTTATTAGAAATTGTAAATTTGTGGTTATATTTTCATATCCCTTTCCTCTTTATTAAGACTAAATTTTATTAACCCTATTTCCGATATTGGTTTGACACAAAGGTATTTTCTATTTTTAACCTTTTATTTTTGAATAAAAATTTCAAATTTCAAGGATGAAATTTATTTAAAGAGGGGAGAATGTACCACCCTAGGATTTCATATTAATTCATCTATTTAAAGTAATTAAATAGCTTGCGCTACACACAACACCATGTTCAAGTGCACCATGACTTAACAAACTAGCCATTCAAAAAGAAGTTATGAATAGTATTAACTGAATTTTGAATTTTATATACTCCATTTAATTTTAACATTAATTTCATATGTTTCTTTGACATAATATAAGAATGAATTCAATTTTTTTAGATAAAGGAAGTATTTTTCATAAAATGAAATTTTACCACTTTTTATGGTGAACACTTTTTAAATCCGATATTTGACAATTTTATATATTCAATTTGAGAAAATAAACTTCTTATTTAGAATCGGGACATAATAATTTAGTTTCGATATGTTTTTTGATGTTTTTCTGATAACATTCATATTTAGATGAATAGTAATAAAATACAAAATTTTAATTGAAAACAAATTTTTTAATGAAAATAATTTATAGTGTTAAATTATACATTTGAATGGGTTTGAAGTATAATTAGATTTTAATTTTATCATTTTATCCAATTTTGGTAATTGGATGTAATTTTAAAATTAAATTGGACATAAAAAACATTTCAAACTTTTGATAGTTTTTACTTCTCAAAAACCCTATTTCTTGTTTTGACCATAGAAAATAATTTTAAATTAATTAATACAACTTCAGGTTTTTTAATTTTTTAAAATGGACATTATTTTTTAATTTTGAAAATCCAAATTATATTAGGGTGAAATTTTTTGATTTTTTTGAAAACGTTCAATTTTGGATGAATAGTGGAAAACAGTGTTATTGTTTAAAACTGAATTTTTATTTATATAATTATTTATTATATTTAAATTAATTTTATGTAAAAATATATATATAATACCAATATTAGTTCAATTTAATTCACTGGAGTCATTTTATAATAAAATTAGATGTATAAAATTTTATTGAACTTTTTAACGACTTTTACCCACCTTCGAGGAATGTTAGAAAATTTACATAAAACATAATTTTACCACTTCTGTGAATTAAAATTAAAAAAATAATAGAGAAAAAGTTGAAATTATTAAGTAAAATGGGTTTCAATAGGATTAAAATAGTTTTTTGTGAATATTAACTTTTGGATTTTATTTATCATGGTTAAAAGTATATAGGGTAATTAAAGGTAAAAATGATATTATAATTACTCTAACACATGTCCTAATTATATTATATAATTTCGTTTCAACCAAAATTCACCTTAGGAATAAAATTTGATCCCCTTTTATCCACTTGGATTACATTAAGACATTTATTATTATTTTATATAAAGAAGAGTTAAAAGTGTAAATTCAAAATTTCAAAACATAAAATTTTTTAATATAGGGTTATGCATAAGATAAATTCAACTATAAATATTCACTAGAATCTAAAAATATTTCCTACATAATAGTATTATATTTATAACTTTTATACAACATAAAATTAAATTAATTTATGACACAATGATGATGAAGTAATTACCTTATTAACGAAAGATTTAAATAATTGGTATTATAAATATAAAAATAAATGTAAATTTAGACTTCTGATGCATTACACAAATTTTCATGGTTAATAATACATTTTAGTATTTATTTAATGTATTTTTTTGTAATAATCATGTTTTTTTTTACTTTCAGAAAATCAAAATACTAAATAGTGTCAAAATTGACATAAATGAGTTTTTAAAACAAATAGTATATTATTAAATGATATAATATTCCAAAAAAAATACAGTTCATCCAAATGACTTATATAATGTTAGATATTTCAGTAATGAATCACTTTTGGTTATCTTGGAATTTTATAGTATGTTTATTAACCATGCAATATAAAAATACAAGAAGACATTGTAAAAGTTAAACTATTTAACTAAGAGTTTAATAAAAAAGATAAGGTGAATATGGAGACAGAAACTAGTATAAAACCTATTGGTTGAGAGTATTTAGACCCATACCCACCTTTTAATTTATATAAATCCATTTTTAGCCATTATAATTTGAACATTATTTAATAATAAAATAAAATTTCATGATTTTCTTAAAGTGACCATCACCTCTCTTATAAAAGGGTACTTCACCTTATCTCAAATTCACACATCGAAAGCCATTTGGATCGACCAAACCCTGCTCAAATATCATTCCAACTACCCTAAATTCATCCTATATTCCTTAATTTGATCATAATCTGACCTAAGAATCCCTTTGGATCAAATCAAAATGGAAGCACCCGAAGAAGAGGTAATAATGTTATCACCTCTTTAAAAGTTATTTTCTTCTTCCACTTAATTTTTCATTGATGTTACCATTTAAAAATAATAACTACATTACCTTATAAATACTTAGATTTTAGTATAAACAAGGTACAACTATATTCATTATTTTATCCATCCTATGAATGATAAAGTCACCATACGTACGTACGTATGGCTTACCGTCTCCACGTCGTGGTGTAGTTTCTTATTCAACACTTCATTATTTGGATGAGTATAATAAAGATTATAATTGATGAAAATAATAAATATAACATGTTAATGATTCAGTATATATGATATACCATCCAATTACATACGAATTCACCATCAATAGAATGATATTGTCGCTCGTGCGTATGTACGGATTACTGTCTCCACGAACGCGATGAGATTCATTATCCATCATTACCATTAAAGAATAATTTTCATTTTATGATTAAAAATATTGTTTAAGAACTTAATATCATTCTGGATATGCATAAAATACATCCTATAAATAACAAACATGACTTATGTAACTAAACCTATAAAGGAAAACGAATCAGTTAACACCCAAAATAATGATACTACTGAACTATTATTAACAAAATCATATTAAAATATCATATATAATATCATAATTATGTATATGGCTCTTGTATAATATAATAATTTTTTTAACTATTATAAAATAGGTTAATGTACCCTTGACCAAGTAAATGTACAAGGTAAGGGTCAATTTTACAATCTCTTTATTATCCGAGGTTGTTTATATGTGAGTATCTACTGTGACCTCTTTATCATCCACATCCACTTTTCTTAAAAATGATTTTAATTTTTTTTAATATTTAATACACTATGTGTTAATGTCATTTATACCCTTGTTTGAATTTTTATAAAATGTATTGAGAGTAATCTTTCTATCACTTTTAAAATAAGGTACATTATGCCATTTTGACAAATTAAGGTAAGAATGTTTTTTAACTTATATAGAAGGTGCAGATATTTTCCACCGTTATAACACATTTGAAGATTCCCTTAAAATAATATATGAATATTTTCAAAATTAATGTATTCTTTTATAATTATGTTACTTTTAAATTATTTCATAATGGAGAGATATATTTCTCTCAAATAGTTTTGATTTCATATATGCCAACATTCATTGATGGATTTTACACTTGTTTGAAGTTGATTTATTATGATACAATCCTCCATATTTTATTGAATTTTTTGTGATATTTTTTAATATGGATGTGTTATTTTTATACCATTCATTGTTTATGGTTAAAGTATTAACATTTTTTATGCAAGTTTTAATACAAATTTTTATATTATGCTTCAACCTTTTCATATGAGGAATGAATTAGACATAGTATGTGATAGGTGAAGCCTACTATAGATCCTTGATGCATCAATAGGTATCATGAGAAACACTAGTGTCTTGGAACAATGCCTTGAAAACATATTATTTGAATTCATGGCACAAGGCCTTTATTATGTGGTTATGATGTCCTGGAATATGAATTCCATCATTAAAAAATTAGCTATTTATATTACATGTGATTATTCAACTTGTAAAATATCCATGTGAATAAGTAAATGGAATTATTTGAGTTATCTTTTCCATATTATGATGAAATTTATTTTGAAAGGATTTTTTTAGTCTTATACATTGGTTTAATTGATTAATTTTATTTATGATAGTTTCTACAATATTGTTATCCTTACTGAGCATATGAGCTCACCCCTTTCTTATGTTTTTTCCCCAGGATGTGAAGAAGTATATTACGCTTAACCTATAGGAATAGGATAAGGTATATGAGTGTGTTCAAAGGGGACACAATGTTTTTTTCTATTTCATAATGTAATGTAAAACTTATGTATGTATTTAGTACTTCCAAGGATACTATGCTAAATTGTCTTTCCAAACATGATCTCTTGTGATCATGCCAATCTTATGTAATAATGAACTAACTTTGGGTAACTAGGGTCGGGGAGTTACATATGTAGTTAAATAATCTATAAATACTTCCATTAAATTCTCTATGTAATCTGAAAAAATACTAACCATGCATCTATAACGACCTATACTTTTCATACATTGTTAATACTTCAAAATTGAAGTACACTTATTACAACATATAACAAAACCATGAAAGGACCGTATAGGTATAGTGTCTTTAGAAACTGGGAAATATAAACAACTAGTTCGTAAATCATCTACATTGTCTCCCATTTATTTTATCATATCTAGAGTCCCTTTTGGCATATCCTACTTAATAACCTTTTTCCTGACCTGGGGAAAGAATACATAAAAAAGGGTGAGCTCAAATTCTAATTAATGGTAAACAAAAGAAATATCAATTACATCATATTCATAAGAGCATAACATTTTTGGAAATCTTAACCTATAAAGAGATCATAATTTCATAATCATGGGATAAATCATAGAAGTGAAATGTAATCCCAAAAATAATAACGTAAAACATGAATCTTTTTGGCATACACACATAATCATAGAGAATCATTTCTTAGTAGTCAAGACTCATAGTCAAGACTATCTTAGCGGACAACGTCCATTTCTGAACCGAGTTCACTCCTCATTTCAGTCATATTTCACAGAACCGGTTTAACCTGCCGTTCCAGCCATGTCTACCTCATGAGATATAAATCATTACCCAATGCATTGGAGGGAGATATAGGTCCCACCCATATCATAATGATACCATTCTTATGTGTGCCACAAAATCATAAACCATACATCATAGCATAACCCATGTAATAAAAATGGGATTCTTAAACATCACGTCATCATAACATAATCCAAAAAAGATAAAAGGACATCATAAAAATAATTCCATCATAACATAATCAAATGAATGTAAAAATAGGAATAGAAACAGAACCCTATATTATCTTAGATGTATAATAATTTTGATAAAACACTTGAACTCTATTCTTGAGGAAAATATCCTTTCTACTTCAAAAACATTTTCCATTATTAAAATGTCATAAAATTTTAAACTAAAAGAAGTTTATTATAAATAAACTTGAAAACATGTAAATGAATATTCATGGAAATAATGTTCTAAAATTCCATTCAGGCCATATAAGTTAAAAAAACATTCTTCTCGTACTTTGGCCGGAAAAGTCGAAAAGTACCCCGTATGAAAAAAGACAAAAGATTCCTTTCATATATTTTACTAAAAACTCACCAAAGGGTAAAATTGGAATTAAAAAATTGTAGGTGTATTAAAATAATATTAAATATTTAGGAAACATGGATGTGGATGATAAAATACACCCCGGTAAATACCAAAGTATAAACAATCTCAGATAAAAATGAGATTGTGATATTTTCCATTACCTTAGGTCTGATTTGCTTCGTAAGTGTCTGAACCTCCTTTATAATGATTTACATAATGTCATTGACTTATTAATGAATCATAATCATTGTTATTATATCGTATATGTCCATATTCTTAGCTTCTTATTAGTAATATTTCATTGCTACTTGTTATTCAGGTGTTTATTACTTTTTGTTCTTATGCGTGTTTTGTCGAATAAATTATTATTCCTATATTTAGGATATAGATACCAAATTTATAGAATGGTATTAGTGTAATATATATCATATTAATTCATTCAATTCATTTATATAATCATTATTCAATGAAGATCATGTAGAACGAGTCGCATCACATCGTGGAGACGGTATTCCGTACGTACGCACGAGCAATGATATCGTTTCCATGATCACGGAATTGTATTGGATTGTATGTATACTATTTCAGATTCAATATAACTTTACAATAATAATATATAGTTATTATTTACACCATTATACCCATCCAAGTAAGGTGGTGGTGGAAAATAGATTACACCACGGCGTGGAGACGGTATTACGTACGTACGCACGCATGTTGATTTTGTTTTCCGCAGGATGGATAGATGGTGAAATAGGGTTTTTTCATACATATAATAACATACCAGTATATGAGTGATATTTATTTTATTACTTAATAATGAAACAACTAAATAAGAAGAAGTGGAAGAAGAAATAAAGTTGAAAGAATCGGTAACGGACATTACCTCTTCTTTGAAGCGCCTCTTTGAGACCTCCTATTAGGGCACTAAAATTTGTCTTTTAAGAAGAACATAACCTCTAGGATGTTTCTAGGGAAGTGGAGAAGATAATTTGGCAGGGGTTGGCCGATCATGAAGGCTCAAAGAGGTGTGAGGAAGAGAGGGAGGAGGTGCCCTTTTATAAGGGTGGAGAGGGGCACCTTAGGAAAAACTAAAAATATTATTTTATTATAAAGTCATATTCGGTTTTAATTGCTCCAAATTGATTTATTTCGTAGCTAAGGTGGGTATGGGTCGAAATAATCTCATACAATAGAATTTAGACAAGTTTACTAATCTATTTTAACCTTATCATTTAGAAATAACTTTATGTTAGATAATTTAACTTTTATCGTGTCTTGTTGTTTTCTTACACTATATGGTTAATAAACTTACTGTAACAAGACAAAAGAACCTCAAGTTGTTTATTATTAATATATATAACCTTATATAAGTCATTTTTCAGAACCTTTTATTTTTAGGAATACAATAACAATTAATAATATAATATTTGTTTTAAAAACTATTTTATGTCAATTTTGAAACTATTTGGTAATTGATTTTTTTGAAAATCATAATATAAATATTTGTTCGAAAAAAGTTAATTAATCAATACTAACATGTCATATTAACCTAGAAAATTATTTTAATTTATAAAAGGTCTCAAATTACATTTATTTGGGTATTTATAACATCAATTATGTCAATATTTCATTGATAAGATAATTACTGCATCATCATTGTGTCATAATTAAATTAAATTATTTATTGTCTAAAAATTAGAAATAAAATACCATTATGTTGGAAATCATTTATATTTCTAATGAATATTTATAGTCGAATTTATATTATGTATAACCTTATATTAAAAATGATTTAGTTATTAAACATTGATTTTAACTATTTTAACCCTTCTTTAAATAAATTAATAATAAATGTCTTAATCTAATCCAAGTGGGCCTAAATGGTCATATTTTATTCCTAAGGTTGTTTGTGGTCGAATAAAACTTATCAAATAGAATTAGGACATTTGTTAGGGTAATAATAATAACATTTTTATCCTAAATTTCCATATTTACTTTTAACCGTGATAAAAAAAGTATAAAGTTACTATTCATCAAAAATTATTTTCATCTCATTGAACCACATTTTAGTCCTTGATATTAACTGTGTCTCTCAGATTTTCGAATTTCCACTCACATAAGTGGTAAAATTAAGTTTTATGTGAATTTGGAAATTCTCCTAGGAGGTGGATAAAAGACGGTGAAAAGTTCGATAAAATTTTTATATATCTAAAATTACTATAAAATGACTCCAATTAATTACTTTGAACTTATAAAGGTATTATGTATCAATTTTTACCTAAAATAAATTTTAATAAAATTAATAATTATTTAAATAAAAAGTCGGTTTTTAAATAGTAACCCAATGTTTTCACTATTCATCAAAAATTGAATGTTTTCAGAAAAATACCAAAATTTCAACCTAGGTTAATTTCGATATTCCGAATCCAAAAATAAAGTCAATTTTGAAAAATAAAAATTTCAAAAGTTCAAAAAGTGGGTATTACTATTCATAACGGCTTGTTTTAGTAATATTTTCATAGCATATCGTTGTTTAGTGAAACTCGGTATTGCGTAGGACGCAAGCTATCAAGGAAGGTCCCGATTGCATGTAAAGCAAGCCAAGATAGTGTTGTGTGTAGAGAAAGATTCCTTTGATGATTTATATAACATAAAAACAAAATATTTCTCATAAAAGTATCGGGTGTTACATTCTACCCCCCTTAAAATGAAATTTTCCCTTGAAATTCGTCACTTTATAACAAACAATTGAGGATACCTCTCCCTCTTCATATCCTCAAGATCCCATGTAGCTTGTTCTAATTGGTGGTTCCTCCATAAAACTTTCACCAAGCGAGTGGTCTTGTTCCGTAGGACTTTTTCTCTATGATCCAGAATCTCTATTGGCTATTCTTCATAAAAAGATCTTGCTCCAGCGGTAAAACTTCTGAGCTGAGTACATGTGAAGGATCAGGTATGTACTTTCTCTAGAGAGATACATGGAAAACATCGTCAACTTGGGAGAGATTCGGTGGAAGCGCCAATCGGTAATCTACCTTCCCAACATGATCTAGTATTTCGAAAGCACCGATATACCTAGGGCTCAGCTTTCCCTTCTTTCCAAATCTCATTACTCTCTTCCAAGGAGATATTCGTAAGAACACTTTATCACCCACTTCAAACTCTATGTCTTTTCTTAGGTCATCAGCATAACTTTTTTGTCAACTCTGATCAGCTCTATTGTGTTGTTGAATAGATCTGAACTTTTCTGCCATCTCATCAACAAGATCAAGTCCTAATATCTTTCTTTCCCCAACATCATCCCAGCAAGTTGGAGTCCTGCAATTCTTTCCATAGAGAGCTTCATAATGAGCCATCTGAATACTGGAGTTAAAGCTATTATTATAAGAAAATTCCACCAAAGGTAGGTGTTGATCCCAACCACCTTTGAAATCCATAGAGCAAGCTCTCAACATATCTTCTAGAGTTTGAATTGTCCTCTCAGACTGACCGTCTGTCTGAGGATGGTAAGCAATGCTGAAACTCAACTCTGTATCTAGAGTATGCTAAAGACTTCTCCAGAACTTCGAGGTAAATCTCGGATCCCGATCAGATATAATGGAAAGTGGTACTCCATGCTATATTACCAATTCCTTTATATATATCCTGGAAAGTTGATCCAGAGAGAAATCCTCTCTAATATCAGTGAAGTGTGCCAAATTTGTAAGATGATCAACTATGACCAAGATAACAATATTGCCTTTGGATGTTTTAGGAAGTCCGGTGACAAAGTCCGCAGTGATGTTTTCGCATTTCCATTCGGGTATGGGTAATGGTTGTAACATCCCCTTAGACTTCTGTCTCTCAGATTTAACTTACTGACAAACCAAGCATCGAGAGACATATTCAGCAACATCTATTTTCATGCCATCCCACCAGAAGTACTCTTTTAGGTCCCTATACATCTTCGTGCTTCTAGGATTAATAGAGAATGAAGAACTATGAGCCTCATCCAGCAGCTAATTCTTTAATTCTAGGATGTGAGGAACACAAACCTGATTCCTGAGCTTTATTATCCCATCACAATCAATGCTGAATTTAGGAATATTTCTCACCTTCTTTTGTAACTCTACATCTTCTATCTAGGCCTCTTAAATCTTCACATGTATAGATGGTGGAACATTCAATTGAGAAAGATACGATTTTCCCCTTTTATTATAATTCCAAGATCCATACTTTGTAAATCCATAAATATTGGATCTTTTGTGATCCTCATCATGGATAAGCTAGCATGGTCTTGTGGACATAATGCATCTGCCACCTTGTTTGCTTTACCAGGGTGGTAATGAATTGAGTAGTCGTAATCCTTAATCAGCTCCAACCATCTTCTTTGGTGCATATTCAGCTCCTTTTGTTTGAAAATATACTTTATACATTTATGATCAGTATAAATATCACACCATTCTCCATAAAGATAATGCCACCAAATATTTAATGCAAAGATTACCGCAGCTAACTCTAAATCATGAGTTGGGTAATTTTTCTCATTGATTTTCAACTGTCGTGAGGCATAAGCTATCACCATATCATTTTGCATAAGAACACACCTCTGTCCCTACTTGGACGCATTACTGTAGATCACAAACCTTTCTCCACTATAAGGAAGTGTGAGTATAGGTGCACTGGATAACGTTCTTTTTAAATCCTTGAAATCCACTTCACATTCCTCTATCCAAAAAAACTTAACTCCTTTTCAAGTCAACCTGGTGAGTGGATTAGATAATCATGAAAAATATTTCACAAAACGTAGATAATATCCATCCAAACCAAGAAAACTTCGGATCTCAGTTACTGTTGTTGGTCTCGACCATCTTTTGATAACCTCCATTTTTGCTGGATCCACAGATATCCCCTCTTTTGAGATTATTTGACCCAGAAATGCAACTTTTTATATCCAAAATTCACACTTGGTAAATTTGGAATAAATCTTCTCCTTTCTTAGGGTCTTCAATACAATTCTCAAGTGATCTTCAGGTTCTTCCTTGATCTTTTAATAGACAAGAATATCTTCTATAAAGACTACCACAAACTGATCAAGATAGTCTCTAAAGACTCTATTCATCAGATCAATGAAGATAGTAGGGGCATTAGTAAGACCAAATGGCATCACTATAAATTCATAGTGTCCATACCTTGTACGGAAAGTCGTCTTTGGTATATCCTCCCTTTTTACCCTTAATTGATGATACCTTGAACGAAGATCAATCGTGGAAAAGTATTGAGCTCTGCGTAGTTGGTCAAATAAGTCATCAATGCACATGAGAGGATATTTGTTCTTGATAGTGATCTTGTTAAGTTCTCGATAATCAATGTAGAGTCTCATTGATCCATCTTTATTATTAACAAACAGAATAGGTTCTCCCCAAGGTGACGCATTGGGGTCTATGAATCCCTTATCAAGATTCTCTTGGATTTGCTTCTTCAATTCTTGCAACTCAATTGGGGCCACTCTATAAGGTGTATTTGAAATAGGCAAAGCACCCGATACGAGTTCTTTTGAAAACTCAACTTCACGATTTGGTGGAGGACCCGGTAATTCCTCTAGAAAGACATCATCAAACTCCCATACAATGGGCATATTATTAATCATGAGTTTCTCACCAACCATTTGAGATAAATAACCTTAATTTAGTGGAATCAAGACCCATAAGATGGATGAAATTACCACTGGAAGGTTATGTTCATCCTTGCATCGATAGACGATCAGAGATTGATCTGGAATATGAAAAGTGACTTCCATTCTCTGGAAATTGATATGAGCTCAATATAGATAAAGTAAATCCATGCCATGAATGACATCAAATTCCACTATTGGAAGGATCATAAGATTTTCCAGAAGCAATTTCCCACAAACTTCAATCGGAGAAGAATTATAAACTTTTGATGCGACTGTTGTGAAATTAGGGGTTGTCACAGCTAACTCAACATATAATTGTTGAGGTAATACTGAGATACCCTTAGAAAATTCTTCAGAAATAAAAGAGTGGGTGGATCCAAAATCAAATAAAACATTTTCTACTTTAGAGTGGATGGTAACTGTACCTTTCCCCACTTCGTTGTCGTACTCTACATCACCGATAATAAATGCATGTGACATTCCTTTATCTTTGGCCTTAAGATTTTGTTGACGTCGATCATCATCATCAACCCTTGGATTTGGGCATTGATTGGCATGATGCCCTATATCCTTGCACTTGGAACATTGAAGTGTAGTAGGTTCATTCTGTGTATCCCTTCCTTTGCTTGCATCATTAGTCATCTTCTTCCCATTATTTCAACATTCAATTTCCTGATGACCTTCTTTTCCACACTTATAACATTTTCTTGTCCCCTTAAGATAATTTCCTCCATGTTTCATTACACACTTTTAGCATAAGGGAAAAATCATCTTCTTTTCAGTGTGCTCTTTAGATTTTACATTGAATTCCATTTTCCTCTTCTTATGAAACCCATATGACTGATGGGTTACTTTAATCTCCATCTCAACCTTGAGAGCACATCGAAAAATTTCCGCGTAGCTATTGAAGTCCCTTATAGATAACTCCCTTCGAAGAATTGGTTTTAAGCCACTAAAGAATCGATTGATCTTACTCTCATGTTGGATAATAATACAAGAAGCGTACCTTGCAAGTCTTGTAAAATTTTCTTCGTAGGTACCAACAGATTCATTATCCTTCTTCTTTAGTTCAAGAAATTCCTTCTCCATCTTTTTTTGGAGAATACGAGGGAAGTACTTATTGATAAATAAGTTCTTGAACTCGTCCCATTCCATGGACTCAATTTCATCCCTTTGCCTCGTATTTTTAATAAGATTCCACCATTGATCAGCATCTCCTTCCAAACGATACACTGCTAAGATGAATTTATCATGTTCAGAACATTGAAGAACTAAAAATATCTTTTCAGTAGTACTAATCCATTGTTCAGCAACTAATGGATCAGTAGTCCCACTGAAAGAAGGTGGACATTTCCTCATGAAGGATTCAACAAAATTTTGCTCATTCCTTTGCTCGTTTGGAAGTCCTGTATGATTCATATCTTGAGAAAGTTGTGTGAGCATGGCTACAAGATTTTTCATTCCATCTCCTATAACATTTGGTTGCTCATGGGGACAATCATTGCATTGCCCGTCGCATTCTGCATTAACACGATTCCTTCGGGTTCCAGCCATTGACTAAAACCAAGAAGAATAGTGTGAGAAAAACTAATTATAATAGGAAAAATACATAATCATGAATAAAATTTCACACTTAAGGTCTTATCATAGGTTGTTCATGGCCATTTCTAAAACACTAAGATTGTGTTCTATACTTAGACATATCCTTAGGTTTCTTACTAAGGATTTCACATCCTAGTTTCCAAAGGTTGACTACACCTTTCCTCTGATACCAACTATAACGAACCATACAGTACATATATTGTTAATACTTCAAAATGGAAGTACACTTATTACAACATATAACAAAACCATGAAAGGACCATATATGTATAGTGTCTTTAGAAACTAGGAAACATAAACAACTGGTTTATAAATCATCAACATTGTCTCCCATTTATTTCATCATATCTAGAGTCCCTTTTGGCATATCCTACTTAATAACCTTCTTCCTGACCTGGGGAAAGAATACATAAAAAGGGTGAGCTCAAATTCCCAGTAAGGGTAAACAAAAGAAATATCAATGACATCATATTCATAAGAGCATAACATTTTTGAAATCTTAATATCCTTCTTCATGATACTATTATTATGTGTGCTACAAAATCATAAACCATACATCATAGCATAACCCATGTAATAAAAATGGAATTCTTAAACATCACGTCATCATAACATAATCCATAAAAGATAAAAGGACATCATAAAAATAATTCCATCACAAAAAAATCAAATCAATGTAAAAATAGGGAATGAAACAGAACCCTATATTATCTTAGATGGAAAATAATTTGGATAAAACACTTGAAATCCATTATTGAGGAAATATCCTTTCTACTTCAAAAACATTTTCCTTTATTAAAATGTCATAAATTTTAAACTAAAAGCAGTTGATTAAAAATAAACTTGAAATCATGTAAAGGAAGCTTCATGGAAATAATGTTCTAAAATTCCATTCAGGCCGTATAAGTTAAAAAAACATTCTTCTTGTGCTTTGGCCGGAAAAGTCAAAAAGTACCTCATACGAAAAACGACAAAAGATTCCTTTCATATCTTTTACTAAAAACTTTCTGAAGGGTAAAATTGGATTTAAAAAATTTTAGGTGGATGAAAATAATATTATATATTGATGAAACATGGATGTGGATGATAAAATACACCCCAGTAAATACCAATGTATAAACAATCTCGAATAAAAATGAGATTGTGATATTTTCCCTTACCTTAGGTCCGATTTGCTTCGTAAGTGTCCGAACCTCCTGTATAATGATTTAAATAATGACAATGACTTATTACTGAATCATACTCATTGTTATGATATCATATATGGCCATATTCTTATCTTTTTATTATTAATATTTCATTGATACTTGTTATTCGGGTGTTTATTACTTTTTGTTCTTATGCGTGTTTTGTCGAATAAATTCTTATTCTTCTCTTTATGTTATAGATACCTCATTTTCAGAATGGTATTAGTATAATATATATCATATCCATTCATTCAATTCATTAATATAATCATTGTGCAATGAAGATCATGTAGAACGAGTCGCATCACATCGTGGAGATGGTATTCTGTACGTATGCACGAGCGATGATATCATTCTCATGATCATGGAATAGTATTGGAGTGTATGTATATTATTTCAGAATAAATATCAATTTAAAATAATCATATATAGTTATTATTTACACCATAATACCCATCCAAGTATGGTGGTGGTGGAAAATAGATTACACCACGACATGGAGACGGTATTCTGTACGTACGTGCGCGCGGTGATTTCGTTTTCCGTATGATGGATAGATAGTGAAATAGGGTTGTTTCAAAATTATAATAACATAACAATATGTGATTGATACTTCTGTTATTACTTCATAATTAAACAACTAAATAATAAGAAGTGCAAGAAGAAATAAATTTGAAAGAGTCAGTAACGGACATTACCTCTTCTTTGAAGCGCCTCTTTGAGAACTCCTCTTAGGGCACTAAAATTGGTCTTTGAAGAAGACCAAGACCTCGAGGATGTTTCTAGGGAAGTGGAGAAAATAATTTTTCAGGGGTGGCCGAGCATGAAGGCTCAATGTGGTGTGAGGAAGAGAGGGAGGAGGTGCCCTTTTATAAGGGAGGAGAGGGGTACCTTAGGAAAAACTAAAAATATTATTTTATTATAAAGTCATATTCGGTTTTTAATAGCTTAAAATTGTTTTATTTCGAAGATAAGGTGGGGATGGGTCGAAATACTCACATCCAATATAATTTAGACAAGTTTATGTATTTATTTTAACATTATCATTTATATTTAACTTTAAGTTAGATAATTTAACTTTTACCGTGTCTTCTTGTTTTCTTACACTATAAGATTAATAAACATACTATAACAGCAAAACGAACCCCATGTTTTTTATTATTAATATATATAACCTTATCTAAATATTTTGGCCGAACCTTAGATTTTTAGGAATAAAATAACAATTAGTAATATAATATTTGTTTTAAAAACTATTTTATGTCAATTTTGACACTATTTGGTAATTGATTTTGGTGAAAATCATAACAGAAAGATTAGTTCTAAAAAGTTAATTAAATCAATACTAAAATCTCATATTAACCTATAAAATTATTTTAATTCATAAAACGTCTCAAATTACATTTATTTTGTATTTATAACATCAATTATGTCAATATTTCATTAATAAGATAATTACTGCATCATCATTGGGTCATAAATAAAATAAATTATTTATTGTATTAAAATTACAAATAAAATACCATTATGTAGGAAATCATTTTATCGTTATAATTAATATTTATAGTTGAATTTATATTATGTATAAACCTATATTACAAAGGATTTAGTTATTAAACTTTTATTTTAACTATTTTAACCCTTCTTTAAATAAATTCATAATAAATGTCCTAATCTAATAAATGTGGGCCTAAGTGGTCATATTTTATTCCTAAGGTTGTGTTTGGTCGAATTACACATATCCAATAGAATTAGGACATGCGTTAGGGTAATAATAACAACATTTTTACCCTTAATTTCTATATTTACTTTTAACCGTGGTAAAAAAAGTAAAAGTTACTATTCAAAAAAATTATTTTCATCTCATTGAACCACATTTTAGTCCATGATATTAACCTTTTGTCTTAGATTTTCGAAATTATACTCACAGAAGCGGTAAAATTATGTTTTATGTGAATTTTGAAATTCACCTAGGAGGTGGGTAAAAGACGGTGAAAAGTTCGATAAAATTTTTATATATCTAAAATTATTATAATATGACTCCAATGAATTAATTTTAACTTATAAAGGTATTATGTATCAATTTTGACCTAAAATAAATTAAATAAAATAAATAATTTTTTAAATAAAATGTCAGTTTTAAAATAGGAACCCAGTGTTTTCACCATTCATCAAAAATTGAATGTTTTCAGAAAAATACCAAAATTTCACCCTAGGATAATTTCCATATTCCGAATCCAAAAATTAAGTCCATTTTGAAAAATAAAATTTATAAAATTTCAAAAAGTGGGTATTACTATTCATAGCGGCTAGTTTTAGTAATATTTTAATAGCATATCGTTGTTTAGTGAAACTCGGTATTGCGTATGACGCAAGCTATCTAGGAAGGTCACAATTTCGTGTAAATAAATCCAAGCTAGTGTTTTGTGAAGTGAATGATTACTTTGATGATTTATATAACATAAAAACAAAATATTTCTCATAAAAGTATTAGGTGTTACAACATCACTGGAGAGTACCTGGAGCATTGCAAAGAACTAATTACCCACTATTATATATGCCAAAGGGGAAAGTGAATGTTGTCTTTTCTTGATCCTTGGGGGAAATATGGATATGAAAGTATCCAAAATAACCATCAAGGAATAAATAATGGGACTTCTCTATTAGCCTCTCTAGCATCTGGTCAATCTATAGAAATGATGAATGGTCATTCGAAGTGCGATGGTTTAGTCAGAGATAGTCTATATAAACACACCAACTATTCTGTACATGGGTTGGAAAAAATTTATTGTTTTAATTTTTAATTATAGTTATCCTAGTTTTCTTAGGAACTATCTACATTGGACTAACCTATTTTTTTCATACATAGGCTAAATGATTCTAGCATCCAATAATTCTATAACCTCATTTTTTAAAACATCTATAAGGTTTGAGTTTAGTAGACATTGTTCCTACCTCATTGGTTTAGCCTCATCATTAAATAATATATAAAGCATGAAATTGATGTCCTAATACCATGATTGTCATAAATTTTCTATCCCAATGCATGTTTATACTCCTCTAAAAGGTCAAGTAGTTTCAATTCATAATTTCGAGGGAGTGAACTAGAAATGATGACTAGAAACTTCTTTCGATTCTCATGATATGAATATTTAAAATTTAGAGGTAGTGGTTGAAGTTCCAATTTAGGGGGATTTGGGATTTATAGGAGTGAATGTGAAAGTGGGAATTCAATGATCTTATATAGCTTCTTAGTGGTAACATCCTTAGTTGAATAATAAGATATTACAAGATTACTATTATCATATATGGTCATGGGATCCTTGGTTCTCATGAAATAATCAATTAAAGAAAATGATTTTATAAACCAGTAAAACAACCTACAAATGATTCATTACCTATGATCTATGATAAAGAATAAAACTCATAAAAATGGGACAAATGGAGAGAAAAGTTGTTTAAGTTGATTAATTGAGTAAATCCAATAAATTAACAGAGAAAAATGAATTTTCTTCTGAGGGGGTGTTTTCTGGAATATAAAATGATATAATTGAAAATATCACCACCAAAATCCATATATAATATACCATTGTGAACATTAACTGTAGATTTCATAGTTTTCATGAAAGGTCTCTGAAATATAATTGGTGCTTGTCAATTCATCCTATCATCTTCTTGTTTAATCACATAAACTTTTGAAGGAAAAAAATAAAATTTTCACCCTCACAAGAACAACCTACAACACACCAGCAGGGTGTACTCTGGTTTTCTATTTGAACAAAAATTATATTGGGCTTTAGTTCCACAACCTATAATGAAGAGAAAATGGAGTGAGACATCACATTTATATAATAACCCAAACCAAGCACAACATTGGAAAAGAAATACTTCTCTATGATACATGGAATCAAGAATGTTACATGATCATTACATTTGGTGGGATGTGACAGATGAATAAATTTCAAGACATTCCACCCTAATCTCATATTTTCATCATCAAAAAGTTTCTTTTGATATGTACATATCTCCATTATAAAGATAGAGAATCATACATTTTTCATTATGGAATTGCCAAATGGGATTTTAAACTAAATATTTTTTCCAACATTTCATCACAAAGTTCAGATTATCTTTGTTTCTTTGGATGGGAGGCCTTTTTAGAAAATGGAAGAGGAATATTTTCCCTTGTCACTTCTTTAGATAAAACTCTATATACTTTTGAAGGGATTCTATTAGCACAAGGGTTTTCCTCATTTAGACCATTTCTAGTGGTTGGGATAATCATTTCCATAGGAGCGGCTGACTCTAACAGAGAGGTTAATTAGATTTTATGCTATGTTCCACTCCTATGTCTAATGGCACTGACATTTACCTTATCACTAGGGCTGACCCGGGGTTAAGAGGGTAGTTTACCTAAACCGGGAATTTGGATTTCCCCCATTGGGTTAACGAGTTGTACTAATTTGTTTTTTATAATTGGTGGTTATTTTCATCCATTGTTTTCATCATATCTTCTAGGCTAGGCTTGAGATATAGTGGGGGATTTTGGACAAGCCTTTGTTGTTGTTAGGATTTATTCATTATAATGGTGGATGAATACTTTCCTTCATTTGGTTACATGGTTATTGATGTTAGTTTGAATACTCCATTTTCTATAGGATTGGTTTTATTTCCACCCAGTGTTCGATGGATAGAAATATTATTTCCAAATGGGTTGGTTTTAAGGGTTTCCTAGGATGATTTCCTCACAACTCTTAGAAATTTCTCCTAGTTGAGGGAATTGGTCAGAATAGTTTTTGTTAGATGAAAAAAATTCCACAATGGATGGGAGTATGATTTTTTTATTTCCCCTATAAATAGAAACATGATGCAGTTGGGTATATACCTCTTCAAACATTATGTCCACCTTATTCTCAAACTCAGAACTTTTTACCTCATGGATACATCGAATGGGTACACAAGACCTTGAACAAAATTATTGACTTTTCTATGACATGTTATCAATGAGGTTCCTCCCATGAATTGGGGTTTTATCAACTATCTCCCCACCATCAGCAACATCAATCATGTTTCTATCAATAGGAATTAAGGCTTCATAAAAATACTATATTAAAATTTGATCACTTATTTGGCGGCGCGGACAACTTGAACAAAGCCTTTAAAATCTTTCCCAGTATTCCGGAAGTGTTTCCACTTGGGATTTTATTATCCAATAAATTTATTTCTGTATAGTTTCAGTTTGAGAGGCTCAGAAGTATTTTTCAAGAAAAAATAATTTCATGTCCACCTAGCTTCTAATTGGGGAATTAACATAATATAAAAAATATTTTGTAGTGTCTTCTAAATAGAATGTAAATTAGATAATATTAAATTGTTATTATTCCACATTATTAGGTTAAAATTATGAATGTATAGTATGAAATTATTTTAAATTATTTTTTTGGTCTTCTCTTATATGTCCATGGAATGTTGAAAATAAGTGAATTAAACCCTATTTGAGTTCAAAATTAGGAGCATTTACTTGTATTTGATTGTATATGGGATGCATCTCCATACCAAGAAATGTTATTTATTTTAGTTTTTGGTAATTTTCATCCATTTTATACACATCGTGTTCAGTTTGAAGTTTGGTTCTAGAAGAATAGGGGTTTAGAAAAGTCTCATGGTGTAGTGTGTCCTCCTTAAAAGTGTTCTCCTTTATGTCTCTATGTGGACGATGTAGGAGACTCCCTTGTTCTGGTTCAAAAGTATGTAAATATCCATGATTATAATTTTTAATTCAATGAACCAATAAAATATATAAATCAGAATGCAAAAATATATGTTAAGGTAGAATGTAAAACCCATAAAAATTCACAAAAGTTTCAAAAATCTTATAAAAAACATACTGAAAACCAAAGTTCTCCCCATAAATAACACCAACTTTTGACCACATTATAATGACATGTCAAATTAATTATGTTTTTAATGTTTATACATAGTCTATGGAAAAACCTAGGTCATTTCTCAAGGAATTTTGGGGATTTAAGGTATGTATTTTTAATAAAACGGACTAAAATAAGGGGTGGTTTTGAAAATAGTATGAAAAATAAAATGACTTAACTGAAGAGTTTAATACTTGAAAAATGAAGGTGGTTATTTTAGAATTATCGGAGAATTATTTAATTAAATGTTCACTACACATCTTGGATATATTATTTTTCAGAAAATTTTATATGGTTTAATAGAATTCTATGGTTTAGGTTTGCCTAGATCTTGAATGGCCTCTTTAATCTTAAAAATATTCACAAAGAACCAACCCTTGACACAATAATCATGTCGTCAAGTTTTGGACCTCCAAGATATAATAAGGGATACCAAGGAATAATGAAATCTCATGCATGTGACTGTGAAAATAGATGATTTTGTTTTCAAATCAGATCAACTAGAGATCCCCACTTGAAATCCAACCTAATCACTGTTGAGATAAAAAGTATTTCCACATGATTAAATAGAAAAATAATTCAAAGAAGAAGCATGTTAAGATGAAACAAAAATGAAATGTTTCACACAAAAATAAATCAAAAACTGTAGTATAAAAAGTTTTGTAACTCCTTCCCAAGTGTCTATGTCTCCCTTGAAATTACCACCCACCATTTATCTTGCCATCGAGAAGAGGAGAAGGCTCCAGTTGAACTTCATATTCATCCTTGATATCCCTATGAGTATAGCGGAATCTATAACTTATAAGAATAATAGTGGAATATGTTGGGTCTCCAAAATTCCATATATTTTCCTCCTATTAAATCATACAAATGGGGTGATGAAGGTTCCATTTTATAGGAAAAATGGAAGGTGGTTTTGAACACTCATATTTCAATAATCCACTTTGAACATGGTTTTTGGTAGCCAAAAATTATTATCTCACATTTAACAGGAAATTTTTTTGTTTACCCACATCTTGGATAACTCCACTAAAAATTTGGCATCATTTGGAAATCTACATCCCGATAAAATGAAGAAATATAAAACATAACTTTTTTACTTTCTATAGATTTGGTTTCTTAGATAGATCAGTTTGATTGGTCCCTATGAAATAAAAATTGGTATTTGGTGTCTTCAAAAGAGTTATATTGTCACGACCCGACCCCTACCAGGGCTCAAGCCGCAACTACCCCAAGCCCACCTCCATAGGCCAGGGGCTGACGACTAGCACCGTAGGCACAACAAACTAGGGGTGGGATTTTTCTAAGAAACTGTATACACACACACAGCTAACTAAATGAAAAAGTTCAGAGAAAATAAATAATGATACAACACTACTACAAAAGGGAAACCAAAATACATGCATCGACCTCTATCTAGTACAAGTAAAGTGCTAAATAGTATACTGACAAGTAAAGTACACAGAAAAAGGGGCAAAACACACGCCCAACCAGAAATGTGTCACAACGAGGAAACAGGTAAAATGAAAGTAAACCACTGGTCAATATCACACCAGAAAGTCCTACTATGACCACTAAACGCAGCCCAAGCTTATGTGTCCTCTACGCTCCTCCATAGTGTCGACTAACCTGTCTGTCCTCTGTAAGGGCACACCAAGTGTGGGAAAAGCCCAAGCATGGGTGAGTATAAAGATACAAAATAGGATGCCCCAAGAGCTCGAGGGAGCAACAAAGGAGGTACTAAAAAGGTGAGTAGTGGACAGAACAATAAACAGTGCAAGTGAACAATAGTGAGAGTACAACTCAACCCAACAAGAGAATGAAAATGAGCTTGTCCAATCCAAGATGAGCTAGAAACGGAAAGCATGTGGCATACCCCGTGCATCTTTCCCCTCCTAGAAGGAGAGTTACTGAACCCAAGGTGTGGGAACACAAGTAGGGTGTATATATATGCTCAAAAAGAAACCCAAACGAGTTCGTAAGGGGATATCTATCTCCAAGATCAGCCCAAGAAGAGTCACCAATAGTTCTAAGGATATCAATCACTAATGCCCAATAGTACCGCATTCCAAAGCTTCCCCATAACCTAACCACACAACCAAGGGTCCCTCTCTGGTAATCTATGATAAAGGTCACCGACTAGCCTTTTAGAAAGAGATGAGTCTGAAAGAAGTCATCGGGTAACCCACTGCCCAGCCCTGTTGGAGGGTAAACCACAAGAGGTCGCCGGGTAACCCACTACCCAGCCCCACTGGAGGGTAAACCACAAGATTTCATTGGGTAACCCACTGCCCAGCCCCACTGGAGGGTAAACCATAAGGCGAACGGGTAACCCACTGCACAGTCCCGCTGGAGGTTAAACCCCAAGGTCAACGGGTAACCCATTGCCCAACCTCACTGGAGGATAAACCCTAAGAGGTCCAAAGGTAACCCACTGCCCAGCCTCGCTGGATGGTAAACCATAAGGTCAACTGGTAACCCACTACCCAGCCATGAGGAAGGGTAAACCCGGAACTGGTCCGATTACTTCGCACTACCCATGCCATCACTGGGTGTCACTAACACCGCTACCGTAAGTAGGTTCAGAGTGCGTCAATGGAACCTCCAACCAAATCCCTTTCAGGTTTCCGCATTTAATGAGATATCAAAAGAAGCTCTGCTCTCCCAAACATATTATGCCATCGTAATTCTCGCAAAAAAATAGGCGTGATAGACTACTTACTCGCTGGAAACATGATCCTGGTAGAAAAGTTATTCAACACCACTTTATGCCCATACAACATCTTGTGAGACCCACACCTTGGTCCCAAAAGAGGTCAGGAAAATGGGGCCCTACAGGTCCCAAACCTCGACCTTGAAACGCGTCACACAGATCATACCATTGCATTTCTTGTAGATATCTACGCTGCGTAGGATATTCATTTTCCCTGAACGGACTTATGTAGTATAAGTCGAAAAAATGCTTCATACGCCCGAAATACGCTGCGTGGGGCCCAAGACTCGGCCCCAAATTTATGCGGGCAGATTGCACCATTGAAATCACCTCGAAAAAACACTTTGGAATGGGTACTCAAACACCCCAAATGGGTGTTGGGTGAAAAAGTGGTGTTTCACCATAAGGCGTGTGAACACGGCTCTATGGGTCCCTCACCTCTTCTCCAACACAAACGCTTCATAAAGAATCTCTAAAAGTACACACGAGGACTGGGGTCACGCTGCCACTAACGGCGTGTCAATCAGATATCCCAAACATGAGTTAGGTCCAACGAAAGAATAATTAATTATTTAATTATTCGCATTAAGCATTTCGTGCCTCCGAGAAATGAAACCAAACCGCAAGGGTTCCAAACCAACTTTGGAAGGACCGTCCCGACTCTAGGGCCATATCACCTCTAATGGCGCATCAAACAAACATCTGGCTCATGAGTACGGGTGTTGTAAGCAATAATACTAATTTCATATTATTAAATTAAAGCCTTCTAGGTCACCCGTCTTTGGGTGCAGAACCCAAAAACCATGATACACAATTCAAAAAGTCCATCTCATTGACACAGACCTGCAAACACAGATGACACGTCCAACGGTCACGCCGTTTAGAAATTACGGCGCCCCGAACGCAAGGGGGCCCAACCGGGATGGTTCACCCCGGCCGGCCCGGTCCGAACCACAGGCCTGCGGGCCAGCCACGGGTCCGGCCCAACTCACCACATCCTGTTAGCCCCGGCGTGCTTCAGCCCACCGGACCCCTCGGGTCCAATTTTTCAAAGAAGACCAGCTAAGGTATGGTCTCCACGTCGCACCAGCAGGACCCGCTGAATGCGGGTCCTAGTCTCCTCCGCACCCCCGAGGTCACCGCTTCGGGTTCCCCCTCCGACCACGACAACCCGAAGGCATCACCTGCATTCCACTCCTCCGCGGGATTCCCCTTCGACCGTGATGGACCCAGGGCCAATGCCTCCTGTAGTGCACCGTCGCGGTCCGCGCCGCTGACGCTCCTTGCTCCGCCATCCGCACCAGCAACACCCGACACTGGCACCTCCGAAGCCTCAGACGCCAAACACCTTGGCTCCTCTCGGAGCTACCCCAGTCGCACACCGTCCATGCCAGCCAGACCCAACACCACCACACTATACTGACCCCTCCAGCCACACCCGCTGCCTGACATGCTAGTCACCCACGCACGCTGGCCCGGACCACCGTCGGCCACCGCCCGCGGTTCTATCCCGGTGGTCCCTTCCACGGACCACTGCGATTAAACCGCACAACTAAAAATTATTCTGAGCCAATACTTGTGATCACTATGACGAGACCATCAAAGCCCATGCCTCTAATAGGCAATCCATTTAATATTTGATGCACTTAATTGTAAGCGCCCAAGAACCCGAAGAACGGTTGAAGAAAATGATGAACAAAACATCATTTTTCATCATGGGTTGATAGCCGTGTTCATACAACCATCAATGATGTAACCAAAACTAAGAAACAAGGGGAAATGAGGGATTTTTAAATTAAAACATGAATCAGATCAAAAAAATAGAAGAAATCCTACCACGATCTGCCTGTTTGTCATTGGAGACATGTTCGCTGCGATCGCAAATTGATCCACCAAGGTTCTAGAGGAGTTTTCTCTTTGATTCGGCAAGGAATGGTGAAGAATGACAAAGAACAAGAGAGAGAGAGAGAGATAAAGGAGGGAGAATAGAGAACCCTAACTCCAAACTCATATTATTCTATTTATAGAAGAATCCACTTAGCACGGAATCTGAAATTGTCACGCCCTCAAACTTTATATCCCACCTTGGCAAAACGTCCCATTTTGAACCCAACGAAAGTCTACGATTTCCATTCTGAGACATCATTCGAATTTTACTCGAAAAGAACTGCAGTGATAAAAATCACTAACTCATTATTTTAAAATGACGATTTTCCCCTGGGTGACATTTCACACAGCAGGGCCATGCCCACTACTTTTACACCCCGCCTAGGGTAAAATACACTCTCCAGACACAACCGTGCCCTCAGATTTCCGATCTCATGTACTGTTTAGGAGGAAACACATCCTCGACACATGCATAGCATAAAAGCACTTTTCATTTTAATACAATATATTCTGGGCACACTGAGCCTCAGAATCGCATGCCGTCTTCACTCCTAGCTCTGGAATTATATATAGAAATACTCTAATGTATTACAGTAAAAAAACAGGTCTCTAAATCATTCTATCCTTCATGATTTTTGTCCTTGAAATACAAATCTAGAAAAAAAAACTCAAGATACAGAGCTCACACCTAGCTCTTCCACTCCCAAGAATACATGCACAACACCATGCTGGCACAACACGCGAACCAAAGGGATGGTTTGTACTCATATGGTCTGACAATTTTTAAGGAATACATAGGAACACGCACGCTCCTCATCAGCTATGACATGTGGAAGACATCGTACACCCAATCCAACTATTGGGAGGGTAGAGCAATACCATAGGAAACCTCCCAATCCCTTGCACGATTCTCGAACGTCCCAAAGAAACTCAAGGGCCTTTCCCGGCCGAACCGCTACTTTCTAAGTCATGACAGAAATCACAATTTGTTCCGGGAACATTTTCTCATCATTCCCTCCTTTAGAACTCACAAGGATATCTGGTCACAGATGTTTCATAGTCGGTGCATCACAACCAAGGCTCTCTTCTACGGGAACCATCTACAACACTTCCATTTTCCAGACCATAGACTACCTTGACATCATAGTCCTACAAAAACTTCAAACAGAACCATCGTCTCAGGTTCAAGTATATCTGGGTGAGGACGCACCTAAGAAACTGGTGGTCTTAGAAAACCACAAAGCGATCTCCCAGCAGATAGCATCTCCACATTCTCAGGGCAAGGACCTCCACCACTATCACCACATAGTGAAGCACGTAGTTCTGTTTATGTGGTTACCATCACGTCGACCTCTACTAGATAATGGTATCAAGATTGACGTTGAGAATGAAAGGTAACAACAAATTGTGAAGGTGAGAAAACTCATCCAACCTCCAAAGGATAGACATGGATATAATGTGGCATAACCCATGTGTCTTTTCCCCTCTCGAAAGGAGAGTAATCCCCAAAACATGCACTTTTACAAAACGTCTAGTGGAACCTTAAGAAAAAAGTGGTCAAGAATAAAATCCCCCTGGAAAATCCAGAACCTGCTCTGACACTCAACCACACGACCCCACCATGAATGCACATGTCAGAGGGACTCATCCACCACACCTCAATACTATCCACTTTGGGTGGTACTAACTCTACCTCATGTTTTTTATCGCATCAAAACAACTGTTTCTCAGTGGGGGAATAACCCCTCTTTCCTATGCATTCAAAGCTACATCGGACAACACCAACACATGGTTACACCGACGCCTTGCATCACCCTCGGAAACCCATAAAATAAGGAGTTAGATGAAAAGATTACCTCACATATTTTCTAAAAAGTTCTACTCATAAAATTAGAAAAAGACACAGAGCGTACTTCTTATCATCTCATGCGATGCAAGATTGTAGATATCCATAGCACACAACCGCCCGCGGCCTCGTCCGTCAGCTCCCTAAGCCTGACATGGGCTTCCTAGTGTTGGTGGAAGGACCCAGAAACGTCGTCCTCCAACCACATTTATTCTTTATTTTCTACCAACAATGCCTCACTGGGGACCATCCTGTACTCACCTGGGAGTTCTCTGATCATGACACTGCCTCTGTCATGGCGGTGCATCTACCAACTATCTGGAAAACTCAGCACATTTGGTTGAGTAGTCTCATTCCATGTGACCTCGCACCTCAAAATCATAACACTAGTCCTCCCTAGGTTGTCTCAGTGCTCTATGTTGTCCCTGATCATGTTCCTGAGTCTCCTCAAAGGGAGACCTCTGGTGCCGGGGCATTACCAATTGTCTTCCCTCTAATAGAAATTTCTCTGTCACCAGTACCTGCTCCAGCACTCTGAGATGGGTGAAGATGCACAAGGGCACTAAGCTAGAATGAATATTCTCTATAGAGACCTCGCTCAAAGTTCTATGCTTGGAATATTCCAGCATGGACCATGTCCAAAGAGTACCGAGTAAGGTCTGTGAAACCAGTCGCATACTCAGCCACTGGCATCACTCCCCGCTGAAGCTCCAGCAGCTCTCAAAACCATAGAAAGCATAAGTAGGAGAGGTATTACTCCTCACAAAACAGCTACTAGAAGTCATCCCATGATAGTACCAACTCATCGTGCATCTTAGTAACCATGGCTCTACTAACGCCAATTTTTTTGGGGGAAAAAGACTGGCTGTCAAAGCCACCATCTAACATGTCAGCGTCCGAACAAGCCTGAAGAGGTGAACCACCAACTCTAGCCAACCCATCACAGTCTGAGGGTATGGATCACCATGGAACCTCAGTAGTCTCTGATACTGGAACTCACATAGTGCGCCCAGCCTGCACTCGTCATCGGCCTTTGCTGCCGGTACTATCTACTACTCCACAGGTGGAGGTGCTACTGCATGTCCTCCTAGAGAAAGTGTAATCGTATGATGGATCTTTAAATAAGGACTCATCGCTCACGGAGTCGTCATCACGAACCGGATCTAGTATCCTGGCTGGCTATCATCACTGAGACATCCAGAATCCGATCAAGGAGTATCGCGGTCAAATGAGCATATATATAACAACAACGATGGGGAGCTAACACAAGAAGGACAATCAAACACTCAATCCTATATGATGTATAAACCAAATTCCCTACAACAAGTGTCTCATTATGCCTAGTCAACAAGCGGGTTATTAGGGTCCTGGTGAATGGATACATTGGCCACCACACCATCACTGGACTCCTTAGCCTGAGAGCTGCTCTCGAGACACATTTACACTATTTCCCCAAAACTCAACCAATTCCTTTTTAGGGATTCCTGAACAATGCCCAAAGGAACAAACCACCTCTGATGCCACTTTTTCACAAACCAATACATACCAGGGCTCGAGAAGCAACTACCCCAAGCCCGCCTCCATAGTTCCGAGGCTGGCGACTAGCGTCGTAGGAACAACAAACTAGGGTAGAACTTTGCCTGAGAAACTGCACACACACACACAACTAACTCAATGAAAATGTGCAGAGAAAAGATAGCAAGATACAACACTGCTACAAAAGGGAAACCAACATACATGCATCAACATTTAACCAGTACAAGTAATGTGCTGAAAAGTAGTCTGACAAGTTAACTTCACAGAAAAAGGGGAAAAACATGCGCCCAACTAGAAAGGTGCCACAACCCGACAATAGGTAAAAAGAAAGCAAACCGCTAGTGAGTCTCACATGTAAAAGTCCTACTACGGCCATTGAACGTAGTCCAAGATCCTATGTCCTCTATTCTCCTCTGTAGTCTCAACCGACCTGTCCGTCCTATGCAAGGTCACACCAAGTATGGGAAAAGCCCAAGCATGGGTCAGTATATAGATACATAGTTCGATGACCTGAAATCTCGAGGGAGAAATAATGGAGGTAATAAAACGGTGAGCAGTGGACAAAAATAGAACATTGTAAGAGCACAATAGTGAGAGTACAATTCAACCCAACAATACAAAGGAAATGGACTCGTCCAATACAAAAGGAGCTAGAAAAGAAAAGCATGTGGCATACCCCGCGCATCTTCGCCCCTTCTAGAAGGATAGTAGCTAAACCCAAGGTGTGGGAACAAAAGTAGGGTGTATATATATGCTCAACAAGAAACCCGAACTAGTGTGTAAGGGGATCTCTAACTTGAAGCTCAGCCCAAGAAGAGTCACCAATAGTTCTAAGGATATCCATCACTGATCCCCAACAGTCCCACATACCAAAGTTGTCTCATCGCTAAACCGTACAACCAATGATCCTTCTCCCGTAATCACAGAGAAAAGTCACCAACTAGCCTCATAGAAACGGCTGAGTCTGAAAGAAGTTGTCGAGTAACCCACTACCCAACCCCGCTGGAGGGTAAACCCTATGGTGAATGGGTAACCCACTACCCAGCCCTACTGGAGGGTAAACCTCATGGTCAACGGGTAACCCACTACCCATCCTCGCTAGAGGGTAAACCCTAAGAGGCCAACGTGTCACCCAATGCCCAGCCTCATTGGAGGGTAAACCCTAAGGTGAACGGGTAACCCACTACCCAGCCTGACTGGAGGGTAAACCCGGAACTGGTATGATAACTCCACACTTCCCATGCCATCACTAGTTGTCACTAACACCGCTACTGTGCGTTGGTCCAGAGTGCATCAAAGTAACCTTCGACCAACACCATTTCATGTTTCCACATTTAATGAGATCTCAAAAGAGGCTTTGCTCTCCCAAACAGATTACACTATTGTAATCCTCGTGGAAAAACATGCGAGATAGACTACTTACTCTCGGGAAATAGGTTCCCAGTGGAAAATTTATTCAACACCACTTTATTCCCATAAAACATCTCATGGGACCCGCACCTCGGTCCCGAAAGAGGTCGGGTGAACTGTGCCATCACGATGCTCTCGGATAAAAAATGTCAAATTGACTATTCATACGCCCCAAATAAACGCCTGATGAAAAAGTCACAATACGCTGCATACATCATAAAAGACGGCATGTGAGGACCACACCTCAACTCCGACTTCAATCCCTGAAACCAAACTAGACATCTTCGTCTCGCAGTCAGCGTCACAATGCCGCTGACGGTGCCTAAAGCGGACTCCGGATGCAGAAGCTGCAACTCCCCTCGTTATGCAAATAGGGCCCTATGGGGCCCACACCTCTACCTCGAAACGAGTCACACAAATCGTACCATTGCGTTCCTTGAATATAACTATGTGGCATAGGCTATTCATTTTCCATGAATGGACATATGTAGCATAAGTCATAAAAATGCAGCATACACCCGAAAGCCGCCTCGTGGGGTACACGCCTAGGGCCCGAATTTAGGCAGGTGGACTACGCCGTTTCAATCCCCTTATAAAAACACTCAGAAAAGAGTAATCAAATACCCCAAACGGGGGTTGGGTGAAAAAGTGGCGTATCACCAGAAAAAGTGTGAACCTGGACCTATGGGTCTCTCACCTCGTCTCAAACCTGAACACTTCGGAAAGCCTCTCAAAAAGTAAGAATGGGGACTGGGGTCACGCTGACATGGAGGGCGCGTAAATCAGACATCCCAAATAGAAGTTAGGTCCGATGCAAGAATAATTAAATAAATAAATAAATAAATAACTATTTACATTAAGCGTTTCGTGCCTTCGAGCAACAAAACCAAACCGCAAGGGTTCCGAACCAACATTAGAATGACTGACTGAAATCCAGTTCCATAGCACCTCTGATGGTTCGTCAAATGGACATCCGGATCACGAGTATATCCATTGTAAACTTTAATAATAATTTCATATTATTAAATTAAAGCGTTCCGGGTCACCCGTATTCGGGTGCAGAACCCAAAAACCCCGAAACACACTTCAAAAAGTCTGTCTCACAGACATGGAACTGTAGCCACAGACAGTGCATCAAACGGACACGTCGTTTAGAAATTGCAGCCCCCGAACGCAAGGGGGCCCCACCGGGCCAGTTCACCCCGGCCAGCCCGGTCCAAACCGTTGTCACGTGGCGCAGCCGCGGGTTGGGCCCGACTTGCCATGGCCTGTTGGCTGCGGCCCGCTCCAGCCAAACCAGACTCGTAGGGTCTGGTTCTCCCCAGAAGACAGGCCAAAGGCCGGTCTCCGCGTCGCGCTAGCAAGACCTGCCGAACGCGGGTCCTAGTCTCCTCCGCACCCCCGAGGTTGTCTCCTTGGGTTCCCCCTCCAACTGAGATAGGCCAAATGCATCGCTTTCACCATGTACCTCCACCGGCTTCCCCTTAGATCGTGAAATACCCAGGGCCGGTGCCTCCTGTAGCGCAACGCCGTGCCTCGCTGTGACCCATGCCACCTGACATCGTTTACTCCATTGTCCGCACCGGCGACACCCGACGCCCGCACCTCCGAAGCCCCAGCCGCCACACACCTTGGCTCCTCCCAGAGAAACCCCGGACACACCCCGTTCATGCCAGACACACCCAAGACCACCGCATCGGATTGGCCCCTCCGGCCGCACCCGCTGCCTGACGTGCTAGCCGCCCGCGCACGCCACCCCGGACCACCATCGGCCGCCGCCGGCGGTTCAATTCTGGTGGTCCCTTCCGCGGACCACCGCGATTCCACCGCACACCCTAAAATTATTCTGATCCCATACTTGCAATACCTATGATGATACCATCGAAGTGCATGCCTCTGATCAGCAATCCATTGAAAATTTCACGTGTTTAATTGTAAACCCCCAAGTACCCAAAGAACGGTTGAAGAACACGATGAACAAAACTTGATTTTTCAAAATGGGTTGATAGTCATGTTCGTGCAGCCATAAATGATTTAACAAAAACTAAGAAACAAGGGGCAATGAGGGATTTTTAATTTAAAACTTGAATTAGAACTAAAAAATAGAAGAAATCTGACCTCGATCTGCCCGTTTGTCATTGGCGACACGTTCGCTACGATCCCACTTTGATCTGCGAAGGTTCCGGCAGAGGTTGCTCCTTGATTCGGTAATGAATGAAGAAAAAAGCTGAAGAACATGAGAGAGAGATAGATAGATAGATAGAGATATATAGAAAGGAGAGAGAAGGTAGAAACCTAACTCCAATCTCCTATTCATCTATTTATTGAACAATTTGCTTAACACAAAATCTTAATCTACCGCCCCTCTAGATTTATATCGCACCTAGGAAAAATTCCCCATTATAAACCCAATGGAAGTCTCAGATTTCCATTCTGAGACTTTTTTCGAATGTTATTTGAACTCCAGTGATAAAAATCATAAAGTCATTATTTTAAAATGATGATTTTTCCCCTGGGTGACATTTCTCATAGCAGGCATGTGCCCACAACATTTACACCCCGCCTAGGGTAAAGGGAATGCTCCGGATGCAACTGTGCGCTCATATTTCTGATACGTGCTACTTTTTAGGAGTAAACACAACCCCTCCATGTGCATAGTATAAAAACACTTTAACATTTTTATAAAATTTATTCTGGGCACATCGGGCCTCAGAATCGCACGCCGTCTTCGCCCCTAGATCTCGAATTATATGTAGAAATCTTTGAAAGTATTATAGGCCAAAAAAATGGGTCTCTATATCTATACCAATTTATTTTGAACCAGATTACAAATTTTCTACCAAATTTAATTCATGTATCATCTGCAGTGTCCATTTGAGTCCTCTAGTGATATTTGAATTTTGTACAGTTTGGCCTGTTTTTATCAACATCATCTTGGGCCCTCCAAATCACCTCCAAATACAACTGAAAACATAAAAAATTCAAAATTACCTTTTTAATAGTGATAAAAAATAAATTTTTGAATAAAAAACAGAGTCAAATTTTTTATATTAAATTTGGGATTTATGATTCAAAATCAGTTTAACATTGTGGTATAAGGGTGGAAATAAATAGTGAATTGCTACACATTCAGTGATCGAGACCAACTGAATCTCTATAGATTATACCTGAGATAATAGGAAGGGGTTTCCTTTCGAATGGGGATATTTATCTATATCATAGATCATATGTGGACCATGTATCAGGACCCATACCAAGATCTAGTTCTCATGTTGGGAATGAGTTCTATAGGTTAGCCCACTCTAAGTAGTGTAGGGTAATAAAGGATGGACAATATATTGTGCATATTAACATTATGAAAAAAGGACTTGAATGTTATTTAATTTTGGGTAATGTGTAAAGGAACTTATTTTAATTAGTTTAACCTCATACAACTTGGATAAAGGTCACAAAATTTAATATTACGTGAGGGGGACATTGTGAACCGACCTTGAGATTATGGAATTTATCTTTAGAGAAACCTTTCACTAGTTGGGGATGTTTCAATTTAGGGGTAATTTCAACCCCAATGTGAAATTATGTATAAATAACCATATGTTGGGTGTTATTTTATAAATCAAACTCAAATTTCAAGAATAAAAGTCTCATGGAATAGACTACTCTTAGAATTTTAAGGTCATATAGGGTGGACCAAAGCATTATGCAGTTTATTATAATGTGACATAGAGCCTCCATAATGGAATATATAGTGTATTGGGGAATATAAAAATATTATTGATACCTTTTAACAAGAAAAAATAAATTATGTAAATCACATCTTCAAATTTTTCAAATAAGGGATGATGGAATAATGATTGTTGAGCATAGGTTGACCATTATTAATGGTTTAAATTAGTGTTGAACCATCAAGGAATAAATTATAGGGTTAATGTGGACATTTAATGTGGGAAAAAAATCCCCCATGGGTTACTTCATAGACTCAAAAGGAAAACTATTCTATTCACAATCAAATACTAGTAGGCTCCATTATTATCAATAAATCCCTATTACTAATATTTCTATAAAAGAGAGAACTAAGAGGATTAATTGACTCAAGGTCATGGAATTAAAAGAGGGGAATATATACTAAGATTACTAATTGATTTAGACATCAAAATGAATGAAGTATGTTGTATAGAATAAGGGGTGTTCAGAAGGTTTTTGGAAAATTCCATGGATACGCCATCATGTACATGACAAGCTATTTAGGTAGAAGGAATGAAACCTGACTAAAAGGAAGGGTCATTTAAAACACATAAAGAAAGGATCTATGTATCAATATGAGGTATTATTGGTTATTTATTAAGATTATATATCATTGACATCTCCAATCAGTTTATATTCTGGTCGTATCAACCTTTCACCACATGGTTTAACGGTCATGTGCCTAGGACCAAATATTATGATGATTAATTTCATCAGACAAGGACCTATGTCATGCAGTTTAACATCATGCAATGAGGATGAATATTCCCTCAAATTTATGATAATATGATAATAACATGTTCCAAGAAGTTTAATGTCACGTTGAATGGAATTTTTCGAAACCAATTTTAATTAATAAGTTCCTACGTACAATGATTAAAATAAAAAAGGTTTTATGTGTAGGTTCAGAATATAAATTTTAATCAACACTACATATCCCATGATATGGGAATCAACACACATATATCTAGAAATGGATCCTATGTAACTATAGCTCATGCATGGTATGTTTATGCTGGTTGAATATTTGCAACAAGCCATGGAAGGAGGATAAAAACAATAAGGGAGAATTCCAAAGGCTATGGAATTTCTACATTATTCTATGGGGTTATATGCAAGATGAATGTTACATTAGGGATATTACATGGATATGGCCCTAATTTAAGGATATTGGGTTATAAATAGTAGGCCTCTATAAGTGGTTTAAGGCCTTATTGGAAAATACCTACATGTTGTATAGTCTTTGGTCGTGAATAATGATCTTAGGTCTCCATGATAGGGTTATTGGAAAATTAATAAAATATTTTATGAGTTAAAAACATGGATTAACATAAACCATGAATTTTACAATTATAAGGCAAGTAATAACATGATATTTATTTTATATTCCTGAAGAAAGGACACAGTTTATTTTTAATGGATAATGTATTCATGTGATGTGTAAAATATTTCCCTAGTGATGGGTTAGGAATATACCCAATGTTAATGGGAGAAGGATCATGCACCATAAAAAAGGTGGGGTATTTTGATTATTTGTGGTTAGTCCTAGTTAAGGAATTATGGTCATTAATAAGTATACCATGGTATTAGAATAACAAATTACATGTAGTTCCTGTATGGTCCCTACATAGATCTAGGTCATATCCAGAGATAAGGATTTTTATAATTTAGACAGATTATTAAAAAAAGGAAAATATTTGTGTTATTTCATTGGAATGGAGAATATAAATGAAACTAAACCATATCATAGAGTTTGGTATAAGAAGAACATACATGAGTTGTCCAAGTGAATCAATAAATAAGGACTTCCTACGATGACCATAACCCGTGTATTTCCTATTAAAAAAAGTAGGTTCCCCATCCGTATTTAGATCAAACATACGAGATTAGATAATGATAAATTTTGGGTTGTATAGAATAGACCCCTCTATTGGGTTTTAGTTAACATGGGAAGGACAAAATATGTTGTTTAGTTTAATGTTATACCACTAAGATATTGATTATATAAAATTATTCATGGCACATATCAATCAATATTATCAATCCAATAAACCAAAACCCATATGATCACACGAATCATACTCAATGAGAGAAACAAGGTGAAATTGGAGAATCACTCATATCACGCAAGAGTGCATAATAAAGATGGACAGTCCATGGATGGATGGTCATGTTGACCACTATAAGAGGACCTATTATATAATTTAGTGGTTGGTCCAAATCTAAGATACATGGGTGTGACTATGTTTTCTATTGGGATAAGAATCAATCCATACAGAGTTATTATAACATTTTGCCTATGAAGATCAGACTCTTACATTGGGATAAGGGAATTAAAATTTACAAATAGATTTAGATCCTGTGTAATATGAACAAGCATCATGGATTGAGAAGAAATGAAAATTTATGTGGATGAGGTGAGGTTGTTCAGTCTGAGTGCTGAGTTGTCGAAGAAAAATCAGAATGAGCTAGTAAATTTATACACTAGAAACCCATTATAAAGATCTATCTCTTGCATAAAAGGGAGGGATGGTCATATAGAGTTTCCATTTATTATGATGTTTAATTTCATATGACTTGGATGTTATTTTATTAATTTTATACTAATGTAGTATGAAACTTCGTGTCTTTTGGTTTAGGGCCATATGAGTAGGACAAAATCCTCTTATTTATCTATCTATAAAGACAATACATGCATACAAATCACATCTAAATTATATATAAAAATAATTCATGTTAGGGGAAGTAAGAAAAATTGTCTCTAAAATAATTCTCTTTATGTATCCTTCTCCTAATCATCAGAAGATCAGACAAATTATTCTCCTCAGATAAGGTAAAATACGCATGAACATACTCTTGTTTAAAGGAATATACCTTTCTTTAATTATTTGTAAGAGATGGATGACAACACCTCATAATCTATGGGCCAAATATATGTTTATTATAATAGGATGATGGGTGAATTTATTTACTTGGAGGTGGTTCCTCAATCTCATGCAATTTTGGGGTAGATGTCAAAGAAAATACTGAATTTGAATTCACCCAATGAGGGGTTGAAAATATAAACATTTCTCCCATCCCTATGGTCTAGGGTGACAGTGAATGTTGTATGAAATTAACATGGTGTGGGGGTGAAAATATTATAATCCCATCATTCATTATAACACCCCTGATTTTTGAAATAAATTTAATATTGAATGCAGGAAAAAATGTGTCTTTGAAAACACTATTTGGTTATAACCTATCCAGTAAACATAATTTTTCTACTTCTGTAATTTTAATTTTGAAGAACAAACAAACACGGTTGCGTTCAAGGTGATATTTAGAGTTGATAGAATCTACTTAGTTTTTTATGAATAATAACATACCCTTATGAATAATAATAAATAGAAAGGAATATTATATTAGACAAAAAAATAGAAACATCACCCATGAATGTAAAGATACAATTTAGACATCTTATAAGTGATGAAATGATCAAAGTATAAGGATTGGTATTTTTTTATATCATAAATATTTTAATTACAATTTAATGATTAATTTAATAATTTAAAATGGAAATGTACTTTCATAAAATGTAATCATAAATTTTTATTTTAGCGTCTTATTGTTATAATATAATTTAATGGGACCTTGATTAATTTTTCAAGCTGTTATAAAACGAGTTATAGTTTAAATGTTGTTTTTTTAATAAATTATGATTTTATTAAAAAAATTAAATTAAAAATATTTAGAAAAATATTTTTAAAAAATTGAGTTTATATTTAAATTCTACATGTTAGAAAAATTTTGGGCTGATTTTTTTTTTTATTTTTCTAAAATTCGTGAATCTTGGGTGAATAGTAAAATATGATAATTTACAATAAATGAAAAATACATGATTTATGAAGTCATAGGTGGTGTAAGTTTGATGTAAGATAACTTGGTTCATAATCACAAGAACATATTACTTTTATTTCTTACATGAATCAATAATATTGGTTGTCTTGAGGGAAATAATAAAATAATGATTAAGATATTCAGTAATCACCCCTCACCTCCACTATAAAACCCCCCTCACCCTCTTCTATTCACTCATCTAAAACCTTGTTCCTAAAATAAATTATGATTAAATATCCTCCCAAGCTATTCCCTTATATGTATCAGCCTTTTGTCTCATAAATAATCCAAAAACATTACCTAATGAGGCCCTCAAGGAATATTACTTCAAGAGGAAAATACCTCTTTTCATTTATTTTATTTCAAGATCCGATTTTTTTTCTTTCCTCACCTCCTTTAATACAAATTTTGTGATGACTTCAGTACCTTACATGTACTATAATTTTGTTAAAATAAATTAATAATTATTCATCATCTATAATTTCCCCTTCTTTTATACTAGAAATGAATACACAATCCGAGATGTGTTAATTTATCACATTCAAGGATGACATGTTTTTAATTTCTATAACTGTCTTAAATTAAGGTCATGAAACTATTTTTATAGTTTAAACAGACTATACTATATGTATTATGACTTAGGTGAGTTTCTATAATCCTTTTTACACATGATATTAATTTATAAATCAAAATGAGTTCGTTGTGATCAAAAACCTTCAATTAACCCAAACAATTTTCATTAATGTTTAATATAATGATTCATCTTCACTCCGAATAACAAAAATAATTTTATAACCATTTAATCTTATTTTTTTCACTAATAAAATGCAACTTATATTCTGGAAAACAATTCTCATTATTCAAGTTTATCCATACATGAATATAAGTAAACCAATCCTGAAAACACACGAAGAAAACTCTCCCAAATAATGAGATTGAATCTCTTAACCCATAAAAAGGAAATGAATGAACCAAATAAGTTTACTATAAATCAATTAAATGTATAGGAGGTTCTTAAAATATTAAATTTTCAACCAAAATTTGATTATTCAGGTCATTAAGAACAAGTTAGGAACACCTTCAGAATTAAAGTAAGGGTTTTCCACCCAAACCTCCATTTTCATTAAGGTTGCATTTATTATCTACCTACCTCAATTAAATTCATATTAATTAAAATTTTATCCTCATATTTTTCTTTTTAAAGTTCTATATATGTGTTACAATAAGAATCATGACTTCATTTATGGGGAGTTATATGTTTTAAAATGATCTTTCAGAAATTCTTCCTGAAATACAATATAGATTCAAGGGAATTTCTCATATTATTACATATTTTTAAGGGCACCCAATATTCTATTTTTAGAAACCATTATTTTTCTGAAATAAATTATATTATTATTAATATTATATGTTATTGAACATATATTTTTTATAATGAACTTTCCAAAATAACACAAATTTTCAAAGTAAAATTGCATTTATCTCAAGAATTACTAAATGATTTCATAAAAGCATATTCATTTGTTTCAAAATAATTTTGATTATTATGTATTGTTGATATTAATATTTATGATATAATATTCCATAATTAATTTAATGGATTATGATTAGTTTAATTGTGGGTGTTCTATCTTAATACAATTCACTATTTTACTCAGAATGTTGTGTGTTTATGCTTAGTGTTTGGGGGAAGTAATTAAAATTTCATATGATAGTTTCAATATGAATGTATATATTGTTTATGTTCATATGAGGAATTAATTAGACTTATTATGCGATAGGTGGGGACCAATATGGCCCCTAGATGCATCGGTAGGTCTTATGAGACCAATAGATTTGTACTTGGACGAGGCCTTACCTATTTTTAGATACAGTTTTGGATGAGGCCTTAATAATTTTTAGATGTCTTGGCTAGGACCTTGACAGTATATTCTAGAATATTTGTTATTTTCATTTACCTCATTATGAAGCTCGAAATTCATAGATTATGTGGTTATTAAACTAGTAGAATACCCAATATTATGTTTTATTGTGTAAATATTTACTCATCTCATATTATTTCCATAATATGTTCGATTTTATTACTTTTAAAGGCATGAGTTTTTAATTATTCACCATGAAAAATGATTATGTTTATGATATTTTCCAATGGATTGTTTACCCTTACAAAGCATTTGATCTCACCATTTTCTTATGTTTCATTTTCTCAGGACATGAAGTGGTTTATTATTAATGACCTATGGGAAAACAAATAGTTGTAGATGTTCCCAATAAAAATAATGTATTGTATTTCATTTCATGTTGTAATGTTGATGTTATGTATGTATCTTGTTTCCAAATCTACTAAACTACTCGGTCCATCAGGATGCATATTCCTTGTTTATATAACAATGTAATAAAATAAGTCACTGGCTTCGAGAAACTGGGGACGGGTTCTTTCAGTTTGTATCAGAGAATGTTTACTAGAAAACATGGAAACTAGATTTAGAAAACATTGATTAGGGAACAAAACCCTAACATTTTCTATGAGGATAAACATACAAAAAAATCTTGGAATTTTTGGTGAATAATAGATTATGTGGATCTTTCTATGAAAATACATCACTGTCGAGATACTATAAGTGGATGTCATTCTAGCACAGATGTACCTAGGAGTGAAAAATTTGACAAGGAGTTTTAGGCATGACCTAGTGTATCTCCGTACATGACAATGGGCCTTACTACACACCTCGTTTGACACTCCCAAGGTATATTCTTAGGACAATTCACTTTTTCTTTACTTGCCATTATGAGATATTTAAATGTAATTTTTTTTCAAAGAAACCATGTTAATGATTATGATATTAGCTTTGTTTAGAATTTTAATTTTTTCTAATTATTTTTCTACGTTGAGATTATTCATTATGATTCATAACCTAATCTAGTGAATATCATTATTTAGAAATGGCGCCTTGTGGATGTAATGGATGCTTCATGAATGCACGAGTCCCATGTATGAATTTTTGTCTGATGTAGGATAATGATGTTGGATGTGGTGATGTTACTGGTGCTTAGAAACTTAAAACTATACTAGGACAGATGAATCATGTTATTAATAATAACTGTACCCGTATAGAGCATTCAGATCTACAATTTAGGGGAGCTATTTTATATCACATTATGTGACAACAACCTCCATCATTTAATGAGACTACAAACTCATTCATAGTGGATCAGTGGATAATCTCATTAGAGAATATATTTCTCTCTTTGCGATGTACCTCAATAGAGAAGGTTTCCATGGAGGTTTATCAACTATCGAGATATGTAGATTTGTGGGGGTCATTAATCCAATACACAAAGGAAGAGGAACAAATAGAAGAAATGGAATTGAGGAATTTTAAGGAAATTTTATAAGAAAAATACTTCCTTCAAGAATAGACAGATGATATCGAAAGATAGTTTCTAAATCTGAGGCAAAATTAGGATGTGAATGTGGAAAATTATGAAGAAAAATTCACAAGGATAACAAGACATATCGAGGACTACAAATGTAATCCAAAGATCAATATTTATTGATTCTATGATATCTTAAAACCATTACATAGAAGGTCTCTAGTCTTCCGAAGTTTCTCATCCTATGAAGATATATTCTTATGTGTTTTCAATATGGAAAAGAAATTTTCTATGTATTATGATTTTAAGGGAAAGTAAGAGAAGACGAGGGAAGCTGAAAACTATGGAAAAGTAAATAAGTAAATGGGGAATAAGGGAAGAGTTGACATTCCACCATGTGATAATTTTGATAAGAGACACCCTGATACTTTCCTGAAGGGTATTTTTTTACAAGTGTGGAGAAAAGGCCACCTATCTCGAGATTGTTAGGGGGAGAATGAAGCTACCGATGTTCAATGATACAATTGTAGGGAGAGGGGACATTATGAAAATGATTGTCCTTGGAATCAAGGAAACGTTCCCCAATGAAGGACAAGGGAGAAAGGCCAAGATTATGTGGTCACAATTTCCGCGGTTGAAGTTCCTAATGATAGGGTGGTAGGTACATTAATCATTTCATCGAACTTAGACAATGCTTTATTTGATTTTGGATCATTGATTTTTTTTATATCTTCCGAGTTTTCTAATAAAAATATACATGTTCTATTTGATTTAATAAAGTAGTTGTCAGTCAAAACTCATAGGGGATGTATCATTGTAATGTAGATGGGTCGATCAATCCACATCCTGACACATAAATGTGCTTTAGTTTCTAAACTTATTATAATACACATGATAGACTTTGATATAATCCTTGGTGTGAGTTGGATTTCATATTATTATACCAATATCTATTGTAATAAGATGGATGATATGATTTTTGATAAAGATGTTGAATCTTATATCATTAGAGTAGAAACCACACTAGCTAATTATTTTATAGTACCACCCCAGTAGCTAGGAGGAATTCAATTATTGGGGAGGAAGAGACTGCAATATCTATGGGTGAGGAACAAAATGTTCCAATAGAGGACATACCTATAGTTCATGAATATCTTGATGTGTTTCTAGAGTATTTAGTTGGACATCCTACAAAGTAGGAAAATGATTTTTCTATTGATTTATTTTTTGGTTCTAGTCCAATATCAAGGACCCCTTATACATTTTACATAGTGTAATTAGTGGAAATAAAGAAAAAACTATAGGAATTGAGTGATAAACTATTTATTATCCCTAGTATTTCTCCATGGAGATCCCCTGTTGTTTTAGTTAAGAAGGAATATGGATCATTAAGGATGTCCATTGAGTACTGGGAGATCAAGACTATAAAAATAAAAAATAAGTATCCCATACCTCAAATTAATGACTTATTTGATCAACTTCATGGAGCCCATGATTTTTTGAAGATTGATCTTCGATCTGGATATCATCAGTTGCATATGAGGAAGGAAGATATTCCAAAGATAGAATTTCGAACCAAATATGTGCCTTACAAGTTTAGGGTAATTCCCTTGAGATTGACTAATGCACCCTCTATTTTCATGGATCTAATGAATTGAGTTTTTGAGGAATTTCTTGATGAATTTTTGGTGGTATTTATTGATGATATCTTGAAATAATATGTAATCTACGAAGATCACGAAAATCAATTTCACACTATTCTGAAGACTCTTAGAAGAAATTAATTATATGGGAAGCTTAGAAAGTGTGAATTTTGGATTCAATTACTTTCCTTTTTTAGCCACATTGTCTCTAAGGATGGAATATCTCTTGATCTTGTGAAGACAAAGTCCATTCATGATTGGAATACTCCAAAAAACATAACTGAGGTACATAGTTTTATTTGTTTTAGATGGTTAATATCGGTGTTTCATTCAGATCGTCCCCCATTTAGCCAACCCAATGACCAAGCATACACATAAAGGGGATATGTTTTTATAGAAAAAATAATATGAGTAATTTATTGAGGAATTGAAGAGGAGATTATTGAATAATATGATCCTAAATATACCATCAGGGAATGATGGGTTTATGATCTATATTGATGCATCAAATAAAGCACATGGTTGTATCCTTATGTAGAATTATAGAGTTATTTCCTATGCATCAAGGAAATTAAAAGTTAATGTACAGAACTTTCCTACTGATGATCAATAGTTAGTTGCTTTGATCTTTTCTCTAAAAATATGGAGACACTATCTCTATGGTGAAAGATGTGTGTTATATACTAATCAAAAGAGTCTGAAATATATCTTCTCATAGAATGAAATTGTCATGATCTATCCCTCAGGGCCCGTGCCGTGACTACCCCAATCCCACCTTCCATAGGCCAAGGGTTGGTGACTAGCACTGGAAAGGAATATCCCTAAAATGGGAAGGCATTGACTTTTTAACCTGTACAGACATACAGTACAAGAAAATGACAAGAATAAACCACTAAGAAAACTATAGTAGTAAAAAAGAGTGTTGAAATTAAAGGGGACAAAATACAAGCCCAACTGTAAATGTACAAGTACAACTGAATGGTACAATACAAATAATAAAGGGAAAATAGCTCACGGGTCATCCTCCGAGGATCCAAACTGAAGGGTAGGTGTAGATCACCTCCAAAACACTCCACGCCTTCCCGTCTCACCTGTGTACCACCTGATCCTAGCTCACCCAAACCTCAGACTAGATGGTCATCATCTACACAAGACACAATAAGGTGAAGGTGAAACCTGTGCATGGGTGAGTAAAACAATACCCAGTAGGGACCTCGAGACCCCCAAGGTCTCTCTGAATTCCACAAAGTAAAACCACAAATCATGATCTCAATCACAAAGCACAAGAAATAGACACATCTCAAATAGAGTCTCAGCTCCAACCAGGTTTTCAGTGAATTATAGATGTACAGATGATTAGTTGCAAAGATAGGTCATCTAATTTTGTCAAGAGGCACTATTGCTGACTATACAGAGTATGACCCACAAAAGATTTATAGGTACTAACCCCCACAATGACCAACACATTATCTGATCCTCTTAGGATGGACAGGTAACTGACCCATGCAATGACCCACACAAGATCTGATCACCCATGATTGATAGTTAACTAACCCCCACAATGACCCACACAGGATCGGTATGTGCTGACCCACATAAGATTGTGGAGCGTTGAACCACACCGGATATGACCCACATAGGATCTATATGCACTGACACACATAGGATTATTGAGTGCTGACCCACACATGATCTGACCCACACATGATCGGTGCTGACCCACACAAGATCGCTCGGTACTAACCATCGTATGGTCTGTCTCCAACCTCTACCTCACTTCTAGCCAATGGATTCCCACACATAGCACGATTGATTCTGGTAGAACCACTCCTCAATATATCGGTCATATTTCAACTAGCATGAAGTCTCACTGATAAGTAACCTGGGGATCTGTCTTACCACAATGGTTCCAACACAATAGACGACGTGTTAACCAGACGCCCGGTCTGTAAGTTATAGGCATTTTAGTGTCAAGGGATCGATTGGATTCGGGTATGATTCCACCCAGCAGTACCTCAACTCTACCTAAAACTAATTTTGAGTATCTCAAAAGGACCTCCTTGTCACAATGGTCTTTATTCCACAGGCAACGCGTCAATCGAACACCTGGTATGTTAGTTACACCCCTTTCCGTGAAATAGGGGTGATCCCACCTTGATCCGGACCGGCTCGATCAGGTCAGCCAGAATATTCCAAGGTGACTGTTTCCCCAAATAATTTCCAACACCACTGATGGTATGATGAACGGATACCTAGTTTTACAATTACAGGTGTTTCCTTATTCTGGGACCCGTTGGGTCTGGGCCCGGTCAGATTCGGTATGACTGCCCCGAAGTAACGGGTCCCGGGGTCCTCCTGACCCCACTCAGGTCCATCCCACTAAGGGCTGGCCTAGTTTTCTAGGTTCATCCCATCGAGGTAGGCCCTGTTCGGTTTACAGGCCCGGCCATTTGTCGGCCCGGCACGTCGGGTGGGGTTCGGCCCACCCATATTGGCCCACCGGGTCACGGGTTCAGCCTGGTTTACTGGCGGGTCTGGGCCACTAGTTCGCAAGTCAAGCCTAGTCAGTTGTACTTCTACGGACTCATATCGCTACACCAAGGTCCATCCCGACCCATATGGGGATGACACGACTCTGGTGGAGCGCAGTCCAACCAGAGGTGGGGAGCGGTCCGGTCCGAGGTGGTGCGTAGCCTGACCCAAGGAGGGGGCGGGGGGGGGGGGGTCCGGTCCAAGGGGGTGCACGACCCACTGTGGGTTCCTGTCTTGCCGGTGTGCAGGGTGTGACCCCCAGTCTCCCGAACTCCTGAATGGACTGGAGTCCATTCAGTTTGAAAAGAGGCAGCTCCACGTGGGCACCACCTGGTCGAGGCGGAACCTGCCAGAGGCACGGGTTCGGCATTCGCCATGGCTTTGGCCACGAATTCTTGTCTACATGCATCACACTTGTAATGCGACCTCCCGCTCGCCAGTGGTGCGTTGATCACATCACCTCTCAATTCACAGCCGATCTGAGTGCCTTCCTCCTCCTCTGATTGCCACGGTAGAGGAGTCGCGACCATATGCTCAACGGAGATAGGAGACAACATGCCGCAGCTCCTCCGTGGTCGTCCAGTGCTGGCTGTTCTGATGACCACCGTGGCTTTGTCCCATGACCTCCTCTTGTGGTGTGCATCGGTACATGGATTTTTCATAGCTGGTCGGTGTCGCCGCGCTAATAGTATTCCACGGAGGTGCAAGGATAACAAGATAGTAGAGGGTCCAGGCCGTGTTCGTTAAGATCGCACCCTCCACATTAGCTCATAATCACAAGGTAAGATAAAGGGGGTTCATGAATTCAATTGAAATATACAATAATTTAAAACCCCTACATCAAGAATGATGGTGAGCGCACGTTTGTGGGAGCGGGTTGGTGTTCTCCCTCCCCGCAACAGGCTTACAACGATGTTGATCATACGTCTTCATCTTGTTCGTGGATCAGTGTCACCCATCACTTCCTTATAGGATCAAATCCATACTCAAAGGGTTCGGTGCCACAACACTCCTTAATCAATTTTTTTCTTGGTGAAGATGTGTCGATACCTCTCTCAAAACTCCATATATATAGGGGAGGGGGTGGGTAAGTAACAACATGGGAAATTAATGGCGGCTCATAAATAAGGAATCTTCATAATTCCCAAATGACGTCATTACTTAGGATTGGTAGGTCAATCCATTTATTGGATTGACACATCGCTGGCCCTAGACTCTACTTATCTGTTGGAGGATACGAAACAAAATAAAATAAAAAAATTATTTAATTTAATTTCTTTTCAAAAAGACAGAAAACATAACTTTTCCCCCAAACCTACTGTAGTCAAAGTAAATTCTCCCTTAAGAGAATCCCGGCACTATAGATTCAACGGTTCCAGGAAATTTTTAATCTGAGCACCAGTTGAAAAGTTATAAAATGCCGCTCGTGTGTTTACTGAACATACATTAAAAAAGTTCAATAAATTAATAATGTTCACCCTCGACCCGCTCTAGTCAGGGTTAATATTTTCCTAAGGAGAACAACCCCTAAAAAACTCAATGGTATGCTTAGAATATCAATCTGAGTTACTGTTTAGATTTTATGGATTTTACAATAAAATATTTGTCACTTAATTATTTTATTTATAGCTCAAAACTAAATTTCACTGGTGGCCCATGCTGGCCAATTTTATATCTATCTAATGAAACCATACCCTCACGAGTTCATCGGTGGTCTCAAATTATTAATCTGACTCACCATTATTGAGTTATAAGCATCTGAAACAATAAAATAAAACAACTTTATTTAATTATTTTATTTATGGTTATGCCATTTTTGGAGTTTCTCACTAGAATCATGAGCCAACTAAACATATGTTGCGCTTAGGGTAAACCCGCAATCCTAAACGCAACAATGCCATTAGATTTTGGATCCAGTAAATCGATTAAGAGTTATTCCACTTTTTCCTGAAAATAGCTTATGTGTGCTAATTAAATCTTAACAAAACATCGACGGATCATTTTGGGCACTCTGAGCCTCAAAATCGCACGCCGTAAAATTTTTCAAATTCAAAATAATTATATATAATTAGAAAAAAATTAGAAGGAAATTCCGAGACATTACATTCTCCCCACCATAGGGATTTACGTCCCAAAAATCCACAACGTAGACTAAGGAAACAAAACATGGGTTCTAAGCACGAATCTGAGTCTCCTGCTCCCATGTGCTCTCCTGGAGGTCCCTGTTCTACCACCGCACTCACACTAGAGGGAAAAACCATCCACAAATGACTCACTCCTTTTAATCCTCTATCTCCATTGGGAACTTTGTAAAAGTCACCCCATCATCTAATTCCAAATCGCCCTAGTCGATAGCATGCGATGGATCATGCACACATCTCCTCATATGTGACACATGGAAAACATTATGCACCAGGTGCTTCTGTGGGGGAAGAGCTATATGGTACTCCTCCTCACCCACTCTGCTAAGGATCTAGAAAGGTCTGATGAACCTTAGAGAACGTTTGTCACCCCGTCCAAACCTTTGTAATCCTTGTCGGGGTGAGAAATGTACGAAGACATTTTCTCCCTCCTCGGAATCCAAGGGTCTCCATATTTTTTTGGCATAAGACTTCATCCAACTCTATGTAGTCTTCACTTACTGACATGTGTGGAATTAGGACACAAACTCTTCCACTTCTTCTTTCATTCAGGGCCACCAGTACTGATGTCGGAGGTCCTAGTACATCTTCGCCACTCCAGGATGTACCATTAATGGGGATGTATGGATCTCCCTAAAAACCTCCTCCACAAGAATTACTCGTACCGTGGTACATCCTCTAAAGAGGATGACATGCTCCCCACCTTCAATAAATACTTCAAGAGACCATCCTGAGGATATCTGAGCACGTTGGGCTTCACAATCAACGTCCCCAAGCTATTCCTCCCAAACTCGCTGAAGAATTGGGGGAGTGATTGTCAAAAACTGGAGGTAAACTACTCTATATTTATCCATGATGGGTATTCACAGTGTGACTAGCTATTCTAATGCCTCACTCAGTAGCTGTAGACTAGACCTCCGAATGAGTGTGTCTGCTACTACGTTCCCCTTCCTCGGAGTATAGACTATATCAAAGTCGTAGTCCTTGAGGAACTCTAGCCATCATCACTGTTTCATCTTATGAAAGCTCTACTGACACTTCTCCATCCACAGGAAAGGCTCCCCCTTCTTCTTCAAAGATTTCAATGGTGGTACTACCCTAGAGAAGTCTGGTACAAATATCTGGTAGTACCTAGCCAAAGAAAATGTCCTTCTCCCTTCAGGGAGGTAATCATGGAAACATCTTTGGAAATGATGTCCCCACACTCATCCACTCCTATTTAGAACTAAAAACTGAAAACTCCTACAGAAATGAGGGTAAGACTGGCCGACACAAGAGTGTTCAACTTCACCCTCATATTCATGAGTTTATCCTATACTGCATGGGTTTTCATTCTTCTTCAAACAAGGAAAACCCCATTCAAATGTTGTAGATAAATCACAACCATTTTTTCTAATACAATCAATATGAGTATGAAATGTAGACATCCATTCCATACACGAACTAATTCTATAAGGGCTCGATGCTGCCACCAAGAGGTTCCAACCAAAACTCTCATCTCAAGGGTCAGATCACACCATCGTCATAAGTGTGATTATCGAGTCTTCTCCAAAAGGTATCTCCAGACGTAAGGGTCAAGTCAACGGTTTAACCGGAAACTCTAGGTCTTGGACAAGATTTTTGGAAGGAAGGAATGATTGGTACCTATATCTATTAATACGGTTGCTACTAGTAGACAAGGACCGTACCTCGAATCATTCCTAGAGCCCTTGGGTCACCCTCCTTGATAGCATGAAGCTACTCCATTACCTTATCCTTCATCTCCCTGAGCCTAGTGGGGACCATAATTGGGGTGGTTGTAACATTGTCGAAATGTATACCACATCATGTTGCTCTCCTTTCTCCACTTTCATGTCTGTTGCCCTACTGAATCATATGTCCCTATCATTTCCTAATCCTGAAACATTTTAGACGCCCAGGTCCCTGAGACTAGCATCAGTATGCTGCTTTTGCACTGCTAACATTCATTGGCTGCATCCGCTAAACTAAATAACTATCAAACACAAAGGTTCTCTCTAGCACCCAAACATAAGTTGGAATGAAAATAGGAATAGTGCTGGCTTGGATGTTCCTAAAAACACCTCACTCAGAGGTCCGAGCCCTGAAGTATTGACCATACTATATTCATCGAGTACCTGGAATAGTCAGTATGCCTCGATGAATACTCAGCTACCAACATGTCATCCTATTGAAGCTGTGGACGCTCCATGGAACTCTCATCCCAGAGCTCTTTATGGAAAGAGACCCCCTTCTATGAGGAAGGTTCACATGCTTGTCCATAGAAAATTTCAAATATTCAAAAGATTAGGGTAATCAAAACCCTATCATCAACCTGCTGATCCATGTACATGGATCTCTACTAGGACCACCATCTGATCGAATGGTGCTATGGCTAGATGGAAACTCAACCACCCCCTCAAGCTAGTCCTTAGCTGCCTATGAGACTAGAACACCTTGGAACCTAAGTGGTATATAATGCAGAAACACATTTAAGGAACTAAGCCTATATGTGTCCTCCATCGGTACCACCAGTTGTAACTATTGTCCAATGGGTAGTGATATAGCTCGCACACAACCCGAAGGTACCATCTCAGGGAAAAATCCATATACCAAAGCATAATTACCATGCGGACCATCCTCATGGTCACAAACTGCTAAAGAATATAATCTAGGATCACCATCTGATCTTCTGGTGTCCTAACTAGGTTTAAAACTCTAGCCATAGCCTCCAACTAGTCCTCAGCTACTTGGGGTTCTGTCTCGCCTCAAAACCTCAGAGGCCTATACCGTTGAAACTCGTGCAATGTGCTTAGTCGGCGTGTACCGTCTACCAGTGCGGATGGTGGTAACTAATTCCCAACATGTGGTGCTACTGGTCGTACACCACCCGAAGGTTCCCACACAGTAATATGTCCCTGCACCAAAGCCTCGTTTCTTGGTGGGCCCTCATAGTGCACTCTTCCAGTAGTCCCGGCTGGTTGTATACGTGGTAAAATCCTGATATGGGACAGGTGCGCCGTGGCTATTATGTTATACCCGATGAGTGGACTCAAAAATAAATCGAATGGAATAACATTAGAAAAACACACACAATCAGTGTTTTCATGCACTGAGTCAGAAATCATAATTCTGGGTCCTGGTGTATGGATACGTCAGCCGCTGCCCCAACACTAGACTCCCAGAACTAAAAACCACACTCATAACACTTAACAGTATTTCTACAATGAAAATATCAGAGTCTTAGTTCTTCGGTAGAACTGACTCAACTGATACCACTTTGTCACAACCCGTCCCTCGGGGCCCATGCCATGACTACCCCAAGACCACCTTCCATATACCAGGGGGTGGCGACTAGAACCAGAAAGAATTATCCCTAAAATGGGAAGTAATTTCCTTTTTAAACTATACAAAAATATAGTCCGAGAACATGAAAAGAAGAAAACACTATGTAAACTACTGTAGAAAAAAGAGTGCTGAATGTAAAGGGGCCGGAATACATGCCCAACTGTAAAAGCACAAATAAAAAATGAAAGGACCGATAAAATTGAAAAGGGGAAAATAACTTTTGGGTAATCCTCCAAGTATCCTTAATGATGGGTAGGTAATGATCTCCTTCACAACACTCCATGTCCGCTCGTCTCCCCCACATACCACCTGGTCCTCGCTCCCTCAAACCTCAGCCCTACTGTTCGTCGTTTGCACAATACACAACAAGGTGCAGGAAAAATCCGTGTAGGGGTGAGTGTAACAATACCCAGTAGGGACCCTGAGACCCCCAAAGGTATCTCAGAATTCCAGAAAGGAAAACCACAAAGCATAAACTCAATAACAAATCACGGGAAATTAAAAAAGCTCAAATAGAGTCTTTGATCAAACCAGGAATTCACTGAAGTATAGACATACAGATGATCAGTCGCAAAGTGAGATCATCTTATTCTATCAAGAGGCACTACTACTGACCATATAGAGTCTTGCCCACACAGGATCGATAAGTAATAACCCCCACAATGAACCACATAGGATATGATCCGCCCAGGATTGATAGGTAACTACCCCCGCAATGACCCACAAATGATCTGATCTGCCAAGGATCCATAGGTAACTAATCCCACAATGAAACTCACATGATCTGGCCCACACAGGATCGATATGCGCTAACCAACATAGGATCGTAGAGCACTGACCCACATAGGATCTGTGCAGACCCACACTGGATCGCTCGGTACTAACCTCCATATGGTCTGTCTCCGACCTCCGCCTCACGGTTACCCACTGGATTCTTGCTCACAACACGCTTTATTATGGGGGAACTCCTTCTCAATCCATAGGTCATATTTAAACCAGCATGAAGTCCCATGAAGAAGTAACCAGATGATCTGTCTCGTCACAAGGGTTAAAATTCACAAACGACTCGTCAACTAGACGCCTGGTCTATAATTTATAGGTCTTTTACTGCCGAGGGCCTAGTTGGATTCGTGTGCGATCCAACCTGGCCATACTCCAACTCTCCCCAAAACTCATGTAGAGTATATCAAAAGGAACTTCTTGTCACAACGGACTTTATGCCATAGATGGAATGTTAATCAGATTCCCGGTCTGTTAGTTACACCCCTCTCTTTGAAATGGGGGTGATCACACCTCGGTCCAGCCCAGCTCAATCGGGCAAGCCATAATTTTCCAAAGGGACCTATTTACAAAAGGTGTACCAATGCCACTGATGGTGTGTCAAATAGAAACCCATTTTTCAGTTACGGGAGTTTCTTTATTCGGGGACAGGTAGGGTCTGGGGCCGGTCTGACTCGGTCAGACTAGCCTAACGCAACGGGTCCAAGAGTCCAACTGACCCCGCTTGGGTCTGGCCCATCGGGGTCGGCCCGATTTGGTTTACGAGCCTGGTCCACGGTTGGTCTACCCCGTCAGTGGGGCCCAGCCAACCCACGTTGCCCCCCCCCGGGTCGCAGGTTTGGCCCAGTTTACTGGCTGCTCAGGCCCACTAAGCAGCTGGTCCGGCCCATCCTGTTGCGGGCTCAGCCCGCAAGGGCAGCCCCGAAGGGGATGACCCATAAGGGGGTGCCCAGGCCAATGTGGATAATCATCCTTCCTGAGGTGGGGCATGGTCCGATCTGAGGTGGAGTGCATCCCGGTCCTAGGGGTGGTGTGGTCTTATCAAAGGGAGAGCATGGCCAGCTGTGGGGTCCACCATAGCCGGAGTGGGGGGGGGTGTGAGCCCCTAGTCTCCTGATCTCCCGAACGGCTCAGAGGCGATTTGGTTTGAGAAGCGGTGATTCCGCATGGGCACCACCCGGTCACTACGGAACCCACCAGAGGTGTGGGTTCGGCCTCCCCCATAGCTTCAGCCGCTGCTTCTTTTCTGCCAGTGGCACGCTGGTCGCACCGCCTCCCACTCACTGAAGGCGTGTTAATCACGCCGTCTCTCCTTCCGTGGCTGGATGGAGTGCCTGCTGCCTCCATTGATTGCTACGGCTGACCATCCACGACCCTATACTCACCAGCTGCATGCGAAGACATGCCACACCTCATCTGTTCACCGCGGCTGATGAGCCGCGACCCCTTTTTGCACACTGGTGGTGCAGGATGGTGTGCCAAAACTCCTCTATGGCCGGTCGGTGTCGGCCATTCCATTGGCCGTCGTGACTTTGTGTTATAGCCTCCTCTTGCGGCATGCATCAGCGTACACCTTCTTCGTAGCTGGTCGGTGTCGCTGTGCCGATGGTATTCCCCAGAGGCGCAAGGATAACAAGATAGCGGATGGTTTGATCCATGTTCATTAAGACCACACACTCCATGTTATCTTGTAATAACAACGGAGGATAAACGGAGTTCATGAATTCATTTTAAATAATAAAGAATTTAAAACCCCTAAATCATGAATGATGTTGAGTGCATGTTTATGGATGGGGGTCAGTGTTCGCCATCCCTGCAATGGGTTTCCAATGACGCCACTCATATGTCATCCTATGGTTTATGGTTCGGTGTCACCCATCACAACCTTCTGGGATCAGCTTTTTCCTCCAAGGGTTCGGCGTCATGACACTCCTTCCGCACTTCATTGCATGGATAAGCTGTGTCGATACCCCTCCCCAAAATCTATATATCTAGAAGAGGTGGAGGTTAAGTAACGTTGTGTGAAATTAATGGGGTATCAAATATTAGGAACCTTTCTAATTCCCCAATGATGTCATTACATAGGATTGGATGGTCAAGCCATTTATTGTCTTGACACATCGGTAGCCCGACACTCCACTTGTCCGTTAGAGGATAATAAAGAAAACAAAATAATAAAATTAATTTATTTCATTTCTTTTAAAAAAGTCACAAAACTAAAAATTTTCTCTAGATCTACTATGGTAAATGTAATGTCTCCCTTAAGAGAATCATGACACTCTAGATTCAACAGTGACATCATATTTTTAACATGAGCACTGGTTCAAAAGTTAGAAAATGTCACTTGCGCGTTTACTGAACGTACCTTAAAAAAAGATTAATAAATTAATAACGTTCACCCTCGACCCGTGCCAGTGAGGGTTAGACTCCACCTATGGAGAACACGCACCATAGAACTGAATGGTACTCTTTTATTTTCGGTCTAAGTTACCATTTAGAAGATATGGATTTTACAATAATATACTTTTCACTTAATTATTTTATTTATGACCAAAAAATAACTTTCATTGGTGGCCTGCGCCGACCAATGTTAGTATCTTAATAAAAAATACCCTCACAAGTTCAGTTATTGTCTCAAATTTTTAATCTGATTTACCATTCATGAGTTATAATAATTTAAAAAAAATAACTTTATTTAATTATTTTATCGACAATTATTCCATTTTCGGGTTTTCACACCAGAAGCCTACGCCGACTAAACTTAAGTTGCGCCTATGGTAAACCTACCATCATGAATGCAACAATGCTTTCAGATTTTTGATTCAGGAATCCTTTTAAGAGTTATTCAAATTTTTTAGGAAAAATGTATATGATTACTAATTAAAGATTAAGAAAACATCAACGGATCATTCCAGGCACTCCAGGCCTCAGAATCGCACGTTGTTAGATTTTGCGTTCTCAAAATAATTCCATATAATTAATAAAACATTATACTGATATTCCAGGACATTGCAGAAATCGACATGATTCAAACATGATGTCTTGAATAACTCATGGATTATGATTGTTCCATACACTACCACCTAGGAAATGAAAACAACATAACTGACATATTAAGAAGGAAGGATCATGGTGTTCTCAACAAAAAGAGGATTGAAAAGGATCCTTTATTCATGGATCTAGTGAGGATGGATATGGGAATTATCAAAGAAGGTGAAGCATCACGACTTTATCAAATGGATTCCCAACCGTCTTTATTGGAAATAATTAAAGCTTCATGGTATAATGATGAGAATCTTCAAAATAAAATTAAGGCTGTGAAAGATGGGAAGTTGGCTAACTTCATGTGTGAATATGGAATTCCAAAATTTGGGAAGCGGATATGTGTTCCCTCTCTACCTGATCTAAAAAGTGAGTTTTTAGATGTTTCTCATAGCTCAAATTTTTCTATACACCATTGAAACATGAAAATCCATAGATATTTTAAAGAACATTTCTGGTGGGATAACATGACTAGGGAAATTACTGATTTTGTATTAAGATGTTTTGTATTTCCACAAATGAAGGTTGGAAGACTACATCCTAGAGGAGTCTTAAAACCTCTACTATTCCAACATGAAAATGGGATGATATCACCATGGATTTTGTAACTAGATTACCAGAAACTCCATGAAAGATGATGTAATATGGGTAATTGTGGATCAACATAAAAAATCCTCAAATTTCCTCACAATAAGGGAGGATTATCCACTGGGGTGCATAACAAGAATTTATATTAATGAATATGTGAGAAATCATGGAGAACCTCTGTAAATTGTTTCTGACTATGATCCATGATATACATGAAAATTCTGGAAAAGTCTTTAGAAACCCCAGGATATTGAGCTTCGATTGAGTCCTACTTATCACTGTCTAACTAATGGACAATCAGAATAGATGATCCAAACTTTAGAAGACATGTTGAGATCATGAAAACTTTATTTTCAAGGTCTGTGGGATTAGTATTTACCATTGGTGGATTTTTCCTACAATAATAGTTTCCATTCATGTATTCAAATGGATCCATATGAAGAATTGTACGAGAAGAGATGTCATACACCAACTTATTGGGATGAAGTTAGAGAAAGGAATTTTTTGGGCCTAGATCTTGTGGAACAAACAACCACAAAGATAAAGAATATTCAAGGACATATCAAAGTATCAAAATGAAGAAAAAAGAGCTATGTTGATAATCGAAGGATTGATTTGTAATTTCAAGTGGGAGACCACATTTTATTGAATGTATCTCCATGAAAGGGAATTAGAATAATTGGGAAGAAATGGAAACTGAGCCCTAGGTACATTGGGCCTTCTGAAATTCTAGAGAGCATTGGATATGTTGCATATCATTTGGATATGCCACCTAGCCTGTCTAATGCACACAATGTGTTCCATGTCTCATTTTTGAGAATGTATATACTAGACCCAATGCATGTCCTCACTTCTGAAGGTATACAGTTAGAACCTGAACTATCATACAATGAAGCACCTATCCGGATTCTGGACACTAAAGAACAAGTGTTGAGGAATCAGATTACTTGACTGGTAAATTTACTTTGAGAAAATAATAAAATCCAAGAGGCAACCTGATATGCTAAGGAGAATATGATGAATAACTACAAACATATTTTTATGAGGTAAAATTATGGTAAATTTGAGGAACACATTTTTGTATGGAGGGGATAATGTAACACCCAATGATTTTGAAAATAAATTTAATATTGAGTGCATGAAAAACTGAGTATCAACAAACACCACTTTTTTATAACCCATCCAGTAAACATAATTTCACTACCTCTGTGATTTGAATTTTTAAGAACTAAAATACACAATTGCGTTCTGGGTGATATTTAGAGTATAACTGAGTCAACATAGTTTTTTATGAATAGAAACATACCCTTATTAATTGTAATTAATAATAAACCAGATAAAAGAATATAAACTTCACCCATGAATGTATAAATACAGTTTAGACATCTTATAAGTGGAGAAAGGATCATTGTATAAGGATGGATATTTTTGTATGTCATAAATTTTTAATTAAAATTTTAACATTAATTTAATAATAGTAAATGGAAATTTATTTCCATAAAATTTAATAATAAGTTGTTATTTTATTTTCTTATGGTTATAAGATAATTTTATTGGACCTAGATTTAATTTTCAAGGTATTATAAAATGAGTTAATGTTAAAATTTGGTTTTTTTCCGAATAAATTTTGATTTTATTTAAACATTAAATTAATAATATTTAAAAAATTATTTTCAAAAATGGAGTTCATTTTTTAATTCTACATATCGAAAAATGGTTGGGGTGAATTTTTGGGATTTTTGTAAAATAATTGAATTATTTGTGAATAGTAAAATACGATAATTTACGATATATGCTAAATACATGATTTATTGAGTCATAGGTGATTTAATGCTGATGTAAGACCCCTTGGTTCATAATCACTTGTACATATTACTATTACTGGTCACAATAATCAACACTATTGGTTGTCTTGTGGGAAATAATAAAATAATGAATAAGATATTTACAAATTACCCCTCTCCTCCACTATAAACACCCCTCACTCCCTCTTCTCTTCACTCTCTCAAGGCTTATTCCATCTCAAAATTATACTCAAATATACAACTGATATCCTCCCCCACATCCTTAATCCTTTGTTATCATAAAAAGACAAAAAAAGATTCCTTAGAGAGGCTCTCAAGGAAGATTACTTGACGAGGTAAATTCGTCTTTTCATTTCTTTTATTTCAAGTTCCTTTATTTTATTTTTCTTTCATCACATTCGTTCATCAAAATGTTGTAATTACTCTAGTACCTTAAAAATAATTTAATTTTCTTATAAAAATGGAATATTTCTTCATCATCTATCCTTTACCACTATTTTTTACTAGAAATGAAAACACCATCTAAGATGTGTTAATTTTTCACATTCAAGGATGACACGTTTCCATTTTCTATTACCATCTTCAATTATGGTCAGAAAACCATTTTTTTGGTTGAAACAGCCTATAATATATGTATTATAACTTATTTAAGGTTCTGTAATGTTTTTTACACATCATATAAATTTATAAATCAAAATGAGTTGGTTGTCATAAAAAACCTCCAATTAACCCAAACAATTTTCATTAAAGTTTTACATAATGATTCATTTCACTCCCAATAACCAAAATAATTTTATAACCATGTAATCTTGTTTTTTTCACTAATAAAATACAAATTACATTCTAGAAAACCATTATCATTCTAAATGTTTATCCATATTAGAATATATGGAAATCAATCATGAAAACCAAGGAAGAAAATGCTCCTAAACAATGATATTGAATATCTTAACCCATAAAAGGCCCTGAATGAACCTAATATGGTTATAATAAATCAATTACAAGTAGATTAGGTTCTTTAATTGTAAATTTATGAACCTAAATTTGATTATTCAGTTCTTTAAGATCATCTGTGGAACACCTTCAGAGTTAAGGTAACATTTTTCCACCCAAACCTCCAATTTCATTCGGGTTACTTTTATTATCTACATACCTCAATGAAATTATTATTAATTAATATTTAATACTCATAATTTCAATGTGAATGTGATATATATGTCTTCCAACCAGAATAATACATTCATTTATGGGTTGTTATACATTTTAAAAGGATATTTCAAAAACTCTTCCTGAAATACAATCATGATACAAGGGAATTTCTCAAATTCTTACATATTTTAAATGGAACTATATAATCTGTTTTTAGAAACCATTATTTTTCTAAAACCAAATATTTTATTATTAAAATACCATCTTAATTCACTTTAGGTTTAATAAAAATATATTTTCCAAAAGATATCTTCTTTTCAATGTAAAAGAGTATTTGTCTCAAGAATTACGTAATGATTTTTAAGAGTATCATCATCTATTTCAACACTTCTTATGATTACTATGTATTATTGGGATTAATGTTTATGATATAGTCTACCACATTTAATTAAATGTTTTATGATTATTTTGACTGTGTATGTTCTATCTTCAAACAATTCACTGTTTTACTCTGAATGGTTAGTGTTTATGCTTAATGTTTGGGGAATGTTATTTAAATTTCATATGTTAGTTTCCATATGAATGCATATATTGTTTATGTTCATATTTTCAATTAATTTGAAATATTATGTGACAATTGGGGACCTATATATCCCCTTTACGTATCGATAGGTCTCATGAGACAAATATATATGGACTTTGTCGTGGCCTTGCCCATTTTTAGATTTGGTTTTGGCCGAGGCCTTAATCATTTGTAGATGTCTTGGCCGAGGCCTTGAAGTTATGTTCCAGAATTATTGGCATATTAATTTCCCTCATTATGAAGCTATAAATTCATATTTCATGTGGTAATTCAACTAGTATAATACCCATTATTAGGTTTTATTGTGGAAATATTTACCCATCTCATATTCCTACAATAATGTATTCAAGTTTATTATTTTTTAAGGAATATGTTTTCAATTGTTCACCATGACTAATGTTTATGGTTAGGATATATTCCCCTATATTGGTTACCCTAAATGAGTGTTTGATCTCATCTCTTTATCATTCTTTATTTTATCAGGATGTGAAGAAGTTTATTATGAATTACCTGCAGGGATAAACTTATAGTTGGGGATGTTCCCTATAAAACCTATATGTTGTATTTAATTTCAAGTAGTAATATTGAACATATGTATGTATCTTGTTTCCAAAGATACTAAACTACTCAGTCCTTCAGGACACATATTTATTTTTTATATTCTAATGTTATAAAATAAAGCACTGACTCTGATAAATAGGGTTCGTGTCCTTAAAAACATTGTGATAGGTTAATTCATTAATAGTTGGACTACAATAGAATGATGTAAGTATTTCACTATAAATAATATATCCATGACTAAAATCCATAATTTATTCATATATATGCTCATACTCATACTCCAACTGAGAAATGTTTTCTTTGTAAAAGAGGTAATTCCCATCCTCCATGGACAGAGAGGAAGAAAATACATTGAAACCCTACCCTTTCTCAATGAAGATAAAATCCGATGATGATTGGAGTCCCAATATAGATCTCTATGATTGGATATTATATTGGCATCAAGAATATTCTCTATTAATGTAACACTCTGAGGTATCAACAAGGTTTATAAATCCTTTTCTAGTGGTAGGTGTGAAATCATCAACCCATTCTTCATCAATTTTGGGAGTAGAGAATGAGAAAAATTGTTGAGGATTAGATGTATTTAGAACTATGTGATCATATCTGATAAGACTGAACTCAATTGAAAATTGTGAAAATTATTCATCCCTTGTTAATACTATGTTTATGGAAAATTATGTTCAATACAACTCATAATCAGTGATGTATCCCATTTTTTGGGTTGACACCCATTTGCTCGTTTGGTGGGTAAATGTCAATTCAATTATTTGGTTGGTCGATGCCCATTATTATTCATATTCCAAAGGCTATTTTGGATATTCCTAGGGAATTTGACCGTACTCAACCTACTTTTTTAGTATATATTTGATGAAGAAGCATTATTGTTTTGTGTGACCCAACATATAATGGTAAGGCTAATAGTTTGGGTTGTAATTCTACTATGATTCATCTAAATTCATGATATAAAAATGCATGATCATGTTTTCTTCTAGAGAAAAGGTGAAGTACCATGGAACATGGTCATTATAAATGGAATGAATTTTATTCTTACTACATTCAATGTCATGTCACATCACCCAATTTGGATTGTGTGTTATAACAACCACTTCTACTCTCCCTGAGTCCCTATTCTATATTCGTGGTGCCAAATGATATCTTTCTTGGGATTATCACATAGTATCCTCTACACATTCTGTTGTAAATGTAAACAATCAGAAATCACTAGAATACTTCCAAGGGATATGTGTAGTGGAAAACTCGTCCCATACCATATCCACACATATTTATGGTACTTATTCAGGGGGGAATATGTGTTTCAAGGAATATGTCAAACTCATATATATTGAAAGAAAATAAAATACTATCATTTTATTCCTTCTTTGAATTGGAGAGATCACATGTAGTCTTTTTTTCAGTGTAGAGCTAAATTATAGGAGGAATTTCTGATTGAGATCTTGCAAGAGTGAAATAAACCCAGCATTAAAATTATTATACCGAACAAAGGAAGGTATCTCAAGTTCTTCACAAATAATATATTATTGGAATTCCTTGTTTTTTTGGGGTTCCCAACATTGATACATAATATAAATATAAATGGGTGAGATTATATTATGGATTACCCATTTAAATTAAAATTGATAAGTTTGGCTTCCAAAATTTTGGTGGTGGAGGATCAAAATATACCCACTAGGGATAGGGATTTCTCTTTGGTTGTACTAGTTAATGTAGACCTAAAAGAGAATGCATTTTGAGTAAAGAGATTATACATCAATTCCTAGGATACCACCACCTAATTCACTATTGAGTGACTTTCCTTAAATTGATGCTGAATTTTCCCCAGTGTTGTGAACTCTTTATAACAAATCAATACTATAATTAAGTGGGTCAATTGATAAGATCTCAAGTTGATAGGTTAGATCAATTATTCCAATATGGGCTGAGAACTATCCTCCCATTGAAGAAAGTTAGTTGAAGGAGGCATGGTAGCTTCATCCTGATGACCATACTCAATAGTTTTTCACTTAATAAATTTAGCATTGATCTACTCATGTTCTATTATTTTGGATTTCAGAAGAGAAAGTTTATCTTCTATTAAGATGAATTCCACACTATAAGGTGGTGGGTGGGTAGTGATTATAATAGAACATATTTTATCTTCGATGATATCATGGTTTCTAGTTTCATTGGAGACAATATTGAAAAAATTTAGGGATTTTGAACATGAAAAATGATGTATATATTTTTTTAGATGACAATTATATTAAATCATTATATGTTCATACACAATTGATGATTATTGAGATGAATCCAGGGTTAAAAATGATAAAATTTCTCCCAAACCATTGGGCTGGGGTTTTCTATGGGATTCCACAATCACTGAGGCTATATGTGATGAATATTTAAGCTACATAATTATAGCGATATTGAATTTATTTTGGGATGCTATCAAGATATATCGATGGGCATAATATATATTAGTAGTGGGAGGGACCTAGAACTGATCAAGAGTTGCACTAGTTGTCTACCCTTGGCGGGCTCTCTATCTCATTCCCTAGTCTATATGGATAGGATAGGAGCAAAATTCTCTATATATTATTATAATATTGGGGTCACATGTTAGTGAAAATGACCATGGTGTTCTGACTGGGTCCCCTAGATCCAAATCCTATATATAAATTGAATACCATTATGTTTATATTGTTTGATACATATACATGCATGTTTTTCTCTTACTATAGTAGTAAAATATCTTATTCATATACTATTTTTATTATAAATTCCTTATATTATATTTTTTATCAAAAATTTATAGCAGTTAACAACTATAATGAGAATATTGAGATACTATGAAAGTAATCTTAAACACATGTATTATGGTCTAGATACACCATGCATATAGGTCAAATTTTATATACGAATATCGTGTATTTGGGATTCTTAATCATTGAGTCTTCTTCTAATGTGGTCACACTCAGTGATATTGAGTATAAGAGATTATAAGGACTAAACTGCTAAAAGGAACACCTTATGTTTTAGGTACCATTGGTTGTTCCTATCTACGAGCATGTGTATTGGTATCAAGTCATGATATCATTGTTAATTTGAACTATTTGATCACATAAATTGTATAATATGATAACTATGGAATTGATGTTATGGTGAGGTATCCTGCATTGAGTGTTTCATTAGTGGTACAACATTGGTTGAATGATCAAGATCTGATTTTTTTCTTCCAAAAAGGAAGAAATATCTCGAGAATAATTTATCAGGATGGTAGTAAATTTATTAAATCAATGACCATGGTGATTAAAGTTAAGTCCATCTAGTAATGTCAACAAAAAAATAAACTGATAAAGGATGAAGACACATAGTGTGCATTCTGTATTATTATATATCCTTAGATAAAGAGATTATATTACATAGTGCATGTTTATAGGAGTTTTTCATAGCCGGGAAATTATTTATCTATTTAGTGTCCCTGATATGTTGTTAAAAACTACTCTTGTTTTTTGTATATGAATCACTAAAATAAAGATAAGGTCCTAGACGGTCAAACTCTACATTTATCATCATGTTCCACCTATTCTAATGAATAATAGTTTAGAGTATAGTGAGTACACATGAGGTTGTTGGTGAACGTACGAGCATGAATGATAATAAGTAAAAAATAATTCAATTATATTATTCATGTTTATAATAATAGTGATTGAATTTATTTCTCAGGATATTACAATTTTATTTACGTATAAAAAAGAATATGGTGAAAATATAATTTTTCGATGTAACATAACATATTAGAGGTTCATTAAATCATTAGGGGATCTTGTGAGATGAGAAAATGGGTCTCCTTTTATCGTGTGCCATGTTATTAATATTATAATATCGTGTTAAAATATTTATGTCACTTATAAGATGTTAACTCATTTCTTTGTGGTGTTATGGGTGGGTTTTTAGGGGTTAATATTTAAATGGACTAAATGAATTTTTAAGAGTTTAAGCTAGAAATACAACCCAATTTTAAACAAAAAATGAGCATGATAAATACATTCTATAATTTTATCTATTCATAATATCTCAATCATGTTCTGGAGAGAGTTACTAAGATAAAACAAGATCAGATTGATCTAGCATTTCATGATTGAGTATGTGTTCTTCACGTAATCAAAATGATGTAATAAATAACTTTTATTTACAATTATATCACCTGGGAGTTAAAGAACAATGATATAAGAAAATTTATAAATATGTGGAAGATTAATATGACCCCACACTTTGAACCTTTTAGCTCTACCACATCGATGGTGAGGAAATCATATTGGTTTTTTCAAATGAACATGGTATCATTTTTTGTTTCGTTCAATTTTTCTCTTTATGATTAAATTTTTTTTTCACATAATCCAAGAAATATATAATAAAGGGGTATTGTAGATTTAGTGTTTTTAAAATTAATCCAAACCAAAAATTTTATGAAACTTATTTTTCCAACTTCAGCTGCGTCTCGAGTTCCATCAATTGGTATCAGAGAAAACATGCAATTACTTAAGTAGAAAACATTAAATTTTCAAAAAAAAAATAAGATTCAATGAAATGGTTTGGATATGGTCGTAAATAAATAAAAAACACATCAAACTGAGTTTATATGTAAAATATATTTCTAATCAAGGATCAATGATTTTTGAACCAAAATTGAGATGTAAATTACATACCTACTTTTCCTTCCACTTTTATGGTTTCTCATGTGAAGTATTTTTGGCCTAGATGTGTCCCGATGGATTTATATATTAGTTGGAGATACTAGTATTTGGATAGTGTAGTATTTCATAAAAAATATTTATATTTAATCTTGAAATATGAGTATAATCTCACAAATTTTTTACTTTGATGGTCTATATCAAAAGATAAGGCCATAACAAATAATTTTGGAGGGTGGCCAAATACCACCTTCAGTGGTTACAATGCAACCCCAACTAATTTGTGAATATCAAATGAAAAATATATATATATATATATATATTATAATATATATATATATATATGTGGTGTGCATCTGATTACAAGGAACCCCATATTTGGATGCCCATTTTCACCATTCGGGCTTGGCCAAATTAGTATGGATCAAGCTATCCAGACCCATTAGTCTATTGAAAGCCCTAAATTAATTTTTGAGGATCTAATTTAGGTCTAGACATACATGAATCGTTTTAAAAAAAAAATCAGGAATTATATTTTAAAATATGGAATGTAATAAATTTATTTTAGGTTCCAAGGGACATATTGATAACAAATGAAAATTATTTTAAAACAAGTTAAATCCATTAAAATACCCTAAAGTTTAATTTTAACAATTTTAATTTTACATATGTGATTTAATTATGTGTTTAACAATAATTATATTAGACCAACCCATTTATGGTTAGATTAGTTTAATTGAATTTAAATATTACATTTGGGTTTTTAAAATGTAATAATTATTTATGTTTTGATGATATATATAGCATCTCTCTGCCATTAATTTGTATTAGGGAATGTGTGTCCGCATTTAAGTGATAAAATTTAATGTCAGATATCAAGTTCCTATCACCTGTGTGTATGTATAAAATGTAAAGATCAAGGGTATTTGAAATGTTGTGGTTCGAGGTGAGAGTGAATGTGAAATCAAAAGAGTGAATTTCATGGGAGTTTATGGGTGTTAAAATTCGAAAGAGGTATTAAAATAAATAATTCTTCAATGTTTTAGATAATACATTAATCACTAAATGGATTAAAATATAGTTAACTATTCATGATAATTTCATTGTTTTTTATTTATTTTATTATTTAATGGTTTATTATATTTAGAATGTGTTTTTTACACGATCAAATAATATATTAGTTAACATGAATTCAAATATCAAATTGAATGAACAAGAAGGGAATAGTTTATATTTATGAATGGTTAGATGTTAATGTGATCTGATCTTAAAATAATTCTAACTAAAAATGGATTTCATCCACCAAGATAAATTAAAATCCCTCAAAATTATATTAGGTCAAAATTCCTTCGATCATTTTGACTTGAAAAAAAACAATATAATTAATGTGATCGTCAGTCCTAGTTGAGGGTGTCTCTTACTACTGGGTGTTCTAATGACACTTAGTGGGTGGAATTAAATTTTTTTTATTGGAAAGTGGTATTTATATATAACTAGTTGTAACTTTATAGGTAATGTTTTTATTAAATCACAGTTATCATATTCAGAAGTTGGGACTTCACTCAACAAATTAAGGAGTCTTGTGTCAATGTTGTTGGCGAGTCAAAATCCTACCTGAAAACTCTATGAGTTGTGTCATAGAAATTGATTGGTCTCTTTTGAGATGTTTTTAAGGAAGCATTCCACAATAATATTTAATCAATTTAATATTTCTAGTTTGGTAGTTTTGGGAAACCTGAATTCGATAAAATAGTGGAAGAAATTTTAAATTTGAAAAAACCAAAATTTCATTTAGTGACTAGCATAAAGTATTAATCTTATAAATTTTATTTTTTATATCAAATGGATATCACCACAACCAATTCAATTTCACTATGACCAATATTAGATAAAGGGAATATCTTTATTGGAAATAAATTCCAAGAGTGTCACACATGCTTGCACTAAGGGATACACTAAATGTGGTATATTTATGTAAGAACCCAGTTTTTTCTGCGAAAGACTTTGGAATTTCTTGATGTTATTCCAGAGCACCGCCTTCAGACGGTGAGTGATTCCGAGCCCCGGAGTGTCCAGAATTAAAATTTTAGTGTGTTCACACTGGGAACGCAAAATAAATTGGATAACTCCTAAACGGTGATCTGAATCAGATATCCGAGTGTACGGATGGGTCCGGAATGGTGTTTTTACCCCAGGAACGAAATAAAACTTGTCGGCGCGGGACGTTTGTACCCCTCGCTCGCTTTCGGAACGTGAAATGGATAAATTAAATGATTAATTTATTCATTTAAAGACTTAACTCAATTATCTCTTAAACTGTGGCTCAGATTGGAAAACTGAGGGCACTGTTTAGTTCAGAGCGTGCCGTTTACCCTAGGAGGGGTGTAAGTTTCGCGGGCGCGGGCCGTCTGTGAAAAATGGCCCCAGGGGCGTTTTCGTAATTTGGTGAACTCAGGTGCTAAGTTTAATAAATTTTGAACGGGGCCTCAGATTAAAATTCCGAGACTTCGATTGCGTTTAGAGAATGGTATTTAGCCTAGGGGAGCCTTAATCCTGACCACGTCGGGAGTTTGGGTTTGGGTCGGCGGGCGGGTGGTTAAGTGTTTATATTTAAACACTTAACCCACACCCCTCCCTCTGCTTCTTCTTCTTCTTCACCTGGACAGTGGAAACCCCCTCCCACTTCTCCTCCACTCCCGCAAGGTAGCTCTGGCAAGGCAGCGGTGTGACGGTGGATTCTCCGTGAAGTGTCGGGCAACGCCCTTCGAGGTAAGAGTTTTTGGTTTTTGCATATTCATTTCCGAATTATAATTTCAAGTTGATTTATGCCGTTGAATTACCGTAAAAATTGAAATCAAATCCCATAATAATGTAGTATAATTTGTGAGATACTCGACACATATTTTGGATCGAAAATCTGAGTTTGGAGTTGATTGAAAACGACCGCCGGAGGATGCAGGTTTTCGGTTACTGGCGGGTTTGAGCGGTGGCTCGGCTGGCTTCCAGCGGATGGCGTGGTGGTGGGGCTCTTGGACGGCGATGCGGATAAGGTGAAGGGTGGCGCAGGGTCTTCATCCGGGTCATCCGGGCAAGCGGAGGCCGGCGCTGGGGGTGAGCAGCTTGGGCAGCCGGGTGACAACGATGGCGAGGCCGAGCTCGCCGGACAGGGGAGCGCCGGTGTCGCGGCGCGCAACCCCAGAGGGGGAGCACGACCTGCATCTCGTGGGTCGTCACAAAGCATGACGAATGACCCTACGAGGGTCGGTATGTTCTGGACCAGATGGCGTCGGGCCGCGCGGCTGAGCCAAGGGCCAGCGCTGCGAGCTGGGCCGGCCGGTCCAGCCCAAGGGGATCCTTTTCCCCCCTTCGGACGCCCGTACTTTCCATTATGGGTGTCCGATTTGCATGCCGTCTGGGGATGCGGGGCCATATCAGCAAGGAGGTCGTTATGAGGTTTTTTTGGGAGTTTCAACTTCTGAGATGAGAGGCTCAAGGTCACTGCACGTGTGTAAAGCATCTTAGAGGGCTTCCCGGGAATTCTTGTTTTAGATGGCTCGGACGAGTCTGACATCCGTTTTGAGCACCGTTTATAGTGTTGGGACCTAGGCACCGGGGTGAAGCTTTCCAGGGTGGTTTTGGGCGTTGAAGCCGGAGTCGAGGTGTGGGCCCCACGGCCCGTCTTTTGAGCTGCGGGAAGCGTTTAGCGACATTCTCATCGGGCGTCCGTTCGGGGCGTGCGCGCAGTCGTTTCTAGATGTTTTTCTGAGGGGATTGCAATGGTGCAATCCGCCCACTCTAATTCGGCATGATGGTGTGGGGCCCATTATGTCCATTTGGGTGTCGACGATGATTTTCTATCTCTATCACCAGGCGACCATTTTGGACAAGTTAATAGTCCACGTTGTGTGCTTTTTCGAGAGGATCACAACGGTGTGATCCATTCGTTATGTTTCAGGACTGGGTTGCGGGTACCACGAAGCACCGCTCGTCTGTGGTGCGCTAGAATGCATATTTTTCCCCAGATATCCGTTGCGCTCAAGTGAGCAGTCTTTTTGACATTTTTTCCCGAGGGGATCGCAATGGTGCGATGCGCCCTACTATTTTCGGGGCCGAGGCTTGGGATCACAGGAAGCCATTCGGGCGTGAGGCGGTGTTCGTGACTTTTCCATCGGATATCCGTTTGAGGCAATTAAGTAGTCTATCTCGCATGTTTCTCCGTGAGGATTACAACGATACGATTCGTTTGGATGTGCAGAGCCTCTTTTGTGATCTTATTAAATGTGGAAATATGAAAGGTGTCCTGGTGGCGGTTCTTCTACCGTGTTTGTAGCAGACCTTTGGCATGTGATCGCGTTCACTCTTGGGAGAGTGATGTAAATGTTTCATAAGATTTGGTCGGTCGTTCTTGGGCCTTTGAGGTGGAGTTTTTAAGTTCACGCCTTCGCATTGACGTTGGGTGCTGTGTGCACGATAGCCTTTGGGCTGCAACGTGGTATACTCTGAGAGTATATGGGAACACTTGGAGGTACATGTGGTTGTTTGTACCTGAGAACGTTTGTGCGTTTGGTTGGGTTTGACTTGGGGCCACATGTCGTGTGGGCCCCATGTGCATGACAAGCTCTGCTTTGCGTACTTTTGACATCTCGTGACGTAGAGGGTTTCTCTGTTCTCATGGGTTGACCAGCATGGTTGAGTTTTCCCCTTGTACTGTTCTCGATGGTTTGGACGGTAGCGGTGCTAGTGGCACCTAGTGATGGAGCGGGTTCTGAACCTCTATTATGTGAGTTGTTCTGGAATTGGGTGGTAGCGCGATACCCACTCCGTGTTCGGTTGGCCAGTGTTGTACCCTCCAGTAGTGATGGCCAGAGAAGTTTTGAGTTTTACCCTCCAGCGGGGCTGGGCTGTGGGTTACTCATCGACTTATTCGGGTTTACCCTCCAGTAGGGCTGGGCAGTGGGTTGCTCACTGACTTCTAGGGCCTACCCTCTACCAGAGACTGGGCAGTGGGTCACCCGACGCTCTTAGGGTCTACCCTCCAGCAGAGACTGGGCAGTGCGTCACCCGACGCACTTACAGTCTACCCTCTAGCAGAGACCGGGAAGTGGGTCACCCGACGACCACTTAGGGTCTACCCTCCCGAAGAGACTGGGAAGTGCATCACCGGACGACCTCTTAGGGTGTACCCTCCAGCAGAGACTGGGCAGTGGGTCACCCGACGACCTCTTAGGGTCTACCCTCCAGTAGGACTAGGTAGTGGGTCACCCGTCGTGTTGTTCCAGGTATACCCTCCACCAGGGCTAGGCAGTTGGTCACCTGTCAACTTATTCCGGGTCTACCCTCTAGCAGGGCTGGGAAGTGGGTCACCCGATATCTTATTATGAATTACCCTCCAGTAGGGCTGGGCAGTGGGTCACCCATTGGAATTTCAGACTCAGTCCCTTATACAAGGCTAGTTTGTGTCTTTACTCAGTGATTACCGGAGCGGGACCCTTGTTTGTACGGGTCAATGATGTGATAGCTTTGACATTGAGGAGACCTTCCGACCGCGGGGTTGTGATGAGGTGTTGTTTGACTTAACCTGAAACTCTCAAGTATGAGGGGCGCTTTCCCCACCAAGACACGTCCTTGTGACACGACCTAGAACCGTGCTCGTGAGTCAATGTTGGCCAAAGCGGATAGTGTCGAGGTGTGGTGATTTGATCCCCTTGACTTTTAGTTCGGGGCAAACGTTCAGGATCTTGGGCACCGATGGTGTTTACTTCTGGGATTGTTGGCTACTCATTTTCTTGGGCTGAGCTACGGGATGAAGATCCCCTTACGACGTTGTTTGGGCTTCTTGATTGAGTATAAGGTTATGTATATACCTTTTTCCAGTACCCAATTCTTGGGTTTGGTTACTCTCCGTCTAGGAGAGGCGAAGATGCATGGGGTATGCCAGGTGCTTTCTGTGTCTAGCTTCTCGTGGTTGGACGAGTCTACTCTCTTGCTATAGGTAGCGAAGACTCGATGAGAATTTCATCTTCTCACCGTTTCCAGCTCCTTATGCCTAGACGAGTCTACCTTCTTTCCTCTTGTTGGGTTGAGCATGACTCTCTGTTGTACTCCTTTGCTTTCCCCTATTCGATATACTGCTCACCCTTTAGTACCTCCTTTGTTGCTCCCTCGAGCCTTTGGGATATCCTTCTAAGTATTTTTATACTCAACCCTGCTTGGGCTTTTATGCACTTGGTGTTCCCATACAGACGACAGACAGGTTGGTCGTGACATCAGAGGAGCTTAGGAGTTTGGGAGCTGGGACCACGTGCGGTGGATGTAGCCAGGTTCTAGGTGGGTGAACCGTTAGCTGTTTCTTTTTGTTTACCAGTTTCCGGGTTGTGGCACCTTTTCTGTTTGGGCGGGTGTTTTGTCCCTTTTTCTTTTTCAGCACTTTACTTATACTGTTTAGAGGTTGATTCACATTTGTGGTATATAAATAGAAGTTTCCCTTTTCATTACTTGTCCTTTCTTTTACTCTACACTGTTTCATTGAGTGTGCTGTGTGTGTGTGTACAAGTACTTAGGAAAAGACCTCCCCGAGTTGTTGTGCCTTCGGCGCTGGTCTCCAGCCCCTAGCCTATGGAGGCGGGCTTGGGGTGGTTGCGGCTCGAGCCCAGGTAGGGTCGGGTCATGCCAAAGTGGTATCAGATGTGGTTCGTTCCTTGGGACATTGTTCGGACATCCCTAATAGAGGAATTGGTTGGGATCTAGGTGAAACAATGTTAACGGGTCTCGAGAGCAGCTCTCAGGACAAGGAGTCCAGTGATGGTGCTGCGGCCGACGTATCCATTCACCAGGACCCTGATAACCCGTTTGTTGACTCGGCATGCTGAGACAACTGTTTGAGGGAAAAATTATATTTTTCCTCACATAGTATTGAGTCTTTGACTATCCTTCTTGAGTGAGCTCCCCATCGTTGTTATTGGTATATACATATATGATCATCTGACTGCGACACACCTTGATAATATTCAGGATGTCTCCGTGAAGACATCTAGCCAGGATACCTGCTTTGGTTCGTGACAACGACCCTGTGAGCTACGAGGCCACAGTCCAAGAACCATCATGCGAGCCACTTTCTCCGGGTGGGCTGGTAGCAGCACCCCCAACGGTTGAGCAGTAGAAAGATTCAGTAGAGCATGCTATGTTTGAGCACAGGTTGAGTGCGCTCCGTGAGTTCCAGCGGCAAATACCGTTGAGGTTTAGTGGTGATCCAGACCCTCAGGCAGTAGAGGTTTAGCTAGAGATAGTTGTTTGCCTTTTCAGGCTTGTGTAGACCCTGATTGATCAGAGAGTGGCCTTATCAGCCAATATTTTTCGTGGAGCATCATGGCATTGGTGGAGTCTAGTGACCCGGTTTATTAAAGAGTCGTCACTTTCATGGGGCGACTTTTTAGTTGTTGTGCCATGATGAGTTTTTCCCCTTCTGCTTACTCTCCGTTCGGATTCAGGAGCTCCTGTAGTTTCAGCAGGGATGGATGACGGTGGCCGAGTACGCGGCTAGTTTCGCAGACCGTGCATGCTTTTACCTGGACTTGGTCCATGACGACGACATAAGAGTGCTGAAGTTTGAGAAGGGTCTCCGCTGAGAGATTCATGTTGTCATAGTACCCTTGGGAATTTCCACATATGACGGGGTGCTAGAGACGGCGCTGGTGGCAGAGAGCTTCCTATCACGTTCTAGAGTCAGTGGTGGCAGCAGGCACGTCGGAGCCGAGTCGTCTTCCATAGCTAGTGGGCGTCGGCAAGCAGAACCTTGACGCAGGTGGCTTTCTAACAACCAGGCTCATGGGTGTAGTTGTACACCATAGTGGCGCCGGAGGGCAGTAGTGCGGATCGAAGAGATTCGGTGCTATTCTTGCGATGGGTGAGGTCGCCTGGCATGAGACTGCCCGACCAGGCATGCAGAGAGCATCAGGCAGGCAGCAGGTGCACCACCATGACGGATGCATCGTCGTGATCATAGTAGTTCCCAGAGAGGTGGTGCTAGCAGAGGAGCAGGAGGAACTGGTAGTGGAGGATGGCTTTACGAGGTCTTCCCATCACCACTAGGTGGTCCACTTCAGGCCCTGGGAGCATACAGTTGGGACCACAGATAGCCACAAGATCTGGATGTCTATGACCCTGTAGAGCATGAGGTGATAAGAGGTACACTTTACAGCTCTTCTACTTTCTAGAGTAGAATTGATAGAATCTGTGTGTGAAATGCTTTTCTCCCTGCTCCTTGTTTGAGTTGTTACTAGTGTGACACAGGGCGTAGGGTGTAACCCTGTATTGGTAGAGTAGAAGGTGTGCAACCTTACTCTTTAGTCGATGGAATCGACTCCATCGCTCCCTGAGCATGTAAGAGAGTCTTTGTTGAGAGACATCGACTGTGGAACATTACGTGACCAGACATCCTTGGGTGTTTTACCATATGGATGTTCTGATGGAGGGAATAACCGGGCCTTGTTCCAGGTACGGGCAGTGATTCCTGTCGAGGCATGCGACGTAAGGTTTCGGTCGAGGAGGTGAGCTACCCCAGAGATCCTTTGGGCCATTTGAGAGTGTGCAAAGGGATGGCGAGGTTACCTACCACCTTGACCTAACCCCAAAGGCTGGTTTGGGTGCATAGTGTGTCCAACGTGACTCACCTGAGAAGAAGTGTGCGTGCTCCCATTCACGTCATCAGCGAGGGCAGAACTCACGTGAATAGATCAAATCCTTTGGTCTGTGTGCGGTGGCACGGAGCTGTGCGAGAGTTCTTCTGGGTATGGGAGAGCTTGGTGTCGGCATAGTACCCTGAGTTGTTCCTTGGTTTTTCTTTTTGGGGATGAAATTCTTGAAGGAGGGAATGATGTAAGAACCCGGTTTTTGCTGCGAAAGACTTTGGAATTTCTTGATGTTATTCCAGAGCAGCGCCTTCAGACCGCGAGCGATTCCAAGCCCCGGAGTGGCCGGAATTAAAATTTAAGTGCGTTCACACTAGGAACGCCAAATAAATGGGTTATATCCTAAACGGTGATCTAGATCAGAGATCCGAGTGTACGGATGGGTCCGGAATGGGGTGTTTACCCTAGGAACAACATAAAGCTTATCAGCGCAGGACGTTCGGACCCCTTGCTCGCTTTCAGAACATGAAACGGATAAATTAAATGATTAATTTATTCTTTTAATGGCTTAACTCAAGTATCTCTTAAACGGTGGCTCGGATTGGAAAACTGAGGGCACCGTTGAGTTTGGAGCATGCCTTTTACCCTATGAGGGGTGTAAGTTTTGCGGGTGCAGGCTCTCTGTGAACAATGGTCCCCGGGGCTATTTTGTAATTTGGAAGCCTAGGGCGCTAAGTTTAATAACTTTTTAAGGGGGCCTCAGATTAAAATTCTGAGACCGTTGTTGCGTTCAGTGCATGGTTTTTAACCTAGGGGAGGCTTAATCCCGACACCATCGGGAGTTCGGGTTCGGGCCGGTGGGCGGGTGGTTAAGTGTTTCTTTTTAAACACTTAACCCATACCCACCCTCTGCTTGTTATTCTTGTTTGCCTGGACAGCGGAATCCCCATCCCTCTTCTACTCCACTCTGGCGAGGTAGCTCAGGCAAGGCAGCAGCGTGGCGGAGGATTCTCCGTGAAGCACCGGGCAACGCCCATCGAGGTAGGAGTTTTCAGTTTTTGTGTTTTCATTTATGAACTCTACATTCAAGTTGATTTATGCCGTGAATTACCGTATAATTTTCAATCAAATCACACAATCATGTAGTAAAATTTGTGAGCTACTCGACGCATCTTTCGGATCAAAAATCCGAGTTCGGAGTCGATCGCAAACGACCGCTGAAGGTTGCAGGTTTTCGGTTTCCGGCGGGTTTGAGTGGCGGCGCGGCTGGCTTCCGGCGGTTGATGCAGCGGAGGGGCTCTCGGATGGCGGCGCAGCTAAGGCCCGGGCGGCGTGGGGTCTTCTGTCGGGGCAGCCAGGTGAGCGGAGGCCGACGCTGGGGGCGAGCGGCCTGGGCAGCCGGGTGACGGCGAGGGCGAGGTCGAGCTCGCCAGGTAGGGGAGTGCCGGGGTCACGTCGCGCGACCCCAGCGGGGGATCACGACCCGCGTCTCGCGGGTCTTCATGTGGCTCGACGACCAACCCTACGAGGGTCGGTCTGCGCTGGACCGGACGGCGCGGGCCGGCCGGCCGAACCCGGTCCGACCCAGGGGGATCTTTTTCCCCCCTTTGGAGGGCCGTAATTTCCATTATGGGTGTCCGATTTGCATGACGTCTGCAGCTATGGGGCCGTATTAGTGAGTATGACGTTATGAGGTGATTTTGGGTGTTTTAACTTCCGAGACGATAGGATCTAGGGCACGACACGTGCGTAAAGAAGCTTAGCGGGCTTCCCGGGAATTCTTATTTTGGACGGTGCGGACGCGTTTGACGTCCGTTTTGAGCGCCATCAGTGGCATTGGGACCCTGGAACCGGGGAGAAGAATTCCAGTGTGGTTTCGAGTGTCGAGGCCGGAGTTGAGGCTTGGGCCCCATGGCCCATCTTTTGAGCTGCAAGCAGCCTTTAGCGACTTTCTCATCGGGCATCCCTTTGGGGCGTGCGAGCAGTCGTTTCAAGATGTTTTTCCGAGGAGATTGCAATGGGGAAATCCTCCGGCTCTAATTTGGAACGATGGTGTGGGGCCCACGAGGGTCGTTTGGGCGTCAATGGTGATTTTCCATCTCTATCACCGGGAGACCTTTTTGGACAACTGAATAGTCTACCTTCTGTGCTTTTTCGATAGGATTGCAACGGTGCGATCTGTTCGTTATGTTTCGGGACCGGGTTGCGGGTCCCACGAAGCACCGCTCGTGTGCGGTGCACCAGAATGCATCTTTTTCCCTTGATATCCGTTGTGATCAAGTGAGCAATCTTTTTGACGTGTTTTCCCGACGGGATTTCAATGGTGCAATGCACCCGACAGTTTTCGGGGCCGAGGCTCGGGATCATGGGACGACATTCGGGCATGAAGTGGTGTTGGTGACTTTTCCGTCGGATATCCATTTGAAGCAAGTTTTTAGTCGATCTCGCATTTTTTTCCTTGAGTATTACAACGGTATTATCCGTTTGGATGTGTGGAGCCTCTTGCACGATCTTATTAAATGTTGAAATATGCAATGTGCCGATGTGGCGGTTCTTATACTGTGTTTGTAGTGGACCTTTGGCGTGTGATCGCGTGCACACTTGGGAGAGTGATGTAAATGTTTCATAAGATGTGGTCGGCTGTGCCTAGGCCTTTTAGGTGGAGTTGTAATGTTCACACCTTCGTGTTGAAGTTGGGTGTCATGTGCACGATAGCCTTTGGGCTGGAACGTGGTATATTCTGGGACTATACGGGAACACATAGAGGTACATGTGGTTGTTTTTACGTGAGAACGTTTGGGCGTTTGGTTGGGGTTGACTTGGGGCCACACGCCATGTGGGACCCATGTGTGTGCCATGCTCTGCTTTGCGTACTTTTGACCTCTCGCGATGTAGAGGGTTCCGCTGTTCTCGTGGGTTGACCAACAGGGTTGAGTTTTCCCCTGGTTCTGTTCTCGATGGTTTGGCCGGTAGCGGTGCTAGTGGCAGCTAGTGATGGAGCGGGCACTGAACCTCTATTAGGTGAGTTGTTCTGGAGTTGGGTGGTTGCGTGATACCCACTCTGTGTTCAGTTGGCCAGTGTTGTACCCTCCAGTAGGGATGGCCAGAGCAGTTCTGAGTTTTTCCCTCCAGCGTGGCTGGGTAGTGGGTTACTCATCGACTTTTTCAGGTTTACCGTCCAGCAGGGCTGGGCTGTGGGTTGCTCCCTGACTTCTAGGGTCTTCCCTCTAGCAGAGACTGGGTAGTCGGTCACCTGAAGCACTTCGGGTCTACCCTCAAGTAGAGACTGGGCAGTGGGACACCCTAGGACCACTTAGGGTTTACCCTCCAGCAGAGACTGGGTAGTGGGTCATCCAACGACCTCTTAGGGTTTACCCTCCAGCAGAGACTGGGCAGTGGGTCCCCCGATGACCTCTTAGGGTCTACCCTCTAGTAGGACTGGGCAGTGGGTTGCCCGTCGTCTTGTTCCAGGTCTACCCTCCAGCAGGGCTGGGTAGTGGGTCACCTGTCAACTTATTCCAGGTCTACCCTCCAACAGGGCTGGGCAGTGGGTCGCCTGATGATGTATTAGGGTTTAACCTCCAGCAGGGATGGGTAGTGGGTCACCCACTGGCGTTTCAGACTTAGTCTTTATACAAGGCTATTTGTGGCTTTACTCCGTGATTAATAGAGCGGGACCCTTGTTTGTACGGGTCAGTGATGTGACAACTTTGACTTTGAGGAGACCTCCCGACCACGGGGCTGTGACGAGGTGTGGTTTGACTTAACCCAGAACTCTCAAGTACGAGGGGAGCTTTCCCCACTGAGACGCATCCTTGTGACATGACCTAAAACCATGCGGGCGAGTCAGTTGCGCCCAAAGCGGATAGTGTCGAGGTGCAATGATTTGCGCCCCTTGACTTGTAGTTTGGGGTAGACGTGCGGGATTCTGGGCATCGATGGTGTTTAATTTTGGGACTATTGGCTACTCCTTTTCTTGGGATGAGCTATGGGACGAAGATCCCCCTACGACATTGTTCGGGGTTCTTGATTGATCATAAGGTTGTGTATATACCTTATTCTAGTACCCACTTCTTGGGTTTGGTTACTCTCCTTCCAGGAGAGGCGAAGACGCATAGGGTATGCCGCGCGCTTTCCGTGTCTAGATTCTCATGGTTGGACGAGTCTACACTCCTGATATAGGTTGCGAAGACTTGACGGGAAGTTCATCTTCTCACCGTTTCCAGCTCCTTGTGCCTGGATGAGTTTACCTTCTTTCCTATTATTGGGTTGAGATGGACTCTCTGTTGTACTCCTTTTCTTTCCCCTATTCAATCTACTGCTCACCCTTTGGTACCTCCTTTGTTTCTCCCTCGAGCCTTCGGGGTATCCTACTAAGTATTTTTATACTCACCCCTTCTTGGCTTTGCCGCACTTGGTGTGCCCTTGCAGACGACAGACAGGTTGGTCCTGACTTCAGAGGAGCATAGGAGTTTAGGAGCTGGGACAGCGTGCGGTTGTCATAGTCGGGTTCCAGGTGGGTGACCCGTTAGCTGTTTCTTTATGTTTACCTGTTTCTGGGTTGTGGAACCTTTTCTGGTTGGGCGCATGTTTTTCCCCTTTTTCCTTTTCAGCACCTTACTTGTTCTCTTTATAGTTCAGTGTACATTTGTGGTATATATATAGTAGTTGCCCGTTTCCTTACATGTCTTTTCATTTACTTTGCACTGTTGCATTGAGTGTGATGCGTGTGTGTGTACAGGTACTTAGGAAAAGGCCTCCCCGAGTTGTTGTGCCTTCGGCGCTGGTCGCCATCCCCTGGCCTATGGAGGCGGGCTTGGGGTAGTTGCGGCATGAGCCCAGGTAGGGTCGGGTCATGACAATTTATGTTATTTAATCTACAATTTCAAATTATTTCATTCATAGAGAAATTGAGGTTGAAAATAAATTTAAGAATAATGTGTAGGAGTGGTTGAATTTTTAGTGTCTTATGTTGTCATTTATGTCCAGTAGGCTGTAGGGAAATTATGAGGGTGAACAAACATATAAGATGCTATCTCATATCTATGAGTTATAGTAGAAGATAAATCAACAAGAAATATATGATATAGCCAGTTCTATATATATTTGTAGGATAGTTTAAGGGAATAAATTCGGACCTCATATACTCAAGATGACTTGGTACATTGAGATATTCAAATATCTTGGGTTGAAATTGAACAAATAACTAGAAGTTGATCTTATTTTTACCACTTTAATTCATATCTTCTAGAAATTGATTTTTATTTAAAATATTAATAAAATGAATAAGTAAATTTCCCAATTTTTGGATTTAGTTCCCAAAGAAGGAAAATATATGAAGAGATAAAACTCTTCTATCCTTATGGAGAACAATATGAAAGTCATGAATAAGGGGTAAAAGAATAATTCTAACTCAATGTCACAAATAAACCACTCATAAGAGAAGATAAAGATACAATGGTGGAGAAAGAATAATAGAAATTTTTTCCTCTATGTGGTAATAAGGGAAAATATAAGAGAATTACACAATTGGGAAACAGATGTATAGAAATTCTCCGACTTCAGGTATATTTTCATTGAATTTAATCTATCTAAACCTACTATAAGTGTATTGGATATTAAATGTGGATCACACATTTTTATTCAAATATAGGATCGAAGTATATTCTGTATGATTATAAAGGTTGAGGTGGATCTTTGAGAAGTAAATGGAGAGGAATGGAAGAATTATCAATGGGGAATTACCATCTAATGTTTCATAACATATTGGTTCTTATATTAAATAATTATTATAATTTGAATTCTATTACAAAAATAAAATCTCAATGTCAATTTTAGACACTATTAGTTTTTATTTCATATTTGGAAATATTTTTTTTATATTTTATAAGGATAAAATATGTTATTCTATAACATATCTTAACAATGGGTTATATATAATTGAACTTGAAAACCCCTTATTGGAAATAAATATCAAAATCAGTAATACATACTTGTATCCTAACTACCTATAGAACAAAAGACTAGGTCATGTGAAAATAATGGAATATGATTAAATTACATCAAGAATGGTATCTCGATTATATTGATTTAGAACCCTTGTATTTATATAAAATATTTTTTCAAGGTAAAATGACAAAATAAAATTTTAGTGGGAAAGGAGAAAGGGATATAGAACTACTTGAAATAATTCATTCTGATATATGTGGTTCATTTACATTTTTTGTATTGGGATGGATTTTTGTACTTCGTAAATTTTACTGGTGACTATAATAGGTAAGGTTATGTCTAATTAATGAGGTATATGTTATATCCCATTTTGATATTTGAGGAATACATATATAAAGTAGAAAAATAGATTTGTAAGAAGATGAACAAAATTCACCTAAACCATGGTGGAGAATATCTAAATTAATCTGTCATCAATTACTTGAAGGAGTTTGGGATAGTCTCCTAAATCACTCCTCCATATACACCTTAGTGGAATGGTGTTAGTGAAAAGAGGAGTCATACCTTTCGTTACTTGGTAATATTGATGATTAGTCATGCAACTCTACTATTATCATTTTGGGTATATGCAATATAGAACATAACATATAAACTAAAATAAGTACCAAATAATGAAGAAGACGATATTATAGGTGAGTTACGGAATGGAAAGAAACATTGTATGTCATATATATATGTATGGGGATGTGAGGCATTTTTTAAGACTACACCTAATGAAAACCCATTATTTTGACATATTGAGGTCATATTTATATATTATCCTAACGAAGTAGATGAATATTACCTATATAAACCTTCATATAAAAAAAGTAAATGTGTAATGAAAAGATGTATTTATAGAAAGGGAATACAATTTGAACCAAAATTGTTGGATCAATATTGACTTCAATGAGGTTGAGGCTTCAAATGCCCAAGAGTTGGTACATGAATGATCTCCACAAAACAGGTTGGTAGATGAAGATGTTTGTGATACACGAGTACTATATGTAAGGAAGGTTAGAGAACAATAGAAGTATGGTTTCCTTATCACTGTGTCTGGTCACACATTACTCCTTGAGGACAATTCACCTCTAACATATAAGGAAGTAGTAGATGGAGAAGATGCTACGAAGTAGAAATAATAAATTATTTTTAAGATGTTTTACCATTACCAAAATCAAGTTTTCATTTGGGTAGATATTTCAAATAATATAAAACCAATTTGTTGTAAATGTGTATTAAAAAAATTTATACATTGACGATAATGTAATTTCCTATAAAACATGAGTAGCTATGAAGGGTTTCAAGTAATTTCAAGGTATTGACAATGATGAAACCGTCAGACCAATGGAATTGATTAAGTCTATTTGAATATTAATTGAAATTACATCCTTCCATGATTATAAAATTTAGAAAATGGATTTCAAAACAAATATTATTATTGGGAATTTGGTTTAAGATAAATATATGGTACAATCCAAGTGGTTTATTTTATCATAGAGTTCCAATAAAATATGCAAGATACTAATACCCATTTGTGGATTAAATCATGCATCATGATAATGGAATGTTCATTTTGATTATTCTATAATAGAATTTGAGTTTATTAAGAAAAAATTGATCCATGTATCTATAATAAGTTTAGTGGGAGAGTTATTGTTTACCTATTAGTGTATATTGATGAAACATTAATAGAGGGAAACAAAGTTCAAGTCTTACATTCACTGAAGACTTGGTTAAATGAACACTTCTTCATGAATGAGTTTGGAGAAGACCCTATATTCAAGGGATCATGTTCTATCAATATAGATATTAGAGGACGATTATGCTAAGTCAATATAAATCTATTGATAAGGTTCTAAAAAGGTAAAATATAGAACAATGCAAGAGAAGATTGATGTCAATGTCACATAGTATTAATCGCTATAAGAAAATGCATCAATAGACATAAGAATAGAATTAAAGGATGAGTATAATACATTATGCTTAAGTAGTTGGGTAAATTATTTATATCATTCTATGTTAGGTTTGATTCAACATTCTATTTATGTGTAGTGGGAATATATTAATACAATTTATAATATCTCCATTGGGCATCTATAAAAAAAATATTGAAGTACTTAAGATGTATAAAGGGTATATTCCTAGACTATGGAAGAGATAATGAGACAGTTTTGAAGGGATACACTATTTATTTCTTCTAGATAGATCATTATGACTTGAAATCACAGTCAGTATATGAATGTTTTCCTGAATGTTGGTGTAAGGAGTTTGAGAAGCTTGCAACAGTCTGTGGTCTTAGAATTTACTACAGAATACAAGTATATAATAGCTTATGATACAGTTAGGGAAGCAGTTTGGTTACATAGATATTTTTTATATTATAATTTCACATATTAGTGAAGATCCTATTACAATATAATATGATAATACAGTAGTAGTTGTGCCTTTTGTAGATCCCAAGTCACACTAGAAGAAAAATAATATACTTGACAAGTTTAATCTCTTGGGGAATTTTACACAGAGATTTGAATTCATAGTTAACATTGTAGTCATAGAGGACAACATGAAAGTACCCCCCAACTAAATCAATATCTCTTTATAAGAATGAATCTCATGTGGGAGTTAGTGGGTTTAATGTTTCTACAAGTTGGTTATAGTGAAATTGGGAGTGTTGGGAGTGGGTTCCCCAAACTCAACCCATGTATGTACATTTCCTACCATTACATGAATATAGTTATATATATACACATATTCCTCTCATACATGTGTCTCTATTTGGTTATTCATATATGTCCAATGTATGAATTATCTATGTAAGACATTTGGTAATGGTACACTATATTATTAATTAAGATAGGATGGATATATTTCTCCCAAGAGAATAATCCTTGATTCACATGAATTAGTTTCAAACCCAAGAGGATCAGGAATTCCCATTGGGACCAAGGACGAATCAGTTCGGGTGATATTACTGGTCAGCCTGAGCCAGGCTATTAAAAATGGTATCAGATACTAGGTTTTTTGAAGGACTATATTCTTGAAGATACATATTTTTATTATAGATTAATCTTTGTAGTAAATACAATAGAACCATTAGAGATCAAGGGGTACATCATGAGAAGGTTCCAATTCATCTCATATAACAACAATACTTGATTTTATAGGGGAATTAGACATTTGGATTATGATTTCAGGATTAGTTTTTTTTATTTTAGATTGATATATACAAATTTGAAATGTTGTTTTACTGACCCTTATAGGTATTTTATGAGTTATTTTTGGAAATTTATTGAGTTCTGTGGTGAAAGTGGATAATGTAATGGGGTTTCAATGTTATCTCACATTGTCTAGAAAGTCACGTTGATCATGTGATGATGTTTTCTATTTAATTCATAAATATTGATTCATGGATGGTGTATTGTCGACCAAACTATGCTTCCAAACAATGCACAACTCCTTATCCCTCATAGATTAATTAATTTATCCCCAATAGATCTAAATTTCTTCTAAAGTGATTGAAACGTAATGTAAATAGTTCCAACATGGATTAATTATTTTTCACTGTTATTGTAATGAGTTTGATGTGAGGTATTGGGTTATATTTTTATGTATTTAGCGTTTAAAGGTTTGTTTTGGGTGTTTAGTGGGATATCATAGATGAATGGGTTTGAAACCTATTTTAGTGATATTTTTAAATATATAATTAATATTTCTGAGGTTTTTTATATGAGGGTTAATTTAAAATGAAGTGGAGAATTTATAGAGAAGGAAGTTGGTTTTACAAAAAAGGGGTTGAATAGTTTTCTAAGTTATGTGAATGTATTTTAATGGTTTTTGTTTTTTTAAATGGATTCATGTCTATATAGTGGGTTTTGGAAAAATTTATCACTATTTTTCTTGATTCATAACTTGTAAAAAAGATATGAAGTTATTCAATTTTTTAAATGAAATGGGGTGTTTTATCAAGGTTAATATAATGTTAATTTTTTGGTAGGATATGTTTTACAATTCCCACTACTCATGAGGTAGTTGATGAATTTATTATGGAAACTAGGAAGGGTTTAAATGTTTTTAAAGGGAGAATGTTTTTGAACTGGAAGTTGGTTTTTTGAATATTTAGGAATTTAGACATTAAATGAAATTTTATTCTATTTTCTTGAATCAAAAGAGGTGTTTATAGGGGTTGATTTATCATTGTAGTGTATAATATTTTGTAAAAATAAATTTAAAAGGGGTAAATGTATTTTGATTTTTTTTTTATTTTTTGAGTGTTGTTTTTTATTTTTATATTATTTTATATTAAGATTGTTGTTTTGATTATGTATCATTAGTGGAATGGATTCATATTTCATGTTTTTAGGACTATCCACCCCATGGTTTCTTTCATTGTTTTGAAATCCTATATTTATAGATGATCCTTATGGTGACACTCCTTGTTTTTTAGACATAGTTAATATAGTTTACAATTCTTCTAAGACTCATATTAATGACTGATAAGTATAGTGATTTTATTAAAGGGATAGAATGAAAAAAAAATCATTCAATGGGGCCTAAAATAATTTCATAGATGGGAATCCCCTTGAATAACATCCTTACAATCGAAGGGATTAAATATAATAATAATAATAAATTAGATAGGAATATTTGGATCACCTTTGGAGACAAGGATATCCACCACGGTATTTCTTTTAAGAAAAGTATGTAAAATCTTAACATTATGATAGATAATACATTGGAATTCCATGATGAATATGAATATACCTAGACTTCTAATAGAGTGGTGGAGTTTAAATATTCATTTCTATTGGTTCCAAACTAATATTTCTTGGACTATTATCTTTCTTCTTTCCATGATGTAATTTGGATTGAGGTAAATTGAGCCCAATACAAGTTATATGGATGAGGGTAAGACTTATCCAGAACTTATTATTGATATGTAATGATGTATTGGGTGTGTCTTGGATATTTTTGACCTTTTCAGTTATGTTTTTTTCCCCAAATTATCTTAATGGAGATAAGGGCCCATTATGTAACCCTTATCTTGTTTTAGGTTCTGGGTATTTTTATTTTTGGTTCTTATCGAATGTTGGATCCTCTTTCTGTAATTATTCCATGGTATTGATCTTGTTTCTAATAGGATATATCTGGGGATTCTGTCTTGATATTTTGTTGTGAAAGATTTAACATTGAACAAAGGTTAATTTCATGTGTTTTTTAGTTAGTATAGTTCAATTTCACTCTTTTAAGAGCCTGTTTAAATTTTATTAGATACTCCATGTGTTGAATGACATGGTGAACATTCTAGTTTACCCTATTTTTATTCTTCTTGACCCATGAGTCTGTCGATGTTGTCTAATGTAAATGGATATTTATGGCTGGGAGGTTTTAATTCCTTGGTGGTTGGGCTATAAGGTTTCTGGTTTAAACTTACCTTGGAGTTCATGAATATACCCCTTATGGTTGTTGTTTTCCTTGTTGATTTATGATATACCTTCATGGATGGTTGGTGAAATTAATCAAGTAATTTTAATCATTGATGGGTATTTTATGGACGGGTTTTTTTCTTAATGATGTATCTTTTAATTATTGTTTATCCCATGATCCATCATTTTAAACAAAATATAAATGGTGGATAGAATTTAGTATTCCATATGTTATTTGGGTTTTGTGTTTCTTGTTTTTAGGTGGAAATCCACTTATAAATGTCAAATTATATAACAATATTTTCTCTGTTAGTCTTGAGTAATTGATTTTCTCAACACCCCCTTTCATTTAGGGTCATTTATAGTTTTAATCATCCCGCTGACAATTTTTCATAGGTTTTTTGGTCTCTTTATTATGGTCTTCCATTTTTTTAATGACACTACGAGGGTTGAAAGTGGAATTATGTGAAGAATTATAATACCCTGGTGTAATGGGGGGGGGGTTTATATATTTTTAGGATACTTTATTTTTTTTGGATTTTAGACCATTTTTTAAATCTTTAATGTTTTTGGGTGCCACATGACAAGGTTAGTTGAAACTATAAAACAATCATATGAGGGGAGATGCAGATGACGTAGTGGAATTTTTCATGGATTTTTAATAGTTTTCCAAACCTTCATCGAATTTTTTAGGTAGGGGTTGACCCGTATGGTTGGAACATGATTAAGATAAATTGTGTGGCTAAACAAAGTGGGGGTATTTTTATTGTCAAATGGAAATTTTATGGTTTCCAAATATTAACAAATGTTCCAAAAAATTTCCTTATTTGGACAATATTTAAAAACATTCAAATTCAAATGTTTTCTATCCCATGATTTTAAGACCATTGGCCATCAGTACCCCCCTAAATTGACTCCTTCATCCCTAAGTGTTCCTCAACATTTCTTCTTCTCTCATCCATGATGTTTACCTTTGTTATCCTTCTTGTTTGCTCATATTTTCTCAAGGTATTCCCCTATAAAACCCTTCCACACACTTACGTCTCTCTTTCATATTGGTCTAAACTTTTCTTGTGAACCCTAGGTATCATATTTGATGATTTAGGGTATGAAGAGATCCTAATAATGGGGAATTTTAGGTTCAGGGATCAAATACATCATGTTCTCCTCTAGTTTGGATCCAAACATCAAAGAAGACTTGGTCTTCTTGAGATATGATAGGAGATTCTATGTAATTCGTTTTTTAATGTATTTTAATGATTGAGTCTGTTAGGATCATTTAATATTGAATTATGATTTTATATAATGTGATTGATGGGTGTTAAAATTGTTTTCGAGGTTTTCCTCAATTGGAATTACCGTATTTTCATCACCTTTAGGTTTCTAATTAGAAAAACATAGGTTTAAAATTCCATGTGAATGAATATATTCCTTATAGGATGTTTTCAAATCATTTTTATTTAAAAATGTTGTTTAAAATAGTTGAGAATTTTCTAAAGGGATTTTAAAGAAATTAAATAGAGTTTTGGGTTTCAAAATACACATTAAATGGGTGGTTACTCTATTTCATGAATTTATGGATTTTAAAAAGGGTTTCAAAGAAAGTGTTCAATTTAAAATGATTTTCGATGGAATATTAAATGTTCTTTTTTAGGATTTTTGTTTTCAAAACATGATGATATGTCTTGGAAATACGAGATATTTTTAAAAGGCCTATTTAGAACCTTAAAATGGAGTTTCAAATTTTTATTTGTAATACCCTCAAACTTGTGCCCCATATTGGAATTTACTTATTTAGAATTTTACACTTTGTTATTAATGTGTGATGATTGATTTGTATATATGGATATTGAAAGGGGTTTGTTTCTTACAAATTTTTTGGGGAGAGATGAGAATTATTATTTTGATTTATCCCTGATCCTTGTATTTATCAACTACTCACCACTTTTCTTAACATTATTGGTGCTTAGGTAGCTATTAGATAATCCAGATGACTGAAATCCCATAGTTTAGATTATGGTAGGGATTAGGTATTGTGGATCATTGTTTTTGACCACTCCTTGGAGGGTTTGTGTCCCATAGACTCTATACACTTATAGGAGTTATTGTACAGATTGACATGTTCTATATGACTACCTAGATGTTAATAGGGTCTTTAGTGCTATATTAAGGTTCTGGTTTCATGTTTAGGACCTTGTTAGTTAAGTCCTAGTCAATTAACCTTATTCCTTGTACATAATTTATGATTACATACAGGGGATTCTTAATTTATGTTTGTTTGTATACCCTTGTTTAGTTTGGATATTTGGAACAATAACTCCGATGTTCTTATTTTTATTATGCTTCATTGATATATAGTTGTAGTTTTATTATTTCTCATTTCCCTTTTCTACCCAACTATGGTTTAAAATTTGGTTATTAAAAATAAGATTTTGAAGAAATGTTTTGGAGAAATGGAAAATGGGATTACAATGGAATTTTTAGTTTTATATATCATGGTGGTTCTTTATCTCATAGTTCAGAAACATTATATTTTAATTTAAATCAATCACTTAGATCATAAAATGGGAAATGATTTTCAATGAAAGTTGTTTAAAAAAATACATGTTAGTTATGTTATTTTATTTAATTTAAAAAATAAATCCTATTTTATAATGTGGTTTAAACTATAATAAATTTAATTTAATTTTTAAATAATTTCATATAATCTATAGTGAGATCCTACTCAGTTCAGTTTTTCTTGTACCCTCCATAATCTCTTTGGTGTATGCAGTTCTTCTATTTTCATTTAGGATTCCAGATTATGACTCATATTGATTCTTATTATTTTACTCTATTGGGGATGTATCATCAGTTGGTGGTTGGACATGGGACACATGGATTTTTTTTCTTTCTAGTCTGTGTTTCTTTTGGTTTATTTTTTGATGTTTTGGATTGACCACTTCGACATGTTGTATTTATTATTCATTCTTTTTTTCTTGTTCTTATTTTTATAGCGACCACTATATATATATATATATTTCTTAGTATTGATACATGGATGTTTATTTGGGATTATGTGAAATTTTTTATCAAATGGGTTGAATTATATTCCTTGGTTATTAACTTATGTTTTTTTTCAATTTATTTGTTTTTTATTCATTATAATTTGATGCATGTATGCTCCATGAAGGACTTATTGTAATGTTAAATTGTCCTATTAATTCTGATATAAGGGAAAAATAATTCCAAAGAGTGTAATAATTGATGTCAATGATCTAGTTTCCAACCCATTGGGACAAGAAAATCCCATCATGCCAAGTAATAGATCTATACAGGTTATATTGCCAGTCAGACCAGGTCGGTTTGTTAGATGTATTTTATTAAAATAGTAATTCAGTACAATTCTCTTAGAAGAACAATGATATGAGCACAAGTCCCATACATGAATATTGATTTAATAACATGTCTCTTACTAGAATAGTGATTCCATCACAAGTCACTTACTTGAATAGATATTATAGTATAAGAAACATATATAAGTCACTTACTCAAACAATGATTCCAAAAAAAAATTCATACAAGAACAATGATTACAACACAAGTATAAAGGTTATTTTTTATCCTTAAAAACTCTTATAAACCCTAAAAAATATAATAATCAATTGGAATAATTGGTAACAATATTTTTAAATAAAATTATATTATAGGTTCATTCCTAACTCCCTGGTTCAATTCGTAACTAGTTTGAACACTCCAAAGTCGTCAATCGAGTCCAAGGTCACACAATTAATCAATGAAATAACTCAAATCATTATTCAAAACACCAGGTACATTACAATATCCTCACTATATGACAAATAATTCTTGAGCTATCCCAGACACTAATATACCAACACATTCCAACACCCGTTCATCCCACTCAAAGAATCCCAAATCATCAATATGATGATTAAAAAATCAGTCTCACACAAAATATCTGGGAGTACCCTAGATACATAACATAATAAATTAATTCCTCATATGGGAACACCTCACTATAAAAGTAATATACCTTGTCTCATCTCAACTAAACTTAAAAATATGATGATGAAATCAAAAGTTTTTATCCATCACACATCAGAAACCAACACACAACCTCTGGGCATCATCCATCATAACCCTAAATATTTTTGATGACCATACCTCATCTTGAATCATACATGACTCCCTATTTATTCTATATCGTATATGATAAAAAAATTTATATCTGAATCCAAAACATACCTCATTAACCATGAATCTTATCCGAGTATCACATAGTAACTTGAACTAAGTTAATCCATTTAACATATATGTACATTTTTCACAAGAATCGATCATAAAAAACAAAAACAATGGTCACACCCCCATATATACATTGGAATATTTTCATATATCCATCCTACTCTGAGTATGTATTCTAAACCAGATGTAGTTGGCCCGAAGCCCTAATTCCAAATTCCTACCCTCCCTAAATTTATGTACTCCCCACCAACCAATTTGTTAAACATTGTGTATCTCACACACTTCCATGATTTATATGTGTAGTTGTATCCTAAATATAATATTCTAGTACAACCACAGATTCTTATGTCTGCAAAGATCCATGACTCCAATATCTCTTCAAGGTCCTCTGACAAAACCTCTTTAGATTCCCCATCTATCCCCATGTCCAACACTCCTTCAATTGATAATTTCACTATTCATAAACATCTCCCACCTAAACATACTAAAAGCATGTAATTGATGATCCACTTCATAGGGGAATGATCACAACTATACTATTACCACACTACCAGGTCTCCTAATAGGCACAATTATGGTTACTGGGAGCTCCACTACAGGTATCACATATCCTGTCATAGACCAAGCTAGTGTGCATTCCAACACGACACGCGACCCATCCCATGGTATGTCTTGAAGACTGTTATCGATCCCCACCGGATTCAAACTAAAACCATAGTATTAATAATATTCCATTGTGATTTATTTCCCCCATGATGAACAACCATGAATAATACTCAATAATAAAGCAAAAAACCATGACCAATATCCATAACCAAAATAGGTGAAATAATTTCCTGTTAATCATGTTAAAACTCTAACAAAAAGTAAAAATGGAGGTGGACCAACTAGATTACAACCCAAAATATTCATGAAACAAAAGGTCCATCAACCTCAAGCCACCTCCATAAACACCTACACGAGAGGAACACTAGAATATAGATCCACCATCACCAACCAAATACATATATCCTTTACCTTATTCATACATTGAAATGTATATATACACCCAGGGTGTATATAGGGTGTGATCCAGATCCTAGAAGGATGCCCCCAAATGAAATATTTCATTCCATAACTATAAAAAAATCATCATGCAAGTTATAAGAAATAAATTGGAACCACTTTTAATAAAACATTTTAAGGATTTTTTTCAAATAATCAAGATTAACAATTTAACAAAAGAGTAAGTTCACCTATATATTAATAGAAAGCACCACATCATAATATTGAACTACATAATGAGAAATAACAAAAGGTTATAGCACTAGTGGGACCCTAGGAACCTCATATATAACTAAAACATGGTATACCAACTATAACCCATATAATCCTCATGAACGAGACACTAGGTAGAAATCAATCCAAAGTTATTGTTGTATCCAACCATTATTATCATATATTAGTTAGTTTCACAACATTGATCCTATTATAAGAAACCAAGCCCTAGCTCCACCGATCCAACTAGCATACTAGTCCTTCTTTTCCCACCTTTATACATAGAATTCCATTTATACTCACACTCTATTCCACATTTCACGTAAATCTCCACATTCACATACACACATAAAATATCATTAATAGACCTGAAAAACATTACTTTTTATAAGAAAATATATATTTTGTTCACACACACACCAAATCCATTTTCAAATATGCATTGCCCCATTTAGACAATTTAACAAACCCATTTGGATGTGTATCCAGGAAAGGACACACGAAATCAAACCATTTCCATTTGTAAAACTACTTTCAAGATATAAACCTTGAAACCTTTTGAAAACACATTTTTCACCTTTAAAAAAATCTATAGAACACATTCAAGAAGAAAATAAGGAACACCAAAATCATTTAATAATGCTAAAACATTGAATAACTAACCTCAATCTTGGAAGCTTCTGGAATCTGATGGAAAACCAAAACCGCACTTCAATGGAACCCTAAAAAGGTAATATTGAACCAATTACATTATGATTCCACCCAAAAACTCAATATTGAACCCTCATTAGATTGAATAACCAACTATAAAAGAAGAACCCAATGAGGGAGGATAAATGACCCCAGAAAAAGGAATAAATCAAAAGAAAATAGACTTACATGAAGATTCCTTGATGATCCAAGGCCAAATACACCCAAAAATTATGGTTTAATGGGGGAAAGAGGGAGTTGGGGAATATCTTATGGATGAAAATCTTGTATGTTTTAAATTACTAGTGGTTTGGGGTTAAAATAATGGAAGTTTATAAGGGTAAATTTACAAATTTTGAGGACCATGACAAGTCGAATAGTTATCCCGCATGATTTCCCAAACTTTGTGGTAACCAAGTAGTTACCTCTGTCTAAGAAGAAACCAGACACACAATTTCTTGGGGGAGGGGGAATGCCTACGTGACACGCTATGTGTCCAGGATAGTTCCACTATCCAAGTTGGATGGTTTCTCCAAGGAAGAAACACATTTTCCTCTAAACTTTAACAAACAATGTGCCACCTACTGTAGGGTCAAAAATCACTATTACCTCCAAAAAAACCGGGGAAACCAAGGTGAAACATATGACCATATATAAAAAAGTAACACCTCAAAACAAAGTCACATTTATGACAATTATTCCCCCCATGAAAACATTACATCCCCCTTAAGTCAACATGAAGTCTAATCGATGAATAAAATCAAATAATTCTCTTTAACCCAAGAATTTCATTCTAAAGTATCACGAGCATCACTACCATGCTACTAATGAACTCAGACCAATGGTATGAAAATCCCCCGAATAAAATTATCTTGGGAATATATAATATTTATTGGTATCTAAGACAGAAACAAATTAATTGTTGGATATAAATATTCCCAATTGAACACATGAGACATGTCTGGATTATAATTTTCTATCTGAGAGACATGATACAAATAAAGAATTGATTGTATCTAAGAAGGGAAATCCAACAGATGTACCACCTTACCAATCTAATCGATAATATCAAAGGGTACGACAAACCTTGATGTTAATGTCCATCACTTACCAAGACTATGGTGACCCAAATGTGGTGCCACCATTATAAATACCAGGTCACCCACTGAGAATTATAAGTATAGATTCATCTGATCGATATAGGAAAGGTAGAGTCTCTGAATTTTCAACAACATATTCCTGTTCAACATAATTTTTCTATAAGTTTCTTGAACATGGATCGGTCCCAACAATGAGGTTTCACCCACCTCTACCCAGAATAAATGGGACTGACATGACTAACCATAAATCACCTCAATGGATTCCATTTTTATTGGGGTTTGGTAACTGTTATTATACTCCACTTGAAAAAACCCAAATGGCTATCCAATGATCCTCTGAAATCCAACATACATGATAGAAGCATGTATTTGAAAATATATTTTTTCACCTTGTCTAACTATCTATTTAAGGGTTTTATGTTATAATAAACCTAATAAGAATCATCATTTGTTATGAAGGCCTCCAGAAAATTTCAAGGTAAAACAAAGGTTTCTTCCCAAAATGATAGTCGAGGGAACACCATGAAGCCTCACTATATCTTGAACAAAAAACTGCCACAATTCATCCACATTGGTTGATTCCCTAATCAAAATTAAATTGGATGATTTGTTTAGATGGTCAATCACTAACCATATGGAATTCCATCCCTTGGGTGTCTGTGTTAAGCCAATAATGAAATCCATGGAGATGAAATCCCTCTTATAGGTAGGAAAGGGTAATAGATAAAGAATACCAGAGGGCATTTGGTTCTCTACTTTAACCATCTTACATTTATAACACTAGGATAAAAATTAATCTATGTATTATCTCATGACCGAAGATCAAAACTGATGATACATATCAAAATGCATCTTGGTAATCATGGGATGAAAGACCCACTGATAGTATTGGAAATCCTATATAACCACCTTCTACAATTACAACAATGTCATGAAGTATCCCTTGGAGAACATTACTCCCTTTGGAGACAAGGAGACTCACTAAGATCCTCCCAACCATTTATAAACTATATATAATGCTAAAAAACTCATCATTCGAATGCTCTTTCCGAATCTGCTTTATAAGGGAAGGTATCAGCTAAACAATGGCCAAAAAGATCTTCCACTATTATCATTATGTTCTAGGTGTATCTGGGAAAACATACCCCTAAAATTCCACTAATCAGTGGACTCTTTCAATAACTGCACTGGAAATTTCCTTCTCAAATCAGTTGGTTCCACATTACCTTTACCTGAGGTGTAAATGATATAAAAATGAAACCACTGAAGGTAGTCCACCCAATGTCGTTGCCTTTGATTCATATATTTATAGAAAAATATATAGGCCATAATCTTATAATCTAATTAACTACAAACATTCCCCAAAAAGATAATGAAGACACATCTTCAAGAAATCATCACAACTGCTAATTCCTAGTCATGGGTTGGGTAATTAATTTCATTTGATCAGAGTTAGTGAGAATAATATTCCACCACATGCTCCTCCTACATCATAACACATCTACGATCTATACGAGAAGCATTACAGTAGACAACACATCCCATTATAGATTCTAGAAATTCCAAATTGGGTTTTTTGCAAGCGCTTCCTTAGCTCCTCAAAAAATGGTTGACATTATTTACTCTATTCAAATGTCAATCCCTTATAGGTGAGAGCCAACATAGGCCAATAAAGCTTAGATAAATCAATAAAAAATTTCCTATAATACCCTCCTCGTCCTGTAAAAAATCTGATCTGAAAAATATTTTTAGTTATTCCCAAGACACCACATCACATACCTTGTCAAGGTCCACCAAAACCCCTCATTCAAAGATCACATGACCTTGAAACATCACCTACCTAATCTAGAAGGTGAACATGGAAAACATCACACAGAGCGGATGGTCCTAAATAGTTGCCAACATGACCCTTAAGTTTTTTCCACGCACTTCCTTGAATCTAGAGTAAACCAGGATGTCATCCACAAATACAATGACAAAGTAATTGAGATATAGATAGAACACTAAATTCATAAAAACAATAAATACCACTGGATATTTCTCCAATCTAAAAGGCATGACCAAGTAACCCAAATTTTCATACATACTTAATATGATTCTTTTTGAAACATACTCCACCATAAATCTGATGTGGGGATACCAAAAATGCAATTTAATCATAGAGAACAACCTCACCACTTTAAGATGATTGAAAATATAATAAATGTGGTGAAAATGGTAGTTGTTATGAATCGTTTCATTATTCATATTTTGGTAATTGACTCATAACCTGAGAGGTCCATTGGACTTCTTGGTGAACAAGATTGGGGGGGGGGAAATAGTGAGATGCTTGGGGGAATGAATCCATTAGATTACAAATCATACAGTTGTACCTTTAATTCCGTCAACTATATGGGGGCTATATTGTATGTGGGAAAAGATACCAGTTGTTCTCCCGACACCAAATCAATGATTATCTAAACATCCCAATCTTGAGGAAAAACCAAAAAATCATATGGAAACACCTTAGGGAACTCATCCATCATAGGAGGAAATACCTTCTAAATAATACCACCACCATCCTCCATCAAGAGATATGAGATCTAAAAAATAATACAACCCAACTCAAGAAGTGGAGGTCCAACACCTCCCAACCAAGGATACCATTCACCCTGAAAAACATGGTTACTCTAATCAGGTCCCATGAAACTCAATCAATAATGACAATAACCGATGTGAACCTAGAAACACACTATAAAATTAATGCCATGGATCATGTTAAAGAGGCCCATATCAAAAAAACCAGGACAACCCATTCTTGCACAACCCCTGACATGGTGAGTGTGCAACACAGAAAATAGAAACCCTACTCTCACATATTTCCAAGAGATGTCACAAGATCCATTTCATACAATATAAATTGGTTGATAATGTCAATGAATCCATAATAAACGAAGAAATAAAATATTCAGAAGGACCAACATAAAATAAGGAAATAAATAAATATAATAAAATAAGAATGGTACCCTGAACTATCGTAGGTTTTACATCAGATCATGCTGGTGCCAGATCCATTCCATGATGATTCCTTGTCTCTTCCTATGCCTGAGGATGACCGCTAGACTATGGTTCCTCCCCAAAATTAATATTCCCCATAGTTGATCCAACTATGTCATCATGATCACCAAACCTAAAACCCACTATCCTAGTTAGCTCTGATTTTGCTGAAAAGCCTCTAAAGGCCATACAACCTATTACACTCTGATATTGTGGTGTATCTTTGAAAAAACTCTTTATGTGCCCCATATTTTCACATTGATGGATTGTTCTTAGTGGATACTATCATGCAGACCACACATGTCCCACCATCCTTCACTGATTGCACATGATTGATCTAGAATCTAAATCCAGAAATGAAGACAATCAGAAATTGTTTCTTAATCTACCACATCCCTTCTTCTTGATATCATCCTTCTCCCTCTTACCCATATATTGAATTCCACTTCCCTACCCCATATCAAACATAGATTTAGTGAAACAAGAATTTACAATATGATCAATATCCACCATCAAATCATCATCAACCACCTCAACATTGTTCTTCAATTTAAAAAGGAATTCAAGGGATAAGATATCAAGACACAACCCCATTTATAACTTTTGAGCCTTAATATACTAATTATAAACCACATCATGCATGAACTGAACCAACTCAGAAAAATAGATAGCATACTCTATCATGGTCTGATTACCTAGTTAAGATCTAAAAACTCCCATGCCTTCGAAAAGGCTATGTTCTTAGGTAAATTATTCACATTGATGATGACCTTGAAATAACTCCAAACCATCTATTTGTGCTTCCCAACATGAACCATGGATCCCCAAAAACATTGACTGGGACCTTCCCATAATAATGAATCACACATCACATTGACCAACTCATGAGTTTCAAGAAACCCAAATATTATCTCAATTTTCTCAATCTAGTCCTCAACTTTCACGGGCTATGTGATTCCTCGAAAGTATGGAGGCATTATATTGATGAACATCTGAGACTTTTCTTTTCATGGACCCTATTCAGATTCCCCAACATTAGTAGGACCAGAGACCTCTCCCTGGCCTAAATCTTGGATAGGTAGAACCATGACTTCTACAATTCTCTAATAAACTAGTGATGGAGAACACTCTCTATCATCTTCTGGTGGTTTCACAAGAGTTCAAAATTGAGTAATCTTGCTAAAATAAGAGCCAATTATAATAAAAAACCATCAAGAAACCATTTTGAAAATTTTCATCAATAACAACAATTCTCAAACACTTCCATATGAAAACAAAAACCACAAAAATAATGACAAAATATCAAATCACTTCAATCCTTCCCAGTGTCCATGAATAGTATTCAAATTTTACATATCACCTAGAGGAAAAGTTAAAAAAACCCAACATACCATGGTGACTGATGATCTATCATTAGGTGTGTTGGATAGACACCACAGTCATAACCAGAACCTTGATCCCCGGTAATCATATCTCCAGTATATCCAAACTGATCCCAAATTACACAACCAAAATTAAGTGAGAAACCTACTATTATACCATTTGTTCATGATCCAAGACAGGGTTCCATCTAAACAGACTCTTGACCCAGACTGTGGCATGGCCGAAATGGAGTTCTCTATACCTAAGAGTTTTAAAATAGTACCTGGGTATAAAAAATATACCTTTGTGAATGATTTCACCCAAGATAAAGAACCATAAATAATATTCAGTAATAAAAAAACACATCATGATCAATATCCATAACCCAAATAGGTATAAAAATTTCATTTTAAACATTTTAAAACTCTAACAAAAATCAAAAAAGGAGGGGAACAAAATAGATCACAACCCAATACCTCTATGAAATAATAGGGCCATCACCCTCAAGCCACCTCTAAATACACTAGAAAAATTGGAACACTAATAACAAGATCCACGATCACCACCATGATACATCCTTCCTTTACATGAGTCACACCTAAAAAAGTCTACATACACCAAAAGGGTGTATGCAGGATGTTAGATAAATCATAGAAGGATTCCAATCAAAAGAAAGACTCTATTTCATAAAATTAGATGAAAAATCATGATTCATGTTTTAAGAAAGAACTTTGAAACACTTTTAATAATAAAAATTATGGAATTTTTTTCTCAGAATAAATATTTTATATTTATCATAATTGTATGGTCCACCATATTCCAATGAAGAGAACCATATCACAATATAGAAACACTCCTTGGGAGATACCTATAGGTTTAGGCACTAGAATGACCCTAGGAACATCATATCTTAATGAAACTTGGTATAGAAACCATAACCCATAGGGTCCTTATATATGATCCTCAAGATTGGAATATATCCTATGTTTTAGTGGTATACAACCCTTATCATCATATTTTAGTTAGTTCTATAGCATCAATACTACTAGAAGAAACTAGGACTCATACCTATCGATCCAACTAGCATTCCAGTCCTATTTCTCCAACCTAGATACCTAGGATTCCCTTTATTCACAAATTCCATTACACATATCACATAAATTAACACTTTCACATACACACATGAAACATCATGAATACACATGAAAACCATCACTTTTCATAGTAAAAACACATATCAAGTTCACACACACTATAAAACCATTTTCCAACATGAGTCACACCATTAACATAAATTTTAAAAACAATCTAGATACGCAAGAAAGAAATCAAATATTAAATCCAAGCATTTAAATTTGTAAAATAAATTTTCAAGACATAATTATCTTGAGACGTTTTGAAAACACATTTCAAACCATTCAGAAAAAACAAATAACACATTGAAGAAGAAAATAAAGAACACCAAAATCATCTAATAATGCTAAAACATAGAATCAGCTACCGAAATATTTGAAACTTCTGGAATACAGTGTAAAACCACAACCAAACCTCCAAGGAACCATATAATGGAAAGATAAAATCACAATCATCATGATTAACTCCAAAAACTCAAGATTAAACCCCCATTAAATAAAAAAACTAGCAAGAAAACATGAACCCAAATATAAAGGATGAAGAATCATAGAAAATTAATCAAATCAATAGAAAAGAAACATACTTGAGGATTCATTAAAGATCTAAGGATAAATACACCCAAAATTGTAGTTAAAGGGGGCCAAGAGAGAGTATATAATGTTACTAGCGATGAAAATACAATGTGGATTGAATTTGGGATGGATTGGGGTTGAAATTGAAGAATTTTAGATGGGTACATTTCAATTTTTTAATGGATTAGAAAGGCCATGTAGTTAGACCACATAGTTTCAAAACTATGTAGAAACTATGTGATCTCATCTATCCAAGAGGTAACAAGGTTTACTATTTCCTGGGGAGGTCTCATGCCCATGTGACAAGCCATGAATCATGGACAATACCACTATCCAAGGCATATAATTTCTCTTGGTATGGAGCATGGTTTCCACTAAACATATTCCAATCATGAACCACTTAATATAGGGTCCAAAGTCTCTATATTTTTCTTAAAAATTTGGTTAATCCAATGGATAAATAAAATACTAGAGATACACAAAAGAATACATCAAAATAAAATGATGGATGAGACATGTTCCAATGGTCTGTCTTGGTATGGTTCTTTCTATTAGGTTATACTCTACTATATGTATTTATTTCATTTCCTATGATAATATAGTCAACCAAAATATTTATACTTGTACCCAGATCTCATGTCATGAACCATCCTTAAATCATTGCATGATGGTGATGTCATCTCCCTCCATCATTGTTGTGAAATTTAATACTTCAACAAACCTCCAAGAATAATTCATGATTAATATCTCTCCAAGGTATAAATTCATGAACACATAGTTTCAATTCTCCCTTATTATCTCGGGGAATAATTTCCTAAAAAGCATGGCCACAAAGTTCTTCGGTGTCATCCCCCATTCTTACCCACCTATACATGTATGGCCCACAATAATTTTACTAGTCCACTATGAATATACATATCCAATTTCACCCTTCACCCTAAGGGTGTATCAATCATATGAAAAATTATCTTCACAAACTCTATCGAATACTCTTTCAGCTATAGTGAATCTTATCCATCGACTAAGGGAGGATGATATAATTGGATCACCCCCATCAAATATTCCCTTCATTTTTATATCACTAAGTTTCACCGAAAATACTTTATGTATCCCATACTAATATCACCATGTGTTTCTCAAATAAACACATCCCAATCTCATATGAATGTTGTGGAAATATGGAAACCTCAATGTCTCTCTATGTAGCTCATGATCAACCCCTCATTTTGGGAAATCATCATATTCATGCCATGGTGGAACCAAATCTTCCCTCTCTCGATAAAACAAAACATGATGCCTAGGAGGAATCTCAATGAGATCCATGTTCCATGATAAACACAAATAAAAAAGTGTACATATTGAATATAGGGAATGATGTAACAAACATTATGGCCCACTATACCTTACACTTCCCTACCACCCTAAGTCAAATTTCATCTAACCATATGGTCTCCCTACATACCAATATCATTGTAATTACCCTCATATTATCATGTGAGTTCTAATTTATATTCAACCTATTCCTGTTTGTTATACTTATTTCTGGTTGTTCGAGTAGTCAGGGATTGTTGAGAGCCACTTTAGGAGGAATAGGATGGGACTACAACTGATCTGGAATTGAATACAGGAATTTATTATGTGATATATATGTTACACCATTAATATTTCTATTACATAATCTTGTTGGTTCTACCGGAATTGACTTATATCATGAATGTGATACTTGAAAAAAAATTGGGTTAGTTTGGTAACCTACACCTAAACCCCCTTTAAGATTACCCCTTCTTTCCATTGACCCCCTATGGGGATTTTGGCTATATGAATTCTATATAAAGAATTTCTCTCCCCTTTCCAGATTTATTCACCATTTGAAACATAATTTATTATTGTGATCTCCTCTAAATAAATCTAGCCACTTCTAAGCCTATGATTCCCCTTATTCATCTATTTATTATTTCTCATTTTATAGAACATGAATGTATTATTTTGGGAACGTTTTAGGGATTAGACACATTGGTCTTATTTCAGGTGGTGATTTCATTGTTGTTTACCTTCAATGTGATTGAGGTATGAAATCCTTACAATTTTGTAGTTTTTGTATGAATATATATATATATATATATATTTATATGGATGTGTGGGAATCCCTAAGAAACTTATTCTTGTGGTATCAATGTGACTGGGTCGATCTTTATATATAGACTAGAGCCCTAAGAGGGGGAGTGACAGGTTAATTGATCGGATAAATTGGCGATTCCACTTGGATTTCATGAGTGTCGTATGTGAATTCTGCTTAGTAAATATGACATTGGGACTGTAATTCAAGCTCTATTAAGGATGGTTTATCACAAAGAAATGGAATAGGTGTTTAGGTCATGAATACCCCTAGTTGTGTTGGATTTTGATGTGTGTTAATCCTTGATGCATACTACTTGATAAGACCTCTCTAGATTTTTCAGGGATGGCTCAGTGTGTTGAGGTGACCTCCTTAGAGTATGTAGGGATTGGTCTGTGTATTGAGGATACCTACCTAGAGTCGACATGGATGGTTTGGTGTGTTGATGGGAGCTCCCTAGAGTCCAAAGGTATGGTTCCGTATGATGACGTTTCCTCCCTTGTGTGGGAAGGGATGGATGAGGGTGCTTGGCAAGGCTATGGCCCCAATGATAAGGTTCAGGTTGTTTCATGATCTGGTTTTCAAGGTTATGATAGAATTCTCCTCCAACATAGAGACTAAGAAGGTAGGATTAGTGTTTATGGATACCTTTTTACCACATGGTGACTCGATGAGTTCCGTTTTTGTTTATGAATTTATTTTCTACCAATGCCTCCAATGTTATATACTTGTGGCATTTAGGGTAACAGTTAGTTGGTGGTTCCCTATTGGGATTATAATCACACCCTGCATTAGAATCTTGATTCGTATATTGAATTTATGACAGCGATCCTGATAAGGGAATAGTTCTAGCATTAGAATGAGAATATAGGGTGGGATGGATTGAGGTGATGTTAGGAAATAATCTGGGATATTTTTTCCTGAAGGCACTTTATTATTTGTTTTTTTTCATTTTTGTACATTGATCAACCACATGTGTTGATCTGATTGACAAATTTATATCAAATTTTATGCCATATTTTATTACATGATATGATGATGTTATTTCTTCCGCTATATTATTCTATTGTTTATCTTTACTACTTATTATTCTTGGATTATTGATTATGTTGTATGTGATAATATGATATTTACCAGATACTATGGGATTTGTATCAAAATGGTGTTGTAAAGGATGTTTCTGATAGTCGTAATCCTCTTACATATGAGGAGGCATGGATGAATTCACATAACACCTTAGGCTAGACCAAGTAATTTGGGTTGAGGTGTTACAAAGTGGTACTAGAGCCATTTTCTCTTGACCTACTATTTTTTGCATGAAAAAAATGAAGATAGGATGGATGGAGCTCATTTAAGGAAACTGTGATTGTATCTAGAATACACTTGTGTAGTGGACCTCTGAGTTTTTAGGGAAGTGTTAATTATTTTGTTAGTTGTAAAGTTAAAATTTCATGTTGTTTTTAGGTGTCATTGTACAATTACATTTTATGGGATTTTGCTCATGCACCAAATGACAAGAGTGTGTGATTTAATGCATCATGTATAGAAATAAAGGTTCACATTTCATAATCTTGTTTTCCTATGATTGATAATGTTTTAAATTAAGTAAATTATAGTAATGATATATTCATTATTATCTGAAATTCATCATTGGTGATATTTAATTATATTATCCTACTAATGAATATATTTTGTTTTGTATTTACGACTATGACTAATGTATATGAACAGTTATATTGGATTAAGCCTTGGGTATGTCCTAATATGGTTTATAAAAAGGGGTTTTTATGGCTATAAGGCATGTTCCCTGCGTATCTATCTTGGTATTTCCAATAATTCCTTATCATCGATGTCTCATAGGGCATCTAATGGATCAGAGAGAGAATTATTTTTAAAGAGGGAATGTTCTTATAGTACCTCCAACTATTCAAGAGTGTTAATATGAGCATTTACTAGATGCCTCTATTGTAGTGTAGGTGGGATATTCTATTCATATTAGTGTCATCAACATCATGTTAGTGTGAGGTAGAGGTTCCCATTAAGGAAGTCCAGTAATGGTGGATTTCACTTATTATTTCCTGCTAAATCACCCTCAATAATTCTAGGGAATGGTTGACCGTCATGATGTTGAAGATTGTATTGAGATCATTGAGAGGATTTATTACCTTATAGATATTCCTACTGATCATTGAATGAATCTAGGGGTGTTAATACTATAGGATCCTACTAGGAGGTGGTGGGGTGTGATGATCCAGCCTCAGATCTATGAGGGTATGAAATGGGATGATTTAAAGGACATATTTTTAAAGAATTATATCCCAAAAAACAAGGGTTAGATCAAGGTCCTAATTTTAAAGATCTCTAGTTGGGGATGACATCGGCGGCTGACTATACCGCCACGTTTTGAGGAGTTAATTTGATTTTTTTCTACTATTAGATAAAGTCAAGTGTAAAAAATCCAGGATGTTTTATATAAGCATTATTCCCTAGGTCAGAAATCTATTTCTAAAATTTTATCTAACCTTATATTTTGATGTGGTTTATAAGGATATGGCAATTTTGGACCCCTCTATCCATCAATGGTGTCCTTCTAAGTAATTTTATTGAAGATTATTCTAGAAATATATAGAGGAGATTGTAGGAGATGAAATAGTTTGGAAATAATATATCATGACAATGTTGGGGTTTATCTCTTCTAAATCCATGAGGTAATCATTTCTTATAACTTTAGGGTAGGAATACTAAACATTGATGTATTTCCTATAACAATCAAGAAAAAGTGTTTCATTCTTGTGATAGGATGATACATCTTAAATTTTTTATTTTAGGATTTCCCATTAATGTTTTAGAAGCAGTTCAATGAAGAAGAATTACATAAGGGACTATTCAAGAGAACCTCATATGGTTAGTTAGGATTTATCTAGGTGGTTCAACCATGGAATAAGCTAGTGATATCAATAGATATAGTTATTGAATCTGTAGGGTTTAGTTACTCCAGTTATATAGGTATCTTTGGGGTATGGCCATGGATCTGATGATGGTAGAGTGTGTGTGTTGGATCAGGTTCTAGTGGACGTTAGAGTGGCACCTTCGATTGTTAGAGGTATATTATTGATTATGTCAATTCTCTCTACTAATTGTTTTTGACACATGGATGTCTCATTTATTTATTTCCACCAAATTTATTATTTGTTAAGGGTTATTGGTGAGGTTTTCCCCTAGTTTATTATCCCCTTATAATTCACTATAGAGGAGGATAGATAACATTTATCAGTTCCTATAGTGTATCGTAGTGGTTTTGGATATGAAATTAAATGGGATTTTATGATCTTGTTTAAGAATTGTTTTTACATAATTATTGGCATGGATTGGCTGATGTGTTTTAAATATTTAATTTATTTTTATTAGTGGATGGTGAATTTTTTCCCCTATGAGAGATGAGTACATTGTCACTAGTGAATGGAACTTATTGGTAGGTAATGTAATACTAGGCCAATTTGAAATTAAGTAAATTACAACATAGATGAAGGGTATGGTTCTCATAGTAGGTTAAGTAATGATTTTAGCCACATTTCTTCCACTAGAGGATCGTTACTGGGATTGTTTTACCGGATTTCTCAGGAATCTCTCTTGGGAGTGGTATTGAGATTTAAATTGAATTTTTTCTTGGTACACAACCCGTATCCACTCAATCAAATAATATGAGAATGAATTAATTGAGAGATATTAAGTTAAATCATGATTACTTAGAGGTGAAGAGTGTTTATTCCCCTGAGTAAGTCACCTTGGGGTGATTTGGCCTTATTCACTATAAAGGAAGATATTTTCCTTTTAAAATGCATATATTATTGGAAATTAAATAAGATCTTAGTAAATAATAAGTCTCCATTTTCCATGATTGATGATTTGTTTAATTAGTTGAGGGGAGCCTGATAGTTCTACAACATTGACCTATGATTAGGAAGCCATCATCTATGGGTTAGGACCCTAGATTTACCAAATATGAAATTCATTAGGAGGTATAGGTTGTATGAGTAACTTTTGATTCCATTCAGTCTGACTAATTCTCCCACACTATTCATGAATCTCATGAACTAAATATTCCACACTTATCAGGTCTGTTTTTATTGTATTATTTAATGATATTAAGGTGTATTAATGGTATCCATAGTTACATACGAGGAATATTGAGATCATTCTGAGTACACATTGAGTTCATTGTATCTATGAATTTTTTTATTCTTCAAAGATTAAACTATTGGTTATGGAGGTACACTTCCATGTGAATTTGATTCCAAAAGCAATAATTTTTATTGATATACAGAATGTGGAGGTAGATATGTTTTGGATCCAACCCATGAATTTATTAAAGATTTAATGTCTTACCAAGTTGGTAAAATACTATATGTAGTTCATTCATTACTTTTCTCACATGGAATCACCTATTAATGAGATAAATTGGAATGTATTTAAGTTTTAGTTGACTGGAAATTGTGAGGAAGAATTCGATGAGCTTAAAAAGAGGTTGTTTTCCTCTCTAATTTTGAATTTTTAGTCCTTAGTATTTTTTACAGTATAATATGATGATTTAAAAGTCGGATAATGGAGTTGTATTGGTTTTAAGAGATCAATTTGTCATTTATGTGTCTCATCAACTATGATCCCATGAAAAAAACTACCACAATCCTGGATTGGATTTTCCTACAATGGTTAATTCTTTGAAGTGTTGGAACCATTATCTCTAGAGTGAGTGGTTTTAAATTTACAATAGCCACAAAAGATTGTGATATATCATTCAAAAGTGAGGCTCTAACTTATGAAAGATATGTTGGGTTGATTACATATATGCATTCAACTTTAAGATGGAATATTTCCCAATAAATGGGAATGTTTTTATTGATTCCCTCAGTAGGAAATCATTATAACTAGGGAAAATAACATCATAGGAAGAATGTAAGTTCATGAGATTTCAATATTAGTGCAAAGGGGTGTATCTGAGGATCAATGGGTGGTAATTTGTGATACCATAGTCATTTATTTTATCATTGGTGGGTTAGGTAATCACCAAACAAGAATATAACTCATATTTTCAGAAATTGTGAGAGTAGTTGATGGGATACAATCCCATTATAGGATGGACTTTGGATGGGAATGATGTGATTTATGTACATGTAATTGTGGTGGTTCCCATGTCCCTAAGGAATGAGATGACGAGAGACTCTCATTCCTTATAATAGTAGTTACATCCATGATCGACCAAAATTTCCTATGATAGGATTCAACTTTTCTAGTGGTTGGGATTAATGAAGGATGAATTTTTTCACTCATTTCATTACTTTTTAGATGGTGAAGGTGAAATAGTAGTGACTAGAAAGGTTCCATCAACCACTTCGGTGTGAACATATAAATGAAATTAGGTGATGGGGGACATTATAATAGCACTACCTATGACTCTAAGGAGTCATGATGTAGTGTGGGTAGTGGTGGATCATGAAACAAAGGTTTATCAATTTTTTCTAATTGAGGAGACTCTGTATTTGTAAGAGTTGGGTAGGGTATACATGAAAGATATGGTTTGGTTTCAGGGTTTTATTATGAGTATCCTATTATATTGGGATTAAAATTTTACGTCATTGTTTGTTAGTCATAAAAAAGGTCATGGGATCATAAATGAAGTAGAGGACAACATGTCACCCACAGATAGATGGAAAATCCTATAGGATGATCTAGATATTGGGGGATATGATTAGAGCTTGTGTACGTGATATTAGTGATTCCTGGTATGAACATATATCCTTGTAAGAGTTCAAATAAAATACAATATTTCCAAATTTGATTCATATTTATTCTTTTGAATCTCTTTATGGTCGAACAATTTTTTTGGTGTTGGATTAAGTTCAGTGATTTGGAATTGATTGGGTCAATCCTAGTGAATAATACTTCAAATAAGATATAGATGATTCAAAATTTATTGGTTACTAATTATATTCGGAAACATTTATTTTCTAACCAAATATAAATACCCTTATGTTTCACCATGGGAGAGAGTGTGTGTTTTCGGATATCACCTCGGTTAGGGAATAACAATTTAAGAATTAGGGGAATCTATCATCGCAACTTGTGGCATGTTCAAGATTATGGAATAGATTAGGGTGGTGTCTTACCAGTTGGATATTCCTCCCTAAAATCAAGGTATGTATGATGTGTTTCATGTTCCTTAACTCTATAGGTATGATATGGATCCTACACACATGATTGATGGAAATTATGTCATGTTAGAAGAGGATTATTCATATAAGGAATGTCTAGTGTGCATCATGGATCAAAGTAATAAAGTTCTTCATAGAAATACAATGCCTCTTGTTTGGGTTTTGTGGAAACATGGATGTATCTAAGAGGGAAATTGGTAGGAGTCAGATATTTAGGTGTAGTGTCCATTTTTTCTTAGGGGATACCCCTATAGATTCTTGTTGGGGTGTGAAGTACTAAGAGGGTGATTTTTGTATTGCCCCTTGTATTTTCATGTGTATTAATTTTTAAATTCACCATAGTCATTTGTGTTATAATTATTTTCATCTATTCGGGGCATCGAGGTAGCTAGAGAGTGGGTTCAGAAGGAGTGGGGTAGAGTTGTATCTGGTTTATATTTGTAGTCAGGTTTTCATGACATGACATAGGTTCAAAAACATAAATAATTTGAAATAGAACCCAGTGGGATCGTCCAAATATGGTTCATGACATGAACCATAGGTTCACACTGAAAGTCATCATAGTATATTTTTAATGTTAGTTTTGTAACTCCCCCCTAAAATATCTTTTTGATTCCCCATTCCTTCCCTCGATCCCATTATGAGATTTTGGATATATGAAGCCCCTCTCTTTAGTATTTGGATACCCTATCCTTATTTCATTGTGTTTGAAGTGTTTTAATTATAATGGTATCATCTCAATAAATAAAACCACTTATAAGATTAAGTTACCTCTTTATTTATCTATTTTTAGTTTCCCCTTTTCTTGAATACTAATGTCTAATTTTGGGACTAATTTTAGTGATTGTTTTGCACTGGGATTGTTTTAGTTAGAAATTTATTGGTGTTTTACCTTCTTTGTTCTTTAGGTTGGAATTAATTGCCATTTTAATGCTTTCAGTTAGAATTATATATGTTAATTTTTATGTGGGTTCATATGTATCTCTATGAGACTTCTACATATGCTATCAAAGTGGCAGGGTATGCCCGTATATACATAGATGAACCCTTAGAGGGGAATGATTGGATATGGATTAGTTAAATGGGTGATTCCACTTGGATTTCCTAAGTGACATAAGGGTTTTCCACAAAAGAAATATCAAATCAATGAATTCATTTGGGATTATTTTAGGCTAATTTAGAATGGATAATGTTATAGGGGTTTAGGTGGTGATTAACATTGGTTGGGTTGGATTATGATGTATTTTTATACTTTATGTATGATGATTTATGGGACCTATATAGAGTCTAAAAATATGGGTTGGAGTGTCTTGGTGACCTCCATAGAGTCCCAGGTGATGGGTTAGTGCATTGATATGACCTTCATATAGTCTACAAGGATAGGTTGGTGTGTTGAGGTGACCTCTATAGTGGTCAAATCAATGGATCCTTGTGTTCAAGATATCTCCCATGAGTGAGTAAAGAGGGGTTAAGGTGATTGGTCAGAATTTTATCGATATTATAAGATATTGTACATGTAATGATTTTGTTTTTGAGATTTTGACAAAGTTTACTTCTATCAATGAAATGAATTTAGTAGGCTCATAGGTTTTTTTTTATGTGGTTACCACACAATGACTTGATGGGCTGTTTGTTTATTTATGATCTTTTTGATACATACACATTCATACACATGATTAATTTATACTAATGGAATTTTAGTAGTGTTCTATTGGTCCCTTCATGAGAAACATAGTGTGCATAAAGACATTATGGTCAGGGATTTAAATAAGGGAAAGGGACCAACATCATGGTGTTGAGAAGATAGAGTGGGGTGGATTGAGGTGATGTTAAAATAAGTTGTTGGATATTTTTTTCATCATGCTTCTTTTATATTTTTTTCCCTTTTTTGTATATTGGTCCAATACATGCGGGGATACCTTTGAGTAATTTTTTATGATATTTTTTTTCCATTTTTTGTAACATGATATGACGATGTTATTGAATATACTATATTGTTCAACGATTTAACATTTTTATTACTTTTACTTTTCATAGTTCTTATTTTGTATAAATTACTCTTATATTTACTAGATCATGAGGAAATAGTATTCCCATGATTTTATAGGCCAAATTTTCTAGTTAAAAGACTATTTAATATGTGGAGGCATGAACATAATCATGTAACATCTTAGCTCGAGTTGGGTGATTTAGGTAGAGTCATTAAAACTAAGGTCAACAATCACATAAATGATACCAGCATAGGATCCACATACCCATCACACAATGAATCACCTAGTTGGGATGAATGAGAGAATCCCATCAATAATTTATACATGAAAACAATATATATGTTTTTGGTGAGGATTTAAATTATTAAACCCCTTTTCCTTTCCAAAATAGAATCATAACCAATCCTTTCTTAATGGAGTAGAAATCCATCAAAATTATATATAGGAGAACACATTTTAGTCTATTTTCTGCACTTAAATTAACTAATCCCTCATTTTTTTAGGTTCCAAAAATAGTCACAAGAAACACACATATGTCATGTGACCCCAATGTGACAAAGATGATGTATGGGTTCCACCTCATACCAATCAGGTCTAAGAGTATGAAAAAGAAATCAATAAAATAAAATAAAAATAGAATTAATGGAATAATTCAATGTAACTGAATCCATAATATAAAAAACAATGAAAAAATCCAAGTTCCTAGGGTAAAACGGACATTAGCTCTTTTAGGTGCTAGTCAGATACACAACATGACATATATTCCATGTTTTGGACACATTCCTTAACTATACAACATTCTTATACAATAAGTCTACCACAACCCAAATAATAAAACAAATTTGAAAAAACATAGATTTAATACCAATAAGTAATAATTGAACATTGTTACCACTTTTTAACCGTCCTACACAGTACTACCTTACAACACCCATGATCTAATACATTTATATAACACCCTACATCCTAGTAGACACACAATATCCCTCAGATATGCAGTGTAATACAATCCATTATTTAGTCCTCCCCATATGCCAAATGATGTCAAATAATAGTGAGAGTCTATCAGGTGATAGTGGAGAGGCTATACCCCATTCAGTTAATAATAATAATAATAACATTAATAATAATAATAATACCAACACAACAAAGTGGATGAAAACAAAATAATAAAAAAATTGAAATATATACACAACCAGTTTTAAAAAAATTTCCTTGTTATGCAGTCATGAAAAAGTAAATAGGTTTTCCCAAGGTCTAATAATCTATGTACAAGAACCAAATAATAAAAATAAACCACCATACCATCATCAAGGAACTACCCACCCATCTTCTAAAAACATGTATCTATACCTTGAATCATTTTCATTCCCTTAACTACTATGCTCCTGAAATTGATCATTTTTCTATAAATGTACTCAAAACTATAATGTATGCATGTACCCTGTAGGGTCTATGTTGGGTGTAAGTATTAATTTAGTAGTACATTGCGAACAATGTCCCAAACATAAATCCGCACATATACCATTGTGTTTAAGAATACAATAAATGATAGTCGACCATATCACACATCCTTTACCCCTTGTGTTCAACATCCAAATTGATCATTTACAACCCTCTCCAAGTGCTAGAGTAGAATGATACATCCATTGTATATCAAACCATAAGGGTCCTTGACCTTACAAACAATCATTTATCGCAAAAATTCACATGATAAACATAACGAAATAACAATACAATGTCATCTTCATACCCCCAAGTAAATAAAAAGTCATATTTTATTTCACAGGGGATTACTCATTCTTCACTATTTCTAGATAATCATCCTAAAAATCTCAACACACAATGATAACCATCCTTCCATGTCCAAACCCAATGCCCCCAACACAATGGAAATACCCATACCCAATCTAGTAGTCACAATTACCACTATTTATATCCTTATATTTTGTGAACCTACTCCATAATGAAGGTCAACACCATCCCCTATGTTCTTCCTCACATTTTCATAGGGATTTGGAGTAGTTTTTGACATTTTCTTCTTCAAATTTTGTTTTAATCAATATTTTTACCATGATTCATATTTTCCATCATTATAACATCATTTTATTCGGGGAAAGAAACTATTTATGTATGTGGGAGTGATGTTTTGAGGTCGACTCATAAATTGACATTTATCCTATATATACTTCAAGATTCAACCCTTATTTTCACAAAAAAATAAAAAACAAAAGCATGTGGAACATTGTACCACAACCTTAGATGTCATTTGAATCCAATTTTATGTCCTCAATATTAATACAATCTTTTTATTTCCTACTATTATAGATGTTAAATTATTATAAATCATATGGTAAAAATTATTGTGTATTATAGTTGAACACACACTTGATTAAAATCATCATTTATGATGAGATTAATGATGAGGTAGATCATATAAATGCATGATAATGGATATTTTATTTGAAAATAATACAATTAGAAGAGAAATAATTTTTTAAAATTTGTATTTTAAATCACACATGATATTTTTTGACCTAAAAGATTGAAAAATATTAAACATGTAAATATGTGGTTTTTATCTATATAAGGGTGAATCAATTTTCAATTTATTTATTTTTTCCCAAGAAATGAAAAAATTTATGTTCAAGGGACTTAATTATGTTTAAATTAAATTACATTTGTAAATATTTTTTACTCAATTTTAATACAATGGCACACAATTTTCTACATGTATTTTTAACGTAATTACATAAAAAATCATTACACTGATCATTTCCTCATGAAATTTGAGTTGTAGAATATTTTTAACTAGGAAAATAATACATTTAACAAAAAAAACATATTTATACTCTCTTAAAATACTTCTTTATTATCTTATCCTAGATCACCTAACTACATAATATTTCCTAGGTACGTTTTTTCAAAGGAGTGGATGAGCAAAAATCCCAGTAAGGGGTAAACAATGAAAATGGTGTACAAATGAGAATCAAGGGTATATCTTGAGGAATTTAATAAGAGCATGAAAAAAGTACAAGAGTTGTAACATGATCTTAATAATATTAGGCATAACATGATTGTAAGATCCCATGTTATTCGTGAGGTACATACCTTCCCTTTTCAGGTTATTGTGTTGCTTTCATTTTGGCATAGACCCTAGGTCGGGCCCCGACCTGGTTGGGTTTTTTTTGGGAAAGAAAGGGAAAAATAGGCTAAAATCAAGCCATAGGCCTCGTACACATTGCGTAATTGGTCAACATGTCAATTACTTCAAGTACGTTCCATATTCTTGGACGTGATGACTTTTATCCAGTATGGCTTAAAAAATGAACTACATGCTGTGTACTTGAGGTAAAATCTGTGTACTCTTCCAGTAGTGGTTTCCTAATAGAATTGGTAGTAGCATATCATTTTTAAGGACATAATCTTTTTCTAGTTTTTTAAACCCAAAAACACTATATTCTAGTTTTTCAAGTATAGAAGTTGTCCCAACTCCAATTCAAGTGTCATCTATCATGTTAGAACTGTATCAGTAAGTAATCAATACCTTTTTAGTAGTTCTTGATTTTTCAAAAAAACGACTATGATATTTCAATTTAGGATCATATGCCCTAATATTCTGTTCTTCGTTCATTCTTTAGATTTCTTCCAAAAAAGGATGAAACAGGACTTGATACTGAACGATATTTCTACTACCACGGTGACTAAGGTGGTCAATACTTTATTTCATGTTTTCTTGGTGTTTTTGGAGCATTTGGAAGATACTCCATCCATCTTAATTTTTATCGAGGTCTCGTTTTTGAGTGAGTGTCTATTAATATCTATAGTTGGACCTTGCGAGGTTGACCATAGGCTATTGTTATGTTTGTTGGCACTCATTGCTCGTTTCAAGGTCACCCATGGGGTGTTCCTTTTTTATTTAACTTTTTTATTCCTATTTAAACCACTTATGGGGTGTGTGGTTGTACGTTCCTAGTTTGAGGAATCCCATAGATGACATGATAGCTTGGGTAGCTAATCTAGGAGTTGTACTACCTTTTTTCATTTTGAATAGTATATTAGGCCCTGTCTACTTTTATATATTGGCTTAAAAAAATATGTTTATATTGGTGGGTATAAATATATTTAAATGACCAAAGACATGTTAAATGGATTATGTGGGAGGGTTGGACCATATTCACATTTTGATAAATGGGTTTCATGAGTGCGTAAACTCATGGATTGTGCAGGTTTATGTGAGTGGGTATACTCACGTGGATTGAATGTTTAATTTGAATGTTTGAATGCATGAATGAATGGTTTGATAGATGCCTTGGACTACTCTCCATGGACCTAGAATATAGTAGTTGAATTCTTGGGTTGATTCTACCCCTTGGGTCTTGAGTCTATGGGATGCCTTGGGCCTTTATACCACTTGGATCTAGCTTGCTTGGGCTGACGTAGGAATTGCGATTTCCATGCTCGTATGACCCCAACCAGTGCCTAATAGAGTTTCCACCAGGGATATCCATGGCACCCAATGGGATGCCTAGGACACACTCCTTGGATCTGACCCTCCATGGTCTAGATATTATTACATGGATAACTTGTCTGCTGATGCCTTGGATCTAGTCCATGAGGTCTACTACTTCACTAAATGGCATGGTCGTGGGATATTTGACTTTAATATATGGTATGGCCATGGGATACTTCAGTTCACTATACAGCGTGGATGTGGATTTCTTGATATAGATGGATGTACAACATGGTCACATATAACGACCCATACGTTACATACATTGTCAATACTTCAAAATTGAAGTACACTTATTACAACATATAATAAAACCATGAAAGGACCGTATAGTTATAGTGTCTTTAGAAACTGGGAAACATAAACAACTGGTTCATAAATCATCTACATTGTCTCCCATTTATTTCATCTTATCTAGAGTCCCTTTTGGCATATCCTACTTAATAACCTTCTTCCTAACCTGGGGAAAGAAAACATATGAAAGGGTGAGCTCAAATCCTCCAAAGGGTAAACAAAAGAAATATCAATTACATCATATTCATAAGAGCATAACATTTTGGAAAACATAACCTGCAAAGAGATCATAATTTCATAATCATGGGATAAATCATAGAAGTGAAATTTAATCCCAATAATCATAACATAAAACATAAAGTTTTGTGTAATACACACATAATCATAGAGAATCATTTCTTAGTAGTCAAGACTCATAGCCAAGACTATATTAGCGGACAAAGTCCATTTCTGAACCGAGTTCACTCCTCGTTTCAGTCCTGTTTCACTGAACCAGTTTAACCTTCCATTCCAGCCATGTCTATATCATGATATATAAGTCTTTAACCAATTAATTGGAAGGAGATATAGGTCCCACCATCTCATAATGATACCATTCTTATGTGTGCCACAAAATCCTAAACCATACATCATAGCATAACCCATGTATTAAAAATGGGATTCTAAAACATCACGTCATCATAACATAATCCATAAAAGATAAAATGACATCATAAAAATAATTCCATCCTAACATAATCAAATCAATGTAAAAATTGTGATAGAAATAGATCCTTATATTATCTTATATGGAATATAATTTTGATAAAACACTTGAACTCCATTCTTGAGGAAAATATACTTTCTACTTGAAAAAATACCTTTATTAAAATGTCATAAAATTTTAAACTAAAAGAAGTTTATTAAAAATAAACTTGAAAACATGTAAAGGAAGATTCATGGAAATAATGTTCTAAAATTCCATTTAGGCCGTATAAGTTAAAAAAACATTCTTCTCGTACTTTGGCCGAAAAAGTCAAAAAGTACCTCGTACGAAAAACGAAAAAAATTCCTTTCATATCTTTTACTAAAAACTCACTGAAGGGTAAAATTGGATTTAAAAAATTTTAGGTGGATGAAAATAATATTACATATTGAGGAAACATGGATTTGGATGATAAAATACACCCCAGTAAATACCAAATTATAAACAATCTCGGATTAAATGAGATTGTGATATTTTCCCTTACCTTAGGTCCGATTTACTTCGTAAGTGTCTGAACCTCCTGTATAATGATTTAAATAATGTAATTGACTTATTTACAGATTCATAATTATTTTTATTATATCATATATGTTCATATTATTAGCGTCTTATTAGTAATATTTCATTGCTATTTGTTATTCGGGTGTTTATTATATTTTGTTCTTATGTGTGTTTTGTCGAATAAATTCTTATTATTTTTTTAGGTTATAGGTACATCATTTCCTGAATGTTATTAGTGTAATATATATCATATTCATTAATTCAATTGATTTATATAATCATTATTCAATGGAGATCATGTAGATCGAGTCGCATCACATCATGGAGACGGTATTCCGTATGTACGCACGAGCGATGATATCGTTCCCATGATCATGGAATTATATTGGAGTGTATGTATACTATTTCAGAATCAATATCACTTTAAAATAATCATATATAGTTATTATTTAAACCATTATACCCATCCATGTATGGTTGTGGTGGAAAATAGATTACACCATGGCATAGAGACGGTATTCCATACGTACGCACGCGCGGTGATTTTGTTTTCCGTAGGATGGATAGATGATGAAATAGGGTTGTTTCATACTTATAATAAAATATCAGTTTATGAGTGATACTGATGTTATTACTTAATAATGAAACAACTAAATACGAATAAGTGGAAGAAGAAATAATGTTGAAAGAATCAGTAATGGACATTACCTCTTCTTGGAAGCGGCTCTTTGAGACCTCCTTTTAGGACACTAAAATTGGTCTTTGAAGAAGACCAGGACCTCTAGAATGTTTCTATGGAAGTGGTTAAGATATTTGGAAGGTTTTGGCCGATCATGAAGGCTCAAAGTTGTGTGAGAAGAGAGGGAGGAGGTGCCCTTTTATAAGGGAGGAGAGTGGCACCTTTGGAAAAACTAAAAATATTATTTTATTATAAAGTTATACTCGGTTTTTAATAGCTCCAAAATGATTTATTTCGAATATAAGGTGGGTATGGGTCTAAATAATCTCATCCAATATAATTTAGACAAGTTTAGGTTCCTATTTTAACCTTATCATTTAGATTTAACTTTAAGTTAAATAATTTTACTTTTACCGTGTCTTCTTGTTTTCTTACACTATAAGGTAAATAAACTTACAATAACAAGCCAAATGAACCCCAAGTTGTTTATTATTAATATATATAACATTATCTAAGTCATTTGGCCGACCTATAGATTTTTAGGAATAAAATATCAATTAATAATATAATATATGTTTTAAAAACTATTTTATGTCAATTTTGACACTATTTGGTAATTGATTTTTCTGAAAATCATAATAGAAATATTAGCTCGAAAAAAGTTAATTTTATCAGTAATAATATGTAATATTAACCTATAAATCTTTTTTTATTCATAAAAAGTCTCAAATTACATTTATTTGGGTATTTATAACATCAATTGTGTCAATATATCATTAATAAGATAATTACTACAACATCATTGTGTCATACATAAATTAAATTATTCAATGTCTAAAAATTAAAAATAAAATACCATTATGTATGAAATATTATTATATTTTTAATGAATATTTATAGTCTAATTTATCTTATGTATAACCCTATATTACAAATGATTTACTTATTAAATTTTGATTTTAACTATTTTAACCCTTCTTTAAAAAAATTAATATTAAATGTCCTAATCTAATCCAAGTGGGCCAAAATGGTCATATTTTATTCCTAAGGTTTTTTGGTCTAATTAAAATTATCCAATAGAATTTGGACATGTTTTAGGGTAATAATAATAAAATTTTTACCCTTAATTACCCTATTTACTTTTAACCGTGGTAAAAAAAGCAAAAAGTTACTGTTCACCAAAAAATATTTTTAGCTCATTGAACCACATTTTAGTCCTTCATATTAACAGTGTCTCTCTGATTTTCAAAATTCCACTCACAGAAGCGGTACAATTATGTTTTATGTGAATTTGGAAATTCTCTTAGGAGTTGGGTAAAAGACGGTGAAAAGTTCGATAAAATTCTTATATATATGAAATTATTATAAAATGACTGCAATGAATTGCATTGAACATAAATAGGTATTATGTATCAATTTTGACCTAAAATAAATTTCAATAAAATAAATAATTATGTAAATAAAACGTCGGTTTTTAAATAGTAAACCAGTGTTTTCACTATTCATCAAAAATTGGAAGTTTTCAAAAAAAATACCAAAATTTCACCCTAGGCTAATTTCGATATTCCGAATCCAACAATGAAGTCCATTTTGAAAACTAAAATTTAAAAAATTTTAAAAAGTGGGTATTACTATTCATAACGGCTATTTTTAATAATATTTTAATAGCATATCGTTGTTTAGTGAAACTCGGTATTGCGTACGATGCAAGCTATCGGGGAAGGTCACGATTGCGTGTAAAGAAAGCTAAGCTAGTGTTGTGTGTAGTGAAAGATTCCTTTTATGATTTATATAAAAACAAAATATTCCTCATAAAAGTATCGGGTGTTACATTCTTCCCCCCGTAAAATGAATTTCGCCATCAAAATTTGTCACTTTATAACAAACAGTTGAGGATACCTCTCCCTCATCATATCCTCAAGCCCCCATGTAGCTTATTCTAATTGGTGGTTCCTCCATAAAACCTTCACCAAGTGAGTGGTCTTGTTCCGTAGGACTTTTCGCTACGATCTGGAATCTCTATCGGCTGTTCTTCATAAGAAAGATCTTGCTCTAGTGGTACAACTTCTGAGCTGAGTACATGTGAAGGATCAGGTATGTACTTTCTCAAGAGAGATACATGGAAAAATCGTGATCTTGGGAGAGATTTGGTGGAAGCGCCAATCAGTAACCTACCTTCCCTACATGATCCAGTATTTCGAAATGACCAATATACCTAGGGCTCAGCTTTCCCTTCTTTCCAAATCTCATTACTCTCTTCCAAGGAGATAATCGTAAGAAAAATTTATCACCCACTTCAAACTCTAAGTCGTTTCTTCGGTTGTCGGCATAACTTCTTTTTCGACTCTGAGCAGCTCTAATGTTTTGTTGAATAGATCTGACATTTTCTGCTATCTCATCAACAAGATCAGGTCCTAATAGCTTTCTTTCTCCAACTTCATCCCAGAAAGTTGGAGTCTTGCATTTATTTCTATAGAGAGCTTCATAAGGAGCCATCTGAATACTGGAGTGAAAGTTATTATTATAAGAAAATTCCACCCAAGGTAGGTGTTGATCCCAACCACCTTTCAAATCCATAGAGCAAGCTCTCAATATATCTTTTAGAGTTTTAATTGTCCTCTCAGACTGACCGTCTGTCTGAGGATGATAAGTAGTGCTGAAACTCAACTCTGTATCCAGAGTATGATGAAGACTTCGCTTGAACATCGAGGTAAACCTCGGATCCCGATCAGAAATAATAGGAAGTGGTACTCCATGAAATCTTACCACTTCCTTCACATATATCCTGGAAAGATGATCCGGAGAGAAATCCTCTGTAATAGCGATGAAGTGTGCCGACTTTGTAAGACGATCAACTATGACCCAGATAGCATCATTTCCTTTGGATGTTTTAGGAAGTATAGTGACAAAGTCCATAGTGATGTTTTCCCATTTCCATTCTGGTATGGGTAATGGTTGTAACATCCCCTTAGACTTATGTCTCTCAGATTTAACTTGCTGAAAAACCATGCATCGAGAGACATATTCAGCAACATCTATTTCCATGCCATCCCACCATAAGTACTCTTTCAGGTCCCTATACATCTTCGTGCTTCCATGATGAATAGAGAATGAAGAACTATGAGCCTCATCCAGAAACTCCTTCTTTAATTCTGGTATGGGAGGAACACAAACCCAAATTCCTAAACATTATTATCCCATCACAATCAAGGTTGAAATCAGAAATATTTCTCACCTTCTTTTGTAACACTACATCTTCTTTCTGTGCCTCTTTAATCTTCACTTGTATAGATGGTTGAACATTAATTTGAGAAAGTTACAATTTTCCCCTTCCATTATAATTCCATGATCCATCCTTTGTAAATCCATAAATATTGGATCTTTTGTGATCCTTCTCATGGATATGCCAGCATGGTCTTGTCGACCTAATGCATCTTCCACCTTGTTTGCTTTCCCAGGGTGGTAATGAATTGAGAAGTCGTAATCCTTAATCAGCTCCAACCATCTTCTTTGGCGCATATTCAGCTACTTTTGTGTTAAAATATACTTTAAATTTTTATGATTAGTATAAATATCACACCTTTCTCCATAAAGATATTGCCTCCATATCATTAATGAAATGATTACCGCATCTAACTCCAAATCATGAGTTCGGTAATTTTTCTCATGGATTTTCAACTATCGTGAGGAATAAGCTATCACCATATCATTTTGCATAAGAACACACCACAACCCCTTCTAGGATGCATCACTGTAGATCACAAACCTTTCTCCACTACAAGGCAGTGTGAGCACAGGTGCACTGGATAACCTTCTTTTCAACTCCTTGAAATTCTCTTCACATTCCTCTGTCCAAACAAACATAACTCGTTTCCGAGTCAACTTGGTGAGTGGATTAGATAATCATTAAACATCTTTCACCAAACATCGATAATATCAATCCAATCCAACAAAACTTCGGATCATGGTTACTGTTGTTGGTCTTGAACATCTTTCGATAACCTCTGTTTTTGCTGGATCCACAGATATCCCCTCCTTTGAGATTATGAGACCCAAAAATGCAAATTTTTGAAGCCAAAATTCACACTTGGTAAATTTGGCATAAAGATTCTCCTTTCTCAGGGTCATCAATATAATTCTCATGTGATCTTCATGTTCTCTCTTTCTCTTTGAATAGACAAGAATATCGTCTATAAAGACTACCAAAAACTGGTCAAGATAGTCTCTAAAGACTCTATTCATCAGATCCATGAAGATAACATGGGCATTAGTAAGACCAAATGGCATCACTATAAATTCATAGTGTCCATACCTTGTACAGAAAGTCGTATTGGGTATATACTCCCTTTTGAACCTTAATTGATGATCCCCTGAACGAAGATCAATCTTGGAAAATTATTGAGCTCTGCGTAGTTGGTCAAATAAGTCATCAATGCATGGGAAGGGATATTTGTTCTTGATAGTGATCTTGTTATGTTCTCGATAATCAATGCAGAGTCTCATTGATCCATCATTCTTCTTAACAAACAGAATAGGTGCTCCCCATGGTGATGCACTAGGGTATATAAATCCCTTATCAATATTCTCTTGGAGTTGCTTCTTCAATTCCTGCAACTCAATTGGGTCCATTCTATAAGGTGTCTTCAAAATAGGCAAAGCACCCGGTACGAGTTCTTTTGAAAACTCTACTTCACGATTTGGTGGAAGACCCGGAAAATCCTCTGGAAAATCATCTTCAAACACTTCTACAATGGGTATATTCTTAATCATGAGTTTCTCACCAATAATTTGCGATAAATAACCTTCATTTAGTGGAATCAAGATCCATAATATGGAAGAAATTTCCACTGGAAGGTTATGTTCATCCTTACATAGATAGAAGATCATAGATTGATCTGGAATATGAAATGTGACTTCCCTTCTTTGGAAATTGATATGATCTCCATATAAAGAAATCCAATCCATGCCAAGAATCACATCAAATTCTAGTATAGGAAGGATCACATGATTTGCAAGAATCACTTTCCCAAAAACTTCATTCGGAGAAGAATTATAAACATTTGATGCGACTTTTGTGCCATTAGGGGTTGTCACAGCTAACTCAACATCTAATTGTTGAGGTAATATGACGATACCATTAGAAAATTCTTCAGAAATAAAAGAGTGGGTGGATCTAGAATCAAATAAAACATTTTCTACTTTAGAGTTGATGGTATGTGTACCTTTCACCACTTCGTTATCGTACTCCACATCATTGATAGAAATTGCATGTGACTTTCCTTTGTCTTTAGCCTTAAGAGTTTGTTGACGTCGGTCATCGTCATCAACCCTTGGATTTGGGCATTGATTAGCATAATTCCCCATTTCCTTGCACTTGAAACATTGAAGTGTAATAGGTTCATTCTTGGTATCCCTTCCTTTGTTTGCATCATTAGACATCTTCTTCCCATTATTTCGACATTCAAATGCCCGATGACCATCTTTTCCACACTTATAACATTTTCTTGTTCCCTTAAGACAATTTCCTCCATGTTTCTTTCCACACTTTGAGCATAAGGGAAAACTCATCTTATTTTCAGTGTGGTCTTTATATTTTCTTTTGAATTCCATTTTCCTCTTCTTATTAAACCCATGTGACTGATGGGTTACACCAATCTCCATCTCAAACTTGAGAGCACATATAACAATTTCCTCATAGCTATTGAAGACCCTTATGGCTAATTCCCTTCGAAGACTTGGTTTTAAGCCACTAGAAAATCGATCGATCTTACTCTCAGGTTGGATAATAATTCCAGAAGAATACCTTGCATGTCTTGTAAAATTTTCTTCATAGGTACCAAAATATGCATCATCCTTTTGCTTTAGTTCAAGAAACTACATCTCCATCATTGTTCGTAGAATACAAGGGAAGTACTTATTGAAAAATAAGTTCTTGAACTCTTCCCATTCCATGGACTCAATTTCATCCCTCTGCCTCGTATTCTTGATAAGATTCCACCATTGATCAGCTTCACATTCCAAATGATAAACTGCTAAGATGACTTTATCATGTTCAGAACATTGAAGAGCTGGAAATATCCTTTCAGTGGTACTGATCCACTGTTCAGCCGCTAATGGATCAGAAGACCCAATAAATTAAGGTGGATGCTGCCTCATGAAGGATTCAACAGAATGTTGCTCCTTCCTTTTCTCGTTTGGAAGCCCTGCATGATTCATAGCTTGAGAAACTTGTGTGAGCATGGCTACAAGATTTTTCATTCTAGCTCCCATGACGTTTGGTTGCTCAGGGGGACAATCATTGCATTGCCCGTCGCATTCCACATTAACACGGTTCCTTCAAGTTTCATCCATTGACTAAAACCAAGAATAATAGTATGAGCAACACTAATTATAATAGAATAAACACATAATCAAGAATAAAATTTCACACTTAAGGTCTTATCATAGGTTGTTCATGGCCATTTCTAAAACACTAAGATTGTGTTCTATGCTTAGCCATATCCTTATGTTTCTTACTAAGGATTTCACATCCTAGTTTCCAAAGGTTGACTATACCTTTCCTTTGATACCAACTATAATGACCCATACTTTACATACATTTTTAATACTTCAATATTTAAGTACACGTATTACAACATATAACAAAACCATGAATGGACCGTATATGTATAGTGTCTTTAGAAACTGGGAAACATAAACAACTGGTTCATAAATCATCTACATTGTCTCCCATTTATTTCATCATATCTAGAGTCCCTTTTTTGAATATCCTACTTAATAACCTTCTTCCTGACCTAGATAAAGAATACATAAAAAAGGGTGATCTAAAATGCTCATTAAGGGTAAACAAATGAAATATCAATTACATCATATTCATAAGAGCATAAAATTTTGGAAATCTTAACCAGCAAAGAGATCATAATTTCATAATCATGGGATAAATCATAGAAGTGAAATGTAATCCCAATAATCATATCATAAAACATGAAACATTGTGGAATACACACATAATCATAGAGAATCATTTCTTAGTAGTCAAGACTCATAGCCAAGACTATCTTAGCGGACAAATTCCATTTCTGAATCGAGTTCACTTCCTGTTTCAGTCCTGTTTCACTGAACTGGTTTAACCTGTAGTTCCAGCCATGTCTATCTCATGAGATATAAATCTTTACCCAATTAATTGGAGGGAGATATAGGTCCCAACCATCTCATAATTATACCATTCTTATGTGTGCCACAAAATCATAAACCATACATCATAGCATAACCCATGTAATAAAAATTGGATTCTTAAACATCAAGTCATCATAACATAATCCATAAAAGATAAAAGGACATCATAAAAATAATTCCATCATAACATAATCAAATCTATGTAAAAGTAGGGATAGAAACAGAACCCTATATTATCTTAGATGGAAAATAATTTTGATAAAACACTTGAACTCCATTCTTGAAGAAAATATCCTTTCTACTTCAAAAACATTTTCCTTTATTAAAATGTCATACAATTTTAAACTAAAATAAGTTGATTAAAAATAAACGTGAAAACATGTAAAGGATGCTTCATGGAAATAATGTTCTAAAACTCCATTCAGGCTGTATAATTTAAAAAAGCATTCTTCTCGTACTTTGGCCGAAAAAGTCAAAAAGCACCTCGCATGAAAAACGAAAAAAGATTCCTTTCATATCTTTTACTAAAAACTCACCGAAGGGTAAAATTGGATTTAGAAAATTTTATGTGGATGAAAATAATATTACATACTGAGGAAAAATGGATTTGGATGATAAAATACACCCCGGTAAATACCAAAGTATAAACAATCTCGGATAAAAATGAGATTGTGATATTTTCCCTTAACTTAGGTCTGATTTTCTTCGTAAGTGTCCGAACCTCATGTATAATGATTTAAATAATGTCATTTACTTATTCCAGAATCATACTTATTTTTATGATATAATATATGTTCATATTATTAGCTTCTTGTTAGTAATATTTCATTGTTACTTGTTATTCGGGTGTTTATTACTTTTTGTTCTTATGCGTGGTTTGTCAAATAAATTCTTATTATTATTTTTAGGTCATATATAACTCATATTAAGAATGTTATTAGTATAATATATATCATATTAATTCATTAAAATCATTTATATAATCATTATTCAATGAAGATCCTGTAGAATGAGTCGCATCACATCGTGGAGACGGTATTCCGTACGTACGCACGAGCGATGATATCGTTCCCATGATCGTGGAATTGTATTGGAGTGTATGTATACTATTTCATAATAAATATCACTTCACAATAATCATATATAGTTATTATTTACACCATTATACCCATCCAAGTAAGGTGGCGGTGGAAAATAGATTACACCACGGCATGGAGACGGTATTCCGTATGTACACACGCTCGGTGATTTTGTTTTCCGTAGGATGGATAGATGGTGAAATAGGGTTTTTTACTACTTATAATAACATATAATTATATGATTTATACTGAAGTTATTACTTCATAATTAAAAAACTAAAGAAGAATAAGTGGATGAAAAAATAAAGTTGAAAGAATCGGTAACAGACATTACCTCTTCTTTGAAGCGCCTCTTTGAGACCTCCTTTTAGGGCACTAAAATTGGACTTTGATGAAGACTAGGACCTATAGGATGTTTCTAGGTAAGTTTAGAAGATAATTTGGTAGGGTTTGTCCGAGCTTGAAGTCTCAATGTGGTGTGAGGAAGAGAGGGAGGAGGTGCCCTTTTATAAGGGAGGAGAGGGGCACCTTTGGAAAAACAAAAAATATTATTTTATTATAAAGTCATATTCGGTTTTCAATAGCTCCAAATTAATTTATTTCGAAGCTAAGTTTGGTATAGGTCGAAATATTCTCATACAATAGAATTTAGACATGTTTAGGTTTCTATTTTAACCTTATCATTTAGATTTAACATTAAGTTAAATAATTTTACTTTTACCGTGTCTTCTTGTTTTCTTACACTATAAGGTTAATAAACATACTATATGAAGACAAACGAACCCCAAGTTATTTATTATTAATATATATAACCTTATATAACTCATTTGGCCGAAAATTATATTTATAGGAATAAAATAACAGTTAATAATATAATATTTTTTTTAAAAACTATTTTATGTCAATTTTGACACTATTTGGTAATTGATTTTTATGAAAATCATAACCGAAAGCTTAGTTCGAGAAAAGTTAATTAAATCCGTACTAATATGTAATATTAACCTCTAAAGTTTTTTTAATTCATAAAAAGTCTCAAATTAAATTTATTTGGGTATTTATAACATCAATTATGTCAATATTTCATTAATAAGATAATTACTGCATCATCATTGTGTCATACATAAATTAAATTATTCAATGTGAAAAAATTAAAAATAAAATACCATTATGTAGGAAAGCGTTTTAGCTTTCTAGTGAATATTTATAGTAGAATTTATCTTATGTATAACCCCATATTAAAAATTATTTACTTATTAAATTTCGATTTTAACTATTTTAACCCTTCTTTAAATAAAATAACATTAAATGTCCTAATCTAATCCAAGTAGGCCGAAATGGTCATATTTTATTCTTAAGGTTGTTTTTGGTCTAATTAAACTTATCCAATAGAATTAGGACATGTGTTAGGGTAATAATAATAACATATTTACCCTTAATTACCCTATTTACTTTTAACAGTGGTAAAAAAGTAAAAAGTTACCATTCCCCAAAAATTATTTTTACCTCATTGAACCACATTTTAGTCATTTATATTAAACGTGTCTCTCGGATTTTCGAAATTCCACTCACAGAAGCGGTAAAAATAAGTTTTATGTGAATTTGGAAATTCTCCTAGGAGGTGGGTCAAAGACGGTGAAAAGTTTGATAAAATTTTTATATTTTTAAAATTATTATAAAATGACTCCAATGAATTGCATTGAACAGAAATAGGTATTATGTATCAATTTTTACCTAAAATAAATTTAAATTAAATAAATCATTTTTTAAATAAAAAGTCGGTTTTTAAATAGTAACCGAGGGTTTTCACTATTCATCAAAAATTGAAAGTTTTCAGAAAAATACCAAAATTTCACCCTAGGATAATTTTGATATTCCGAATCCAAAAATGAAGTCCATTTTGAAAAATAAAATTTACAAAATTTCAAAAAGTTGGTATTACTATTCATAACGGCTAGTTTTAATAATATTTTAATAGCATATCGTTGTTTTGTGAAACTCGGTATTGCGTATGACGCAAGCTATCGAGGAAGGTCACAATTAAGTGTAAAGAAATCCAATCTAGTGTTGTGTGTAGTGATAGATTCCTTTGATGATTTATATTAGAACAAAATATTCCTCATAAATGTCTCAGGTGTTAGACTATGTGACATGATTATTACTTGGTTATAGCTTCCTTGTTAAGAGCTAACTATCTTTTCTAGGTAGCCTTGAGGGCTGTTTAGTTTTACTTTATAGTAGACATATTCCATGGGCATATACACTTACTTACCAGTTGTTTACACTCACTAGCACTTTTGTAGAATTTGTGTTATAACTATACAGACTTGGGCAATTTCCTACTGGGATGTTCATCTAACACCCTGTATGGGCCTCCTTGAGGACCCAAATAGATTATATTATTGCAGGCGATGACAGGGGTATGCTCTCTAGTACATGATGTAGATTTTTCCTTGGAATTGGGTAGCATAGGACCATGTTGTATTTTTGATTCTAGGATACCTTTTTGGTCTTTTTTTCTTTTTGGGTTTCTTGTATTGTAATGTATTTCCATGTACCTATTTGGATGATTTCTATATACTTGTACCATTTTCATCTTTTTGTATATGAGACACTTCTTTTTATTGGTATGTATTCTTATATTTCCTTATCTTCAGGTGATTTCTTATTTATTCACTTCTTCTGTTTACTATATGTTTGGATTACACTGTGATAATCTGTTAATGAGGGCATAGTCTCCCCACTGACTCACCTAAGCCCTCGCAACTAGTCGGCAGCCTCGGGAATTTAGGGAGATGCGCATGAGGCCATGTGGCCAACCGAGCTCGGGGCACCATAGGGTGTCCTATGGGTCTGGGATGTTACAAAGTAGTATCAAAGGATTTTTCATTCTGGTTTGACATACTGTTTGGAAACAATAGACAGGTATAGGAAGGAAATGTAATTTGTTAATAAACTATGTCTTGGAGTAGCTACACTGTGTATAGAGAAAAGATAAATTTTCTTGAATTGAATTCTGATTGTGTAGTTTTTGACTATTTCAGTTGATTTGATTTCAACATTGGGTGATGCACATGATTTCTGTTATTACTAATGATGCAATTCTGGGTTCTATTTCAGTTACAACCCGATAAGATGAGGGTGTTCCATATCATGCATCATTTAAACACTTGTTAGAATAGCATTCCATGCATTATGCCATGCCATCTAGGATTCATTAGATATTTCATGTTGTTGTGACAGTTGATGTTGTATATTTGCCTATTATTGTGTTAGTTGGGTGTAATAGATAAAGTCGTGACGCCATACTTCAATCCCTAAGGAGTATGGGCCCTTATAAATTGGTAAATGATGGACCATTAAAATGTAAATGTTAAATTAACATGATATTTATGGATTTAATGGGAGACATGTTTGGGTTCATGAGGTATTATGGGACCTCATGGATTCGGAATTGGTAAACCCTTGGTAAAATTTCCTAAATATCTAAATGAGAAATGGAAATGAAACTTGAAGTGGTGAATTGGGACACAACCTTGACACAACATTTGAGTGGCCGTGTGGCATAGTTTCTAGTTTTTTGATGGGTTTTCTTTATATAATCATGAATTTAGGAGTAGGCTATGGGTTTGACGTGTTTTATAGGAGGGTTTTGTCCTTTCTTACACATTTGAGAGATGTTCTTGATATTGTTCTTTTCTGAGGCAAGTGTTTGGCATTGTAGTGACATGCCACCAAAACGAACTCCAGTGGTACTCCGCAATGGAGAAGATGAACATACATTGGAGATGATGGTAAATGGGCTAAAAGATGATCCTCCTAGAGTGCCTGCTATGGCACATGAGGCTGTTCCGGACACTGGATCCGAGGCATAGTTCTGTGAGGGTTTCTTTCTCTATATGCAGAATTTCTAGGGAGGAAAGTAGCCAGCCTTGACTATGGATGATCTAACATATTTGTTCTATCAACATCATCCTTCTACGTTTTCAAGGGATGGAAGACAACAAGCTACAGGGATGTGTCTAGAGACCACATTAGAAATTTTTGAGCCTCTGTAGATGACTCTAGAGCGGAGGGTCAAGATCATGACTTACATTCTATGTGGAGCAACAAATCGCTAGTGAGACTTTTTGAAATAGTCTAATGGGATAGGTAATATGGGTTGGGATGAGTTCCAAATTGATTATACAACTACTTTTACCCTAAAACTCTACGTGCAGAGCATGCTAGTGAGTTTATGCATCTGGAGCAGGGAGCGCTGATGGTTATGGTATACTCAGAATTCTTTATAGAGCTTCGGTGATTATTGATGATGTATCTTAATGATGAGTTGTCGAGGGTGAGGCTCTTCAAGGAAGGTCTCATACAATCTATCAGATATATGGTCAACCTATTTAGGTTGCCTTATTTTACTATGATTGTGAATCAGGTGATGATTGTAGAGTAGAACCTGAGGGAAGACGGGGGTACATAAAATGGGAGTGCTATTTCTCACCCTATTGGATCTACGTCTTTTGGAAGGAAGCTCTATTTCAAGGCTTCCTGTGATGTGATTTCTAGTCAGGCTATGGTTGTAGGAAGATTGGTGTTCTTTCCATCAGGGTGGTTTGTGAGACCACATGAAAAATCAGTGCAACTAAGACCCAGTCAAGTGATGATATTGCGGTAAGATGGGGCACATGTAGTAGTTTTGAAAGCCCTTCCCTCCAACTATCAGTGGTAGGGGGTCAGCTCTAACATCAGGTTAGTGAGAAGGTTCTTTAGCTCTACATCAGGCTGGAAGCTGGACCAGTGCAGGCCGGTCAAGCCAGGGCAGTGGTTCTTGTGGGTGTGGTAGCAAGACACTGGGTTCTCATGGGTACTTGGGAGGATCAACTCAGGGAATCTAGGTAGGGTCATAGGGTCGCGGTGCTATCCATACTTATATAGTGCATCAGGGCTAGCTGGAGCAGGATCCCTAACCATCTATAGTGAGAGGTATGATCTTAGTAGCTTCTACTATTTCATATACTCTTTTCGATATAGGTGCCTCTCATAGTTTTATCTCTTCTTGAGTAGTAATGTGTCTTGGGCTTATGGTTTAGATTTCTGAGATAATATTGATGCTAGTAACACGTTTGGGAGTTAGAACGGGTGATGAATTCCTGTGTATGGAATTTACCCTTGAGGTTGGTGGGTGCCACTTCCTCTAAAGGTTATATGTCCTTGAGTTGAAAGGGTTTGACATCATTCTCGGAATGGAATGGATCATTGCTTATCGAGTGTACATTGACTACTATCACCGAAGAGTGAATTTTATATCACCAGAGGGTGTAGTGTTTATTCACTAGTGTGAACATGATTTCCATGAACATAGCGTTGGACCAGAACATCGTGGGCATGGCAAGATGACAACCCATACTGCTAGTTTGTTTCAAGATGATCTGGGCATTGGTTAGGCTGACCTTCCTCCAGTGTTTGAGCACTTCAGGTACATCTTTCCTAATGAATTTTTTGGTTTACCTCCTGAGAGAGAGGTGTAGTTCTCGTTCAAGCTAGATCTAGGAGTGGCACATGTATCTATTCCTCTTTACCGGATGGCTATGACAGAGTTGTAGGAGCTCAAGAGGTAGCTAGAGGATTTAGAAGAAAAGGGGTTCATCAAAACTAGTACTTCTCCATGGGGTTCTTCGGTTGATTTTGCCAAATATGTGGAAAAAACACATAGGATATGTGTGGATTATCAAAAAATGAACCAGTTTTCAGTTAGAAACCGATATCCCTTGACACAGATTGATGAACTATTTGACCAGATTTGAGGATATCGAGTGTTCTTGAAGATGGAATTGAGGTCAGGATATCACCAAGTGCATGTTCGACCTATAGACATACCTTGTACAACCGTTTGTTCTAGGTATGGGTAAAATGGGTATCTTGGGCCTCCTTGGGGACCCAAACAGATTATATGATTGCACGGGATGATAGGTGCAAGTTCCCTAGTATAGTTAGTTGATTATGGATTGGAGAAGGGGACCATAGGACCAAGTTGAGGCTTCCGATGCTGGGAGGCCTTTTTCTATTTTGTTATTTTTGGGATACTAGTATTATACTGTATTTCCATGTACCTATTTGGATTCTTTCTAGATACTTATACCATCTACATAATTTTTTATAAGATCCACTTCTTGCTATTGATATGTATTCATGTCTTTCATTATCTTTAGTTGACTCATTTTTTTATTTTCTTCCGCTATTTACTATATGTTTGACTTCTGCTATGATACTCTGGAAATGATGGAATAGTATCCCCACATACTCATGTAGGCCCTCACTGCTAGTCAGATGCCTCTGGCATTTGGGGAGATGTTCTTGAGGCCATTTGGCCAACCGGGCTCGGAGCACCATATGGTATCCTCCAGGTATAGGACATTACAATGATCATAGAAACATGTTTATTGATAATTTTTCTGTAACATAAACATGACACATTCATATAATGGTACCAAATTTCATCACATGGGTGTCAATGAATAATATTACCAATTTTATTCCTCTAGGTATCATAAAACCATACTAATTAATACTACCAAAGTGTCAAGATCATTTCATCTTAATAGAATAATTCTTATCTAATGCATTGCAGTGCTATTTGGGTTCACCCTTAACATGTCTATCATTATGTGTGACACATAAATCATAAAACATTATAATGTATTTTTTCATTTCAATCCCCTAATTAATGAGTGCTAATTTCATAGATGGATTTAACAAATCAATGAAGGGTATTTATATCTAGGAGAATTCCCTTGAATGAAATTAGGGTTGATTCTTCACTACATGAAAGTATGGTATGAACAATCAAGTAGTAATTTTGGAAACATGATAAAAATAGAAAAAGGTTTGTAGAATGAGTTTAATGATAGAGAATGTGAGTGTTTCCTCAATAGTACATCAGTTTTATAATAAATTATTGATTATGAAAACATGAATGCATTGTAAATTCAAAATAAAATTATTTTTAAAAAAAAGAAGTACTTGAATAAAAAGGAGTAGGAAGATAAATCTTACCATGATAAGTCAGTTCTTAATGCTTGTGAGCACTCCTTAAAACCAAATGAATTCCTTGAGAGGTATTTCTAGAGGTATAAGGAAGGTAAATTCATGTTAAATTCCGTTTGGGTGGATATGAATGATATAATGGGTCGAAGTGTGATCTATTTATAGATGGAAAAGATGGTTTTTTTCATGTAAATTAATGTTAGGAGAGTGGTAAGAATGGTATCATATGGAATTATGTGGTTATAGTGATTTAGGTGACTTAGGTAGGTAAATTTTGGTGAAACATGTTAGAATTAATATTTAACCTATCAAAGCTATTCTAGAGGGAATAACTGTTAAATTAATTTATTAAAATTCAATTAATAATATATTACATATTTTTACACAATTAATTTTGATTAAACGTTAATCATGGAAATTATTTAATCAATAAAAATATCATCAGAGAATTATTGTCAAATATAGGCATCAAGAATCAAAATTTGGGATCCATTTAACCAAATTCAATTTATAAATATGGGGAAATTAACTTTTAAATTAAAACATATAATGTGTAGAAAACATGTTTTATAGAATATAACATTTCAATCAGTTATATTTATTAATATTATTTGAAATAATTTTCTATTAAGATTTGAATTATTTGAATATAGTTTTAAACATAATATTAATGTTATTTATTAAATTATATCAATTTTAATTATTCTTTTAAAAATCATAAAATGATTTTAAAAAATTAATAAACCCATGCATAATTCTTTTTAATAAAAACAAAACATCTATTCATAATTTTCTTTATTAATTTCCAAGTAAAATCTATATTATGGATATAAACTTATTATATATATATATATTAATTTAAAATTTCATTAAAATCATTATTTATTCGTAATTTAGTAAAATAAATAGTATATTAAATGAAAATTTTTTAGGAGAAATTTATTTTACCAATTAGTTGATTTATTAGTCATTCAACTTTACCAATTGAATTTTATTAATGAATTATAATTGTTTTTGTTTTTATATAAATTTCATAAAATGGTTACCCTTATTTACACCCACTAATCCTGTTGATACATTAAAATGGATATATTAACATTAATAAAAGGTGTGGTGGTTTGTTTCCATATGGTGTTTCATGTGGATAAATTTATCAAACACATTATATTTATTTAATGTAATGACATATATATAAATAAATGTGTATATATATATATTGGTGAGTTTCATTCACTCCACTTAAAAATTTCTCCCTCACAATTTGAATCATACTTCAACTTAAACGGGGATATCTTTCCTTCATCCCTTCTTTATAATCCTTAGTGGAATCATTAAACATGTGATTTCTCTACAGAACATCCATGAGTCACGTTGTATTGTTCCTCAATACTTATTCCCATTCATCAAGAATCTATATATGTTCTTCTTTAATGAATGGTCAAGCATCAATTACACACCATTAATTTCAAGTATATGCACTGGGTTGGATAAATACTATCATAGTTGGGACATGTGGAATACATTGTTTGAATTTCAAAGATTATGAGGTAGTACTGACCAATATGAATCTACTCCAACATTACCCATAATCTCAAATGGTCTAATATAACTTATAGTCATATTTCCCTTCCTCCAAAATCTCATGACTCTATTCCATGGTGATACATTGGGAAATAAATTATCCCCAACATTAAATTTTAATTCATTACTTTGATTATAATCATAACACTTTTTAAGAATCTAACGAGCCTTGATATCTATCTATATTACTTGTATATTCTCTATGGATTATTTCAGAAGTTCAACTGCCAAAATTTTTCCATCTATAAATTCGTCCCAATATGTCAGAGTTCTACAATTTTTCCCAAAAATTACTTCATATGGAGACATTTTAGTACTTCACAGGAAACTATTCTTATAGGATAATTCTATAAGTATATGATGTTAGTCCCAAATATATTAGAAATAATTTGATTTATCCCATAACATGTCTTATAATGTTTGAATATTCATCTAAGAATACCCATAAGTTGAGGATTATATGTTGTTAATAGGTTAACAAACATATTAAAATCCTTTTACCGGATCCTCTAGAAATTAGAAGTACGTCCTTGATTGTCTTCAATAATAATTGACAACAAAAGACCATGAAGTCACACAACTTATAGAATATATAGGTGATAAAGGAACTCAGTAGAGAAATCCTCTCATATAGTAATGAAATTGATAAACTTGGTTAATATATCAATGATTTCCCATATGGTATTATTATCCATTGACATTTTAGGGAGGTCGATAAAAAATTCTATAGTGATGTCGTCCAACTTTTATAAAAATATAGGGAGTGGTTGTAATATTACTTTTGGAATTTTATGCTCTACCTTTACTTTTTTATATACCAAACTTGTATATGTATAATCAATTATTTACCTTTTCCTTTTTCCCAACAATAATGGTCTGAAAAATGGCTACACATTTTCTTCTTCCCAAATGTATAGAGAATACAAAGTGGTGAGCTTTATCAAATACCTCTTTATGTAATTATAGAATAGGTGGGATACATAGCCCTATTCTAAATATTATTACTCCCTATTAATCATGATATAAATTAAGAAACATCCCATTTCTAATCCATACTACAATACTTTGTATTATAGGATAATCTCTGTGATTTATTAGTCCTCTCCAGTAGCGAGGGTTATGAAATAATTTAGGATATGATTGATGAACTCCATTTACATTGAAATTTTATTTCCCTATTTACCAAGTCATCAACCAATGTATCTCCATAAATTATCTTTATTGAAATGACTTCATGTTCTTTCCTACTCAGAAAATTAATGACCTTGTTTTATTTACTAAGGTGATAATTAATTGAACAACCACCATCCTTCAAAAGGACCAACAATCTACTTTGTCCCATGTTCATTTACTTTTTTGTAGATATATAATTCAAACCTGGGTTTCCTTTGTATATATCAATCTTCTCACCATAATGATATTGTCACTATATATTTGGATAACTCAAAAGCATGGGTAGGATAATTCTTCTCATTAGGCTTTAATTTTTTTGAGATATATATAATAACCTGATCATTCATCATGATAACACCTTCAAGTCCTTTCCATGATGCATCACTATAATGAAAAATAATTATCTAATAGAAGTTAACATTATAATATATGTGATAACCAACACATTATTCAGTTCTAGGAATAATTCTACAAATTCCATAATCTAGATGAACATACCTCCCTTTCAATTAAACATTGTTAATAGATTAGAAATCCATGATTTTCTTTAAAACCCATCAATAGTGTCCATCTTGACTACGTAAAACCTAAATCTCTATTACTGTAGTCAGATAATACCACTCTTTTATTTCCTTTGTCTCATCTAGGTACATATAGATTCCTTATATGATTCATTATTTCCCAAGATTACCTATTATTGTAACTAAAACCCACAGTTACTAAATTTATAAAAAATCATTTCTTTCCATAGAGTTTTTATTAGAACCCTTTGGTGTTCTCATGTTCCTTATGAATTTTATAATATATCATAATATCATCAATAATGACCAGAATTGTTTTCCAGGGTGTCCATAAAGACTCAATTAATCATGTCCATAACAACAGAAGATTAATTATTCAAACATAAGGGTATAAAAAACTCATAACTATTGTATAATTTTTAGAATGATATATTTTGAATATCCTCTTTCATAACTCTTAGATGATGTTACCCCAATCAGAGGTCAATAAGACAAAATAATTGAGCTCCATGACGTTTGTTGAATAAATCATTAATTCTAGGAAGATGGTATTTGTTATGTAATGTAATACCATTTTGTTCTTTATAGTCAAGGAATAACTATATTGATCAATCCTTCTTATTCACAAATAGAATAGGTTCTCTCCATGGTGACATAGTTGGATAGATGAATTCTTTCTCTATTGGATATTCAGTTGATTGCTCAATTCCTCCAAATCCCGGAATTCAATTCTATATAGGGTATTATATATTAGTTCATATCCTGGTATGAGTTCTTTATATAATTATACCTCTCTTTCTAGTTGAGGTCCAAAAATCTTATAGAAAATATATATAGGTACTCCTAAATAATGGGTAAAAATTCTATATATTTTTTACATTCTCTTCCTTCCCATTCTATATCAATCATATTCATAAAGAATTTAGTAGGAGGTAGATATTGAAAAAACATGTTATGAGATACCTATTCATTGAAATTAAATTTAGTTTTTATATGAAAAACTAGGTAAATTTCTTTTATACACAATTTTTTAGGGTATTTTACTCTGAGAGACAATCAACTAATAGTTTCTGAGAATTTACACCATTGGAATAAATAATATATTAGTGATGATATTATACTCAAATAATTTAATAAGGGAATATATATATACCATTAATAATTTAATGTACACTTTTTTAGTTTTAACTAATAAATCTACCTCTAAAATATTAGGGTTTAATTTGATGTTCTTTGAAAAATTGAATGAAATAAACGAATTTATGAACCAAAATCAAACAATGTACTAGAAACATTTGAGTAAAAAACAAGTGTATGTATCACCACATCATTGGGTGTCTCAGAATAATCCTTAATGATATTATAAGAATATAATTTATTGCTTAATCTATATTGGGTTTGATTTATTTCATATCCACCATTCTATAATTTAGACAATGATTTGAAAATTTTCCATGCTATTCACACTTGATGCATTTCACTGTGGGATAAGCATACACCATATTTAATTATGGAATTTTCATTAGGTTTTTATGTATTTTGATATCCATGATAATTTTGATCAAAGTTTCTTGCCATTAGACACTTGTAACACATCCTAAGTCCTTCAATAAAATTCCTCAAGTTCTTCTTCACATAATTGTTTCACATGGAATGTTGTAGTCTATTCTATTCCATTTCATGACCAAATTTCCTTCTAGAATTTTTATAAAACCTTATACTATTATAATTCTATCCAATACACTATTTAACATATCCAAATTTCATTTATTCTGTTATATCACATCACAGTATCTCATCTTAACTCCCAAAATCTCAGATTTCTAAATCATTCTATATACAGGGCCTAAATCCACCAAATAATCGATCAATATTCTTGACAGAATCAACGAAAATATTTAATCATATCATGCAATCCTCGTAAGATTCATCTTATATCATCTGACCAATTCATTATCTTTTTTTATTAAAATTCACGAACTCTCTTTCCATTTTCATTTTGAGGGATTAAGGAAAATACTTTTGACGAAATATATTATATAACTCTTCCCACTCTATAGCATCAACTTCATCCTTTGGCCCTAGGTTCCTAATCAAAATAAACCATTGATCTACTTCTCCCACTAGGTGGTACATAACAAAAGAATCATACTATTTTCTATAATAATAGAGCACAAAAATTATATTTTCTATATCATTGATCAATTTTTCATTAATTAATTTTTTTGAGGGTCCACAAAAAACAAGTGATCATTGGAACATGAAGGATTCACGGGTTAGTATTTCCATATTTAGTTAAACTGGATGATCAACATGATTTATGTTATTAATTAAAACTTAATATAGATTATTTAATATCATCATGAATTTTTCAAACCCATCTTCCATTATTTTAAGAAGTTCCTCATTGCATTTCTCGTTGTGTATAGTAATTGGGCGGGTACTTCTATTTGAAATCATTTTCTATAAAAATAAATCTTAAGAGAGAAAATGGATAAAATTAATAATCATTATGAAAATAAATTCTAAATGTATGTTTATTCCTAAATATTTTCTAATATTAATGTTTTAGGATCATATTCATTAATCATTTCTTACTTATATTGAGAAATAATTGCATTAGTATTGCATCCTTCATAATGGGTCCTAACAAGAAATATGATAACCCTAACACATTCCTTATGATTATCTAGATATATGTGTACTCTTAAGACGATACATCATGAACCATATTGAAGAGTGATTTACTTCTGATTAAATGTTTTTTGAGGGTGATTAACCCTAGGTGTATCTATGTTAGATATGCATCGAATTACAAATATACAAATAGGGATGTATTTGATTGAAAAAACATACTTTATACTTAACCAAAATTTTAGGACATTATAAAATACGTAAAATTATCCCTAGGGGTTTTATTAGGGTTTTATAGTCTAAATTTCCATAAATAACTAAACCTTAATTTATACCAACTATAACGACCCATAATTTCATCCATGGTTTTTAAACACAATTCCATAACAAAATTATTACACCGATCATTTCCTCCCAAATATTTAAGGTTTAGTGTCTTGGAAACTAGGATCATAATACATGTCATTCATGTATCCCATAATGATACATAATAAACTCTTAATTATCTTGACAAAATTCTTCATTTTCCTATCCCAGATCAGCTCACTACATAATATTTAATGGGGACATTTTTTAAAATAAATGGAAAAGTATAAAGCCTATTACGGGATAAAAAATGAATATAGAGTATAAATGAACATCATGGGTAAATCATGAGGAATAATATAATAACATGAACATAAGGAAAAGTGATATAACACGATCATAAGAACTTGAGTTAACATGACCATAAGTACATGTGACATGGAAATCCGGCTATAACAAAAACATGAGACGTTTATATGCACATCACCAATGTTTATCACAAAGCATTCACAAATAATATATCCAAAGTTATTCAACAAGGTATCATGAACAATTACAATGGAATTCTACCAACGTATCTTGAATATGTCATCTGTACATATTAATTCACTAACCAATGTATTGGAGCACTATTAGGGTATGCCCTTCTTATGTCTATCATTATGTGTGCCACATAGATAATAAAATATAAAAATATATTTAATAACATGAATCCAATTATTAATCGATTTGTGTTACATAATTCGAATTCCCTAATAGTTGAAGTATGTTTATATCTAGGTGAATTCCCTTTAATGAAAAATGGTCTATGTATTTACAACGTGAAAGTATGTAAAGGAAAATAAATGATTTATTTTAACAGCATAAAGGCAATATAAAAAGATATATGGAATGAGTTTAATGATAGATAAAGGTATTATCTCATAAATATTGAACCATATGGATATTAAATTATTTATTATGAACACATAAAATAATTATCAATTGAATATAAATGGGATTATCATAAATGAAGTGCTTGAATTAATATGAGGAGGAGGAGAACCGTTACCTTTCTCTGTAGCTTCTTAAATCATAAGAGGACTCCTTAAAACCATAGGAACCCCCTGAGAGGAATTTATAGAGGGATATTGAAGGAGAATTCATGTTATATTCTTCTAGGGTTGAGAGGGTTAAAATAATGGGTGGGATTGAGTTCCTTTTATAGGTGAAAAATATAGAATTTTTCTTGGGAACTAATATTTGATGAGGGGATAGAATGGTATCACATATGGGATAGGTGGTTCTAGTGAGTTAGGTGAATTAGGTGGGGAAATAAAAGTGAACCATGTATTTTTAACTTTCTTACCTAAAAATTATATTCTATAATTTTAATGTGTCAAATTGATTGTGTAAAATTCAAACCACATTAGATTACCCATTTAGACACTTATTAATCTTGATTAAATATTAATTATTTTAATTATGTTAGAACTAAAAATATAATATGACCCTTCATGCCTAATTTTGACATTAAAAATCTTAATTTTGATCTATTTATACTAATTAAATTTCTAAATATATGGAAATTAGCTTTTAATTTAAATCATATAATGTGTGTACCCCCTTTTTCTAGAAAATTTCATTTTAATTGTTAAGAATTCTTAATATTATTTAACATTAATTTACAAAGAGTGTTAATTTATTTTATTTTATTTTAAACAAAAAATCAATGTCAAAATATAAAATATATTATTTTATATTATTTTATAAAATGAATACAAATTTTTTAAAATATTATTTTAATATACGCGCACATAAAAAACATTTAAGAAAAACATATACTAGGCTCAAAATAAATATATTCATTTCCCATTAAAAACTATTGTATGGATGTTAACATATATTATAGTATATATTATTAATAGTTTTAATTAAAAACATTATTTAATCAAAATATAATAAAATTCATAGAATATGAAAAAAGAATTGTTTTAGAAAAATATATTTCATGCTTAAATGGTTTTATTAGTCATTTAGTTATACCGATTTATTTTTATAAATATAATACCATTATTTTATTTCTATATGAATTTCATAAAATTTTTACCTTCATTTACACTTGCGAAACCTATTAATACATTACAAATGGTTATATTATTTTTATTAAATGGGTTCTACTAGTCCAAAATAAGAATTTAGTGATGGTTTTTTCTTCATTTAGTGATGGTTTAAACTTCTGATAAATGCTGACATGATGATTTTATTGAAACTTCCATGAGATATGGTGATTTGAAACATATTATAGTACATTTATAGTAGCATCTTGAAATTATTTATTGACATTTTAAACCGCCGCTAAAATCATTAGAAATTTTTAAATTTTAATAACATATTATTTATAAACTTATTATAATTTATATTTTTTATATTAATTTATCATTTATAATTTATTCAATTATTATTTATTATTCATTCATTTATTATTCACTACTGGAATTTAATGCTTTAAACATTCCTATATTCCATAAATTTTTTAAAACCATCAGTATATGGGTGTCTATAATGATGTTTTAGGCTAACCATCAATATATAGTCATTTCCAGCACTCTATAATAATGTTTTTAGAAACTACTGTTATGGAGTTACCTATACCAATTGTTTTTTAAAATTGTTTGTATAGGGATGCATATTTTGGGGCTCAGCCTCCCCTCACTCCCCAAAATCACAAAATTTTACCTACCATGAGAAGTATCCTCCCCTATATTTCCTTGAAAATATCCCCCTAAATCATTTCTTATTTTATTACCCTCTTCTTCAAAATAAAATTGGTGAGTTCCAAATCCATCATCTATTCAATAAAGCATCATTGTTATTTCTATATATGTATCAAACACTAATAGTGATCCAGTTAGTTCATGATTCATCTCAATTAGTTGAATTAAGGATTATTTAGATTATATTAGTTATAAAATTTCATAATAAATGTTATTGTAGTTGATGTATTTTTGTATTTAGTAATCCTCTACTTCTATATAAATTCAATATAAATTTTTGTGTAATATATATTAGTTTATTATGTAATTAATTATAAAAATAATTTTTTTGATTTGTTAATAAATTATGTGGTTATGAAGTTATTCATTTAATTATTTCATTTTCATAATTGGATGATGTTTAATTAATTATAATTTAATGTTGTGACATGGTTTAAATAATCATGTTGGTAATTAATAAAATTTCATTTAATAGTCACTTGCTTCCTCTACCTAATTTAATAATATGTATTAATTGATTCATATTCTATATCTTTTACTTTTTTTGGGTTACTATTAGTACGACTCAATTATAGAATATCTCAACTCCTATTATTTTTTTTGTCTAGCTATTATTTTTCTTTAATGAATTTCACATCAAAATTGGTATCTGGTTTATCTTATTTGACATTTTCTACAAATATGAGATACTAAATTATTTCTTACTTGTATTATTATTGGTTCCTTAATAAAAATATATATATCATAGATAAAAGTTTTAATTTTTAGTGGGATAATGTTGAAATTTATGAATAAATGATTTCCTTGATAAATGTTTATTTATTTTGGTAGATTTATTTATTATTCCAGATATGGATGTACTTTTAAAAATAATTAATTCATAAAAAATACGTATTAATTAGATTTATTTATTTCCAAATTAATCCCAACAAAACATAATTGAAGAAAAAATATTAAATAAATATAAAAACAAATTTAAAAGAACTAAAATTATTTAAATATTTATTTCAAATATTCATAGTTTCATGAATTTTATAATTATTTCTTACTATGTTAATATAAGTAATATCTCATTTATGTCAATGAATGGATTGAATTTGGATATATTATAATGACTGGATCTCAACAATGTTTCAAAAGAATTTTTTATTTAGATTTTTCATTCAACAATGACTCAGATAGAGGTATTATACCTTACCATTATAATAATTATGTTTGAAAACCATTGTTATGTCAAGCATATTTTAGCTACCATACAAAAAATAAATCAGTTTTCAAATAAACTATATTATCTATTATCATAATAGAGATAAAATAAGATCTCATATTGTTAATCATAGAAAGGGAATGAGTGATATAAATAATATGATATTTGATATGTTTTCATTTATAACTATTCATGATAAAAGTATTATGTTAATGTTTGAAGACAATGATACTATTACACATGAGGAAAATAAGGAAAATGATAATGTTAAGGGAGTGAAAACATTAATGGGTGATTCCACAACTTCTATATATCCAAAATTTAGTAAAATAAAAAAGATCAAATTTTTAATGTTAATGTATCATTGGTAAACTAGGTATGGAATTTCTAATACTATGATCTATTATATTCTTTTTAAAGGACTTAATTATTTATGATTTAGATATTCCCTCAAACTATTACATGGGATGAAAGTCAATTAACCAACTGTAATTTCATACTAATAAAATTGGTGAGTTCCTTAAAGATTGTATCTTATTTGGGGGGGAACTATAGATGTAGATGATTGTTAATAATGTGATATATCTCAATGGAAAGAAAATGTAGATGGAGAACTATATCATGTTATTTTTAAAGTAATGTGGGACATTACATTGTTTCATAATTTCAAAAATATTTTCACTTCTATTGAAATCTCAATAAATATGAGATGGCTTGATAAACACTGAATTAAAGCTGATGATGAGTTGGTCTATCCTTCATGTGTATTAGCATGGAAAATGTAATGTCTTGGACCTATCTCACTCATATATAACCAAACCCTATTATTCCACATGGCCTCAATCATGCCACTATGTATTAGAGAGGCTGCTGTCTAGTAATGATGGTCTATGATGGTATAGTGAGGAGACTATACCCTCATGATAAATAAAAAATACCATAGTAATAACATACATATCAGTTTAATAAAGATAATAAAATAGTAGAAACATTATAGAAGTGAATATCCAAGTATAACAATCATCATGACAAACCATAATCAGTAATAAAAAACATTCCAAATCATATAAAAAATGATTTAATATCTATATGATATTGAAAAATTGGAATACAAAGAGTTAGAGCATCCTGTATATACAACATGAAATAAAAAAGAGACAAAATAACCAAAATCTATCTCTAATAGCATCTCAAGCATAAGCTCAATCATCTTCTCCCATACTCCATCCTGGTATAAAAGATCAAGCATCCATATCTGGATGCTTCCAGTTTTGTCTACCATCATCTGTAATGTTTTTCTAGGTTACAATTAGTAGCCTAAATGGGGTTTGAGATAACTCAATAGGCCACTACCAATAGTGTCAATCATTATTTAGTTTTTGAATATATAATAAACTATGTTAATGATTAACGAGTAAGGACAATATATAAATACTCTTGATTGATCTGAGTTCCCCATGGGATTCCTATAGGATGATATCTTCTTTTTCTTAAGCATGAATATATCTAAACAAATGACTTCAAAATACTATGCATGTATGTAAGTATGTGTAAGAAATCCTAGGATCATGGCGTATATCTGAGACTTCCAAGGGAAAAAATCAGTTAAGGTAACTCTGAGGTTCTGAAACATGTATTAACGAGCACTAAATTATAAATTCAATGGTGTTTAACATTGGTATTTCAACCTAAGGGGCTCAATCCATGACCTAGAAACACTTTCTAGGTGGCCTTGGAGATAGATCTAATAAGATATATATTATGTCGATTCATGAGGTTTCTAAGTCATCATGTCACACCTAATATAAGGATTTGGATCTCATTTTCCAACATCTTATCTGATGAAAATATCTTCATCTACAAAAATACATAACCTAGGGATGAAAAAAAACTGAACTTATTTCTAACAATAAGGACCACCATTACAAATATTCTAAACCAAGGTTATGTTTGTGAGTGGAGATACCTATCTGATACATTCCTAATTGATAATGGAGAACCTAAAGTCCCATAATAAAAATCAACAATTCACAATCATAAGGACAGGAACAATCACTCTTTATATTTAAACATGGTCAATGTGACATGGTTATACCATTAAATTTCCATTTATCTCATTTATCCATTATATCTAGAAGTTATAATCAAAACATTCTTTATAAGGCCATTTAAATATACAACTGGACATAATGTCCATGAATAGTTTTATTCCATTTAATCTAATTCAAAATAAATTTCTTATTTATATTATACAATTTCAAATAGCTAATAAATTCTCATTAATTTTCAATATTTATAAACATTATTAATAATCACACCATAAGGGGTGTATTATGTTTAGAAAATTAACCTCCAACAACACCAAACAACTAAGTGAAACATTTACCATTTCATAATTCATTAAAATAACTTAAAACATTTCTTTTAATTCCATTTTCTAATGGAAATAAAAGAAACACACTATAAGAGGTGGTTTTTTTGAGGTATAAAATCTATAATGGTAGATTTAGTTATCAAGGACTATTAGAATTAGCCATTAGAATTTTATTTAATTAGTTTCATAATTATAGAGCGACACATGGAATGCCCAGTGTATGAAACACTGATGTATAATATAAAAAAAGTTTTTTTTGTTAAAATATCTAGATAAACTTCCGTAGATAGAATATATACGCATCATCTAGTATCAACCTAAAATATAGGATATAATTAGATAAATATTATAACTAAAAAATTTACTATAAAATAGGGAATATTAGTTTTCATGGATTTAAAATTCCAAAAATGAATAAAATGAAGAAAATAAGAACGAATATCGAAGAGATTACCAATAGTGATCCAATGAGATGAATGAATTTCATTTATGAGACCAAAAAAGATATCTAACCAACCCTAGGAGGATGATAAATGGATCCTAATTTAATTGATATGATCTAGGTGATTTAGGAAATGGAAATGAAGAATAAGGGTTAATGAACCAAGGAGAAAATGTAATTTCAAACATTTGTATTGGGTGAATGGTTTGGCTACACAATTTTCCAAACCATGTGCCAACCATAAACCAGTACTACCCTTATGGAACACTCATTCTCATGTGTATACACCCGGATTAAAAAAAATGTACAACTTATGTTGTCTCACCATCCTAATCCATACCCCCTCGTAGGGTTAAGAACATAACATTACAAATCATGCACTACTTATGCATTTAAGATCTGTAACAAGTATACACCATTTCTAATGATCATTTGGCCTCCCTATAATTATTTAAAAAAGCATTATTCTCCTCATATGCATCATAATATGGATCTATACAATCACTATTAACCATATTTTACCAATTCAACTCAATCTACTCCTCCAAAACCTGGAGCTCTGAGCTCAGAACAAGCCCCAGATGATCCCAAATTATTCCATAAACTCTTAATATCATTTATTAGAATAAAAAGAGGTTTAAACTAAAAAACAAGGGATCCATAACACTCTAAAAACCAAGAAGATACAACCATACCTCCTTAAAACATTTAATCCTTGAGTTTCCCTTCTGAGGGTCGTTAAACATCATCTGAGAATAGGTCTAGCCACATATCACCTACATTGGACCCCCTCTCCTAGGTCTCATACTGCACACAACCATACATCCATAGAACAAAAACTAAAGGAATATACTTTCCTCGGTGAGTGTTCATGATTTTATTTATTATATTCAATTGATATTCCTCAATAGAAGCATCAACATCCAGATCTACTTCATTATGTTGAAGAAAATGAGACCAAATTAAAAGGTAATGGAAAATCTAGGCAACATGGATGATTTCTTGTATAAACTGGTACCTCTAAGGTAACTATAACTGATATACTTCCAACTAGACTCTATCTTGAATACCAAAGGGTCCAACATTCCTAGGTGTAAAATTCACTTGTCATAAAATCCATCGATTCCCCAGTCATAGAGAAACCCTCTAGAAGACCCAATATCCCACCCGAAACTCTTAAGGTTAGTAGTAATGATCAACATAAGAATTCTGTATAGATTGATATATAGACAAAAAAATTATATTCATTTGAAAATAGTCTGAAATCTCTTCAATGAGATGAGGTCCAAGTACCATTAACTCTACTTCCTCTAACTAGCATAAGGTTGGTCAATACAACCCACAACATATGGCATCATGGGGAGATATCTGTATAGTATCATGGAAATTGTTATTGTAGTTGAATTAAGAAATAGGTAAGTGTGTCTCCCAAGAACCTCCTAAATCAAGGATTTATTCTTAGATCAGGCCCTTCAACACCCATATCATATTCTAAGAATATATGTGACTTTATGGGTGACTGTTTATTCTCAAATGTACCTGTGAACCCAGTTCCCTCTACAACCCCTGGTATAACCATGATGTAATGAAATCATCTCATCCTAGATGATGGTATATGGAACTCCATGAGGTTTTATGATCTCTTTAGCATATATCCTCCCTTGATCATCCATTAAAAAGGTCCCCTAAATAGATCATAATTGGGTGATCATTTTCAATCTATCCATGATCACCCATACTATATCACTGCCTGAAGGGGATATTGGTAAACAAGTCACAAAAAACATAGTAACTTCAACCCATTTACAGTCCTGAATGGTAAATGGCTGTAAAAGTTCCAGTGGTCAATGGTGTTCCACTTTAACATAATAATTGTTGGGACACTGAGTAATGAAACCATTTATCTACCAATTCATATCCATCCACCAATATTAGTAGTGTATATCAAGATTCATCTTGGTAATACTTGGATGTAATTTCCATGTAGAGGCATGCAGTTATTAAATAAACTTCTCTCAAAAATTTAAAAGAACCCAGATACATCCATTAATGTGTAATATCTCACCCTCTTCAAAATTCAACCTCGTTATTGGGTCCACACTAGAAAAGGTATCCCTTAAGACTAATCCCTCGAAATCCTAAAGTTTCCTCATCTTCACTCAATCCATATTGGATAGGTCACTGATAATGAAGTGAGTAATGGATAACCAAAATATTAATACACCTCTATGTGCATCTCAAAAAACAAAACCATCAACTACCATTCACTCCCGGTCTCCAAATCCGGTTGTGACTGAGTCTTCATACACAAAGCATATGCCACATCATTATGTTTTCCTAGCACATAAGAAAGATGAAAATTGAATGAATTCAATTATTCAACCTATATTCACTGTCTGAGATTCAACTATTCATGGGTGAATATGTATTTAAAACTTTTTTAAAATTTTTACACAATGAATCTTTCTCCATATAAGTAGTTCCACTAAAATTAAAAGGAATAAATAAAATTTTCTCTCTAGAGATCATGTATTTGGTAATTATTCTCATGCGGCCTCAACTAATGAGTCCCATACACTACGACTCACTCATACTTCATAATAATGGATCCCAGATATATTCCTGATGCATCATAAGAAACTACGTATCCTATTCGAGGAATAGGTAGAAATAGGATCCATGTTTTGTTCAACCGCCCATTAAACTCTTAAAATGCCTCCTCACTTTCATCAGACTAGGAAAACATTACACCCTTCATATTCAAGACATAATCAGTGCTTCTAGTCATGGAAAGTTGGAAATAAAGTTCCTATAATACCTACATATCCTTAATAACCTTTTATATTAAATAATTATTTAGTCTCTTCTAGGAAACAACATCTCTCACATTTTTGGGGTCCATTGGAACTCCTACCACTCAGAAAATGTGACATAAGAAGTGAACATTATCAATCTGGAACTGAAATTTTGTGATATTTGCCTACAACCTATTCTACCTCAGTATATTGAATATGATGTCAAGGTGTTTGAATTGATCACTTCATGTTTGATAATACACCAAAATATTATCCATGAAAACCAAAATGACATAATCACTATATGGGTGGAAAACCTAATTCATTAGATCCATCAAGTCTATTTTCGCGTTCATGAGACTTAATGAAGTGAACAAAAAAATCATAAAATCTATATATACTACATATTTTTGAATATGGTATATTTGAAGGCCTGACTCATACATAATGACATACAAAACTCAAATCAATTTTTATGAAATCCTGATCCCTGTGGAGCTGGTCGAAGTCGTCGACTATATGAGGTAACAAATATTGTTTCTTAACTATTAAATGATTAAATTTCTAGTTATCAGCAGATAGAATAAGGGTCTCATCAACATTATTCATATAAATAATGGTTTATAGCTATAAATCAGTACTAGGTCATACAAAAACCTTTAGCTTCCTGGTCCTCTATCTTCCTCTTAAGTTCCTAAAGCTCAATAGAATCCATATAAATCAGTGATCTTCCAAAAAAAGTTTTTAGTAAAATATACCCCTCTCATTGGAGGTAATGGGAAATTTTATTTAGGGAAAATTGATTAAATTACCTACCACATTAGGGAAATACGTTTGATGTTTTATCAAATAAAGAAGTCTAGCCATATGGGATATCACTCTACTCGTCCCCTGTCGCCCTTATCCATCTCAAGATTCATGGACATCCCATTATCCTCTGTGAATATAATTACCACCCTTGGGTGATGTGAAGAAAACCCTCCAGTGATAAACAAAAACATGAGTGTGATATGGTATGAATGATTCCTTCATGAGAATGATATCAAATCTTTTCATCTCAATGATGAACGTGTTCTATATGAAATGATAGCCACTTATATGAACTGGAATTCTAAAAATGAATGTGTTCACATTGATCGCACTCCCAACAAAGTATCGTGGGTCATCACTCTATATAAATACTTGATCTTGAGTATATGAATTTCTATAATAACTATTGATATGAAAGAATGTCATGCACCTATATCTAATAAGGAAAACACTAATGTAGATGCTACAAAAATCATTCCATGAACTATAGAATTCCCGACAGTTTATTACTTTGGTGTAAGTTGTAATGTATACATATAGCCTAATCTGTGTCCCTATGATACAACCTAACTATCCTGAGTAGGTATAATCTAATGGATATATATTCCATTTGTCTAAATCCCTTATCCATAAACCCCTCTTAAGTTAGAATTATAGGAAGTAATCCAACCACCCACCTGGAGAGAAGCTACGGACCGCACTCTTGAAGGTGGTGTTGGTGTAGATCCTATCCCACTTGAATACAAAGGAAAATATATAATAATTCAAAAAGGATTCCCTGTCATTCCACGAGGATGACACTCAAAAATATCTCTTATACACTAGAGATTTTCAGGACCTTGTTTACCACACTAAAGGCATAACACTTGGCTTCCTGTGTGTATAATATAACAAACACCACCCTGATGAGAACCCTCTAGGTGACACATCATGCTACCAATCAAAGCATATCATGTCTAGGTGATTCACCACCTTTTTCCTCACTTACAATCTCTCTTAGATTATGCATGATAATGAGGTCCTGTTTTACTATCCTAGATATGGTATTCAACTAGAAGACATTCACTGATGATATTATTTCATGCTAGATCTCATCTTTATATCACCTAGCCTAGTATTACTCATCACCCAGAATAATCAGTGTGAAGCAATGAAGCTCTATAATGTGAGTTCAATGATCCATAATAGACATAGTTCCCTATTTCTGTTGTTAAAACTCCCTAGCTTGGTCAGTTATCAATGTCTTAGGATATAAATAGTCATAGAAGGTAGTCTATAAATCCCTCTAGAACATAGGCTGATGTCAATAAAATTGAATCAAGAAATCACATGATTGTTTGGTAGATCCAAAAAATATTTATATTGAGCTCCACTATCCCCTAATGTGGTGTATTGAGATTCTCAATGATATATATCATGGACTCCCACCAAGAATCACCAACCTAAGGACCACTTTCTACTAAAAAATTAGAAAGGTATTATTATTGGAACTCCTTAGTCAACACTTCCATAGAAGGGGAAGATCAAGGAGCAACCTTTATAGGCTAAAATAACAATAATAGAACCCCTTGAAAATGAGATTCAGTTTCCAGACTAGGAATATTTGGACTTTCCAATGTGTCACTATTAGAGGTAACAATGGTGGATCAAGTCACACCACCACCTACCTATAATTTGACCTGAGGTCATCCTGGTAGAATATCTCAGTAGTTCGAAAAACACTCTATGGAATATAATGTGATAACTAAATATATCACATATAAGGAATTATGGAGGAATGATATTTAATACATAATTGTCCACACACAATTTCCTACTCCTAAATATAGTTCTAGGTGATATTGAAGATCATAAAGGTCACAAGAGACACCCCCTACTGCCCACTACAATGGTTGGGTCAGTGTCAAGTACTCTGTATCAAAATAAAGTTTCCAGTATATGGAGTGTAAATTGAAATTTATAGATAAAAACAACCTTTAGGTTGAAATTGAATCCCCATTTAATAGTAACCATTTCATTTAAGAAGTATAATTCTACAGTTTTATGGATATAAATGTATCATGGTTCAGTTATATGACTATTACATTCCCAAGTTTTTAATTCATATGATTTATATGTTTTAATAAAAAAAGTATGTAACTGTAATTGGCCATTTATGTTGGTTTAATTATATGAATAACCATTCCTGAATTATAGTGGTCAATAAACCTTATAAATTTCAACTAGAATCTATTTAATTTCAACTGCTAATATTTCATCTCATGTGACCAACAATCCTTGGCTCAAACATATGGTAATTTTTTAATTAAGGTCATTCCATGAAGATATGCAGTAAAACACCATTTAGAATGATAAAAACACTAATTATCCAATTATTTATCTCATTCATCATATAGAAATGTTAGTTAGGTAATAAATGCATCACTCAAGGCACTACAAAATGTTGTAGACAATGAATACAATAATGTAAAGATATCATTGAATATTCATGAAATATGAAACCTCAATTTCCTATAATGATGCATGATCAATAAGAACTATACATAATACTTCAAGGGTAAAATAGATTCCATAGAAATAAATATAATCACTAAAAAACATGTGCATCATTCATCGGTGAAATGAGTAAAACTGTAATTGGCATCAACTAGAATATCAAATCCCATCAAAAGTAATTAATATTTTCCCTGTAAGTGGGTAAGATGCTCCATGGAATAGGATCATTACCAAATTATGACACATTCATAGTCTCCTATATAGAAACCCAAAATAGTATGTCAACTGATAAAAGAGGAATTTCTACCACAATGTACTTTCTTGGACCCAAATCACTCATATGTAATTGAGCCTAGTTAGAAACATGGCCTCAATAATTCCTCCTCATAAGTTAGAGGCTACCAACAGGAAGTGAGCGTCTTTTCTAGTATGATATAGTAACTATAACCTCACGATCAGACTAACATGTAGTGGTATTAACAGATATAATAGTGTAAGAAAGATATCGAAACAACATAAAGATTATATAAGGTAACATAAAAGTATAATAATCACCATTACAAACTATAATTAATAATAGGTCCACATCTACTATTATATAAAAAATTATTTCACGTTTGTATGATATAATGAAATGGGATTACAAGGAGTTAGAGTAGAAAAAATATACAATATTATATAAAAAATGGAAAAATGACCAAAATATATCTCCAATAGCATCATGAGCTTAACCTTAGTCTTATTCTCACATACTACATCTTAGTAAAAAAAATATTTATCTAGAGATGGATTCTTCCCTTTTTTCGACCTGCATCCACAGTCTATTTGGGTACTAATCAGTGACATAAATAGGATGTAAGATAAACATAGAAATCCACCACTGATGGTGTTTTTCACTATATAGTCCATGAATATATAAGAAGATTTGTGAAAAATAATGAATAAGGATGGTAAATAAATAAACCATTTGGTCTAGGTTCGTCATGGTATTCCCATCTGATGCTATCTACTTCATCCAAGCTAGAATGTATTCGATGAAATGAAATAATAATACAATTTTTGTATATATCTATGTATAATAAATACTGGGACTGTGGTATATAGCTGAGACATCTATAAAAATTATCAATTGATTTTACTATGAGGTTTCACAACATGTATGACTTAATAGTTAAGTATAAGTTTAAAGGGGTGTACCCTAGACATGTGACCCTATGGTGTTCTATCTGAGCCCTAGAAACATTTTATATGTGTCTTTAATGATAGGAATAATTGGATCCATATTATTACAAGTCATCATGTGCATGGGTCTTCTTTACACACCAAATATAAGGATTACAATCACAATATCAAACATCCTATCTAAGGAGAAGGAATTTCATGTCCACCAATACATAACTCTGCGAGGAAACACCATGTATTACCTATTATCCGAGTATATGGATCATCATTCCAAAAACTATAGACCAAATATAAGTGTGTGAGTGGAGATTCATGTCTAACTCTTTCCCAATAAATAATGGTGGATTTCATCTCCTGTAATAATGATCTGTTATCCCAAATCAGAACCATATTCACTGTCACTATTTATAATTAAACAAGGGTTGAGGGACATGGTCATACCAGTACACTTCAATTTATCTCACTTATCCATTTATGTTATAAGGTATAATCCTAACACACAATAAAAGATTATTCAACTACATAACTATGAATAAGGGCCTAGCATAGTGTCATACAATTTCATCTAATTCAATTTAAATGTATCGTTTACAATGGATAATTTAAAATGAATAAGAAGGATGTTTAAATACTCATTATGGCATAGTGTTCATAAACATTTTAAAAAGTCACACACATAGTGGTGGATTGTGTTGAGGGATCCAGCCATCAAAAACCCCAAGAATATATGTAAATCATTTACCACATCCCATTTCATTCAAATAACATAAAACATATCTTTTTTTTCATTTAGTTATGGTCATAATAGAAACACTCCATAAGATGTGTTTCCCATCTTGGTTGACATCCTCCAACTATAAGGCTAGGTCTCAAGAACTACTATCATTAGGCATTAACATTTTATTTAACCATTCCACAGTTAAGAAGTGTTGAATATAATGTCTGATGCATAAAATGATGTCACATAATATAAACCCAAAAAATATTAGGGAAAAGAGATATACCACATACCATATAAGGGGAGTATAATCCTCATATAGTATTAGCATCAAATCTGGGATAGAATGGTATAAATTAGTTGAATAGAAAAATTAATAGAAAATAGGGAATATTATCTAGAAATAATTTAGAATTCCATATAGAGAAAGATAAAAATAATGGATGTAAGAGTTTTTAAGAGCTTACCAAGAGTGATCCAAGAAGATGAATGCTGGTCATTTATGATTCCGAATAAATGATATATCACAAATAATTAGAGGAGGGGAAATATAGATTCACATGGGGGGCAGTGTGTTTTAAGAAAATGAAGGGGAGAATAAGGGATAAAGACCCAGTGGAGAAAAAGGTAATTTTCTAGATTTTTAATGAGTGAACAGTTCAACTACTCAGTAGGGAAAACTGTAAGCCAACCATAAACCATCATTATACTTATAGAACAACCCCTTACATAGATATATTCATGGTTTGTAAAACTGTGAACAACCTATGCCGAATTACTATCACAATCCATAACCCCCTTACATGGTTAGGTGTGTGATTTGATAAACCACACACTAACTTAATGTTTTAGATCTACAACAAGTCTTCACCCTTTCACAGGGTCATGTGATCTCCCTTGCATATTTTACCAATCCATGCACCACCTTAGATGGGTCCCATAGTTGGGCCTCAGGGGCACTACCATTCATGGTACAAATGTATGACACAGTCCTCTACTACTAATATCATTACTTCAGTATTTGAACAAGACCCAGATGCTCTTGAAACCTTCCTTAAACTCATAAACAGTTTTATTAGAGTAATGAATAGGTTTAAACTGAAATGTAAATTATATGAACCTCTATGAAAAAATAAGTCATTATAGAAGGCATTTGATGCATTATATTTTGATTTTTTTGCCAAGGTACATAATATCAGTTTTGGTCTAAATGTGATGAATTATTTTATTTTTTTAGAATCCTACATCTCAAAATACATGGATTGTTTTTCTTAACATTCTTAACCCTACTCCATTGATGTGTTTGAATGACCTATTCACTTTATTTTATATAATCATATCTATTCCTTTTGATCGTGTAAATGATATTGTTATATACTTGGAACCATTAATAAAAGAGTTGAAATTTCATTGAGATCTGGGTGTGTGCGCATATGTTTCATCCATGAAATATATATTTGAGATGCGTGTGAAACTTAAGTGGATGTTAAATTATTTACCAAATAATGTGATGATGTCTATTGTGAGAACAAATGGAAAACAATAATGCTTTATTTATATGAAGAATACCCAATCTACAAGACTTAAATATTATCATAGTTTCAGTTTCATTCGAGAATATATGATTCATTCTAATAAACCATGCATACATGAATAATATTTAAAGGTTTGAAATTTTTTTTGGGACCAATAATCCACCTCAACATATTTTTAAAATTATTGTGCTTAATGAACTACAAGATGTTAGTATTACATTAGAGAAATGTCATATAAAATCTATAAAGAGAAATATTTTTTATACTGAATCCAATTTTAAATTTAAAAATATAATTAATCTATTTTTTCACTAATGGTCATGAAATTTTATATGCCATTATTTATATGTAATTCACAATGAAAAAAATGTGAAATGCTAGTTTCAATTCATCAAAATTTAATGATGAATAGAAAATATGGCTTCTAATCTCAATGTGACATGGTGGATAGGGTTATTATACCAAGACTATATCCTCTTTGTATCAGTGAGAATAAATGGGATGTTCTCTATATTTATTATGTGATTAATCATTTAGAGAAAAAAAATTTCTATAAGTATTAGATACCATCATGGGTTTCTATGTCTATTTAAGAAATATATATATAAATGATTCAAAAGAAAATAATTAAAATTGAAATCCTTAAAACCCATCATAATAACAAATTTCTTTATGAATAGATTCTAATATCCAACAATCATTTAATATCAAAAAATGTAAGGGTCAATGTTATTTTTATGCCATTTTATGGAGACCATATGTTAAAATATTTTCCATGTTTTTCTTGATAAAAATATAGGATGATTCACCCTTAATTTTTTGTTAGTTAGAGAAATGTTTTCCTCCATCTTCTTTCACTTACATGTTGAATCTAATGACCCATATTCATATTGAAATTCTTATCAGGGGACCAATTCCTTTTATGGGATATATCCAATAGATACAAATATGTATATAGTTAAGTAATATGTTTTAAACAGGAAAATTCCAAAATGATAACTTATGAAATGTAATCTAGATCAATAAGGTGTGGATTTTAGTTCTATTTATTTGGATTTTATGAGAACGAGACCTAACTAGTGAATGAGAAATAAATATGATGAGTAAGAGAAAATTTATCCAACTATTCCATATCTTCCTCAGGAATGGGGAATTACTATGTCATGTACATTAGTTATATTAATCCTTGATGGGATGGATACGGCACATCACCCAAAATTGTTTGAATGTGATTTTTTATGACTACATCAGGTAATTAGTTTGTAAATGTATATGTTTTATCATACTACCTAGTTTCACATATTTCTAATTTTTTTTAAATTTTGTAGTGAACATTAACAAATTATAACTAGAAGTAATTATTTTTTACCTTTGTGAAGGACAAAAACATTTCATAGAAAAAAATTTACCAATGATTGAAATCTAAGGCAATCCATTTCTTTAATAAAGAAAAAATATATTCATATAAATTTTATATTCCCATATAATTCATGTATTGAGTTTATACATTGAATCTATCTCTCAAGAATTAAGAGTACTTTATTTTGGTCATAATTATATAGTTCATGAATGAAAATGACTGGTAATTAATGGGTACTGATTTTTTATAATTGGCCAAGAAAATAAAATAAAAACCGAACAATATGGTTCTATGTTGACTGAAATAATAGACTATTATTTCAATTTATCAGATAGTTGGAATTTATATAAAAATATATCATATTATGGGGTTGTTGAGAAATACTAATATTTTATTATTATCCCCATGGTCAATTCACAATAATGAAATGAGAGTGTTTTGATTCAATGTTGTGACATGTAATATTTATGGATGACTCTGGATTTAGATTTATTTACGTTACTCACATATTAGATACTGATGATCCATATATTTTGGCATCGATGGATAAATAAGCGATTTATGTAAATTAGGATCTAGGAATCGAAATCAGTGCCATTATTGAAGTAATACCACGAAATATTATTTATAATAGAGGGGATGCAATAATAGAAATCTTTAACTATATTGATCTTGATGAAAATATTATGTATGATGAATCAAATAATATAATATTCAGAGTTGACTGTGAACCTGAAGTACTATTCAATAATATATAGTAGCAAACAAACGTGTTGCAAGTGACTTTGGTTTAGCTCGACATGGGTCTTCCGGGTTGGTACTATTGTAATCTATTTATTTTTGTTTCATTTTGGATTGTTCTGTTTGGTTTAGTTTTTTTTGTTTTTATTTCATCGACATAGAATTATTTCATTTCAAAAAAAATTCATACAAATAATGACATTGAACTGCTAATTTGAATCAAAAAAGTTCTTACAAAACCTTATTCATGGATATCTAGGTGAAAAAATAATTAAATAAAGTTTAAATATATTTAAAAATTCACTAAATAAAACCCAAATAGAATTCATGGAGAACTAATCATAAAATTAAAAATTATTAAAAATATTTTTTTAATAAAAATTGCTTTTATATTTTTTGTTAAAAAATATGGATCAAATTGGATTTAAAAAAATAAAAATATGATAATAAATTTTTTTAAAAAAATTTAAAAATGGGTTTAAGTGAATTTATAAGAACTGCTGTAAAACAATTTTTTTTAAATAGTTTTCAAACTGGTTTTAAAAATTCTTCTCTGAATCATTTTTCAAAAACTAGATTAAAAAATGATGTAAGATAGTTGTTTTAATTAGATTGAATGGAATGAATTTCATTCCTATTAGTTTTTATAAAAATATTAATTGAAATTTATATTATTTATGACCTATTTAAATTCTAATTTGTTTACATTGGTTAAGATATATCACGTATTTTTCATTCTCTGGGTGTATCTTAATTATTTTATTCCCCCTGTATACCTTATTTTTTGTTTTTATAGAATTTAAATTCTAAAAAAGTACATTTTATTCCTTTGTGAAATATTAATTATATTGAAGAAGTTTACATGAAGATATTATTTGAAAAGATTACAAGAATTCGAGAGAAAAGGCTGCCTTCCCTGGTTCCCTTAGTATATTTAATAATTATAATATTTAGAAACTAAAATACGTTAAATTTCATTTTATTATTCATTACGAATTTTTTTTAGAGAAATTCATATAGGACGTAATTTATATATAGTCAGACAATTGATAGGGTTTAACAACCAATCCAATATAGTGTGGGATACTAGAGGTATTCCGATCACCCGTCATACCTATTCAAACCTAGAACATCTAGAAAATATCCCATCTACCACACTTTGTCCTCCTCCTCCACTTGAGGCTCTTGTGATGTTCCTGACCATTCCTTTATCATCATTTAAATCAATATCTACATCATCTATACCATTTTCATGTCCTGTGATGGTTCTTCCTGCCTTTTAACTATTTCCTACCACTTCTATGCCACCCCCATTTACATCTCATATCCATCATGGATTTGATGATCGTGCTCCTTCAATATATACTATATGGATTTTAGATGACTCATAGAATTAATTTGAGAATGGGAATACTTCATAGGCAACTAAACTGAAGCAACCCATTGATCCATCAAAGACTCATTATTATCCTGGATTAGGTATAAGTTTCCATGTTCATTAAATTTTATCACAATAATTTTTTTAGTTGTAATGTGATTTAACATTATTATTTTTAATTTTCCTTTTTCGAAAGTATATTCTAATTGGTGGTGTGGGTGAACTAGTATTCATGAGGTCTAAAACCATCAAATGAAAATCATGGTATATTAAAATTAATATAACCAAATGATTGGTAAAAATTTCAAACAGTGTAGAAGATTCATGGAAACATTAGCCATGTATTGTGACATCATTTCGGTTCAACCACTCACATGGAGGAATGTAAATAAAAAAAGTAGAATTCATGGGTTGAGATATGGGTAAGAAATTTTTTTAAATTAAAATATATATATTATTATTTTATTTATAATAATTAATACCCTTCTCATAGATTCAATTTGATATTCCTGATGGTGAAGTTATAAAGGAGACAAATTTGATGGAATTGGGGGAACTATGGTGATTATAAAAACATGAGTTATATATTGGATGGTGAAGTAGACATAGAACTAGGTTTGTGGTTATACCAATCGTCAATGATCGTCTATTTTCAAAATACTAGTAAATGATCACTTATAAGAAGACAAGTTAATTTAAGGTATTATTCAAATGTAATGGTTTTTGATTGAAAATTAAATTATTATGATTTTATTTAAATTTTTTGAGGATTCATAGATAAAACATGGGATTTTATAAAGTACATGAACACTTTGTGTCGCACTACTATGAAAGAGCATGAGAGTGACTAGGTATATTTTATAACCAGATGAGTTTATTTTGAAATAACACAACTGAATCAATCCAAATAAAACCTATCACAATAGAAATTACTAGACCTGAATTAAATAAAATAGATACAATACTGCAATTAATTTTGTTAATAATATAATTAGTTTAGTTTAGATTAATTTAATTTTGTTATTGGGTTATATTTTCTCTATTCAATTAATTATTTTCCAAGTCTAATCAATTTTATTTATTATTATTAACATTAATTTAGGTTAGGTTGGTTTTTTATGTTTTATATAATCTCGTCCCAATTAAAAAATAAACCTTATATAATTAATATTGAACCAATCCAGTTAATGAAACCCACTCTAAAATGAAATGGACATAACCAAACCCAACATATTTAAAAATTATTGAACCAAACTAAATAAAACAAAATCACATAAAATTCACCGAATGTGATTGATGGAAAGGAAGAAAATATTAATTAAATAGATCTAAAAAATACTAAAGTAGATGAAACTAGATGTAAAATAGCTAATTAAAATGAAATATGACTATATAAATCAAACCCAATTAAGATCAAACTAAATAACATTTAATAAAATAAATAAAATCAAATTAATGGATGTGAAACTAGAAAACCCATACAAAATTGATCAAAAAAATAACGAGTTTAATTAATATGAGACAAAACATCATCGCAAGACATATATTGAACCAAATTCAACTAGACAAACAAAAAAACCAAATACAATGAATAGTAACTTCTATTAACTTATTTGAGTACTACTAAAAGAAAAAATAAATAAATACATCCTAACATAATCCCAAAAAGATGAACTAGACCCAATTTAATAGAATATAGTCTAATTTCATAGAAATTTAATGAATAAAATTATATCCAATGGTTTTAAGCATAACTAATATAATTATATTATAAAAAAATAAAAAATAACACAAAATCTATCATTGGTAAACCAAACAATCTAGATCTGATATGAGATGGTCTGAATGAATATGAATCATAGAAAAATGTCATGAATGGAACTAAAAAAATAAAATATAATGGAACCAAACTAAACCACAATGAAGTCACACAAAAATGAAATATTAGCATTGAATTGGTCCAAAAATATTGAAACCATCAAATAGAAAGGTTTCCACAAATTTCAAAATTTACAATTATAAATTGTATGTATTTATTACAAATTATTTTGTATTCATCTTTTAGAAAATGAATACTTGTGAGATCATTTGAGGTTTCAACCGAACAGTTAAATGGGTATTCACCAAAAACCCCAATTTTAACACCATAAAAATTCCTCTAAAATATAATTATTTTATAATTTAAAAAAACTAACATTTCCATACAACCTTATATAAAATCCAAGTAATTGGACGAGTTTCTCCAAAATTATTAAATATGATGTGTGAAATTTCAAAACCTAGATGCTCATTCGAAAAAAAAACATTATAAAATTTTTAAATTTGACAATCCTCTTTTTAACAAAAATTCATCTAGACAAAATCCAATTTCAATCAAATCACATTTTTCCAAAATATATTAAAATGGAGTAAACATACCCTAATAGGCCTAAAATTATAGAACTGAAATAAAATTAAATTGAATCAAAATAAATAAACATGAAACATAATTGGACTAAATTGAAACAAAAAGTAATAAAACAATCTAAATAATGCTCTATAAAATTTAACTACACAAAATGGAACAAAATATAATGAAAAAAATAACTAAAATTATATTGAACCCAACCCGATCAAATTTAATAAATGTTTCCAAATAGTATTTGAACTAAATAATATAATATAACCAAAAATTGAACTAAACCAAAATGAAACAATCCAAATTGATCTGAACTGGAGATGCCTAAAATAAACTAAAATAAATTAGACCAAATTAAACCAAAATGATATTTTTTAATCATAAGTAATCCAAATAATGATGAATTGGTTATAAAGTAGTAAAAATATCCTAAAAATTATTAATCAAATAGAACTCACCCATCCAACTTGGAGTAATACAAAATGAACATAAATTATTAAAAATAAATTAACTAGAACCAATCCAACTGTATGTATTAATCAAATAAAAAATAATATGAATATACCTTAACCAAAATAATCTATGTTTGTTAATTATGTTTTGAATGAATATTATTTTATCTAAGAGAGAAAATATGAGTCATTTAGATAATATTTAGTTTGATTTATTTTGGTTTTTATCAGTTAAATAATTTCTAGAATGAGTAATTTTTTTCTAGAAACACAATATAATTGAATACGTTTTTCTTTCATTAAATATTAGTTGAAGCAGGAAGTATTGAACATCAAACATTGTCTGCCATGGGTGAAATTTTTTTCTCTATTTGGAATAATAAATACGGGGGTTTTATAAATTAATTGACATAATAAAACAATTAAGTATTATTATGGATCATTTAAAATTTGTATCATACTTCATAATTATATGACTTATTTATATTTCCAATAACATTATTTGGAGGCCCTTCGTGAGAAAGGAGATGAAAACTTTAAAAGAAATGATCATTTGAGATACATATTAGCTGATGATCAGCATGCGAGAGTCAAATGTTATCCCATGAAGGGAATCACCCCCATTAGGTACTGACAAAAATTTGGAGCATTAAATATATTTTGTATCAATAAATTAAAAGAGGTTTATGAAAAATAATCTAGGATAAAAATAACCATGTTAGAATATTAAAGAGGTAAAATTATCACTAGGATCCTTTTGAAAGCTATGAAAACTCTATTTCCATCACTTCCATCACAGGATGATGAAATTTTGATAGATACATGTCAACAATGCACTCCATATATGATACACATCGTAATTTAAATTACGTCCCTAACGAAAGTTAAGATGACGACGTTGCTAGTGATGATGATTATAATAAAGACAGTGATGCTAGTGAGGATTTTTGTGATTTTAGTGATGAACATGACAGTAGTGGTGGTGATTAGGCATATATTAATCCCTTCTATTTGTAGATGGATATTTATGAGTCAATTTTATAGATGGTGTTTGATGACTTAAAATTATTGTATATATGTGTTATAATTTTTTTCTATATGTCATCTATTTGAAAAATATAAAATATAGGGTATATGTTTTTTTTAAATGATTATTGTGACTAGTTAAATAAATAATTTTATTAGTAGGTAGGTATAATGAAATTAATAATTAATAATAAGTAAGAAATTAATATTAAAACATTTATATGTATAAAAAATTAATTATCTAATAATAAATAACTAAATAAATACCAAATTTATAATTAAGAGTTAATTTAGACTTCAAATAATTATGAACTAATAAATATAAATATATAATAATTAATAATAAACACATAATAAATAATTATAATTATAAATTATAAATAATAAATTATTATATAAAATAAATAAATATTATTAATAATAAATTTTATTTGATTATTTAATACTGATTATTTAATAGGATAAATTTATCTATGATTTTATTAAAACCCGTAGGTAAAAATTAAATAAATAAATTTTCAAAAAATAACAAATTTACTAATGGTTTTTATAAACAACTACCTTACACTTTAAGGATCCCATTAATTCCCAAAATAATGACGGGGATACATCCAAACAATCAAATACTCAATAGAACAATGCCTGTGATGACTTAACAAAGGTGTGGGATGAGAAAATAGAGGATCATGATTTGGGCTTGGATTCACAAAACTTGTGGCAAGCCCCAAAATGGAAGAGGTGTACACCCTTTAGTATGAGGAAACCCTTTGAATGTGGTAAATAGACAAAAATAATAATTTTTTTTCATAACCAATAGGGTGGGACTGCGTTGTTGATTTCATTGTCATTGTCCTAGACAGTTTTTGTGTATGGAAAATGTGTAACACCATCTTAATTCCAACCCGATATATCTTGTGTGTGTATTTTTTATTAATAAATTTTCTGTGGCCATGGGTTTGGATCCATAAATCACTGGTGCATACAGTTTCTAATTCTTATTATTAGGTTAGAAAATACCAAACATCCATCCTATGGTTGTAGTTACTGGGCTCTTTTAAATCTAGATTGAATTAAATTTCATTCGTTATGATGGTCATTTGATTAATTTTTGGGAGATATATGCTTTCAACACTTGATATATCTACATATATTCCACAACTCAAACAAGTTCTATGAATTACAGCATGAATGATAGGATTATTTATTATTTACTTGGTATTTTCTATTATCCTTGGAAAGCACCTCACTAAAAATCTCTCTGATGAATTCTTCTAATTCCACCTGATATTATAATGAATTTAATTGAGGCTATAATTGGAGATATGGGTGTTTTTTGATATAGGGGTACTTTTCAGACAAGTTGGGTTTTCATTGAATAATCGGTCTCATGTTTCATTGATTCTCATAGTACACTTGAGGTTGAGATTTGGGTTGTTATCTATGTTTTCAAATATGCATGATAATTCCAATGGAATGATCTAGAGATTAAAAATGATTCCATAGTTTTTTTCATGCTTTTTATGTATATCATGAAGTGGTCCATGGAAAATTTACGTGGCCTTGAAGATTTACATGGATCAGATTATAGGGATTTATATTTTTATCTCCAACACTTATAAGGAGGAGGACATGGTTGTGGATGTAGTCTAAAAAAACATTGTTGATGGATTCGATTATATTTGGTCTTTTTAAATTTAATGAAGATTATATGTGTTTACATTTATCAAATGAGATGAGGATATAAAAACCCACATTATCTACTCTTATTATGTTTTTTAAAAGGTTGGGGCCGAAGCCTCATTTATTATTTTAATCAAATTCTTCTTTCAAACTGGGTAGAGGGAGACCCATTATATATCCCAATGGCCCAAGGAAAAGTGGTATGAATATGAGGCCCGAAAGCCCATTTTTTTGGCCCAAAGAGACCTTTGATGAAAAGTACTACTACAGTACCCAGGCTTCTACATTATCACCATCGCTACAGTTCCTACTATAATGCCTCCACCGCTACAGTGCTACCACTCCTACAGTTCTGTGACTGCTACATTACTACTACAGTACCCTACTGTAGTGCTACTGAAATATCCCAAAAAAATTTCCTTTCTTGGATTCGATCTTGGGTCTTTTGGATGCAAATCATGAGGCTTTACCACTTGGGTACAGGCTAGTTGGCATTATCTAGTCTTATCCAGTAAAAGAACTCCTATTTTTCATTTATTCAATGATAATGGGTAATTTTTTTTATCTCTCATATTTCAAATTATAATCATTATTATTTAAATAATATTTATTATATATTTTTTAAAACATAAATTATAGATTGCATGTTTTTCATGTTTCCACGATTCAAGAGGTTATACTACTCCTTCTGTTAGATTTCTCCTTCAACGGGGTTTATCTTCATCACGTTGGGGGATTAGTCTTGATCTTATTTAATTGCCTCAACTAGTTAGTACCCCCACTGATATCCACATTGGAATGTCATCCCAAGCATTATCACAACCCCTCCGCCCCTTTCATGGTTTGGAGACACATCACATAGGGAGTTCATTTAGGATATGAACTAAAATGACATGAATCATATTATATGAATAAATGATATCATAATATTTGATATGAATGTAATTGATATCATAATTTTTGATCTACCCATATCATATAAGGTATATATATTCGTTCCGCATGGTATGGATGACTTACAATATGTGAAATCAGGTTCATGGGATTCTAGTTTATTTTCTAAATGGTTTACTTTGGTTTTGAATTATCAAGATTATTCATTGATGGATTCATGGACATGTTATAATCATTTGAAATTTCAAAATTCCTAAATCGACATCATTATGGGTAACACACATAGTTTGAAAGATGTTGGCAACCAACCCTCATCCTATATCATTGACTCTGGTGAGCTTATATAAAGGGATTAGATCTCTACCTATTTGGTGTGAAACACAGTCTAGCCTACATGAATATCTATTAGTTTATGGTTCTCCATTTTTATTCATAGATTATGGTACCATTCCAACTTCTTTAATTAATAGGATCCTCACATAGCATGTTAATATTGTTGTTAATAGTGTATATCTTATAGAGGTGAGAGTTCATATAATATCACATGGTGATCCTCATCATACATACTCCATCAAGTTCATGATACATGTGGTTGAATGTGATAGAGGCAGACCTATTAGTTTCAAGTTCTTTATTTCATGTTGATTCATTGTGGATAGACTAGGTAATCAATTATGTTTCTTCTAATATGATGAACATGAGATGATTCTACATAACCCATCAGTTGTATAAAATCTATAATCATCTTTAAAAAAGTGTTTATCTAAAAATTTTGAAAATAACATGTATATCATAAGGAGTTTGAGGTGTTATCACAATGTACAATATGACATGGAAAAATAATAGTCGCAAGACAACTCTTCCTGAATTTACTATATAGGATAACCAAACATTTCTTTTTGTTAATCATAGGGTAGGTCTATTTTGTTTATTAGTGTATGATACATATAAATATGTGTTTTTTTTGTTTTCTAAGATTTTATTTCAATATCAAATATCATATTTTAAATTCCATGTTATATAAAAATAGGCCACTATTTCGTGCCAATGATATAGTTGATATCCTAAAATTAAAAAAAACACCGAATGATAGTGCTTTTCATAGACATCAATTGAATCAAAATTTACAATTTATATCCCCATTATGAATCATAAATTATGATACATCATAAAATGTTAAAAAAATTTTTTTTATAAATTGTCTTATGTTTTATATTTTTTATAAAATAAATGTGTTAAAAAATACTCATAGAATTTATTATTTATAAATTAAATTTGAAATGTTCATATTGTTATCTCAAATTTGGAAAAAAATTGTTTGTTTGTTTAATACTTTCAAATATTCATATATATATATAAAATGTTAATATTATGTATGCATGATGTTATTTAAAAAAATTATTCTTATAAGATTTTCATTCATGGTATGATGACATGAGAGTTAGTTTTTCCAACATTGAATTATGTTTATTATAAACTTTTTAACTTGAATCTATTGGTGGAATATAATTTATACATATTAGGTATCAGAGTTATGATTAAATTGATATATCTCTTGAGTTAAGTATCCTTTGGTATAGGGACTTTGGTTCATAAGACTCACAGTCGTTAAGGCTCATTCAATGTCTTGAAAAGTGGGGGTTAATTAGTTACATCTCAAAGATTACTCATGTGATAATTGTTAATGTCTTATAACTATAAACCTTTATATGAATGATTCCATGTAACTTTTTTCATGAGATTTAATTTCATATAAAACCCCTCCAATAATAAGTATGAGATTACTTCCAAAGAAAAAACATGTCAAAACATTGATCATTCAACAGGGTAGGTCATTATAATGTTCAGTTTCCATGTATTATCTAATGTAAGACATGTTTAGTATTGGTGAACGTAATATAATTAGGTTTGAATATTCTACTATAATATTTGGGTTTTACATTGAATAAGATACCATAATAGGATTTGGACATTTGCAGAATATAATTAAGTATATTTACATATGATGGACTTAGAAAAATAGTTGGTGACTCAAATATTTAAGATTCATACCTGATATGATTCTCATGATTACATACCTAAATTTTTTAGTTATTAGAGAAACAAAAAAGTGGCCACAAAATTTAGTGAAATATATATCTTATCACACTAATGGTAAAAATACATATGTTCATTATTTTAGTAATAGTATATTAATTAAATTTTCTTGATGAAAATATATAAACAAAGATACTAAACTATAATTATGTCATTTTTTAAGATTATGGAAATGCATCATGATTATCAATTCGAGATCTATTATAGGTATGAGCTATGAATTAATTTTACATTTCTATTTATGTTTGAGAAATAAAATCAATGTGTAGATTTTGAGAATTTGGATGATAACTTTATAGAAATAAATGTCTCTAACTCTGTCTCAAGGTGTTGGATAAATGGTGTTCATCACACATTTGTATTAATAACAACTTACTCCAGGATATAAGAAAACTTATAAATGATAGAGTAGGACTATGTTTTGGAAATTTTCCAATATTTGATATATTTGAGGTTGAATCTTATGATATATTTTTGACTAGTTTAATAGTTATAGGATTAGAAAACTATTATTATGTTCTTACCAATTTTTTTTGATTATTGTCTCTTATTTGGGGAAGATGGGATTTTAATTCAATATTAAGATCAATAATTTTTCTATATATATGAATGAATTTTCTATTGAAAAGGATTTATTGTAAATGGTTTATATATTTGGTAAATGGATAATTTTATTTGTAACTTTCAAGAAAAGAAGGTTAAGGTTGATTATAACCCCACATTCCGCTGATTTTTAACCTTAATCATATTAATGATAAACACATTTATAGACTCTAGGGATATTGATTGTTGGAATCCCGTGATTTTGAGTTTTTTGATAAATTTGATTCTTTATTATTATGTAAAATTGACACTACACCTTTAAGTATAAAATTCAAAAGGGTTAAAAGACTCTTGGATCTTATATGTGGTGATGAATGTGGACTAATGAGTACTCCATAATGTAGTGGTTTTAGGTACTTCATAACCATTACTGATGACTCTATATTATAGGATTATGTTTTTATAATGATATTTATGTTTGAAGCATTTGAATAGTTCAAAGAGTTTTAGAATAAAGTACACAATCAACTAGGAAAAAGTATTACGAATCTTCTAGTAGATTAGGGTGGTGCATACCTAATCTATTAATTGACTGCTCATATTAGAGATTGTTGAATTATTTAAAAAATCACTCCTCCTAGATCAAAATAATATAATGGTGTGTATTGGAGGATAAATTTTCCCATATTATACATTTTTCGATCAATGATGATTCAATGTGCCTTTCAATTTCATTTTGGGGATATGTTCTTGTAACTATTAACTTCCCAGTTAACCAAATTCCATTTAATGTAGTCATAATGAAACCATGTTATATATTTACTAAGAAACATATAAATTTTAATTTTATAAGGATTTGAGGTTGTGAGTCAAATTCACAGAGTCTGAATTATGTAAAACATAACCCCAAATTAGGGAAGGGTTTGTTTGCTGGTTATAGAAAAGAAACTATATGATATTTCTTGTATAGTTATACTAATCATATATTATTTCCCCCAAAAATGGTATATCCAATGATAAGGAATATATTAGTCAAGGACATAGTGGGATGAACATTTAACTTGGATATGATAAGGGATAATAAAAAATATTTTTTTTGAAATGCAAGTTGAGGCAATTACATAAAGAGTTATAAAGGAAAAACAACTCAGGTTATCAAATAACCTCAATGGTCTTGTAGGATTCATTATGAGCATGAGATATATTTATTTATTATGGTAAATAATGATGAGGTAATGTTCATTAATAATGAACATAATGACTTCCAAGAGTCCATTTACTATTTTTAATCCATCAATTGATTAAATATCATGAAATCTAAAATGGACTCCATATAGACTAACAATTTTTTGGATCCTTCTGGATTCACTCGAAGTGGTGAGACGTATCAGATTCATGAGGGTTTTCTATAACAAAACTCACAGAGATAGAGCTTTTTTACCTATAAATCTAATTTGGTGGTGAAATTATACAAAAACTATATATGGTATTTACTATGAAGATACCATTTCACCAATTTTCTTTGATAAATATAAAAAATCAGTAGGATTGTAAAATACTTCAAATAGATTCCAAACAAAATCCCTAATGGGAATTTAATAAAGGATATTTATATAATACAATATGAATGTTTTGATGTACTAAATGTGTTTTATAATGTTTTAAAGTTTAAATGATCCATTTATGGATTGAAGTATGATTCTCCATGTTATAACATCTGTTTTGATGATATAATAAAAGTGTGTGGTATTATAAAGTATACAAATGATTATTGTCTATCCAAGTATATTATTTAGAGTTTTTAGGTTTGTTTGATACTGTATATGGATCACATAATCCTAATAAAAAATGATGTCTCATCCTTACATTTTTTTAATGGAGTGTTGGAAAAAATCATCATGATGGTAGAAAATGGTGTAGAAGGCCACATTTGGGTATGAATATCTTTTGAGATAGATCATAGAGGTTTCTTAGATCGATTCAAAATAGGTGTATTGGTAATTTTTTTTAATTTTTAGCATAGAGAACCCTAATAAGGGGTATTTCACAATGTGGTATGGAAAAGATATTAGGAAGAGTCAAGATCATTCAATGGAGTTAAAAAGGGTGGGTATGATTACTTATTCATCATCCATAGGATCTGTCATGTAGGAAATTTTATATACTCAACTCGGTGTTTCTTATATTTTTATAACAATAAGTAGATACCAATAAAATCTTTGTGAGATCAATTGGATTATTTGTAAGAAAAAATTTATGTACTTAATAAGAAGTAAGGATATGTTCTTAACCATTGAAGGATAGAATGAGATAATTATAAGGGGTTATAATGATATTAGTTTCCAATATGATAATAGAGATATAAAATCCCAATATGAATTCATGTTTTTTCTAAACAATGGAGCTATAAAATGGAAGTGTAATAAAAAATCAATAATAGTGAACTTGACAATAGTAGAAGAATATATCACTAAATTAATGGTTTTGAAGCATGATATATAGATCAATAATTTTATCACTACACATTGGATAGTTCATAAAATTGAGGGAGAAATTTATCTTTCCCATGAAAGATGTAGTTATTACCCAGACCAAGGAACCGTCATCTCAATAAAGAACCAAAAAATACTTTGAAAATACCATGTCATTAAGGATATCTTTGAGTGGGGATATGTAAAGATCTATTGGATGGATATAGACTATAATGAGGAATATCCTTTAACAATCCCTTACTATTTTAGAAACAAATTGGGAATTTTGAATCTCTTGGTATTAGATGCATAAGAGATTATATTTAAAGGTTGTAAAATGTATCATGATTTTATAATAATGAAAATAATCATTTATCATTCATTAATGTCAGATGTATTTATATTATATGAATATTGGAATGGTAATATCTCTTTAATGTACTGCATTTTGTTATCCCTGATCGAGGATCACCATAATTTTTATGGGTTGTGATGATATTTTAAGATTAATGTAATTATAATCTTATATATGATACAAATATTTGTATATAATATGATTATTAGTCTCATGAGTTAATAATTAGAGACTAATTATTTATGTTGAACTTATTTAGTATGTCAAATTGAATTTCATACAACCGTCAATATAATTAGGGATGTATTATTAATATGAATCTACATTAACTGATTTAATATATATATATAAAATGATAGTATTCATACATCGATTCCATTAATATGCAATCCTTGAGGAATCGCTAATTAGGGGGTTTTGGGTGTGTTTCTAATCATTTAATTGGTTGGATCTCAGCCAAGATTGGATTTATCCAACCGTATGATGAGAAAGACATCTGGGCCCTTGATTGAATTTGATAGAGAAACTGTATGACCATGCTTAGTTGAGTGAAAAGTGATTTTCTTAGCTACTCAAATGATTCACATCTGATTTATTCATTAATTTGTTTTGTTCATTTTGGAAAATCATGAATATGTGTGATGTATTATTTTATATTGGCATGTTACATGTCAATAGGTCACTCAATGTCATGAAAAAATGGATAATATAAGTATATATGTGATGTATATGATATATATTACAACAGACATGTTCAAATAGAGATATGAGTGTGTTTGATCGACATCACATTGGACCCCTTAGTATCTTGAGTATCACTAAATGTTTTATAGAGGATGAAATTTTCTAACATCTCTGAATTAGAAAATTCATATTTGTTTAAAATGATACAATGGCTTGAAGGGTAACATATTTTAGCCTTGTAATAAGTATTAAATTCTAGATAAAGTGTTTCTTCCTAAATGAAGAGTTTTTGATAAATTCTATCTAAATGAGTTGGGATGGATTCAAAAAGTGTTATAGTGTTTTGAATAAAATAATTATTGGATTTTAGGGAAATAATATTACTAGATATGATCCTGAATAGAATTAATCATATATCTGATTCATTTAATGGAGTTAGATTCTTAAAAACTATATTTTATACATTTGATTACATGTATATTCAAATAAGTGAATATTAAAAATACATCTTATTAAAAATAGTTCATAATTATGCATGAATTTAATGTAATAATGGCCTAGGGTATCTATGGCATTGAAAAGGGAATAGAAGTTCAACACTATGATGAGAACCATAAAATAATAGGATGATAATCTTAAATTTTTTTCTATGTTTATATAAAATTATATGATAGGGAACATAGTATGTTGACCTTTAAGTGTGAGTACTCATTATTAGACAAGACTTTATCTCAGGAAGCTTGCACTTTGTAATATTTAATATGGGATATTATGATAACATACCAACTATAATGAAGTATTTAGGATTCTTTATCATCTAATATTCTTATTTTTGAGTGTATATAATGGTACTTAGCCATTATTATTATTAATAAATTTCATGGATCACACACATAAATTTAATGGCCTAGGGTATCTATGGCATTGAAAAGGGAATAGAAGTTCAACACTATGATGAGAACCATAAAATAATAGGATGATAATCTTAAATTTTTTTCTATGTTTATATAAAATTATATGATTGGGAACATAGTATGTTGACCTTTAAGTGTGAGTACTCATTATTAGACAAGACTTTATCTCAGGAAGCTTGCACATTGTAATATTTAATATGGGATATTATGATAACATACCAACTATAATGAAGTATTTAGGCTTTTTTATCATCTAATATTCTTATTTTTGAGTGTATATAATGGTACTTAGCCATTATTATTATTAATAAATTTCATGGATCACACACATAAATTTAATGGCCAAAATTGTGATTTCATATGTATATGTGGATTAGGGTTTTTTTGGGTGCATCACAAATGTCATGTTATTAATGAATAAATAAAAGAAGGAATTTTCCATTTGATATTTATGGAATTTGATATCTAAAACCATAGATTGAAATAAAGAAATTCCATTAAATTCCTTGTCCATGGTGCAACAATGCGTTAATTGCAGATAGTAAAATAATGACATATCGAGTATATAGGCTTCTGATATAGGTGTGTAAGATACTTGATGAGATATCATGGAAAAGGGATTATGTTACATTGTGATCACTAATATTTGTATGTAAATATTATGGAATTTACCTCTTTCTCCTGGGTTCCTTGAGATGTTTATAGAGAGTAATATTAGAGTTCAGGAAATCCATCCTAATTTCACAAGAAAGAATCCTATATGTTCACACACTGTATGTTTTTATGGATCAATTTAATTATATATGAATTTAATTAGCAGAATAAATAATATTTTTATGTATGTGGAATAATTTTATTCAATATTTATTGATCATATAAATTGAATAAATATTTATTCATGAGGTAATTGTTTAATTACACTAAAATATAAAATTTATTTATTCATTTATTTGACAAATGATAAAGAGGACTACTTGACTAATATTTTTTTTGGTGATAAACATTAATTTTCATACATCCAAAATAATATTTATTTTTACTCTAGTTACAGAACACCAAAATAAAATAATAATATTGTTATGATCTTATGAAATGAGGTCATCTAAAGGTCTAAAATATTATTTTTGGGATTTTGTGTAATTGAATAATTTTTAACAATAACCCTAACTATATAAATAAAAAACCAAGTATATTTTGAATAGATGATAAAAATTGATTAGTATTATGCACAATAAAATCTAGAGATTTTCTTCAAGACTGAAGAACTCTTTAGAGATCCTCCTTACTCCTCTATCATCTTGAGAATGTGATTTCAAGGATGATTATTTAAGCTTGAAGGAATTTCCACAGTGATAAAGACAACACTACAAGATGATCGATCCACCATGATAGCATCCACCAATCCATTTATTTTGTTCGGAGATCATAGGAATGAATTTGGATCATCACCAGAGTAGTTCTACCCTTGGATACTAGGAATGAAACAATGACTAAATGAAAAGGGCTTCAGATGATCAACATCTAAATCGAAAAAATATCTCAATACTCAGGTATTCTTTCTTCTACTCATTTATATTAATTATAAGTCTAACATGAAAATATCTTATTTTGGTTTTAGAGACATTATTTATCAATATTATTCAGAAAATTTTCATTAGTTTTGACATTTATGCCTTTTAAAATATGTGAATAATCCATAGAATCTTATATGTAATGATTTGCGATCAGACCTAATATGATAATTCACAATCCCCAAAACCAACTAATGGTATAATTGTGGTTACATTCAAATTTATAATGATTTATTTGTTTTTTTATCATTATAAATGTAAATTTTATATTTCATTTCATGTTATAATTCATTCTTGATCCATCATTTAAATAACTTATCCCACATATTCATTTCCTTCACACTTAACATCGAATGATTAATAATTTTCGAATATTAAATATAAATAACCTATCCAATGATTCCAATAATGCTATTTGAATAATACATAGTAACATGGTGTGTACTCTTTCTACACATTTTGTGCATCCTTCTCCATTTCCCTAGGACACACACATGGATTTCAGGTCAACATGTAATTAATACATTCCATGTACATTAAATGCAGTGCATGCAGACCAACCCTGGTGGACCACAACTTTTCTAGACTAACAACCATGTATAACATACACATTTCATATAGTCAAAATGATTTAATGGTAGAAAAAATTTGTTCCAAAAGAATAATTTTAACATACTATGTGTATTTAATACACAACACATATAAGATGGAGACCATTTGAATTGATGTACATTCCATATATCCTTTCTACACACAATTTACCTCATAAAGTTTAGTGGGAAGTACATGTTTAGTCCCTTGGCATTTACTGTAGATATCCGGAAAAGCTAAGTATACACCATATACCAATATTTGACACACTGTGTACATTATATATTTATATTGAAATATTAATTTTTATTAATTACTCCATTAAAACTCATTAGCCAAAGTTCAATTGGTCTTAAAATTAATAATACACATCGGTTTTTAGGAATTATATTATATGAAATTTTTAAATAATTTTGCGTAATATTTGAAACTATAATTTTAATGTCTCTACCCAGGTTCTAGAAAATGGTTCCCCAATCCTGTTCACCATGTGACCTCATGCACGTCTCCGCATATTCCAAAGGCTACCAAATAATAGTGAGGGTCCAATATCGATCATGAGGAGACTATACACACTTTATCAAAGTAGCACAATAACAAAAAGAAATTAAAAACAACCAAATGATATAAAGAAAACCATAATAATACCAATGTCACATGGTGACCAAAAGAAGAAATAAAATATCAAAAACTAAATGGTAGATATGTCTTGACAGTATGAGAATCCAAAAATAAATAAACACATTGTCAACTAACAAGCAGGTCCTAATACCAAATCATGTTCTCTCATCCATGATCCATCCCGAATCAGCTATCTAACAAATGTATCTTACCCTTAATGTATCCTACAACCAAGAAATCTATTCGGGTGTGGATTAGGCATCCCGAGTAGGGTTTGAGTATAACACATTTGGCCACCATCAACAACGTCTAAAATAATATCTAGTAAAATAGTGTATGCGGTTGTAAAAAAATAAATTAAATAAATAAGGTAAATTATTTACATTTATTAAATTAATCATTATTTAACCACAATCCCATGATTTCTCAACGAAACCCAAACTATAAATAGCTACTTAATCCCATCTCCATGTATTAACAATATCATAAAAATGATTTCAAAACTCATTAAAACACTTGTGATTCCATAATCCATTTCATTTCAATTACAAATATGGAAAATTAGAATCATACCCCAATTCCAATATCATCAACATAGAATATCAGGTCTAGAACCCCATGGGTATTTCGAGCATCAGTCCTGTAATAACCCGGTTCTTATTTTTGAGGTACGAGATTCTAATTTTTCCTTTTCCTTAAGTGTTTTGGAGAAAACATGGAAAATTGGGAAAAATCCTAAATTTTGGAACTACACGCCGTGTACTTTTTCCACACGCTGAGTACTTTTGGCCGTGTTGGGATGAGTACACGGGGCGTGTAGTGATTATGATACCCATATCATTTCATGGGTAATGATTTTATTATTTATGGTCTTGTGTCACATATATGTATGATTTCATTATATAAAGTGTGGGACATATATCTCCATATAATTCAATATGTAATGATTTAAATCTCATGAGATAGAAAGGGTTGTAATGTGGTTTTACTTGGTTCAGTAATATGGGGATGAAACGAGGGTTTAATCGGTTCAGTAATACATTGATGTAATGAGGGTTTACTCGGTTCAGTAAAACAAGGTCGGAACAAGAATTTACTCAGTTTTGTAATACAAGTATGGAATGAGGGATTACTCAGTTTAGTAATACATGGATGGAATAATGGTTTACACAGTTTAGTAATACATGTCTCTAATGGGGGTTCACCCCATTCAGTAACAGACTTTTTCCACTAAGATGGTACTAGAATTGATTCTTTATCCACTATGGAAAGGTGTATATGCTTATGTGTTTCCATAATTCCATGTCTTAATCATATTTTATGATTTCATAGATTATTTCCTTTACATATTTTTGATTCATGTATTATGAACTACCACACTTTATATGATGATTTATGTACATTATCTTTGATATGCATGGTATGATCTTATATTTTCATAGTCGCATTATCATACTCTTATTATCATGTTTTATCTAACATGTCTCCCTTGTTTACCCATACTGAGAACTTCATATCACCCCTTTTATGTTTCTTTTCCCCCATGTTTTGATTATATGAACTATATTTGATATGTCTAAGAAGGGTTCTAGTCAAGAATCACCTTGTGGGAGATAATGTAACTCACATATGTACCATTGTTTATGTTTCCATGATTCCAAAGGAACTATACCATCTATGGTCATTGGGAGTCTTTTTGTATAATATCTATGTATTCCACAAAAGTTATATAATTTCAATATTTGTAAAGTGTGGGTCTCTACAGATTGTATTAGAGAAAAGGTATATCTAACATTTAGAAACTAGAATGAGAAAACCTTAGTGTGATCCCAAGGTATATTTATATGTATATATCTAGGGATGTCTCTAAGGATAAGTATATGTATTAGTTAATGTTTAGAAAAATTTCCTAGAATTTCTGTAAAGGATAGAGTGAGTGGTTTCCTAGCAATACATCTTGATCTGGATACTATAAGTTGATGTGGCTTTGGGATAGATGGACCAAGGGGTAACAATTCTAACAAGATGTTACGTGCTTGAATTGGGGTAATATGGTACACAAAAGCAAGCCTTTTTAAACACATGGGTTGAAACTCCCAAGGGAAATGATTTGGAAATTAAAAAATTCTTAATGAACCGTAATAAAGGATTTATATATATGCTAGATATGAATAAGCTAGGATAAACTCAAGGTTCCATAGCTTATGGAATGGGTCATGATGTAGACATCCTATTAGTAATTCTTTTTAGGATTATGTGGGTTTTTACTATTATATGTAATGCTCACACTACACTTCTGGTTTTAGTTAATTGTGGGAACTAGAAGGAAAGTGATTATTGTTGAATGTGATGGAATATTTTATGATGAGCAATCAAGTGGGATGATCACTGGAGTAAAATATGTCGTGATCATGTCCAATCGGTTTTTACGAAACATGATTAACAATGATTACCTTAACCATCTCTTGAACTCTCTAATGAAAATAAGTAAGTATTTTACTAAGAGTTTGGGTAATGGAGAACACGGAGGAAAGAAGATTGGTTTTCCATTGTGTTAATAAAGGTTAATGAATCACCTAAGTGAATGTCTTAGAAGAACAAAAAAGTGTTATCACAGTGGAAAATAAGGACACAAAGAAAGTGACTGTAAAGGAAAATTAAGTGTTCATTTAATGAAATGGATGGGAATTTTGGCCTCCCTATGTCCTCATCAATGGTTATGTTTTTTAATTGTGTAGAAAATGGCCATTACACAAAACAATGTCTAAAGAAGAATGTTCTAGAGCAGAATCAGCAAGGTGGTGCAAGTAATGGATACATTGCTGATGAAGATGAGACTACTGATGAAATGTGAAAGTAAAGACGTATTATGTTAGAGTTTGAGGTAACATTTTTAATGGATTAAGGATGAAGTAATAAAGTTATTTAACTATTTGGTTTCCAAAATTATTAATGGTTAATTATGTATTGATTGTTCAGTTTATGGTTTTTATACATTTAAAGAAAATGTTGAATTGTCACAATGGACTATAATTTTTATCTCATGAATGTTAACATTTTTACTAAGGGAAGGCAACCCTTAAAATATTATTTATGTTAAGATAATGTTGTATGAATAAATATATGTGGGATTTGAATAAGTAAACTGGATAGTACTAATTACCTTGGAACTATTTAAGGACCTTTTTATTGGTGGTTTATGATACCACTAATGAAGCTTACAACATTTTTTGGTTTACTGATTAAACTCAATATACATTGAAGTAAGGAAGAATGCATGTTTTACAAAAGGATTTATGGTAATTCATGTTGTTACCATGTTTCAAGAGAATATATTATGATGTTACTCACATGCTTAGAACATGAAAACCAAGAGCTAATTTCTGTTATACTAGGGAATTAATGTAAACTCGATTTTCAGACACTATTTATACAGTTTTGGATTTTCATCATTATGAAGGGTTTTAAGGTTATACATTCATGAAAAGTTTAAGATAAACATTAGAGAAAGTATTTATTCATTGAGTTTGTGTTGAAAACATTGGTTAAAAGTGTAATCAGTTATTAAACTTATTTCAAGGATTTCCATCTTATATATTATATTAGTTTGGTTTTAAAAAATTGAAATCACGTATGTTGGGGGTAATAACCAATCATGTCCGACAAGGCCATGGGTCTTGAACCCATGACCGAAGAATGATTAGGGTTTCACACATAGCACTAGACTATGATATGTCCTTGTTAATGTTTATTTATTTGTAATGAATAATTATTTATGATGAACTATTGTGTTACTTTTTATTTTTATATATTAATTGATTTTGTTATACATTTTATTCTTTATTGGACTTAAGATCCATTGAAAGCATATTTTAGTTCTTTATTCATCAAAGATAATATATAGGCACTCATTATATGAGGTAAAAAATGTATTAGAATTTTTTCAAAGAATAACCCATGAAAGGAATTTTTGTTTATTGAAATTTATCATGAAATACTAAACATTATTTAAGTGATACAATAAAATTGTTTTCCTAGTACCTTAATTTTCCATGATGTGATGGCCCTTTAAATCATAATTTATTTATGAATTTGAGGGCTCAACATTTCCTTGATCATTCACTTGATTGGTATTGATGACCTCAATCACTTACTATAAATATTTATGCTTTTCCTCCATGTATAATATTCACTCCCAACCTTTGTTCTCCTATGTGGAAACACAATTATATATTACTTTGGGTAAATGTTATGGTTCAAAATTTCCCTTTTAAGGGATGTTTTAGTACAAATTTTTATGACGTGGGTTTCTATGAATTAAATAGTCATGTATTAAACCTTTTACCTACAAGATGAATTTCTAGGGGGGGAATTCATTTTAAGGGGGGTAGAATATAACACCCCACAATTTTGAGAATTGTAATTTTTGAATAAATTTAACATTTAAATATTTTTCATTTCACTTGAAACTAGAAATATTTCATTATATATATACATACATATATATTATACCAGAATGTAAAACATTTATTTCAAACACAAAATATATTTTTCTAGCGCTACATGAAATAAAAATTTGGCTTTCACTATAAGCCACACAAACTTGGCGTACGATGCACGCAACAGAAAGTTAGAGTATGATTCATGCAACACTGAGATTTAATGAAAAATATCTTTTTATTGTTTTAAATATTTAAATAAGATAAGTGTAACCTTTACATTAAATTAAGTAATAAATAGTTTTTAAATATTATTGTTTCAAATTAATAAAACTTTTTGATAATGAAAGATAATATTTTTGGTAATGTTCTTTTATGTTAAAAATATTATTTTCTTAGATGAATCACTTTTAATAATAAAATTAATTTTAAAAAAATTTAGAAATTGAATTTTTTAAAGAATAAATAAATTTTGAATTCATTTCTTTGAAAGTATCCTAGGGTGAATTTAAAGGATTTTTCTGAGAAACTTCATTTTTTGATGAATAGTGAAAAATAATGCTTTGTAGTTAAAAACTACATTTTGACCAATTAATTATTAATGATAAATAATATTATAAATGTGTTTAAGGTTAAATTAGATGAATATGAAATGTTATAGTACATTGAAATTGATTTGTATCAACTTCACTTTGAAACTAAATAGAAAATCTTAATAATCTTTTTAACTTTTTCCAACATTAAAACCCTGTTATTTAGTCCAGTCTGCGGGATAAGCACTATTTTAAATATTTATTCTCTTACGATTTTATTTTCAAAAATAAATAAAAAATAATTTTATTTAGTATAATTTTTATTATCTAACAATACCATTATAATTTTTTTTACAAAAGGATTAGTAAAAGAGATTAAAATTCATAATAGTGGTTAAGGCCTAGTTAAGCCTAATTAGGGACTAATCCATAGAATTAAGGACCCAAATGACTTATAAACTTTTCTAAAACCATTTTGATATACATATTTAGAACATAAAACTTATATTATTGAGTTTTTTTTTGTTTTTTAAGACTTTTTTAGGAAACAACATGTGCACACCTAATTTGATTCTAAACATTCTGTGTGAGTCCTTTTCCTTCCCTAAAAAAGGCCACCACCTCTACCCATTCCTCACACCTCTCCAACTTTTTATGTTGGGACAATATCTTCAAATATAGCCTAAAATAAATCCCCCCTTCTACCTTGAATCCTTCATTTTGGAAGAAACCATCTCAATGTAGCTTTTCAGCACAAACCAAAAGGAGTTACCCGATTAAGAGGTAATGTCTTCTCTCAAAATACTTTCGTTTATTTTCCTTTTCCACCGCTACAAAATATTTATTCCATTATGGTGTGACAAAACTAGTTTCCTCTATAACTAGGATGTTTTTATGAGGTGTTTCTGAGCTACACTTAAACACACCTCCATTTAATGGATGTTGAACATACTGTTTCTGTATACGACGAACTACTACCTCATAAAACGATGATTGTTCATTTCTCCTTTACCACCAATCACAGTGGAAATTATGATGGAAACTCTATTTATATATTTAATATATTTATTATTTATTTAGGAATAATTATTACTTTTACAACACAAATATTTTTACCTTCCATTTTTTATTAATACAATAATATTTTTTGAGGAAGTGTGGACTACCTCCCCCTCAAAGCAATTTGATTCGTTCACACACAACATAAAATGTATTAAGGATGGGTATAATGAACATATATGATGCATATGATATATTAATTATAATTTAATAATGATATATATATATATATTATTACATTCATATACATATGTAACATACATACACTATTTCAATATGATAATAAAAACAGAATATAGTGTTCATGCGTACGAACGACTTACCGTCTCCATAAAAGATGCATTCCATTTTTATGAAATTTTTCAATAAATTATTATAATATAAATATAATTTATATTCTTGATATTTTTATCATGTTATAAATTATTTAATCATGATATAATTATAAATACCAATTCTATAACAAATTAAGACACATGCAAAGAACAAAGTGAATGATTACTCGATGAAAAACTTTAACATAGGATCATTAATCAGAAGGTAATATATGGTCATAATAAAACCATATATGGTATTATTTATAATAATATTATTCTTTAATATATATATATATATTTGAAACTCATTTTTTTATACATAAAGCATGTACGAGTATGGAGAGAGTAAAGACACAAGGTATGGGGATTTCATCTCACTATTAATTTCTGTGAGATACAAGATATGTTCTCCACACATTAATTTTGTGTAGTGTATGTACTTACCATGATTTTATTCTATCTATATTGTAATTAAGTTAATGGGGATTCACATTCATATTTTATTATACTTATTTCATGGGGTTAATGTTACAAAAGTCACCAAATTGGTAAAAATGTTTTGTCTCAATTTTCCTTCTTGGAGAAATATTTTTTATAATGCACATAAACCCTTTTTTGGGGTGAATATGAATCCAATTTAAATTTAATATCACGAATCAAAATATTTTCATGATATTATACACATCATTTAATTTACTTTCCTTATAAGTAGAGAATAATACAAAGATACCAGGCTATATGATTTTATTGAGACAATCTCATTTCCTTACGAGATTTGTTTATCTTTATGCATCATTTGATGAAATATTATGATCTGTATCTCAAAAATATTCATTATTTTACTAATAGTATGCTATCTCATGATACATTCATGTATTGGTACTATTTTATACTATTTGGAACAAATATTGTTACGAAAGTGTTTTTAGGAATGCCCATCTTTACCCTTTCATCTGTAAGAAATCATGGTTTTCTAAAAAGATTTTCCAAGAATATTAAACCTTACCATATAATATATGAACGAAAATTGTATCATTTTTTTATTTTGCCAATATCATCAAGGGAATATTCTTGTGTTTTTTTTGAAAAAGGCACTTTTCTATCCTTTTTACCATGCAAAAGGAATGTTCTTTTGAACTTGTACAAAATGCACAAATTTACCCTTCGTAATTTCATCGAAGCTCCCATTATATTGTTAAAATAGTTAATCTTTAAGATAATATTTTTAAAAATTAATTTTCTAGGAAAATTGGTTTTATTATGGTTTCAAACTTCTTTTATGTTTTTTATGGAAAAAGGTCATGAAAATGTTTTCATTTATTATTTACAAGTTTTCAATGTTCATTCAAAGAAAAGGTTTTAAAACATTTTCATGATTCTTTATAAGTTTTAAAGAAAAATGACATTCAAAACTTTTTCAAGATTACAATATAAGTTTTCAATATTCCTTCAAAGAAATGGTTTTCAAAACGTTTTCAATACTTTTTATAAGTTTTCATGAAAAATTATTTTCAAAATGTTTTCAAGATTTCTTTATATGTTTTCAATGTATTTTCAATGAAATGGTTTCCAAAACTTTTTTAAGATTTCATTTAATGTTTTCAATGAAATAGGGTTTTAAACTTTTTTGTATCTTTTTTTAAATATTCTCAAGGAAAAATGTTTTCAAAATGAATTCATCTATTAGTTATATGATTTCACAGTAATTTTTAAGAAAATTACTTTAAAATGGTTTATGTATTAAAAAGCCTTTTCAGAAAAAAAATATTTTCCAAAAGAAATGTTTTTAAAGTATATTTCAAAGTTATTTTCCATAAAAGATGATGTATATTGATGTTACTCATGCCTTTCACCAAAATTATCAAAATTATACATTCATATACATTCTATGAATGAGTTGTGATTAATTTTGTGGTCTTTATGAAAACCATTTCTCCTTCATGGGTAATATGTTTATAAATCCCATTTATCATTCACATGTTATATGCTTTTGAAACCAGCTTCTTTTCATAGGTTATCTTTATGATTAAATTATTATGAAACCTATATCTTTCCACAGGTTTTGATATGTTTACATGTTTATGATACCCATATAATCTCCTGGGTAATGATATGATTATTTATGATCTAGTGGATCATGTATGTATGATTTCATTATGTAATGGGTGGGACCTATATCTCCATACAATACATTAGGTAAAGATTTATGTCTCATGAGGTAGAAAGGGATGGAATTAGGGTATACTCGATTCAGTAATATAGGGGGGGAAGGAGGGTTTACATAGTCCATTAATACATGGCTGCAATGAGGGTTTTCTCAGTTCAGTAATATAGGGATAGAACAAGGGTTTACATAGTTTGGTAATACAAAGCTGTAAATAAGGTTTACTCGGTTCGGTAATAGAGGGATGGAATTAGGGTTTACTTAGTTTAGTAATTTACTTCTAGAATGGGTGTTCAGCTGATTCATTAATGGACTTTTTCCACAAATATGGTCTTGAAATTTTTGAATTGGCTACTATGGAAATAAGTATATGCTTAAGTGTTGCCCCAATTCCATGTCTTACTTCTATATTATGATTTCATAGATTATTTCCTTTACAAACTTTTGATTCATTATTTATGAACTTATAAGATTTATTCCATGATTCATGTACATGATATTTGATATGAAGAGTATGATCTTAAATTTTCATGATCACATTCTCACACCCTTGTGATCATTTTAATGCTTACATGTCTCCCTTGTTTACCCTTATTGAGAACTTTAGGTCACCACATTTATGTTCGCCTTCCCCTCTGTTATGATGATATGTACTTTATTTTTTATGTCTAATAATGGTTAGAGTCAAGAATAACCTCATGGGAGGTGATGTATATCACATATGTAGCAGTGTTTATGTTCCCATATTTCCAAAGACACTATACCAACGAAGATCTTTGGGTGTATTTCTGTATAATATTTATGTATTCTGTGAAATTTATGTAATTTCAATGTTTTTAAAGCGATGGTCACTACATGATGTATCATGGAGGCCTATTTTTATGATACCCAAGTAAGGGTTTTTGTATTGGGGAGTCCACTTAATGGATCAAGGATATGCAATCCTAAATTTAGAAATGATTTTCCGATCGAAATACCTCTAAAATACTGCCTAATACCTCTCTTGGGATATGATATCGGGCATATGGATCCCTTCCACTATATTTTTCATACAAATATACATTTTGAGTTCAACAGTGAGGGTTGTTGAGAATTAATATAATAGTGGGAGACTAAAAAAAAATTATTATTATTATTATGTATCACATAAATTTTAATCAAGTGAAGTACTAATAATATTCTCTTTTATTGTTCAATAATGACAAGTTTTTCAACCACATTATCACTGAAATAAATTTTATAGAAATACTATATCCGGTATTTATGTATATTATATTAATTATTAAAAATACAATGAGTAGTGTTGCTCCATGAAAGGAAGTATTACAATATAGAATCCTCAAGGTCCAATCTGCTTAAAAAGGGTACGATTAATGGGGAGTTCCTGGTGTATGATAAAAACCAATGTGGGGAATTTTATGTGAAGGGTTTAATTAATAGGTTTAGGTTCAAAAAAGTCATGGATTATTAGAGCATGATCCATCATATTTGTGGTCCTTATTATTAGATAAAAAGATAATAATGGTTTGAGATATCAAAGGAACTCTTTTAGATAAATTTTAGATATTCTTCCCCTATTTATCCCCACGTAGTCAATCTCACAGGCAACACTACGTTCATAAATGTTCTAGGGATTAATATTCCTAAAACAATTCAACCAATCACATTCCTTCATCTCAATCTAAAATATTCTCCATAATTGTTGTTAATTTCAATATGAACAATGTTGAGAAGTATCTCATAGATACTCTCACTCTACATCACCATGTTAATAACGATATGATTCATGAAAATACTTTTATCCATACGTTAAAAAAATTTAAAGGCCATCATAATAGTTCTACATATAAAGATTCATTTATATTCCCTTCCAAAAAAAGAAGGATCAAAGGAAAATCATGGGAATAGAATCAAGTTCCAATGGAATAAAAAATACACACAAATAAATAATAAAAAGGAATCTTCAGGTGTATTCATTCTCATGTGGTATTTATCTATCTCTACATATTGGATATTAGATATAGAATGTCATTCTCACATATTTATTAAAATATAGGAACCATGTATATTCTAGTATAATACCCAAGGGGAGTTAGATCTAAAATCATCCAACGGAGCAATACTTATTGTTGTGGCTATTGGGGACTACAACCTCACATTAACGATGAGAACGATCTTGGTTTTAAAAAATGTTATGATATAACTTTAATCACTAAAAACATTATATTATTATTAAAACTAGATAAATATAAATTTATTTTCAAATTTGGGAATACATATTGCTTATTTTATAAAGAATCATTTTATTAAGGTATCAAGTAATAAAATAATGGTCTTTACTTTTGGGATTACAAAAAACAAGTAATATATTTTGATAACAAAGATCGAATAACAGATTCATACTATAGAATACTATAGTATTCATAGATAGGTATTGTTAATGAAAGAAGTTTCACCATATTAAACTAATATGGATATTTTGATTATTTTGATCTAAAACCAATTGGTATATGTCATGCTTGTTTATAAGGAATAATAATCAATGCTCCATTTTTTTGGAAATGGTATAAGGGATACTAAGATTCTTAAGATGGTTCATACTGATGTGTGTGGATCATTTTTTGTTGAATCTTGGGGTGGGTACTCATACTTCATAGCTTCTTATGATCAATTTAGTAGATATAGATATCTCCATTTATTGTGGTATATGTTAGATTTTATTTGATATATTCAAGGAAAATAAGAACGAATTTGAGAAGCATATTTGTTGGAATATTAATAATAATTTCTCAGACCATGGAGGAGAATATATTAATTAAATATTCATTGATTACTTATAAGAGTTTGGGACATTATCCAAACTCACTCCTCCTTATTCACCACAGTATAATAGTGTATCTGAAGGGAGGAAGTACACCCTATTGGACTTGGTGAGATTAATAATGATTCATGCATGACTCAATTATCCTTTTGGGAATACAAGTTAAAAACAAAGGAACATATAACAAACCAAGTTCCAATTAAGAACTAAATTATATTCCATTCCAATTTCAGAGTTGGAAGAATCCCATGTTGTCATACTTTCTTATCTGGGATTATAAATCACGTTTTAATGTCTTTTTAGGTAACAAATATTCACCTTGAGGAACAAAATGTACCTTTATTGGATACCCTGAGGAAACAAGGGAATATTAACTATACAAAAACTCAATAAAATAGTAATTTTGAAACAAACCACCATATTCATTAAATGGAATCACATCTCTAAAAGAGATAGTGGGAGAGAGATAGAATTTTATGAATTTTAGGCTCAAGATACAAATGAGTAGTCATAGGAATAGATTCCAAAAAATCCTTTTAGAAGAGAATGTTCTGAAGACATGGGTACTACATATAATTTAAATAGATTCTAGATAAACTGAAAGATATTTTTTTCTAGTCACCATGGTGGGAGAATTATAAATATATCATAATAATGATCCTATAACTTATAAAGAATTAGTATGTGGCACATATGTTTCTATGTGGAAAGAAGCTATGAATTATAAAATAAATTTCTTGTCTCAAAACAAAGTACAGATTTTTGTATATCCTCTCATGGATGTAAATCCCATAGGTTGTAAATGGGAATTTAAGAAGAAAATATACATAGATGGATATGTTAGTATTTATAAGTCATTTGTCGATGAAAAATTATACAAAAATCACTTATCCATGAACTGTGATGAAACATTTTTACTAATTTCTAGATTAAACAACACCTATAATATAGCTTTTATAATATCTTACCATGATAGTGAGATTTAGAAAATTGATTTAAGAACAACCTTCCTTAAGATAAAACTTTAATAATATGTATATATGACATAACTGGAATTTTTTGTAACACAAAAAGATGAATAAAGGATATGAAAATTAAAAATATCCATTTATTTATTAATGTAAGAATCTATGTCATGGAACAATGAATTTGATGATTCCATAACAAAATTTGGTATCCCAATGAGTGAATGTTATTATTGCGTACTAAATGGTTTAGTGGTATTATGGTAAAGTTCTTAATAGTTTAGGTCAATGACCGAACACTTATTTAAAATGATACACCATTCTAATAGTTCATTAAAGCCTAGTTGAATACATTTTTCTCCATGAAGGATATAATAAAAGTAGAATAGATTCTTTGAATCATGATCTATCATGATATATCAAAGAGACATCTCAGTCTAATTCAAAGTACATATATTTATAAAAATTGAAATTTTTTACTATAGAAAAATCCAATACAGGATTGTTTCCCGTGTAACATGAAATTAATATTTCTAAGAAAATATTTCCTCAGACAGATGAGGAGAGACGAAAGGATAAAAACAATTCCATACATGTCATTTATTAGGCTAGCTATGTATGTCATGTTATATACTAAGATATATTTATAGTACACCTTAATTATGGTAGGAAGATGTCAAGCTATCCATGGTGACCAAAATTGGAGGAAAGTCAATAATATCCTTAAGTATATGAGGTAAATTGAGGATATGTTAATTTTCTATAAAGATGATGAAAAGATAGTCATAAAAAGATATGAAGACACGAGTTTACAATCTGATCAAGATGACCAGAATTCATAGTTAGGGTACATATTCACTCTCAATAGTGCTTTTGGGAGCTAGACGAGCTCAAATAAGCATATGGACACAAATTACACAACATATATTGAGTATATTTTGGCATCTGAGGTAGTTAGATAATTATTTTTGATATAAAAGTTTATCCAAGAATTTTATATGATTCCTATTAGTAAGGATCATATCACCCTCTATTGTGATAATACTGCAGTGGTGGATCTTGAAAAGGGGAAAATATTACATTAGTGGATGAAGAAAATATATTATAAGTATCACCAATTACATGTTTTTTCTTAGAGATGTGATGTTTTAGTGAGTGGAGTATCAAGGGAAGACAACATGGAATTCCCGTTGATAATAGATTTAACTCAACAAAAACCTCATCACCATGTGAGGTCTAGTAGACTGAGCACCATTGGTAGTTGTCTATTATCCAAGTGGGATATTTTTGGAGTTAGTGTTCTAGAACAAACTATTTTTTACATTGGAATACATGTATATTTAGAGAAGTGAATATTAATTTAAATATCTTATTACACATTGTTTATAGTTCTGCATGACATTAATTTAATAATGCTCCGTTATATCTTCCACATTAAAAATGGAAAATAATTTCCCCATTATGATGAGATCTATAAAATACCATGTTGATATTCTTAATACTTTTTCAATGGTCTGATAAAATTATATGAAGAGGAACATAGTATATTTATCATCAGGTGATTTTAATTTTAAGAAGATGAGACATTATATCATGAAGCCCACGTTTGGTAATCTCTATAATGGTAGATTATGAGACAAGACCCAACAGTTGGAATTACTAAGGTTTATTTATCATTTTATAATAATGTATTAATGGGTTTCCAATGGTTCTTAGACATTAATATTATTAGTAATTCATTTTATAACTCATAAACCTATATTTACAGACCAAAACTATGTAACCATATATTTGTGGAAGGTAGGGTATTATGAGTTGGATCCCTAGACCCAACTCCTTTATGTAAATTGATTACCATTACATGTATAGAGTTTATTATGTACATGTTTTTATAATTACCATAATAGCATATATATTTCTATATCCAACATTTTCATGGTAATGTATTTAGATTACGTGTTTTATCAAAATTTTATAGTAGTTTCAAACTATAATGAGAACCTTGAGATACTATGATAGTCATATTAGATATGTGGATTTTGTTCGAGATACATCATACTAAACGGGAAAAAATTATGTATAACTTTCATGTTTTGGGGGATCATAGTAGTTTAGAATTATTCTCAAGACTTATTAACACATTGATCTCGAGTAAATGATATCCGGAAGACTAGAATGTCAATAGGAACACCAAATGTTTCAAGTGTCATTGGTTGTTCCTATCTAAGAACATTTGTACTAGTATCGTCGATTTATTTCATTATCATTGTATTCAACTTGATCTCATATTTTGATGTAATAAAAATACTATGAAATTTATGTTATAGAGCTATAATTTTTTGGAATGCATCATTGGTGGTATGACATTGGTTGAATCACCATGATATAATTTTTCACTTCCATGTTGAGGAAGAGATATCTCATGTGACTAGGTTGATTAGGAAGGTAGTACCTTCATTAAATCCACAACTATTATACAAGAAGGTATGTCCATTAACTGAGGTACTGAAATATATAAAGCATCAAAATGATGATGACACAAGTGTGCATCATGCATTATGAGATATTGTGAGACAAAAAGATTATATGACACTGAGTGTGTTCATAGGAGATAATTGTAGCTATGGTATTCCTTTTCTCCTTAGGGGTCACACTGTGTTTCTAGAATGAACTCATGGTATATGATTTGGAATCACTTATATCATGATATTGACATCAAGGGACATGCACTCATGGTATCCACAATATCCACCTACTAGGATGAATGCGAGTTTAAGATAAAATGGACCCCATGTGTGGGGGAAGTAGACATCTGAGTGTGATCAATCACAAGAAAAATAATTCCTTTATATTATTATAGTTGGGAATAATTATAATTTAATTTATTTCGAAAGGTATTCAAGAAATTTCAATCATAAAACTGAATATATGAAAATATAAGTTTTCAAATGAACAAGACATGTTCAAGGTTAATTAAATAATTTGGTGTGATTATGTGTAATATAAATTCCTCTTCGAAGGTATAAAATCATTTAAATATTGGTTTTATTATCTTGTATATGGCTAATGATATGTTTCTTGGATGTAAGGGGGTCCTCAAGCATGATCTTAGGGTTCGAGACAAGAAATGAAGGAAAATCGGGACATCCTAGGCAATGTGCATAGTTATGTAAACTCTGTGGCCTACCCATGAAATCCATACATCATTGGGTAGAGTTATTATGCATTGTTGGTGCATGTTTAGTCAACCCTTGTGGATCTTACTATGTAATTGTGTGAAATGTTTACCTTATAAAGTACCCTATTAACGGTTTATACATGGTTTAGAAAATCGTGCGGACAAACTATGTACCCCAATTAAAGTTGTAAAATTTATAGTTTTACTATTATTGGATATTTATATCCCCAAATTTTTTATCCCTAATTTCTCTCCTATTAACCCCAAGGACAAACCAAATTGACCAAATATTACCAAGGGTGGTTCTCCTCTAATTCTTGGCTATTGGGAGCATTGTTGGTCGCAGATCGAAGCCCCACTTATGTTAAATTCCCCTCTTAAATCGCCTTTCCAGATTAGGATTTTTATTTTCTACCATATTAATATGAATCCATAAAAGCCTATTTTTCTGATGTAATCTATTTTTGGTCTTGAGATGGTGTTTTTATTCGGATCTAAGGCTACGATAATGACCATGTTCATCATCAAATTCAATGTAGGGGTCAACATATTATATCCCATAATTTTTTTATTGATTTATGTGTGTGTTGAGATATTGACTCTCTATTTTTTGAGTTTGTCATATTGAGTATTATTTGGTAAAATGGTTGGATAAATATTTATTTAGACCCATCAAAATCCCCGTGTGATGCGTTGAGGACGATTAGAATGATTTAGGGTCACACATGGGGTGCACTAGCATACCCAAACCAAGAAGTTGTTAAGGTTAAGTGTATAGTTGATGTGTGATAATGTAGTTCCCACGAAGAACCTATTAAAATGGTTGGTGGGGTAGAAATGGAATAATTATAGTTGTGACTAGGGTTATTAATGTTATATGGGGTCGTTGGGTTGAATAAAAATGGGTTATATGAACAATTAATTGAAAAAGGGTAATGTGTTGATGGTCTAAGTATGATGAATCATAAATGTGTTAATTGAGATGGAGTTTAATGGATTAGGATTTTTTTTAATTATAAATAGAATTATTGTATATGAAATTATGAACATGTTAAATTGATAATGGGTTATTAATTTAAGAACAAGTAAATGGGTTTGCATAAGGGAATTGATAGATATGTTGAATGGGTTAATACAGGATAATCATGGGGTATACTGAATGAGATAAATGTAAAAAAAAAATTTTTCTATTTGATATAATAATTATACTTGGGAAATTATAAATGGTCTACAATGGATAATTTATGGTAATGAATGAATAATGGATAATGTATGGGAATTGTTGAATATACTTAATGTGTTAAGTCATGAGAATGGGAACATTCCTAAATAGATATGAGATCAAATGGAAAATGTGTAAATTGGTTATGGAATTGTATTAATTCACATGTTGATGGTTATGGAATTTTATTTCTATTTTTATTAGTTGGGTTTGGTTATGATATGGAATCTGTATGGTGAATGGATAGATAGTCATGTGCGCATGGCTTGGAAGAGAGGTGTATTTAAATGTAGTTATATTCCCACAAGTCGAGCTAAATTGAGGCTCTAAAATCCACCCTAAAATGTATGGTTTAGGGAAGGGGGAAAAGGATATATTCCCCTAAGGTCTTCATTCCAACCAGACTGAGGTTTTGAGGTGGGCATAATGTGTTGATGCGACGTGTTTATCTCTAGTGAGATAGGGACCTGACTTATTCCCTTATATGTAGTGAATGATTTTCTTAGACCCGTGTTTAGATGGTTTATATACCTATCCCATGGAACATGTGACAAAATGGATTATATAGTGAAGATGGCATAAATTATTGATATAGTAAAATTGAGTAGAATGGTTAAAGTAAATATTGTTAACTAATGGAATACGAGTTTCCCTTGTTTTCTTATCATCTAATTAGTACATGGATAAACTAATCGTTTAGACTGTATATCTTGTAGACACCATTGGTGGTGGAATAGTTATTTCTACTCAGACCCTTATTGGGCTATCGTTGGTTATGTGAGTAGATATCATGGTTGCAGGACAAGACAAGGGAAAGGGCCCAATTCTAGGGAGTAGAGTTGGGCTTATGACATGCATGATTAAGGATCTGGAAATTGATTTAGGGCTAGATTGGGGGTTCCACTATTCTATTTATGTTGGTTTTTTGTTCACTTTGGTACTATTTATCAAGAAATTACTTATTTTAGTGTTTGGTTGTGTACTTGTACCGAGTTTGGGAAATATGTTGTTATGCATGTTCATTGGATATTATTTATTGTTTCCATAATTTCATTATTATCTATTGTCTCTTACTCTGCTAAAGAGGGTATAGTCTCCCCATGTAACTTTTTTTACCCATGAAACTTGTTAGAAACCTCTAGATTACATGGAAGTTCACTGGAGGTCCTGTGATTACTCATCTCAGCCCACCGATTTAGTGAATATCAGGTCCAGTACATTAAAATGAGGTATCAGAGAAGTTCATTTCTATGGTCTTGTTCTTCAGGGTGGTAGACATGAGGGTAGGATGTTCTGGGCCTTATCGATGAGCTTCTTCTGGGTAATATCTAACCCATATATGAGGCAAACCCAAGTCACTCAGGGTAAGAATAGTTTTTCTTAATGTGTGATGTTACAGTTGAATGATATTTTACCATTAGGTGATTCACAGTTGTGTGATGTGACCATTTTAGGATATTTTTCTCATGGTCATAATGGAATGTTGGTGTTCATTCATGAATCATGTTAGTCACCCAAGGATATTGATGGGATGCTTCATTCAAGGAACATATAGGATTGGTGTGTGAGGCATAGAGCGGATAATGCAATTTATTTCCTGGGGAAATTTCAAAAAAATGGTGTCTGATAATGGTCATGCATGTGGATAAAATAAAGTAATATAAATAAATAGTGAATTAATAGTGTGTATAATGAAAAATTATGACCAGGTTAATATTTTAGGAAGTGATAAATTCTAAAGATGGAACATTGTCTATAAGAGAATGATTTGTGTAGTTAAGGTAAAATGGTTAGTTAATTTTTCCTAATGATGGGTGTAAATGATTAAAAATGATGTTTGTAACAAGTTGTGAAATGGGGATTTCAAAATGGTAATGTTTGATCTCAAAAATGGTGAAGATAATTAGAAAAGAATGTGTAATGGTAGAACATTGGTCGAACTGGGTCATGGGTATTCCATGTGTTGTCTATTTGAACCTTTGTATGGGTGGTTTGGGGTAGTGGGAGTGCCCTTGTTTGAGACCTTGGATTTGAGTTGTGAGGCATTATTCGTTATGATATGGAATTAGATATGTGCTTAGGGAAGCCTTTGTAGTGTTGTGGCCTTTCAGTCATGAAGAGTTGTTCAGTAATACAAATGTGGAAACCGTAGTCGGTCATAGCCATACAAAGTGTATGCTGGACCATAAAAATGGTACCTGGATTTTGGAGACTTTGTGACTAGGGACCTTTCAGATTGTGGTTTAGGCCCTAGAGAGGGTTTTTGGCTCACAAATCTAATTTATGTGTATAGTAACCTTTGGTGTCGAACCAAGGGTAAATTTCTCTTGGTGTGCCAGACGTAGAAGGTATCAAAATGGGGTTGGGAGTGCCATTCATGATCATTGATTTTTTTGTGGCTGGATGTGTATAGTTTGGAAAAAGGACCAATGGATTTTACTTTTCGTGAATCCGGTTTAGTGGGTTGGTGTCATTCTACCTCCAAGGAAACCTATGAGAAAGGTCAGATGGGGTTTTTAATGATTTTGGGTGCGTTTCAAACATGTGGTTGTTCTCTACTTTTTCAGTGGGATAAGCAGAGTGTTACCTTTGGTTTGGACTAGAGAGACAAGTGGGAAGGTTGATGGTTTGGTTATGCAACATGAGTTATTGTTACCCATTGAATGTTTTAGGAAATCATCGATCACCTCATGCGAGGCTAGCCTAGTAATATAGGTTTCATAGAATATGAAGCGTATGATATACTTGAGAGCTGTAATAGATGAAAAATGAGTACCATAAAATTTTTGTGAATGGTATAGTTGTTCCTTTGTTATTTTACAAGGGAACACAAGTGCCTATAGTTGGTTATAAGGTATGTTTTGAAGGGTTCTATTTCATGGATGCCTAACCCATCTATTTTAATGATGGTTAATGGAGGTCTCGATGATGTTTTCAAAAGGAAGAGACCAGGGTGACTGAAGTGTGATTAGATGCTTTCATTTTAAAGTTGATACCTAATTTGAAAGTGGTCAAGTGGGTGATCATGTTTGTTTGATGGTTTGGTTGTTGGGTGGGATGTTGATAATTTCATGGGGACGATGAGGATGACATGATATGAGGAATGGTTAGGTGAGTAAGAAGGGGTTGGGGTATGTTTTGGTGATGGTGGGATTTTGGGAACTAATGTTAGTGTAGGAGTGGTAATAGGAAAGTGCGAAACATGATAAGAATCTGACGTTCACTTTGAAATCAAGGCGGCAAGTGTGGTTATACGGGAGACCTTTGGATTTATTTTTATGGTGGACACTTTTGTTTTGGTTTTTCACTATTACAATCATACTGAAATATCTTGTGGTGTATTGTAGAAGTACTTCCACTGTAAACGTTGGTTCATGATTGCATGGACAATGGTCCTGGATCGGTTGTTAGTAATGGTTGAAAATCATGCCTGAGTGGTGGTGGTTAGGTGCTGATGTGATGTGTGTAGAATTTTATCCTGAGATCCCTGGTTGGTGATGGTATCCCATAGTGGGATGTGACATCAGTAATGGATAACTTGGTGGTGTTGTTCTTCGAAAACTTCTTAGAGTACCTCAACATGTGATGATCATCGACAAAATATTCACATTATCCTAGGTATGTTGAGAAGATCTAGATTTACAGGTAGAAACATGAAGGTGTTTTATTTGGATGTGGAGTATCATGGAGTCTACAATCATGGGAGTGGTATATGTGGAGATGGATAACGGTATGTACACCATCAATAGTTTTCTAGAGAGGACATCAGGATGGACCAGGTAGTGAAAAACGTTGTCGGAATCATTCACAAATGCTGAGAATGGGCTCTAGGTTATGTTAATTTTATTATAATTAGAAAATATCAACTACCATGTCTATTTTTTGGGGTTTTTCTTGTGATCGAGTGTAATCCATGCTAGTTGGAATCCCTCATGGAGAGAAATGGAAATGACACTAGTAAGGTGGGGAGTTATAAGTTAGTCTAGGATGTGGAGAGGAGAATGATGAGTTGATGTAGTGATACCAAGATTCCAATAAGGAACTTGTGAGGTGCATGCTGGGTCTGTCAAAGAGACCCAGTAGGCTTTGATTATGGTTCATTATGGGGACAAATATTCACTTTGGGCTCTAGGTGGTTCTGAATAAAATTTGAGATTACTGTGTCTAGTCATCCTAGGGATTGAAGTGATGTTACAACAGTTTGTGACAAGAGAGGTTAGGTTCTATAACACTAATAAAAATTTAAATTAGGCTCAGGTAAGTGTCTTTGGGTGGTATTGGAATGTCTTGAATTTTAAAGGCACCTTTTCATAGGATTTAGTGACATGATAATGGTGAACATAATCATTCTTGGATGAGTCAATAAGGGATATCTTAACTCACCCTGGAGAAAAGTACAAATGTGGACAGTGGTAAATCACCTTTGGTTTATGTTTTTAGGATGATAAGTATGTTTACATTTTTTTAGTGGGCTTGAGAGTGAACCTAAAATTATTTAGTTAGTTTATGAATGGTAGGGGTGCTTGTGATGGGAATGTTGATTGGGACATCAGATCCTAATGATTGTTTGGAGGGAAGTGATCCCCTGATGACTTAATTCTATAAAAATTCACATAATAACCTCAATGGGAGATATAAATGATAATGATATGACTCAATCTAGAATTTTCCTTAGGAATGTGAAAAAAGGGGTAGCACGCCATTAGTGGATGTTGGGTGTTCAAGGTCCAGCTAATTAAGGGTGTTCCGACCAGATACATTATACTAGAATGGGTGTGGTGAGAGTAACCCATCTCCAGTTTAACATTGGAGCAAGATGTTTTATTTGGAAATGAATTCATTCTTTATTTTGGTCATGTTGAACTTTGTGCTTAGATCAATAGAGTATGAATGTCCTCCAAGCCTGTTTCAATGGAATGGATGGGGGAAATATTGGGAGAAGTCAATATGGATGTTTGGGTGTAGAGTGTTTGGAACATGTGAGGTATGATGTGAATGTTAGTTGAGATTCTGGTAGTATTTCATCGATAGTGGGAGTTCCAAATAATGGAATATGGTGGAGAGAACCATAACTGGAAAGTGGTCTGTTGATTATGTGATCAGAGTTTTGGGTTGGAGGGACACGAGGGATCACCATTCAAGTGAGTTGGACCAAATAGCGAGCATTGGACAGAGTTTAATCAGTTGAGTACCCTGACTATTTTGGGTTCCTTTAGATGTATAGTTATCTAATGGGAGAATCATGACCCAAGTGGTTGATCGATGTAAGTCTGTAAATTTCTTTGGAATGTCTATGTGTTTTCCTTTGGGAGATATTGGATTTTGTTCACGGTTAATGTTTTGAAAAAAGAGTAAAATTACACCAAGTGATACGGGTGATGAGTTGTGATGAGGATCAGACTAATGGGGTTCTAATTAGTTCCTCCATGGTGATATGATTTCATGTGAAATGTTTCTTTGTGTCGTGAATTAGGCACTATTTCCTATGTTTTTCCTATGAAGTTCTAGTCTTTGATTTAGGTTTGATGTTGATGTGTCCTTTGAGGATTATTTGGTTCATGTTTTGGGTTTTAGTGAGGAAGTATTATGGGAAAATACCACACATGCGGTTTGAATTATATGTAAGAATTGTAATATCTAATGAGAAACTTATGTAATTGGAATTGAGAGGCTGGCATAGTAGTATATTCCCATTGATAGTAATGCTTAGTGATGCTTGGGAGTGAGACTTGAGGATGAGCCATTATATAGTGTCGGTTGTAAGATCCTAGTATTTTTGAAGGTATTAATTTTTTTTAAATTTTAGTTTTAATTTCTTTTTTCTACTTAATGAGATTATTCCCAAAAGTATGAGGAGCCTTAGGGGTGTTCTGAGGGTTTGGGGCATGAAAAAAAAAAGGAAAACTGGTCCAAACTGAGCAATGCGCACTGTCGATGCTTAGTTAAGTAAACCGTGAAGCCTTCCCATAAAAATCATGCAACCATGGATAATGGAATTCAAAATAGTTGGAGTATAGTCGGAACGCGGTTAGTCAAACTGTGGAAATATTAAAAGGTATTCATAAAACCTTTTCCCCTTAGATATTATCATGCGCACTGTTATTGCATGGTTTGGAAAACCATGCAGAAAAACCGTGAGACCCAATAAAAGTATCAAAATTGAGTGTTTTTCTGTTACGGTATATTTAGATCCACAACTGATTTCTCACATATTTCTCCCCCTCTCAACCCAATGGATTTACTAAATAACGAAAAACTTCCACATGGTGTTTCTCATTCGATTATTGGTTGTTTGGAGCATCGTTTTTTGCGGATCTAAGCATCAGGTATGTCTAACAATCATCTTTCGTTTTCTTTCCCAATTAGGGTTTTCAGTTTCTCTTATATTATTCTAGATCCCTAAAACCCATTTTCACTGGTGGAATATAAGCTGGATCTTTTATGGGAGTTTGTATCTGGATCTAAGTCCATGATAAAGGGCACTTTCATCATAGAATTTGAAGTAGGTGGTCTACAAGTTGTATGCCAAAGTTTTGTTATATATTTGGGATTGTTTTTAAGATATTGGTTCCCTATTATTGTGAATATACCACCTTGATTAAGATTTCGTAAAATGGTTTGATAAATAATTTTTTGTACCCCCTATAATCCCTGTGGTATGCGTTGAGGATGATTAGAATGATTTAGGGCCACCCAAGGTGTACGACGACATTCTTGAACATAGATGTTATTATGTATAAGTATAGACTTGTCGTGTGATAAATTAGATCCCATGAAGAACATGCTAATATATTTGGTTGAGTTGAAATGTAATGATGATAGTTTTTCCTGGGGTTACTAATGTAATAAGGTGATATTGGGTTGAATACCAATGGGCTATATGAACTATGAAATGGAAAAAGGGAAATGGGTTGATGGTGTAAGGCTTATGAATGAAAAATGAGATTATATAGTTAATTGAGATACTATTTAATAGATTATGAATTATTCTGAAAGGACAAAAAAGATTATTTTATAGGAAATTATGATGATATAAAACTGACATTGTCTTATGAATTAAAGAACATGTAAATGAGTTTGCATATGGGAGTTGATAAATATGTTGACTGGGGTAATACTTGAGAATAATGGGGTATACCTAAGGGATTAAATGTTATAAATTTGTTGTGCTAGGTGATATATGAATTATACATATGAAATAAAAAATTGGCTATATGGGATTATGTATGGTAATGAATGAATAATTGATAATGAATGGCAATAGTTTAATATACTTAATGTGTTAAGGAATGAGAATGGGAATTGGGCTAAACATCTATGACATGTAAATTCAAAATGTGTTAATGGGTTATGTAATAGAACTAATTCCCATGTTAATGTTTATAGAATGTGATAACTATTATTATTTGTTATGTTTGGTATGTGTAAGGGGAATAGATAAATAAGGACGTGCAGATGGATTGGTAGAGTTGGGTATCCACATGAGGTTCTAGTCCCATAGGATAAGTAAGACATAGGCTCTTAAAATCACCCCAAAATGGATGGGTTGAAGAAGCAGATGAAAGAACCATTCCCCATATAGTTTCTTTCCACGCAGACTTAGGTTCTTAGGTGAAGATAATTTGTTTATGTGAAGAGTTTATCCTTAGTGAGATAGGGACTTGACTTATTCCCTTATTCATAGTCATTGATTCCCTTAGACCAGTGTTTAGATGAGTTATATGACTAATCCATAGACCATGGGGTGAAAATGTGTTATGTAATGAAGATGTCATAAATGATGTAAATGGTAAAAATTATTGAAAGGGTAAATGTAAATATTGTTAACTAATGGATTCCACGTTTTCCGTGATTTCTTTTCATTAATTAGTCCTTTTATTAACTATATATTTAGACTAGATATTTTTTAGACACCATTGGTGGTGGAAAACTGAGTTTTACTCACCACCTTCTTGGTCAGGCATTGGGTACCCCAGAAGATATCATGCTTTCAAGACATGGCAATTAAAAGGGCCCCATGCTAGGGACTGGAGTTGGGATAGGGAAATGCATGATTAGGGATCCAGATTGGGAGTCAAGAATTTTTTGGGGGTCTCAATGTTGTATTTACTTTTGTTTTTTGTTCACTTTGGAAATTATTAGCATGAAATTAATTATTTTATTGTTTTTTTGTGGTCTTATACCTAGTTTGGGAAAAGGATTATTTGGAATTTTCATTGTATATTTTATATTTTTTTGTTGTTCCATTAATATCTACTATGGTTTACTTTGTCAAAGAAGGTATAGTCTCCCCACATGACTTATTTTACCATCACTGCTAGATGAAACCCTCTGACGTATGGGGAGGTGCACTTGAGATCATGTGACAACTCGGCTCTGGGCACCAGTTTAGTGGCTCCCAGATTGGGGACTTTACATTATATGACAAGTTAATGGTTTTTATTTTATCACATAACATGTTAATTTTTTTCAAGGTAGTGATAAAATGTTCATGAAAATAATGTAATGGTTAATTAATTTTTATATGTGAAAAATAATCTAAAATTATGTACATTAGTTTTCAATGACCAATGTGAAATTTTGGAAAGTATAACGTAAACTTAAATGATAATTTTTTCCTAATGAGTATTGTGATAAACCTTTTTTATTAATTTAACGGTGCTGATATTCCATCTTTCAAGATTAAAGTGAGAAACAGAAGGAATAACAAGTTTGTACCGATCCCACCATCTTGAAAAATATTTCATTCTTCGTGTTATCAAATATACGTTATAAAGCTCGTATATTTCATATTATAGAACATTATAATCACATATAAAAAATCAAGGAGTTGTGGGGAAATTAAATAAGATCTAGAAGATTCCTGTCTTGTCTCCTTTAATCCACAAATCACCATTGGTGAGAAAATTTAGAATTTATTTTCATATAAAAATTAATTTTGTCGATTTCATGCATTACACACAACTCCAATTTTAAAAGAACCATTTATTGTATTGGATTTATTTATTTAATGTGACTGTTATAACCTAGATATTAAACTATTAGGCATAAATATAAATAACTAAATTATGAAAATTATATGGTCTATACATTTATAAAAAATTTTATTGTATATCAAATTATTAGATATGAAAATAAAAATAAATTGAAAATAAGAAACACCTTTTGTTAAACTAAAGTAGTGTTCTCCATTAATTGTGCCTAACCTTCCTTAATAGGACATGGTCCAAGGCACAGAATCACTTACTATAACTGATAATTTAGAATCTAAGGATTTACTAAAGGTGTCGGGGTGCACAGAATAAGCCGTTGCGTTTGGGATTTAATATTTTTCATCATCGTGATAATGAAAATTTTCAGCTCCAGCGATCCGTTCCCCGGTAGAGGTCTTGGGATCTTTTTTGAATTTAATAAGAATAAAAATAAAACTGAACGATTACCTTATACGAATTGAAATGCTCTGGACTACATCTCATCTTCAAAAACCATTAATCAAAGGGTTGAAGCAAAACCCTTTATATCATCCACACATGCTCCAAGGATCCTCGCACTCTCCTTTTATAGATTTATGGGTGTTAGCATGGAGATCGAAAAAATCCTTCAGCGTCGTGATGATCTCCTCGATCCTGTTCCATTGATCCATTAATGGTGTTCTTGGATCTAACACACAGAAAAAGATTTTCCCTCTCTATAAAGTGGTTATAAAGAGATTCTCTCATTCTAAATATATGAATAATACATGGAATGACCCCATTCTCTTTCTTATATTGTGGGTGGCTCAAAATAACCAGAAGGGATCTGCATCCCCTAGAAAAAAATGCCCATTATAGTGAACTAAATAAATAATTATGGTGAATTAAACTACATTATAAATATTATTTATATTTCATCACATACCAATAATATATATATATATATATATATATATATAATATTACATGATAAAAAGGACTCACTTAATCAACCAGTAATTCCTACTAATATTAAATGAACCTAAAATATTAAAATAATACTTGTTCGTATAATATTTTTCATATATTGACTAAATACCTCCTAAATAATTTTAATAAATAAATTAACCCCAATTATTATATTGTATTATATTAATGATTTTATTAATTTACTGATGATCATTTACTTGAAAACTGTTAGACCTTGTGGTGGACCCCACCATTTTCAAAATACCTATTCACCAGAATTGGGGAGATTCATTAATGTGCTATTATGTGGGACACCGTAGGACCTAATATTGATAATAGTGAATAGTATTCTGAAAATAAGTGGAGTGTCTATAAACTCATCAAGGCCCCTAAATAGATAAGGAATAGTCATATAAGTAATTATCAACATTGGAACATGCACTATGTAATGTAATCTCTTTTTCTTTAGATATATCATAATAAGAAATACACACTTGTGCCATAATCATTTCTATATTTTTTATTTTTTGATCCGACTATATGGAATTACCTTCAAATACATTGGTGAATTATTAATGAAGGTACAAATATCCTAATCAACCAAAACTAAGTAATAACTTCCTCAACTTAGAAGGAACAAATTTAATTGTGGTCATTTGACCAATGTCGTACCACCAATGATGCACCCAACACATTCTACCTCACCATGAATTAATTATCATGGTATTTGATTTGAATAAATGTACACAATCCAATGAAACACACTAATAATGATATCAAGTCAGGATACCAATATACATGTCTATAGATAGAAGAAAACAGTGACTCCTTAAATAAGCGATGATCAAATTAGCGGGCCTATCCTAATGATCTCACTTACCAGAGATCACCCAGTGAGAACTTCATGAAAAAAAAACTCAATTCTTATGCACCCCCAACACATGATAATCATACATAAACTGTTTCTAGTTTTTATGATGTACCTAAACCGTAAGACATATATTTTAGATTAATATCATAGTATCTCATAGTTATATTTATAGTCTGGGATCTGCTATAAACAATTGATATGACAATTAATCTATGAACATTACCATTTATATAGTGTACATATAAATATCCTACACTATAATGTTAATTATACATTATACATATCTCAATGTATACCTGAAATGTGTATAAAAAAGTAATGTTAGTTGTGTCTAGGGTACACACTATTATAAAACTCCCACATGCTCTAGATATAACTTGTTAACCATCCTCATTATCTCTCACATGAGTAATATCATGTTTCAATTGAATCATTGATTTGGTTATTGGGTCTGGCACGTCTCCATTGTGTGGCGATAATGCTATGTGTGACCACACTTCCATGAGTAAGACTTCTCCAGATATGATATCCATGAGTATATACCTTTTGTTAACCCTATAAACATTAAATCATAGCTAGTACTAGTAAAATAATCATCATCTTGATAAAAAAAATTACATACTATTTGTAATTACATTTACCAGAACAAATCATTTCATTTAATATTTTTTCTAAACTACCTCAATTGTTGCAACATACTGAATATTTGTAGATATGACTACCACTAGCATGTATGATCTTGAATTTCTCATTAAAATTTTCTATATATTATATAAGATCACATTGATCCATATAAATCTAGTTTGTATCCCATAAATAAGAAGTTTCCCTTTCTCTACACATACCAGGTATATTTCCTATGTACACACCCTAGTACTGTTGTAATGTTCTGACATCTTCCCTTATAGTTATCCTAGATATAACCTATATTTTTCTATCATAAATTCTATGTTGGAAATATCAATTCCTTTACATATCATGTCATATGTGGTTGATCCATTTAAGAAGCATATTGAATGAAAATCAATACAATAATATCCTTCTATTCCCAATCATATATTCTTAAAGAGATTTATGTCATGTGACACTAGAGAAAATTCTCTCTTTAATTGTTCCATATTGTTTTTCCAATAACATGATATTATAGGTAGAATTGAGTAGGTCTATTAAACCATTAGATCTACCTTTGTATATCATGTTCTCTAGAATATAGGTTGGTACCTTAATTCAATATCTAAATTGTTACATCTATTTTTGTGTTGACTAAATGTAATACCAATAGTTTTTATCCATATTTTACCAAACATATTTCACATGTAAAACAATTATGATCTTACTAACCACCTTAGATACATGAAAAAGATTAATTATAAATAAATATTCTGTAATATTGTTTTTTACTTCAATCATAAACTTGATTTGAGTATCTTTCACCCATTAATGGAATTATATATTGTCACCATCCCTTTCAAGCTGTGTTGTAAGGACACATTCCCCAATTGTAGGTCTTATCAAATAATGCTAAATAAAATGATTATAAAAATTAGTAATGAAAATTTAAATTATAGTGGATCTTGGAAGAATGACTTGGTATAACCAACCAAGAATTATTGGTATAATTATTATACCATACATCTATATTCTCACATTAATAACCACCATAATATTAAAAATAATTTCACCCCCTGTAATTTGATACATAGAATCTATTATATAATATTAACTGATCTTCTCAATATTAGATTATTTTCATACACTAATAATTTTTTGTTTCATTATTTTCAATGAATAATTTATCAATATCCATGGTGATTATAGAAACATCACTACTCATTTAACCTTCCTATAAAGAATGTGTACCTAGAAAATTCTTATCAACTCCTCTTTTGGAACTCATTCTTATGTCATAATTTTGTGCATATTTGGCATTAGCTAAAGCCAATCCAATCTTGGTCCCACTATGTCAAGTAGTGATGTTCATCATTTTTATATAAGTGTAATATTTCACATGATGGAAAATTTTATATAATAGGGATATTATTTTATCCTATGAAACATTTAAGATAATTACATTAGGTTCCAATTTTTTTTTAATTGATGGAAACTTATTTTTTTCCTCAATAAACACTTTGCATCGAAACAAGTTTTCTTATAAAATATTGGATTCCCATCATACTATAATTCATATGATATAAAATTTTCATGATAGTTGGAATATAGTTATGAGATAACCCCGTTATTTGAAATTAATTTATTTAAAATAAGCGATGTTTCAATAGTAGATATAATTTTCAACATTGATACTCTTTTACTTACATAATGAATCTAATTTTTATAAGGAAATTTGAGTTTTATAAATACTCCATGCTACATTTTGTTGATGAATGTAAACATGTAAGACTCTTCATCGATCTTCCTTGATAGAATCATATCTTTTATGTGGAAAAGGTAATTCACATTTATTAATTACTCTGTGTTATATTCTAATGATCAATGAATGCTTCCTCAAGATATTCTTTGGTATTCTATCCCAAAGGAACATATATTTTCGTACCATTAATATATCAAAAATAATTTTAATATTATATAAAAAAGACTTAAATGAATCTAATGAGTTATATTTTCTACTAGATTAACCTTGGAATAGTTCACACTCTCTAGTTGAACTAGTTTTCAAAAACTTTGTGGCTTACCTTTATTTATAAAAATTACCTTATTAGAGTTGGTTTCATAGGACCAACTATTTTGACTTTGATTACATGTACATTAAATGTATTAAATAATAATAAAAAATATTATGAGGTATCGTTTGTTTTTCTTTGTGACTCTAATGTAACAATATATTATTGTATATTTCTATTGATTCCAAAATAAAGGAAAAACATGAAAAAAGGAGAGCACAAGGGGTTGCCTCACAAAGACCGGTCACAGAGCCCCGTATCCCCATGACCAGCGCAGATCCCACCCTTCACGCACCCACCGTGGAGTAAGGAGGAGGGATTCTCCTTGAAAAAATTTGACGTTTGTGAACTCACCGTTGGTAAGGGAGGAGGGATGCTCCGTGAACAGATTTGACATTCGAGAACCCACCTTGGGGCAAGGAGACAGGATGCACTACGAACCCCTTTGACATTTGCAAACCTGTTGTGGAGAAATCTCTGTCTTCATGCCGAGCGATCATTGATTCGCGGAACCTCTTTCCTATAAATACCAGGATCCCATCAATCAAAAGGATGGATTGTCTGACCCTTTTTCCTTCTGATCTCCCACATCACGAAGCAATTTTTTCTCTGCAAACCATGATATTTTCAAGGTACTTTTACATCACGATGTTCCTTCGGCATTTCATGGATTTTAACCATATTCAAAGAGGGATGCCCTTCAAAGAGCCCACGAGCCTCCACAAAGGAAGGAGATCCCCATGGGACTCGAGTCATCGTGATGCATTTATGCTACATGAAACACCTTTCATACACATGTGATCTGCATACTAAAGCATGGTCAGTTCTTTGCAAAGCACATTTCTTCCGAATGTTATGCTATGGAAGGCACCCTTTCTTCACAAGGAATCTCTCTGTGAATTCCTTTCCACTTCATGAAGAACCTTCCATATGCACCTATGCCCTATACCCAAGCTTGGCGGCTTCACTTCGTGAAGCACATCCCTCCACGAAGCCCCTCCACTTCATGGAGCACCAGAGCTTCTCAATTATTCTACCTATGAACCTCTTTAATCTGAAACTCCTTTTCCGAAGGGGCCCTTCAGGTTTGGAAGAAGAAATTTCATGGTCCCAGGGGTAGTTCTTCCCATTGCGTTGCTTTGCCTCATGATTCTTCACATAGGTATGCTAACAACGATTTTCTTTTTTTTATTTCCACACTAACGTGGACCCCCCAATGGATCACTCAACAACACACCCCTTTGACGGAATATCCAAGGCCTTCCTTCCCTCAAGGGTGGGCATGTATCGGTTATGTATGTCCTATGGGTGTAGAGAAAACCCTCATCATCCAAGGTGTAGGATGTTAAACTACCATGAACCATCTTCGTCAACACATGATGTTAAACTGTGACCTCGCCATTTTCTTTGTACATGAGGTGCCCCATACGAAAATTCTATATTCCCACTGGTCTCCACGGGATTGTGATCATTCCATACATGGAATGAAATCCTCTTTATTGGAACAATGTTCATTCATAGGGAAATGGCAACCATCCTGTTGTAAGACCCTATGTTTTCTCGTAGGAGGTAGCATCCTTGCTCCTCCTCTCTTCTTGGGTGCCAAATCCCTCCCCCGCTGGGCTTTGTCAGCCCTCGGGCCTCCATTCATGAGTATGTCCCAATCTCCATCACCCTCGGGCTACTAACCATGTGTAATCCCCTATTTCCTCTTTGGTCCACCAACTACATGTAAACTCCATTACACTTCTGATGGCCGCACCTTCCATGGTGTGATCGTCAGGTCTTGGCAGCCTCTTGTTTCTTACCCGGAGAATGACTCACATGGGCTTAGAGCATGCATCGACCATGAAATACTATCTAGGAATCCTAGAGAGTAAGTCCCACACACCGTATCTAAACTACAAGGAATTTGACCCAAGCTAAGTAAAGGTACTGGGGAAGCCTCCCTATGGTTCAAGCCCAACAACCACTGGTCCAGACCATCTTCATGTCAGTTCACCAAACTCCTTCCGAACAATATGGAATTTGATCCTTGTATCCTGAATAAGGTACATAGGAAGACTCCCTAAGAATCAATCCCTAAAACCATTGGTTCTCACCCCCTTCAATTCGGACCACCTTTGTCCTGAATGAAGTTAAACCACATGCCCTCTTTTTCATCCTACACGATGTTAAACTGCATCCACCTTCCATACTATGTGGGCTATGATTCTTGCCTTCTAGTTTAGGTACATATAAAGCCTCCATGAGGTTCAACCCCAACCAGTGCTAAGTCATTGTTACCCCATCCAGCGGTAAGTCATTGTCATCCCATCCAGCGGTAAGCTCGTGTGACCCCATCAAGCGGTATACCATTGTGACCCCATCCAGCAGTAAGCCGTTGTGACCCAATCGAGCGGTAAGCCGTTGTGACCCCATATATCGGTAAGCTGTTGTGACCCCATCGAGTAGTAAGCCACTGTGCCCCCATCCAGCGGTAAGTTGTTGTGACCCCCATTCAAAGATAAGCCATTGTCAACCCCATTCAGCGATAAGCTGTTGAAGTCCCCTATACGCGGTATGTTGTTTTTAGGTGAACTACGAGGACTTTGATTCCCTACCACATGGATACATAGGAGGTCCATTCAAGACTCATGCCCAAAATCACCATCATCCTTGAGTCAAATCCTTCTCATTCTCCACCCACATCACTTAACCATCCATAATCCATTTCGGTACTTACCCGGGGATCTACATCCCGATGGGATCATGCAACCACATTCCCCATTCCCGTTTAACAACAATTAGGTAGCTAACCAGGCGTTAGCCCCTACATCAATGTTCCCTCCAGGGGTTTTACTCACCTGATCCTCTCTAGTCAGTGTTCTGATTAGTCTGATCCATCTCTACTACCCGTTGAACCTGTGGAATACCCAATGTTAAGCAAAGGAAGTTGAAGAAAACCTCAAATACATGGCTATGGCATATAATTCCCCACATTCGACATGGGATGCCTCATGATTCCACGCCATCAAGAAATCAATGGGAAATAGTGTCACCAAATATAGCTATCTGATGCCAGGTCCCACCAAGAATATAGTGGGCCTGGTGTGAATCTCATCATAAGTTGGGGAAGTCAAAACGTTGGTCATCTTGGTCTACAACCTTGTCATTGTGGGCCCATCTTACCAACCATGGAAGAAATAATTACATTGGGGAACTGGTTATTGATTCCATTCCTTTCAGCACTAATGGGTTAATTTCATTTCTTTTGAGGAACCAGGCCACTACAGGAATTCGATCACCACTCAGCCACTTGTGTTGGGTAGGGGCAATGCCAACGTGGTAGTCCTGTTTGACTCTACTACTTTGACGAAAATCTCCATGCCTAAAAATGCAGGGCACCCATACCCCGTCTCCCCATATGAAGTCATTCAGAAAATATTGATTAATGACCTTGTATACTGTTACGTGGAGGAGGGGATTATCCCGACTCAAGATATGGCCCGCCAGGATCTAGAGGCTTCTACACCATGTCACCAACGGATCTCCAAAGGGCCGTACATTGAGCCGCAACTCCCCACTCCAACATTCAATCATTTCGAGATCCTCTCCCCAGAATTCCTTGATGACTCTCTCCCCAATGCCAATGAGGTATAGGATGTTTGGGCTATCCTAGACAAGATCCTATTTCAGGGCCCCCCAAGGAGGGATCCTACTAGGACGCGCCAATGCTGCCACCCGGTACCATGAGTTGATGAGTAGGTAAGCCATTCACCTGCACCATTGGACCCAATCCGGTTGACCCGACACCAGCGTTCAGCACAGGTCGAAGAAGATTCCCACCACTAGGCATCAAAGTCAACAACTACTATGGTTCAGGCCACCACCAATGTATATCATCAACCCCTTGTGTATGATAAGAAGGGGAACTTGTATACCCGGCCCGGATCGAGGCCCCAACTTCCCCACGGGTAGGATGGGTCGACTCTCTCGGCCGCCAGTGCTGGTAGTGGTAGCCACTAGTATGGAGGCCCTCCCTGTACCACCATCATGGAAAACACGGGTCTTCCCCACTTCCATGATAGGCATGGAGGTCCACCTCGTGCTACCCTCAGTCCGAATGGGGGACCTCCCCATGATGGTGACACTCAGCCTAGAAACCTCTCCTGTGCTCATTACATCGTGTATGGATTCATCCCTTCTTTCCATAGACCACCGATGTGGGGGCATTGCGCATCCGGTCAATCTCCAACGTGGGGGACCTCCCGATGTCCTTATAGCAGCAGGAGAAGGTCCTCCTCTCCTTAGCAACAAAAGGGGTGAAGGACATCCTTTCTTCACCAGCACCCAGCATAGAGGCCCTACCCGTGTTTAGCTCGACCAGTTCAAGGAGCCCCATCACGCATATGTCACCAAGGGAAACAAGAATGCGGGTTCCACCCATGCTCTTATGGGATTGAGGGGCAGTCTTACCCACTCCAGCACTTCCCACAAAGGTCCCCTCCATATCCCCTTTGATATATGTCCTGATGCTCCTCGCACCCAAGCTTGATCAGGCAGAAACCATCTTCGCCAGAGCAGCAGTACGACCGAAGGTCCTCCTAGTTCCGAAAACATGTCCTGTCCTGAAAAACCATTCCACGGTTGAAGGGAGGGTCATCACCACCATAAAAGAAACTCTATGAAGATTTTGACTGAGATCAAACTATTTTTCTTCTCAGATTCCAATGTCGAATACGACTCAGTGATGGAACCCTCACCCGGATCCTCCATGTCAAGGGATGGGGCAGGAACATGGCACATCAGCCTAGTACTCTAAGAATTCAAGGTCCATCATATTCCCGCCTCCCTATATAGGCATATCCAGGGGGATGAAAATTGAGCAACTCCATAGGTTACGACCATGAAATCACCACCACCATCGTCATAAGAACTCTGTACCTTGACTAGAGATCATGAAGAGCAATCTGAGGACCAAGGGAGGACGAGAGCCAATGAGGTCCACCAACAGTAGCTGTGGTACCCACACTAGAAACTACATTTGTCATCCTGCCTTACTGCGATGTCATGGATATGTCACTAAACTCTTTAGTGGGTAGCCTGTTATGTGGCGGTTTATCAGCTCACTCGTCGTATTCTCCACCTACCAGCCTTCAATCCTAGTGGTTTTTTTGGTACCACTACCCGTTCCCCAGTGGCATCTGGTTGATGTGTTGGGAAACGAAGGGCCATACCGTAAATCCAAGCCCATAAGCTTATGGGATATCCTCGCGATAGACCACATCCCTAATATTTTTTGGCCGGTTGTAGTGCCGAATTTTTGTGCACCGGAATCCCTCACCCAAGAAGATGTTGAGTGTTCCTACCAGACCCTTTGGGTGACTCATTTCAGTCTTTTCCACCATAGATTGGCTTATCCTAATATCCAAGTGCTTTTCGAAGACATTGGCAAATAATTCGGAATGGTTTATTTGACCGCACTCCCTATGGCCCAGCACCCAGAGTCACCAAGTCTCCGTAGGGCACTCCAGAAATGGTGCGTTCAGAGCTTCTAGGTATTCCATAGGATTATAAAAGAGGATTCTCCTCACGTACATACCAGAAGATATGGGAATTATGCTTCCATATTCTTCAGTCTTATATGATGACAACCCAATTTTCCAGGTGACATAGAGGATATGCATCCTGGAAGAGTCGTGGTTAACATGGTGGACCTTCCAGTGAGTGAGAACAAGCTAGAGCTTCTTGGATAGGACATTCCTCCAAAGGGAGCATCACACATCTTGGATCATTCAGGAATAATTACTCGTCAACAGAGCAATCTACTAGGTTTTCCTGTGCCCACTAAGGCATTAGTCCTCAACTGGAATCCCAACAAGGGCAAGGAACTCCTTGGAGCCGTCAAGCCCTCTGACTTGTTTGTCTTAGTGCAGAAGGCAGAGTATGACCTCAAGAAATTAGTGTTTCATTAGAAAATCACCGAACAAAATAAGGTGATCTACATCCACCTTATAGAACGCACTGTAGATTGACGACTGGACAATGGTAATCCTAGGCCGCTGTAGTATGGGTAGGTAGAACAACCCCTTGGTGAATTTCCTTTAGTTGACCTTGACCATATTGCCCATGTAGAAATGGTTTAGGATGGATCCTATGACAAGAGGGTGTGGTATGTCTCACCCAATCCTCCTGAACGGTCGGACAATCCTCAGGGCCCAGCTCAGATTCCCCCATTTTCCACATAGGTCATTAGACCAACCACTCCACGAGCCATTGGGCCGCCTTATCATGTTGAAGAACTCGCCAATGCATTAGTAGTCAGGGACCCCTGTCAAGATAGAAACCCCACCTAGATGATACAATAGTGGCACTCATTTACCATCTCGAGGAATTAGAGACACGATAGGTGGCGCTCTCGCCCAATTTCAAGCCTTATCCGGCATGGGTGGATGATATACCGGCACACAAGGTTTCGAGAATCCAATATTTTCCCCTATAAATGGGAAATGGGACCCACCACAGAAACTGGAAAAAATTACCTCATGGTCTGGCACCATGCTGGGAACTCCAGCATAGTAGGAGGCCACCAAGATCCAATGTTTTGTATAGACATTGGAAGAGCTTGTGTTTGTCTGGTACTGCCAGCTCCATATCGGATTCGTAGATTATTGAGAGGACCACCTCATGGAATTATTCTACCAGTTCAGTTCCACCATGTGGAAGATGAGTATCACAGACTTCTTCAAGTGCAAGAAGAGGCCTGATTAGCGTGTCGTTGACTTTGTCTCCCATTTGAAAGGACTCACATATTCCCTTGACATGCCACTGAATCACGAGAAATTGCTGGCGATGTGCATGGGGAATGTCAAGATGGAGCTTCTCCCCTATATGATCACCCATAACTATCCCAGTGGATTCCGAGACTTCTCTGATAAGGCCCATCGCTTAGAGGAAGCCTTACAGTAGGACAAGCAGACACTTCCGTTGCCTCCTGCAATCCCCGTGAGAAGGGCCTCCAGGGACAAGCCGTCTAAAGTGGCCCAAGTAGAGGCCCCCAAGAGAGTAGAGTTGTTTCTAGTGGAGCTTCCTTTACAGCCTCGCAGAGGCCCTCTACCTCAGGTGTAGCCACCGGCCCAGCAGCACCCAGCTCAAAATTGACAGGTGGCCCCGTGCAATGTGTCACCACCGCCCAGGTGAAATAACCAAGCTCCACCTCCTCGGTAGGCTTATACAGCCCCTCATCAGCGTCATGCTCTATGGTCCCCCTTTCTAGATAAGAGAAACCATAACTACTCATTCAACGAGGCACAGATCCCCGGTTACTTCTCTACTGCCTTGGAGCAGGGGATTCTACATTTGACTGATTGTAGAAGGCCAGAAGAGGAATCCTTAATGATCATACTAATTAATTACCCTACCACCGGATCCTGGGGAAGAATATGAAGATGTTATTTGTGTTACAATAATGGCTTCCAGACCTGGTAGATAACAACATAGTCTATTTAGGCTTGGATCTGTCATAAGTGGCATGCATCTTCGTGAGGCCAGACGACAGCAGAGACATCCAGGGTGAGTGGAATCTGGTTTCTAGTCACAGATACCATAAGTATGATGATTGGATGGCTTGAAAAATAGTCCCATGTTCCCATGGTGTCATCCGGGTACACATGAATTGGCTATAGCCTTTAGTAGTTACAATGACATCTTCTGCATCATTATCTCAGCCGACCTTTTCCCAAAAGAGAAAACACTGATGATGTAAGGGAAAAAAAATTCACTCACTGATTCCATAATTATCTCATACTCTTGGTGACTTCATGCCCTCGAAGATTTAAATCCCTTTCATACTGCATCCATTAGTGGACGGATCATCGAGTGATGGTCAATGGTACGATTTGGTTAACACCATAGAGATTGTAAATCCCTACATGATTACTGACGATGTGGAACGCTAGGTGGATCCTCCCAATGTCCCCATATGTCACCAGCTTTGATAGATACATGGATATATGGGCTGTTATAGTGCCTCGTTCAGCACTCGTAGCTAGGCTCTTCATGCTACCGAAACCAGGAAATAGGCTCAGCACAGAGCTCAGCATGTGAAACCTTCTCATCTTGTGGCATCAAGCCCACCTTCACCATCGTTAATGTTGCTGGATAAGGAAGATCCACCCTGACCATGCTGTGACCAGCCATGCCCTTCTATAGGATGATGTCAGTTGTCTAAACCTCATATGGTAGCCACTCCGCATGCCTCAACCAGTGGATAGTTGAATGTTCCCAGTACCGGTCAGCCACTGGTCCAGTTGGCAGGGCCCACTATACCTCCTATCATAGAGCAAACTCCAACAAGAAGAAGGTCATTCCTGGTGTAGAGGTATGATTTTCTTAAGCATCTTTATATTATTCCAACAAGTATCTACAAACTTGACAGCCTTTTCCTGTCATTAGATATGAGTGAGGCTCTCTCTAAGGCTTTAAGAACCCCCTCCAGTTTGAGATGGAAGTAGCTATCGTGGAAGCCTGTCATGACGAAGCGGGCGAGAATGATGAATATCTGGCCATTATCTCTGTCATTGGAGAAGATGAAGGCACTCCCACACAGGGGAACTATAGAGAACCAATGCTTGACATACATGGAAATTACATTACATTATCAGAATACTTAAAACATAACAAAAACAGACACACAAGGACCGTAATAGTTTACTGTCTTTGGAAACATGGAACGAAATCTTCTAATCGTGGTGAAAGATCATCAACATCTCCCACAAAGATCTTCCCCTATTTTTTTCTTACCTAAAACATTTCTTTATATCCTGAGAAAAAAAAACAAAAAAAGGGTGAGATCAAATTCTCAGTAAGGGTAAGCATGGATAAAATAAAGCATTCCATATACATTTGAACTTAAAAACATGTACATAATGTTTAAACATCAAAATCTTGAGCAATGACATAAAACATGGAAGTACGTAAGGCATAGATCATAAAGAAATATTAAGAATGATAAAATATCATGGGAATAAAACATGTAATTTTGGAAACCATTAAGCACATGATATGATTTCCATAGTAGCCAAGGCATTGCTGCCAAGACCATATTAGTGGACAAAGTCCCTTTCTGAATTGAGTTCAATCCTCGTTCCAGTCCTGTATTACTGAACTGGTTTAACATGCCATTCCAGCCATGTCTATATCATGAGATATAAATCGTTTCCCAATGCATTGTAGGGAGATATAGGTCCCACCCATCTCATAATGAAATCATTCTTACTTCTTCCACAAAATAATCATACATCATTCATAATAACCCAACAAATAAAATGGGTTTCATAAACATCATCCCATCATCACATAATCCATATAAAATTAATGGATATCATTTAATAATAATACAAGTAAAACCATGTAAATCATAGTGACATTATACTTGAAACATACACATATGAAATAATGTTATCTTAGATGGAAAAATGGTTTTGGTAAAACATTTTAAATGAATTCTTGAGGATAATATCCTTTCTTCTTCAAAATCATTTTCTTTTCACAAAATGTCATGAAATTTTAAAAGAAAAAGATTTTGTTTAAAATAGTCATGAAATCTTTTTGAGGAAGCTTCATGAAAATACAGCTTTATAAAATCGTAAAAATTCTTTCATGCCGTATAATTTAAAAATAACATTCTCCTCGTACCTTTTTTGGAAAAGTAAAAAAGTACCTTCTATGATAACCGAAGGAAAAATTACACTCATACAATGTGGTAAAAAGTTAATAAAGGGTAAAAATGACTTTAAAAATTCATGGAAGAATAGTAAACATTTTATGGAAACATTTTTTGTAAACATGGTCATGGATGATAAATGTAGCCCCAGTAAATAATTACGTATAAGCAATCTCGGATAAAAAAATGAGATTGAAAATTTATCCCTTACCTTAGGTCCGATATGCTTCATACGTATCCAAACCTCCTTTATAATGATTTAAATAATGTCATTGACTTATTATAGAATCATATTAGTTGTTATGATATCATATATGTTTCACTTATGACTTTATGTTACCCGTTCTTTTGTAAATTCCATGTTAAAGTAGCGTTTTGGGTAAAATCATTTCATTTATCGTATGTGTTTTGACTTGTCGTTCTTGATGTTATTACTTATATCCTAATTTAGATAATTCCAGAATTTAAAACATGATTTATATATAATATATATTCATCATATACATATATATATTATAGATTGATAAAAAGAATGAAATACAGTGTTCATGGAGACGGTAGGCCGTACGTACGCATGAACGCTGTTTTCGTTTCCTTATTGAATTGAATGAAACTAAATAAGTGACATACATACATACATATATATATAAATAAATCCAGTAGCATTATTATTTCATATATTTCATTTTTATTCATTAAATAAACTTTATGGTCATTCATGTATGGTTAACATGGAGAATGAATCTCATCGCGTCGTGGAGACGGTAGTCCATACGTACGCACGAGTGATGATATCGTTCCCATAATTATTGAATAGAATTGGAGTGGATGGTATAATATATCATAATCCTTATGATGTTATAATAACCATATATAGTTATTCTTTACACCATTATACCCGTCCATGTAAGGTGTTGGTGGAAAAACAGATTTCACCACTGCGTGGAGACGGTATTCCGTACGTACGCATGCGAGGTGATTTCGTTTTCCGTAGGATGGATAGATGGTGAAATAGGGTTGTTTCATATTTATAATAACATATACTTATATGAGTTATACTGATGTTTTTACTTCATAATGAAAAAACTAAAGAAGAAGAAGTGGAAGAAGAAATAGAGTTGAAAGAATCGGTAACAGACATTACCTCTTCTTTGAAGCGCCTCTTTGAGACCTCCACTTAGGGCACTAAAATTTGTCTTTTAAGAAGACTAGGACCTCTAGGATGTTTCTAGGGAAGTGTAGAAGATAATTTTTCAGGGGTTGGCCGAGCTTGAAGGCTCAAAGTGGTGTGAGGAAGGGAGGGAGGAGGTTCCCTTTTATAAGGGAGGAGAGGGGCATCTTTGGAAATCTTAAAAATATTAATTTATAATAAATCTGAACCCACTTAAAAACCTCCAAAAATGACACATATTCTAATATTAGATGATATAGGGTTGTAATATCATCAACCAATAAAATTTATACATGTTAGGAATTTATTTTAAACATTATCAACTTGATTTATCCTTACTTAATCAATTTAATATTATTTGTGGTAATAAAATTCTAAATTTTAAATTATAAAAAATAATTACTTATTTGTTGTAAATTGTCCATAATTGGATAATTTATAACATTTTAGATCATATAAATATAAATTTATAATTTTTAAATATTTTTGTGATTTTAAAAAAAATTTATAATATTTTATTTTTATAAAATAACAATTGTCTGAATTTTGACACTATTCATTTATATGAATTTAAATAAAATATATACAGAATATATGTTCAAACTAAAAGCCTTAATAGATTTATAAAAGGTTATATGTATTTATAAAATTATTTTAGAACATTAAATAGTTCATATAATATTTATTTTATAATTTTTAAAACCATTTATTTGGTTTATCTCTTAATAAAATAATTACTATAACATTTTTGTATAATTATTTAATATACTTATTTGTTGCATAAAATTTAAAAATAAAATAATATGATGAAGATAAATCTAATAAGTTTCAAAATAATACTTTTACTCGAATTTATCATCTTAAAATAACAATATTTAAATTGTTATATTTATTAAATTATGAAGGTGACAACTTTGGCATCATTTAAAATAAAATAATACAAGTGTCATAATCACTTTTATAAGACTACAAATGGTTATATATTAGTTCATTGTATTATTATGGTATATATATATATATATATATTAAAAATAAGATTTGGTCAGATTTTTGGGCCTTTAAATGGGTATTATTATTTCAATAAAAACTATATTACTGATTTTTCACTTAATAACTAATTTCTGCATCTTTAATGTATCACCATTAATGACAATTATTTAGTCACTAAAAATTATAAATAAATTATCATGATGTAGATAATTTTATTAGCTTTCTGGAGACTATTCATGTTCTAAGTTTTATGATGCTTATCACTAAATTAAAATTATTATACTTATAAGATTTAAGAGAGTGACATTTGTCACTTTCTTTGGTTTTAATAATAAATAAATTATTTTCATAGTCAAAAGTCCATAAAATGAATCTAATACGACACTTAGATGATATGGGTCTACTGTTAGCCATCCAATATAATTTTGGCATGTGTTAGGGTAATTTTATAATATTATATTTACCCTTAATTACCCGATTTACCTTTAACTATGTTAAATAAAATTTACCGTAGTTACTATTCATAATTCCAAAAAATACAAAGTATCCCATTAACATAATTTGGACCCCATGATTCCAAATATGGAATCCATTTTTTTCAAATTCAACACAAATAAGTTGCAGAAATTAAATTAAAATTAATCCCGTTGTCGAATGAAAACGGGTTTTTGTTTAAAACATTGCAAAAGATTGAATTGATTTAACCTATGAATTTAATGTAAAATCCACACTAATGACATAAATTATATTAAATGGTAAAAATATATTCTATTTAAACTTTAAAACCTTTCAATATTATAATTTAACCATATAAATTATTATGATGAGAAAAGTTGTTTTTAATTAAAATATAGCGTGTTTTTACCATAATTCTAGGACTATATCCTATACGTATACTTATCCTTAGGGACATCCCTAGACATACCTTAGAAATATCTCTAGGGATCTCACTAACATTTTTGCATCCTAGTTTCCAAAGGTTGACTAAACCTTTTCTCTGATACCAACTGTAGAGACCCAAAGCTTGACGTACATGGACATTACATTACTTTAGTGGTATAATTAATACATAACAAAAACAGACACACAAGTACTGTAATAGTTTAATGTCTTTGGAAACATGGAACGTAATATTCTAATCGTGGTGAAATATCTTCAACATCTCCCATAAAGATCTTCCCCTTTTTTTCTTACCAAAAACATTTCTTTATTTCCTGAGGAAAATAAAACATAAAAAGGGTGAGCTCAAATTCTTAGTAAGGGTAAGAATGGATAAAACAAAACATACCATATACATTTGAACTTAAAAACATGAAAATAATGTTTAAACATAAAAATCTTGAGCAATGACATAAAACATGGAAGTACGTAAGGCATAGATCATAAAGAAACATTAATAATGGGAAAATATCATGGGAATAAAACATTTAATTGCGGAAACCCTTAAGCACGTGATATGATTTCCATAGTAGACAAGGCATTGCTTCCAAGACCATCTTATTGGACAAAGTCCCTTTCTGAATCGAGTTCACTCCTCGTTCCAGTCCGGTATAACTGAACCGGAATAACATGCCGTTCTAGCCATGTCTATCGCATAAGATATAAATCTTTACCCAATGCATTGTAGGGAGATATAGGTCTCACCCATCTCATAATGAAATCATTCTTACTTGTGCCACAAAATAAACATACATCATTCATAATAACCAAACGAATAAAATGGGTTTCATAAACATCATCCCATCATCACATAATCCATATAAAAGTAATGGATATCATTTCATAATAATTAAAGTGAAACCATGTAAATCATAGAGACATTATACTTGAAACATATACATTTGAAATAATGTTATCTAAGATGGAAAAATGGTTTTGATACAACATTTGAAATGAATTCTTGAGGATAATATCCTTTCTTCTTCAAAATCATTTTCTTTTCACAAAATGTCATGAAATTTTAAAAGAAAAAGATTTTGTTTAAAATAGTCATGAAATATTTTGGAGGAAGCTTCATGAAAATAAGGCTTTATAAAATTGTAAAAATCCTTTCTTGCCGTATAATTTAAAAATAACATTCTCCTCGTACCTTTGTCAGAAAAGTAAAAAAGTACCTTATATGATAACCAAAGGAAAAATTCCACTCATACAATGTGGTAAAAAGTCAATAAAGGGTAAAAATGACTTTAAAAATTCATGGAAGAATAGTAAACATTTTATGAAAACATTTTTAGTAAAAATGTCATGGATGATAAACGTAGCCCCAATAAATACTTATGTATAAGCAATCTCGGATAAAAAAATGAGATTGAAAATTTATCCCTTACCTTAGGTCCGATATGCTTCGTACGTATCCAAACCTCCTGTAAAATGATTTAAATAATGTCATTTACTTATTACAGAATCATATTCATTATTATGATATCATATATGTTTCACTTATGACTTCATGTTACCCGTTCATTTGTAAATTCAATGTTAAAGTAGCGTTTTGGGTAAAATCATTTCATTTATCGTATGTGTTTTGACTAGTAGTTCTTGATATTATTACTTATATCCTGATTTACAAAATTACAGAATGTAAAACATTATTTATATATAATATATATTCATCATATACATTTATATATTATAGATCGATAAAAGGAATGAAATACACCATTCTGGGAGACGGTAGGCCGTACGTACGCATGAACGATGTTTTCGTTTCCTTATTGAATTGAATGAAACTAAATAGATGACATACATATATATATATATACATAAATCCAGTAGCATTATTATTTCATATATTTCATTATTATTCATTAAATAAACTTTATGATCATTCATGTATGGTTTACGTGGAGAATGAATCTCATCGCTTCGTGGAGATGGTAGTTCGTACGTACGCACGAGCGATGATATCGTTCCAATAATTATTGAATAGAATTGGAGTGGATGGTATAATATATCAGAATCAGTATGATGTCATAATAACCATATATAGTTATTCTTTACACCATTATACCCATCCATGTAAGGTGTTGTTGGAAAAACAGATTTCACCACGGCGTGGAGACAGTATTCCATACGTACGCACGCCTGGTGATTTCATTTTCCGTAGGATGGATAGATGGTGAAATAGGGCTGTTTCATAATTATAATAACATATCAGTATATGATTTATAATTATGTTTTTACTTCATAATGAAACAACTAAAGAAAAGAAGTGGAAGAAGAAATAGAGTTGAAAGAATCGGTAACGGACATTACCTCTTCTTTGAAGCGCCTCTTTGAGACCTCCACTTAGGGAACTAAAATTGGTCTTTCAAGAAGACCAGGACCTCTAGGATGTTTGTAGGGACGTGGAAAAGATAATTTGGCAGGGGTTGGCCGAGCATGAAGGCTCAAATTGGTGTGAGGAAGGGGGGGAGGAGGTTCCCTTTTATAAGGGAGAGGGGCACCTTTGGAAATCATAAAAATATTAATTTATAATAAATCTAAACCCACATAAAAACCTCCAAAAATGACACATATTTGAATCATAGATGAGATAGAGTTGTAATCGCATCAACCAATAAAATTTATACTTGTTAGGAATTTATTTTAAACATTGTAAACTTGATTTATCCTTACTTAATCAATTTTATTTTATTTGTGGTAATAACATTCTAAATTTTAAATTATAACAAATAATTACTTATTTGTTGTGAATTTTCCATAATTTGATACTTTATAACATTTGAGATCATATAAATATAAATTTATAATTTTTAAATATTTTTGTGATTTTTAAACAATTTTAAAATATGTTATTTTTATAAAATAACAATAGTGTCAATTTTGACACTATTCATTTATTTGAATTTAAATAAAATATATACATGAGATATGTTCAAACTAAAAGCTTTAATATATTCATAAAAGGTTATATGTATCTATAAAATTATTTTAGAACATTAAATAGTTCATATAATATTTATTTTATTATTTTTAAAACCATTTATTTGGTTTATCTCCTAATAAAATAGTTACTACAAGATTTTTGTATAATTATTTAATATACTTATTTGTTGCATAAAAATTAAAAATAAAATCATATTATGACGATAAATATATTACCTTTCACAATAATACTTTTACTCTAATTTATCATCTTAAAATCACAATATTTAAATTGTTATAATTATTAAATTATGAAGGTGACAACTTTGGCATCATTTAAAATAAAATAATATAAGTGTCATAATCACGTTTATAAGACTCTAAACGGTTATATATTAGGTCATTGGATTATTATGGTATATATATATACTATAAATAAGTTTTGGTCAGGTTTTTGGGCCTTTTAATGGGTATTATTATTTCAATAAAAACTATATTACTGATTTTTCACTTAAAAAATAATTTCTGCATCATTAATGTATCACCATTAATGAAAATTATTTAATCCCTAAAAATTCTAAATAAATTATCATGATGTAGATAATTGTATTATATTTATGGAGACTATTAATGTTCGATGTTTTATGTTTTTTATCACTAAATTAAAATTATTATACTTATAAGATTTAAGAGAGTGAGATGTTGTCACTTTCTTTGGTTTTAATAATAATTAAATTATTTTCATAGTCAGAAGTCCATAAAATTTATCTAATCCTACACTTAGGTGATATGGGTCTACTTTTATCCATCCAATAGAATTTTGGAATGTGTTAGGATAATTTTATAATATTATATTTACCCTTAATTACTCGATTTACCTTTAACTATGGTAAATAAAATTTACCGTAGTTACTATTTATAATTCCCAAAAATAAAAAGTTTCCTATTAACATAATTTGTACCCAATTATTCCAAATATGGAATCCATTTTTTCAAATTCAATACCAATATGTTGCATAAATTAAATTAAAATTAATCCTGTTGTCGAATGAAAATGAGTTTTTGTTTAAAACATTGCAAAAGATTGAATTGATTTAACCTACGAATTTAATGTAAAATCAATGATAATGACATAAATTATGTTAAATGGTAAAAATATATTATATTTAAACTTTAAAACCATTCAATATTATAATTTAACCATATAAATTATCGCGATGAAAAAAGTGGTTTGTAATTAAAATATAGCGTGTTTTTACTATTTATCAAAATATGAAAGTTACTAGAATAATATGAAAAATTTATCCAAAGTAAATTTTTATTTCGTTATTCCAAATAAGAATTTTTTTTTTCAAATTGAACTTATAAACATGACAAAAACTATATTTAATGTGGGTGTGCCATCACAAGGCGACAAAACTGCATTTTTTGAAAAATACTTATTTTAACCAAAAAAATTATTTTGTTCTTATAAAATGTTCTAGAAAATGTGTCAGATGAATAATAATGTTATAAAATTAAAAATTTAGTTAATAATATTCATAATGGCTAGTTCATAATAATAGTATAAAAATATATTGTTGTTTAGTAAAACCCGGTATTGCGTACAACACACGATATCGAGGAAGGCTGTGATTGCGTGTAATGCATGCCAAGTCAGGGTTGTGTATAGTGAAAGACTCCTTTTTTGTTTCATTATAACATAATCCAACCATTTTTCATTTATACATTGAATATATATATATATATACACTCAATGTTACGTAGAATAACATCTATCAAATGAACATGAAATTGTGTATAACACGATCCAAGAATTGTGTTGCATATACTGCAAGTTAATACGGTGTTGCGTATAGCGCAAGGTAATCTTGGTGTAGAATACAACAGAAGACATTAATAAAATTAAAAGAATATTTTTCATAAAATCTCGGGGTGTTACAGGAACATTCTCCCACTTTACATCATTGGCTAGTTCAATGGATTGGAGGTTCGTCACTGTCTTGTCGACACGGGCTCTGGAATTAACCAAATCCCAACTTGGACACTATGAAAGCTAGGATTTTATAAAGATGATATGAGTCTCTATGACCTAAGAATCTATGGTTATGATAGGATGGAACAAACACCGATTGGTAAGATCCTTTTAAAGACCCATTTTGGTGGCCTTATTGCTTGAACTGAATTTATAGTTGTCTCCCAGGACACCGCCTACAATGCATTGATGGGAAGGCCATGGCTCCACCTGTATGTGGAGGTTCCCTCATCATATAACAAGTGCCTCAATTCCTCCCTTAATGGTTGAGTGGGCGGGCTTCAAGGTGTTGCATCTCCCTTTCCCTCTTGTGAATCCCACTACCTTGAAGCCAACTACTACAAGAGAAAGGACAAGAAGATTCAGACTAATGAGGTCGAGCATGCCGCGGCTGCGACTGACCCGTGGATAGATCTAGTGGATGCCTAAATATTTATAATCCACTGATAGGTGCCTATGAACTAGGAAATGGGAAAATGCATCGTTGTTTCTTGGATGAGGGGGGAACGCATTACCATGCCTATGAAACACCGAAAGATCACCTAGTACTCCAATTCAAATCAAGCTGAGGTTATCCTAGAGCCTCCTACCCCTATAAGGTATCAGGATATCTGTACCATAGAAATGGAAGTATGTCATATGTGATTGTTCCTCCAGGTTAGAATTAGCCGGCTCAAGCTGATGCACCACTATTGCGTCTACATCATCAAGTGTGGCCCCTTGGGCCGAAGTCCAGATGGGTTCGGATCAACATCATTCATCGCTTTGGTTGCGGCAACACAAGAGTTCTCCGATGTAGTGACCTATGTCGCTCTGGATAGTACCAACCTCCCACCGGGATCTGCTGACTCAGAAGCAATTCCTCCCGCCAAGGATCCCTCATTTATAAGTAGATAATAGGATTTGGAGGATGCTCCTATCAACTTTGAAGAGGGCGTCTCTACCATAGTTGACAAGTTCGTACAGGTGAACCTCAGTAGCGACGCAGACCCGAAACCCACATTGATCAGTGTCGCCATGCCCCTTGAGGAGAAACACAAGTACGTAGACTTCATGAAACAACACCCTGATTTATTTTCCTGGAGTTTTGATGAGATTTCAGGACTAGATCAAGAAGTAGTTGTCCACCACCTCGGCCTCCTGAAAAATCATTCTGGGTTCAAGTAATCTCCCAAAAATATGCACCCTTATCATGGTGCAGTGGTTGAGGTAGAAGTCGACAAGATCATTAGATCCAATTTTGTTATGGTTGTCCTATACCCAAAATTTCTAGCCAATATTGTGCTAGTAAAGAAGAAGAATGGACAGATCATGGTCTTCATCAACTTCAGGGAGCTCAACCATCACTATCTGAAGGATGATTTCCCCTTCCTATTCCAGAGTTGTTGACTGATGCTACAACCGTATTTCATGCCCACTTCTTCATGGATGGGTACTCCAAGTACATCCAAATCCGAATGGCCCATGATGACATGGAGTTCACAGCCTTCAGGGCACCAAAAGGTATTTATGTTACCAAGTCTTTCCCTTCGGTTTAAAGAATGAAGGTGCCACCTACCAGTGGTCTATGCATCACATATTTAAGCCAATACTTGGAACAATGGTGGAATACTATGTGGACAATCTGGTGCTCAAATCTCACTAGCATCCAGACCATCTCAATGATCATGATAATGTTTCCAAGTTCCTCTGTTCCCATCATCTGAAGATGAATCCATTGAAGTGGGCCTTTGGGATTGTCTCTGGAATGTTTCTCGATGTTATTGTCAATTACATGGGCATTGAGATCGACCTAGAAAAGATCAAGGCCATTATCCAGATGACTCCTCCGAGCTACATTTGGGAGATTCAAAGCTTCCAAGGACACTTATCCTACATACACTGATTCATTACGAATCTGGCTGGAAAGTGTAAGACCTTTTATCACCTCATGAAGAAAGGCATTGTTTACGAGTGGGACGAAGAGTGTCAGACTACTTTTGAAGAGATCATGCAATATCTACTCCAGCCTCTGGTATTAATGCCACCCATCTTTGAAAATCCACTGGTCATTTATGTGACCACCATGAAATGGCCTCTCATCACCCCTCTTTCCTAGTAGAACAATGGGGGGATGGAGAATATCCTTTACTACCTCAGCCACATGCTCCTTGATATGTTGACCAGATACTCCCCCACAGAAAAGAGCTACATTTCCCAGGTATTCACAGAACAGATGTTACAACATTACGTGAAACAAAACAAGGTACAAATGGTGTCCCATGTATACCCACTGATGTACATCCTGAACCGCCCCATGTTGGTAGGGCATCTTGCTTGGGGGGGAAATGATTCTACAATAGTTTGATATCAGGTTTGTCCCAAAGAAAGCTATTAAAGGGAAATCATTGGCAGACCTCCTTGTTGCCCATCCAGCTCTTAATGACCAGTCCTTGGATCTATATTTTCCCGATGAGGTGATCCTCTCGGTAGACCAAGCCATGCTATGCTGGCAGATGCATTTCGATGGTGTTTCCCATAGCCCCACCGGCAGAATGCTCAATGACCCAAGGCTCAATAGAGTAGGCTGGGGTATCGTCTTAATTACCCCGACAGAATCCATTCATCCATACCCATCCTATTGTTATAAGGCAGGACCATCAATGAGGTAGAGTGTTAGGATATCATCACTAGCCTCGAGGTGGATCTCAAGATTCATGTTCCCCATTTTCATGAGAAAGGGGACTCTGAACTAATCCTCAAATAGATCAACGGGGACTAAATCATTAGAAAGCTCGAGCTCGTTCCATTTTTGGAACACACTCTCTAGCTAATGGCCCAGTTCCCATCTCGGACAGAAGTTACTCGTGTTCTTGAATCATAGAATGGTCAGTCTGACGCCCTGGCCGGCCTGGCTGTATCACCCATGGAGCCCGAGTAGGATGATCTAATTATCCATGTGGCACGTCAGAGGGTCATTTCTTCTGTCCCCCCCCCCCCCCCCCCGACGATGACGATGGCCCACGGGTAACCCACCTTACCACTGAAGCCTCCACATTAGGTTCCCCGGGTCCCCTAGATGCAGTGATTGAAGTGACTCCCGACTGGAGAGCCCCCTTTGCTGAGTATCTCCCAAATGGTAATATCCAAGCAGATCGGGCCAGGCGTGAGTGAATCCAATACCGCCCATTTCATTTCACCCTCCATGACGGCCCTGACCATGAGTAGATCCTTTACAAGTGCAGTTTTGATGGGATTATCCTCCATTGCCTTCAATGTGTCGAGATTTATCTGGTCATGAAAAATGTTCACGCCGGTTCATGCAGGGCTCATCAGACAGGGAAAAACCTATGTCACCAAATCCAAGGACTGGGGTACTTTTTTCCCTCTATGATCCATGATTGAATCGAGTTTTCCAAGAGATTCCATTTGTGCCAAAGTCATGATAACTTTATGCATATGCTCTTAGAGCCTCTCCACTTCAGAAGGTACACTTGGAAATTTGCGGTATGTGGACTCAATGACATGGGACTATATCCACCGGTGACAGCTCACCAGTGTAGATTCATCTGGACGACTACAGATTTCTTCTCCAAGTGGGCAGAGGTATTTCGACTTAAGGAGGTCAAGGACCATTCCACTGTTGACTCTTTGAGTTCTAACATCATCAACCGATTTGGAGTCCCTCATGCCGTCCTCAAGGATAACAGCATGAACTTCGGAGCAGTTGACCTGAAGAAATTGTACACTAAGTACAACATCCGTTCTAACCATACCTCCCACTATCATTCACAAGAAAATGGATAGATTGAGGCATTCAACAAAACCTCTCCAAAATTATGCAAAAAATGCTTGGCTAAAATAAGAAGAGTTGTCCAGACTGGCTCCCAAATTCCATTTGGGCTTATTGGATGATGAATTTTAATTTCACCTGGGTTAACCCATATTCCCTAGTGTATGGAACGAAGGCCGTACTAGCCATTAAGTTTCAATTTCATCTATTTATGATCTACCAGTGCCAGATAAAGTAGATGAAATCTGTTTGGATGAGTCTGAAGGTCTTGATGAGAACATGCTTCATGCCATGTACAATCTGGAAAGGCATTAGAACCGGGTAGCTATAGATTTCAACAAAAAATTTCACCTTCGATACTTCTTTCAAGGCGGCATGGTATTGGCCCCAAGGGCACCAATGATACCTGGTAGGAAACCACCCATGTTGGAACCCAAATGGGAAGGACCTTACATCATTCAGAAGGTTTACTCCAATGGCGCGTCCTCGCTAGTTACAATGGATGGTGAGCGTATAACTACTCCCACAAATTCCAAGTTCCTAAAGAAATATTTTTCTTGCTACATTGGGTCCTACATGACCATAAACTATATGGTCCTGCATGACCATAAATTGGTCAGTCCCACATGACCCTAAACTGAATGACGGTCCTACATAACCTCAAACTGTACGTTCTTACATAACATTTAACTGAGAATCATCATGCAAGATATTAAACTACATCTCCAAAACATTGTATGGCTTAAGCCCCCTTCATGAAAGTATGAGGCCTCATTGGAAACTACCTATTTTTTGGAAAATTCAGAAACTTTTTGAACCACTGTCTGAAGTGGACGTCTCTCACTGCTTCCTTGTCCTCTCATGACACCAGCTCCATCAGTTCCTTCACCAGCAGTGACATTTTCTCTGGATCCTCCCACACACCCATAACAAGGAGGAATTCATCATACATTACTTCTAGTATTGGGATCCCCGAAGATCTTGTTCACGTCCCACAAAATGATGCCAACCTCCCTGTGGTTCAAGGGAAATGTATTGGTCCTTGATGACCACCTACTCAACATCTCTGGCATCAGCTGCATAGGTTGGTAGATTTGAAATTGAGAGGCACAATCCACCACTTACAATCCCACTCTCCTCTGCACTATCCTGAACTCTTCACATGAGGCACCTACCCAATAGGCCCAGGCCCAGTCCTCTGTAAAGTTTCTACCTTGGCATTGATCCCACTCATCAGACTATCCCTTCCATAGGTTCCTCAGGGCCACATTCAAGATCATTTGGTACAGAGGGTGGATGTCTCTAGCTTCAATTCCTTGGCGTCATCATTTTTTAGATGGTTGTATAGGCAATAAGAAATAACAGGTGTGATGTCCTCCCAAGCATGGTCGTCAGCCTCCCTAAACCACTGGTGCTGACACGGTAAGCTTTAGAACCAGTGAAATAGCTCATCCCTTCTGGAATTAGGGATGAATACATCATCCCTCAGCCCAAATAGATAAAAAGGTAGCCTCTTGCACAATGTATATTTCCTTTGGCTTACCGACAGTAGCACCACCAACGACTCAGGGTTAGAGTGGCTCCGTATCGACTCCCCTAAACCCAATCTATTGACAGTCTTATTCTTTTAGGCAACATCTGCAAGGACCCCCCTAGAAGAATCTTGGTGAGGCATTCAGTCTTGATGTTTGGGCATTCATTGGGATTGGCTTGAAATTCTCTTTTGCGAAGAAAGTTTGTGGAGATCGTTTGCAAAGGCTGTTCATGGAGGACTGCCCCGAACTTCAATCACATTTTGTAGAGCACACCGATGTGAATTCAAAGATTTGTTCTGCGCCATGATGCAGAATCCATGATTTACAGAGAGCAATTTTGGAGTACATGGAGCTTGGAAAATCGAAAGTGATACAATCCAAAAATGTAGAGAACAGAAAGGACAAAAGAGAGGTCAACACCCCTATTTATAGGCGAGGACCCCAGGTTCTTTGTGGTCCATCCAATCCATGGGGAGCTTCGCGGTGTGCCAGCCTGTGCATGTCGTTGTGCCTCACAAGCCCCCTTTGCGAGTCACCTTACCAATTGACTGAGGAATTTTGGCAGTTGACCCTCCAACTTTGACCCTCATTTTCTCCACGACTCAAAGTACGAGGGGGGAATTCGATGATACAAAAATTAAGGAAAAGAAATAACTAAAAGATATCATAAGGGGATGCCTCGCGAAGACTGGACACGGAGAACCATAGCCCTGTGGCCGACACAGAGCACTCCCATCATACACTCACCACGGAGCAAGGAGGCAGGATGATCCACAAACCAATTTGATGTTTTGAGATCCCACTGTGGAGAAAGAAGGTGGGATGATCTGTGAACCAATTTGACATTCGTGAACCCACCGTAGTGCAAGGAGGCGGGATGCTCTGCGACCCAATTTAAAATTCGCGAACTCACTGCCGAGAAAGGAGGTGGGATGCTCCGCGAACCCCTTTGACATTCGCAAACATGCCGCGAAGCAAGCTCTGTCTTCGCATCGAGAGAGCTCTACTTCGTGGTTCCTCTTGCCTATAAATACCAGGATCCCCTCGAGTCTAAAGGATGGATCTCCTAACCTTTAAACTTCTGAGTTCCACATTGCAAAGCAATTTCTGCTCTACAAACCATGAGATTTTCAAGGTAATTTTGCTTCATGATGTGCCTTCCCCATTTCATGGATTCCGCCCCACTTCAAAGAGGGATGCCCTTTATGGAGGCCATGAGACATTGTGAAGGAATGAGATCTCCAAGGGGACTAGGGTCATCATGGAGATTTTATGCTTTATGAAAGACCCTTAATACCCATGTGATTCACATGATATGGCATGGTCAGTATACTTCGCGAAGAACATTTCTTCACAATGTTATGATTTGCAAGGAACCCCTGTTTTGCGAGGAATTTCTCCGTTAATGCCTTTACACTTTGTGAAGCACCTCCCATATGAACCAATGCCCTATACCAAGGCTAGGAGACTTCACTTAGCGAAGCACATCCCTCCGCGAAGCACCTCCACTTCATGGAGCATGAGAGATTCACATGGTTTCTATCTATTAACCTGTTTTCTCTACCAATCCCTTTCCTGTGCGGCCCTTCAGGTTTTCATGATGGAATTTCAAGGTCCCGGGTGCTTCCCAATGCATTTTTTTGCCTCATGTTTCTCCGAATTGGAATGATACTAGCAATTGATTCTTTTCATAGCTAGGAAAACGTGGACCCCCTAATGGATCGCTCCATAACACCACCCTTTAACGGCATTGCTGATGCCTTCCATCCCTCAAGGGTTGGCGAGTATTGGTTATGTGATTCCTAGGGGTGCGGAGAAAACCCACCTCATCCAAGATGTAGGATGTTAAACTTCCATGCATCTTCATCCTCAGCACAAGATGTTAAACTATGACATCGCCCCATGACTTGTACGTTGGGTGCCCCATATCAGACATTCTCTATGACCAATTGTCTCCATTGGAGTGAGATAAATCCCTACATGAAATGACATCCTCTATATGGGAACAAAGTTCATCCATAGGGAAATGAAAACTACCCTAGGGTAATCCCCAATCATTTCTTGCAGGAGGTAGTATCCCTACTATTATCTTCCTGGGTGCAAAATCACTCTCCCATTGGGCTTTTTCACCACTTGGGACTCCATCCTGGAGTATGTAAAAATATCCATCACCCTCAGAATGCTAACCATGTGTAAGCCCCTGTTTCACCTTTGGGCCGCCTACTACATGTAATCCCCATCCCACTTCCCACAGGCACACCATCCGCAATGTGATCATCAGGCATTTGCTGCCTCTTGTTTCTCACACCGAGAATGACTCGCATGGGCTTAGAGAAATAATAGACCATGACATCCTCTCTAGGTATCCTTGAGTGTAAGTCCCATGCACCCTATCTAAACTATTAGGACATTGATCCCTACCAAGGCAAGGTACGTAGGAAGCCTCCCAGAGGTTCGAGCCCAAAAACCATTGGTCCCAAACATCTTAATGTCAGTTCACCAAAATCCATCCAAAATACATGGAATTTGATCCTTGTATCCTTGATAAGTTATGTAGGTAGAATCCCAGATGTTCAAGCCCCAAAAATATTTGTTCAGACCACCTTCACATCGAACCACCTTTTCCCTGAATGACGTTAAACTACATGCCTTATATTTCAACTTCCATGACGTTAAAATGCATCCAACATCCAAACTAGGTGGTATTAGATCCTTGTCTCCTAGATATGGTATGTAGGAAGCCTCCCTGAGGTACAACCCCATCCAACGGTAATCCATTGTGATCCTATCTAGTGGAAATCCTTTGTGACCCCATCCAGCAGTAAGCCATTATGACCCCATCTAGCGGTAAACCGTTGTGATCCCATCCAGCAGTAAGACATTGTGACCCCATCCAGCAGTAAGCCATTGTGACCCCATCCAGTGGTATGATGTTGTGACCCCATCCAGCGGTAAGCTGTTGTGACCCCATCGAGCGGTAATCCATTTTGACATGATCCAACGATAAGCCGGTTTGACTACATCCAGCAGTAAGCAATTGTGACCCCATCCATTGGTAAGCCATTGTGACCCCATCCAGTGTTAAGCCATTTTGAACCCATCTAATGGTAAGCTATTGTGACCCTCGTTCAATGGTAAGCCTTTGTCAACCCCATTCGGTGGTAAGATGTTGAAGTCCCCAATCAATAGTAAGTTGTTGATTGATGAACTATGAGAACTTTGATTCCCTACCACAGTGATACGTTCGTGGTCTATTTGAGTCTCAAGCCCAACATCACCATCATCCTTGAGTCGACTTCATCTCATTATCCACCCACATCACATAACCATCTATCACCCATTTTGGTTCTTACCCTGCCAGCCACATCCTGGTGGGATCATGCCACCTCATTCCCCATTCCCTTTAACAAAAATTGGTTATCTAACCATGCATTAGCCCCAACCTCAGTGTTCCCTCTAGGGGTTGCACTCACCTCATCCACTCTAGTCCGTGTTCCGATCAGTATGATCCGTCTTCTCTAGAAGTTAAACCTATGACATACCCTGTTTTAAACATAGGAAGCTGAGGAAAACCTCAGATACATGCCTATGGTGTATAATTCCCCGCATTTGATGTGGGATTCCTCAGGCTTACACTCCATCTAGATTCCCTATAATAAGGGGAAGAAACCCATATGCGTTATTTTTCCAACGTCTAGACATGCTAGTGATGTCCAACATGACTACTCCCCGACCGAAGGTTGCTACCCTGACCAGACCCCTTGAAATGTCCCTGACAGAATCAGTGTAACTAAATGGTTTCCATGAAGATATGGAAATGTGAAGAGTTTCATGAACAATGTATTAAATCATTAAGGGAGACCCAGGAAAGGTAACAAGTTCTAAGGAGGAATCCATAGAAGGAAAAACTGACATCTCATATTCTCATTTTGATCAAGGAGCAAATATCCCTGAACATGTGACAGATATCAGCCGCCTTTGGAAGGCGAGAATGAGGGGCAACAACCAACATCGCCATCCTAAAATAGATGGATGTGTACGCCTCAACGAAAGCATCAGAAACAATGTCGCATTGATAAGGTCATTGTTGTTTCCCCACTACGATGAGAAAATTAATGTGCTATTGCGATTTTATCAAATACTGTTCTTCGGTAAGAAACCACACTATGATGGGAAACGTAATTAATTTAATGTCAAGTTTGAGTACTCATAAGTAGCTGATTCTTCTATTCACAATGTTCACAGTTGGTAATCTCCAAGACAAGTGATTATGAGAATAGACCCACTAGTATGAATTCTTCATGTTTTTCTTTCATCATATATTCCTATCTATGAGTGTGTATGATGGTCCTTATGCTTTATTATTATTATTAATGAACATTAGAACTCTCACACTTAGATTTATTTCATAAACCATGACAATAATAGTTCATGGTGGAGTTGGATACATTGGGAACATCACTAGTGAAATTTCATTACTAAATATGTCCAAGAATGATTTGTATATTACATCTTTATGGAAGATAATATATCAAACATTTGATTGGAATTTATCCATCACATTAAATTTCACGGTCATGGTTTAAAAACGTGATTGTTTAATATATTCAAGGAAAGACAAATCGAGCATATAAGTTGGTGATAGAGATGTGAAACTAGCATGATTCCCTATTGTGAAAAAGGGATTATATTTCACAGTGTGTGTTGGTTTCTAACGTTGAGACATTATATACTTTATCTTGGGTGCCTTAACCCATTTCAAGATAATAATCATGGACTATAGGCAACCCTCCCTAATGAAAATGAGAAATAATCTTAGTGAATCACACACTATGTGTTTTTGTTGATCTCGAATAAATTTTACTTGAGATTAATTAATATAATAAATATTATGCTCCAGTATATTGAAAAATTTTATTCATGTTATATTGATCGTATAAATTAAATAAATATTTATTCCCTAGATTTTGAATAAAATATTATATAATTTATTGAATATTTTAATACATATTTATTTTCTATATTGTGAATAAAATATTTATTTTTTTGTTCAGAAAATGTAAGTGGATTTCGAATAGACCAAGACTGAGTTTGGTGAAATATATTTATGGGCAAGACCATTACATAATATTTGTTATTGCGTAATTTGGTGAAGAAAACAAAATAATAATAATATAATTATTATTATGTGGAATGCGATTTTAGTAAAGGTAATAAATGTTATTTAATTGACCGTATGCCTTTAAATAATATTTTAACTTAAATTGTAAATATATAAATTGATAGATGTGTATATTGTGTAGAGCATCCAAAAATTGAGATAGATAATTGTTTCCTACAAAACATTCCCATTAAACACCCCCTTCTATATCCCTCTCAAGAACAAAAATAGTAGAGTGATTGATTCAAGAAAAAATAACAAGAGATCAACAGATAAAAATAGAAACATTGAACTCACTACACTAGCACCCGAAGATCGAGTGGTGTTCCCTGGTGATCGTAGGAGCACATGTGGATCACCATTGGAGGGATTCTATCCTTGAATCTTCATACCACAACAAAGGTAATTTGGGAGGGTCTTTTTGGATGATCAACATTCACCAATGATGAGAGTTCCTAAGATGAGGTATTTCATTATTTAAATATTAAATAAATTTATTATAAATTTGATGTGCAGGATCCTCATAATTGGTTTCTAAAAATGAATATTAAGAGAAATTTTAATATATCTTCCACCTTCTCACACTTATTCAATGTTCAAAACCATAAATTGGTATCAAAGTGGTCACATTTAAATTTATAATTATTTATTAAATTATTGAACAATGTGAAATTGTGGTAACATTTTCATTTCATTGTATTCATTATTTAATATTATTTGAATTAATATATTATAGAAATACTAATCATATTATTTAAATGTTTCAATTTCCTAATGTTTTAAGAAAACATGAAGAATAACCAGAGATGACATCAGGATGCTCCAAATAAATGGCTAGTAAAACTGGGTTACACGACATGCTGTCAAAGCACACATCGTATACCTATATGCATTGTATCTCGATGTGATAAGAAATTAATGACATGTGGTGATTTTATTTTACACCACATGTTGATTGAGACAACCTAGTGCACGAAAAAAGGATACAAGTTTTGAAGCTGAAATTTACATGCCTTGTAGTCCAACCGAGTTAACACACCAAAGCCCTGGTCATGTGACTTGGATATACAACATCTGAGGTTCATGGTGCGTACAAGACGTGTAGTCTCCCATTAAGGGAAAAAATTAAAATTAAATTGAAATTGAAATTTTTATATTAAAACACCAATTTATGATTGGAACACTATTGTGTGTTTTACACTTTAATAGTTGTTTTAAATAACTTTAAATTCTCAATTAATATATTATAATTAACATGTCATTATTAGTTATTTAATTTATTTTACATAAATTCCACTATTTATGGGTATCTATTAATAATATTGAATGATCATTAAGAAGAAATAGAATTAATTAATTAATTAATTATGTAAGTAATAAATGAAGGTTCTTTTATCTAAAATAATAAATGAATGAATAACAAAATTAAATCTATCCATTTACATTTATGTATAATTTACACGAATGATTATTTATATGCTTAACCAAGACCTTTGTTTGTTTTGGATTTTTTAATTTAATTTATTGATTGTGTTTTTCATTATTTACTATTAAATTAAACGATTGTCTCTAATTTATCCCTCCATCCATTATTTTTTAGGGCCTACATGTTTAAGTATATTTATATAATTCCCTTCATCCAAACATTTTTTAATTAATTAACCATGTTGGATAAAACATTTACACATAATTATTTAATTTAATTTTTATCTTTGCACATTAATTAATTTATTTATGTGTTCATGACCTGTCACCCAAAAATTAAATAATTAAATAGATAGAAATAAATAAATATTAATATGAAACATTCATGAGCTATATAAAATTATTCATTTGATGAGTAGATATTAAATACACATTTTACTTAGGGAAAATAACTCCAATTTCTGTTCATGGCTTGAGTTACAACATTTCATATATCCCTTGTTTATCACATGGGTTGGCATCATTATGGTTTCATCTTTAATTACCTCCACGCAACTTGGAATTCTCCATTGAATACAAATATTTAATTCTCACACGTATTTGAGTGGAACCAATGTGAAAAGGATTCTCATTAATTTTATTAATGATCCAGACTATTTACATGAAAACCATAATACAGTAATCAGGTAGACCATCTTTCCAACTACATACTTGTAACTCCTTTATCCGTTTAGTGGATTCCCCTATCTTGAAATCCTGACATGGATTTCCTCAAAACATTCCTCCAAATTCTTATTTAACATACTTTTTCCGTTAAACTCAATACAATTCAGTTAAGTCTACCACAACCTCTCATCTGAACTCTATAATAAAAGTATGTGTCCATATTTGGCCATGGACTATACATAGTTCTATAGTTAAAACCCCGAAAGCGATTGAAAATAACCTCATTCTAGAATAATTCCCTTAGAGATTGTCCAACTTTGTTATGAATATTTATATTAAAAACATTGAGAAGTCTCTATCATATCTTCATATAGTTCTTTTCCTAGTAGATAAGGTTATAAAGCCTAAAAACCATTGGATTTTATAGTGAAAGAATGGAAAAGGAATTGAAATGATATTTAGGACTAAATCTTCTTCAATAACATAGGAGAAGTGTAAGATCAATGGTAATGTAAGGGAACATGATGATATCTATTTCATAGGTGGTATGAAGGGCCATTAGAAGAAATACTACTCCCAATCAAAGAATCATCGGGAAGCCTCAAATTCATTTGTTATCTAGTGTAATTTATTTGTTTCTACAGATAGGGTATTAGATACTACTTATGGTGGACATATAAGAATTCAAATATAATAACCAAGTAGATTAAAAAATATTGACTGAGGTGGGGTATATATGTGAGAATCTAATAGATCTAAACATACAGCTCTAGTTATCTGGGACCACCACATAATATTTCCAACTAGAATGATCTTGGATTTAAAGGGTTGTTCTGATGTGCCTTCAGTTACCCAATCATTATCTCTATACACAGTCTTGATAAAAATAGGATTATTTTTAATTATTGGAATAAATGTTTCTTCTTTATAAATATATATTTTTTATGTAATGAAAATTTAGATAACTATCTTTATGTTTTGTATTACATGAAACAAATAATGGAAATCATTAATGAAGTTACTTCATAAGACTCATACAACACTAAAATTTTGAATCAGTGCATATGTAATGTAAATTTAAAGAAAATTACATAATTAATACAAGATGGATATTTTGATTCTTTTGAACTAAAAACATTTTGTGTATGTCATGCATGTTTATAATGAAGAATGAACCCATTTAGTGGGAAAGGTGAAAGATCTAATGTGATTCTGGAGTTAGTTTATATTGATTTTTGTCAACCATTTTCTATTAAAGCAAGGCCTGGGTACTCATACATCATAAATTTTACTAATGATTTTATTAGATATGTATATGTCAAGATAATGGGGATTAAATTGGATTATTTTAATAAATTCATGGAATATGAGAATAAAGTTAAGAACCTTCTCAGTAAAATAAATTAAGAAACCACACTCCGACCATGATGGAGAATATCTTAACCAATATTTCACTGATTATTTCTGGGAGGCTATGTTTTTATCTCAACTCAATCCTCTTTATATTCCTTAGTGGAATAGTGTATGTTAAAGTAGTAACTTCACCTTGTTTGACATGTTATATCAATTATGATTCATGTGTGTCTTCTATTATCCTTTTTCGGGATACATGTTAAAGATAGTAGCATATGTACTAAGTCAAGCTCCAAATAATCAAATAGAATGTATAAAAATACAATTATGGAATGTAACAAACCCCATGTTGTCTTACATAAATTCTTGTGGTTGAAAAACATTTGTTAAGGCCTCTTTAGGTAACAATCATTCACCATGGGGAAAGTGTATCTTTATTGGATATTCTAATGAAACAATTGGATACCACCAATACTATCCTTAAAACCAAATGGGTGTGGTTGAAATAAATCCTTTACTTATTTATGATGATATTCTATCTAAAATAGATAGTGTGAGAAAGATATACTTCTACATAGTACAAGATCAAGATACAGAAGAGTAGGAACATGAAAAAAATTCCACAACGCCCCATGGAAGAAGAAATTTTTTCAGAAGCATAGTTGCTATGTAGGGTTACTAGAGAGGTTATAGAACCAGAACGACATGGTTTTCCCATCACTGAGGATGGTGACTCATTATATGATTATAATAATGATCCTCATAGATAAAAAAAGCAGTATGTCGAACAAGTGTTTTGAAGTTGAAATAATCCTTGAATGTTGATTGGATTCCACGTACCAAAAGAAATATTGAATTTTGGTAGAACATCTAGTATATTAAAAAACCATCAGTTTAAAATGGGAATTCAATAAGAAAATGGTCATGGAATGTAAATTTAGTACCTATAAAGTGCGACTGGTTTCAAAAAATTTTAAACAGCGTCAATTCACTAAATATGATGACACCTTATCACTAGTAAAACTTCTGAAATCCATTAGAGTTTAACTTTCTATTGTGACTTTCCAGGATTATGAGATTTGTAAAAGGGATGTAAAAACAACATTCCATAATATATTTCTTCAGGAAGATGTCTATATGACTTATTTCAAATGGTTTGTTACTCCATAAGATTCCAACAAGGTATAAAAGTTTCAAATATTTATTTATGTATTAATTAAAGCATTTATATCATGGAACATTTGTGTTGGTGAGGCCATAATTAAATTTGGATACTTAAATAACAATTACGAGCTATGTTTCTATAAATGGTTTAGTGGGAGTGAAATCATTTTTTAATAGCTTATGTTGATGACATATTACTCATTAAAAATGAAATACCATTCTTACAATATGTTAATGTGTGGTTGAATAAATTCTTCTCTAGGAAGGACTTGGGTGAGGAAACATATATTATTTGGATCAAAATCCATCATGATAGATCCAAGAGGTTTGTCAACCTACGTTAAAGTACACACATTGTCTATATTTTGATGTAATTCAGTATGGAACAATCCAAGAGGGTATTTCTTCCAGAATCCCAAGTAATTAATCTTTCTAGGAATATATTTCAATAAACTCTAGAGGAATGAAACATATTGAAAATGATTATATAAACATTAGATATGGTTCAATCTTGTATGTTGTGCATTATAACAACAGAGATTTCACCTACGTTATTAGTTAGGTAGTAAGATATCAAGCTAATACAGGTGACCACCGTTGGATGGAAGTCATGACTATCCTTATGTATATGAGGAGTAATAAGGATGTATTCATACTTTATGGAGTAGATAAGGAACTAGTATTCATAGAATATGCATATTCTAGTTTCCAAACTATTTATGATGAAATGATTTCATAAACGGGATACGTCTTCACATTGAATGAAGGTGTTGTGAGTTGGAAGATCTCAAAGAAGTATAAGGATGGAGATTCTACAGAAGAGTCTGATTATATTATAAATTCTGATGAATCGAAATAAGTATTATAGATGTACAAATTTGTCTGAGAGCTTGAAGTATTATCTAGAAGGAATGATCTTATCATTATATTTTGTGCTAAAACTGTAGTGGTGGCTCTTTCAAATGAGCCAAGGCCAATGAACAGAGATAAAACATAATTCAGAAGGATCATATCTTGAGCAATTTTTCATAGTGAGGTGAAGTTGTAGTGGGTTGTATGTCCATAGAAGACAGCATGGTGGACCCCTTGAAAAAATTATTAACTAAATAGAAACATGATTACCATGTGAGGTTTAGAAGACAAAAGGTTATAGGTAGTTATATCTAGTACAAGTGTGAGTTTGTTGTAGTTGGTGTCTTATAACCATTTTTTTTACTTAATTACATGTATATTCATTTTATTGCATAGTAATAAGACTTATTGTTACATATTCTTTATTTCTCTTCATTAAATTAATGTAATAATTTCATAGAGTATACATAAACTTGATAAGGTCCTAACAATTCCCCCATTGTGATGAGAACATTGATTTTCTATGATGATATTGTCAAATAATGTTCTGAGGTGGGATAAAATACATTGATGGGACACATAGTACATATAATGTCAAGTGTGAGTACTCGTAAGCTCTTGAGGATTATTTTCATGAAGATGCACTTGGTAATCTCCAAGATGGGTGATGATGAGAAGAGACCATCCATTAATAATTTTTCATGTTTTGGTGTCATCAAATATTCTTATCTATGAACATGTGTGATGGTACTTAGAGTTTAATATTATTATTAATGCACATTATCACTGAAATACTTAGATATATTTCAAATATCATTATGATTAAATTTCATGGAGAATTTTGAATTTTTAGGTGTGTCAAAAGGGATATTTCATTAATTAATCATTCAACGAAGGATTTGTACATTCAATATTTGTAGAAACAGATATCTTGACCCTTTTATTGGAATAGAACTATCACATTAAATTCAATGTCCAGGGTGTAATGAACTGTATATTTTAGATAGTCAAAAAATACTTATTGAGAATATTGGTTGGTGATATAGATGTGAAACCTGATTGATGAGGGATTGTAATAATTGGATTGTATTACACAATGATCATTCAAACGTGGTTCTTGACATGAGACATTATGTTCTTTCTCTGGGGTACCTTGACCCATTTCTAGACGATAGTCTTGATCTTTTGGAAAGCCTTTCTAATTACAATTAGAAAGAATCCCAGAGCATCAAACTGCATGTGTTTTAGTTGATCTTAATTAAATTCTATTTTAGTTTAATTAATATTATAAATATGATTATAATGTTTTTGGATTAATTTTATTCGTTTTATATTGATCTCATAAGTTATATAAATATTTATTCTCCACATTTTGAATAAAATATTTATTTTATTTGTTGAATATTTTATTAAATATTTATTACCTATATTATGAAATTATTATTATGTATAAATAAAATATTCATTTAGTTGTTCAGTTAATTCTAGGAGAGTTTGAGTGGAACCTGACTGAGTTCAGTGGCATATATTAATTAATAATACTATTATATAATACTTGTTACTATGAAAGTTGGAGTGAAACACAAAATAAAAATAATATAATTATTATTATGATGCATGGGGTTTATTACAGACCATAAATGTTATTTAATGGCTAATATGTAATAATATAATAATTTAACTAAATTCTTATATATATAAATAGAAGGCCATGTCAATTTTGTAGAGAATCAAAAAATCAAGAATAAATAATTATTGTTAACAAGGAACTCTATTTCAATGCCACATTCTCTCTCTATATCAAGAACGATAAGTGAAAGCGTTATTTCATCAAGACTGCAGAATGACCGATCATGAAAAAACAACACAAGAAATTCAAATCACTATACCAGAACCTAGATATCGAGTGGTGTTTATTGAAAATCATTGGACCACGTGTGGATAACCACTAGAGGAATTATATACTTGGATCCTTATGGAGAAAAAGAGGTAATCTGAAAGGGTCTTTTCAAGTGATCCACAATCACCAATGAAGAATGTTTATAAACCCAAGAATTTATTTCATCCAATATTATTTAAATTAATTATAATTTTTACATTCAAGATCCCCACCCTTGGTTTCAATAAATGATTATTAAAAGAGAATTTAATATATTACCAACATCTCTAAGATTCAATTTTTCTTAGAACCATCATTTTTTATCAAACTAAATATGTTTACACATCAACAATCCCCATAGTGATTAGATCCAATGAGTCTAAATACCTTATTGGGTGTATCCTTGACATAGATTTTAGTTTTTCTTCACAAAGAATTGTCTTTCCACAACTGGGAATATAAGTATTTCTATTTATACTCATCATGTATTGCCAATGATTCAGGCATCATTGAACTAATGGTTGAGTATTAAACACCATAACAAATATACTTTATTAAACTAGAATAATGTATCCTTATGTGAAAAGGATGTGTGAGATTAATGTTTTTGAGATTCTTAAAAAATGTTTTACCAAAATTAATAAATATGGAAATATTGATGTTATGTACTTTTCACCATTCACATAGGCACCACTCGTTCTCATCCTCATAGGGAACACAACGTACATATTATAACATTTCATTTCACTCATGGTTACTATTTTGAAATATATAAATGTGATTTTGATATTGTATTTAATTCATACGAAGTAAAATAGAAAAAATACATATAATAATGAATATTCAATAAAGAATATTTGAGTACTTTGTTATTTTATTCTGTTCAATGAATTCAAACTTCCATAGATTTATTTCATTATATATGAAGAAAATAACCTTTTATTTAACACTTCTTCTATGAAGGGTGTTGCGATGGTGTCTTTGGTATAAGTCTTTCCATTTAAATTCAGTAATTGTATTTTAACTTGTTCTCCATTATAATTTAACAATACACTATCATTAATTTATTCATTACATGGTGAGCATTACCCAAAAGCTCGCAATGTGTTTTATCCACACTTTCTATTTTGTAATATTAAATGAAAATGGAGTAAATATGTGATAATAATATGATAAAGGTATTCATTAAATGATCGTGATCCTGATTTAAAATTTTAATTTATCTGGTGTAATCATAACCTATTTATATCTCGCATCACTTTCTCATCACAAGCTTCTTGGAGATGAGGATACATGTGAAATCATCCATGTTTTGATTTTGAAACTACCAATATACCTAGACATTGATGATAAAAATATGACATAACCATCATATGTATCACACATGAGTCTCATATAATATTTTTTACACCATCTCTTCTTAATGTGGCTTAACTGGTATGGAGGATACTAGTACCATGAGTTTTTGATGTTGTAGTACTGGGCAGAAATGCTCATACTACATTTTGGAAATTCATGATAGATTAGAAATTTATTTTTTTTATAGAAATAATCATAGGGTTTTAGTAGTATTTATTTTCATTTTATACAAAAATAAAATATAGAATATTTTAATTTTGTACTGATTACCAATTAATAATTACTTATTATATAAATAAATAAATAATTGTCTCCCACTATTTTTATAAACTATAGAAACCCTATATACTAGAATTACATTCCTCTATCACATGAGTACTCTATTGGAAATAATCCTTGAACCGCACTAATAATCAACAAGATAAGGCTACACCACTGCTCAGAGAGTCTATGGTAAGCATTTGACAGGTCAACAACATTAAACTGTGGCTTCTCGATCTGTTGAGGGATGTCTAATCTTCTAAAATCATATATATGATTAAATAAATGCGTTAATTTGATGTCATAACAAGATATTTATGACTACCATTTTTCTATCAACAGTAGTTATGTTAACTCAACGCTCTCATAAAAACTCCCCAGTAGTAGGAGGCACCCTTTACTATAACTGATCGCGCAACTTGTACAAATAGCAGTATTCAAATTTTGATGATGAAATGAGTTTTTGAATAAATATTTATAAGAGTAATAACATTATTTTTCAAAAAATGTAATCCATTTCTTTTAATCTAGTCATATTATGTTTTCATTCTAACAACAAAACATTAATAGAAAAAAATTCCTGTTATGATTTTTCATTTTTATTTATTATTATTTAATGTATTTCCCATAGTCTTGAAAACACAAAAAATAATAAACAAATGAAAAAATTAAATAAAATACTCCGCTACTCTTGATCATCTATTATTAGTGGATGCATTTAATCTTAATTCATCAACCATGTCTTAAGGTATTCATATTAGAGTCGTAGCTCAACATACGATGTAGATCGTCCCTTGCCCATTGTGTCCACTACACATCTGGATTTCACTTTGACTTTATATTTTCTTAATCTAATAATATCATTTTCATGGTACAAAAATTCCCAGAGTCATGTGAGGGGTCTCTAAAGTACAAAATATAGATAACATATATTCATCTAAAATTCAAACCCCTATACATATTAAACAAGAAAAAAATGGTGTTTCATAGACAGTCTTATTTCTATCATTCATCACTTTCCATAAAATACTTAAATTATTTATCCAAACTAACAAAGGATTAGTTACTAACTCATTAATAGTTGTTATAATAAAATAACACACGATAAAAGAAATTTACATGGAATTTAAAGTATGATGAAAATTTAAATAAATTAAATAAATGAATTAAATTCAAATAATTTATTCAAATATTTTATTCAGTCTCAATATTAATTTACTTTTTTCCTTAAATTCAATTAATTAATTAAATAATTAATTTAATTTAATTCAAAATTTAACAAAATTTTTTAAATAATAAAATTATTATTTTAAAAATAGAAAAATAAAATAAATTAATATTTGATGAAAATAATAATTACCAAGGACGAGAAACCTTGTGCCGGCCAATGCGGATCGGGCCAAACCCACGTAGGCCCATTCTGGGATCGAAAAAGCTTATGTAGAGCTATCTTGGACATGAACACCCGACCTAACCCATTCCATGTCTGGAAGGCCCACCCAAATACATTGTGGGGCCGGTTGAGTCAAACTATACCTGTTGACCTATGCTGCCTAGGTGGATTAGGAAGAAAGTACCTCATGGGCATCAATGTTATCGGATCGAGGGAGGGTTTTTTGGTAAGTACCTCAGTGGAATAAGGCATATATAAGTGGTATCTGATCTCATCTAAATCGGGTGGTTGCAGGATGAGGAGACACAACTGCGACAAGAGATATGTCCAGGATGGACGACATCGAATGGGGGGGGGGGGTGGCCGTCATTGTGGATGGCACACCAATATCTTGTGGAATGAGTTCAAGATGCATGTAGAGGAGGGTATGAGGTCAGATATAGAGGAAAAAGGTTGTAGTTATCCTGGAATGGAGGATCCCCCTGCTGGGTGGAGGTGGGGTGGCACCTAGATGAGAGGGCCAACTTGATATTTTTATATATGAAGGGATGGATTTTGAATGATTTCACATGTTTCCATACAAATTTTTGTTCAAAAAAAATTCATGTATTTATTTGGAATTCATCCACTATAACACCCCAAAATTTCATAGTACATTTTTTCTTCAATGTAATGCAGTAACATTCACTACAGACAACATTGAGTTCAAGCGCACCACGACTTACCAAGCTAGCCATTCAAAAGGGGTTATGAATAGTATTAACTAAATTTTGAACATCATAAAATCCTTATAATTTTATAATCCATATTATTAGTATCTAATACATAATGTATGAACAAATTCATTTTTTTCAGATAAAAGAATTATTTTAAAAAAAATGCAATTTTACATCATTTTAATGGAGATCCCTTTTTAAATCCAATATTTGAAAATTTTATATATTCAATTTTAAAAAATAAAATTCCTCTTTAGAATCAGGATAGATGAATTTAGTTTCAATAAATTTTTTCTGTTTTTCTGATAACTTTCTTATTTAGGTGAATAGTAAAAAATACTCTATTTTAACTAAAAACAACTATTTTATAAAAATAATTTATAATGTTGAATTATAAATTTTAATGGTTTGGAAGTATAATTAGATAATATTTTTACCATTTAATCCAATGTTAGTCATTGGAAATAATTTCACTTTAAAATTGAACGTAAACAATTATCAATCTTTTATTAGTTATTATTTCTTAAAAACACGCTTTTTGGTTTTGAGAATGGTAATTAATTCTAAATTAATAAATGGAGCTTATATATTTTTAACTTAGTAAAATAGACTTTATTTTTGAATTCATAATATCAAAATTATCTTAGGGTGAATTTTTTTATTTTTCTAAAAACATTCAATTTTTGATGAATAATGAAAAGCACTGAGTTGTTTGTTAAAACCGACATTTTATTTAAATAATTATTTATTTTATTTAAATTCTATTTATGTCAAAATATAAACATAATACCGATGTATGTTCAATATAATTAATTGGAGTCATTTTATAATAATTTTTTATATATAAAATTTTTATTGAACTTTTTACCGTCTTTTACCAATCTACTTGGAGCATTTGCAAATTTATATAAAACATAATTTTACCTCTTCTGTGAGTTGAATTTCATAAATTCAAGAGAAACAGTTGATATCAGTAAATAAAATGTCGTTTAATAAGATGAATTTTTTTTTTCATGAATAGTATCTTTTTACATTTATTTACCACGGTTAGAAGTAAATACAGTAATTAAGGATAAATATGATATTATTATTAAGCTAAAAAATGTCTCAATTCTATTGTAAAAGAGTAATTCGACCAAAAAAAACATTAGGAATAAAATATGATCCTTTAGGTCATCATTGATTAGATTAGGTCATTTATAATTATTTTATTTAAATAAGAGTTAAAAGAGTTAAAATCAATGTTTAATAACTAAAACATTTTTAATACTGGGTTATACATAAGGTAAATTAGACTATAAATATTATTTAGAAATTTAAAAGGATTTCCTAAATAATGGTGTTTTATTTTTAATTTTTAGACATTAAATAAATAAATTTATTTATGACACAATGATGATATAGTAATTACCGTATTAATGAATGATTAAATTAATTGATATTATAAATAACCAAATAAATGTAATTTGAGACTTTTTATGAATTAAAAAATTTTATCGGTTAATATGACATGTTAGGGTGGGTTAGATGAATTTTTTTGAAGTAATAATGCTGTTATGAATTTAGAAAAAACAAAATACCAAATAGTTTCCAAATTGACATAAAAGAGTGTTTAAAACAAATATTATATTATTAATGGATATTCTATTCCTAAAAAAATAATGTTCGGCCAAAAAACTTATATAATGACAGGTGTATCATTAATGAACCACTTGGGGTTATCTTGGAAGTATATATTATGATTATTAACCATATAATCTAAAAGTACAAAGAGACATGGTAAATGTCAAACTATTTAACTAAGAGTTAAATCTAAATGATAAAGTTAATATTGTGGCCCAATCCTGTCTAAAACCTATTGGTTGAGTGGGTTTCAACCCATACCCACCTTATACTTTAAATAATTCATTTTGGTTCCATTAGAATCCGCAAATGATTTTATTATAAAATAATAATTCTTGCTTTTCCGTAGGTTCCCCTCACCCCTCTTATAAAAGGGAACTCCCCCTTCTCTCAAATTCACACCTTCAAAGACATTTTGATCAGACAAACCCTTCCAAAATACCCTCTCAATTGTCCTAACTTTATCATAGTGTCCTTCCTTTAGTCATAAATCCAACCTAAGGATCCCTTTTGATCAAATCAAAAGTAATAACCCGAAGAGGAGGTAAACATTTAATCACCTCTTTCAAGTTCCTTTTTTCTTCCACTTCCTATTTAGTTGTTATTTACATTCTAAAATAATAACTCCAGTATATCATATATACTATCATGTTATTATAAATATTTTACAACCATATTCATTATTCTATCCATCTTTTTAATGACATGTCACTATACGTGCGTACGTACGGCTTACCGTCTCCACATCGTGGTGTAATTGTTATTCAATACATTATTCATTGGATGGGTATAATAATGATGTGTAATTGATGTAAATATTAAATATAACATGATAATTATTCTATATATATTATATAACATCCAATTATATATTCTTTTAATATCAGAATAATGATATCCTCGCTCGTGCGTGTTTACGGATTACCGTCTCCACGAACACGATGAGATTAATTCCCCATCGTATCCATTCAAGACTAATTTTCATTAGATTATTATAAAAAATGTTTAAATACATAATATCATTATGAATATGAATAAGATACATCTTATTCCTCAAAAAAATTACTTACGTAATAAAGTATTTAAAGGAAAACAAACCAGTTAACACCTGAAACGTCGATAATACTAAGATATTATTAATAATGCAATGTTATGAGATCATATATGATATCATATTAATGTATAAAATTATTTTATAATTTAATAAAAATTATTCCACCATTAGAAAAGAGGTTAACCTAATTTTGAACATGGAAAAGTACAAGGTAACGGTTAATTCTATAACCTCTTCATTATTCAAGGTTGTTTATATGTAATTATATATTGGGACCTCTTTATCATCCACATCTGTATTTTCCTAAAAATGTATTCCAAAACATTTTTACTATTTACTAGAAAATGGGTTAATTTCATTTATACAATTTTTTGACTTTTTATAAGATTATTTGAAAGTAATATTTCCGTCGTTTTCCAAACAAGGTACTTTACGACCATTTCGACAAAATTAATGAAAGAATGTTTTTTAACATATAAAGCAGGTGGGGAAACCCCCGTTACCGAGTGGTTTGGATTCAAATGGCCATAACTCGGGATAAGGACTTCCAAACGATGCGATGTCAGTGGAGATGCGATCCTTGGATCGAGACGATCATTTTGGTATATCGCACTCAAGGTTTCGGAATACTTTGAGTTCAGCTGGGTTGGTTCGTACATGAAACCAATCGGGCCCTCGGAGCAGAAACACTCATATCTTGATCTACGGATGTCCGTTTGACGTGCCGTCAGCTTTGTTGAGTTACTATTTGTGAGACGGATCTTTTGGCACACTCCGCCCGAGGTTTGGACGCAGGTGGAGTATGGGCGGGTTGTTTTTGCCTTAAAAACCAACCGGGACCCTGAGACGAAAAAGCCAATAACTCTCAGACCGGGCGTCCGATCGACGCGCCGTCTGTTGCGTTGAGTTCCTTTTGATGATACGGAACTTTTAGATACATCAACTCTGGACATTGTGACAGTTGATGTATCAGCCTCTCGGCTCGTGGAGCGGACCCTCCCGAACGAGCTTGCTGTGTGCGGGAACCCTAGAGCTGGCTGCGACTGCTACTCCTACTACTGCTGTGACTGCGACGATGACAGTACAGAGATCCTTAGTGGATTCGACGACGATGACTATAGCACTCAGCGATCCTACGTGGATCAGTGCTACAGGTCCTGTGTGGGCCCGATCCTGTGTGGGTCCGATCCTGTGTGGGTCTGCGCTCAGTGGTCCTATGTGAACCAGCTCCTACAGATCATGTGTGGGTCCGATCCTGTGTGGGTCTTTGCGGGGGTTAGTACCTATCGATCCTTTGTGGGTCCGACGACTTAGATGGATCAGTGATAATCTCTATCGTCTTCCGAAAAAGTATACCTGTGTGAGCTGGATCCTGTTGCTTTCCTGTGTGGATTGTGTTGTGCTATCCTGTGTGGATTTCGTTTTTCTTTCCTGTGTGGAATACGTATACATTCCTGTGTGGACTGAGTTGTACTTGGGCTCGGAGGTTGGAGCGTATTGGAATTGATGACTTAGGTATATGTATGGGCATATACCTAAGCAGTGTCGGTTATTACTTCGTGATTGTATCTTCCTTTGTGGTTTATCCTTTGTGGTTTTTGGGAGACCTTAGGGGGTCTCGGGGTCCCTACTGAGTAGCTTATACTCACCCCTGCCCGGGCTATGCCCGCACTACGTTGTGTTGGTTGCAGACGACGGATATCGTCGATCATGGTTGAGGCTTGCAGATCAGGACGGTACCTGGAGGTGGACCACTGGGCGGGACGTGCTCGGAGCGGACAGCGGGACCCGAGGAGTAGTAGAGCTATCTGTACCCACCCTTCAGGTGGGATTTCCAGTGGACAGCACGGCGTAGCGGCTTTTACTTTACAGTTGTTGTTTTCCTTTTCGAGTTGTACTTTACTTTCAGTTTGTGTTTCTATACTGGCCCATTTACTTTTACACACTCCAGTTGTACTCTGTTTTTACATAGTGTTTACTTTTCCTCTTGCTTACTCTGTGGTGCATGTTTACTTTACAAAGGAAATTCCTTCACTTTTTACCAGGATTTACGCCTTGGTGCTAGTCGCCAGCCCCTGGCCTATGGATGGCGGGCTTGGGGTAGTCACGGCACGGACCCCAAGGGCGGGTTGTGACAAATTGGTATCAAAGGAGTTCAGTTCTACTGCGAACTCTGATCTTTTCTATGTGAAGCAATAATTTTTAGCGTATTGAGTGTGGTTATCAGTCCAGGGAGTCCAGTGTTGGTGCGGCAACCAACGTATCCGTACACTAGGACCCTGACTTCTGATTTTCGACTTACTGCACGAAAACATTGATTGCTTGTGTGTTTCATTTTTTCTTTATGGTTACTTTATATCAGCTCACCAGGTATACTGTTCTGACCGTGGCACACCTGTTTCCTTTTCAAGATGGCCCCACGACGGCAGCCAGCTAGGGTTCCGAGAGTCGAGCATGACGACAGCCCACTGAGCGACGAGGCCTCGGTGCAGGGCCCTTTGTCAACTGTGGCACCGGCGGTAGCTCTACCCGCCGAGCCACCGATACTTCTAGCAGCAGCCGCTGAGGATGCACTTCTCCTCAGCGCACTGCATGAGTTTCAGCGCAAGCGACCGCCTAGGTTCCGTGGGGAGACGGTCCCCCAGACAGCAGAGGACTGGCTGGAGGCAGTGGTACGAGTTTTGAGGCTAGTGAGGACACCTGCAGACCTCATGGTGATCCTCGCTGCGAGCCTACTACACGCAGCAGCAGGACGATGGTGGAGCTTGATGCTCCAGGTGCACAATGAGGCATCTATTCTATGGACGGACTTTGAGAGCCTCTTCCACTCGGAGATCGTCCCAGCCACCCTTCGTGCAGTGCGCATTCAAGAGTTTCTTCAGCTGCGGCAGGGAAGCATGACGGTCGCTCAGTACTCGGCGAGATTTACTGATCTCTCGCGCTACTCGACCGACATGGTACGAGACTCATTCTTCCGGGCCCGGACCTTCGAGCATGGATTGAGACACGAGATCAGGGCATCGCTGATCTCCCTCAGCATACCGACTCAGACGGGAGTACTGGAGCGGGCCCTTTTGATCGAGAGCTTCCTTACTGAGTCTACACCAGCACCAAGACCCACCGCAGGGCGGAACGTGGTAGAGTCATCTGCAGTAGGCAGTCGACGGATGACTCAGTGGTCCATGCAGACTAGACCTTTAGGCAGACGACCTCAGGACACTGACTCAGCAGTGCAGGGCACACAGCGCGGAGCCAGTCTTTCGAGAGGCAGACAGTGTTACTCGTGCGGCGGGCAGGGCCACATGGCTCGTGACTGCCCATCCCACCGTGCCGAGGAGCAGCAGATGGTTGAGGGACCACCAAGGAAGAGGCAAAGGGTCGACCGTGGTGGTCCGCAGGGAGGAGACGTACGAGGCAGAGGAGCTATCCGAGCAGCAGGTGGTGGGCGACGCTTTGAGGCTCTGCCACCACTACCACCAGGAGGTCCACCCCGACCACAGGGAGCTGGCGGGCAGAGACAGGCACAGCTCCAGGCAGCAGAGGCCTACGACCACGGCGCGCCCGAGATGATTTGAGGTAATATCTGTGTCTATTCCACCCTTGTTGCAGTACTTATAAACATAGGAGCGAGTCACTCTTTCATAGCTGCTGCCCTTGTTCGGAGCTCGGAGATTCCGATAGAGCCGTTGGCTCGATCCATACGGCTAGAGAGTCCTACGGGATTAGACTCGACGATTACATACTGGTGCCAGCAGTGTGATCTTACTCTAGGAGGCAAGAGCTTCGGCTGGGATCTTCTTGTAGCAGTTTCGAGGCCTTACGACGTCATCTTTGGAATGGATTGGTTATGTATGGTCCATGTACAGATTGACTGTTTTAGGCACAAGGTGCGATGTGTACGCACCGACGGGAGCAGGTTCACCTTCACCGGCGAGAAGGGAGCCTTTTCAGCACAGGATGAACTTCCTCGGAGGAGAGGAAAACCCATCACTCATCAGTTGGCTAGCCTCATCCTATGAGTAGTTGACGTGCAGAGTCTTGGTTTTCCTGCAGTGGTGGATCAGTTTGCGGATGTTTTTCCCGACGATGTTCCATGGATACCTCCTCATAGAGAGGTAGACTTTTATATTGGCTTGTACCCCGAGATAGCTCCGATATCGACTCCATCATATTGGATGGCCCCCGCCGAGCTTCGAGAGCTACGGGTACAGTTGGAGGACTTGCAGGGCAAGGGGTTCATCCGACCCAGAGTTTCACCCTGGGCTTCCCCGATTTTGTTCGCCAAGAAGGTGGACGGGAGCTTGCCACTGTGTGTCGACTATCGTCGCCTGTACCAGGTGACAGTGAGGAACAAGTATCCTCTACCGAGGATTGATGACCTCTTTGATCAGCTCAAGGGAGCATGGTGGTTCTCGAAGATAGACCTCAGGTCAGGCTATCATCAGCTCAGAGTCAGAGACGAGGACGTGCAGAAGACGGCCTTCAGATGTCGGTATGGCCACTATGAGTTCATGGTTATGCCTTTCGGCGTAACCAATGCTCCAGCAGTGTTCATGGCCCTCATGAACATGATCTTTCAGCCATACCTCGATCGATTTGTCATGGTCTTCATTGACGACATTTTGATTTACTCGACGACTGAGGAGGAGCACGCCTACCACTTGCAAGTTGTACTAGACACACTCTGAGAGCACCATCTTTATGGTAAGCTCTCGAACTGCCAGTTTTGGATATGTGAGGTCCACTTCTTGGGACACGTCATCTCTGAGGCGGGAGTTGCAGTGGATCCTGCGAAGATCGAGGCAGTGTTAGATTGGGAGCCACCCAGGAGCGTGACGGAGGTACGGAGTTTCTTGGGACTAGCTGGATTCTACCGGAGATTCGTGCCAGACTTCTCTAGAGTTGCAGCACCACTCTCATCTTTGATGAAAAATGGGAAACCCTTCGTGTGGTCAGACAGATGTCAGCAGAGCTTCCAGGAGCTGAGACAGAGATTGAACAGCGCACCTCTCTTGAGGTTGCCTGAGGAGGGAGTAGGGTACGTAGTCTACTGCGATGAATTAGGGACCGGACTCAGATGTGTTCTGATGCAGGAGAGGGCAGTGATCGCCTATGGATCACGTCATTTGAGACCACATGAGCAGAACTACGCTACCCATGAACTGGAGTTAGCAGCAGTGGTTTTTGCCCTGAAGACATGGCGACACTATCTGATGGGCGAGCGCTTTACAGTCTTTTCTGACCACCAGAGTCTCATGTATATCTTCCCACAGAAGGAACTGAACCTGAGACAGCGGCGATGGCTTGAGTTCCTCCAGGACTATGACTTTGAGATAGTCTATACTCTTGGGAAGGGGAACGTAGTAGCCGATTCATTTAGCAGGAGGAAGGGCATTCAGCTACTTGAGGAGGAGACGGAGAAGCTAGCCTCTTTGCAGATATCCTTCGTGGATAGAGATGGAGCAACATTCCTTCAGTCTCTCACAGTCACTCCTCCACTTCAACAGCGGGTCAGAGAGGCACATCGTGAGGACACTGACTGTGAGACACGGCGTGCATAGATATCCTCGAGACAGGCACATGATGGTTTCTCCCTTGGAGCAGAGCACGACATCCTTTTCAGAGGACGTACCATGGTACCAGTGGCTTTGCGAGAGGAGGTGCTGAGAGAGTTTCACACTTCTCCTTTGGCAGTACATACTGGAGTGGCAAAGATGTACCAGGATCTCAGACGATAGCACTCGTGGCTGGGCATTAAGAAGGTTGTGGCAGAGTTCGTTTCTTGATGCCTCACCTTCCAGCAGGTGAAGGCAGAGCATCAGGTACCAGCAGGCTTGGTGCAGCCCTTGGATTTCCCAGAGTGGAAGTGGGATGGGATATCTATGGACTTCGTGACTGGACTTCCACGCACTTCCAGAGGTCACGACTCCATCAGGGTGATTATCGACCGACTCACCAAGTCGGCTCACTTCTTACACATCAGAGAGCAGGGCTCAGTGGAGATCTTGGGACGTATCTATGTTCAGGAGATTGTATGGCTTCACGGTGTTCCATCATCTATCCTCTCCGATCGATATGCTCTCTTTACTTCCTGGCTTGGGAAGGGATTACAGGAGGCGTTCGGGACGCAGATACGTCTGAGTACAGCCTTTCACCCTCAGATGGATGGTCAGACGGAGAGGACCATTCAGACTCTCGAGGGCATGCTCCGCGCATGTGTCCTCGACTTTGGTCGTAGTTGGAAGGACCACCTACCCTTGGTGGAGTTTGCGTACAAAAACAGCTACATCTCCACCATCGGGATGGAACCGTACGAGGCGTTGTACGGCCGACCTTGTAGATCTCCTTTGTGCTGGACAGACCCTGGGGAGTCAGCACTTGTGGGACCGGAGATGGTCCAGGCCATGACAGAGAAGGTCCAGGTCATCCAGGAGTTGATGAGGACAGCTCAGAGTCGGCAGAAGATATACGCTGACAGGAGGCGGAGGCCACTAGAGTTCGATGATGGAAACCACGTTTTCTTGCTGGTCTCACCTCGACGTGGTATACAGAGATTTGGCTGGGGCGGCAAGTTATCTCCGTGCTTCATCGGACCCTTCCAGGTCCTCAGCAGGATTGCCGAGGTGGCTTATCGCCTGGCTCTACCACCTCAGTTGCACCGGGTGCATGACGTCTTCCATGTATCTCAGCTGAGGAGATACGTACACGACCTGACGCACATCATTGACCATGGGGAGCTTGACGTTAACGATGGAGCGACTTTTGCGGAGGTCCCGGTGGAGATCGATGATCGACAGGAGCGGGTCCTACGTGGACGGTCGATTCCTCTTATGCGCATCAGATGGCTGCACGGGAATCTCCAGGAGAGCACTTGGGAGCGGGAGGCTCAGATGGGTGCTCAGTACCCTCATTTGTTTCCCTAGTTTTTGATGTATCTTTACGGGGATGTAAAGCCCTGAGGTGGGAGTAATTTAAAGTCCTGTAAAATTCAAGGGAAATTTTTTCTAAATTTTGTTTGGAATTTAACAAGAACGCGGTTTTTGACGACACCTGATTCCGAGGCCCGGAGTGCCCGGAATCAATTTCCGAAGTTTGGCTCGGGTTCGTTCAGTGAACGAACAAGCGGGAATTTCTAACTTTTGAACCGGTGCCCGTAATCGAATTCTGAGAGCACCGATGAACTCGCAGTGCCGATATTCGCTTAAGGAGACCTTTTCTGAGGTTGCGTTTTATGCGGAATGAAAGTTAGTTTTGGAAAAAATTAAAAGAAGTTAAATAAAATGTGGAAACACATTTTATTTTTAACTTGTTGGTTAACTCATCCCAAAGGGAGTTAGGGGTGGGACCCACATCCACTAAACCTCCCATGAGAGGATTAAGTGTGGTGGGGCCCACACGAACCCTAACACTACATCTTCTCTTTTTAAACTCCCTATAACTCCTCTTTAATTAACTTGACAACTTGGTTAATTAATTGAGTTGAGTTGTTTGAATTTCAAACCTTTGAAATTCAAGTTGATAATTGTGTAAATATAATAAGCCTTAGCTTATTTTATTTTGGTTGGTCTCTTTAGCCATCTTGAGAGAATTTGAGAGGTTCTCTCCACCTTATTCAACTTTGACGAAGAATATGAAGAACACTCAAGCTCCGACGAAGAACGCAGCTTCTCTCTTCTTCATAGCCGGTGTGTTTCCGAAGATCGACGATGCCGCTTCTTCGATCTTCTTCCCGTGTCAACGAAAGGAGACATCGTTTCCTACTCAGATTATATCTGTCAGCTTACGAAGCTTCTCCAGCGACGTACCTCTTCGGATGCACCTCGACGTCAACGGAAACCCACGACGCCAGACTTCCGCAAAGCTAGTCTTCCGCGGTTTGTTGACGTGCTCCGCACATGAAACTAAGGTATGAGTTTGTTGTTGTTTTATTAAATTATTCTCATTCATGGTTCTAGAATGAAGATCTTTGAGGATAAATGATTAGGTGTTATCGTCTAATGAGAGGGGGGGGGGACCGCACAAACACGGCCAAACCCCCCTCCTTTGTTCATGAATGTTTCTTACGGATGGAACGAGATGGCGTGGTGCCGTCGCACCACGCGGGAATCACAAGACAATTATTGCGTGGCGCCGTCGCGCCGCGCCGTAGAAATATTTTCATGGACGCAACACCGTCACGCCGCGTCAAAGGAAACCGAAGGCGCCGCGGCCGGAGTGGGGCCGCGGAGGAGGGGCGCGGTGCCGAAGCACCGCACCGGGCGACGAAGTCCGTGGCGGAACGTGATGACCGGTGGCCTGCCGGGCCGCCGGTGTTGGAAGACGAAAGAGGACCGGCCCTTGCCGGTCTTGTTGAGAAGAAGCCGGCCGGCCAAGTCGGGCTGGCCGGAAGGGTGGAAACCGAGGGAATTAAATTCCCCTGGGATGCTTAATTGGCCCCCCATAATGAGGGGGGCCGGTATCACAATGGGGGGCTGGCGGCCCCCCGTTTTTTTCCAGCAGCTCGGCTTTCAGCCGAACTGGCAGCGCGCCCAGCGCGCTGCCTTGCGTCGAACCGGCGTGCCTGGCTGGTTCTCTAGTCCAGGACGGGCTGGGCCAGGCCGTGCAGGGCCACGTCGACCCTGTCCGGGGCGGGTCGACCTGGTTCGGGCCATCCGGGGGGTCTCGGGCCGGGACGGTCCGGGCCCGAAACCCCCGTTACCGAGCGGTTTGGATTCAAATGCCCCTAACTCGGGCTACAGACTTCTAAACGACGCGCCGTCATCGGAGATGCGATCCTTGGATCGAGACGATCGTTTCGGTATATCGAACTCATGGTTTTGGAATACTTTGAGTTCAGCCGGGTTGGTTCTTACACGAAACCAACCAGGCCCTCGGAGCGGAAACACTCATATCTTGAGCTACAGACGTCTGTTTGACGTGCTGTCCGCTTTGTTGAGTTCCTCCTTGTGAGACGGATCTATTGGCACACTCCGCCCGAGGTTTGGACGCAGTTGGAGTACGGCCGGGTTGGTTTTTCCTTAAAAACCAACCGGGCCCCTGAGACGAAAAAGCCAATAACTCTCAGACCGGGCGTCCAATCGACGCGCCGTCTGTTGCGTTGAGTTCCTGTTGACGATACGGAACTTTTGGATACATCAACTCTGGACATTGTGACAGTTGATGTATCAGCCGCTCGGCTCGTGGAGCAGACCCTCCCGAACGAGCTTGCTGTGTGCGGGAACCCTAGAGCTGGCTGCGACTGCTACTGCTACTGCTGTTGTGACTGAGATGACGACAGTACAGAGAACCTTAGTGGATTCGGCGACGACGACTACAGCACTCAGTGATCCTACATGGATCAGTGCTACAGATCCTGTGTAGGCCCGATCCTTTGTGGGTCCGATCCTGTGTGGGTCTGCGCTCAGCGGTCCTGTGTGAACAAGCGCCTACAGATCCTGTGTGGGTCCGATCCTGTGTGGGTCTTTGCGGGGGTTAGTACCTATCGATTCTTTGTGGGTCTGATGACTTAGATGGATCAGTGATCATATCTATCATATTCTGAAGAAGTATACCTGTGTGAGCTGAATCCTATTGTTTTCCTGTGTGGATTGTGTTGTGCTATCCTGTGTGGATTTCGTTTTTCTTTCCTGTGTGGAATACGTATACTTTCCTGTATGGACTGAGTTGTACTTGGGCTCGGAGGATGGAGCGTATTGGAATTGATGACTTAGGTATATGTATTGGCATAAACCTAAGCAGTGTCGGTTATTACTTCATGATTTTATCTTACTTTGTGGTTTATCCTTTGTGGATTTTAGGAGACCTTTGGGGGTCTCGGGGTCCCTACTGAGTATCTTATACTCACCCATGCACGGGCTATGCCCGCACTACATTGTTTTGGTTGCAGACGATGGACAACGTTGATCGTGGTTGAGGCTTGCAGAGCAGGACGGTACCTGGAGGTGGACCACTGGGCGGGACGTGCTCGGAGTGGACAGCGGGACCCGAGGAGCAGTGGAGCTATATGTACCCACCCTTCAGGTGGGATTTCCAGTGGACAGCTCTGCGTAGCGGCTTTTACTTTACAGTTGCTGTTTTCCCTTTCGAGTTGTACTCTACTTTCAGTTTGGGTTTGTATACTGGCTCATTTACTTTTCCGCACTTCAGTTGTACTCTGTTTTTACTTAGTGTTTACTTTTCCTCTTGCTTACTCTGTGGTTCTTGTTTACTTTACAAAGGAAATTCCTTCCCTTTTTACCGGGATTTACGCCTTGGTGCTAGTCGCTAGCCCCTGGCCTATGGAAGGCGGGCGTGGGGTAGTCACGGCACGGACCCCGAGGGTGGGTCGTGACAGAAAGTAGTGTTGCATCCGATTCTTCCATAGCTGAAAGTTGATCCCGTTGAAGATCGGAATCCCTTTATGATTAGTGACCTCCATTGAGAGAAGACCTAATATCAACCTTTCCCTTTGATACCAATTGTTAGGTCCATAAGGATGAATACCCCGAGAGGGGAGGGGGGTGAATTAGGGTATGACTAATTTAAAATTAATGCACGTTCTGATCTTGTTTCGCTATTAAGAAAAACTATCTTCTCTCTCTTTCCTATTGAACAATGTAAACAGAATGTAAAGCATGCACAAGACACATCAATTTTACCTGGTTCACCGTAAAGGGCTACGTCCAAGGAGCATACACCAACAGGTTACCGGTCATACCAATTCCACTAATCTTCACTAGTTGTGGATTACAATGTTTGGGCTAGATCACTTCTATTCCCAGGATCACTACGATTACAATGTTTAGAGTTAGCTCACTACTTCCACAAGGGTAACTCCCTGTTTCTCTCTCTCTGGCTCACTGCCGGTGGAGAGGATCCCCTTATTTCTCTTCCTTTGCTCACTGCTCTTGGAAGGAATCTAGTCACAATTTATTGACCTGTAGGTCTCTTCATTTGCATGAAAGAATGCATCTTCCTCTATAAGTAGATGCTCTGTTGAAGCTCAAATTTCACCCGTAGATGAATCTATCTTTGCACTGAAGGTATCGGGAAAACTTCCAGCTTCCATGCAGCCTGAAAATCACTACTGGAAATAAACCTTACTTGGCGCACAAGTCAATCTCGGCGCGCAAGTATCGGCGCACAAGTCACAACTGGCGCGCAAGTCTACCTCAGACACTTGCGCGACACAACCTTCTTCATCCCAAAACCTGCGTGACTCACTTCCTTTTATGCCCAAACCAATATAGGCGCACAAATCCACACTGGCGTGTAGCTTCAAACACTCGCGCCCAACAATCAACCCTGGCGCGCAAGTCCCACCTGCGCGACCACACACACCACTTGCGCGACCACCACACATGCGTGACGATAGCTCTGATTTCACAAAGTGTTGAACTCCAGTCATGAATGAAGAGGGGTGGTCTAGTATTTAGAGGAAAGTTGACCACCCTACGCGATGGCGCACAAGTCACCTGTGCGATCCAGTCTTTGCGCGCAAGTCTTCTGCCCTGCTAGACACTTGCGCGACCCACTCCCAAACATGCGCGAACCTGTTTCCTTTGCAATATTTTTAGCTTATGATATTGAAAAACATATGGCGCGCAAGTTTACTATGATCCAAGCCCTCGGCGCACAAGACCCTTTGCCAAAAACACTTTTCTTCATTTGTCGATTTTCAGGCCCAAAAATTTGGCAAACACTGGAAAAAGGCACCACCTTGTATCTGTTCTTTTGTACCACCTCCAGATCATCCATTCCTTTTGTCGACGTTCTTGAATCAAACATGGATCATTGACTTCAGCTCTTGGAATCGACATTCCACCATGAAACCCCCTTTTTCAACAAATTTGTATGTCATGGTTTGCGTTGTCAACACTCACAATAGATGTACACTTTGTCAACAAACACAATCACCTCAAAAAATGCTTCAACGATGCCTTGAGGGTTTTTTCCCAACAAGGTAAGTATGTCCAATTAGATCAAAAAATAATAAATCTAGAGATATAACTTCCTCAACATGAATGAGATGAACTATATCTTGATTATTCAAATAATATCACACCACCAATGTCTCACCCATCACAAACTACATCGACACAAATATGTTGGTATGGTTTTTCTTTGCATAAAATTAATCGATTAAATGGATCACTATGATAATGATATTAATTCATGAGACTAATGAACATGTTTATGGATAAGAAAAACAAATGAAACCTTAAAAATGTAGTGTTCCCATTAGTACATCTATCATAAAAATCTCACCATCTAGAGAGAACCAAGTGTGAAATTCATGAGAATAGGCCTCAATGTTTCTAATCACCCAACACTTGATATTTATACATAAACTGTGTCTATTCAGTATAATGTATCTATACAACAAGACATATATTTTAGAATAATTTTGTAGTATCATTTGGTTTAAATTATATCCTGCGATCTACTATAACATTTTGATATGATAATTAATATATGGAAATTACCATTTAAATAGTGGATGAAGAAATTTTCTATAATATAATTTTAAGTATACGTCCTGAATATATCAATGTATACATGAAATGGTAATCGAACAATACTGTTTAGTTGGGTCTAGGTAACCCAGTATTACATCATTTACTAAAGGAGATTCTAGTGGCCAAGAAGAGTTTGGGGTTAGATATAACTCATTTTGGATATAATCCTTCAAATGTCAGTGAGGAATCTAATGCTAGAAAATAGAAATTTGAATTGCAGAAATAGAAAAAAAATAACATAAATATTTAACCGAGAATGGGTTTCCAGTAGAATTTATTTTGGTTGATGTTGTTAGGACAACGCCCCTAGCAGTGGCTAACAAAAAAGTTCATGAAAAGTCAATGGAAAGTACTGGGAAAAAATTCACTGGCCTTGGATCCTCGAATGGTGCCATTCCTCCAACGTTCATTGATGGTAAGTAAGAGTCATTGGCTGAGGGAATGAATTTTTTTTTGGATTATAAGGGCTTCCAATTGGATATCCATTGGAAATCCAAATCATATGACCCACCATCTAAGTATGGGTTGACCATACCTATTCTAAACCAAGATCATGTTGGTTAAAATTATCTCAAGAGTAAATCACGTAGGAAATAATGGGTTCTCAACAATAGTTTTTAGATATATTTTCAAGTATGGTTGGCTAGGATAGAGACCTTTGGTGACAGGAAATATCAATTTTATCTTTAACCGCTCCTTCATGTGGAGTTCCTAACAAATACTCCTTTATATAGGAAAGATGTTGTGAATTCAATATGGTTTTACCCCTACCACTAATTTATATGAGCTAATAAAAGGTTTATATGATCCTTTTTTAAGGCATCGATTATTGAATGTGACAAGAAATGGTTAAATACTTCATTATTAAAACTACTACCGAGGAGCTTGAATTTGAAAGGACACATCAGGGCCTCAAGGAAGATATTGTTTAATGGTCTATTTCATATGTTGAGTTTATATATGCTAAAATGGAACCACATATTTTTGGCTATAAATACTACCTCATAGTCCATAAAGTGATCTATGTCAACATTGATGAAATATCTCATTCAACATGACGTTCGATATTTAAGATTTTTCATAGAAATAAAGTATCTGTTTCAATCTATAAGGCACTACTGGTTCTTCACTGTGCTTATTATGTCACTTTTTTATTTTGATGAGGTCAATTTATGTCATGTTTGACCCCACCATCCCATTTTTTACTTTTATTAACCGTTAATAAAGGGGTTAGGGACATTGGGATCTATCCATGACTAGGATGAAAAAAATAAGTAATGGATACCAATTATAAATTATTATTAATTACATACTAATTAATGACTAAATAATGATATTAATTAATAAATAATTAATTATAAAATAATAATATTTATATTTATAAATAATAAATAATAATTTTATTTTTTTGTATATATACTAATTAATATTATTAATTAGTAATTGATTACGAGCTAATATTATAATGATTCTTGATTAAAAAGTAATTAGTAATCAATATTTTAAATTATAATTAATATAGATAATGCACAATTAAATAGTAAATAATAATTATTATTTATTTATTGACTATTAAACGTATTTATATTTTGTAAATGATTATTAATTATTAATTATTTTTTATTAAATTATTATTGATTATTTAACTAACTATTAATAATTATTTATTAATTGACAAATTAAAGGTAATTACTATTACTTGTTATTAAATTATTATAAATAATATTCATTTTTAATTAGTAAAAATTTATATTTATTAATAATGAAATAATAATTATTTTTAAAAATTTGTAACAAATTAATTTTCAACATTTATTAGTAATTGTTTAATAAAACTAATGATTAATTATAAAATAAAAAAAATATTATTTGATACTTGGGACAAAAAATGGTGCCCAACTATACATGATATAATAATATCATGTTTAGATAATTCAAAATTGGGTTTGGATATGTTTTGAGTTTTAAATATGATACATGATTAGTAATCAAGTAGTGTTTGGGTACCTATCAAAGGATACAAAGACACCGAATATAATTTCATTAATTAATTTATTAAATTGTAGATAATAATTTGTGCTAAAATAATTCCACATGGATCAATGATTGTGTGTACAACTAAAGTTGGAATCTAACTATTTGTGGTGCGGGTGTCTAATTGTTTGACCACATATCCTAAAAACCCTACTCATTTTTCATGGGATGAGAATATGTGACCTCACTTTAATTAAAAAATAAATAAGGATCTCATTTTTATCAAATTAATATTACTATATAATATTTTATGTTTTCAAATGATTTCAACATTTTTTCCTCTATATCCAGACCCATGTTTGAGAAAACTATTCATTCATCAAAGGGTTTTAATTTTCTAATATATATTGTTACAAAAAATTAAAACAATGTATTAAAAACGAAAAAAACAAAACTTGTACTATGTAGAAGATGATGAATTATTGACTGGTTCTATTATGTGTTCTCTAAGATCAGCATATTACCTAAAGTCTTCCCCTAGGGACAAATCCCAGTGGTAAGTCCATTGAGGGTTCTCATCAGAGCTCTCGGGATAGAGTCTCCCTAAGTACATGTAAGAATAATATTTTCATTGTTTCTTTGTAATTCCTCACCCCAAACTATTGTAATATTTCATAAAGACTCAAGTGATTATAATTCGCATTTGTTAATTTTCATATAACATCTTATTTTGATTTTTGGTTGTTTAGTTGTTTTCTTCTATCATTAATCTATCTAATTTTTTATTTTTTTAACTTTTTATTAGTGAAAATATTCTTTTTAAAGGTTATTGATCTCTCAAGTTTTGGCTGTATATGATGTACATATTACCATTTCTATTTCCACCTTATTACAGTTCCGAATAATGTTGAGGAATTATTTTAATCTATTTTTAAATAAAACATATAATATGTGATTTTATTTTACGAAGATAAATATTAGTTATAAGAGTAATTGGAATTAAATCCAAATCGAAGTGGTTTTTAGAATATTTCTTTTGTGGTGCGGGTGGCCTATTTTTTGACCTCATATCCTCAAATCATTTTACAAGGTGTATAGGATGATCATATATCTCACAAATAGTTTCCATGGGTTGGAACCTATTTTCAATCATCACATTTTCCTTCTTTAATTTCTTCAAAAAAACATTCTCAATATTCTTTAGTTGATGATATTTACTCACCCTCAATCTCTAGGTTTCATAATAGGTCGGAAAACATAAATTTTGTTTGTCAAACTAACACATATTTTTTGTGTGTCTGAACCCACCATAGTAAAAATATATATACATAGAATGAGTATTTTACTCTAAATAATCCATTATGACGTAAATTGGGAAATCTTTTTTTATCCTTTCCCTTCTCTTTCCTTTATGAGCCACAAAAACTCTCTTTAACATAATTATTATTATTCTTCTTTTTAACCTTAATAGAATTAGAAGTGTTGGAAACCTTTATAGATCTAGATTGTTTCAAAACATTTTCATACTAAGGAATATTTGATACCTCAAAATTTATATCATTGTTGTTCTTGGATATATATATGGGTTTCCTCACTTTCATATTTTCAGAAAGAATTCCATTATTATTATCAACTTTTGAAGGTAAATTTTGGTGAACCTTTCCATATTTCTCATATCTTGAACATTAACAAACATCAGTAATAGTGTTTCTAAACATTTATTTCCCAGTTCAACTTTAGATATCTTTTTTGAACAAGTTTCAACTCTTCTTCTTTTCCTTTAATCTTCACCTCTATATTCTCATTATTATTCTTTTATTCTTCAAGAGATTTTTTCAGACCATCAATTTCATCGACCATATTCACATTAAAATTAGAAAAGAATTATTAATTTCATATTGAAGAACATTCATCTTTTAACATTTTTTACAATCCTTATGATATTTCTCAAAAAAAATTTAAAATCATCATTAAATTGAATATCAAGTTATGTTTATTCATCTTTAGAACCACTTCTTTCGTATTATTCATAATTCACTTTTGAAATTAAAGTGTTTTTAATGATATAGTAAAATGATTTTTTAGATTCACCATCACTAAATTATTCTTATTCATCTTTTCATAAGATTATTCTTATTTTAGAATTGAATAATTTCATAACTTTCCCTACAAGATACAATTTTCCATTGTCACCCCATTTCAACCATGGTATTCCTGGATTTATTTCCTCTTCTTCTTCAATAGAATATTATTTAATTCTGTTCGGAAAATCGGCAGAAAAGTTCCCAAAATATCAAAATTCAAAATATGTCAAAGGAGGATTCTCTTTGTATTTCCTTGTACCTCTTTTTACATTTTTAGAAAACAAGGATAAAATATTTTCTTTATTTTTACAAACCTCATTTTCATAATCATATTTTATAGCTTCATATTCAATATAAATATTCTTTAACATTTCATTCCTTGTATCCTTAAAATAAATTACTCTTTTAATCAATGTTTTTATTTTCATATATTTCTCCCTTATAATTTCATAATTAATGAGAGTGATATTAATATCATCAATAGATAATGATTCAGGATCTCTATATTCTATTGATGAAATGTTTTCATCAAATTTTTTAGGTAGGATTATCATGATATTTTATACAACTATAGAGACGTCCATATTTTCACTAAGACATCTTATAATACTCACAATGTCAGTACCCCTGTTAATTAAGTAATCAAAATATTAATTCCCACCCTTTTTCATGTCTTCATACTTCAATAACTGGATTTTAAGTTTGTCCTTCTTAAAGATTTTATTTCCATCATATTTTTTTTCAACATATTCCCTATACATTTGGATTTATAATCTTTTTTCACTATAAAGAATTAACTCTAATAATGTGATGAAAAAGTAGAATTATTCACCCTTCCATTATTCTATAGATTGTTCTTATCAACAATTGTAAGAGTATCTTTATCATCAATGGCATGAAAACCAACTATTAGAGCTTTAAGAACATCATTACTAATAAACATAAGATATAAAAACATTCTATCATTCTTGATATGATAATTAATTCCATCAAATAATAGAATAACTTTACTATTTACAAAATTCAGATTCTTCATCCGTATAGAATAATCACTTGGAACATATGCTTTAACAATAGTTATAAGTGCCTTGTAATTGTATTTGTATCACTAAGAGGAGGAGAGGGTGAATCTGTGATACTCCATTTAATTTTTATGTTTATATTAAATTGAAACAACGTTTTACTCATGTTAAATATTTCAACTCCTTACTAAATACAATTCCAACTCACATCGAAAAGAACACAAATATTTACATGGTTTACTGTTCAATAAGAATAACTACATCCTTGGTATTGTTTGGTAAAGATCCAATACCATAAATCCAATAAAAATCAATCCTTGGATTAGAACGAGAAAGATATACCCTTTAACTAATGTTTCACTTTGTAAATAATCTTCAAGTGAATATGAATCCTCTTATAAAAAATAGGGTTAATAAAATGTTTGTGTAACAACTCATTTTACTTGTGTTTAATTTCAATTCAAAAAATGTATTCAATTTAAATACAATTATTCAATTACGTACCCATAAGAAAGGTATGAAAATGGATCAAAAGCTGATTCCAATTTTATTGTGTCCAATTATCCATGTCTGATTCCTATGCGTATTATTCATTTAATACAATTATTCCCTTCTAATTTTCATTTTGAATATAATTGAAATGGATCAAAAACACTTCAATTTATAAGTATGAATCTTCCTCAGTATGTGAATCCCAATATAGAAATCCCAAAGCCGATTAATCTAGCCCGATATACTGATCAACTGAATCTAATTGAAAAGATTTATACGATGATCCACTGAGTATGATAAAACATGTGCATAATTATTAGCTGAAAACAACATTATGATCTTGTATTTTCTCATATGTAATCTCTTCATAGAAATATCATCAACTAATTCTTTTGGTATATTTGTTCACTCATTGAAAACATGGAGCTTCTCTCTCTCAACTCCAGTGAAAAACGTCAACAGTCAAGAAGAATAATGAAAATCTCTTTTTATAGGTGACCCCCAAAAGGCTTTGCTTGGAATCCTAATAATCATTCATGCTCACTCAAATTCTCTTATATCTTAATTTTAAATAAAATATTGGGTGAATCTTGACTACACAAACTCTTCTCAAAGTTTCATGATTATTCTTAACAATTAATCACCTTATATAACATTTCAATTGAACCATGAGTAAAATTTCCATAAAAGTGTCTAACATCTTCAATAAAAGTATACTTATCAATTGAAAAAAGATGCAATAAGAAATGGATACCATTATTATTTTATGAATACGACTCTCAGAAACGATTTGAATCAAAATATTTCATGTTAATGTACACATCCCACATGAAAATTAATTCAAAAATCTCATTATCTTTTTATGTTGACCCACCTGAGATTCAAAAAATCATATTCTATTATTCTATTTTCCCATTTGGAAACAAACTATGTAATTCATCCCTTTGGAAATGGTTGATTAAATTGTTGATCTCATTCTCTACTTCCCATCTATTGAACCACAAAAACGATTATTCACAATCATGTTTTTGTATCATGAATTCCTTCATGACTTTGAATTTATTTGAGAACAACTTCATCATCATCAGACTTGGATTGAAAATTATCTTCACTTTCCATTAATTCTAGCTACATTATTTTTTTCTCAACCAATGTACGACATTTAATGAATATAATCGGTCTAGATATGATCATTCATGGTATGTTTATCGTAATCCCTATATTTATATATATTTTTTATGGAGAAAAAATATGCTACAATAAATCCACACCACCTCTTCAATCGACACTACCTTTTCAATCTACACTACCTTTTTTAATATGCACTAATTTTTCAATCATTATTTCCCAACATGATCAATAAAAAAACAATTGATTATCTCTCTTTCACAACCCCTTTAATTAATAAATATTTCATCTTATTTTTTACCACTTAATTAAAATTTATGAGAAATAAAAACTGAAAAATCATTGTCCCAATTAATCTATCTTAGTCATAGAGACTCTAATTTTTCACCAAAGCAACTACATCTCCCACATCGAATCCCGAGTGATGTCGAAGACCATTTACATACATCAAGATGTATTCAATTTAATTCTCTACAGAAGTTGAGTCTGATTAAAACCATTTCTTCCAAGAAGTATCTTCTCATTATGATGGAATTTCTAAGCGAGTCTGATTATTTTGAAAACATGAGTCTAATTCTTTTAAAAACATGATTATTTTTCTTTTGAAAAAACCTCAATTAGATTTTTCCATAAACAAAGTGATTTCATTTCCATTATTCAATTATTCAAATAATTTCTTAACATAAAAATAAAAAACATGAAAAACACCAACTTCATCATAATATTGGACCTAACATTAGTTTTGGGATTCAAGGCTGAGTAGTGTAAGGGTGTATCTTGGTTAGGTCCAATTTGTATCTTCCATTTTCTATTTCCAGTATTTTTTCATAGGGAATTTCTAGGTGTAGAATATGACATGGAGTGGGGTTCGTGACACTCTTGGTGTAACAATTGTGATTATTTTTGTTTTATTTTCTATATAACTTATGGGAATTGGGTTTGAATTCAAGAAGGGTTGAAAATAAATGTTTTTAAATGGTTCTTTAGTAGGAGAATGATAGGAATGAATGGTTTTTTAGTAACCATGTGGTTCCGATGTGGGTTCCCTAGTGGGTTTGTGGTGTGGTTCATGATTTGTTCCTGGTTATTTTGACCATTAAACAAGCATGTGGTTGGATATTGATTTTGGATAGAGCCAATTTTTAACGTATCAGCATGGTTATTTGACCATGTAGGGCTCCTGAAGAAGTTATTCCTAGATTGGGGTGTTTGGAGTGAGGTGTATAGTTTTTACAGAACCATGAAGTGTTTAAGGGGAAAACATGTGAGGGGCTACTAGCCTAACAAATCGACAGATCACGGTTGGCCCATAGTATAACAAGCCATTTGGCCAAAATATACAGCTGCCCATTTTTTCAAATAAAATTATTTTTTAAAATTATTTCCCATTTTCTTTTTTTATCAATAATATAATTTTATTTCCCCAACATTTTCCTTGGGGTCATGTAGCACCCCTACCCCCTCTCTCACCTTGCATGCACCACCCCGTTCCCATGATTCCACTACATGAATGTTTTATCAGGATTTTTGGGGTTCTCAGGGTTGATACGTCAATGTACAATCCCTTCTTCCCCTGTTCCACTCATTATTATTTTGATTCTCTCCCCCTATTTCCTATCTTTGCTCGGCCTAATACTAGGTCAATGGTTGACCTGATTTTTGGTTTTTCATCCATTATTAGGGAATGTGATGAGACTCTCAATTCATCTAGGTATGTGTCTTTAAATCCTCTACAGAAGGTGAATCGTTTTGGTCCATTTTGGTTTCCCTATAGTTATTTTAGTTAGGTTTTCATCTACCATTTTTATTAGACCAAATTTAATTGGTGTATTTTAGTAGTTTTATTTTCCACTTTGTTGCATAGGGTGTCTTATGACTCCTTGAGTGATAATGTTGACTAATAATCTTAAATGATAATGTTGAACCCCATATTTTTCATTCCTATTTGGAAATTGATTTTAATAATTACCATGCTTCAAACATTTAAGGAAATCAATTGTTCCCAAGGAATTAAATTATTTCCATCCATTTTTTAAATTGAACTCTTCAGTTCTTCCATTTTATTTTATTACTTTTTTCACTTATTTTGAACATTTAATTAATTATAATGTTATGTTGATAAATTACCCAAGGAGATTCATCCAGATTTATGGCATGAAGTATGATTGAAGTTCATTCCTTTATGATATTTATCATCTAAACTATTATGAAACCAAAGTTTCTCTTACAAGGTGAAATAGAAATCTCACTAATTTACATTTTTTTAATCATAAATTGAGATAAATTTTAATGCAATGACATAAGAGTTTTCACAATAGATCTTATCATATTTAGTTTCATGTTCATGAAAATACCGCATTATCCTTCACACCCAATTCTATAATGGTACCTACTAGTTCTGGGCATTTACTAAATGAAAAATAGTTAGTGTGAGTATATTAAATAGAATCATATAATTTTTTTATAAAGAGGATAAATATTAACATATCACTAATTATTGGTCCTTTATTACTAAACATTAACTTCAACCATTAATTCCTCAAAACCCATATTTATATTTGATGTAATAATGATTATGGAAACATATTACTTTAACATCTTTCAAAAATAACATCATAACCACTAATTTTGTCTTTACCCTTTCTATGATACAATAATTAAAGAACCATTCCATAACATATCAAAAAAATGAGAATACAATTAATTATTTTCCACCTTTTCATTCAAACTATCTTTTACATTTACTATATTACGTAATTAATAAATATAGCAGAAAACAATATGGACAATTCCACATTGTGTAAAATAATCTATTAAAAGTGGGATTTAATTTTACACCCCTATTTAATTAAACATAGTTCTCTTTATTTATGATGATACCAAAGAGGATGGTGTAACGTTAGTATAGTTCTAACTCATCCTTAGATCATGTGATTTTTTAAAAATAAGGAATGAGGAAAAAATATTATTAAGGGATATAAAAAGAGAATAATTTTTTTTGTCAAGTGATACACATTAAACCCATGAACACATTTACATTTTTTTTCAATTTAACATTGAGATAAAAAAAATCAATATCAGAAAATCAATTTTTTTTAATAAAAACCTATTAAAACAATTAATAATCATAGGAAACCCATGAATGTTTTATGAGACATGTTAGGCCTCCCAAAAAAACATTTCTTTGAAAAACATAACATTCACCGTAAAATGTTAATTTTCATTTCATGCCTCCAGATATCAAAATATCTCTCAAAAAACTATCTACAAGTTCATATAGGTATCATGGTGAATCATATCCATAACCTATGATCACTCATGTTTAACCCATATTATTACTAAATACAAATTAATTCTTAAGGAGTTACAATCATTATTTTCTACCTCATTTTCTCTTTAGAGAATAAATCATTACTCAATGCATATAGATATATATCTACCTCACCCATTCAATATAAGCTATATTGATATCATCCAACCTAATATTTAATGAACATGTACCATATATTTAATTTTTAATTTTCAGGATTATAACACCCTTCAAAATCTCAATCGAATCCATATGAGAATCATATTTTATTTTCACACCACTTAGGAGAATTTCATTTTCTTTGGAATTAACATATAAATAAAAAATTTAAAAAGTGTTGGAATATTATCTTATTTAAAAAATAATAATAAATTGTAAAATAATATTGATAACTAATAATGAAAATTATAGGTGAGAAATATATTCATTTCAGGTATGCTACAAAAAATATTTTTTCAAATATTTTATATTTAATGTAATAAAATTAGTTTTTCATAATAAATTGAAAAGTTTTCATCCAAAAACATTAAAAATAATATCAAAATAAGCTAAATATAATCCAATACAATCATTTAAATATATTTCAAAACATTATATAAATAAATAAATGTATATGAATATGAAAGAGAATTATTTTTAAATGAGGATATTTAATACAATTTTAATGAAATTTTATTAGGAATTTAGTTTAATTTGAATCAATAAAACATTGATAATGATAAAAACAATAATTGAAAAAATAATTATATTATGCAAATTATTGATAAAAATACATCCATATGGTTTCCTATATACTAAATAAAACAAAACATGATGTGATTTTTTCATATGTCTCAAAGAAATAAAATTAAGAAAAAAAATATCTTCTGTCATGTATGGATTATAAAATACACTCTTAAACCACAATGTAATAAAAATATATTAATTATTTACTTTTTGATGAAACATTTTCGTAATTATTACCATAAAATAGTTTATTTGGTATCATTTATTACCATGCACTATACAATTACTAAATTGGTTAAGCTTATGTCCGACGTTTTAAGGATGTGTGTCTCATAATCCCAAAAACAATTAGGTTTCCAATGGTAAATTGGTTCATTGATACATCATATATATAAAAATAATACTGAATTTTTTATAATTTTTTATATTAAATACAATTTTACAACCATTTATGAAATGAATACATGAAAAACAAATCACATAATTTCAAGGAGGTGGCAGTTTGAACATACACACGGGCGACATTTTAATTTTTCTATGAGACAGAAAAGAAATAAATTAGATAAATTTTAAATTAATTAATTAAATTTATGTTTAAACACTAATATTAATACATTAAAACTAACATTATGTCCAATCTACTATGAAGAAATGAAAAATTATTCACAACTCTTCTTGGGGGTGATAGTCCATACATACGAATGAGCGATATCATGATTATCCCAAAAATGGAATAGTAAGAATGAATATTATAAATTATCTATCCAAAATAATAATAATTTAAAAACTATCTTATATATATTTAAAATAAATTTTTATAACCATCCATTAGATATGGGAATGGAATACCTAACACATCACTTCTTATATGTTGTATCCCACACATATGCATAAGAAATGTTTTCATTTATCAAAGTAAAGAAATGGGGATGAAAATAGGTTATATCATAAATATAATGGAGTTTTAGTAAATTTTATAAATTTTTTCATTATATTATTAAGGATATGATAGTTTTTAAAGAGGTAGAAGAATCAATAAATATTAAATTACCCAGTTTAGAGTTATACCTATTCATTGGAAAGCATCCTTTTAGACCAATAGTTATACATTCCAAGTTCATCATTTAGAGAGATAAGAACATCTAGAATATATATATAATTTGGATGTATAGTTATATTTTTAATGGACAAAATATAGTGTTAGATGTTTTTAGAATAATTGAGTCGAGTAGGTTCCATTTTATATGTGAGGGGAGTGGCACTCTATTAATTTTTTTTAATCTTTTAAACTATATTAATGTATTATTCACTGTCATGTGGAACTAAATCGATGTCATTTAAATAATAAGGTTTTACAACTTAAAATAATCTTATCTAGTATGATTTAATATTAGATCATGGGACCTAATCATAAATATTTAACCATAATAAACCCATCATACCCCGTAACGTGGTGACAACAAATTTTCATGGACTATATTTATTAGGAAAAAGGAAATTGATATCACCTGTAAATTTTATCCACCAACTAAAAAATATGAAATACATTTTTGAAAATTTATTCTGTATAATATCCATAATTATTTTTAATATAACAACACTAAATAGAAAGAATCATTTTTTAAAAAGTAAATTTTAATCCTAAAAAAAATTATTCCAAATTTCTATTATAATAGTTATTTATATGTAATTAATTATATTTTTTTTGTGAAATTTAACTAATGCTAATTTCAATAAAATACATAGTATAAGGGTACTTTTAAAAATCATGACTATAATTGAAATTTTTTCAAAAAAATATTTTTTAACTATCCCCCCTCCAAATCATTGGGTTTTAGGAAAATAACTAAAATTACCAAAAAGAAAAGTTAATTACGTTGAAGAAATAAATTTTAATTTTTTTAAAAAAATACATAATTTGGCTATAAATAATTATAATATTAAAGAAAATATGTATAAGAATCATTTTTTTTTGAAAAAAAAGCGTATTTTTAATGAATCAAATGTATTTTTTCTCATTATTTTCATAGTTATTTCCATTATATGAATGTAAATTTTTTTTTGTATAAATTATCATCATATATAATCTAAATAAATAAAAAAATAGTTATTAGTTTATTTAATTATGATAAAAATACTCTTTTCATTGTAACTCATTGTCTAAAAACAAATATTTGTTACATGAAATGATTTTTTCATCATTTAGAAAAAGAATTATAATTAATGTAAGAATGATTATTCCTAATTTTTAATTTTTATAACTAAATTTTCAATTAATTTTCAAGTATTATTTATAAAAATTACTATATGAAATGAAAAATAAAAAAAAGAATACCCTCTTTATAGAGAAATGTCAATTTTAAACAATAATGGGTTTTAAAAGTATATGATATATTTATTACCTCCCAAAATTTATTACTTATTTCTAAATAACTATTATATAAATTTGTATTAGAAGAACTATTATATATATATTTCATATTTTTGATACACCTACATAGACTCACCAATCAAAATTCTAAGTTATTAATGATGTATTTAAATAATAATAATGTGGTTTGTTCAAAATCGCTATTGTGTGTGGTAAAATATATCAAACATTTAATTAATTTAATGCAATATTGATTCTAAAATATCATCATTTTTTTAATTTCATTTTATAAAAACCTATCATATCACAGAAGATAAAAAACAGTGATGTTTAAAATAATTTTTTAGGGATTACAAAAAAATGAGATATTATTCCTGTCTTTCTTAGAACAAAAAAAATTAGATTCACGATATTTTTACAAAACCATTATTTTTATATAGAGATTAATACATTAAAAATATTTTGGGAATGAAAAATAAAAATGTGATAATTGATTCCGTTATTTTTAAACTATTCTCATTTCATTTAAAAATTCTTTGATAAAATTAAAGAATTTTTTTTATTTTCATTAGGTTATAAACATAATTTCAATGATTTTTCATCTTTATCTCATTATTTTTTAATCATTATTTCATCTATGGAAGATTAAAAATATCAACGTAAAACATTTATTTAATCCATCCTTAGAAGAATATGATCTTTATTTTGAATTATAAAATAATATAAAAGTGGTTTATTTCAATTGGTAATAATTCTAATGTTTTACATAAATTCCACATTATAATTTAATATTAAAAAAACTAGGTAATTAAATATATTTTTTCTTTTAAAAAACATTCACCAATGGGAATTACTGTTCTAAAAAAATCACTTTCATTCATTTTTTTGGAAAATAATATAGGGTGAGGTTAATTAAAAATAGTATATTTCAAGGGATTAAAAAATATTATAATTTTATAATATCTATTTTTATAAACTGTATTTTCTTATTATTTTTATCTAATATTTTTGTCCTCATGTATAATGAATAATTATGGGGAAATTTAGTGTGTTAAAATTTATAATGAGTTTACTTTTAAATTCTGTTTTTATATTGTAGTTTTCTTATGTGTTTTGCATTATCTAAAAAGGGACATATGTTTTAGTCAATGACACACTTTCTTCTATTTTTTTGGAAATTAAAATTTCCATTATATGATAATGATTTATGTTTTCATTTGAATTACTTTTTTTTGTCTTGATTGAATTATCAGAAAAAAAAATATCAATGAATTTATCAATGATTTTAAAACACAGATATTATGACTCTTATTTATAGATAACATTCACCAAATATTAAGAGAACTTTTGTCGTAGAGGATAACACATTGGTATATCGACCAAGAAGATGAGTTTATTGGAAAATGATAATCCGACTTCCCATACTATTATAACTATCTCCTAGGATTTCAAAATTAAATTATTGAAGATTATTACTACAATATATATAAATATATTCACATTTAGAGTGTTAGAATAAAAAATTATCAATAATAAATGATTATTCTGAAATATAGGGATCTTTTTGAATTTTGGAAATAGATTTCTCTAAAATATCTTCATTTGACTAAAAATATTTTCTTATGAGTATTCTTATTTAGAGCCTTTAGTTTATTGTTTATTTTTTCAAATTCTTATCAATTTAAATTTAAATTTTTCTTTTTATGAACCTATATGATTGATGGGTTCTATAGATATGAATACAAACAACATTTTGATATATTTAAAATATTTTATAAAATTTTATTGGTTTATAACATAAGATACAATTAAATAGGTTTAGAATTTGTTACACCTAAATTTTGTTGAGTCCTACGATTAGATGGGTCCCACGGAGAGGGTGGGGATAAATTAGTGCTACACTTGATTTAGAAATTATTTTATAATTTACCCAATTGAACTTATAATAGAAGTTATTCTACTCAATATTATCCATCAATATCCCTTTATGTCAAGATGTAATAATAGAGAGAGTATCTTAAAGTAGTTAAAAGGTTCTATAGAAATAAAAAATCCTTCACATATTGGTTATATCCCCCAAACATTATTTCTTCACTACAAAAAATAAAACATATTCAATATAAAATAAACTATTTCATCGCTACTTTCAGAGTCTATTAGAAGGATAAATAATATGTCCACAAAGAAGATCGAATAAAGAAATACCTATTTAATCATTCTACATGAGAAAACTGATCAAAGGTCTACATATGTTCAACTTCTTTAAGATCACCAACAACTACTTGTTGGTAATGAAACACTCACTAAATAAGGACCGATTCAATCCTTCAATCATTAAATACATAGTTACATGAGTTTCTTATTCTTCAAAGTCACCAAAATTCAAAGTGTTTCTTCTATGGTTTCAAATATTTAGCAAGAGTCTAAAAATTACCGATCACAATAGATATAATACCAATCAAAAAAATTTAGTAACATTTTTCCTCACATGTATAAATTTATTTATCCGTAACAAAATTAAATTATGTTCAAGTGATGTCACATTTATTTCAATATTTAAATGTGGTTCATATTCCACATGTATTTTTATTAATTTAAATACCCATAAGTATCAGTATTCTATTAATTATTATTTAAAACAATTTAATTAAAAACTCATGCGGAACTCTTTAATATATGTTTATTTTTATTTCATATAACTGTTTCTTGTTGGATTTCATTTAGGTTATTGGAATACTAGACTCTGTGAATCTCATAATATATATGACCTCATCATCTTAAAAAACTGAATGAGTAGGGAATCTATTTGTTCAAATATAAATAAACACATGTGGATCACCTATTTATGGATACCATCTAAACATCCTAGAAAAATTAAGATACACCATTTTAATATAGCTCATTTTTAATTCATAATATTTTTTTCAAACAGTTTATCCACAAAAAAATGCTATTCTTGAGTACCAAAAAATTATCATTTCCCCATGCCACTTCATTATCACTTAAAATATTCATGACTAACAAATTTTAGTATTGTATAATTTCATATTGCATGGATTGAAATGTCATAATTGTATTTTTTTCAAATTCAAGGTATATATATGTGTAAGAGAATCTTCATGTATATTAAATTTTAATTAATACCTCCTTTCTCATCAAATTATCCTCCTTTTAATTATTCTGATGATTTGACTTCATTACATGTATCATTATGTCTTGATTTTATATCTTAATTAATGGAAGATGTATGAATATTGTATGAAACTTGTTCATTAGACTGAAATTGATCTTATGGGGTAGTTGATTTTATCTAGGAAGAAACATGATTCAAAAAATTCCGATGTCTGGAATCATTGATGTTCAGTGTTGGTCAAAATATTTCAAAAATAACTTAATGAGATGTAGGAGCTGACCCACTCTGAAGATTTGATTTCTCAGATTATCCAGATCATATGGATTGCATTATATATCTATTTTAAAAAAGGGGAGAATATTAATACACATGAAGTCATCCCAAATATATGATACCTATGTTTTTTTCTTATTATTAATACTCACTGACGTTCTATGTCATCAAGCCTACTCCGAGGTAGACACCTATTTAAAAAACACACACCTATACATAATGCATAATTCCTCCAACTGTAGTCCCACTTCACACAACCAGTAACATTCTTAAAATTGTTCATATCCACATGGAAATGTAGTCATTCTCATTATGGGAACTTTTTACAATCACATAAATCTATTTCATGTCCATACGGGATAGCTCAAAAATGGTGCTCCATGCTTCAATTTGTGTTATTGAGTAAGCCTACTAGAATGATTGGGGTAAGATAATGTCTTAATCAATGATCCACCATTAAAGTAATAAAAACAAATTAAAATTAATCATTATTGGACACTAAAATTTAGGTTTTCCAAATATTAAATATTCTTCATGAGAAATATTCTCTTTAATTTTTTTTCAATATAAATGGTTTCTATATTCATGATAAAATCACATAAATTTTTTTGGAGTTGTATTATTATAAATAATGTCTCCAAGAAACAATGTAATATCACATGTACTTCTTCAAAATTATTCATCATGAAAAAATTAATGTTTTTCAAGGCATTGTTATTTTTATTCAATATTGTGAATAATGTGTACATTTTTCGTCATCATTGTCACATGTCTTTAAACATAATACCGGTTCATCATTGAACAATATTAAAAAAGGGGAATTTCAAAATGATGAAATCCTATTCCATATAACGGTTCCATAATAATACAAAGATAATCATATCTTCACCAAATAAATATGAACTCATTGAAAGAAAATAATCATTCGGGATTAAAAATATCTACCGTTTTAATTGGTTGTCCATATAACCTCACATTATGAACGTAAATATGTGTTCTTAAATACTTTCATCCCCATATTTACAATCTAATTCAATGGATATGTTCGGCTCATCTCACATTACCAAAACACATTCTTCTACATTATAAGATTGTATTTATTTCTAACATTTGAGAGAGTTATGATATAAAATTGATAAATTAGTAATGATTTTTTGGACAATAAATTCTATGTTAATGTTGGAAAATATGGTCTATAAAATAATATTGATATAACCACGGTTGTCTGTACAATCCATAAACTATCATTCATGTGAAATCATTCTAAATTTTTTCAATTTCCATGACATTTGTTGTTATGAAAACAAATACATTGTTATTTACACACTTTAACTAACTCTATAAATTTATTGTGTATAATAATAACACGCATTTTGTGCCATCTTTCCATCAAACAAAACTCCTATTAAATTATCACATTGTTATAATTGATCTAGAGGTAGTATATATGATTTACATGTGTCATTTATCATATATGCACCCCATCAATTTATCCAACCATCTTCTTATTCATTGTGATATTCAAACCATTAAACTCTATGAAATAACGATTCATCAATACTATCTAGATGATATTTCCAAAAAATATCCTTCAATGAGATGCATGTTAAATAAAATAAATAAATAATATGGAATAAGGAAGAACCTAATGATTTTCCAAAAGAGACTCTAATGATTAGAGCTTCTTATAAACTTTGGCCATTCTTGTCTTCAAAATATCAGTATCTGAATATTTCTTGAAAATATTATTTCTTGATTAGAGTATCATAGGATGGACTATATTATTTATCCCCTTGACTGAATTATCTATGTAGAATATGGTTCTAATTTTCCTCAACTATATATATAGCTAAAATATCCTCATTATTATTATTATATATATTTCTTTTTTTCTCCCAAGAGTGTTGTTGAGAGTGCTCAAAATTTGGTTTTGGAATCACCCTTTTTTGAGGCTCAATTTACTGCTCCAAAAATATTCAACGATTTTCTTTATTATTATGCCTTTTTATAGGATACAAAATATCCATTAATATCATAATACTGGAGGGTCTCTTTATGAAATCATTAACCATCTAATGATTCCTCAAATTTCAATAACATACAATATTTTTGTGTTTAAAAAAAATGAAGCATTTATAATATGTGTTATACCTCATTTAGTCTCTCTTTATTGAGATGTTGGAACTGTTTTATTTCAATTTTTTCCTTTTTGAATAATAAATATCTATTAATGATGTTCCCAAATCATCCACAAGAATATATCTTTATTGAATTCATCTTTTAATGATCCATAATGGAATGTTTTTTAATTAACAACAGATTAATTCTAGATTTAAGATATGGACTTTTCATTGTTACTATACATGTTGAGATAAATTATAAAAGGATTTTCATATTCTCTTTAGATTTTTCCATACTTACATCATGGTATTTTATTTTCATATATTTCTCCTTCAATTGAGTAACCAGTACTTTAATAATTGAATATTTATAAAAATGTTAATGTATTCTTTACATAATTTAGGGTTTTGAGAGATAGGATACTAGCCTTAAATTTGACATCGGTTAAAATTTTCTTTAAAATATCATGGGATTGATATTAAATCATTTCACTTGTCTCTATTATCCTAGTTCCCATTTTCAATGTATAGAGAATAATTCTGATATCTATTAATCTCAATTTTTTTTTACCAAGTAAAAAACATTTAACTTCGAATACTAACTCTCATGGATGAATCTACACTGGTAATATTGGTAATTTCATGCTAATTATAAGGAATAAAAACTGTCCTCTTCATTAGAAACAATTTTTCTTAGCTCTAGGTTATTTTTTGATATTTCTCATCCTTTGTTAACCTGAGTTTTATAATTAGAGGAAAAAATAGGTTCAGATATTAACTCGACTTCAGAAATAAACCAATAAGATGAATTCTTACAATTCTTGTTCTCATAAAAGGATGGGATATTGATACCATTTATAATTCCTTCGATATTCATATTACCATTTCTAACCATTATTGAAATAAGGGATATGATATCAATGAAATATTTTTCATTTTCCATAATCCAAACAAAATGGATCAGTGTAGGGATCATATTCCTTAATATAAATTATAAATTCCAAGGATTGGTTATTTTCCAAGAAGAGGGGGGGGGGGTTATTAGTGGTACTCTCATTTTTAAAAAATATATTCAACATATCATTTATAAAATGTAAAGGTCATTTATCTACTAAATATTATCTATCAATCATACCTCATGTGTTGTTGTATTAATAGAGAGAGTAACGCCAAAAATTTCCCAGGTTTGTGTGAATGGAATAATCCTTACGATGTTGGTTATACACCCCTACATGAATTCTATGATATATTAAAAACATTTTATAAAATATAAAATCCACTAAGAATTTTTTTCTAATAGAGTCAAATAGAAGAAACTAGAACACTTTAATAATGAATATCCACTAAATAATGACTTACTGATTTCATTTTTATGAGAAAATTTATTATAAGGCCTATACATGTACACATTAGTCAATATCATCAATAACATAATATTGGTCATGAAAATATCACCAAATCATTAGTGATTTGGTATTTGAAAATTTGAATACTTTAGAGAACAATATTCTTCATCATAAAAGGATTTACACGTCAAACTCTACATTTCTTAGATATATATACTATATAGGCATCTTAAAATTCTCACTCATAAGATAAATGAGATCTCATACAAATTTTTAATCTCATTCTTCACCAACTACCAGAAAAAATTTATAATTGAGAAAAAAAATATATTTTCATTGTGACATATCATTTATTTTATTATTTATATGGGATAAAATAACACATTTATTTTTGTAAATTTAAATACCCATAACATTGGGATATTCTCTATGTATTGTTTTAAAAAAATTTAAATAAAAAACCTGGGGACCACATTAATTTAGTATGAAAATGGGTTTAATTTATTTTGTGTTAAATTATATTAGTTTCCAATATGTGGAAACCATATTCCATGTATTAGATAACACATGTGTCTCATCATATAAAATACCCAAAGGAGTTATGCATTTATTTGTTCAAACTAACAGTAACAACCAAAGCATACATATTCATGAATATCATATAAAATGACCACATAAATTGGGAGAATACATTCTAATTCTACTAGTTTATAATGCTTGAATGGTTTGGAAAAATCAATTTCTTAATGTGGAATCTTAACTCATAGATACCCATCTCGTCACATTTCATATTACATTTTCATCGTCACCAAGATTATCCATGAATTGGTCTTTCAAATATTTAATTCTTGAATATCACATGAACATGATTATTGGAGGATAATTTATTATTTTCTCATTTTATGTATATAATTTTATCATAAAAGCATGTAAAATAACACTATTTAATATATTTTCATAATTCAATTAGTGTTTTCTAATTTATTTGTCATTATATTGTTTTTTATATAATTCTGTTTCAACATAGGTGATGTCACATATCATGGTCTTTTATTCATTAAAGGATGATACACGAATTTCATTTGAATTGTGTTACTCATACTCTACATGATCTCATAAGGATGATATATTTTATCTTGGAAGAGTGATAGTTCAAAAACAAAATAGTCAAAAAATTCTTAAGCATCAAACGATACTCTAAACCACATTGTAATCCCACGAAAATAGGTTTCAAATGATGCACTCAAAATAATAGATTGATTTGACTATTTTGATCGAATATATTGATTTCTATAGGTATTTTTTATTATAGGTAAATATTTCAACACATATGATTTTCCCACATCAAATATCACCATGTTTGAATTCTTATTTATAATACATTATTCTATATTTCGATATAGACTCAGAATGTGGGTTAGACCCAATCCCAGTACACACACATAGGATTTATGATCCAAACCTCCCTATGGATACCCTTAACCACCTCAACTTGCAATATCTCATGTGGGCATAACTACCTACCCATTGGGGGACTATCCAAGTGGGATGTCCACTCCAACAGTTCCACCTCTTTATAGTTTATGTATGTTTGCTCCTCTGTAGTGATCCATGATCCCATATGTTATATTGAGGTGGCCTCATAGATAGATTGGGGTTTTACCTATAATTTAATTAATTACCCCTCAATAAATACATATTAAATACTTTTAATATTCAATAATTCATTATTAAATATATATTTCCTCAATATCAAATATTATAGAAGAAAAATTATTCCATCCATTTTTTTATATTTTAATGTCTCAAAATTCATCATGAAAGAACACATATTTATTTCATGGGTTTCTTATTAGTAATTCATTAATAAATAGTCAAAAAATTTATGTACTTATTTCGAATTATTAATCATGAAAAAGATAATACATTCTCATTCCAAATTAATCTATGTTTCGTATTGAAAACAATGGTCCAATTCATCAAAATCATTCACACATGTTCTATAACCATCATAATTAATCATAAATAACAGTATATTAATGACATCAAATTACATAAAATTATTCCATGACAATTATCCAAGCATCATCACATACTAAAAAAATATTTACTCATTGAAAACAAATACACTACTTCATATCAGAAGAGTCCGAAATAAACTGTCCTATAAATATAATGTATTATTTTGTGGTTATATAATAATTTTTTGGAATACATATTTGGATTCATAATAAATACTTGGTTCTTTGTTCTAAACATTAACTACAATTAGTTTTTGAATATGATTTGATCTATATTTTCATATTTTCGATGTTTAGATTCATCCCATGGGATTTTAATTCGCCTTCCAAAAATTTATATCTTCAATACATACTATATTACATACAGTATATATTTCATCTCAATGCAATCCTTTAACATTTATCTTTAAAATGTTATATATTTTTTAAATTTAATCAAATTAAAATATAGAATTTTGAATATTTTTATTTATTTTTAAAAAAAAATTCTCCCCCAAACCCCCTATATATTACATATATTATATTAATTGGAAAAAATGGCCATGAATAATTTTTTTTGAATATATAACCTTAATCATAATAATGGAAAACATGTATAAAAAGCTATTAGTAATTATGGTTATTCACAAACATGTGAACAAAGATACCTCCAATAATTTTCATTTAAAATCTTTTGAAAAAATATAACAACATTCATGTTTAAAGAAACATAAATATATCACCAAATATATATCAGTATACAATAAATTGAAGTGTTGTGATAGACACACCCATTATATAATGATAAACCATATATACATTTTCAAAAAGAACTTGAGAATTTTTACGAATCTTCATATCTTAATTAACCTAGGTAAGAGAATTGGGTTGCCGATTGATGTCCCCAAAACATTATCATTAGTAATGTAGTAGAAGAATGTGGGTTATATAATTAGGGAATAAAAAACATTAAGGATAAAAAAAATGGGATTTAAAAAGAAGTTAAATATCCATTTATAAGAGAATTATAAAATTTCTCTGATAAATATGTAGAGACATCCTTTACTTTTGATAATATTTATTTTAGATATATAATAATTTTAAAAAATGTATGTAGGAATTTCTTTGGAAATTAATGTAAAAATGAAATGAAATATTAATAAACAAAACTAAGGAATAACATATAGAATAAATTCATTTGAAATCATTAATAAATGTGGACTCATTTCATACATTTTAAAATAATGTCAAATCAACATAAATTGACTATTATGGAAATAATTAAAAAAATAACATGAAAAAATATTAAATAAAAAAATATTTTGTAGAAAATAATAAAAATAAATCCATAAATCATATATAATTACATCTAGAAATCTATATATAGAAATCGATTATGAAGGGGATATATTCCTTACTAAAAAGAAGATATAAGGTCATCTAAAATTAAAAACACTCATTCTATATATTTGTTAACTAAAGGGAGGTGAAAAGGTAAGAAGACATATAAATAACCCAAATAACCATTATAAATTAAAATAAATTGGTTTTATAAAGTAATGAACATAATTTTTATGATAATGGATTTTTAAACATAAAAAATTTCTTTTTCATGTTAGGATTGTAAATTATACACTAACATCTTGGTAACATATGTAATAAAATCATTTTAAAATAATAAATTGAAATTATTAGTAAATAATTTTTTAATGAATAATATATTAAAATAAATTAATGTGGAATAAATTGAAGAAAAAAATAAAACACGGTAGTGATGTTATAAAAGACCTCCAGAAGTGAAAATTCATAACATAAAACCATTACATTTTCTCTCCACATCCATGAATATGATATAAAATATTATATAATAAAATTTTCCATTTTTATTTCACATTTTATAAAACTATTTATATCTATTAACTTATTCCTTATTTATTTATATTCATTCATTACTGGTATATTAGTTAGTTGTTTTTTATTTTCATTAATTGATGTTTGTATTTTTTGGATTGTTTTCATACATGATTTTATAATTGAGATGTTGATGATCATTAATTTATACCAATTTAATGATTCCAAAATTATTCATTTAATCTTAATAATATATTTCCAATTTTTTTAAATAAAATTTTTATTAGATTGATGTCATGGGCTTATTTTTTGATAAGAGAATCCATGATGACCATGCTTTATGTAATATTAAATTTTCAAAAAGATAACTTATAACAACCATTAACTTTTATCTTTAATTAATAATATTAAATAAAGAAATTTTACAATAATATAATATATAATAATTATATATTTCTTGACCCTAATTCATGATGAATTATGATCTTGGTATCGAATAGATCATGTTGGTGGTTGAACAAACCCAATGAAAAAGTTATTATACTAACAAAACAATAAATGAATAGAGTAATATAATATTAATATTAATTTTATTATAAGAATAATGATATTAATATGAAATATTTATATTTCATAATGATATTGATAGTTAATGGATATGAATATTTTTTTGAAAAAAATGTCAAAATATTTTTCCTATATTGATAAATTCCCTCCTTATCAAAATGGGTTCGCTCAGAATGAATTATTAAAGATTATATAATAGAATAGGAGGACAAAAAAATTATATGTACGATTTATGTGTATAATATTAATATATATTAAAGAGATTATTTTATTACGTATTGGGTTGGAAGGGGAATTTTAGAGAAATTTTATATTAGAAAATGAGGGACATTTCATTTGAAACACAAGTAACGTGAAATGTCAAGATGTAATCACCTGAGAGATGGCTGAGGAAATGTTGTAGATAAATTTATTTTTTACTTTAACGAATAATAAATGACTTATATTACTTATAAATTTTATTTTAATTGAAAAAAACTCGATATATTATAACTTAATCCCTTTTAGCCACATTTATTTACATTAAATATTTTCCTTGGAAATTATTATTTAACTAAAAATATAATTTGAATCCTCTTAAAAAATTTATCCTTTTATTTAAAAACTATACTAAATTTAATTAAATTCTACTTATAAATATGATAAATTAATAAAACTATTTAAACAAATGATATATAGAAAACGTTATTGCTGAGAAATGGATTTTGAACCATTATCAGTACTTATACTTATTTCATAGATATTACAAATTAAATTCAGGATGATATATTTTTTTACATGCATAAAAATTATATTAGAGTCATCATTTTAAAGTGTTAAATTTAATAAATTTTTATAAAAAGTACAAAAACAATAAAAACAATTCTTTGAAAATAACCATTTTACTATAATCGTGGTAACTAACCATTATATTTGTAAATTATATTTCTATAAAATAATAAAATATTAATATTTTATAATTTGAAAAATTTCAATTCCATATATGGAATCAATAATATTTTATTCATTTTATTTTAGTGATAAAAAATAATTTTACTATTATAACAATTACAACATCCCTTTTTTTATTGAAATGTATTTTTAATCCTAAAAATGAGTTTTATCTTGTTATATAATATGTATTTATAATTAGATGGATAAAATATTATTATTTATATAAATATATATTTCACATTTTTTAAATATCATACTCTAAATATGATAAATTTATCTTCGAAAATCATATAAAATAAAATAAATATTATTTATTATGATTTTATTTTATTTTCTTAAGAATATTTATATTATTATTCAATATAGATAAATAATTATCAATGGGATTTTATTTGTTGGTATTATTCCTCAGTTCATGAATTTTATATCATTATTTAAAATGGGTAAATTTGTTAAAAATATTTCATTCAGAAAATATTTTATTTCTAATAAATAGTATTTTAATGAATTAATTAGTTTTTTTTAATTATTTTGTAAAAACTAATATATTTTATTTTATAAAAAATATTTATGTTGAAAATTTATGTTTCTACCAAATAAATAAAAATTATTAATTTTACAACATATCATTAATTGAATATTGGCAACATGTTTGTTGTTATTATACCTAATGTATATATACCATTTTTAAAAGCAATATAACAATTACATTACCCCAATTACTTCTTCTAATCCATTACATTGAATCATATTAAATAAAAATCTCTATTCAATAAATTTTATGTTATTATTTTTCAATATTTTATCTCTTCATAAAATTTTTTTTTATTTTTTTAATACTATTAATTTTAAATTTCATCATTGAAGAAGATTAATTGGATATCTTAGTAGTAAAAATATTATAAATTTCAATTTACTTTCCCATATTATTTTATACACTTTTAAGTGATACAATCAATAATTACTTGGGTATTCCATTTTAAGTTACACATTTATTCAAATATTTATTATAATATTATGTTATGAGTGAATAAATATTCTTCAGTCTGATTCATATCATAAATGAATTGTTGTATACACATAGAAAAATTTATTAAAAAAAATAATGATATTCATATATTTTAAGGAAATATTTTTTTGATAAAATCAAGGGTCTTACACGTATATTACATCAAACTATATTTAACTTGAAATCATAGTGTCTTCTAATGTTTGTATAGTCCTTTGAGATTTACCATATATTGGATGATGATAAGTGTTTCCCATGTTTACTTCTATTCTCAAATCCTTTTGATGACTGATACAAAATTTAGATGTGAAATGTGGTTCCATATGAAATATAATGGATTGTGGGGAACTATGAAGTCTAACAACATGATTCATATTTATTTATGAATTATTCTAAAGGGTTAGATCAAATATTATTTTCCAGAAAGACAATATACATTTTAGGATAATATAAAATGACCCATATTATATCATCATTATTATATATCTTTGTAATACATGTAAAAAATCTCCATTGTTACGTTATACCATGTTAAAATTTTTATAGTGAGGTGTTTCTTGAAAACTATTCTATGTTGTGTCCCAACCATTACATTTTAGAAAACCAATACTATTGACACATAGTATATAATTTACCATTTGTTGTTTCCCCGCCATATTTTTTCTATTAAATCATTATACATCATAATTCCACTAGGTAGTAAAGAGATATTTCAGCTATGAGCTTTATATATATATATATTCCTACTTTCATTTTTTATGAATTTTATTCAAATTCTCATTCAAAATATTATTACACCATATTCAATAATGATTTTTGTTAATTTCAGATAACCCTTATCTTTAATAATATTTTAAATATCCATTCATCTTATTGAAAATTCCTTATCTTCTATTGTAAATAAGACCATGTAATTAATTGGAAAAGGAATAATGTATCCACTTCTATAATAATTTTCTTATGAAATAATATTCAAACCTTGAAAAATGGTTCAATATATATTCTCATCATATAAAGGACAACATAATCCATCCCACTCAATGTTAATACCACCTGATTTTATATCCCATGGTGTTATTATATTTCATAGTCAATATCATTGAGTAGTTTCATTCATATTTTTTTTCTCATGTTGCAGTTTTTTTGAGTGAATATATCCTTATAACAATCGTGATCAGTTAATATATCCCATAATTAACCATAATGATACATTCTCTTTTCATACATAAATATATAACATCATTAAAAAAATATCATGTGTTTAATAGTTTTTTCATGACCATTTACATACATCAATGTATAAGAATCAACTCATTCTTTTTTCATTAGGACACTTCCTACTCTATTCCTTGAAGAATCATTGTACATAAAAAACACCTTATTTCTAGTTGGAAATGTTATTATTAATGTATTAATTAATCGAATAAGTAGTTCCAAAAATATATCTTCATATTTCATTGACCATGTGTACATTATTCCATTATGTTTTAACTTGGATTATAGTTTATGTTGTCTGCAATAATATTCATAAAAATCCATAATAGAAACCAGTTACGATATGGAAAATTGGGCATATGATTACATTATTTTTTTGATTATATTATTTTTTAAATTTTTTACTTTTTGGTTTAATAAATATTACATCAATGAAGAATGAGTTTCCAATAATATATATATATATATACTAAAGAAAAATCCATGCATTTTAATTTTCCCATATAGATTATTATCCCTTAATGTGTTCAGAAATTTTGTATAAGTTGTATCCATCCACATCTTATAAATTATAGAATATCAAGATATTTATAATAAATAGAATAAAATATTTATCATGATAATACATGAATAGAAAATTCATTGGACCTATAGAAAATATATGTGTTTTTGTTAAAAAAAATAGAATTCCAGTCAACCCATAATGGTAATTTTTTTTGAGAAGTGTAATATTTCTTATATCATTCATCTTGAATTATAATTTATGATATAATGAATGGATATTAATGTTGGAGGTGTATTTTTCTCCTTCTTGTTGACCAAACAAATCATCGTTGTGAGGTAAATGATACATATTCTTAATAATAATGATATTTATCTCACTATTGTAAATTCACAACCTTATAATACAATAATTGTTTTTAAATAATAGAGGTTCTCCGAAAGGTATAAATAAGGGAATAGTAATCCTTTAACACAAAACTATTATAGTTATTTATTTAATTCCAAAAATTCCATTAAATCTATTTTATAAGGAGGCTTAGATATGTGTTTTTTGGGGTAGGCCCATTTGATAATTAACCATAATGATCATGTGGATTATGATTTCATAGGGTTTTATTGTCTCGTAATTATGTAATAAAGAAAAAAATTTATTGCATTGGATTTACATATTATTTCATCAATCGAGTTTTAGATAATAAATATTTAACAGTTATAATCAAAAACCATGTGTTTTTCATCTAATAATAATTATTCTATTACCAATGAATCTTTTAAATCCATTACAAACTATAAATTTTTTACAAAATATCACCCTATAAGACACTCTTTTTATCACATCATATATGATTATTTTCTTCACAATCAGGGTAAATTAATACACAACAAAGGGTTGTGATCATATTATTTATAATCATAATGATAAGTGATAAAAAATGATTAAAAGAGAATATAAGATGAACCCAATAGTATTATAGTGATACATTACAATTCAGTATGATCAAATAATATATCAGAAATGATATCATTGGTAATGGAATAGAATAAGAAAACATAATTGAATTTTTAATAATGAAAAAATAAAAAAAATTAAATGTCTTGGATTCATAGAACAATAATCCAAATATTTTTAGAATAATGTAAATGTGATGAATAACATAAAAATTAGGAAAACAACATGGAATGAAACATAGGAAGAAATGAAAATCTAAACAGAAAGGAAACATAATCTTATACTTTTGAAACTGTCTCTATAAAAACATTATTCTCGTGCCTTTTTTTTGATAAAATTCATTATTTACATGCATTAGAATGTGAGAAAAATAATTATTCCCACACATTTGGGATGAAACTCATTATGTACATGACTTACCATCTCATGAAATATCAAACATAATATACACTATGAGGACCCAGCCTTAAAACATTATTAATCTTGAATTATGTTAATAATTCAAATCGAGGATCTTTTCGGGTTTATAGTTTTAGAGAATTAGGTCAAAACTATTACATTTCTTTTAAAAAATTACAAAGTATAAAATTTTACTCTGTTTCCTTTTTTCCACAAAAAAAACTCTTGAAAAAAAGAGTAATTTCTAGTTCCATGTTTAAGATAGAATGACTTTTCCTTGATCCCATCCTTGTCCCTAACCTTCTTTAAGTCCTGGGAAAAACAATTCAAAACATAGGATGAGCATTAAAATCACAGTAAGGGATAAACAAAGAAGTAAAACTCTTAGTTTTTCAAAACAATAAGTAAAACATGAATACTTTATCATAAGTAATAATTTTATCCTTTATGAAGTAGTAAATACCCTTCATTGAATAAAATATCATTACTTACCCTTTTGTAACAAAAAGATTACCGTAAAACCCATATAAATAGCATATAACATATAAAGGAAACTTGGGACATAAACATACTTATATGGAATAACCATATGACCGAATTCCACACATATCACTAAATAGAATAGCCATACGTCCAACATCCATACCCAATTAATTGGAAGTTATAATTTTAGCACCCGTCCTGGTTTATCACAGCACCACCTGTCATTTGGTTTATCACGTAACCACCCGTCAAATGTCAAGTTACATTACAACACAATAACACATAAATATTTAAAATATAAACTTTTCACCAATAACATTTAATTTGAAAAAAAAAATTATTTCAATATATTGAAATAATAAATCCTTTTCAAAAACCATTTTCAATACCAAAACAACAAAAAAAGAATAAGGGATTTCTTTTCCTTTTAAAAAAACTATAAGCCTTATAGAAGAATCCAAATAACAATTACGGTGGTTGAGAGGTCATTATCACAAAAAATGTTAAAAAAATTCCCTTTTTCATTTAGTAAAACGCATTCTAGAAAAATGATTTCCTTTGAATGAATGTTAAAATCAAAGGGATTTATACACTGTATAAAGGAAAGATGTGTAGTAAAACAAAATATGCCTCAATGAATGAAGATTGAGACGAAGTCCCTTACCTCGTGTCTGACTTGAATTGATCATTATTTAATCTCCAAAATAATAATCTACAATTAATTTATAATTTCTTAAAAAACTTTTTCAAGTTTATTATTATTTTTATATCACTTACTACCATGTTATAAACATTATGTAATCATTTTTGTTAATAACATTTGTTTTGTTGATATTTAGTACTTGAGTCAAAAATGAATACCTTATATTTATAATTTGTCCATGTGGTCAATAGTCCACTATATCCATAATGATATTCATGATTTATATATCATATATACCATATTTATTCAGTATATACATGTATTTATAATAGTACATATCATTTGGAGTTAAGAAATGAAATGCACCGTTCATGGAGAAAGTAAGCCGTACATATGCCTGAACACTACTTTCATTAATATTTCTTATTTTAATGGAATTAAAACAAAATGATACATAGTTATTTTATAATTAAATTATAATATCATATATAATACCATTAAATCCATCCTTTATAAATCCCACATATGGCATTAGAAAGTCATATCACTTTGAGCGGGCGGTAGTCCGCACTTCCTCAAATGAAATTCTCGCATTTACCCATAATGGAAACCATAAATTTATGATATAAATGGAAAATAAAGAAGAATAAAGAAAACATAATCATAATATATATCCTATATAATTATGTTTACATCATAATGGCCACCATGAGAGGTGGACGTTGGTAATTGAACAATCATCGTTTTGTGAGGCGTTAGTTTTCCATCCATAGAAACATTATGTTCTTCACCCATTATATGGAGGTGTGTGTTAGTGTTGTTTGAATACTTATCATAACAAAACCCTAGTATATGGAGGATTATGGATTTGTTATAAAAAAATAATAAAAATATTTTAGGGGGTTCAAGACGTAAAATAAAAGAAAACAATTTGGGAGAACCACTACCTTTAATTTGGGTAACTCCCTTTGGTTTGAACCAAGAATAACTTCTTGAAGTGCCTTATGCCTAAGGTAAGGCTTATTGGTTAAAAATAGGTATGTAGGGAGATTAATTGGGCAGAGGATGGATGAGCCAAAATTCTTGAGAGGTGTAGGGAATTGGAGAGAAATGGTCCCCTTTTATAAGGGGTAGGAGGGACTATTTATGAAAGGTTGAAGATATTATTTTATTATATAATGATATTTAGTTTCTAAAGGACCATAAATCATTATATTTGATGATATGAAGACTAATAGTCGAAATAATATCATCCAATAAGAATTGGATAGTTATTTGATAATATTTTAATCATTATAATCTTATTTATTTAAATCATTTATTAATGAGTAAAATACTGCATCATTATTGTGTCATAAATAATTTAATTTATTCGATGTCTAAAAATAATAAAAAATTACACTAATGTAGGAAATAATTTTATCTTTTTAAATAATTTTTATAGGAGAATATATGACTTATATAACCCCATTTAAAAATTAATTTACAATGAGATATTTGTTTAGGTCATTTTGCTTTTACATTATGTTAATTAAAATAAAGTGTCATTATCATTCATAAGTGGCTCCATGGGGTCCGAAAATCGACCCATGGATTCCCATGGTATTATTTGACTCATACAATAAGGTTAGAACATTTTTTAAGGTAATTTTGAATTATTATAATATTTTTTACCTTGAATTACTCTATTTACCTTTAACCGCAGTAAATAAAAGTCCAACGTTACCATTCACAAAAAATTATTTCCATCTTATTGAACCAAATTTTACAAACTAATAACAATCATGTATATCCGATTTTCTAAATTCAATTCATAGATGTGGTAAAATTTCATTTAAATGAAAAAGTCGATTTTTTAACTACTATTAAGTGGTTTCACTAATCATCAAAAATTGATGTTTTTCCGAAAAATACCAAAACTTCAGCCTAATATTTATTTCATATTCCGAACTCAAAAATGATGTCTATTTTTCCAAATTCAAAACATAAATGTTTCATTAATTAATTTTAAAATTAATATCCATTGTTAATACAAATTGCGTGTTTTTAAGAAACAATAACTATCAAAAGATTGACACTTGTTTATGTCCAATTTCAAAGTTAAATTAATTCCAATGACCAACATTGGATTAAATGGTAAAAATATAATCTAATTAAACTATTAATCAAATTAAAAAGATAATATAACTATATAAAAAATTAGATTAAAATAATGTATTGAATTAAAATTGAATATTTTTCAATATTAATTAAAAAAAACTTTATCAGAAAAATTCAAAAAAAAATTACGCAAAATAAATTTTGATGTCCCCATTATAAAGAAGGAATTTTTTGTTCAAATATAATGTATTAAAGTGACCAAATATATATTTAAATAGGGTTCTCCATTAAAAAAATGTAAACAAACCTTATAATGTAAATTATTCTTAAAATTATATTCATTCAAATTTTAAGACACTATGTTTTATTGGATAAATGTAAATACATTTAACAAACATCTATAATCATATTGTAGTTAGTTTTTTTCATTCCTACCAATATAATGTCTATGAGTTAACTACAATTTTAAAATAATGATATTATATTACTAGTGTGCAACATAAGATTTCAAGGAAACCCTTTGTTGTGTATCAGGTATGATATCGAACCTAATAACCCTTTTAAAGTAAAAATAATATTTAATTCACAAATATTAATAAAAATGAAATATGTTTTATTCTTTATTTACTTGGGATGTTACATCCTCCCCCCTTTTGGAAATTGCATCCTCAAAATTATTATTCACTTATCAAATTAGTGGGGGTATTTATCCCCCATAGAATTTTTAGATTCCCATGTTGCCTATTCAATCATATGGTTTTTCCATAAAACTTTTACCTATTGAATTACGTCATTACGCAAAACATGTTCTTTACGGTCAAGAATCTGGAATGATTTTTCTTTATAAGAGAGATTCTCTTCCAAATGAACTACCTATGGACTCAAAACATGAGATGGATCTGGCATATACTTTCTCAACATCAAAACATGAAAAACATTGTATACCAGGGATAATCATATAGGTAAAGAAATTCTGTACGCAACTGATCCAACTTCCTCCAGGATTTCATATGGTCCAATGAACCTCGGACTCAACTTTCCCTTCATACAAAAACACATCACTCTTTTCCATGGAGAAACTTTGAGAAAGACATGACCACCTACCTCAAAAGAAATATCCTTCCTCTGGTTATCCGAAAAACTATTATTTCTACTCTGAGATATTCCCATGTGCTTATGAATCAACTAAACTTTCTCTACTATATATTCTACCAATTATGGTCCCATCAACTTCCTTTCACCTACATGATCCCAAAAATCTTTAGTTCGAAAATTATTTCCATATAATGCCTCAAATGGAGCCTTCTGTATACTGCAATTAAATTGTTATTATAAGAAAAATCAACCAAAGAAGGATGTTGGTCCCAACATCCCTGGTTATGTAGTGAAATAGCACATAGAATATCCTCCAAGTTCTGAATTGTTCATTCTGACTACCCATCTAATTGAGGATGAAAAGCTGTACCAAAATTTAATTCAGTACAAAACAACTTCTGAAAGACATTCCCAATGTTAGAAGTAAACCTGGGATCACGATCAGATACAATAGAGAGGGTACCTCCATGAAACCTGACTATCTCTTTAACATACAATTGGGAAAGTTGATCTAGAGACAAATTATCTCGAATGGGAAGGAAATGTGCAGATTAATCAATCGATCAACTCTAACCCATATTGCATTATTACCTCGAGATGTCTTCGGTAATCCCACAACAAAGTCCATGGATCTATTTTCCCATTTCCACTCTGGCACCCAGTAAAGACTAATGAATCCATTTCGGTAACTTCCCCACTACATTAACCTACTGACAATTTAAACACATCATAGTAAAATCAAAAATATCTCTTTTCATTCCATCCCACCTATAATGATCTCGAAGATATATGTACATCTTATTACTACAAGGAAGAACTGAAAATGAAGAACTATGAGCTTCACATAACAACTCATTCTTCAACTATGAATCACAAGGTACACATAATCTCTCCACAAACCTGAAAACAAAATCATTATCAATGTTATAATCAGGAAACATACCCTTCTGAACCAACTCTACCTTTTTCTACAACTCACCATCTTCCTTATATGCTTGCATATTTCTGTCTGATAGAGATGATTTCACTAACAATTGCAATAAAGCAGAAGAATATCTTACACAGAAAAACATATATGACAAAGTTCATAAAATCAAAAACCAAAGGATCTCATTCCAAACATATCATGGTTAATGAGACATTACTTTTTCGACTCAAAGCATCATCCACTTTATTTTCCTTTCATTGATAATAATTTATCATGTAATCATAATCCTTGATTAATTACATTGATCTCATCTGTATCATGTTTATTTATTTCTGAGTTAATATATACTTCAATCTTTTATGGTCAATATATATATCACAATTTACTCCATACAAATGATGTCTCCAAATTTTTAAAGCAAAAAAAACAACATCTAATTCCAAGTCATGTGTAGGGTAATTTAACTCATGTAGTTTCAACTAATGTGAAGAATAAGAAATTACCTAATCATTTTTCATTAGGACACATCCAAGTCCTTTCAACAAAGAATCATTTTAGATAACAGAAACACCATTTATGGATGGCAGTTCCAAAACTGGAGAATTCCCCAAAATTCTTTTAAATTCCTGAAAACAATCATCACATTCTTTTTTCCAAATAAACTTAACACCTTTTCAAGTTAACTTAGTCATTGGACTAGATATCCAAGAAAAATTCTCAAAAAACCTCTGTTAATAACCTGAAAAACAATGAAAACTATGGATCTCAGTTATATTTGTGGGACTTGTTCATTATTCAATAACTTTTGTTTTAGCAGGATCAATAGTTATGACATTTTTTGAATCAATGTGACCAAGGAATGAAATTTGTTGTAACCAAAACTCACACTTTCTGAATTTCCCAAACAATTTATTTTCTTTTATGTTTTTCAAGACAAACATTAAATGAATTTCATGATTCTATTTACATTAGAAATAAACCTAAATATCATTAAAGAACACAACCAAAATTTTATCCAAGAACTCACATAAACTTCTATTCATATGGTCCATGAATACGACATGTGCATTGGTTAACCCAAAAGGCATAACTACAAATTCATAATGGCCATATCTTGTACAAAACATAGTCTTCAGAATGTCTTCTTCCTTTAAATTCAACAAATGGTACCCCTATCTCAAGTAAATCTTTGAAAAATACTGATATCCTTGGAGCTGATCAAAAAAATAATCGATATGAGGCAAAGGATACTTGTTCTTAACAATGATGTTATTCAATGCTCTATAATCAATGCAAGGACTCATTGAACAATCTCTCTTTTTAAAAAAGAAGATAGGAGAACCCCATGGTGATGTGATAGGATAAATGAAACCTTTATCTAATAACTCCTACAATTTTTTATTTAACTCCAAAATTTCAATATGAGCCATTCGATAAGGGGGTTTTGAAATTGGCTTACCATCAAGAACTAAGTCACCAGTAAATTAAACTTCCCAATCCTATATAATACTAGGAAAATCATTAGAAAAAACATCATGGTACTCATTTACCACTGGAACATCATTAATCTGAACAATTCCTTTATTCTCAACAATATGTGAAAGGAAATATTCATTTCCATCTTTTACTAGTTTCTCAGATTCATGATATGTTATCAAAATAAAGGGTTAATTGTTGAACACAAACAAAAAATCATTCTTAAAAGAAACCTCTTTAGCTCTGCAGTCGATCATAGCATGATAAATAGGAATCCAATCCATACCCAAAATAACATCAAACTCTACTAGAGGAAAAATAATAAGGTTTTCATGTAGATTCGTTCCACACACAAGGAAATGAAGGTTCTTCTATTTTCATTTTGTCTCAAAACTTCTTCCAGGTGTTTTTACCATAAGTTCTATAATCATATCATGAGATGGAATTCCCAATTTACTAGAAAACACTGTAGAAATTAAAGAGTGTGTAGAACCTGAATCCAACAATAGATTAGCATAATATGAACAAACAAACAGTGTACCTGAGACTACTTAATTTGATGGGCCAACATCTGCTGAAGTAGTTGCAAAGGATTTCACCAACCCTTTCTACTTCTAGTCTGGCTAATTTTCCTCGGTTGATTTCTTTGCTCGAAACTCATTGTCATAATGACCCATTTCATTACACTTAAAACATATTATTTTTTGGTTTTTTCATTGCCTGCTTGATCATCTTCCATACAATTACGATCAATATGACCAAACATGCCACACTGGAAGCACTTTCTAGACTTTGATAAACATTTTCCAGGATTCTTTTGACCACACTTTTCACATGTTGGACATTTAATTTTCTTACCTCTAGACTTATTTGATGAATTCATTCATTTTTCCTACCAACTGGACCTCTTATTCTATTGTTTGTCAAAGAACACCTGATCATAGGGAAACTCCATTTCCACCTTCTCTTCACATCGAACAAGTTTTTTTATAACTTTTGAACTCACAAGAGGATAATTCTCTTTGATATCATGGCCTCAGTCCTGAGTAAAATCAATTTATCATACTGTCAAGATCTCAGATGAAATTTGGAGCATAACATTCCAGTAGAGTGAATTTTTATTAATAAGCAGACACCGAGTCATCCTTCTTCCCGAATTCCAGGAATTGATTTTTCATCCTAAGATGAACCAAATTAGGAAAATATATCTCAAGAATAATACCTTTGAATTTATCACAGTAAAGGGAATATATCTCCTCACTATCCCTGATATTTTTCACCATCGACCACCACTGATCAGCTTCACCTTCAAAACATTAAACAACAAGACTATCCTTTCGATGTTCTGAACACCCCATGACACCAAAAATTTTCTCCAGTGCTTCAATACACCCTTCTACTAGCACATGGTCAGATGATCCTCTGAATGATGGGGGATGTTTTCTAATTAAATGATCTATTACTGACATGTTTCTCTATGGTTGATCTGTCAGATCTGGTGCATGGATACCGCTACCATTTATATCTTGAGTCAACTGTGCCATCACTGTAACAAAATTCTTAGTTCTGATTCGACCATATGAGGTTGCTGATTTGGAAGGATGTCTTCCTCCTAATGTCGCCCCAACATAGCTGCCCTGTTTTGTCTATGGAAAACCATTCTGAACATAGAAATATCTTAGGTGAAGAAACATGGTAATCTATAAATGGTATATGATTTTTATATTTACACAAATTACTTTATATATATTAATTTTATAGTACCATGACTCCTAAATTTATCTAAACCGACCTTTGATACCAACTATAAGGATCTGACCTTAAAACATACATAATATTGATTTAATTTAATAATTCACATTAAGGATCATTTCATGTTTAGATTTATATTGAATTAGGTCATAACTATTAAATTTCTTTTCAAAAATTCCAAAGTAGAAACATTTACTCAGTTTCCATTTTTTTCAAAAAACAAAAACTCTTGAAAAAAAGTGTCCAGTCTAGTTCCATGTTTAAGATAGCATGACATTTCCTTGATCCCATCCGTGACCCTAATCTTCTTTAAGTCCTATGAAAAACATTTCAAAACATGGGATGAGCATAAAAAGCTTAGTAAGGTATACAAAAAAAAGGAAAACTGTTAGTTTTTCAAAACAACAAGTAAACCATGAATACTTTATCATAAGTAATACTTTACAACATCATGAAGTAGTAAATACCCTTCACTAAATACAAGATCTTTAATGATCTTTTTGTAACCAAAATATTACCATAAATCCCATTTAAAGAGTATACAAAATATAAAGGTAACTTAGGACATAAACATACTTAAATGGAATAAAAATACAGTCTACTTCCACACATATCACTAAATGGAATAGCCATACGGCCGACTTCCATACCCAATGAATTAGAGGTTATTACGTAACCACCCATCCTGGTTTCTCACGGAACCACCCGTCATTTGGTTTATCATGTAACCACACATCAAATGTCCAAGTACCATTATACAATCATAACACATAAAATATTGAAAATATAATCATTTCACTAATAACATTTAATTTGAAATCAAAAGAAATCATATAAATATATTTTAATGATAAATCTTTTTCAAAAACTATATATCAATACCAAAACACCCAAAAACAGAATAATGGATTTCCTTTCCTTTAAAATAACATTGATGATTATGGAAGAAGCTAGATAACTATTATGGTGGCGGAGAGGTCATTGTCACCGCAAAAATTAAAAAAATTGTTTTTGTCATTTAGTAGAACAATTTGTAGAAAAACTTTTCCCATTGAATGAATGTAAAATTCAACGGGGTTTATAAACCGTATAAAGGAATTTCATTAATTAAAACATAATCTGCCTCAATGAAAGGAGATTGAGACGAAGTCCCCTACCTCGTGTCCGACTGAACTCGATCGTCCTTTAATCTCCTGAATAATAAGCTAATGTTAATTTATATTTTCATAAAAACCTTTTCAAGTTTATTATTCCATTTATATCACTTATTACCATGTTATAAACATTATGCAATCATTTATGTTAATAACATTCATTCTGTCGATATTTGGTACTTGAGTCAAAAATGAACACCTTATATTTACTAGTTGTCCATGTTGTAAAGAGTACAATTTATCTAGAATGATATTCATGATTTTGATATCATATATATCATATATATTCAGTATATACATGTATTTAAAATAGTACATAACATTTGGAGGTGAGAACTGAAATGCACCGTTCATGGAGACGGTAAGCCGTACGTACACATGAACACTACTTTCATTTCTATTTCTTATTTTGATGGAACTAAAACGTAATGATACATAGTTAAATTATAATTACAGTATAATATAATATTTAATATCATTAATTCCATCCTTTATATGTCCCACATATAGCATTAACGAGTCCAATTACTTTGAGGGGGCGGTAGTCCGCACTTCCTCAAATGAAATTATCATGTTTACCCATAATGGAAACCATAAAGGTACGATATAAATGGAAAATACATAAGAATAAAGAAAAAATAAAAAGTATATATATCATATATAAATAATGTGCCATCATAATGGCCACCATGAGAGGTGGTAGGAGTTAATTGAACAATCATTGTTTCATGAGGCGTTATTTTTCCATCCACATGAACATTATGTTCTTCACCCATTAGATGGAGGTGTGTGTAAGTGTAGTCCTAATACTTCACATAACAACATCCTAGTATATTGAAGAAACTGGTGTTCTTATAAAAGAAAATAATAAAAAGTGTTTAGGGGGTTGGAAAAGAAAAATAATAGAAAACAATTTAGGAGAAACCGCTACATTTAATTTGGGTATTTCCCTTTAGTTTGAACCAAAAGGACTTCTTTAGTGCCTTCTGCCTTAGGTAAGGCTTCTAGGTGAAAGAGATGGATGTAGGGAGCCTCTTCACCTTCCACCATCAATTAATGAGCCAACTCCACCAATTTAATTAAGTGACGTAACATAAATAATTTGAATCATTTTGAAATCTCCATGCCAACATTATAATAAAATGTTATATTTTATTATTTTGGGGTTGGAATAATTGTTGTTGGGAGGATTAAGGAGAGGAATGAACATAGTGGAGACATTTCTGTACAATCAAGAACCATCGAATAATGAAGAACACCATATTCTTCCTTCTTCAACTAGGGAAAGAAAGGGAAGCGTCGCCACCCCCAAAGAATGCCGATGACATCATCTTGAATCATCTTCTCTGAACTCTTTCTCCTCCGAAATTGGCGGAACGACGCCGCCTTACCGCGACTCCGTCAACTTCACCAAACTCATGGTAGGGGGTTTTGAGTAAATTTATATATTAGAATAAACCTCCATACTTCGTCGTTTAATTTTCTGGATTATTGTTCGTGATGATGAGGAGGGCTCGGACCGCACGAACATGGTTCGACCCTCCACTTCTGTTGGTTCTTGTTTGATGATGATGGAGGTGGTACACGCGGTTACCGACAATGAGTTTACCGCGAAAAATCCGGCGGATCGAGGTCGTCGGGTCGCCACAAGGGTGCGGAACAACCGTGACGTGTAGAGAACTGATCCACATCTAGGAGGGCCATGACGGTGCCGGAGGGGCGCAATGCAATCGCACCACGCCGGGAGGAAGGGCAGTGGCCAGGAGGGTCGTGGCGGTCGGACGATGAGTGCGCCATTGTCACGTCGCGTAGAGGAGCGGGAGCCCGCGGCCTGGTCAGGCTGCAGCGGAGGAGGCGCTTCGCCATCGCACCGTGCGAAGGCTAGAAAAACTGTTGCGCCGTTGTGACATGGTGGAAAAACTATGGGGCGGGCGACTGAGCCGTCCGCCGGTGCGCGCTACATGCGGGACCCAAAGGGTCCTGTAGAGAAATAGAACTTGCACCCAGTTCCTATTTGGATCAGAATCAGGGGGTGCAGCACCCCCTCCCATGTGTGGCAAGCCAGGCCACAGAGGCTGGCCAGCCGGGCCACCATGGGTCGGGCCACCACCAGCTGGGCCAACTCAGGTCGTGCCACTATGATCCTAGCCGCCACCGGACGGGCCACCATGGGCCTTGCCACATCAGGCCGAGCACCCTCAGGTGGGGCCGCCCTTGAGCTGGGCCGCCTCCGTGGACTGGGTTGGACCCGCATACCGGGTTAGAGCCCGGTTCAGATCATGTTAGGCCAACGGGATCAGATCGGACCCAGACCCACTAGGGCCCGTATACACCTTTTAGCCCGCATCTTCGGCTACAGGTGTCCGATCGACGAACCTTCTACGGCGACGGAAATATGTGAGCGAGATAGATCATTTGGCATACAATACATGAGGTTTGGATGTAGTTGGGGTATGTTTATATTGGAATTAACCTAAAAACCATCCGGGCCCTTGAAACAGAAATGCCAATAATATACAGACCGAGCGTCCAAATTACGCGTCGTCTATTATGTTGAGATCCCATTGACGAGATGGGACTTTGAGATACTTCTTCGTGGAACTTCACGATAGTTGGAGTATTGACCAGTAGCTCGTGGAGCGGATCCATCATGTGAAGAGCATACAGAGTGCAGAGACCTAGTAGGTGACAGACCTAACGACTGCATGACTGATTTGACTCGGAGTGATTTGACTAGCCCATTGGGGAGTGCCTAGTATTTAGCGACATACCCATGGAGGAGGAGCTACTGTTTTTGGTGGCAGACCCGTAGTACTCGACATGAGGGGTACTTCTGTAGGCTACTAGGGGGGAGTACTGAGTATTTATCGGCCGACCCACCACGGAGGATCTCTTAGTATTTAGTGGTATACCCGCGATACTCAACAGGAGGAGTCCTCAGCAGTCCAAGGTTAGTGAGAAGAGCCTTGGTGTTGTGATAGGCCCACTGTTCTTGACAGGGGAGTAGTTATCTGGCATTTATGGTTTCGATTATGAAAATACTGGTTTGAGCTCAGTCAATAACCTTTGTGTTTTTCTCATGATTGAGATGGGTTACTAGATAACATAGGTATATGTATGGGAATATACCTATGTAATGGTTATCTGCTGATCCATACTTTGTGTCTTATCCTTGTAGGATTTTGTGAGACCTTGAGGGTCTCGGGGTCCCTACCGAGTATCGTTATACTCACCCCTACATGGGTTATGCCTGCCCCTCATTGTTTTGGATGCAGATGAAAGACAATGCTGACCAAGGCAGAGTGTATAGGGTCTGGACGGTATCTGGATGTGGACCTCATGACGAGTCAGTACCTGGAGGAGACAGACGAACATTGAGCACTGAGGAGACTATCTATACATACCCTTCAGGTATGTTATATGGTGGTCAATCCAGGAGCTGCTAGACACCATCCATCTATTTGTCTTTTAGTTGTACCTACTTTGTCTTTTCCATGTACTTTACTATTGGTCTTGTATTTCCAGCCCCCTTTACATTCAGCACTACCTTTGTATTCAGTTTTATTTAGTTTTTTTATTCTGGTTGTGTAATATGATTGTGTGTGTCTACTTCTTATAAAGGAAATGATTTTCCAGCATCGTGATTTACACTTTGGTGCTAGTCGCCCTCCCCTGGCCTATGGAAGGTGGGCTTGGGGTAGTCATGACACGGGTCCCAAGGACGGGTCGTGACATTAACTACTAGGACTCATTTGGTAATTGAGCTTATACAATTGTTATTTCATAAGCCTAACCATTTACCTTGGGAACCTAATACGGTAAATTCCGATGATTCAAATGGAAATAATTTTAGAATAGTACTATGTTATTTTAATTGAATAATTTTACATTAGTAGATCATCAATTTCCCTTACACTCATTTGTTTGGTGGAATTTATCTACCAAATAAATGAAAATTACAAGTCTCTTTAATAATTCCCTGTGAGGTTTCTCTAAAAAATTATTACATGATAAAAACTATACCTTACCATTCTTCTAAATTTCCCAATTTCATTCATCATATAACGCTGACACTATCTTCTTATCAGGGTTACCTTTAAAAATAAAATACATTTATGAATTTTTCTCAGTCAAGATTGAAATTCTCATTGTCTCCTCACACGAGGAAAATATTTTAAATAATCTTTCACTCCCATGACATGTATTTAATTCAATAATAAATATATCATACTTTAATTATTATGTATATAATTCATTGTGTGTTTTTATTTTCCTACAATGTTATCCACAAACTGAATAACACCTTACAGTTCCACTGATGTTAAATTTGGGAATTATCTTTCTAGGATAGATAATTGATAAATTATGAAATACATTTATTAGAATGTCAATTTATTCTAATTCCACTCCATTCCTCCTATTTCATTCCAATTTTTATTGTTTTTAATCAAATACAACCATCAATCAGTTTATCCCCATAGAGGATATAAATCTGTAACAACATTATCCCTTTCACTATATCCCATTATGTTGAATGTGTTCTCCAAATACATTATCCACTAATCCTAAACTAATATATTAGTAGGTCCATCAAAATCTAAAGGGTTTTTCCCTATGTAATTATACAATGTAAATATAAACTATTCAAGAGATATAAGTTTATATATATAAATGGATATTAATTGAAACATGAGTTAACTAAACCAACGTAGATATAAGAAACTATAATTCAACACCAACATCACTGAACTATGTAGGAGGAAAGTCCCAATATTTTTTTTGTGTGTTTTCAATGATTTTATTATTTTTATTTGGAAACATTTATAAAAAATGAAATATTATTAAATATATTATGAATGAAATATTGAATTATCATATAGAGATTTTATTCACAATTAATTTACTAAAAATTAATCATGAATTTAAAATCAATCCCAGAAATTTTTTTAAACTGTTCTATTTTTTTTCAATAGATTAGGATTTTAGATATTTTCTTCATAATAAGGTTCATAATGTTCCCAAAAAATACTCCAGTAACAATAATATTATACATAAATCTTGTAACATTGATTATGTTTTTATTTTATTACAATGGTAAATAATATATACGCCAGAATACTTGAGATACAACAGTTTAATATTTTTTATTAAGAAATAGACATAAATAAATATTTCAAAAATTGAAATCATAAGATACTTAACTCAAATATAAGAAAAAATTTCTCATTTTTTTCATAATATCTGCATGTGACAAGTAGTAATCTTCATAGTTTTTTTTGAAAAATAAAAAAAAGGGTTAGCTCATTTGACCAATATGGGGTATGGTGTATTGTACGATAAAATGTTTTAACTATAAAAGATACAACATAAAAGGAATAAAAAATAAAATGAATTATACATGAAAGATAACATGCGAAAAATAAATCCCTGGATGACATAACAATTGAAATATATAAATTTCATAAATAATAATTATAACAGATCTCATAAAGATGGAATGTATAATGAAATACATCCAAAAGATACTTTTAGGGTCCCATTCTAAGAACAAACATAAAATAGCAAGGAATACTCCAAAATCCCCAAATAGTTTTCCTAATTAGACATACTGATACCTCTAAGGGAAATACGATCCTGCATCCAATAATACATGAAATAAGGCAAATTTATACATCAAAAAAATATATTTTATAATCAATACAATTAATAATATTTCATAAAAAGGCTTATACAAATATATTTATATGTATTGAATTGTAATCATTATAGAAATAATTTAAATTATGATTATCTATATTTCTATAGCCAATATAATAACATGTCTATCTATGTGAGAATCCAACAATAAAATAAGAATATAGAATTTATTTACAATAAAATAAAATGTAACTTTATAAAATGGATTATATTGGAGTGTTAAAGTAGTACTCTATAATTTATATGGAAGTTAATATCAAGTATACATAGAATATAATAGTTTAAAATCATATGAAAATATAAAAAAATCCCCCATAAATTTCTATGTTTTTTTTCACATAATATTAGATTGGTATTATGGATATAATATTTTATTAAGGGATGTATTATATGATGTAACATTCCTCTTATTCTCACTGTATTGAGATGGTGGATGGACTTCAGATGCTCTTAATCAAAATCCCCAAGATGCTAAAGGATGGAAAAAATGTTAATGGCTTCATTAATAGTTTGGGGATGATTTTCTATTTTGAAAATAAATCAACCAACAAAACGTACCATAAGAAAATAAAAGACTACTTTATGCATCGTAAAAATGAAAGACAACTCATGAAATACCATTTATATAAAATCCACTACAAATAATACCATAATAGAAGACTACAAGACAACCAAATACTTAGTGGAAGACTACAAGACCAAAAATACTCATAGAAAATCATAAATCTAATTCTCCATCCAGCTCAATACTATGTGCAAAAAGACAACCAATGTATCACAAATTATGGCTCAATATTTGTGATACATTACCTTTTCCCTTGTCTCAATAATCAACATATGAAATACCACCAAACTACCAATGTTGGGATGAGTAATGAAACTCAGTAGATTTTCCACAATGTCTTCACTACTCATTCCACTATGATATAACATGTTATGAAATTATATAAAATAGTTAATATAAAACAATTTCTAAAATAGATTATAAAAAAATTGAACAAGTAAAATAGAAAAATAGTTTTCTCAAGATAACATCATATTACATTTAAAAAAACAAAAAAATATCTACAAACATTTTATTTAACCTTTTTGGAATATCTCATTCCAATCCAAAAATCCAAATATATACAAATTCATGCTTCATTATAAAATTTCAATACCCACGAAATGTTTTTTATTGATATGGAAAGTCACCACAAGGTAATTAAATCCCATGTTTCATTAAACCTATTTCATTGAGAACAAGTTCATTTTTAACCAATCCTCATAATGCTATATGAACACACACCACCATGAATGATCAAATACCATGCCAATATAATCATGAAAAAAACATTCCCATACCAAATCCATTTCAATTCCAAATCCATTTCATCAAAAAACATTTCTATATTACCACTATTTAATTAAAAAGTGTTTTAAATAAATCATACAAAATAAATATTTTAAAATCAATATTTTGAATTCATTTATCAAATCACATTGCACAAAATTTCCGCAATTTCACCCAAATTCAAAAACCATCACTAAAAAATATTTATACCATGATTTTTACACCAATTTTATAATGAATTTCAAGGAATTTAATAATTTTGAAACTATGATAATAAATTCTAGCATGTGGAGTAGAGAGTGAAGACAACATCCTTAGGAATTTACAGAAAATGATGAATGGTATGAAAAACAATAATAAAACAATGTTGAATCACCATAACACAATATATATATCTTCTCCTATCAACAAAAAAGATTAAAACTAAACATAGTTAGAATAAAAAACATTAAATATACCCACAACAGATGTAGATATAAGAATCCAAGAGAAAGGGAGTATTAAATCTAAAGAAAGCCACCAAAACCACAAATAACAATGACTTACCACAAGAATCCAAATTCAAAACACTATTATAAGACTTCATATCCCATCCATATTAATGGGAGAATAATTTTTATCCATTTTTAAGAGATAATATCATGTCAGGGCTATATATAAATAAATTTGGGGGAGTTAGATATCCAAACAAGTGAGATATACAATTATAGGATCTGACCTTTAACTCGTCCATACTTACACACATGGTTAGACAATCCATGAACTAACCATGTGCTATCACTTATCTCAAGAAGGAACTTTACACGGTTGTCTTTTATAGTTTGAAATCTATTTTCCAATCATTCTAATTCTCACTATCTAATGATTCCCAGTTTCTACTAGACAGTCGCACAGTTTTGAAAACCTATTCACCTGCATGTGCGCCTTCTCTTTAGCCCATATCCCACTATGAATGGTTTTCTGTATGTGTTACACGGTTTTCCCAAATCGTGTACCACTAGTGAAACTTTATAATATCTTAATAACCACTTCAAAATCTATCCAGACCCTCACAAAAATTTCCCAATCACTTTATATAAATAATATACATAAAATAAGGTTACTTAATAGTAATAAGAGGTTCCAAATTCCCCATACCATTGTACTTTCTGTTATAATAAAGTAGTAAAATATCACAGCTCTGAAAGAGTCCCATCCATTTCTCTATCTTTTCCTTCTCTCCTTCCCATGTCTTATCCAAATTCTGACCATGTCACCCACAGCCCATATAAGACTGATGCCTTTCCCACATAAATAAAATTATCCACTATCCACAATGCGCAGTGGCACATACCCTAATAAAGCATCTGGCTCAAGGTAAATGTGATCCCATCTGATCACATGGTCCGGATCATAAAAATAATTTTTCACCTATGATGCATGGAACATATTATGAAGAAGACTATTCCGTGGTGGAAGCTCTAAACTATATGACATCTCACCAATCCATTATAATACCTAAATAGGGATTATTTATCGGAGATATAACTTAACATGATTCCAAAAACATCGATGTTGAATACATGGAGATATCATCAAGAAAATATGGTAACTCACCATGAATGACAATTATTGTTGATGATGATCTGTATATGATTTCAAATGACTCTATTCCATATCCATCCATTTCATGATTAACATAATATTCTCTGTTGTTTACTAGAAAATCCCATCCCAACCAATGATGTCTCACATATTTACCCCTAAAAAACACAGAACTATAAGGAAGCTCATAAAATGATTCAAAATTAGCCACATGTATCAAAGCATGAAAGTTGTTTTGATACAATAACTCCACTAACGACAAGTGCTCTTCCCATGAACCACCAAAATATATTACACTAGCCCAAAACATGTATTCAAACATTTGTTTCATGTATTTGGATTGTCTGTCCGTCTGAGGATGGTAGTCCGTACTCATGGTAAATTGAGTTCGAAGGGATTTATATAAGTATTTATATAAATGATACATAAAAAATCAATTCACTTTGTAATACTATTGAAACTTGTACAACATTACTCCTTTCAACTTCTTGGATATAGGGTTTTTACAAGTCCTCCACCATATAAGATTAATGAATATGGATGAAATGAGATGAATTTGGAGCCGATCAACTATCACCCATATGGAATCATTTTTATGAACCATTCTTGGTATAAATTTTACAAAATCCTTATCTATCTGCTCTCATTTCCCAATAGTAATAGAAAAATACTACAAAATATATACTAGTCACTGATGATCTGCCTTAACTTGTTGAAAAGTTATGCATCTCAAAAAAACTAAACTAACACTAATTTCATTTCGAACCACCGAAACAATTCGTTAAATGGATTATATATATATTTCCAAATATGAAAAGACCATCTCGAATAGTGATATGGATGAAGATGTTGTTCTTGAAAATCCGTAGGTACTTCCATCCAATTCAGAACCACAACACTAAACTCCCATATAGTTTCTATCATTCAATGGTCTACCCAACATTATGTTTTTACCTTATTTCCACACATTAATAATCAGATTTCTATACTCATTTAACCACCATTACCGAATCATGAGTAAAAAAATAGGAAAGAAGTTAATGACTTTACCATGGTCTTTAAATTTCAAGTACATGTCATCTAGGACTAACATTAACTACTACTCATCTAGAGATTATTTTTCCAAAAAATCATACGACTTTATACTTAATTAATCCACCAAAATATTTACATTACTCGGTGTATATATCAAGTAAATGTCAAATATTTTTTGATACACCATCCATATCCTATGTTTCAGATTCAAATAAATCTGTGAGAAATTATTTTCCAAGATTTTATGATCTGTAAACATGGTCAATTTCTAACCAAAGTGGTTGTGGCACCATGTCATCAAATCATAGTCTATAGAATCTAACTCGAAATCATGTGTTGGGTAGTCATTATTATTAAACCTAAACATTATTGATCCATATCCAACAAAATTATCTTCCCATGTGAAAATACTTCCTGACCCTGATCTCAAAGCATCAAAACACATGAAGTACCCTTTTTATGATTCCAGATAATGTAAGATTGTTGTGGATGTAAGGAAACATTCCTTCTCTTGAAATGACTTCTAACATTCCTCATTCCATTGGAATTTAATTTTCTTCTATGTCAAGTATTTCATAGGAGAATCTATTTTGAAAAATCATAGGAAAAAATGTCAATAACGACTAGCTAGAAAAAAGAAACTATGTATCTAAAGGATTACCTTTGGTGATTTCAATTAGATAACGACCACTATATTTTTTGGATCTATAAAAAACATCTTTCATAGAATTCATAGCCATGAAAATTTAGTTTTTATATCCACAATTACACTTTGATAATTTTTGATATAAAAAATGATCCCTTAGTATTCCCAACACTATCTCTAAGGGTTTAACATGATCTACTTTTTCCTTGAATACACTAATATGTATTCCCCAAAAACCACCACAAATAAATCTATATATTACTAAAATATCCAATTCATAAATTCCATAATGTCTGTTCGTGCATTCATACTCATAATGGCCAAACCTACTTCTAAAATATGCCTTTGGGATATTCGCATTTTGTACCCATAGTTGGTGATATCCTGATCTCAATTCAATCTTACAGAACCACTATGCTCCCCACAATTGATTAGAAAGATCATCAATGTGGTTAATTGGATACATGTTTTTTTATAATAACTTGGTTAATCTTTTGATAATTCACAGAAAACTGATGAGTTCCATCTTCCTCCATGAAAAGAAGCCTAGTGATGACCACAATGATGTATTAGGTTGAATAAAACATTTTCTTTCCAGAACCTCCAACTGAAAATTTAATTCCCATAATTATGTAAGATCCATCCTATAAGATGGAAGTAAATTGGACTGGCCTCCTGATGTTGATCAATCAAAAACCATACATCCTTGATATTTGAGAACCTTGAGAAGTTCTCAGAAAAACATTAGGAAAATGTTCCACAACTACTAGAAAACCATTGTTCTTAATTTCTTTTGATGATACAATATCCAATGATACCAACTGATATGAGATCATTCCAACTACTGGTGTCAATAGGACAATGGAATCTGACTTCACATCCCTGTGTCTTTGTAAGATACTTTTGATGTATACTTCAGTCACAAAACTGAATCTCCATGTATAAAGGTTGATGTGAGCCTCGAAGATAGTCTACCAATCCACACCCTATATTATGTCACAAAAATCCATTTACAACATAGAGAAAATTCATATTTTCTCATCTCCATCAATATTTATGGAACCTGATATATACAAAAGGGTTGAATTCTCTTATTCCCTAAGGATTTTGATTTTTTACCATTGAAGGAATTATCTAAACATTTAAACTTATTAAATCAATATCATAGGAAGTAATAATGTGGTGGGAAGCACCAGTATCAAACAAATTTTCCATGAGGATATAATTCAAAAGAATCATACCTCTCATGGTTGAAAGTACCCAATTATCATATATAATAATATTATCAACTCCATATAATTTTTTATTCACCACAATTTTCTCTTTATTTGCTATTGAGGTGTCCCCTACTAAGGAGTCATGATACTCCAGAAATCCGTAGGGCTCGCTCTATTCTACTGACTAGACTGATTTTTCTTGCATCGTCCTATGAAAGAATATGATGCCCGCAACACCAGAGAAGTGTCCTAACCACCAAAACATAAAGAGCCATGACTGTAATGACCTGTAAATTTCAAGGAAATTTTTTTTCTTAATTTTATTTGGAATTTTACAAGAGCACAGTTTCTGATGGCACCTGATTCCGAGGCCCGGTGTGCCCAGAATCATTTTCCGAAGTTTGGCTCGGGTACGTTCAGTGAAAGGACGAGCGGGTTTTTCTAACTTTTGAAACGGTGCTCAGAATCTAATTCTGAGGGCACCGATGGAATCACAGCGCTGGTACTTGCTTAGAAACTCCTCTTCTGGATTTGAGTTTGCTCAGGTGTGGTTTTTAATTTTCGGGCTTAAAGTTAAGAAATAAAATAATTGTACGACAAACTTTATTTTATTTCACTTAAGCCACATGGAAGCCACTTGAAGCCACTTAAAGAGGCTTAAGCTGAGTTGATGCGGATAGGGTGCTATTCAAAAATATCCTACCATCATGGTAGGATATTTGTGAGGTGGGACCTGCACGAGCCCCACCGTTTCTTTTCCGCTAAGTAACGCAAACACGAAAACCCGTCATTATGAAAGTAAACTGACACATTTTCTTAATTTCTTAATGCACCAATTAATTGGGCGGTTTTCTTCATTGAATTAAATGGGTGGTTTATTCGTTGAAATTAATTATTTGAATTAATTTCATTCGTTTCTTAACCTGTTTGAAATTCGTTGGCGTAAAAATAAAATAAGACCAACGCACGACATTTGAAAAAATGCTCGTTGAGAAGTTTTGAAAAGTTTTGTTCCTTCACCCACCTTCGCGAAGAACGCAAAGAACACGAAGAATGCGAAGAACGCGAAGAACGCGAAGAATTCCATCTCCTTCGGAGATTGATGACGCCCCATCCGAGACGTTCTTCCCCGCCCCGATCTCCGATCACCTACTGCTGGAGGTAAGAGATTTCGGATTTCATTTGAAACACCTTTGTGGTTTTTAACAAAACATGGATTTAATTATTATTAATTAAATCTATTGTTTTTGAATCTCTGATTTCGTCGACGCGTCACCGTTTTCCGTGACACGACTCCCTTCCGCGACGACGTGACGCCCTTCCGCGATGATGCGACGCCCTTCCGCGACGACGCGACGCCTATCCGCGACGACGCGATGCCCTTCCGCGACGCGACAATCGCTTCCTTCCACGACGATCAACTCCACGAAGAACGCGCGTGCGATGACTTGATGAGGTAGGGATTTTATTTTTTGAAATACCTTTTTATTCCTGTGATCGTTTCTTTTAAAATAAAGAACCCAGATTCTTATGAACAATTTTATTTTATTAAAATTGTTTTTGGATATGTTGTTTTATCCTCCCGATTGATACCTTCTAACACAGAGGGTGCGGGCCAAATGAACACGGCCCGACAACCCTCCGACGTTCTTCGTTGTTGTGCGGATTTGGCGGGCGATGACAAAACCTGATGCAAGGGTGATTTGATGGTTCCGCAGTGAAGAACGGGTCCCAGGAGGAGCAGCGGCATAGACAGGAATGAAAACGGACCACCGGAGCAACTCCGGCGGCCCGAGGAAGTCTCAGGCGGCACAGGTCACCGGCGCGGCGGCGGCTGCCAACGGACCCGCGGCCGCGTGGGTCCAGCTCGCCCGCACGGGAGGCGGCAGAAGCTGCGTCCGTTCTCTCCAGCGCGGCCCCTTGAGGGCCGCGGCTTCCTCGTCCCGCAGGGGCGGTGCCCCGCGGCTGTCGCGCTCGGCCGCCCGGCCGACCCCGTTCGGCCGACCCAGGGGGGGTCGGGCCAGGTCGGCCTGGACCCAAACCCCCCGTCTTCGGACCCTTTTCGGTCTTTTTCCCGTAACTTGAGCTACGGGCCTCCGAACGATGCACCGTCAGCGGCGATGCAATCCTTGGATCGAGGCGGTCGTTTTGGTATATTAAAATCAAGGTTTCGGGATACTTTGGGTTCGGCCGGGTTGGTTCGAACACGAAACCAACCGGGCCCTCGGTGTGGAAACACTCATATCTTGAGCTTCGGACGTCTGAATGACGTTCCGTCGACTTTGTTGAATTCCTCTAAGTGAGAAGGATCTTTTGGCTCACTTCGCCTGAGGTTTGGACGCAGGTGGAGTAAGGTCGGGTTAGTTTTTCCTTAAAAACCAACCGGGCCCCTAGAATGAAAAGGCCAATAACTCATAGACCGGGCGTCCGATTGATGCGCCGACTGTCTCGTTGAATTCCTCTTGAAGAGACGGAACTTTTGGCATACTTCGCCCGAGTTTTGGTTGCTGTTGGATAGTGGCCGGGTTGGATTGTACCCGAAATCCAACCGGGCCCCTGGAACAGAAAAGCTGATATCTTCAGACCGGACGTCCGTTTGACGAACCGTCAGTGGCGTTGGTGATCACGTTGAGAAACGTTCCCTTTGAGTATACCCTATGGGAGTTCGGGGTACAGTTGAGATACAGTCGGGTTGGTTCACACATGAAACCAACCGGGCCCCTGGGACAAAAACGCTAGTAACTCACAGAACGGGTGTCCGATTGACGTGCTGTCTATTGTGTTGAGACCCCTATGACGTGGCGGTCCCTTGATATACTTCTTCATGGAACCTTGTTATACTTGTAGTATCGACCAGCAGCTCATGGAGCGGACCCTCCCGGAGATGAGCGTGCGGAAGACGGAGACCGTGTAGATGACTGAGACTTGACGACTGCTGATCGAATGACTCGGTGTATTATGGATAGCCTAGTGAGGAGCGCTTGGTTTTAGCGGCACAGGAGAGCGCTTGGTTGTAGCGGTAGACCCACAACGGAGGTGCGCTTTGTTGTAGCGGCACAAGGGATCTCTTGGTTGTAGCGGCAGACCCACGACAGAGGTGTGCTTGGTTGTAGCGGCACATGGGAGCGCTTGGTTGCAGCGGCAGACCCACGACGGAGGTGTGCTTGGTTGTAGCGGCAGAGTGGAGCGCTTGGTTGTAGCGGCAGACCCACGATGGAGGTGCGCTTGGTTGTAGCAGCACAGGGGAGCGCTTGGTTGTAGCGGAAGACCCACGACGGAGGTCCTCTTGGTTTTAGCAGCATAGGGAAGCGCTTGGTTGTAGCAGCAGACCCACAGTACTCGACATGAGGAGTACCTCAGCAGTCCTAGGATGGTGAGGAGTACCTCGGAGTCGTGACAGGACCACTGTACACTCCAGAGACGGGGCTCTTTAGCAGTTGCGGTTTCGATAATGAAAATCCGGATTTGAGCTGAGACTTTTGACCTTGATAACATAGGTATATGTATGGGCATATACCTGGGTAGTGGTAATCTGTTGTTTCTAAATCCATGTGTTTCCTTAGGATTGAGATGGGTTACTTGCTAACTTAGGTATATGTATGGTCATATACCTAAGTAGAGGTTATCTTTTGAGATCTTCTTTGTGGTTATCCTTGTTGGTTTTAGTGAGACCTTGAGGGTCTCGGGGTCCCTACTGAGTATCTTTATACTCACCCCTGCACGGGCTATGCCCACACCTCGTTGTGTTGGTTACAGATAACAGGCAGTGCTGACAGAGGCCGAGTGTTCGAGTACTGAATGGTACCCGGAGGTGGACTACACGACGAGTCAGTACCCGGAGGTGGACTACACGATGAGTCAGTACCCGGAGGTGGACTACATGACGAGACGACACACGAAGGAGGTTGATGGGCGAGAGCGTTGAGGAGGCCATCTGTACCTAACCTTCAGGTAGGATCCGACGAGGACGACCCAGGAGCTTCTTCCTTTCTCCCAGATGTTGTCTTTTTCTGTTGTACTTTGTTCAGTTGTAGTTGTACTTTCATTTGGGTTTGTATTCTGGCCCATTTACATTTCAGCACTTTCTTTTGTAGTTAGTGTTTTGATTCCGCTTGTGCTCTGTGTTTTTTTTACTTTTATAAAGGCAATGCCTTCCCAGTTATCGAAATTTACGTCTTTGGTGCTAGTCGCCAGCCCCTGGCCTATGGAAGGCGGGCTTGGGGTAGTCACGGAACGGGCCCCGAGGACGGGTCGTGACAATGAAAATAGAACTGAATATTCTCTTTCTTATTGAAATTATGATATGGTCTACATGGTTCTATACATTTTTGCTTCATGTGGTCTAAAAGACCACGTTGGAAGAATCTAGTCTAGCTCTTTGGTTTTGGAGGAAGTTTCAGCAATCCAATCATCTAGTTCTGAGCCATACTCCCACCTTGTAAATAGGTTTCCATCTACCTCTTACTAAAATAATTATATTTGGAACCACATAACACAAATATAAACATAATTTCACTTACTGTAGCTTATTAGATGTCCCTTTTTGCCACTTTCCCTTGATCAACTATATTTGTACAATCTTTAATATAGAGAACAATTGTCATTGATCGAATATCATGCCTCAACCCTGATTTATAGATGTGTTCCTATAGGGATGCACAAGCAACAGCTTTGGGAGTACACCACCCTGAATTTAAGAGTTACATTGCATACTCTATGATAGAAATATTTTCTTTCTTCAAGCTAATGAAGTTTGTCATTATATGAATTCTGAAAATGTGAGGTTAGAATTGTTTGTTGAAGAATTATTCCAAATATTCACATGATAGTCCTTGGTCTAATTTATCTAGTATAGAAAAATCAAGCCAACGAAATCCATTATCCTCCAGTATATACGTCACCTTCATGAATTTTAGTGCTGCTAGTGTACCAATGAAATTGACGATACAATCCATCCAATTTAGCCACACCTTATGCTTATTTGGTCCCGAATCACCCAGAAATTTGTGTGGATAATGCATTTGGAATTGGATAAAATGATCAACTTTCATTGTATCATCCCCCTATTACCACTTTCCACAGTCTGAAATGGTAATTTGATACTCTTAACTAGTTATTGGTTAACCTATGGATCCATAACAACCACATTCTCAACAGCTTCTATCATTTAATTTCTACAACTCTTATTGGGTGATATTTTATTTAAACACAACAAATTTGATAAGTCTCACTCTGTATTAACTAAAGTATTACCATATTAAATTATTTCAAAACATTCTATAACAATAATGTTCTCCAAAATAAATATTCCCCACATTCTACAATTATTTTTAAATCTTTACTGCTATGAATATAAATCCACTTTCAAAATACCACAACCATACTCTTTTCGAAAGTCTAGCATTTGAAAAAAAATAACTCTTCTTTTTCATGAAACCAATTCTTTAACATCATATCAAAAATTGTTAATCCAAATGATATATGTTGTACTAGTGGGATTCGATTCTATCAATGCATGTCATGATCATCTCATTGGATAAGACCTTGAAATTGGGATTCAAAATCCTATTAGTGTCTCTCAAATACTTATTTACTCTACTCCATTGTAGAAGGATGTTTAGAAAAAAAATATTTTCTACGAATTTTTATGCTCTTCATTTCAATTACCAACAATCCTACTCATTTAAATGGTCCAATCCCAAGGAATAGTTGAGTATTTATTCAAATCACTCTACCGAAAATCCTACTCACATTGATTCCACTTATTACATACATCTTCTTCTCAATAGATTAATAAGGTTCAAGAATTTCACTTGGAACTGGGTGACTTCTCCATGATTCCAATTTCTAGTAATAAATTCGAAGATTCATTTATTATTTTTGGGATGATTTTACCTTTTTAAAATAAAAAAACAAACCAAACATTCAATAAACATTTTAACAACTATAGGATGATTGTTATAAATGAAATAAGACTAAAACAATACAATTTCTTTTCAAATATACTACAAAGTGTACCACAATAGATGAGTACCAAAAAAATAACTACACAGAGGAAAAATACAAGACCAAAAAAACTCAATGATAACTGTAACTCCAAATCTCCCCCTGGTTCGTGCTCTATTCCACAAAAAACCCAAGTATCATGATGTATTGCAAAATATGTCTTCTACATTACCTATTCCCACGTATTGATAAATGACATCTGAAAAATAACCAATGTTAAAATGGAGGGGTGATTAATGAGACTCCATAGATTTTCCCCAATTACATCCCTACTCCTGCCACTAGAACCTCTTTTCACATTAATTTAATCAATTTATATAAACAATTACTAAAACAGTTTATATAAAAATATAATCATGTTCTATAGAAAAATAGTTTTCTAAAGATAAAATCATTTTCCAAGTGAGTAAACCAAAAATACAACTAAAACAATTTCATTTAATATTTTTGGAATATCTCTTTCAAATAAAAAAAATCCATACATCTACACATCCATCCATCATTATGACTATTCTAAACTCATGAGTGGATTATCATCGATCAGCTATGTCATCAGAGAACAATTATATCTCATTTTCCCTTATCCCATTTCACTGATCATAAGGTCATATTTCAACCAAGCCTCATAATTCAATATGAACAAACACCAGAATGTATACTCAATGACCAAACAAATACAATCATTCAAAAACTAGTCCAATACCTATACCTTTTCAAAGCCAAAAACTTTTCAATGCAATAAAAATTCAATATAACTTTATTTCTATTGAAATAATTTTTCCATTAATCTTACCAAGAAACTATTTTAAAATCAACATTACAAAATTATTTATGATAGTAATTTGTAGAACAATTTCACAATTTAACCAAAATTCAGAAACCATCAGTAAAGAAGGCTTTTAAAATTATTTTCACACCAATTTCACTATATATTTCAATAAATTTAATAAATTTGAAAATAATAAAATCTATTAGACAAATAGAATTTGAGATTGAATTCACATACATTGAGAATTTAGGAAAAATGATAAAAACATAAACAAAATCCATAAAACCATGTTGAATATCCATAACCCACCTTAGATCTCTTCAGCTATCAAAAATAAGACCAAACATTAAAAAATTGGCATCCAAAACCTAAGATATTGATAGAATGGATGTAAATATAAGAAAGTGAGAGTGAGGGAAAATTAACCCTATTGAAAACCACAAAAAATCACCCATAATGAAGACATACCATACAAATTTGACTTTAAAACACTCAGAAAAGCCTTCAGATAACCTCATGATCTATGGGATAATATTACATAGCCTTAGGAATCCTACAATATTGTGTTATGGCCATATAAGAGGATAAATAAGGGAGTGGGAGACTAAAACCATTGAGATCCACAATTTTAGGACCCCAATTTTAACCCATGCATGTTTAGTCGTACAGTTAGACAAAATGTGTGCTAACAATCTGCCAGCTTTTGTCTCATGTTGGAACCATGAAAGGTTTCCTCAAACGATTATCAATCAATGTTAAAAACATTCCAAATCTCATTATTTTATGTTTCATAGTTGCTCCTAGGTGGACACATAGTTTTTAAAAAGCATTCAATTTATGTGCACCTTCTCTTTACCACATGACCCATTGTGAAAAGATTATTAAGGTGTTGCATGGTTTTCCCAAATAGTGAACCATGTCAGTAGCATTAGAATATACTTGAAACAGAAAAAATTTCTCCAAAACATCCAAAACTTCACCCAAAATCTTTAAACACATTAATACATAAAAGTAGGTCCACTTACTAGAAACTGGGGGAACTTCACAAGAGCAAATGCTTTAATGGAAAAGTGAACTAATGCTAAAAGAATTTTATACCACATGGGAATAGAAAGAGGATAAACTATAATTTACACTATCATATATCATTATAGAAAACTAAATATCAATAATATAGGTATAATATGAAGAGTACTAGGTGTACACGGGGATTTGGATGATAGAGTTTATGACTATGTAAATTTTTAATCATTATAGCTACTTATGTAAGTGATATAAATAATGGGAATGGGGATAAATCATTCATAATAAAATATTGAATTTATAAAAAATATTAATAGAAATATATCAAATTGAAATCAATAAAATTTAAATCACTACAAAATAAAGGAAGGGTAACATTTCTAAATCCATACCGTTCAATATAGGTTCATAAATATTGATAAAAAACCCCAGTGCCCTATAAACTCATGAAGGTACTCTTGAGAAGGGAAATGAGGGTATAACCCTGATCAATAAATTTATAGTGAAGGGTAATGGGATTGTGGTTAGGTATTAATTACATATTAGTGATAGTTTTTTTTATTAATTTCTAATCATTGGTTTCAAAGACATAGTCAAGTAAAATAAAACACCATTGAACCATGTTTTGAAAAATGGATTTTGAAATTAAATAAATACTTCATTAAATTTTTATGTTTGGATACGAATCCTATTTTTAATATTATATATGCCTTGAAAGATTCATTTTTCTACAAAATATATTTTTTTATAATCAAAACATCTATCAAAGAATTTGGAAAGCGAATTTTTGTATTGAAATTAATTTTTAATCATTAAAATAATATATATTAATAAATAAATTTATTTATATTATTTTATTAATGTATATTAATCCTTTTACCATTATTCCATTATAAATATATAATAACATTTGCCAAATATGAATACATTATATTATTATTTACCCGGATATATAAATGTCTCAGAAAAATATGATAAATTAACAATTGGATAATTTAGATAAAATAATTTCATTTTTAATTAAATTTTAATGAAAATAATAATAAATATATGAGTATTTTATTAATTAATTGAAAACCATTTTTAATCTCAAACTTATATGATTTTTCATAACCATTGAAACAATATTTTATTAGAAAATTTATTTGTATACTAAGACATATACATAAATATTTTATTATTAATAATTAATATTGTATTATAAGTTAATGATTTTATATAATTTACTAGAAACATGTATAAATAATGGTTATATAACTATTATAGTGGTTTTAATCCCAGTGGGGATTTCTAATAGTCAAATTTCGACAGTCACCATACCCATACTTTAGAAATATTAACCCATATATATATATATATATTTAATTCTAATATCAAATATCATTAATATTCTTATATTAGTTCCAAGTCCATATCTATTCCATTACATACTGTGTTTTTAATAATAACAATATATCATATATAATAATCATTTTTTTGAAAATGATCCTTGATTATTATTGATTATCGTGGTGTATTATACTTTAATGTGTCTAATAGAACATGTCAGAACCATTATTATGAATGTAGTTTTATAGTTTTGTGTTGTAATAAAACATCATTTACCACATTAATGAAATAATAGAATATGAATTTTTTATTAATTATTGTTTTGAATTATTTATTTACAATTGGAGAAACAATTTCCCACCGTACTTTCTAACTTTAATCTACTATAGAGTATCTAAATGAGGGCATAAATTGTATACTATTTAAAGACATGAATATCTACCAGGAATATTATAAAACATATGGAACCATGTAGAAAACACCATTCATTGATACCATATTAACTATGTATCATTTGAAATATGAAATGAACATATCAACATTCAATATAAACAATATTAAATATTATAATTTAATAAAATATAAATAATAATTAATATTAATTTACTGGACTTTGAATTATTAATGTTCTAAAACATGCGTCAAATTAGATAATTTGATTATATAGGATGTTAAATAAGTATTAATATTTATTTTGGACCCATTATAAGGGGCCACATTCCACTCTCTTTATTTCAGTTTATTATCACTCTCCCTCCATCCCCCACCTACGATCTTCAATATTCTTTTTAAATACCATCCTAATTTACTTTATTTCAATTTTCAATTTCTTTATTTTTTAGGTTATGAATCTTTTTATTTTAAATGAATACTTTTCCACACCAAATAATATAAGTTAAAACATAATTACCAAAAACTCTCAATTTTTTATATATTTTTTCCTTCACCTACAATATTCTCATAATGGTTGATCATCATTAATTATATATAAATCATTTCCCTTAAACATATAATCTTCTGTATTCCTTTTATATTATCTGCATCTATTAGATTATACATGGATATATACATAATGATATAATCAAGTAATGTTTCCCCTTATCATGGTCTTATTTCATGAATTTGATTTATGTTTGCTTCATTACAATGTGGAGAAAATATATAATACATATTATGTCTATAATAAAAGTCCTATAATTATACATCCCCTATATCAATTGAAATATTATATATATATGAGGATATATAATGCATCATACATTTATATTTATAATATAAAATTATACTAGGACATCATAGATGTGATCCTAGATAAACATTATGATTAAATGGATTATGTGTGTACCACATTATTATATCTCTCCCTTGATTACCATATTTCCAAGGAATCATTCCCTTAGTAAAATAATTTAATCGATGATTTATGATCCTCATATTTTATGATACCGTGTTATACACATTGAATGTTAAGGTATTTTATCATCATGATTATTATAATTATCCCCTGCAATGGTTTTTAGCTCACAATTAATTTTATTATGTCCCCATCGTATTATATAAAGTGATAAGATTAAGACGAAATCTAAAAGTGTATTTTACATACTGAAACAAAATATTATAATTTATATTTTCAAATGTTTAAATATATAAATATATTTTCTCATAAATAATATAGATGTCAAAATTGTTTGGTATGATTTTTATATGTACATTATATCAATATTTATATTATATGACTACTACATGGTGGTCAGAATAGTAAACCTACGTGATAGTAGGTGGAAAATTATCTTCTTGATCGACCAAATAAAAAAATCACAAAAAAATAACATTTTCATTAATTTAAAAAGCATTGTATTATTTAAATGAATTTACATTATATGAGGTCACGAAGTTATATAGAATGTGAACCTTTATTATTTCATAGATTTCATTTTTTATCCTTGACGATGAGCTAATTAGGGTGAGGTTGTTTATTTTTATAATCATGTTGTCAGTTGATTTTACCAATGATATTTTTTTATAATTTCATGACACATTTTAAATATGAATTCATGATTGAATTGGAATAAGAAAATTTACATACATGGTTAGATGGGTGATATATGTTGTGTTCAGTTATATAGATAAATGATATGTGACTTAATAACATAGATTATTAAGCATATTTTATAGAATCATTAATGTATGAGATAACATAGACTAGAATGACCTGTTCCAGGTACAGTGTTCCATCAATGACTAGTATGGAGATATTATATAATAATTCATATGATATATGGAATATATTTTTTTTTATTTGTATGTTCATAAAACAGTAATAGTGTATTTAACCTACATGAAACCAGACACATTTATATATTGAGTAGACAATCCATTATTTTGTAGGTCACACCACAATTAAAATTATTATTTGTAGAATGTATAATTGTAATAAATAACAAAAAGGACAATTCAATCACATATTCGGCCTTGGAATAAGTATTTATTTTGGTTAAAATATTTTTTATAATTTTTTCTGACTTTATTAGATAATCATATATAAAAACGTTATCCTGGTTTCAAAAATATTTTATAGTTTTTCTCATAATTCCTATATAGATTTAGTGTACTTGAGATATTGTGGAAAATATGAAATAATGAATTAATAATACAACGTTGATTTTCCACACCATGATTTATATTACACCTTGGTTCCTAACAAGGAATATTGGGTTTTATATTGAATAATATAAGATATGATTCATATGATTCTCTTATTAACATTATCATGATTTTATGAGTTATAAATATCATGAGATAATTCAATGATAGTTAATTTATTATTATAATATTTTAATAATAAAATCATTTAATGAGGGGCATTGTAAAGAGTTGAAGTGGTTTATCCAATAGATGGTTATTTTGTATCATATGAAATTTCATAACTCTAAAATGATAATTTATTTGTCAAAATATTTTACAAATATAGATCATGGAACTCATTATGTTATATTGTACATAATTATAGGAAATTCTATGTTTTTTTCAACTCTCTTCTATTCAATTTCCCTTTCATATGAGGTTTTATCTTCCCTCTAGAAGTTAGAAGGTATTAAAAAAGATTTTAGTCACTACCAGGATTCGTGGATACCTTTGGAGGTAGGAAAATATTGGTTCCTATTGTGGGATATAAATCGAACACATTTTTATAGTGAATTCATCACAAACAGTGTGTTATACCCTTTTTATGTTCATTAATTTCATTTTTTTGAGTCATCTAAAAGTCGATTCTTAGAGTATTTATATATATTATTTACATTATTTAGGGAATAAATATATTCCAAATTATCCTTATTATAAACTGTATAGTAGATACAGTAAAAATTTAATTTTTAATTGTAATCTCAAATACTATCTAGTGTAGTAATTTTACAACAAGTTCTGTTGACTATTAAGGTATTTTATTATGATTATAATCTCAATTAGTTGAAATTATATCTCTACCTACCCCGAGGGTAATATTAAATTTTTATTCTTTTTGGAACCATGCTTCCCATGAACAATTTTACTGAAATTCTATATGTGTTGTGTGGAAATTCCTTAAATGATGATATTCCATCATTCTATATTCAGTATCACTAAAACTAGTTACATTAGGTAATACAATATTTATGTCTTACGAAAGGTCAAACAATTCATGGTTCATCCTAGAATCCCCCACTCTATTACTGTACACTCTTTTAACATGGTAATAAATGGATCTAACATATCTATAAAGCATTGTAAATGTAACAACTATTAAATTCCTCCTTTTTTCAGTGCTAAAAAGAATCCCTGTAAAATGGGGAAATTATTATTATTCGTAACGCTCTACTACTCCCTTTGTCAACACATGCCAACCACATTTTCATCACATTTCACCAACTCATGCCCACCCATCAAATAATTTAATTTTCTACACCCACCCCTTTTTCCGCACTCAGAATGGATCATTTTCAATGCATTTCCAATGTGCAACATCCCATTCACCCCTGTGCAAATGTAGATTTCATCCTAGTACCTCTTTATCGAAATGGGAATGCCATTACCACTGCAACAAGATGTTTTACTACCTATTTTATGATATTTATGTCTATATATATACATATATACATATATATATATATAAACATAATTCTTGTATTTATTAAAATAATTTTGAAACACACTAATAAAATATGTTTGTGTTTCTGCATGATATATAGATATATAATATTAATATTTAGTTACATATATTATAATATATATATATTTATATTTATAAACACATTGATGTATGTATAAAAATTATATATATATATATATATTTGTGTATATATAATTCATTTATTTTTATATTGAAAAAATTGTTACATATTTTTGGAAATAAATTATTATAATTTGACCATATAATGTATATTTAGATATAAATATTACACATTATATATATATATATCTATATATATTTATATGTACAGATTTTATACATCATCACATATAAATTTATATTTACAATAAAATACTTTTATATACTACTTTTAATTGCAAAGATTTATTTATAAAAATTTAATTATATAATATGTACATACAAAATATTGACACATAGACACCCATATATTTACACAAACAAGTATGCATTTATATTCCTCACATACACAGACAAATATTTACATATATATATTTATATATATGTCTTTTTTTGCATATATTAGAATATAAAAGTCAATATAATTTTTTTTATTAATAGACAAATGTTTATATAAAAAAATTACATGTACATATATACATATTAAATCATTTTTATAAGACAAAAAAATGTATAGTTTATTATTTTAAATAAAATGAATTGTAAATATATATTTCCATTTGGAGTAATATTTAAAGAATCATTTTTTTGTTAATATGTTTAAATATATTTATTTATTAAATTGATTTATTATATGTAAATTTAGTAAAATATTCTATTGTTTAATTATAAAAAAAGTATAATAAGAAAAATGATAAAAATTCCAAAACACAATATATATTTACATAAAACCTGGGAATAATTTTACTCTCCAAAAAAAAGAAGACTCTCTTAAGTGAAGTTGAAATACTATTTAGTATTAAAACATTAGGGTATCCCACCTAAAAAACAATATGAGAGGAATTATATGAATATGTTTTCCTAAAAACAGTGAACATGGCTCTTCTAAGTCAACATTATATAGAACACTTCACATGCTTTTCATTGATTTGCTGTAGTCCTAAAATGGATACAAGTATCAATAGTTATGGTCATTTGAAGTCCAAGTAATTTTGTTATCTTATCTTAGATAATTCAATTTTTATTGAATTTTTATGAATTATATTTGATATTAAATAACTATTACTCAATAATAAATATAAATTTTTAATTATATTTATTTTAAATTATTTTATTATAATCTCTTCACAAATTTATAATATATGAACTTAAATTGTGTATTTCTACTTATATGAATAATATTTAGTAAAATTATATATATATATATATATCAATATAAATATATTTATTTATTTATAAATATTTTTTACTAATATATAATTTTTAGTGAAATTATACCTTTATTAGTTTTAGTAAAAAAGAACTGATAAAGGGTGGAATTTATTATTGCTATTATTAAAGAAATATTAAAGGCCCTCCATTTATGATAGATTTTTTACTACTGCTAATAACCCCCTTTTGATTTTTCTGCTGATAATTTTGACAAAGGGGTTCCTTTATCAACACTATAAGAAATCAGTAATGAAAGGGGGCTTTGCCAGTGATTTTTTATATCGATGATAATTTCACTCCATTATTAGGGATTTTTTAGGAGCATTGAAAAAGGCCCTCCTAGATCTACACTAGAAAAAAGAGCTAGTAAATGGGGACCTTCATCCATGCTATTAAAAAAGAACTCATAAATGGGTGCCATTATCACCACTTCTTTAGTTGAACTGATAAACATGTGCCTTTATCATTATATTTTTTCTAGAATTTATAATGTTGGGCCGTCATCCATGACTTTTTCTAGCGGTAATAAAGGTTAGTACTGGATGATCCAAAATTTATAGTTGTCCTACTTAGATTCATCCAATTTAATTAATTCTAAATTATCATTAATCCTATACATAGGATGTATTACTTAGATCATAGAAACATCAATATGTTTCATTTTTTGTGATGATAACTTTGGTAAGTCCTTATCCACATAAGAGTACACCTCTTCCATTAAAGTTTATATAGAAAAAAAATTGAAATCATATAGAATAACTGAATTTTTTTATCTAATGATGCATTAAAATGGTTGAGTATCTCACTAATGATCATATCATTACTAATATTCTATATTCTGGAATGTTACATCGTGAGATTGGATTTTTTGTTAATAAATTATTCTAGATATAGTGTAAAAATAATTCATCCAAAATGATATTGAAAAATTAATTTATCTATTGACACAAAAACTTAATGGGGGTGTACTTTCATTTTATTTTTCATCCGATACCATATGTTAAATATCATTTAGATCTGTTAGAATATCCATTTTCTCACCAACAACATTACCAATTTATTCTAGATAATGAATATAATTTATCCCTATTATTGTAGTTAACAATATATTCATCCCCTCTTGAGGTGGATTATTATCTGTAGATTTTTATATTAATGTGACTAATTATATACCATATAATAAAATATTGAGGTGGAATATGAATGTTTAATATATATTATCATGATAATACTATATTAATTATTTTATAAGTCGATCCCCACAATTTTGTTTTCCCAATTATACATATTTTACATCTATAAATAAAGTACACAAAATATTTATGAGTTAAATGATTATATACTGAATAATTCATTTTAACTATTGACTAATGATATCAATGATGGTTTGTTTTAAATATAATACTTAGTATAGTTTTACTTTTTAATCATTTTAAATTAAACAAGTGTAAATACATTATAATATTATTCATATTGTTATGTCTTGAAATTTGGAAAAGAATTTTGAGAGGTATAAATGGGGTTTAGAAATAAAAATCCTATCATTATCAACATATTCAAATCTGGTCCTATGTGGTGGATTTTTATTATTTTAAATTTTATATATTTTCATTAAGCATGTCGACATAATTATGAAAATGTGATGTGTTGCGTATTGAATGAGTATCCACCAAATCAAGGGAATAAAGGCTTTTCTACAATAAATTGAATGAGATAGAAAATATTTCTTTCATTATGTAATAGAATAAATTTTTTTATGTGGTTAATGAAATTTAAATGAATAGGGTAATGCGTGAGAAGCCCTAAGATGAGTTGTTTTAAGAGACAAACATCAAATCAAAGACATTTATCAATGTTAGAGCACTATATTATATTATCTGAGTTGAGATGGAAAATGTGGCTTATAGGAGGATTAATACGACATTGAAAATTTTATACAAATATTTCCAATAAAAATATTTAATAGATTATATAATCACATATAAGAGAAATTAAATAAAATAGTGTTCAAAAATAAAATATGGTGACAAAAATAAAAGATATGATCCCATGATTTTTATTATAGTTGTGATAAAGTCAATCTTACATATAATTTTCAATATAATCTATATGAATTTGAGGTTTATAAAATAGTAGATTAACACTTAACTTTTAATTGGTTTATAAACCTTTTTCATGTCTTATATTTTTGGAAAATAGTGGTATAACCTAGAAACACCTACTAACATCATGCCAAGGAACAATAAGGATAACCTTAATCTCAATGGGATTAAAAACATGAAATTACCCACATTAATAAATTTAGGTATGACTAAACAAAAAAATGTTCTTTTCAAAAAATAATACCATAATCATATTATTTAAAAAATATAAATAAAATAGAAAAATATAAATATGAATAGAAAAAAGGAATAAATAATATTCTATTGATGTTGATGCATATATTTGTATAATAAATAACATTATTAGTAGTCTATCTAATGTTAACAATCATTAATGACCAGATTAGGAAAAGAATTCAAATTTTTAATGATTTATGTCCTTGTAATGCTGTTCATGACATTTTTTTGAATTTCATGTGTTCTTATTCGATTGATAGAAACCAATACTTTGTTACCATAATATGATAATATTACAAGGTAAAATCACTTATTATTAACTACGTGATCATTAATATTAAATGGGAGTTTCATAAAGAAAAATCCATAGTATCCATGATTAGAGATAACAATATATAGAATAATATGGTTTCCCTATTATTGAACTATCATGTTAATAAATCATCCTTGAATAATTCAAAAATAGATTAGATATATATTTTAGATTTTATAATAATATATAAAATAATAAAATAGTTATAATATGTTATTTGAAATTACATCAATTGAAATATAAAATATAAGCAAAAATATAGTATTGGGATTATATAAAAATGTTAAATGAATATATATGTAAACTTTTTTTATATATTGGTAACCAAAATTTCATAGTTCTGAACAAAATTCATTTTTTCAATTCTATTTATCCCTTAGTATAACATTTTATGTAACTATGAATTATACCTATATAATAATGAAAATAGTTATTTATAAACATTATTGATATCTATGAAAGCCAGAATATAATTTTCCTAATCCTGAATTATTTCTTCATAAATAAGAAATACATATTTGTAAACATGTGAAATTTTCTTTATAACATTTAAGAACTAATAGAAAATGGATTTTAAAAATGAAATTTTGTTGGTGGTGAATCCTTGAAAAAAATAATAAATAGTAAACACACTGTAGGGTCTTGAAAATTTCTCTTAGGAAGAAAATACCCCCACAATAACTTTTCAGAAGGATGCAAGTACACCTAAAAGTCCCGCAACATGAATGGATGAAAATTGAGTTTCAAATTTTAATGAAACAAAAAGGAAGTAATGGTTTCAACGAATTTTAAGTGGCCTGCGTACCATCCCTGGGAAGGGTCTGTAGACCATTTGGACTGTGAACAAACATGTACGCAGAATGATCTGCGAGGTGCTGGCCTGTGAACTAATGGCCAATGAACCCAGCTGACCGTGAACCATGTCATCGAAGGACTCATGCACGCGAAGGCCATCCATATACCATCCCACAAACTTATCAGTTCGTGGATGAAGAAAACCAACAGGGTTATGTGAACTATGATTGCGAACCATAGCCTCTACAAACTCTGGATTGACAAAGTCTTCTATAGCTAAAAATATATCTTCATGGGCCTCTGTAAATGGTGTCACATACCAAATAGATAAGATTTACCCAATGATCTATAAAAGGAGTAAAAAATTAATTGAGGGGGATAATTATGGGATAAATGATGAAACATTGAAGGGGACTCAGAGGTTGGAAGTAAGAACTCAGAGAAGATTCTGGCTTCAGTCTCAATTCATCGACGAATCCCGAATTGCGACCCATGCTCTGTATAGTTACAATCATCCATGAACCACAAAATGGAGAAACTTTATAAAAAACAAGAACTGCGAATCTAATTGAAGAACCGCGATCCTCATAATTCTCACATATAAACTTCCTACGAATGATAATCCCATAGAACTGCCTTCAATATGGTGCACTGTGTAGTGTACCACTACATGGACTGAACCCATTGTCGTGTACTGCATCGGTATGAAGATGGAACCCAAAGCGGCATGATGCTCTGCCTACCACTATGGTACATAGACATATATACCCATCCCCATGTATGACATCCATATGCGGACATACCATCTTCCCACATACCACTATAGTATGTGGAGCCCCCTATCCCATATCAGAAACTAATATGCAGAGGGGTAATTTCAGGTATTATTTGTTATGGTTCCATCATCACCACTCCACTACCGTCCAGTCCTCCATAATCCCACTGTGAACAAGTCTTTTAGCATCAGGCCAAATCATCCAAAAAATCCACTTGATTTGTACGATCAGACAATTTGGTGCATCAGTGCGCCCCGTTGAGTCTACATACCCATGGTATGAAAAGTCACCAAGGCTCTCTCCCACAACTGTTCGGGCTTGGGGAATGCCTATGGGTATACATTCCCATGGTAACCTAGAGTAAAACCATGGCATGCCAACGTGAAAATCCACATTCTAGGGATTAAGGGTGACCACTTGAATTTCCATTCAGTGATTAATAGTGATCTATCGAACGAGTTATGTTTGCTTCTCCTTTGAAGAGGACGAGACTCATCCCCTTTACTAGAATGTATTTCATGTCCCTCCCACATAGGTATTTCCCCAATCTTATGAGGTTGAGTCACAGAAACATTAATGTCATTTCACATTGAATGGTTCATCACTCTGCACCCTCACCCACTGTCACCCTGGCCTCATTCACCATAGGCTCTCCCTCTCCCACCAGTAGGAGAGGAAGCATGTGCTTTGTTGATTCTTTCACATCCTCTTCTTTCTCACACCGAGCATGAATCACATGGGCATATATTTTTTTGGCAATCAAAACACCCACACATATGAACTATGATAACTCTGATTCCTAAAAAAACCAGGATACATATGACACCTACCGGAAGGATCGATCTCAAAAGGGTTCCCTCCCATAAAGGGTCCTCCCAATCATGCCTGCTCGAATGGGTAACATCCATGCGTATGTCCCTGTCATTCCAAACTAAATGGGTTCTGATTCCCCTCTTGAGGATATATAGGAAAGCCATCTTATCGGTCCGATCCCAACATCATGTCACCGTACATCCCCCATGGATGTAAATGAACACTGTAGTGCCTTATTGTACGACTCAAGTTAGCTTCACCTCTCTAGAAATATAAATATTCATCCCTACGACGATCCTAAAAACAAAGGGTAGCCCGTTGACACACACTTCAAGAATGAACGAATGATTGATGAATATATGAACATGACTTAAATCAATAAGAGTGTCTCTGATCAAGAAATAATCCTCCCCATAAGGGTGTGGTGAGCCTGACATCCCATCCTCTCGACCAATATAGTCCTCAAGTGTAATTGGATGTATCATTAATCAATGAGCACCTGCCTTTGGAAAGAAGGTCCATAAATCATGGAATCCAGGGCCGTTGGGTGTTTCTAGCTCCATGAATAAACCTTTTGGAGACTATTTGTGGAAGTTATATCCAAGAAGGACCAATTTCACAAGCACCTGACCCCACGTAATTGGCCACTGGGACCGACTGACTATGGAATCACCTTATCAATGTTAAAGGGGTGAATTATCTAGTCCCCAAAGGCTAGATATGATGATCTTATAAAGGATAATGAGTTAAAGCTAATCAAAACAAAAGAAATGGTGAATTTGATAGGAAACCATCTCTGAAAAAATGGATGTGTGATGATCCTCATCAGACTATTTCAAAATCACCAGGAACACGCCACCTCAGAAGAGGAACAAAAATGGTGAACCCAACCCGAATCTATAAACAAGGTGGTGGTTCTACCAAATTGATAAAATACAAAAGGAAATTGCATGTCCTCTCACTTGGTTCTCCTCAGTATGGAAAAAACAAACCACCACGGATGTGGAACAAAATGGTGAACCAAATACCATACTCAGACCACACCCAAAAGGGAGGCGGTTCACATGTCTTCAAAAGTCCATAAACTATGTAAAGGCCCAATACCATACTCGGCTCACACCCACATGGGAGTGTGTGAAATTTACAAGGTACAAATGCGTCGGCTACCACTGTAATGTGGGTACAACCCTAGCCCACAGGGCTATGGGCATTGCTAAATCAAAATTCCCATATAAGATCAACATGTCTGGGCCATAGCGCATCAATTGTAGAATGGGGAATACCCCAGCCTACTGGGTGGGGGAATTTTTACCTCATGTCCCTGAATAGATAATGTTTTTCTACCACCATCTAGGAAGAATTATGGACATATGAGTCACCCTCTCCACCCCTTCTCATGTATCGCACCCTCCTAGAAAATGGCGCATTACAAGGGCAGACCAGGGATCCCTTCAGGTAAATCATCACAAAGAAATCCAAAGAATACTATAGACTGGAAGGAGAAAGTCCATAAAATGATTTAGAAAGCCTTCCTACCATACATCACTCGGTACCCCCACCCCAATGCGGCATGACTCAATAATCATGTTAAGCTTCAACCCCACAGATCTCAAAGAAAATGACACAGAGGAAGAAGATGTGAAGGAAGATGATACCCTCCCAGATGGATCCCATGCTGAACATGATGGTGTGCATTCAAAGATCTAGAGAGTAGTAAAAATTTGGGCAACCCTTCAATTAATCCAACATTACCGCCCACATGAAACCCCAATTAGGAGAAGAATAAATTCAAGTTCATCTATTGACCGCCTTCTCTCCACTTTGAAATGCATCCATCACTCTCGAGGAAAGGCTCTACTAGCAGGAGGAAGAAAGGAAAGAGCATAAGAGAATTAATTTAAAGCATGTAGGGGGAGATACCTCGCCGGACGTGTTCCTCATACAGAATGTCAATAGGTGCTCCCAAAATGGTTCCTTTTCCACAGGAACTCATCCTCGATAATAAAGGGAAACATGGTGGACTGTGTAATTCATTATCAGGAATGAAAACCCTCTTAATCCTGACCCCAAAAGGATAACAAGACTTTACCCTACTGGGAACACTTCTAGAATATATTTAGGTTAACCCACAAATGATACTCCCGGCTGGGTATCAACCCCAAATTCCAGTAGCACTGGCATGGCTAGTCTTAGCCACTACCTCACCAGCCCAAGCTCAATTTTGACATGATATACATTAAGGTAACTTGAATACCATCGAGAAATTAATATCTTGACTAGAATTCTTGGAGGTGCAGACACACCCTAATATATCCAGAGTGAAAACCCTACCCTGATTTGGTATGTAATGTTCCACCACCGCCAATCTTTGGAAGCCTCGTATTACCATTATTCAATGTCCTAGGGGACCTTGAATAGCATTTAATTCTCTATGCCTCTTTAGGAGACCCCATTATGGGAACTCTGGAGCAGAAAGAAGAAATAAAACTTAGGTGCTTCATACGAACCTGTCAATGCTAGACCATTGTATTGAGTACAAGCCTACCAAGCAATTAAATCACAAGATTGGAGGACCTCTGGTGATAGATTCACTTCTGGTTTAGTTCGATGCTGCCCAATATGATGGTCAGTGATCTCATGAACTAGAATGATTGGACAAAAGTGTCTCAAATATCATTGTTAGATGGAATTCCCTGACTTATTCACTTATCCAGACACTCCCCCAATATGAAATGCTCGCCATGTGCACCGAAAACCTCCATGATGGATTGCGGACACCACCCATCCTGATGAAGTACACATGTGGGTTTAGAGATTTCCCTTCATTTTACCTTTGAATAGAAGTCTCCTTGAGAAGGACCAATCTTAATTCCCAAGTGTCCCCATCATCACCTGAGAAAAGAATAGGAAAAGATGAAGCGACTTTTATCACACTTATTCCACCCCCAGAACTAGCTCAAGTTGCAAGTCCCCCACCAAACAATTTAGGACCACATAGATGCCATATCTACCCCCACATCAACAAGACGAGCGATGGGGTGCTAAAATAAATAACTTTTAAGAATGAAGAAATAATTATTAATTATTCTGAGATGACCAGGTCCATGGTTATTTTATAGCTTCTATTAATTGTAAATATCTCCGGCTATTGGAGCCAAAGAATGTAAATGATGTGGGTCTCGACGACTATCCAAATTAGGATCCCTAACACCGAATACTGGGAAAAACCATCTACGAATTCCTTGTTCATGGAATCCTACAAAACAAGGTGGATTCTAGGAGAGTCAAGTTAGGACCACCCCCATGACCAGTGGAGTATGTTTACAACTTAGAATAAAGAGAGGAAGAGCAATGGAAAACATTATCCACTAAGAAGGAGATTTTTTTGACAATTAGATGACCTAAAAGACCATAAACTGAATCCATGACATCATGGAGGCGCAGTTGAAACACCCAATTGTGTCCCCAAAAGCTCATAATAAAACACATCTGTCCTCCTCGGCCATACAACCCTCTAAAGGCCAAAGGGGAGACGTCAAGGGAAATAATATGGGGTGACACCAAAGACGAAGTTAATGTTGAAACATTATAACATCATGGAAATATAATTGTCACAATGGGAACCACCCTGAACAATGGTACAATGGGCACTTCCCAACCAAATGTCGCTTTGTGCACAACCCCGCCAAACAACACCGTTAGAAGAAGACAGTCAGAGAAACGCTATGATAGATCATGAAATTATCTTTAGATCAATTAATGTCATCCACTTGATGGACTCCTTATCATATAGAGACTATGGACACAAACTTTAATTCCTCGCACCCAACCGGAGAGCCATATTAAGAGGCCACAGAGGCTGGAGGTTTCTAGAAGGCATGATCATGGTAGGAGTAAGATTCCTAGCCACACCATATGTCAAACCGTTAACATCCCATAAAATCATGGAAGGACCCTCTGATGGACACAACAAGCACTGAAATACCCCTTATCCCCCTTTAGAATAAATATGTTCCCAATTATCATGGAATATCTATCAGGGAAAAAAATATCAAATCGCCCAAGGCATGAAGGCCGACCAGTTCGGCCATACCCCGAAATGACTGCAACACCACTATCCCTAGCTACAAAGGCCTAACCACCTACATCTAAATCCAGAAGCCCTAAAGTATCTATGAATGAGTATTCCCAAGACGAGATTCATTGAACATTAAGGTATATGTATGATATTTTAAAGAGCTAGCTTCAGTACCAGCAATTCTGTCAATCATGGATGTGTTAAGCCTATCCACATATCTTAGGGAGGAACTCGTCGAAGACTTACTATGTCCTAAGAAGTTTGAGGATAAAATTTCAGTAACAGATGTCTATCAGACATAGACCAATCTTTAAGAATGTCACATAGTCGTCTCCTTCACATAAAGTGATGAAGACTCCATCATGAAAGGGTGAATCAAAACCATATATGTGTCTGGAAAGTTAAACGGAATTGTGTCGAGAGGATATTCATTGACAAAGGATCTGGAGACAACCTACTCCTACTGTGAACGCTTCTTCGATAGAGATATGATGAAGAAATCATGACACCTTTCACCACAACTCTTCTGAGATATGACAAAAGAGATCAGAAACCGTTCAGATAAATCATGCTTAAAACTCGGCTCAAATATGTCATGGTGGAGTCTCAGTTCCTAGTAGTATGGAAATGTATGGACTTCAACATACTGTTAGGTGGCCTTGGCTGCATCAGCATGCTGTAATTCCTTCGTCATACCAGTAGGGTGTCAAATAATGGAATAATGGAAAAAACGAGATATTGCACACTTATAAATCAGCATTTGAGTCATGTAAGTGGATTTATTCAGACATAGGGTTTTATGAATAGGAAGAAAAAAATATTTTGGCCAATGAAATTGATTGGATTACTTCCCCAAATTGATTGAAAATGTATTTCTCCAACCCCCTCGAACATCTTGGGAAAGTGTATATATTACACATCAACCTAGATGAATGTACAAGTGAAATTCCGAATGCGGAATCAATTGTCTACATGATCTTCGGTACAACTGCCATGTCTAAATACTCATAAGAGAGAACTAACACCATGATGTTAGGAAAATACCTATCAAAGATGCTCCCACACCATCCACATGACCTCAAATTACCCCCGCCTAACTCACTATGGAAGAAGATGATTTCTCTCCCAACATTGGAGAGTTCATCTCAAAAATCCTCTCTCCATCATAAGAGGAAGAAGATGAAGATGATAAAGAAGATGTGGAAGATGAAGACCTCAGAGATTCGCCTCCTGCATTTGAATAATGTGTATCCACCACAATCAATGAACATAAAGAGATAAATCTGGGCACTAAAGATGACCAACAGCCCACTCTAATCAGTGTGGCTTTTCCTGTAGAGGAGTAGGTTCCATTTACCACGTTCCTAAAGAAGAATCTAGTTGTGTTTTCCTGGAAATACACTTGAATTCCAGGACTCGATCCTGAGATTTCCTCTCATCATCAGGGATTACGAAAATATCACCAGCGCTTTAATCAGACAACAAGAAGGACCCACCCGATGCATGATTCCAAAATAGAGGTTGATGTTGACAAGCTAATCAATTACAACTTCATACAGGAGGTCCAATATCGGATTTGGTTGAGAAATATTTTCTCTATAAAAATGAATAATGTATATATTAGAATCATCATTGAAATAATGTACCTAAATCTTCATTGCCAAAAATAAAATTTCATTGGACTGATAATAAAATTTCTGATCGATGCCATAGACAGATATGAAGCCCTCACTTTCAAGGACGACTCTTCGGGATACAACCAGATCTAGATTGCCTGAGGATAATAAGAAGCAATCTCTTTTAGTCCCCCTGTTATAATGTGATTCCCTTTGGACTAATAAATGCCGGGACAACATACTAGCATTCCATGCACCACATCTTCAATCCCTTTGGAAAATGCATCAATTGTTATGTCAATGATCTAGTGGTCAAATCACAAGAGTTCTCAAACCACCTGGATAATATTGAAACTATCTTCAAAAAACTGTGCAATCAATGTTTAAAGATACATCCCCTAAAATGAGCCTTGGGCATTACCTCTTTATAATTCCCTTTCTTCATTATACACCATCATAACTTCGATGTCAACACTGAGAAGACAAAATCCACCCTTAGCATGTCCTCACCTCACAACCTCACCGAGTTGAGAGGTCTTTAGGGGAAGCTCTCCTACATTCAATAGTTCAAAGCCAACATGGCCGGAAAATACTTAACATTCACCAGGCTCATGAAGATATGAGTTAAGTATGAGAGGGATAATGATTTCCAAGAAGCATTCAACAATTTCAAAAGTTATCCCTTAAGCCCACTAGTGATGATGCCACCAGCTAAGGGGTGGCCACTCATTTTGCACATAACCACATTGAAACCATCACTACACACCTTCCTCCTGCAGAATAATGATGCCAGCGGTGAGAACAACCTCCATTACCTCATCATATCATTTATCGATTCTGAAATTCTATATTCAATAATTGAGAAGTACTTCCTAGCCCTAATCTTTGTGGATTAGAAACTCATGCATTACCTGCAGCACCATGAGATCCAATTATCCCCCCACTACAACCCACTCAAAATATATTCTCAACCATCACATGTTAAATAAGCTCCTATCACGATGGTCCATAATCCTACCATATTTTGACATATGGTATGTTCCCCGAAAGGCCAACAGAGGCCACACATTAGCACTCTTCCCAGAAGAGCACCCATTAGAGGAAAAAACACTGTTGGATACTGAACATCTAGATGAATAATTGTTTTCCATCTAGGAGGAACCCCATACATGGGTAATGTAATTCAATGGTGCTTCCCAAATCCTGATAGGGAAAAGGATGCAGGATTCTATGCTCATCAATGTAGGTTTGGGAATTAAACTCGTATCCCTAGAAAAGGACATCCTACATTAGTTTTTCTTAATTTTAGAATGGTGTACAAATAAGGAAGTAGAATATGAGGCCCCCTTTTCAGGCCTGGAACTGACATGTTATGTGGAAGACAAACACCAAAAAATAAAAGGTTATTCAGAGCTAGTCATCAAAGAGGTTAGTGGTGACTATGCCATTAAGAAAAATGTAATGGTTCCATTGATGAACCATGTTGAAGAACTGATGAAAAAATTCCCCTAAAAACCAACATTGAATTATGTCCCCTAGTCACAAAATGCCTAAGATGATGCTCAAGAAAATGAATCCTTCGCTCTGTTGATCCAAACTGGGAAGAAACTGTAATTATAATTTCCCATCACCGAATGGTCATTCCATTTATCAAGAGAAATATGGAGGAAATGTTAGAAATTAGTCTAGTTTCTGGACCTTATAGTTGCACCACCGGCTGGATGACGCACATTTTAAATTACCATCAGAAGGGGGAACTCCCACCAGATAGGGATGGAAGGGAGCAGGTCTATAGATGGGTAGTCAACATTTTCCTATACAATGGGGTAAACCATGAAAAGGATCTCTACAAAAGAGGGTTTTATTGAGTCCTTCTCAAGTGCATTGAGGTTTAAGAGACTTCTACTATCATAAAATAAGTGCACACCATAGCTTGTGGAGCACACCAATCATCATCCATGCTCTCTCACAAAATCTGAAGGCTTCAGTATTACTATAGCACTATTATACAAGATTATTCCATATTAACCAAGAAGTGTCATTCTTACGAAGTTCATGCATATTTCATACACTGACCCCTAATGTTTATTCATTAAAAAAAGTAATCCAATCCATTCAAGACCTAGGGGATGGATATTGTGAGACAATATCCTCTTGCCATAGCCCAAAAATTCTAGTTCATACACATAGTGACTGACTTATTTTCCAATTTGACCGAAGCCATACCCTTTAAAGAAGTCGGAGAAAAAACAGAATTGTCTTTGTGAAGGCCAACATCATTACCTAATTTGGTTCTCCAAATACAATAATAATGGACCACAACCCCAACTTTTTCTCTGCTGAGTTGGACAAGCTATTCTAGGAGTATAGAGTCAAAGCCAACCAGTATCCCCACTATAATGCAGTAGCCAACAGATAGATAGAGGCTTCCAAAAAACCTTGTCAAACATACTCCAAACGATGGTTGATAAGGATTACAAATCATATCCAAACATGCTCATTCATTATTTGTGGGCTTACCGGACCATGACCCTCAAAACAACCCAGGAAACCCCGTAGATACTAGTATATGGGAATATGAGGTTTTTCCTATTAAAATCCAAGTTCCATCACTTCGTGTGGACATTTGTGCTCAATTTTACATATAAGAGAATTCCCAATACTATTTGATGAGTTGGAGTAACTAGATGAAAAAAGGCGGAACACTATACACCATTTGGACATCTACAAAAATTGGATTGCATGATAGTTCAACAAAAAATTATCATTTGATCATCTGTCCGAGGAGAAATGGTGTTAGTCCATAGAACACCGATGATACTCATGAAGAATCCCCCAATGCTTGAACCAAAGTGGGAAGGACCATTTGTCATACATAGGGTCTATTCCAATGAAACTTACACCCTCATATCGATATACAAACAACTCATCACGACTCCCACAAATGTAATGTTCCCGAAGAAGTACATCATGTAATGGGAAAACCAATGTCATGGTACAAGCTATAAGACCTCAAACTATGAGTAGAAATACCGTGATGTCATTTTCCATACTCCAAGACCCTAAACTATGAGGTTTTGTCCTGAAAAACATGATAATAAAATAAATGGTATTCGAATCGTTGTCCAAACTCTATGACCCTAAACTATGAGTAATAATACCCCCATGTCATGGTAAAAACTCTAAGCCCTTAAATTATGATTATTATAACACGTTGTGGTCCAAAATTTATGACAATAAACTATGACTCATTTTTCTTTTCACGTGATGTTAAATTGTTAGAAAATCATCACTAAAACATGACATTAAACTGTGAATCATGTCCCCACTATAAGAGGTTAAACTACATGGGAAAAATCTTCCTAATCGCATGACAGTAAGCTACATGATCTGTTATAGAAATACATACGGCTTGATTCCTACCCTCACAAGATATGTAGCAATTCCCCAATCCTAGATCTTGGCCTATCCTCTACAAAAATTCCTCCATCATATCCACCATCTCTCAACACATGTGATGGAAACCCTATTTACTCTCCTTGATTCTCACATCGAGTATAACTCTTGTGATCTTATGATAAGTTGAATCTAATATGTTATGAAAAAAAATTATATGGTGATACGGTAGACCCGACACCCATAGAACATGAAACAAAAATCCGTCTACACATGGACCGAGCCAATTTGGTATAGGGAACTCTTAGAACTATGTATGGATTGATTCTTACCCCTTTAGGATACACAGTGATGACCAGATTTGGCATCCCGACCCAGCTATAATAAAAACATCCCTCACATGTCCATACACATCATGGAAAAATTTGATGGGAACATTTAAAACAACATGTGGCTTGATTCATTCACTGACAGGATATTTAGTGATGCCCATATTTGGCATCACGACCCAACCACCATAAAAAAGTGCTCCATTCCCCATGCATAGGTCATATGTGTACATGGAGGCCCTGAAATTTCATAATCACATGAAGATAAACTACAAAATTCTCAAGGAATTATGTGTGTCCTAGTTTTCAGTCTCACGAGATCCCGCACATGCCCCTCACCCATGAGAAGACAAAATATCCTCCTCCCCCTATACATATGAGTCAGACCTATGTGGATGCTCCAATAGTTCTTAGTTAATCATGGTCTAGGTATTCTATTCATTCCTAGGCACATAATTCCCATTTTTCAATCTCCATAATGTGGGAAAACATGGATCCACATAATCATTCAAGGCCATCTGAGATGGATGGCCTGTGTCCTATGGACACCATTGTTTTGGATATGCACATCATGCCCCAGTAGTTCTTCATAGGGTTCCCAGAAAACAGCCCTCAATCAATGGAAAATTTGTCCTAAAGAGATTCTTCCCTCATCTTAGTAAGCCCAATTTCATCCAAGCCCCATGTCATCCCTCCAGATTCAGGATACCTCTTGGACTATGGTTTACACATTCTATCATCACTCATGTATAAGGATTATTGAAACATCCTAATTATGATTAACTCAAAAATAGTATTGATCTCTATGACCACATAATTTTCCTCAATGCATGACTCTAAATATCACAAAATAATTTCCTCACTGTACGACATAAAACATCCAGGATAAAATTATCCTTTATATTCGACTTTAAACTGCAATGAAATGGTTTAAGACAAAAGTTCCCTCCGTTGTTGATTTTTCTATTCATACGTAATGAAACAGAATCCTCACTATCCCTAGTTTATCACACTGAGCATAGATCACATGAGAATATGAATCTTAGAGAGAGATCCATGATGACATTACAGAAAAATTGCCCAGGAATTTGGTCCTAGAATCATGACCCAAAAAGGCATGTCAAGGTTATTGTCCCCGAGAGGAACCCCACATCTTGTCTATGTGATGTTAAATGACCAGGTACCCCAATTATGGGATGAACACCTCACCATGCATATGATTCAGATCTATTAAAGAGACACTAGATTCCAGGAGTAAATTGCAGCCCATATTTCCCCAATATGTCCAAATACACACCAGGAATACCCCAAACTCAGCGCTCTAAGTGATCATGAATCCCCAAAACCCTCCAAGGCAATCTGAGATGGAAGGCCAAAGTACCGCGGACACCGATGTTTTTTCTATTCACACCATTCCCCTATGGATATGCAAATGTTTCCAACTAAAGGACCATCAATAAAAGGTAAATTCATCCCCAAGAGACTCCTATCCAATCCCAATACTCCCAATGGCTTCCATGCCTCATCCTATCCCTCCATGTTCATGGGCCCTCAAAGAAATGGTTTACATTTTTCTCCCTACACACATCCATGAAATATTAAAAGATATGAGGCCGATTAATCTATATTCCCTTTTGAGGTTTTTAATGATACACCATCCATATGTGTGAAGTTGATCTGTATATAATAGAATAGTTCCCCCACTCATTTTCTGGTTTCCCCCAAAAAGTTTAGTTAAAATACCCCTTTTCAGGAGTAGGGGCACCATTTGTCGATGTTAAGATACCATATTTAGAAATGCCCCAATCTCGATTATCATCCACCGCCATCGGAGACGGAAGGCCACTGTCCTATAGATACATTTTTTTGACTATACACATCATTCCCCAGAGGATCATCATAACATTCCCACCAAAATGGTTGTCGATCAATGGAAAATTAGTTATTAGATGATTCTTTTCTAGTTTCCATTTTCTTGGATAAATTTCATGTCGTAATGCACCCCTAGATTTATAAAACATATGGATATAAACATACAAACCATCTTCTTTCTAAATTCCCCTAACATAAAAAATATTCCTAACAGTACTGACCATTCAACAGCTCTCCAACATGAAAGTAATAACCATGTAGGAACAATTTCCCACTGAAATATGATATGAATTCCCATAATATTTTCAAACACCACTACTCAGGACATCCACCCACTGTGGCTCCCAACATCAAAATAATTTCAAAATGTTGAATAAACCTACCAATCCAGAAGAGATAGAAGACCAATTACCTGTAGATACCTGTAATTGACTATGCACATCATGACTTAGTGGATCTGTATATGTTTCCCACAGAAATGTTCATCAATTAAAGGTAAATTCATCCCTAGGAGAGTCCATTACTACCTATGTATTCCTTAAATGGATCTAGAGCCTCATGCATGACCAACTCCCAAATCTAGGGTACAGAAAAATCACTAATCTATGCCTGAAGGATTTTAGAACATTCCCAGTATACCAATCCTGAATTGGGTCCCTACTCCGTTATGTATGGTCAAAGCTGTTTGACCTAAAACATCAGTAATTAGTTTAATTGGAAGGACTATGAAATACCAACGAAAATGAATGTATAATTTCTAGAGGGAAAATACATAGAAGGACCCTCTGTGTAAAAGTCAAGTATCAGTTTGTTCAAAAACATTGATCCATCATAAGAGACATAACCCCTGTTAGGTCGAAAACACTTAAAGGGTGGCCTAAGAAAAATTCATGTTATCCCCACTTTTCCCATGCCATGAAGGCTTAGAAAAAACACAGGTTAATAATGAAAAAAATATAAAATTTCATGGGTTTGTTCCATAAAACCATATCAATAGTTGAACTATGCTCACTGAGCCCTGTGGATCAGGAAACAAAATTGGCTCCCGAGATGATTATTTTAGTTTACTAGTTTCAAATCATGACCAGAAAAATATAATATCTTAAAAGGAAAAGAAAAAATTATTTAAAGGAAAATTAATTTCATTGAGTTCAACATAAATGGAGGAGAATCCCCAGTCTAGAGTCTATCTAAACTATCAAAAATGGGGAAGATTACATATCATGATTTGGGATAGAATCAAAACATGGCTCGGTTTGACCTTTCCAGAAGGATGGCATATGATTTCCACAGGTTGTCAATGTTTTTCTCCAAAGAAGATCTATCCTCCATTTCATCCAAGCCGTCAGATTCACCCGCTCCAGAAGAACTTTATGGTCCCATCCTTTCTTCTTGAAAGCTTCATAATTGGCACATGAAGAGTCCAACTAATCGCTCAACCTTGCTTCCTAGGCCTCACACTGCAAAAACTCTTCCCTTTGAGTGTCCACCGAATCCCGATCCTTTGCCTCCATGATATTTAGATTATCTAATTCTTCTGAAATGTCTCAGAAGGTCTCCACCAGGTTATTGGAATAATTGAACTTGGAAAACCAATCCTCATAGAAGGGAAGGTCTTCTTGAGCAATGACGATTTCGTAGAAAAGGAGGTGTATCTTCTGATAATCAAAGCTGCCACAAACTAGCTCAATGAATAATTGGTGTCATGCCTACATTCGTACTTTCTGGTGCATCCCATTCGTAATAGTACCATGATACTTCTCCACCTCAATATGTATATAAGTTGGAAGTGTCATCACAAGAGAAGGAATGGACGTAATATTGGTCACCCAAGAGGAGGGAATCTATGTGACCTCGGATAGATCAACCGCTGGAGGGCGATGCAGAGTACTAGTTGCAGTTTCTAGGGTGGTCAGTGATATTCTACTGGGGCCACCCTCATTTATGTCTTGGGTAGAGTCCACAAGAGGGGAGCAGTCTAAATCACTCCCCATTGTAATAGTATGTACACATGAAGCGCCTCCCCGGGGATTCTGAAGGAGAACCGAGCTTCTTCTCACCACAAGGGCAGAAATAGGTAGTGTATCCATCATAGCTACTGTAGGGATAAAAGTTAAAGAAGTATCTATTGCAATATTTATTGTAGAAGGAATGCGTGGCATTGTTGTTTTGGAAAGGATTTTGGAGGAAACAGTTAATGGTTTCTGCACCCTTTGAACAGGTTCTCTCAACACCCCTCCAAGGTAACTATCCGCCCACAGTTTGACATATTTCACCAATAGGAATGTGGATTCCATTTTGTTAGGAATGATAAATTCCACAGAGGATTATTTCATGCATCATCACAATCCATAACTGGTGAAGAATTACAGGATGAGAGTATCCCCAAAACTCAGTAGCTGGAAGCATTCCATCTTGTTGGAGGTATCCAAATATCATGGAAAATCTATAGGGGAGGTATGTCTAACAAATCGTTACTCCATCTATAAGAGTTGTGAACATACCATCCCGAAGTGTTTTGAGATATTAAAATTCTTCTAAATAACCGTCCCTGTAACATCTTAACAACCTAAGAGGGGTAAAATACAGTGAAAATGAGAAATACAAAGTTTTCTTTAGCAACCAAACCACATCAATAATTCTTAGAGTGATAGGAAGAACAACAGAAATATTAAGAAGTTAAGGTTGAAAGTAGAAATGATGAATCTTTGTAGTATAATGGTATTAATAATAGAGGTAGTGTTCTGCCACCCACACATATAGAAATTGAAACGGTCTGCTAAGACGATACGCGGGAATACCTTCATGTATTTGTTTCCTAAAATCTCATAAATAAGAATGAGAGTGGGAATGGAAAATTAATGGGTTGACCCTCCGCCAGCATGGATTCCATCATCAAAGTACATTCCTGAACCCTTGAATAGAATAAACGAGTGTGCAAAACATATCCACTTAGAAACGTGGAAAATAAACCTACTAATATAAGTATAGGTGATATGTATGGGTGTATCTCATATCCCTGTGTGGTATATCATCTCGCTTTAGGGGTAGAAAAATATGACCCTTGAGTCTTGAAGAACTAATGGGATGGATAAGTTCAACTATGGAGAGCCCTTGGCTTGGGTCTATTCACCTGTAAGAATAACCCAATATATACCTCATACAAGATAAGGGAGAAATACTGAACGAAATGATCAAGTAATCCCAATGTTGTCACCAATAAACTCCTTGTCAAGGGGGAATCATGGTGAGTTTCATTCCAAGTAGTGGCTACCATGAGAAACTCGTCATTCATATTTCTAAGGATACGGACTCTTACAAGCTGGTGGATATCCCATAAGCTAATTTCAACCTCCCTGTGAAATAAGTAGAAGGTTTTAGTGCTTGAACACTAGTGGATCAGTAAATCAAGATGGATTCCCCTTTGTGAGAAGATTAAGAACAGATAAACCCATGCTGCTTGAAACAAGCCCACCACTGCCAACTGGCCAGGGAACTCTAAACAGGTCTAATGTACCCAGAATTACTAGGCCCATACATTGGAGAAACATCCTCCGACCCAAAGAACCCACGTGGTGCTCCACCTGCCATTAGGGTTTTTTGGGCGATGTTGATACTAGATGGGTACCCTCAGGCACCTATACTCAGGATACAATCACAACACCTAAGGTTTCTTTGAGACCATGTCGAGCCTCCTAGTATGAAGGAATTCTCTTAAATCAGATTGGTGATTATATATCCTAGTGGAAATTTTTGGCGTGATCATGTCCTTACGGTGCCTCTAAAAGGATGAAAGGGGTATCAGGGTCAACCAACAATAGAGGAACTTTGTCAAGGAGGCCTAATATGTAAATTGGAAATTGTATAGATTGTAGATAGGCTAGGAGATCTAGTGTTAAGAAATATATTAAAAAAATTCCATGGGGAATGATGTAGGATCGAAGATGATCCTCAATATTCCCTGCCATGGTTGACCTTGCCTTCATTGATTTTATCAGATCCGGTGAAGCAACCTTTGAAACATTCTTATAATGATCTAGAAACCGATAAAAAGTAAGTCCAATAAATATTGTTGGATAAAGGATAAAAGGAGCAGCTAAAGGGCTTAAAATGTGTATGTATAAGGCTCAGCATAATGGTTCTAGAAATGGTATATGGTATGCATGATCTATGAACTGAATGATATGTGATTGCAACCCACCTATAGATACAGTACGATGATGAATTTCACTGAGTATTGCCACAACATATGAATCATCCACGAGGCATTGGCCTGCAGATCACATGCCGGTGAATAAAATGTTTTTCCGAAAATGGACACCATGAATCTAGGCCTCATTTAGTGCATGTTCAGAAGTTTTGGATTAAATTTCTAGTACGGATTACTTGTTCAAAATGACTGGTTCTCCGATTAAAGAATGGTATGTGGACACAAAATCAGTGTAGAATTATCCTACAGAGAATCCGGATTTTAATTTTAAAATTCCATAGCAATGATCACAAAATCCAAAATATGCAACCCGAACAGAGAAATGGTGTGATGATCATATTATAGTATGTATGAAAGAGTTTACGAACATGATTTTCAAAAGTACCATGGAACCTGAATGCAGAGGAACCTGAGGGAATCAAGAGCACTTTTTTCCACGAGAAACATTAATAGAAAACTTACATATCCCCTATATATAGTTGTGGACCCCTCCTACCGGGCCATTCTATTCAACCACGAACCATTCCATTTCAAGACCGCTTCAATATTAGAATAGTCCCGTTTCCATTCCAAAAAGACCACATTCCAATGGGTGACATTTATAGGGTCCTAAAAATTCCACAATGGAAGAAAATACCCCCAAAATAACATTTTCCAAAGAATGAATGTACTCCTACAAGCCTCTCTAGGTGAATAGACTCAAATTGAGTTTCAAATTTCAGAATAAATGGGATGGAATTAAATTTTTCCAAAACTTTCATGTGGCCCACGTACCATCACCAGGTACGGTTTAGGGACTGCCTTGATCATGAACCAATAGGTACCTAGAATTATCTGTGATGCGCTGGCCAGTGAAACCAACTAACTGTGAACCGCGTTACCGAAGGACTCATGCATGAAAAGGCCATCCACATACCATAATTTGAACTTATTGGTTTAAAGACAAGGAAAACCAATAGGGTTCTACGAACCATGATCACTAATTGTATCTTCCAAAAACCCCAGAATGATCGAGTCTTCTGTGGGCCAGAATAACTTTGTACGGGCCTCCAAAAATGGTTCTGCATGCCCAATAGATCTGATTTCATAAATTCTCTATAAAAGGATCAAATATTGAACTGAGGGGGATGATGATTAGATCGATGATGAATGATTTGGGGTACTCAAGGGTTAGAAGTGAGAACTCAGAGAAGATTCTGGATATAGTCTCGATTCATCAACAAAGCCTGAATTGAGAAGCACACTCTCTATAGGTATAGCCGGCTGCAAACCAAAAAACGGGGAAAAATAATTATAAAAAGAGAACTAAGATCCTAATTGGTGAACCATAGACCACATAATTCTCATGGATGAACTTCTCGTAAATGATAATCCCCCAGACCCTCTTTCAATATGGTGCTCTGTGTAGTGTGGCGCTACGCCAACTGAACCCGATGTTGCATACTACATCAATATGTTCATGGAACCCAAAGTGGTGTGATGGGATGCATACCACTATGGTACATAGTCTTATTTACCAATCCTGTATACCGTATCAGTACAAAGATAGACCCTCTGTCCACGTACCACTATGGTTTACGGAGAATCCCCATCCAGCATAAGAAACCATTATGCAGAATGGGGTATTTTTGGGTATTATTTCCTCTGGTTCCATCCTCACCCCTCTATTACCATAAATTCCTCCAAAATACCTCTGCAAACTAGTCCTCTAGAATCAGGCCGAAGCCTACTACAAAGCCACAAAATCCATATGATCAAACGATTAGGTGAATCAGTGCACCCTGTTGAGTCTACGAACCCATGGTAAGAGGAGTCATGAAGGCTCTCCCAAAAATGTTTTAGGCTTTGGGAATTCCTGCTGGTCTACATTCCCATGGTATGTCACAGTCCAACCTTGGGATTCCCACATGAACCTCCCCATTCTGGGGATTAAGGGCGATCACATGCTTTTCCATTAAATGAGGAACAATGATCAGTAAAAGGATCTTTGTTCGCTTCTTCATTGATGAAGAAAAAACTCCTCCCCTTTCCCAAGAACATATTCGGGAGCCCTCCCACTAAGGTAAGACCCCAATAATTATAGGCCAAGCCTCATGACCTTTAATGTTATTTCACATTGAAAGGTTCATCGCACGGTGTCGTCACCCATGGTCGCCCCAGCCTCATCCTCTGTAGGCTCGCCCTCTCCCACTTGTAGGAGGGGAATCATGTGCTATGTTGAATATTTACATCCTCTTTTTTCTCACACTGAGCCTGACTCACGTGGGATAAGTGGTTTTTGATGATCATAACATCCACAAAACTAATCTATGAGAACTCAAATTCCCCATAAAACCAGGATAAATAGGATGCGTTCTTGAAAGCCTGTGCTCAAAAGGGATAACTCCCATAAAGGGTCCTCCCAATCATAACCCTCAAATGGGAAACTTCCATGCATATGTACCAGTCATTCCAAACTATTTGGGTTCTGATTCCACTCCTGAGGATACATAAGAAACCCCTCATATGGGTCTGATCTCATCATCAAGTCACCTTCCATCCCTCAGGATGACGATAAACTCCAGAGTACCTTATTGTATGGCTCAAGTCAGCATCACCTCTGTATCATTAGACATATTCATGCCCATGATGATTTTGTATACCAAGTGTAGCCCATTGACACACTCTCGGGGAAATAACCATGGATTCATGAACATATGGACTTGACTTAAATTTATATGAGAGTCCCAGAATAGGAAATAATCCTCCGCTAGAAGGGTGTGTTGAGCGTGAATTCCCATCCTCTCGAACAATAGAGTCTGCAAGTTTCATTTTATGAATCATCAATCAATGAGTACCTACCTTTGAAACGAAGGTCCATGAATCAAAGAAACCAGAGTCATTGGGTGTTTTTGTCTCCATGTATAAACTCGTTGGAGACCATCCAAGGATGTTATATCTGAGGAGGAAATATTTCACAAGTACATGACCCCCCGAAATCGTCCACTGGGATCTACAATGTATGGATTTTCCTTCGTAATGCAAAACTGGTGAATTGCCCAGTCCCCATGTGGTTTATCCATCCTTCTTCTAATGGATAATGTTGCAGAATGGGTCAAAAATAAATAAATAGTAAATTCTTCAGGAAACCGTCTCCAAAAAAAGGGACTGGGAATGATCCTTGTTGGTCCATTTAACCATCACCCTGAATGCACCACTTCTGAGGTAGAAGAAACACATTAAATAAACTAAATGCTATGGGAAGTTATAATTATCTAGTTTAAACATGTGTGGTTTTTTAACAATGTGATGAATAAGTGAGGTATTTATAAAAATATGCATGTTATTTGTAATATTCAAAACATTCAATTATACATAAATACTAAAATTAATTCTAACAATTTTTTTAAAATAAATAATGAAACTAATAATAACTTATTTTGAAAATTAAAAAAAGAAGACTGTATATTATATAAAATTTAAATACTCTCCATCATTGAGAAAATTTTACAAGTGTTAACAATAACTCTGTGACTTTTTAATTTTATAGCATACTAAAATAGGTAAAAAATATCATGCTATTCAATTATAAAAGACAAAAGCATGATGTAAAATTATTCACAAGAAATAATTTATCCACCCACAAATTTATTTTATATAAAACATTAAAAAAGTATGATACCAAAATTATTTACAAAGATCATAATTTTTAGTTTAATAAATGTATTAAAATTTATAATATAGTGAAAATTGATAATCCAATTAAATTATAAAATGAAATCACCCCAAAACAATGAGTTTAAAATCTATAAAAAATAAACAATTTAGTAGAATTTAATATAGTAATATTCAATACATCAAATACTGTTTCGAAAGAAATAGATGTCGATATGTATATAAGATCATTAAGAAACATAAAATATTAGTAAACACTACCAAATATTAAAATTTATGCTAAATATTCTTCAAACCATTTTCAAATTTATTTTTATAAAACATACTTAAATATAATGGGTTAGTAAATATATCATTAAGTTAAATTTTGATTGATATAAAATCTAATCTAATATATCAATTATGAAAATTCAATTTTATAAAATAAATGACATTATAAAATTGGGTTTTAATGAATAATATAATGGATTTTCTTAAGTTGTAATTGAATAAATGATATAGTTGGATATATAATGTTTATCTAATTTAATATTAAAATATGTTAATGTTTGTTTTCCCTGTAAACATTCTCATAAAATATTTTCTACATAAATATAATTAGACTTAGTTCATGATATATTAGAAAATAATTTATTGTAAGAACCCCATGAAATTATAATTTTACTATTGTAATAAAACATAGATGACATAAATTTTCATTCTATCCTATAGCCTACAAAATCATTATAATAATAATATATAAAATAAAAATTGTTCTTATTTGTGTAAAAAACCTATTATTTTAAATTATTTGTTAATATATTGTGTATTATTATATCTTTTAAATGAATTTATATAGGTTTATATTTATTCCAATCACACATTAATAAACAAAACATAATATCAAGACTACACACTATCAAAAAATTTATCATTCCGTTATTCATATAAAAATTTTCTTATGTAGATGTATGGCATATTCAAATAAATATAGTTTCAAATTTGAACTAATTGAGGTTATCATTCAATTAAAATAATAATGATTTCAAATTTTAACCAGTTATTTAGAAAATTCTAATTGATTAAAAACCATCCTTTTTATTGATTTTGGAGAGATAAGAATAATTTTATTTTACCCGTTAAACTCATATAAAAATTATTTTTCATGAAATTGTAAAATTAAATACTTGGGTAATAAATTATAGAAACAAATATATCATAAATAAATATTTTCAAAATAAAAATATCAATATATTCATTCGTAATAATTTATTTGATAAAATTATTATTTTTTAAAAAAAATTATTTAAAAAATTAGTCCATCAGACCCTTCTCAATGATATTTATTTTGAATATATATGTTTTTTGATCGTTTAAAAACCTAATTTCATTAAAATTTCATTTTTAAAAATTAAATTTTGGTTAAAATTGAACATTTTATAAATTAATTCTTTTAAAAATGTAATTGAAACATTAATAAGAAATAACATAAAATTTTTAAAATAAAAATATCCAAAAAACCAAATAGATTCTATAAAAGATATAAGAAAATATGATTATTAAAGAGGAACAATATCTTTTTATGCCTTCAATTTAGAATATAATATATCCTTGTATTTTAACAATATTATTAGACTCATCATGTTTTATTTAAAAACCAAAAACTAATACTATAATCTATTAATCACAGTGCTCTACAACTATATTCCAAACATTTATTCTTACTAATTAGTTATGTTCATCATCTATAAATAGAATACAATTATAAAAATTCAATAATTCATTATCATTATTAGGCCAAAATATTTGTAATAAAATCTGGGGATGAAAATTATTTTAAAATATATTTTCTAGTTTGAAATTCAGAATCAGTATTTCCAAGGACATTTTCATATGGATAACCACTATGTCCATTGAATAATATTTTCATATATTTGGGAGAAATTTTATCCAATATAAATAATATATTATCTTGTTAATATTTTTTATAATACTATCCAATGTTAAATTATATAAATAATATTTAATATTATCAAATTTATATATTTTTATTTGATTATTATTTTCATCATACCTAACATGTACTAATTTCTCATTATGTAATGTTCATTTATAAAAACCACTATATTTCTTACTATAATTATTATATCATATAATGATACATATTAGTATTTATAATCAACAATATCTAGAATATATATTTTTTGTTTATGAATAGAAATAATAAAACAAAACACCATAAAATATTTAAATATATGTTTCATTACTACAAAAAAATAATAAGGGGTTCTATTTATGATTGTTAAAGTTAAAAAATAATTTGAATTAGTACAAGATATATTGTTAGATTTAGTAAATAAATAATTTAAAAAAATAAAATTTATTAACCGTTGATCTAGAGATCTCTAGAGTTGATCATGTTTTAAGGCACTTTTTTTCTATAGTATTGTAGCAGTAAAAATCTAAGAAGTTGGTGATTTTTCTTAAAAAATATATCAAATTCCAAATTAGAAAATTCACCACCTTTGTCGATGGTTGTAAGAAATTACATGTAATCCTAAAAATTTGGATAAATTTTCCATATGTAAAAAACGAAGTCAATTTTTTTTACTTTTATGATTCAAAAAATAAGGTTATGTAAATCTACTATAATCATTAATAATTAAAAAATTCTTATTCCTCTCAAACTGTATGGTCTCAAAAGAAAAAATTAAATCAACATTTAATAATTTAAGTGGTTTGGATGATTTAAAAATATAAATAAATTAAAAACCATCCTTTTTACGCAGTCCACTTAATCACAATTAACATAAAAATTAATTAATTACAATATGTTTCGGTGGATCATTAACAAATCAATTATTTACTAATAAGTAAACCACCCAAATGTAACATTTTCCAAGACTTCTATGAAAAATAATATAATACATTTCTATAATATTTAAACCCTTCACATTATTTCCATTAAATCCATAGAAATCAATAATATATGTTTTTGTTTTATATTTTAATTGAATAAGACTATTCCATTAATTAAAAAACACTCTACAAATTTTCATATTAAACATCCATTCCATCATTAAATAGTTATGATATAGTTATTAAACTCCATATAAAACTACCAAACATATAACCTTTGAAATTATAAGATATTTATAAAGTCTAACTACACCAATGAAAACAATAAGACCATAGGATTTATCTTTGGATATGATATAAACAACATAAAATGTAATATATGATATATATATATATATAAATTAGTAGTCACGTGTTTGGATTATCCATTTACTATATACCATGATTCTTTGAATCTTCAATGGAATACTTCATAAAATCATCCATATAAATTATTTTCTCAGTATTAATGGAACCTTGAGTCCAAAAGGACTACTATAAGACTCATCAAGTATATATACACATTTAAAATTATTTATTTATTTATCTTTAAAAATATATTTTTATAAATTAAAATTTTAGGGTCACGAAAATATTGAAAAAATTGATAATAAAATTTATTTTCATAATGATAATCGATAATACAATTTAAACAAATTATACTTGAGACAGACCCATTTAATATTTCGAAATTAATTTTTTGTTCCTTAATTTTAATCAAATATTATAATAAAATATATTTTAGGAAATGAGGGGGGAAATGCGGGAGAGCTCTCGATAGGTGATTCCTCAGTGATTTCTACTCGGTGATTGATGGCGGCGTTGTTGGATTGCTATTTTGATCCTAAGGATGTCTTCGTTCCTCCCTCGAAGGTGGTTGCTCCAGGTGATGCTATTGATGTGGCGGCGAAGGATTTTCTGCTAAACCCTAGGTGGAAGAATGATGGCTTGGTTTCCCGAAACAGGTTTTTCTCTGAATCCCAATTTGATTCAGCCTCTCTAAATAAGAGGATCACCAAGAATGGTTCGATTGCTTTTGTTGAAGCTAATCCGAAAGTTCTAGAGGATCGCCTTGAGGAATGTAGGTTCTCAATGCTCGCTAGATTGTCGAGAACTCGTAGTGAATCTCCTGTGAGGGTTGATGAAGTGCGCAATTGCTTGTCTAGAAGCTGGGGGTTCTCGGATTAGCGTCTGATTTCCATTGGAAGAGGTATGTTTCATGTCGTTTTTCCTTCGAAGGAATTTCTGAATATAGCCTGGAGCTTTGGACCTGTTTCTTTGAAGCCTGGGTATATAATGGTACAGCAGTGGGATCCTTTATCGAATCCCCTTGCCACTAAGAACTCTTCCACTCAAACATGTGTCCGCATTAGGGGTTTAAACTGGTTTTTTTGGCATCCTTCAGTCTTATGGGAAGTTGCCTCATCCATTGGGTGTCCAATTAAGGTGGACAAGGAGACTGAACACCCTAGATTTGGCCATTTTTCTAGGGTCTTGGTAGAAATTGATCTAGCACAGGTCCTGATTGACAAAGTTTTCCTTGTTGCTGGGGAGTTTAAGCTGGAACTTTCTGTTCAATATGAGTGGTTGCATATTTTCTGTAAATCGTGTCTTTGTATTGGTTATACTTCTATGCAATGTCGTAGGAATTTGATGTGTACACTTTATAAGTAGGTGAGTCATACCTCTGAGCAGTGAAAAATGATTTCGGCGGTGCAGGCTGGTTCTAAGTTGGTTTGTAGTGTAACGGAGCCTCCTAAGGTAGGACCTGCCTCATTTGCTGAGGCTGTCCAATTTGGTTTGGGTAAGCAGTCTGTTATCCAGCCGGCTGCTGCTGATGCTCGATCAGTGTATAAGGCATTAGAACCATCTGTTGTTGGAATTACCAGGGGTGATGCTTGCAGGTCATGGGCTGATATTGCTGAAGAGGAGGAAGGGTGTCATCTAGTGCATACGGATGCTTCTACAATGGTTACTGATGTTCAGCAGGAGGCTGTGGTTGATGCCCAGGAGGGTGAACATATGCTTGTTGAGGAAGAGGAAGGGGTCCAATCGGAGCATGAGGTTGTTGTTCAGGTTGATGTCAATGCTGAGTTTGATCGTGTTGCAGTGGCTTCGGCTTGTATGAAGGGTAAGATGAAGATCTTTGATGAAGATGGGTTTCAATTGGTGACGTCGAAGAAGTTGAGGGTTGATCCAACCCAGGTAACTACTGTGGGAGCGCGGCTGGATGGTGCTGTGATGGTGGATAGTGGTACTGTAGGAGAGGATGTGGTCCAGCAGGTTAACCATTATGCTTTATTATTGAAGGGTGATGCTGATATTGGGACAGAGGATATTCTGGAGAGTTCAACTCTACAGGTTGCTGATATGGAGGCTGTTCCAAAGGATACTTTGAGTGCTGATCCGAAATCTCCAAAGCCAGTATCTAATTTCTTTTCTATGTTGGAGTCGATTAATACTCCCAAGTTTGATATGATTAATCTGGAAGGGCTTAAGAAGGCAGGATGTAGCAATAATTGAGATAGAACATTGATACCTGCTGCTGATAAGGGGATGGAGATCCCATTGGTAGTGGAATCCACTGCTTATAATACTGCTTTCTCTTCTTCTGAGATGCAGGTGGTCCAGGATACACAGGAGGTTCGGCCGGTGCATGAAGAGTATCCTGCTGCTACGGATCACAAGGAAGGCACTTGCACTGATGTTGGCCTGCATGGGGAAGCTTCCCCTATGGAAAATACTAAGGATCTGACTATGGCAATGGAAACTGGACAGCAGAGTGGGCGTGGTCGCCTCCCGGCCAGTCGGGGGGGATCTAGGGGTCGAGGTCGTCCTCGAAAAAGGTGATCTTCTGTTTGATCTGTTTGTTCTTGTTGGCGTGGTCTGTTGGACTATAGCTTTTCCCCCTGTTTTTTTGTTGCAACTTTTATTTTTCTTTGAATAAATTTTGGGGTCATGGGTCTTATGCCCATGATCGAGCCTTCTCGGTATATTTTAATATTAATTAGGAACTGTGAAGCCCAGATCAGGTGCTTCTAGATTCAGTTCTAAAAGTGTGTTATGTATTTTTTATATAAAATTTCACTAAAAAATACTTATGAATTTATACAATCAAGTAAAGTTTTTCTATATAACATCTGAAGAATTACAAAAATACCATACAAATTATCGGTGTTCATAAAAAATAAATAAAATAACTAATTATATTTGTGTGTGCTGACTATTTAATAGAATACAACCATTTTCCTAAATTTTAACATACACGTGAAAAAAATTAAATCAGGGGATGAGCGGATGATTTCCTTGCAAGGGGTTTTAAAAATTTTGAATCAAATTTATAAATATTTGGTTAAAAAACCCTTTTAAAACATGTTATATTATATATAATAAATTTCAAAATATTTTAGAAATAATTATTATTCTAAAAATTCCATTCCAAATTACTACTTTGAAACCCCATTGGATCTCTCTAAAAAATTATTTAAAAATAATAATATTTTTATAGATTAAAAAGATACTTTTGAGATCTTATAAGACCACCTGTGGCCATATAATAGTATCACTGAAGGGATGATATCTCATTGAGGTTGTGGGTTCACTCTCCATTCATCCTCATCTCATTTGATATCGATGTTTCAAATTTTAATTTTAAGAAATTTTTTTCTGAAGAACAATATTCCTCATAAATAAAAAATTAAAACATTTGAAAACTATATGAATTATATTAAAATAATTAATGATTAATATTTTATAAAATAAACCTCTCAAAAAATTTATATATGAGATTTATAGAAAACACTTTTTTAAAAAATATAAATATTTCATAAAATCGTAGAAATTAACATAACATAGATTCCTTATATAGTCGCTAATTATAAAAATCCAGTAAAATACATTATAAAATAATAGTTTCATTAAAATAATTATTAAAAGGGTATGAAAATAAAATAAAGGCCCATTAAAATTAAACTAGTTTAGGTATGCATTTTAAAAAACTGTAGATGATGGTTATATCCTTTATTATAAATGACAACCCTGAATGTACAAGAACTATTCACATATAAAATGATAGATTATATTATTTTTAAATTACTTAAAATATAAAACATACATAAAATAAAATCTTCCATTCCTTATAGGGGAATAAAATAATACATTTTCATATTAGAAATACTAACATAGAGGTTTTGATACATTAAAATATCCTGTATATTTAAAAGTTAGAAAATAACATGAAAAGATTATTTATTATTTTATTATGTAGTTCGAGAAAATAAATTCATGAAATAAAAATGAAAATGTAATTGTTTATTTGAATTCCTAGAAATATTTTAATCAAAAATAATTCCCTTAATTATGGTTATCAAAATACATAATTATCATTAAAATATTACCTTTACATAAATTCATAACTAAAATTTTCAATTTCAAAGACTTATATATTTAAAACTCGACATTGAAAATATTATTAACACCCTTATTTCAATTAATAAAATATTTTTAATATTAAAAATTTAAAATCAAAATAATTACATTAAAAAATTATAAAAATGAAAATGAATAATTTAAAACATAAAATGTTGCTGATTTTGAAAATTAATTATTTTAAAACTAAAAATTTAGAAAATATAATTTATAATGAATTTAAAGGAACTGAAAACCACTTTCATATTCCCCATGGTATGCCCTTCATATTTTATAACTCTATTCTCTATATATATATATATATCTCCCTATAGGAGTGATAGTTTTTTATAAAGGTATTCACATAGTGAATAACCTGAATGAAACCCATATATATACAACCACATACCCATTAAATATGTATATAGTATAATATGAATCTAGATTTTTTTTATTTTGTTTATATATTATATGATTTAGAGTTGAAAATTGTGGCTTGATATTTCTTTTTTTATATGTACACTAATCATGAAAATAATGTACAGGTATTTGTTTTTTTTTGAATATGTAAACCACTGATATTCGCGTAAAAACAAATAAAGAAGTCCCAAGATATACCTTGGAATTTGAAGAAAGATGAGATAATATTATAATATTGATATGAAATATATAAAAATTTATTTGTTCCTTTGACACATTGATGGAAGAATACAATAATTTTAGAATTCGATTCGATCCAAAATTGAAGATAATGAGTCTTCCATTGAATGAAACGAAAGCAATTGACATAAAATGAGACAAAAATTGTAGTTGAGGTCAAAAATATTTGGGGGAAGAAAATGACTATCAAGGGTATGGTTTTAATCAAGACTGATGGTGAATAAGACAATGAAACAAAATGTATGGGTCATATTTGATCAAATTGATAGGTGTAGTACTAGTGGTTTTTTTATGATCCGATTTAAATTTTCCAATTTTCGTTGTCCAATATTAATACAAAAATATTTCTAGGAATTCCTTGTAGTATAGGATTTGGGTTCTTTTCTATAGCTCAAAAGCACACATCAATAGGCCTTACACATGGGCTTACAGGCTATTAAAACTCCCTCTCTATGAGCTCTAAAGGCCCTATAAATGTGTCCACATGACTCCTTGAGAGTGTTATGCTCCACTAATATCCTACACATGGATTATTTACTCCCTAATTGTAACTACCCAAACATTAATTAATGGAAATCCATCTAGATCTAATTAAATGGCTATTTTTGTAAAATGTTTATATAAAATTTCATCTAATTTGGTTTTATGTTATGAATTTTAACCATTGATAATATATCATATTTAGTAGTGATAATATTATTATTATATATATAGGGCATTAACAAATCCAATTTAATCAGAGAAAGGAAGCGATAGCCTCATCCTGTAGATGTGCCCCATACAAATCCCATTTGTCAGTGCTCAGAAAGGAGGTGGCGTCATTGGGCTTCACTCTTAACCAATCCCAATCCGAGATTGAATATGTTAATCTTGAGTGGGACCGCCTACAAAAGAAATGGAAGTTGATAGAGATTACCACTCAAGCAATGTTATCTGAGCCACCCCATGAGTCTATCACCATCGCACACCTTACTCTTCGGTCTTATGAGTGTGTTATAAGGGGTTATATAATAAGACCTTATCACTATGGTAACTAACTATATTTTGGTATATAATAATTAATAAAAATTTATTTTATTATTGTTACCTTGTAAATAGTTTTTAAAGCACAAATAGTATTTTTAGTTAACGTGAAACTAAGAAACATATTTTGACGAATTAATGTATTTTTGAATAAAATAATTTTTTAACAAAATATTATTATTAGTAATAAATTATTTTTTATTAAAAATAAATTATCTTATAATTTTAAGAATGAAATTGTAACTTTGATTTAGGTTCGAAAGCCATTTTTGGCAAAACCCTTGAATTTTCGATAAATTTCGTTTTTTATTTAAAAGTGAAAATTAACATATTTAGAAAATTATTTAGATAAAATAAATATTAATTCTTGAATCAAGATTTTGAAATTATACAACGGTGAGTTTTTCATAATTTTCTGAGCATCAAATTTTTGGGTAAAAATTAAATACCGTTTAAATATATAATGTGTTTTATGGCATCATAATGACCCAATAGTGATGTAATAAAATACTATAAGATTTTTCATAGGAGAATATATGTTTTACCATTAAAATAATGTGGTTTTGGGATTTTTTTACTTATTTTACAAAGCATTAATGGAACTTTCAAGACTTATTAAACATATTTTCTTTTAAAATTGCTTCCTTTGTAGTGTGACTCACCTCCACAAATGAAATCCCATTATTTTAAGAAGATTGGAATTTGGATATATAAAATATTGTTTTCCACTTCCCTATGACAAAAATCCTGGGCAAAAACCATGGGCTGGGTAGTGGTTTGGATTAGTTTAAAGTGAGATGTCCCAATCCTAAATAATACTGAATTCCCTAACCTTTCCTATATAAACCCACACAAGTTCCCACTTCCTCCTCACTCCAAGCCTCAAAGCTCATCAAACCTCTGCCCTTATCCCTCTAGAATACACCCAAGGTTCCCCAAGCTCCCAAGAAGCCTCTCTCAATCATCTCTCAAGCCTTTGGAATCACACTTCCAAGTAAGGGATTTTTCATTCTTTCTCATTTTTGTCCAATTTTCATAATGTTTTTATGCACATTTAATTTCAAATATAAATGTTGGGGGTATGGTTTCAGCCCTCCCCCATTCTTTCCACTTAATGTTTTAATTATTGGAGACCCATTTCTCTCTCATTAAATTCCTCCCATGTACACTTATTACTATGCCGAAATTTCCAAAGGAATTCCCCTCTCATCTTTTACATTCAATAAATAATTTTGTATCATGACCATAAATTCCATTAAAATTGTTGGTACATGTATCTAGATGACCCCATTACTATCTATCTCATGTACATATGACGAGACACCCCTTTCTCTCTCATCAACCATTTTTATGAAATATTACGTCACGCTGTTAGGCTGCCGAAATTGCACCGATTTTCTAAGCCAATGTGATTGTGTTTTGAATTCCATGCCCATTTCTCTATTAAGGGTATTCATCTTTATGCCCATATACGTATTGATTATATAGTTTCATGTTTGAGTTCCACATTACTTTATCATCTAAAAAATTATTATTTTTCATGAATCACTGTTATATAATCCATGTGGCACTCTTATGCATGAAATGAAATGTTTAAAAAGGGTTCCCCCTTATAGTGATCCAATGCATTGTGTAAAGTGTAGTATCATGATACGTCATGTTGAATGGGTGTTTAATCATGCTATTTCAAGTGAAACGAGGTTTTACTTGTGATTTATATAAAATTAGTATTTACTCATGAACCATGTGCAATGATCCTTAGCTCATGCTAATTCAATGTTATGTGTTGTTGCCACATTTCTGTGTTATGATTATCATGCTTTGTCATGAATTTATGTTTTTTCTTATATTGTGATCTATTTATATACCTATTGCATAACATGTATTGTATTCCTAATTTTAGTCCATAATTATTCCCTTACTGGGCTTTATAGCTCACACTTTTCTTATGCATGTCCTCAGGTTATCCCATGCAATGCTATGTACGAGGGAATGTAGGGGTCATGTAAAGGAAGTTTTCAATAAAGATGTTGTATTTCAGGTTTTAAGTTGTTATGTAATGATCTTAAGCCCCAAACACACTATAACTCTCAATCTTATATGTTGTATCAAGTGAAGTATATATAATAGAATATGTTTAATTGTGTAATATATGATTAGGGTTGTCATAGTGGGTATCAAAGAATAGGTTTAGTTATTTTTGTGTTAGGATTAGAAAAACCCAGTGAAGCCTTATAGATAGGACTATGTATGATAAAAACATCCCTATGTTTTGGTGAGTATTGAGTAAGTGGTTTATCAAGAAAATACATCCCTCTCTGGATACGATCAGGTATAGGAGGCTCTGGCACTGAAGTATCCTATGCGTAAAACCCAAAAACACTGCTTTGAGATAGACTCGAACAATAACTGGTGCACGAAAGCGGGCCTTGCTGCACTATTGGTTATGATACTCCCAGGGGATATGCTCTGGTAAAATCAAAAGCTTAGTATAAACCATTATTAAGAAATAAAATGGCCTAAGAATATATTTTAGAAAGTAGATCATGTATAACATAGACTAAAGCCAATAGATTCATATGTTAAGGAAATAAAATTTATTTATAAGTTGTTAGTTTTTTCCTTGGATTACGCTTTATGTGTTATCCCTAAATTCCCTTTTATTCTATCTAATGGTTGGTAATAATAGGACTTGGGCTAATAACTAATTAGAAGATCAATGCGATGGTTGTACAAATGAGATGCCCAATCCAACAGGAGCTGGAATCGCGGACATTGTCATGCTTCTTTATCAGCTAACTTAAGATTTGAATAGAAGCATGGGTCAAGAGGAACGTTCAAACCCACCTAAGAAATAAAAATTCTCTATCAAGAGCTTCATGAGACAAAGGCCTCCCTCTTTTAATGGATCATCCAATCCCTTAATCGCTGAACAATGGATCAACTCCATTGAACAGATCTTCTACATCCTTCAATGTTCTAAACATGAGAAGGTTCTCCTGGATGCTTACCGTATGGAGGGTGAAGCTAATCAATGGTGGATGTTGATAAAAATTACATATCCTGAGGAGGAGATCGAGGTGTTGGAATGAAAGGATTTCCAGAAGTTGTTTTTCGATAAATATTTCCGGCGCACCCTCCGGATTAAGATAGAAAGGGACTTCCTTCCCCTCAAGAAAAAAGATGACGAATTTGTCAGAGAATACGAATATAACATCACAAGTCTTTCATGATACACTTTTAGATTTGTTGTTACCCCCGAATGAAAGGTTGACCACTTCATTGGTGGGCTGAAACCTAGATTGTGAAAATCCCTGGCGATCCATGACATCGACAACTATGAAGAAATTTTCTGATGTGGCCTTAAGGTTGAAATTAAGATCGGAGAATATCTTGTGTATATTGGGGATAAGAAGCATAAGGTGGAGTTCAATGTTGGCTGTCCTATGGATAAATCCAATGGGGCAAAGAATATATGTCACCCCACTTGCCAAAGGTGAGGAAAGAAGCACCCTAAAAATTGCCAAAAGGGGATGATGAAATTCCTCAGGTGTGGAAGGTAAGGGAACCTGTCTATTTACTGTCAGCAAGAAAGACCCGCGGCTGTGATGGAGGAGTGGAACACTCCATCTGAACCACAACGTGTGGTTTAGTGATACAAATGAAAATAATAGGGGCACCTTGAAAATTAGTGCCCTAAGATAAGGGTTTTCGGAGGCAACTAACAACCTCCAAGGTAGCAAAGGTGAACTTTTTCCATCACTACTACCGAAGTGAACCCCGATAATGAAATGGTGACAGATACGTGAGTTATTCATTCAGGAATAGAAAACGTACTTTTTGATTCAGCTTCTAAGAATTCTTTTATATCTCAAAATTTTAGTATAACAATCCCAACACCACCACAAATCATGGAATTGAAGATTTCAGTGAGTAATACAAATGGGGAAATCATTACATCCCATGATTATAACTCCTACCTTGTCATAATATGTTGGTTGAACATCCCGGAGAACCTCTTAATACTCACTCTGGTTAAATTTTATGCAATTATTGGCATGTATTTTATTTCCTTACACGGAGCCATCATAAATTGTCTTGAGAGGGAAATCACTCTCCATGTGGATAATCAACCCCAAATTCAATACAAGTGCAATGAGGTAGATTATTATTCGTTAGCTCCATCATATCATGTGTGTATATTATTTCCCTATGAGAATTCATATCTGGATCAGATGATTGAGTCCACAGAAGCAACAATCCTAGAAGGCATTCATATTGTAGGGGCATTCGCTGAAGTATTTGCTGAGGAATTTCATGGTCATCCTCCTAGAAGAGATGTTGAATTCTAAATTGATCTTATACATGGGGGTTTGAAAATATTCAAGACTCTGTATAGAATGGTTTCTGTGGAGCATGAAGATCTGAAGAAACCACTATAGGATAATCTGGATAAAGGGTTTATACGCCCAAGTGCTTCACCAGGGGGTGCACCAGTTCTCTTCATCAAGAAGATGGATGGGTCAATGCGCCTTTGCATCGATTATTATGAGTGAAAAAAAATCACGATAAAGAACAATTATCCTCACCCAAGAAATGATGACTTGTTCGAACAGCTGTGTGGAGCACAATACTTTTCCACAATGGATTTGCGTTCAGGATATTATCAAGTAAGGGCGAAGAAGGAAGATATCCCCATGACTACATTTCGTACAAGATATGATCACTATGAATTCATAGTAATGCCTTTTGGACTCACTAATTCTCCACCCATCTTTATGGACTTGATGAATAAAGTCTTTAGAGATTACCTCAACAAGTTTGTGGTAGTCTTTATAGATGATATTTTGATATAATCCAAAACCAAGGAGGATCATGAAGAGTATCTAAGAAATGTACTAGAGACCTTGCGGAAGGAGAAGCTCTATGAAAAGTATATAAAGTGTGAGTTATGTTTGAAGGAGGCCTTATTCTTGGGCCATTTCATCACATGAAATGAGATATCTATGGATCCCTCCAAAACAGATTCAATTGAAGTATGGTAGTGGAAAACATCAATAACGGATATCTGTAGCATCTTGGGGTTTGCTGGATATTATCGACGATTTGTGAGAAATTTATCATGATTTTCCAACCCTCTAACCAAGCTAACTTGGAAGGTATTAAAGTTTTCTTAGAGTGATGAATGCGAAGAAATCTTCAAGGATTTGAAAAGGAGGATTATCACTACACCTGTTCTCACTTTACCCACAAGTGGATAATTTTTTATGGTATTCGGTTATGCTTCGAAGAAGGGCCTAGTATGTGTGTTGATGAAAAATGCTAAATTAATTGCATATTATTCAAGGAAATTGAAAGTCCATAAATAGAACTATCCAACACATGACCTCAAGTTGGATACAATGATGATCTCTTTGAAAATTTGGTGGCATTATCTATTGGGGCATAAGTGTGAAATATATATGGACCACAAAAACCTCAAGTATATATTCACATAGAAAGAGTTGAACATGCGCCAATGAAGATGGTTAGAGCAGATAAATGCCTATGACTACTAAATCAATTACCACCATGGGAAAGAGAACAAGCTGGTGGATGCCCTAAGTAGAATGGACCCAACAATTCTATTATTGATGATAATTGAAAGATATCAAATCTTATTAGATTTGATGAAGATGGAGATGGGAATCATAAATAAGGGAAAACCATCAATCCTTTAAAAAATGATTGATCAACGATCACTTTTGGAAAGGTTAAATGATTATTAAAACGATGATGTCGGAATTCAGGAAAAAGTGTAAGCTATTAGAAAAGGAAAATCCTTGGAGTTTAATGTTAGTGGAGAAGGAATTGTGTGATTTGGGAAACGACTATGTGTTCCATAATGTCCGGAGCTGAAGAAGGAACTTTTTGATGATGCACAAAGTTCAAATTTCTCAATTCACCCAGGAAACACAAAGATGTATCGAGATATTTGAGAGCATTATTGGTGGTTTAATATGAAGATGGAGATATCTGAATATACATCAAACATCCTGGTGTGTTATCAAGTAAAGGCAGATATGTAGATTTATGATGGGATGATGCAACCATTTCCCATACCAGAATGGAAATGGGAGAACATAACCATGGACATTTTTACCAGAATTTCGAAGACATCCAATGGCATGATTTCAATCTATGATATTGTGGATCGTCTTACAAAGTCTGCACACTTCAATGAAATTCGGGAGGATTTATCATTGAATCAGCTAGCCCAGAAATATATCAGGGAAGTGGTAAGGCATCATGGAGTACCACTATCTATTGTGTCCAATAGATATCCAAGATTGACCTCTATGTTTTGGAAGAGTATTCAACGTGCTATGAATACTGAATTGAACCTCAGTACGGCCTATCATCCTCCAACTGATGGCCAATCCGAGCAGACTATCCAAACACTTAAGGACATGTTGAGAGCGTGCCCAATGGAATTTAATGGAGGATGGGATCAACATATTCTTTGGGATGAGTTCATTTATAATAACAGTTTCCACTCAAGCTTCCAACTGGCACCATATGATGCCCTTTTTTTGGAAAAGGTGCAGAACAACAGCGTGTTGGGAAGAGGTTGGTGAGTGTAAGTTTCTTGGACTAGAAATGGTCCATGAAATGGTGGAGAAGGTAAAAACCATTCATCAGCATATCAAGGCATCCCAGAGTTGAAAAAAGAGTTATGTAGACAACAATCGATGAGATATTGCATTTAAAGCTGGAGACATGGTATTTCTATGCATATCTCCATAGAAGATGGACATGATGTTTGGAATGAAAGAGAAGTTAAGTCCAAGGTGCATCATACCCATCGCGATTCCTAATAATGTCGGGGTTGTGGCCTATCGACTAACACTTCAACCTACCATGGCCAAAGTACATGATGTCTTTAATGTATCCCTCTTAAGGAAGTACATACCTGATACTTCACATGTACTCTCATCAGAGGTGGTACAGTTAGAGGATGGTCTTTCTTATGGGGACAAAAAAGTGAATATCTTAGATCATAGAGAAAAAGTTCTATGAAGTAAGACAATTCCCATCATCACGGTGTTGTGGAGAAACCACAAGTTTGAAGAAGTGGTGTGGGAATAAGAGGAAATGATTATGTAGAGTAACCCAAAACTGTTTTAGTGTGGGAAAAGAAAATTTTGAGGGTGGAATTTTTTAAGAGTTGAAGATTGTAATGACCCATACATTCATTAATGGAAATCCCTCTTTATCTAATTAAATGTCTCATTATGTAAAATGTTTATATAAAATGTCATCTTTTTTGGTTTTATGTTATGAATTGTGACCGTTGCTAATATAGCCATTGAATAGTCATCACCTGATTAGTATAAATATAGGTCTTTAACAAATCCAATTTTCATAGAAAAAGGAAGTTATGACCTCATTTAGTAGACGTTCCCCATACTAAGCCCATTTTTTAGAGCTCAGAAAGGAGGTGGCATCATTGGCCTTCACTCTTGACCAAGCCCAAGCCGAGATTGAATATGTTAAGCTCGAGCGGGACTGCCTACGAGAGAAATGGAAGTTGATAGACATTACCACCTAAGAAATGTTATCTGAGCCACCCCAATAGTATGTCACCATCGAACACCTTACTCTTCGGTCTTATGTGGGTGTTTTAAGGGGTTATGTAAAAAGACATTAGCACTATGGTGATATACATTATTTTGGTATATAACAATGAATATACTTTCATTTTATTATTATTATCCTGTAAAAAGTTTTTAAAGCACAAGTAGTATTTTTAGTTAATATTAAAATAGGAAATCTATTTTGATGAATTAGTGTACTTTTGAATTAAATAATATTTTAATAAAATATTATTATTGTTATTAAATAATTATTTATTAAATTTAAATGATCGTAAAATTTTATGAATGCAATTGTAATTTTGATTAAGGTTTGAAATCCAATTTTTTCAAAACTCGTGAATTTTCGATAAATGTTTTTCTTTATTTTAAATGTGAAATTCAACATTTTAAAAATTATTTGGATAAAATAAATATTATTTTTGGAATCAATATGTTGAATTTATCCAATGGTGATTTTTTAATAACTTTCTGAGACATTCATATTTTTGGGTAAAAATTATATTCCATTTAAATATATAATGTGTTTTATGATATAATAATGACCCAATAGTGATTTAATAAAATATTATAAGCTTTATGTTAGGCCAATATATGTTTTACCATTAAAATAATGTGGTTTTTGGTTTTTTTGACTTATTTTACAAAGCATTAATTGTCCCTTCAAAACATATTAAGCATATTGTCTTTTTAAATTGTTTTCCTTGGGAGTGTGACTCACCTCCACATAAGCAACCACATTATTTTAAGATGTTTGGACTTTTTCCTTATAAAATATTTTTTTCCACTTCCCATTTCCAAAAACTATGGGAAAAATCCATTCGATGGTTTGTGGTTTGGATTAGTTTAATGTGTGGAGTCCCAAACATAAATAACAATGAATTCCCTCACCATTCCTATATAAACCCACCCATGCTCCCACATCATCCTCACTAAAAGTATTTGGAGTTCATCCAAACTCTGACCTCGTGTCTCTAGAATCTTCCCAAGGTTCCCCAAGCTTTCAAGAATCCTCTCTCAAGCCATTGGAAGCACACTTCCATGTAAGGGGTTTTCATCCTTTCTCATTTTTGCCCAATTTTCTTAATGTTTTTATGCCCATTTAAATTGAATTATAAATTTTTGGGTATGGTTTCGCACCTTTCCCATACTTCCCAATATATGTTTGAATTATGGGAGACCCCTTTATCTCTCATTAAATGCCTCCCATGTACACCCGTTACAATGCCGAAATTCCAAAAGGAATTTCTCTCTCCTCTTTTACATTCAAGCAATTCTTTGGTATCATCACTCTAAATTACATTAAAATTGATGGGACATGTATCTATATCACCCCCTTAATGTCTATTTAATTTAAATATTATGAGACACATGTTTCCCTCTCATAAACCATTTTTATGATTTCTTACGTCACGCTGTTACGCTGCCGAAATTGCACCGAATTTCCAAGAAAATGTCATTGTGGAGTGAATACCATGCCCATTTCTCTATCAAGGGTATTAAAATTTATTCACATTTACTTATGGATTATAAATATTAATTTATTAATTTCACATTCATTTTTAATTGAATAAATGATTATGTTTTATGAGTCCCTGTTATTTGATCCATGTGGAAAACTTATGAATGAAATTAAATGTTTAAGAAGGGTGCGCCCTGATAGTGCTCCAACACATTGGGTAAGTTTTAGTATCATGATAAGCCATGTGAAATTGGTGTTAACTCATGATAATTGAAGTTTAATGAGGTTTTACTCATGATTTGTGTGTAATTAGTATTTACTCATGCTCCATGTGCAACGAGCCTTGGCTCATGCTAATTCACTATTAAGTGTTGTTGCCAAATTTCAATGTTATGATTATCATCCTTTGTCATACCTTTATGTTTATGATTCTATTATGATCAATTTATAGGCCTATTTTATATTATGTATTATATTCCTCGTGTTATTCCTTGATTATTCCCTCACTATGATTTATAGATCACCATTTTCTTATGCAGGTCCTCAAGTTATCCCATTTAATTCCATGTACGAGGGAATGTAGTGGTCAGGTAAAGGATGTTTTCAATAAAGATGTTGTATTTCATGTTTTATGTTTTAATGTAATGATCCTAAGCCCCAAAGACACAATACCACTCGATCTTCTATGTTGTATCAAGTTATGTTTATGTAACAAAATATGTTTTACTGTGTAATAAAATATCAGGTTCGTCATACTATTCACTTTGCTTTCTTGGGTTGTAGAGGGATGAAAAACTAACATCCAATAAAGGCCATATTTTTTTTATAATGTAAAATGTAAATTTTAAAATATGAACTATATAAAATTATAACATTTATTATAAATAAATAATAAGTGTAATATTTTATATTCTTAAAACCGAAATGAAATTACTTTAATGTTCTGATTATATTGATAATATTACTTATCAAAAATATTAATTTAAATAAGATAAAAAAATTTCATTTTCATAAAAAAAATATGCTTTCATGAATATTAAAAAGAATATACTAAATTTTTTTCTCAAATTTAATTTTATTACTTTATGTATTTAATATTAGAAAACAATAATTTGATATTTACATCAAATGTATCCACTTATTACTATTAAATTCTTATAGATAATTTATATAAAACTGAAAATATATTTACATATAATTTATATAGATATAATAATTTCTCTTGAAACAAAATAATATATTGAAAACATTCAAGTATGAAAAAAGACAAGGATTATTTTAAATAATATAAATTTATTGGAAGAAAATATATATTTATTTTCATTATGATATAAAAATAGTTTTTTCATGAAATATAATGTTTTATTTTATAATTTTAATCAAAACCAATTTTTTTTATAAAAATATCTTACTTACAAAATTTTTTATTTAAAATTTTTGTTAGATAGTATTAAATAATAACAAAACCATTAAATAAATACATAATTAAAATAAAATTACTATTTTAATTTCATTGGATGTTATATTCTGACAGCCCATTAAATAAATTGTTCCCACACAATTAATTATCTAGACATAAGAATATTCTAAATTAACATCTTTATAATTCATAAAAACTAGTATGTATGGACATATATATTCTTAAGAGAAGTCATAAAAATATAAGTTCCAAATAAGTTTTTTGCCTCTTAAATTTTTATACTAATGAAAAATACTAACCAGTAATGTTTTCAAGACCATATATAACTTACAAATGTGAATCCTTGAATCTGGACTTCCATATTCAGTTCTAAGAACATTATAGGAATTTTTAAAAATATATAACTAAAATGTACATTGTTTTTTAAAAATAGATTATATTTTCTGGTCTGTGTTTAAGAGAATTAGAAAAATACCATAAAAATTATTTGATCCATGAAAAATAATTAGAATAACGTATTTACTTTATGTTCTTTAACTCCTTAGGAAAAGACACCAATTATAAAAAATATAAGATGCCTATTAAAAGAATTTTTATAATGGTAAAAGAAAAAAATACCCAACTGCGGTGTTTAAAAAAAGTGAAAATAGTTTATAGAAAATATTTAAAAAACTATTTAAAGCACTTTATATATAAAACAAATATTTGATTTATATTATACTTTTTAAAAGGATTAAAAAACATTTATTATTCAGAAAACTGTTTTTAAAATTAATTTTTGGAAAAACAATTGGATTTATCCTGAAAATAATTGGAAATTATAATATTTTTTGGATTAAAAAGATACTCAATGTATTTTAAAAATCCCTTATGTCCACTTAGTTGTATCACTAATAGGACTGTGTCCTATTAAGGTCATGTGTTCAATCCCTAATCCACTTCATCTCATTTGATATGCATGTCCCTAATTTTAATTTTATGAATTTTTTTAGAAGATCTATATTTCATAAAACTACCCTATTAACAAATTTTAAAACTAATATATTTATTATAAAAAAAATAAATAAACTTATAAAAAATCAATATTTAAGAAAATTTCCATAATAGTTTTAGATAAATCCATTTTTAAAATTAAATAAATAATGAATAATTATCTATAATTTACCTTGAAACATATTTCATAAATACTAGTTAATTAAACACATTCATTAATATAAATGTTTATAATGAATTTCATATATGTTCTTACATTAAAATTACATGAACATAAAACAAATACTCATTAAAATTAAACTAGTGCATGTAAGAAATGTCACAAACATAGATTATGCCCATATATTTTAGTATAAATTAAAATAATAAATGTAGAAGAAAATTTCACACAAAAAATGATTGATTTAATTATTCATAACTTGATTAAAATAGATAACATACATAAATAACATCTTTTGATTATTTGAAGGGAATAAAATAATATATTATATTATTATAAATATTAACATAATTTTTTTAATGTCAAATATCCTTTATATTCAAAAAGATAAGAAATTATATGGAATGAAATATTAATGTTTCATGACATAGTTCAAAAATAAAAATTCATGAAAAAAATATAAATTTTAATTGTTTATATAAAGTAATAGAATAATTTTATATAAAATTTAATTTCCTTAATATTGGTTTTCTAAAAACCAATTATCATAGAAATAAAACCATCAAATTAATTCATAACTAACTTTTGAAAACATAAACCATTAAAAATTTAAAAATAAACCTAAAAATTATTATTATCACACCTTGTTTCCATTAATAAAAAATTTATAAAAAATAATAATTAAATAATTCCCTTAGTTAAATATAAACACGAAGAGATAAAATTTAAAAATAAAAACTTGTCTTGTATTGATTTTTTTAAATAGAAATTTAGAAAATACCCCTAACAAGGTATTTGGATGAACTAAAAACCGTCTTGTATTTCTCCATGAAATAACCTTCTAATTTTAACACACTCTCATATTTCTCATTGTTTGTCACTCTAAGAGAGCTAGGTTTTTTCTAAAAGTATTCCCATAGTGAATAAACAGAAGGAAACTCAAACACACACACACACACACACATATATATATATATAAAAACATAATCACAATATATATATAATAAAATAAAAATATAGCTTTATTTTAATTCTTTTATATTATATAAGATTTAGCATTAAAAACTATTGATTGAGAATCATGTTTTTTATATGTAAACCGAATATGAAAATAACATATAGATATTAATATATTTTTTTGAAGATGAAAATCATTTAACTTTCCTAAAAAATACATTGATGACTTGATATTTTCCTTTGATTTTGTTGAAAGATGATATTGGATGTAAATACAAAAAATAAATATTTAAAAATTTGTCCATTTCATTAATATTTTCATGGTATAAGACAGTATAGGGAGATTATTATTTAATATGAAATTGATGATAACAAGCCTTCTTTTAAAATAAGGGGACATGGATGACATCAAATTGGACCACAAATGAATCCACGTTTATAATATTTTGTGGGACGATAATTATAGTAGAGGGTTCATTTAATCTATGATTAAAGAGAAATAATACTATGAAATGAAATAGATGAATTAGATTTGATAAATTGGATGATTTGGGTATCAATTGGAATTTTTAGGACTGAATGAATAGTAAAATATTGACCTTTCCAAGAGTTATCTCAGGCTTGAATAAAGGTAATATTCAAGATTATTTAGTCACCTTTGTTAAGAGTTACAACTTGGGTGGTATTGGTTAGAGTTTTTATGAAATTTTCAGTAATAGGGTGTGGGTACTGTTGGCTCATGGTTAGGGTAAACCGTGATCCCATCCCAGCTAACCGTGTGAACCTAAGTATATATGATCACATGGATAGTGCATGATTTTATAAACCATGCACCCAAACCTAGGTAACCATGAAACCCTAGTCATTCAAGTCTCTATGGTTCACACATGGTTAGACACACCATGCTCCCCTTCCAAGAAAACCATGCATGCTATTTTTAATTACACAAAAAATATTCAAAATCCCCCAAACAACCAAAATACCTCATATTCAAACTGGAAATTGGACTAAATGTTATTAAGAAATTTCAGAGCATTCTAGAGCGGTTACATGGCCATCTAACCTCCGTTATTCATGATTCAAATCCCGAATCAAGAATCTACTCATCTCCATATAAGTGGATCTCATCTTGATGTGTATCACATTCATTCTACTCACTTCCTTGATATTTTTATTAAATATATCATCTATTTATTTATATCTAAACCTATTGTTTGATATATATATATATATATATATACGATCATTGATCTTGATAAATATTGAATTGATATTCTAATCCTGGTTTTAGTTTAGGGATTTAGATTTAGAACTCATATCAAAATCATTATGCTACCGAACTATTGGGGATATCCATTAAGTGAACATCCATCAATTAATCGAGGTAGGTGGTCTAGAATCGAATTCACATAGTCATATATTTGATATATATATGTAAAATTTTATAATTTATGGATTCCTCTATCAATTTTTTTTTCATAAATTAGGATAATTAGGTTGACCAATTAATTTATTGGAACATTGTCAAATGAAATAATTTGTAGAGGAAATAATCAAGAGAATATGGGAATTCTCAAATAGATAATCAAATCGATAAATTGATTTCAAAATTTAGGGATTGTTATCTGGATAAGTAATTAGGGGATTAATTATATGATATCTAATTGGTTAAGTTGAGATAATTAATTTTCAATTAATTATGTGCACAGAGATTGTGATCTAGAGGATTATTATGGAATAAATTATGAAGAGTTTAGATTTATAATGTGATAATTAATAATGGAAAATTAATTACAGTATATGAATAGTGATATATGTTGATGAATTATTGAGTTAAATAACTGGATTACTGCATTTATTTAATTGTTGTGTAAACTAAGGGATTTATATATTTTACTAATTATTATATTTGTAATTTAATTGATGTGGATAAATAATTATGAATAAATTATGCATGAATGTATGGGAACATAGTAATTCTAAATTGAGAGGTATACTTGGTAAGATGGACATTATACATACGGGTAAAGAGAATGGTAACATGATCATTCTATATTGAGGAGTAAATTAGGTAAAATAGTCATCTTATATATGAGTGAAGAGAATAGGAACATGGCCATTCTATTGAGGAGTAATCATGGTAACATTGTCATCAGACATACATTTATGATATTAGTATCTTTGGAAATATGTATTATAAATGTGAAATTTTATAAAGCGAATAATGGCACAACATGTTATGATATCACATGTGAATATTCCGAACACTGGGAAGTGTCTAATATGGTATTGAGATATCATACCACCTTTGAAGACTTCGAGCTCTGATAAGTATCATATATTATGTTATGATATTACCAATGGAATGCTTCAGGATCTGGTACAATATGATGTTTGTGTTGAGGTACAGGTATCCCTGGGAACCCTAGGGTTAATATGAATACATAAAGAATAAATGATAATGTGATAACTATTTATTTATGCACTGAATTCTTTTCATTATAGAACTACATATTCTATCATTTGACTGGTCTTGTTTTAGATACCATTGGTTGGGCATACTATGTTGTACTCACAACCTATTCAGGCTTCCAAATTGGTACCTGGATAGATTTTAATGTTGCAGGACCAGATAAGAGAAAAGGCCCTATGATGAATTACTGATTGGGGATGGGGCTGGGATGAGGGGACATGTCATGGTTCAAATCCCACTTGGGGAGTCATAGTGTCTTTATTTTCAGTTTCATTATTCACACATGACACATTGATTGGCATAACTTGTTTTCCATTTTAGATGAGTGTTGTATTTACTTCTTGGTTATCTTTTGTCATGAGTATTATTCATGATATATATGATTCCGCATTTGTTATGTACTTTCATTGGTGTTTTACTCTTATAAAAGATAGTTTAGTATCCCCATGAGTAACATACCGGACCCTCACTACCAGTTTGCTTCCTATCGAATATGGGGAGATGTTCTTGAGGACATGTAGTCACTGGATTGGGGCACTATTGCATGGCCCTCAGGTCAATACATTAAAAGTGGTATCACATGGGGAATATGGGTAGAGTCAGAGTGGGGGAAGTGGGTATTCTACACCATATTGGACTGTGAGATAGAGTTATATTGGATGAGGAAATAGAGTTTGAACACGTGGTACTTCTGGGTAGTAGTCCCAGCATCATCAGAGTGGTGCTACTCAAGGGAGTCATACAACCTCATAGGTAGGATGTGGAATTTAGTAACATGTAGTAGAACCTACACTTATGGATATCAAGGCAAGACCAACGACAAAGAGAGGTACTATTTTAGTAGATTCTTTTTTATCTAGTTCATGGTTTGATATTAATGCCTATCATTCCATTATATATGACAAATTTTAATGATGGTTTTTTCCTAATGATGGATTTTTTGAGTGAGGTAATGACTATTGGTACACCATTTGAAGTGCAGTCTAGAGGAATATGTCAATTTAAGGGATGTTCACTAGATTGTTGGGAATAACATTTCTTATGGGATCACTCTGTTTATGATATGACCGGCTTCGACCAGATTATATGGGTGGATAGGATCATTGCCTACTAAAAACATATTTATTTTAACTATAGGAGAGTGATGTTTGTGTCTCATAAGGGTTACCACTATATTCATCACAGAGAGTGGGATATCCAGGAAGACTGATCAGGGATAATTTCTCAGCAACTCGAATATCTCAAAGACCAAATTTGTAGTCTATTTTTGGATGACAGGTGTGCTAGGAAACCTGTCCTTCCACTAGTATTGGAAATATTTGAGGATTTATTTCTAGAAGAATTCTCGGTGTACCTCCTGAGAGAGATGTAGAATTAATTGTTGAGCTCATGCTAAGGGCGGATCCAATATCTATTCTTCTATACAGAATGGCGCATACTGAGCTTCAAAAGCATAAGACATAGATGGAGGATTTGGAGGGTAAGGTATTTATACATCCTTGTATTTCAACCTTGGGATCACATGTTTTTTTCACAAAAAAGGATGAGGGGGATTTACGTTTTGGTGCCGATTACCGATATTTGAACAAAATGACCATGATGAACAAATATTATCTTCTGTATATTGATGACATATTTCACCAATTGAAGGGAGATTGTGTGTTTTTAAAGGTAGATTTGGGATCAGGGTATCATCTATTGAGAGTACAGAATATTGATATACAGATGATAGATTTTAGTAGTAGGTATGGCCTTTATGAGTGTTTTATAATTTCTTTTGGTTTGAAAAAATGAACCAAAAATATTATGGCCCTAATGAACATGATCTTTCATCTGTATATGGACTAGTTTTTTGTGGTGTTTGTAGATGACATCATGGAATGACTGACGATGATCATTCCCAACTTATTGACATTGTCTTGAGTACACTATAAGTGAATCTGTTATAAGCAAAGCTAAATAATTTTCAGTTTTGGACTGATCATCTACAATTCTTGGGGCACAAAATCTTAGATGAAGGTGTGTTAGTGGACCTAGAGGAGGTTCAACTAATATTTTACTGGGATCACCCCAAGAATGTTTAAAATATATGAATATTTCTATAATTAACTTGATATTATAAGAGATTCAAACAAGTCATGTGTTGTTTTGCATCACTGCTTTTAGGCCTGACCCAAAGAGAGTAATGTTTGAATGGTTAGAGGAATGTGGGAGAGATTTTCAGGAGATGAAGAAGAGATTAACATAAGCCCCGATATTGATCATACATGTGTCGGGTGTGGAGTATACGATTTATTGTGACACTTATTAGATTGGAATTAGATCTGTTCTGTTTTAGGGAGATAGGATTGTGGCGTAAAAGTCTCTATAGTGGCGACCACATGAACAAAATTAAACTAGACATGACCTCAAGATGGAAGCAATGGTTTACAATATTAAGTGATAGAGACACTATCTTTTGGGAGAATATCTTATACTTTATAAAGATCATAGGATATTGAAGTATATATTTTTATAGCATGATTTTAATCATTGGACATTGAGATTGGTTGAGTATATGTAGACTTTTGATTTTGAATTGGAATATACACCCAGGAAGGGAAATACTGTGGCTTATTCCTTGAGCTAGATAACAAAGACATAGATGGTTCATGAGTCAAGGGTAGAATGGAATATGGAGACATTTATAGACAAAATTCATGTGGCAATTTTGGAGAGGTAGAAGCATATGACTCTACTTTCAGTTACAGTAATTTCTACACATTTGAGACAGATTTGGGATAGAAATTATGAGGATTCAGATTGCTTATCCATGAGATAAATGTTTGAGGGAGGGGAGACACCATTCTAATGGTTGATAGATGAGGATGAGATCATCTATATGAAGAACTGAGTTTTTGTATGTATGAGTATACAAGAGGATATCAAGCAATAATTTCATGTTTCAAAGTGGATGATGTATCCAAGTGTGACCAAAATGTACCTTCACCTACACTGACAATTACAGTGGACAAGCATGAAAAAGGATTTACATGGTTTGTGAAAAGATGTTTCAAATCTATGTAGGTGAAGGTAGAACATCAACGACATAGAGGATTTCTAAATTCATTTATTATTTCAGAATAGGAGTGGGACAATGTGATAATGAATTTTTTGGTATGACTTCCTATGAAATTTAGGAATAATGATGCTATTTTGGACATTATGGATCATTTAACAATGTAATTACCTTTCATGTTTATAATAGAAACATTTACAATAGATAATTTGGGATAAATATATGATCATAATATAGTTCATCTTCATGGGGTGACATGGACTATAGTTTTAGATTGTGATTCACAGTTCACTTCATGATTCTGGTCGGGATTGTAGAGAGAGCTTGACGCAAAGATTTTATTGAGTATAAATTTCCACCTACAAACAGACAACCATTCAGAATGTACTATACATGTGATTTAGGAAATGCTATGGGAATGTGATCTTGATTTCATTGGGTCTTGGGAAAATAACTTGTCTTTAGTAGATTTTTCTTATAACAATAGTTATTAGGAAATTTAAGAGATTTCACCACATTATGATATTTATGGTGTGATATGTAGATCACCAATATGTTGGATGGAGGCTGGTGTGTCAGATTTGTTGGGACCAAGTCTCATGTAGGAGACAATGGAGCTGGTATAGTGCAGTTTGACATATATGGCTACGTCTCAGAGTAGAAATAAGTTGTATGCAGACATGTAGTGATGATCGATGGAGGTTAAACATGGTGATTGTGTGTTCCTTCAGGTGTTTCCTAGGTTCAGTCATCACATGACACAGAGGTAGGGAATGTTGGCACCCAATTTTGTTGGATCATTTGAGATAGTGGAGAGAATCAGGCTGATGGAAAACCAATTCATTCATCCATAGAGATGAAACGCTATGCATGATTTTATCTATGTTTCAAAACATTGGCAGTATCACCCATACCCTTCTCTTGGGACTGATGTGGATGAGGTTGACCTTGAAATATATGCATCCTTTATTGGTCGGCAGATACATGTGTTGGATCATATTGAGAAATTGTTATTGAGAAAGACCATGCTGATAGATCATGTGTAGGGGAAATATAGATATGCATAAGGGCAAACATAAGAAAGAGAAATAAATATGAGGGCTCAATGGACTGATATTTTTGGATCAGAAAATTAGAAAGGCTTGTTTGTATAGCTCAAAGATGTGTTTTTATATAATAGAGAGATTATAAGATGCCAACCTTTTCTACAGTTTTCTCAGGCATGAATATAGGTAGTTTTCATGCTTATTTAAGGGATGTTGATTGGAAAAATGAAATAGAGTGTGTTTGGGTGATGTTTTTTTTAAATTTTGACAAAAAGGATCTATGAATGGTTAGATCACAGTTAGGGTAAACCATGTGGCCTACCCACCTATCCATGTAATCCTAGGAAGAGAGGTTCACACAATTGGCACACATTTTGAGAAACCATGTTCCCAAACACTAGTAACCATGTGACTTTGGATAATGATGTCCTGATGGTTTGTGCACGATTTAACTAACCACATGACCCTGCCCCAAAAACCATTTGTGTGGGTTTTAGTTAATCATTTTTTTAAAATGATCTAAACCACAGAAACACCTTCTATTAAACCTTGACTTAGGAATAAATTTTTTTGCGAAATTACATGTCATTTGGGAGGTTTTCCAAGGCCTTCCCACCACCGTTCTTCGTAATTCCATGCCTGAATCAAAGATACACTATTCTCCATATAAGTGGATCTCATCCAGATGCATATCCAATTCACTCTTCTCTATTCCTTGATCTATTTAGGGAACATAACCTCTATTTCTTTATATCTAAATCTATTTGATTATATCTAGAACTAATGTTGTAGATTTATATACTTATTGAGCAGATTTAGAGATATTGGTTTTGGTTTAAGGATATAGACCTGAAACTCATATTTATGTCATTGGGTTTATCGAATTTTGGGGATTTCAATTAAGTGAATGTCTATCAGTGAATCAAGATATGTCACTACAGGAAAACCACCTATTAGCGGTGATTTTTTTTCATATAGCAGCGGTTTAAACCGCCCCTATATAGTTTGGTGGAGGTTTACAGAAACCGCCGCTAAACTTGGCGTCGACAATCTATTAGGGGGGGATTTATGAATTTCACGGCGGTCAAAGAAAAGCATCGTAGTACCTCATTTCACGGTGGTTTGTTTGTAAATTTACCAGCGGTTTTAAGGGCTATTTAATTAGCGGCGGCTATAATCTCCGCGAAATTCAGGTGTGCCAGGCGCCTACTTAGCGGCGGTTAAAACCGCCGATAATTTCGACGTGATTTCGCGGCGGTTTTAATCGCCGCTAAGAAGTCTGCCTAATATATTTCGCAGCGGTTTAAACCACCGCTAAATGTATAAGTGGTAAAACACTAGCGGCGGTTAAAACCGCCGCGAAATGCTGACCCGGAAAAAAAAATAGAATTTCTGTTTATACTCCACCACTGCCCTAGAAAACAAACCAAACAACACATACAACATATATATAATAAGGAGAAAATTTATGCACCACCTACGCAATATTCATAAACACCCTTTCATTTAATGTTGATGAAAACGTTGATCCAATTCAATAAGAATACCTAAAGCATACAAAATACCTAAAATTATGGATTTAGAATGAAACACAAGATAACATCAAATGAAACAAGAGATTAGGGGTCACAAGGATTTATACGTATAATTTACAGATGATCAGAATTGAAAATATTTGATTCCATAAAGTATTAAAGTGTATGGATCAAAATGTGCCAAAGAAGAGAGGAGAGGGATCAGTACTAGTCGTTTTTCCTATAAGGATGAGGAACGAGGATTAAATGGGTTGATGTTTAGTCAGAATAAGAACCTTCAAAACATTATTGTTATAAAATACTTTATATCGATGATTGACATTATGGTTCCAGGAAATAAGGTCTCTCCAGTCTACCAGATAAAAAGATATTTGAGAAATAGAGGGAATATTTAAAGAGAATAGAGAATATATTAGAAGATATGTAACCATTAAGAAAGAATTGGTTGTGCTAATCAAACAAAATAAGTGCATAACACGGAAAACATTAGGTAGACCACATGATCCATTCTAGGTCACGAAAATCACATAACCCATAAAAAATCGTTTGATCACATGATTTTTCTTAATACATATAATAATGTTACCATGTGAAGGTCACATGAATCACATAAAGATTAGTAGATCATGAAAAAATCCTCAAGAGACAACCGAATCACATAAGATAGACTAATGGCCATGGGTGTGCATCAAAGTTCTAATAAATTACCATTGATTAGTTCATGGATTGATTAAGTGAGATATTTAGACAAGGTGATCACACAAAGAGGTCAAGTGACATGATCACATGATTAGGTCTCTTGTATGGTTCTTGTGATGAGGTCATGCAAAGATGTCTTGAAAAAAAAACACACGAGAGATAGGGTTTTGAGAGCTATGGAGCTTCATGTCATCGGTCAAATGACCAGCCTCTCACCCCCTATTTATAGGGAACCTCAAGGAATATAAATGGACTTATAAAAGACAAAAGGATTTTTTGAATTCCAACCAGAGAAATTATAAGAGACTCATGATGCCATTTCCTACCTCATAACTGAGTCCTTGTTCCTTCGAACATCACTTTGGTGGGGGGGGGGGGGAATTTTTGACGCTAGCCAAATGAGCATTGTATATTTTATGAACAAAGAAATACCCAAAGACTGGGTATTAATGTATACCCAAAGGAAATAAAATTCTAGCATGTATACATATAGATTAATCACCTAGGTCACAAGGACCATGTGAACTTCAATGAGGCTCATGATCACATGACCCTAGGACCATCATGCAAAGGGGTGATGAAATTCATGTGATATGTTTATGATCATGTGAAGCCCCACCAAATAGCCCAATTAATCATGTAGAACCCCAATGATTATTCTTTTTTATCATATGACATGTCATCTAACAATCTCCCAATATGTTCATAAAATAAAAGTTAGAAAAGAGGGAAGCTTCATGGGAAGGGAGTTGCATTGGTTTTCATGTGATGTGGTTACGTGCCTCATAAAAACTATTAATGATCATGAAAATCACCTCAGAAAACCATCTTGATCTAGTGATATCCTTTCAACATGGCTGTTTGGACATGCAACACCCTAATGAGTCAAATTCCCAATGCTGAATTTACAATAGAAACGTCAAGGAGCCTATTACCATAGATCATCTAACCAATGAAACAAACACATCATTCTATTTACCACCTGAGGTTATTGTGATCATTCAAGGTTAGCCACTAAAGCTTCTCCAAGACCAATGGTTTTTTAAAGGTTCCCTACACCACACATGTTATATATACAAACTAACCTTTCCCATATTTGTTCAACACAACAACAATACTACTCATGGTTCGATGATGCATCATCACCCTCTGAACCTCCATCTCCTGCTGCCACCTGTAAGAAAATTATATTGAAAATTGAATATTGTTGCATATTTATAATTAAACATAAAACCAATAAAATTTTTCAAACTAAATGATTGTGATTTTTTGTGATTTACCTGCTCACCACCACTCAGTGAACTACCACTGGGGGCATATTTGCTCATCTGCTGATATAAATCAGTCAACGCTTTATGCATAGCGGATATCTGAGACCTTGGTCTTGAAATGTGGCTTGTAGAGAAGACATCTCCCTCTGAGCATCTTCAGGTATGGGCTGACCATAACCAGGAGTAGATGCGGATGGAATCCCTGATGGCCTGGTAAAGACCTCAGATGGTACGGGTCCCAAACCCTTCCCGCGCACTCTACCAGGATGCTCCTTCCAAAGGACTTGAACAACCGGGTCATCCTGGGAGACTAAGTAGGACTGCCCAGGTCTGGCATCCCATAGTTCTTTAATTTTTACCTATAAATCAAATATCAATACATATTAACACAGTAAAAACTGATAATATGTTATTATAATAAAAATTTGACTTCATACCTTAACTTATTTGGTAGGCTCATTAACAAAAGAGCTATCTGATTTTCTGTGAACATCCAACCACAGTTCAGTCGGGGATGCTTCGTGCCCTAAATTCTGTTACTGCATTAAGCAAAGATAAATAAAAAATTCAATATATTAAATAGATAATATTGTATTATAAATATTTAAACTATTTAAAATATTACCAATGACATTCGGCTTCTAGAAAAGCTTTTTGAGCCCTTCATGTGACGGATGACTTGCTTCGCCATGTTTGATGCATTCTGTCGTGAGGGATCCCAAAATAAATAAAATGAAATTTAACAGTAATGTATCCAATGTCATCTCCTCTTCATATACATGTATTAATGTAAAATGAGGATAATATAATAATATATATTTCAATACCATCTTCTTATCATCACGATGTTTGTCAATAAAAACTTTCCACTGCTCTTTCGGTACCCCACTGGGTAGCTTGTCATACATTTGTTCCAAGGTCAACGAAGTATCGTTGACATCACACCTCAAGCTCCATTTGAAATCTTTCCATTTTTTACCGATATTTTTCAAAGTCCACTTCCATGCTATCACATCAGCAACTGTGAAGTGGAAGAACATCTGTATATAGAAATTCATTTTGAACATATTAGTAACATGACATTCAAATAAACCACAATGTAATAAAATTACTTTTATTTGAGAATCAAAAACTTCATTTTTCCAGTTTGGAAGCATATGTCTCCAATCATCATATGAAATGGGAGGGGAAATGGGCTCCGCTGCCAACTGACCTATAATCCGGCCAAGTAACCCCACGACATCATCCGTAGGGACCCCATAAGAATCAAATGGCACGACTATCTTTTCGCCATTCTTGTTCCAAACATCTGAGATTTTTATGTTTTTATCCATGGTTTTATTTTTGTTATCTTCAATGAGAAAAGAATTAGTATAAACAAAATGCAATAAATTTATTTAATTAAAATTTATACCTATGACTGTGACCCTCCAGTGTGTCCGGGATGAACTGGAAGGGGTCTGTCGCCGCCCAACTGATGAGGCACCTGTAGGGGGAGTCGACGACTCATCCTCTAATGGGAGGCTCTTTGATGGTGTGAGAGATGGTGTAGGGGGAGATGGTGCGGAGGTGTAGGTAGCTGGTGCCTCAGATGTCGTGGGGAGTGACCCGGATAGATCAGCATCCATCACAGAACTAGAAGAAATAGTATAATGCTTCCTCCTTGGAATTCATGTCATTTAATCAAATAAAATTATGTTCAGAATATATATTTCAAAAAAATAAGCAGAAAAAAAAATTAAAAATGATAATAGATGCCCAGTTCTAACAAACAAAATATATATAACAATGATAATGAATTCCTACAGAAATGAAACGAGTGGTTACTGCATGAATGAATAATTGTACATACAATCATTTTCCCCTTCAATAATGTCGGTTTCTTGCTCCATTACTTCATCCACTTCATTCATCCTTGCAAGACTAATATTTTCAATATAATGATGGAAATATAATTCTGCTTCCTGTTGTTGATGACATTCAACTTCAGAGGTCAAATCTTCCACTTCATCACCCATATCATACAAATATCTTTGTATTACGTGAGTAACTACGCTCCACCCTTCATCCACAACATCATTAACATAATATACCATTTTTTCTTGCAATTCTAAGATATATGGATCATGCATTTCACGATCACCAACATCCATCAAGTGAGAGAAGTTCACATAAGTAAATTTCAATGAATCTCTTTTAACACCTATGATAATATCGACCCATTTGCATTTGAATAAAACAACAGAAAATTGTCCATGGTAGTTTAATTCAATAATATCATGCAGCTCTCCATAGTATCCCACTTCAGAAAATGTAAATATACCAGTATTTTGTGTTTTCAAACCCACTTCTCGATCAACTGTACGAAATCTAAAGCCATTCACATTATAAGCGTCGAACTTTCTAACTTGCTTTATAGGACCTCTAGAAAGAAACTTAAAATCTTATGACAAGTCTTCTCGAGTATCAGTATTCATGATCTGAATAAAGAAATATAATTTAATTGATTTTCAAATTGTCTGTGTCAAACTAATATTCTTATTTATTGCAATATTTATGAACTTACACGTCGTGCAAACCATTCTACAAGCTCTTTATTCACAGATTTCGTTATATATTTCTCATTTCGATTTCAGCCTCTCATTAGTATCTTTGTTTGTATCCTCAACTCTTCAATAAATGGATATGCAATTTCACTATTCATTAGCACATATCTATGTGCCTGTAATAATTCCAATTCTGTCAGTGTCACATTTGAGGTTCTCCCAACTGATCGGCCAATAGTAGGAAATATTTTTGATTTCTGATGCATTTGAGATTGAGTTGACGTGTTGTCAACACATACAACTCAATTAAATATTTTCTCAATATCATCTAAATACCTGAAACAAAAGGTAAGACATTCCTAGGCCAAATAGCCTTTAGCAATAGAGCCTTCGGTTGAGCTTTATTTCTCACGTATGATTTCAGATGCCCAAGATATCTGTGAAATAAAATAATAATATTATGCATTTATTTAAATGTCAAAAATTCTTTTCCTAACTAGAAAACATATAAATAAAATACCTCTCAATTGGATACATCCATCGATAATGAACGGGGCCTCCTAATTTAGTTTTTTCAACCAAATGCACAGTTAAATGCATCATGATAGTAAAAAACGATGGAGGAAAGATCATCTCCATTGCACAAAGAGTCAATACAAACCTCTCCTAGAGGTTGTCAAGCTGAAATGGATGTAAAACTTTCTCACATAATTGCCTGAAAAATGTGTAGAATTGGAGTACAACAGCAGTAACTTTTTCAGGTAATAATGTACGCAATTCCAATGGTAGTAACTGCTATAACAAAATATGTGAATCGTGACTTTTCAATCCATGTAACTTACAATTATTCAAGTCAACACACCTCAAGATGTTACTCTAATACCCATCAGATACCTTCACATTCTTTAAAATTCGAAGGAACGTATCTTTATCCCTATTTTTCATTGCAAAAATGGCCGAATCATACTTTTCATTCTCATCTGGCCAAAGATCGCGTTTTATGTTCATTACTTGTAAGTATTTGCGAGAATTAAGATGATCCTTCGACTTTCCATGCTCATTATGTAATGTGAAAATCAAATTATCACAGACATTCTTCTAAATATACATCACATCAAGATTTTGGCGCAACAAATTGAATTCCCAATACTAAAGTTTAAAGAATATACATTTTATCTTCCATTGTTGCGTTCTGATTTCACTTGACGATGCACTTCAGACCCGTTTTCTGCTATCATTCAAATGATGAACCTTCCCAAATTCTGTTTCAACATTTTCAAGCTGTGTCAATATTTCATAACTGGTTAACAACTTTGGAGTTGTTCTACGATCAATGAAACCATTAAATTTTGATTTGTTCAGCCGAAATATATGAGATGCATCGAGAAATCTTCGATGGCATAAGAAGCACAATTTTCTACTGTGAGGTAGCCGTTTGGGCTCAAAATCAAAGTTACAAATGGGACAAGCCAAACACATACAGGTGTTCCAACCAAATAAATTCCCAAGCCTAGGGAAGTCACTAATGGTCCACAGTAAAGCAGCATGCATTTTGAACATTGTTTTAGAAGAAACATCAAATGTCTCAACACCGTTACTCCATAACTCCTGCAATTCTTCAATCAAAGGCTGCAAGTATAAATCAATATCATTTCTAGGCATTTTTTTCCAGGAATAATCATTGATATGATAAAAGATGATTGTTGCATACACTTCCACGGAGGAAGATTATAAGGGATCAAAACAACTGGCCAAATGCTATAACTTGTACTAAAAGTCCCAAATGGGTTGAATCCATCGGCAGCCAATCCTAATCAAACATTCCTAGGATCAGCTGAGAAATCTGGATGTAATGAATCAAATGTATTCCATGGTTGGGAATCTCGTGGATGTCTCATTAACCCATCATTTTTATTATCTATAGAATGACACTTCTTGTGTTCGACAGTTTTTGATGACATGAATAATCTTTGAAATCGCGGTTTCGAAGGAAAGTAATGCAAAACCTTTACAGGTGTGTTCATCTTCTTCTTCTTCATGAAACTATTTTCAGTCAGACTTCCAAAATCATCCTTTGACTGCCATCTTGAAGAATAACATTTCTTTCAATTCTGTCTACTTGTATCCTCTCCCCAATAAAGCACACAATCATTGGGACACGCATGTATTTTTATATAATTCAGACCAAGCTTGTTAACAACTTTTTTCATATCATAAAAAGATTCTGGGATTTTTTCTTGAGGAAATGCATCATGAATCAATTCCAATATCATGTACGTTGCCTTATTTTTAATTCCACATAGACATTTGATATGGTACAACTTTAGAAGAAATGAATGCTTTGAATATTTCAAACACCCACTTTACAACTCTTGATTTCCATATTCAACTAAATCATGAAATGAATTTTTCTATGTGAAGTTTTCCGTTACATTTGGCTCTACAAAATCAAGAGGAGGATCCAATGATATGTTCCAATATTGATCTACTTGTGTTACAGTCTCAAAAACATCACTTGTCACGTTGCAATTTGTAGCACCCTCTTTTGGTTGTTCTGATATGTTTTGATGCTGATAGTGGTGTCTTTCTGTGCCGAATGCATCATTTATGAGGTTTTGCATTTCATTTTCCATTGTCGAAAAACATGGGACCTCATTCTGTGGATTAACATCAGTGATCAATCTTTCTGTATTGTTTGATTATCCATGCCAATTCCAACAGAAATATTGACCAGGGAATTGCTTCAGTATTAAATGTTCATAAAATTCATCTCTCTTCAACCATGTTCTAAATTTACATTTAGGACATGGACATCTTATTCTCCCTTCAACAGATCGATTAGAAATCTCAAAATCTAAAAACTCATTCAAACCCTTAACATACTGAGGTGTGTTCCTCAGTAATGTGATCCAGCTTTTATCCATGTATATCACAATGTGCCTACACAAAATATACGATCGTTTAAGATTGAAAAATCATAATATAATAAAGATGACCCATTGATCATAAAGTATACAGCATATAATAATGATGGTTCATTGATCATAATATAATAAAGATGACCCATTGATCATAAAATATGCATAATATAATAAAGATGACCCATTGATCATAAAGTATGAATAATATAATAAAGATGATTCATTAATCACATTTAAAATAGGCGAGTGGCTATTTTGGTTTCAGTTCTTTTCTCCAGGCCCTTGGATCCCTACCTAGAGATCTTCTCGGATTTTTTTGGGAGACTATGCTCCATCTAGATTGATCCATTCGACATTGGATATTTTATTATAGTTGTGGTGCATCTCTCTGGGTATGAAATATTTCTGATTCTTCGTTTCACTTGATAATGGTGGCACCCTAGGGTAACGTTATCAGATTTGGTGGCCAAAGTTTTTGAATCTCTGTGTATTCTTCTAGATCCTTTGGGAGATATCATTATGGAGGCCATTCCTTGGTTAGTTATGGTGCAACAGATGTCGTTTCTCGAGGTATTTGGTGTTTTCCATTTCCAAAAACCCCTTAATTTCTAATTTATATCAATATTAATGTTTTTATTATATTTTAGGGCTTTACTTATCATCATTGGGTTTTCATTTTTTGTCGATCCCATTACGAGAATGTGTGACTTGAGCTTTGAGGTAGGTGGTTCCATCTCTAGCCTATGATAATTAGCCTAATTTCTCTTAATTTATAAGTTGATATATCAAATTGGAATGACTATTTTCATTTGTTTAAGAAGGGGTTTTTGAGAGAAATGTTTTTCCATGATTTTGGATAAATGAAAATGAAATTGTTACGTTAACATAAATATGGGTTAGTGTTCAACCACTGATTGTGATCATAAATGTAAGAATAAAATTATGTATTCTTTTTTTAACCTTACCCATTTTTGGAAAATCTATTTTATTAGTTATGTAAATAGAGATAAATTTATAAAAAATCCCTATAATATCTATTGTGTTTTAATAAGATCATGATATCAAATTCATGACTCAAATATTACCAGAAATTCACTACCCTAATTTCCATTGGATCAACTGACACACAATGATTATATTCTAGATACAATATGAATTTGAATAATACTGCTAAAATGTGTAGGTCCAATTTCTCTTATATTTAAAGGGATCTATAGGAGTCTAACCCTGATGAGGGTATGGAGGCTGATATGCGGATAAAGCCTGATTAACTAGACTAGGTAGTAGTTCTTGAGGGGGTGGTGTAGACTCATTATACAATGGTTGATGTATAGCCTGAGGCTGAGTAAGTTGTTGATTCCTTAGTGAGGCTATAAAGGCTGATCTTCTGGTAAAAATTCTAGTTGACTAGGGGACTCAACCTGTAAAACAATATCCATCTAGAACATAGAGTCTCTTTTCATAGGATACCTGAGTGAAAAAGTTAACACCTTTCTCAGCATGTTGGATGGATTTCTCCTGGCAATGAGTCCTATTAGAGAATTTTTTGAATCCACCTATAATGTTTGGAGTGATGGGGGAGGGAAATAGTTTAGCCTTACCATTCACCATGAACATAATTAGTAGATATTTGTGAGTTAATGACTTGTCCAGTGAATTCATGAGGCCCTTCCACCTAGCGACAATGTCTATGACTCACACATCTGGTCGTTGTTTTCTAATAAAGTAGTCAGATGTTCTGGAATTTCCCATGGTGGTGATAAACTGAAAAATAAATTGATTATGATGGTCTTCCCAACATGCTATAGGCCCAATGGATAACTTGATGTAACAGAAAAACTCTGGCCCTTCTAATGTCAGCACAAAACATAGTGCTTTGTGTCTTCCTACTATGATAGAGTTCACAACATAGGGCCACACATTGAAATAAAATGGGCTAGGTGTTGTAGAAGATTACACATCCCATTAAAGGGGGGAATTGTTGGATTCTCAAATTCTATTGGTGCTGATATATCATAAACCGATGCATGTTATGACATTCCATTAAGTGGTATTTCCACCTATCACTTCACCATGGCCTCAAAGGATACGATGAGGTTGTCCATTTTATCCTCTAGGAAAGGATTCTATTCTGGGCCAGGATCAATGACAACTAATGAATTTCTAATATCATCAACATGGTAGGTTGGATAAACCACCCATGAAGTGATAAGTATAACAACTGGGCGAATTCCATAAGATAATACTGGGGGAATTACTAGAGCCAGGTCTCGAGGAAGATTCTCATTCAATTTTGGTGGATTAAGCAATAAATAGTGTGATCAGTTGTCATAGGCTACTAAATTTATCGAATTGAGAGGAAATTGATTTTCCAGATTAAAGGTAATTATTTTCTTAATGAATTTTGGATTCCACTAATTTTCTAGTGGATATAGGACAAGATTATATCATATATCTCCCTATTGTAGAAACTAATTATCATGGAGCTCACTAATGAGAATCTTCTATTCGGAAAGATGTTGAAACATAGAATTCATACCAGGATCAACTATATTCTACATTGAACTAGACGGGTCATAGGGATTAGCAGTCCTGGTTGGTCCTTTACCCTGGATGGGGTCTTGGTGTTAGAGTAATTACATAGAGGAATCTGAAAGGCCATGCGTCTTTCTTTGATGGTGGGTGTCAACACATGGGGTGTCCAGTAGATGTTGTGATACCACAAAGGGTGGGTCCTCTTACTCTGAATTTAATTTAGTCTATCACTCCCTAACTGTAACTATCTCATCTATATTCAAGGTGACTATGCGGAGAGGCACATTATTGACGTCATTGGGCAGATTTGGCTTTCATAGGATGTGATTTAAGTGGAGAGAAACATAATTCCCAATGATGAAAATCTGTACTCGTGGGGACACTTCCTTAATAATTATATGGATAATAAAAATTTTCTTATGATATCATTGTATATGGTACTAGTGGTATCTTGTTGATGTGGGTGGATACGACACGAGAAGCCCTGCTAAATAAACCATGTAACGTTAATGGAAAATGTCATCCCAATGCTCTTGGATATTATATAATTCAAAATAAGGTTCAAGAGGCAGAAATGTGTCTCCCAAATGGTTTGAAAAAAAACCCTATCATGATTGAGTGACCCCAGAATTATGATGTTGGAAGTAGTTGTACAAAGGATTTGGAACTGAAACAGTAGCAAGATAAGAACAAGTGTAAAAAAAAGAATTTAAATAATTTTTTTTTTAAATTCATAATTTAATTTAGAAATGAGACCACCATCCCTCGAAATATTGGAAAGAATTTCATAGCCCACAAGTAATCGTTTAATTCCTATAGGAATGCAAAAAATTCATAATTAATACAACTTAGATAACCAAACTAAAAATGTAGTAATTAATATGTTTGAGTTTCAAACACACAAGGTTTGCCTATATGATATAAATTATTTCTAAAAATTTAAAACACAATTGATTGATTATTTAAGGAAAGATAATGAAGAGAAAAATATATATTTGATTTTGAAGTCAAATTACAAATCATGCTAGGTTTAGTGATTTTAAAGTTCCTGTGATAGGGATTCTAATTTTTTCATTTTCATTGATATCTATTATGAGAATTAGGTCTTTAGGGATCCTCGGTCTCGGTATCCTACACTAGTACAATAACCAAACTATTGGAATGGTCAAATATTAGGTTTTATTATCAGATTCGGTTACCCAAAACCGTTTTTAAACTACCCGTGATAGATTATATAATATTCACATGAATCCAAAGGTGAATATTTCATTCAGAAATAAAGTAAACCTCAATTCACATCATAATTTTCATGCAATAGAAAAATAAAATAGATTGGTATTATTAAACAGAGTTACAACAACCAAAACATGGATAGAAATATAGAAACAACAAATGATAACCACATCCCCCTATAATCACCTCAGTTGAAACAATGAAACTAATCCCTCATGATAATCCTGATGAGCCATATTGAAATGGTTACCCATTAGAACATTGCAACAAAGAATGGAAGCAAACATTGTGATTTTCACTTCTATACTCATCTTTGGATGTATACTTTATTTATCTCCAAGGTATATACTTATATGTTTGTTTGGTTATAGGTCTAAATATATAGGTATCTGTAAAAAATCCCTCAACATATGCATAAAATATCATACAAGTTGAATGTTCAAATATGGTAATGAATTCAGGACATGAAAAGTTCACCTCCATCACATGAAACCTACTCCTTCTTCTTGAAATCACGTCATGAGTTAATTTTAGAGTTTGTAGTTCCTTTGATGCTACATAAATTCAGGTCATGAGTCCTTTTTATGTCTTATAAGAGTGGCGTAAAACATGGTGGTATTCTTCAATGAACAATGTTGAAATTTGGGAATCTATGGTGTTGGAAAAACACATTCATAGAATGAAGGATGACTTCATGGAATGAATGTTTTTGGGCCTTCACATTTTTTTATAATATTTATTCATGTCTTGTATTTCATAATTGTCCTGATCTAGGTTCATGATATTAATCACTAGTTTCCAGCTCCAAAACCTATATTTCAGTTTGGTTATGTAGTTTCGACAGTAGGAAGTGTTTGATTGATATCCAATGTCATGGGAATCCATATTTAAGTGGATAAATCGATCATTTTTTTCTCCTTTTACTCATTTCCATAAAATATTTGTATCATTAACAATATGAACATAACATCAAATGTACAAGAAAGAATTAAAAATTCAATTATCAAGAATCAATGTATTTTTATATCATAATTGTGTTCATGAAATTTTCTTCTCATACTACATAAAATCTAAATAAATATTCATACTTATAGGATGAATAAATAATGTATACCTAGTAATTAGGTCACCAGAGATGGAGGTCGTGGGGTCGCCGGAGACGGAGGTCGCGGGGTCGCCAGAGGTCGCGGATCACTGGAGGTCACGGGTCGCCGGAGGTCGTGGGTCGCCGGAGGTCGCGGGTCACCCGAGGTCGCGGGTCACCGAAGGTTGAGGGTCGAGGATTGCGGGTCGCCAGGGGGTTAGAGGAAGAAGGGAGGGTGCGAGGGTTTAGGGAACGAGTGGGGTGGGGGAAGAAGGGTCGGGATTGTGAAAATGAATAAAACGTTTCGTGGCGGTTTATTAAAAACTGCCGTGAAAACTTTTGGCGAAAGCGTTTTGCAGCGGTTTTGTGAACCGCCACAACAAAACTGCCGCTAAACACAGTTTTTGTTGTAGTGTGTTGTCTAAAATCTAATTCACATGGTTGTGTATTTGATACCTATATGAAAACATGTTGAATTTCTAGCTTCCATTAGAAATTTTTCTTCTTAAACTCTGTAAATTAGGTTGAATGATTGATTTATCAAAACATTATTTAATTGAATTATTAGTTGATGAATTAATAATGAGACTAAGGGGACACCCGATTAAATGATTAAATTTCGAAATTGATTATGAGATTTGAGTATTGTAATCTATATAATTAATCAAGGGATTAATTATGAGATAAAAAATTGTTTATGTTGAGATAATTAATTTTCAATTAATCTTGTTCATTGAGAATATGATCTAGAAAATTAACTATGGGATAAATTATGAAGATTTGGGATTTAGAATGATATAATTAACTATAGAAAATTAATTATGGGATATGAATTGTGATATTGGTTAATTAATTATTGAATTAATTAATGGGATTGTGGGATTTAGTTAATTTTTATGTTAACTAATGGATTTCATGTTTTTAAATAATAGTTAGATTAGTAATGTAATTTATATGGATAATTAATTATTAATTAATTATGTGTGAATAAATGGGGACATGTTTATTCTAAATTAAGAGGTATACACTCTAACATTGTCGTTGAAATTATGAGTAAATAAAATGGGATCACAGTCAGTCTATGTCGAGGAGTAAGCATGATAACCTGGTCATCTTACTTATGATTGAAGAGAATTGAACTTTTTCATTCTATTGAGGAGTAAACCTGGTAACATGGTCAGCATACTTACATTTTTTATAATGGTGTATTTGAAATCTGTCTTATAAATGTGAAATTAAATAATGGAAAAAATGGAACTTTGATATGTGGCCTCACATGAAAATATTTCACACTCCCACATGAGTCAAATTAGGTAATGAGATATCGTATAAGCTTTGAATACATCGTGATTCGGAATGAAGAAGGTATTATGATATGATATTACTTAAGGAATGATTCAGAGTCTCATATGAGACATAGATAACATTGGGGTACATGTATCCCTAGGAACCATAGAGTTAATATGACTAAATATAGAATAAATGATAATGTGATAACTATTTATTTATGCATTTTATTCTTTTTATTACAGAACCACATACATCATATTTAGACTAGACTAGTTATAGACACTATTTGTGGGGTTCTATTCAGTTGTACTCACACCATAATTGGGATTTCTAATCAATACCCAAGTTGATTTTTTTGCTGCCGTATAGGATTTGTGGAAATGCCCTTTGAATGGATTTATTATTTGTGATGGAAAATGTAGCAGGGGACAAGACATGGTTTAGAACCTACTTGGAAAGTTGTAGTGTCTCTATTCAAGGTTTAATTATAGACCCTTGAGACTTATATTAGAATATCATGGTTTCCCATTCAATTGAATAATTAATTTCTTTTTTGTTTAAATTTTGACATGAGTATTTTTCTAGTTATATTTTCTTTTTTGATTGTTATCAATTTTCAAGGGCGTTTAACTCTGATAAAATATAGTATAGTTTTCCCATGACTATCCTATTAGACCCTCACTACTTGTCGAAAACCTTTATCATATGGGGATTCATGGTTGATGTCACTTATTGATTGGAACAAAGCCTTGTAGAATGGCCCCTAGTTCAGAAAATTATAAGAACATTTACCCATTCACATAATCTCACAACAAAACAAAAAGTGTTCTAGAAATGCAATACAATACAAGATGTGGTTACTTGTCTCTGAATTTAGAAACACACGCCATATAGGCCATAAACATGGGAATTTAGGGATATTGTTCCACCATCCCCATGAGCTTCATGATCCCTATACACAGCTCCATCTAGCTCCATAAAAGATCTATGCTCTACTGCTATCCAATACATGGTCTATTTGCTCCCAAGACAATCTTCTTGCTTGGGTTGTGTAGGGATGGAAAACTATCTTAAAATAAAAGTAACTTTTAAAATATAAAATATATAAAATTTTAACATTTATTATTATTAAATTCTTAGTAATATATTTACTATTTATCAAAAAAATTAATTAATGTGATGTTTTAAAAAGACATAAAATATAACTATTCCAAAAAATAAATTTCTATAAGTTAGAGTAATTCTCATTTCCGTAAAAATAATATATTTTCATGTATACTAAAATGTATAAATTATGCTATTTATCTCCAAATAATATTAATTAGTTAATATATTAAAATTTTTAAAAAAATGAAAAAGTTGTATTTACTTAATATTTATCCAAATATAACGATAAATTCAAAAAGATCCTTTATAAAAATTTTAAAATATATTTTTATAGAATTTATATAGAAATAATAGTTTTATTATGAATAATAATATATTCAAAACATTCAATTATGAAAATATATTTAGATTATCTTTATAAAAATACATTTATTTATGGAATATATTAATTTATCATCATTGAGATATAAAAATACTACTTCCTGAAATATAAAGTCATATTTTTGAAATTTAAATCAAAACATATTTTGAGTATAAAAAATATCTCACATTCATAAATTTTCTTATTTAAATCATTTCATAGTTAGTTTTAAATTATTATGAAACTACTAAATAAACAATTAATTTAAATAAAATTAAAATTTCTATTTCTTTTTATGTTAAGGGTTATATCATAAAAAAACAGTGCGTATTTTTATTTACCATGATCAAATGTTGAAAGGTTATCATTTAAATTGAAATGTTCTACATTAATTTTATCATTTTTCAATTGAATAATTTTTAAATCATCTCAAATTATCACATATTATCAAGAATCTTTATTTATTTGTCTTTTATTTTCTATCTTGATATTCTTAAATTAATTATAACCTTTAGTCATGTCATCCAAAACTATGTTACATAATATTTTTTTTATCTTTGTTATTTTGAGAAATAAAATCCTAAATTATCTCATTTTCTACAATATGTTTCAATTATTTAGAATCAATATGATATTTTTATTCATTATTATAAATTGAAAACTTAATATTTTGACTTTATTATTTATATTTATTATTAATGTGATCTAGTTTCTTATTTTAAAAATTTAATTATGTTGATAAAAGAGAAATACTCAACCAAATTTTCTATAGTTTATTATTTTAATTATAGATTGTTTTTATTATATTTTTTAGAACCTAAATTATAATCATAGATAAAATAAATAATACTTTCATATCTAGTAATAGAGTTACATAAATCATTATCTTGTTTTAAAATTTATAAAAACATTGAATCCAAAACCATAGAATATTTTTCCATCAATATAATATTTGTAGACAACATTTCACTTCTTAACACACATCCTGATTTTTGATCATAACTGTATTTTAAAAAACCAAAAAAAATCCATAATAATGTTTTTATTCATTATAATATTTTTAATACATTCTTTGATGCTCCACTACCCTAGACCATTCGATTGATTCGAAGATAATCCCTTTCAACATAACCACTTACACACATCACCATACCTCAAATGATGTAATAACGATTTTTTGTTATAGGGTTATATCATAGGAATAATCTGCCTCAATATTAGAGTATGAAATAATATAATCATTAGTAGAAAACATGCAACAATAATAATTAGTGTACATAGTATTATAAAATATATAAATTATAATATATATATAAGTGTATTTTTATTCATGAATAACTTTTTACCATTATATGACACTAATTTACAACATGGTGAATCACATATAGATAATAAATAAAATAATAAAATTAAATTGAGGCTCTACAACAATCCCTAATCCTCACCTTATACAGGTCAACAAACTCTATCTGATCTGTCTTACACGTTTCTGAAACACCAAGCCTATAACCAATAGGAAATTATGATCAGTGATAACTGCATGGGTACTAATGTTTGAATTCCTCCCAAGAAGGTTGTGAGTATCTCTTAGTTAATAACCATCAATATGGTCCTAAATGTACCACTAATTCATTTTATGATCCTGTGGTTTGTTCAATTGAAAATATAAATATCACATGGAATTGTAATAAATAACTATTATCAATATTTGTGTATAACATGAAAATATAGATCAATTATAACTTATTTTTTGAATTACAATGTTTATATTAGAATATGAATAACATTGGGGTGTCTATTTCAGTCCATAGAACCATGAAAATAACTGCCACAGGAAGACCATGATCCACCTTTAAATGATATATAATGTACAACAATTGGTAAAATATCATCTGAACCATATATAATATCCAACCAATGAATAATATCTACCTTGGGATGAAAAACAATAAGAACTATCATATCATTAAAAGGAGGTTAACCGCCACATATTCATATTTATAATAAAATATTAGGTGAATACACTCACACCACAACCATTATAGTATCTGAAAATGAGGGTTCCTATCCCCAAACTAGAATAGGTAACATAAACCAATTACATTAGGGTTTTATCCTTTTCTAAGAATATAAACACTTGTGTTCATTTCACAAGTGTGTGTGTGTGTGTTTATGTTTGTAAAAATTAATAATACCAAATGGACCATTGTTCCTCAAGCCTTATATCTCACCACATGGGTTTTCTACATTACTGAACCTGGAAAATGTTTCCTAAGATGTATAATGATCACAGAACATGGAATGAAACTTCCTATTTCATAGTTCTATAATTCCACCTTAGAGTGAGGAATAATCCGACTTGAATAACCTCCCAATACTAAATAGGGACATAAATCCCCCATAATGTTCCCCTAAGTTACACAAATTCTGGGACACCCTATACAAGTTCCCCTATGTCATTCAAAATTCAATATTGTTGGACCATATCACAGAGGAAATCACACACCATTTCAATTTAATATAGTCATCCTATCCTTATTATACTTTTATTTCATTATAAATTAGCATTACTCTGTGGATATAGAATATAAACCATCTCCCAATCCATATTATACAATGGTTATTTGTATAAACCTGAAAAACCCACAAGTCCAACAAATAAAATAGGCACCTTAGTACACATATAAAAATGGAATTGGAACACTTGACCAGTTATAATTTAAATGATTCTAAAGAAATTAATTTATTCTATGCTTCATAAGAGGCTAACACAGGGAAACATTTTTAAAGATTATTATCTTTGTAATATGGATTCATGAGAACCTATATTACAGGATACTACATTAGAACATTGTCATTTAATTTAATTTAAATGCCTCAATTTTCATAATTCTCATGATTTATATTTTTAATCATGGATTAATCCATATATTAAAAATATATAAATGAGTATCCAATGATCCATCATGGACCTTTCCACCTCTATTCATCAACATGCATTTAATTCATTTATAAACCATTCATTTATTTTAAAAATGTTAATCATCCACATTAGTGAGGACACATACACCATTATGGATAAATTACAATTGATACAACATAGTTTGAAACCAAGGAACTCCCTACTTCATACTTTGTCAACTACATTTGATTATTTCCAAATATCTCTCAGCCTGGATCATCTAAGATGAATGGGCATAACCCTTTCAATGGGAGGCCCTATCTCTGTCTACTATAACAAATAGTTAATTATTTCAATTTTTAATTAGAATTTTATACTCCTTATACAAATTTGTAATTTATTTACATTTTAATCTAATTAAGCATAATACATAATAATAGACTAGGTCTTCTCATGACACCGAAACTATGACAACCCTCACAAGGAAGGCCCATGCAGTACCCCCAAAACTTTCATAGGAAAAATCCCAAACACAAAACACCCAAAAAATATTCATTTAACTAAATTAATGAAAAACACATCAATTATCAAAATGAATATTTAGTTCCCAAAAAATGGTGTGAAATTACATGTGTTCGGCCTCTCATGATGTCCACTAGAAATGCTGAGTAAACAAACATCTTATCAAGAAGATTTGACCATGATATAATATAATTGTCTCTAAAATACCTTTTCAGGAAAATAAAAATTAACGTACAAAAAATCGTACAACATAATTGATTTGGTCGGTGGAAAACTCTCTTGAATAATAATATAAAACCATAATGAAACACCCATAATCTAAGGTAAATTGTAGAAAAAATTGGGATGTGGGCCTATCTTTTTTCACATGTTAGGGATATGAAAATTGGTGTAGGTATTAAAATAACACAGAAAAAAATGGAAATTTTTCATTACAAAAAATTTTGGATAGAGAAATAGCTTCCACACATTTTTTCATACTATGTGCAATCCATTTGGATGGGAAAATATCTATCGATTTCCCAATTTATTTTGGATTCATATTTGAGGAAACCACGTCACAACCAAGTTTCATTAATTGAATAATGAAATATATACCCACACTTTTTGGCCACAACGATATTTGATCTATGTAATGACCTTGCAATTTCATTCATGAATTAAATTACTTCTTATGAATTGTTTATTTGTAACTGTTCTAAAATTGTGAACCAAAACCGAATACAAAAACCACACACACATTTCCTATACTTTTTCTCTTAACCATGTAGTATCCAAGCAAGGGGAAAATAAATTTAAAAATTACCAACACATGATCAATGCAGCCAATAAACTTCTAAGTACTTGATACATCTCTCATTCCTTAACCCATATAAAAAAATAACTCCTTTAAACACTCAATATCGTTGAATACTAATCAGAACCTAAATCGGTAGAAACACAAAAACTACTTAAATAAAAAACTCAAATTCTTTGTGAAATTAAAAACCAAAAAATGTGTAATATTTTACAATCACATCACCATAACACTTCTCATACCAAATAAAAAATAATAGCTTTCATAGATAAATATAAACCTATACCAACCACCAAATCATAACCAACACACCATATTGTATGTAGGAAGAGCTAAAAATCATCCACTACACAACATCATATATAAGGTGAAGTATTCATCATAAACCAATCAACCAATCATCACCATAACAAATATAAAAAATGTTCTAAATGAAAACTATTTTTTGTAAGATAGATTATTTTTTCGACAAATTCACCCTAATGGTCATCGTGATCCCCAATATATGTCATTAAACATAAGGTAAAATTTAAAACCATGGTTCTTCCCATCATTCAAATCATATTATAAAAACAGATAATCAGTGGTCTAATGACACCCTCGGTGTGGTTTCTATGTTACCACTCACAATCAAACATAATCTTTTTCCAGAACTGTAAAAAGTGTAAATTATAATAAATTCATAGTTTCAAAAACTAATATGCGATGTCATTACCCAACCCTGATCGCTCAACTAAATCAGGATCATGCATTTTTCAAAGTACCTATAACAATTTTTATACCAAACTCATGGTGTAACATAAAAATTGGATCACCACATCGACAAAACCATCCACAATTCTCTCACCATGATTATTGACAAACACCCAATTTAACAAAAAATTTTATCACATTAAAAACCAATTTCATTCCTGATTTACCACCTAAAATCCATACAACATAATGATAGAATCTAATTCTATCAATCACCAAGAAAAATTATAAATTTGATGTACTATCAGACTGGAATACAATGTCCCCCACAATCATTTGACAACCATTTTAATCACACACACTAACCTATAAAAAAGGATTATACATCCAAAACACATAATATGATATAAAAAATATGATTTTCCTTATCATCACTCTATTAAACAAACCAATGAACAATATAGACCACTGATTCCCTCATTATAACATGAAAATATTTAAAATTTTATATTACATTAATATTTAATAGGATTGATAGGGTATACAAAATCATGAACTAAATTAAACTATGAAATAGTATATTACTGTTAAAATGTTCTAATATAATTTTGGATAAAAATATATAAATTAGAATTATGAATTTTTCCTAAAAATGATATTGTTGGTTAATACTACCATGGTATTGATATAATTTAATTAGTGTACCTATGTAAACAATATGAATGACTTATGATTCAAAATATTACCATTAAAAATTGGATTTTATATGATTTATTTTATGATTTGATATATGATTTTGATAATATATATTAATTATACGAATAATTTTTAACACAAAATATTACCAGTAATTGATTGGATAAAATAATAAAAATATATACAGCAATTTGAAAAATTCATTTTCCAAAGAAATTTTTTTGTTCATATATTTATCTAAAAGTAGAGTTTTGATATTTGAAAATTTTAATTTGACCAAATTGAATTAATTTTTGGATTTAAAATAAAAATGTTATTTTAATTTGTTTTGTTGATATTTTTATTGAATAAATGATTTTTATTCTATTCGGGAAAATGTATGTCTTTTACTTATACAATAATATTTATAACATTACCATGAATTAAATATTATATATATTAGGCGTATGGTCCATGTAATGGGCTAAATGCCCACTAGGCCTTCGGTCTATGTAATGGGTCTCCCTCTACCCAGATAAAGTGGTATTTTCTTTTCTTAATAATAAATAAGGCTTTGACCCCAACCTTTAAAAAGAATAATATATATATATATATTTTAAAAACAAAAAAATATAATTTATTCATTTATTTATTTAAAATACAATTTTGAAACCCATGTTCAATGTTTTGGAATCTTATGTAATGTTTAACACATAAATTATTTTTAATTATCTTATATTAAGAATTATTACTCATTAATTATTGAAAATAAATCAAGAAAATGGATTTAATATTTATTATAATCATGATAGTATTATATAATAATATAAATTTGACTTTTTGGAATAAAATTGTGATTACATGGATTAATTTTAATAAGAATGAAAATTGCTAACAATTTTCATTGAATTATTTTATTATCATTCTTCAATTTATAATATAATAAAATAATATTATCCACTTCCAAAAATACTATAATATAATTTTTATCAAATATAAAATTATTAATGCTCATTAAATTTTATTTTCAATAAAAATTAATGTTTGGGACATTTATTGAAAACAAATTATTCTTGTAAAAAACTATTTATCTATACATTATCTATATTAATTTCAATGCTTTTTTGTTATATTTTTAAATTGAATAATATTATATGTGGATTAGATTTGTTGTTATATCACCCAAATTATGTAATAACACATATCTTATATCTTTAATGAATATTATAATTACATAGTTAATTACTAGTTACTCTAGTGAAAATTTAGAATGGTAAAATGTATAAATCATTTGGAGAAAGACTTAAAAATAATTTAATTTTTTTATAAAACTAGTGTGAGGGAATTTATCAGACCTAAATCACCATAAAATCCATTATTAATCACATTACGAAATATTTATTCTTGAATATTTTAAATTCATTATTGAAAAATAAGTTGTTTTCATAGAAGTTTTCTATTCATCACTCATTAATGGGGATCACCTACAGCATATAAAATTTACACAACCAAATATAAATTTACATAAAGAAAATAATAATTTTTCACTCTTATAAGCCCCTTTCATATTCTAAAACCCATGGTAATTATTTTTTATCCCCTTCTATTCGTTTCTAAAGAGAATCTAAAGAGAAAGGCCGTGGCACCAAAGTGAGTATTACTTAATAATAAAACATTTCTTCTTATTATTTCATTTCTAATAATATCTTATCAATATAATATAATAAACTCACTATCATTAGTATAATTATTTTTTATTATATTAATGTAATAATAATTATTTATTCCTTTACATACTTATTTAAAAACAAATCAATGACTATTGAACACATTTATGGACTATTACCTATACGAAGTGACATATTATGTTTTTCAAAACTGCATATATTCAATTTTTATATGGATTTAATATAATAATATATGAGAAATATAAAATAAAATTATTTTTTTGAGCGAAATGTTATAACAACATTTATTATCTCTCAGTCATTATGAAATGAAAATATTTACCATACATCATGCATTCTACCTCCTCCAGGATTAAATGTACCTAATTTTTCATATAGTATCATTTTAATTCAATAAAAAATGTTTAAATATGATTCAACACCTTAATATAATCTATATAATATAATTGTTCATCTATAACAATGTTATTGTTCCAAATGAATACAATTTAATAATTATTATCATCAATTAATTATGGTATGTTCATTTTTGGGTTAGTCTAACCACCTACACGAAAAATTATTTAAAACAATATTATGGGTGAATATTGGAAATTAAATTCTATTTTAATTATATGTCAATCATTATTGGTGTCTTTTTCTATAATTTTCATATATCTTATTATCCAATTATAACTACAATTTCCTTTGTTAATTATTAATTACCCAAAAAAGATTTTCATAAATTTCATTTTTACAGAACATAAATAAGAAAATTATGGAATGAGATATGAAATTTATTAATAAACATAATATTTCATATGAAAACCCATAAATTATCATGTAATTTTAAAATAATGTCAATTAATGGGTGGTGATTGTTTTTCAAAATTATAAATTAGTGTTGAAGCCTTCACTTTAATTCAAATATATGACCTCTTTTGTTTCGTAGAGGAGACCCATTTTATGGACTATCAGACCATTGGGAATTAAATCCCATTACATGTCCATAAAGACCCATATTTTTTTTAATGTTCCCTATACTAAATATTAATTACTCAGAACTCAGGATGTTATAGTAATGTCACCACTATAGTTCCCGCTATAGTTCCCACCACCACTACAATATCGATGGTGCTATAATCCCACTATTGCTACAATTATAATATAGTTCCACTATGGTGATACTACAATTCTTGTACAAAATGGGTTTTATCCCCCATCTTAGAAGTATTATTATGGGGGGTTTACCACAATGAAAATACCTAACAACATTAATTGTTAAAATATCAACATTTTAAAACATGAGAAAAATATTTAAAGTTACTAAACTAAAATGTTGAAAATTAAGCTATAACTAAATAATATATCAATAATAAATTCTCTATAATTATATTAATAAATTACAATAAAATAAAATTAGGAAATAAAATATTATGAAATTTATGATTGATAAATATGTGGCTATAGAACATTTTCCTATATTGAATAAAAAGTTAAGTATTTCTTCTCTCAATTGTCACCCCTTGAGATATATTTCTTTCTATAAAAAATAGTTTCAATAAAATGTTTTATATACTACACATTTATTGAATTGAATATTTATCCTCTCATTATTAGTGGTATTTACGTTTTCATTTAAAATAACATCCTTCTTGGATCATAGATTTGAAATTTTTAATCTTTGTAAGTGATTATTAGACTCCATTTTTATTTCAAGATATTTAATTCTTAAAATGAACCCTGATATCTATAATATATAAATATTACTATTTAATGAATTAATTTTTTTCTATTTTTTATTTCAAGTTGTTTTATAATAAATATGTAGTTATTTCAAATTTTTTGACTCATCTAATACCATTTTTTTATGGAATTTTGTTGACTAAACTCCCTTTATCGAGTTAAAATTATTCTTCTTGAATTTATTTCACTCATTGATTGTTTCATCCAACCTATGATACTATTACTTGGGATATAATATTCTATTATTGGGGATAATTGTTACCATCTAAGATCATTTGACTAAATAATATTTCATTCATAAAAACACAATATCACAATTGAGAATAATTCTCATCCTTATCAACGATAGTTTCAACTCATTGTTAATATAATCCTTTCGAAAAATAATTCCCATTACATTTTATAACTCAATTCTATATTATCTCACGTGATATTAATATTTACCTTTTATACTGAAATTTATTTTTAGTTGTCACCTTTTACGATGTGTGTTTTTTGTAAAATTATTTCATAATGGTACAATGGTTTTACATCCACTCAAAATCAAATGTTTAATCTTCCACCACATATTTATTTTTAATAAAATTTATATATTATCAAGGATAAAATATTTCTATTTATTTTTTCATGTAATGTTCTTAATTTTTTCCATTTACATTTTGAAAATGAATTTATAATGTGTTTTTTAAAATCATAATTGAATTATAATGATAAATTATTTTTCAAAAAACTCTGATGATTTCTCTTATATTTTTAAATTTTTATAAAAAATATTAAATTACATGAAATTTTCATTGATTAATTACATGAAAAACTATTTTATATTATATTTGGGGATTATACACATCTAAATCCATTAATTACATTGTATTTCAAACTAATTTTTCTTTTCTTTTCACGCCATACTCATTACTATATAAACACTATATATTTCATTCATTTATTTAAGGGATCTTAAAAAATATTCCATAAATATGTTGATTGGGGAAATTATTGATTTGTCTACATACACTATATCTATATTATGTAAATTATATATTTCTTATAATAATAATAAATTTTTTCTATATATAATGTTATTTAGTATCTTTGGATACATATTTATATTACACGATTACATAATTTTATTATTATTGATGGAATTATAATTTTTTTCATATGTGATTCAATTTTAAATGTTTATGAAACCCATTGTTTCAGTTGGTTCATTGTGATATAATGATTGGTGGATTTTAAATTTCATGCATATGTAAAAATGATGATAGTTGAGGTCTTATATGACCCTATAGTGCATTGGAATACATTGATATCTAATGAGATAGTTATATAATTAAATAATAAGTTTTTTCATATATTCAAGTACAGAATGAGTTTATTCACATTTTCATGTGTGTGTGTAATGTGTTTATTGATATTGGCATTGTATAATGAGTTTACTCCCATGATTTTATTAGTCTTATGATTGTGAAATCTATTTTTATTTCTAAAAATTTAATGCCATGTTACATTCCATTTTATGAATGTTGTATATGAAAATACATTCTATATTGTAATTCAATTCCTTATTCCATGATTTATAATATATTCCTTATGATTTTAAACTTTTTAATATATTCTGATTGTACCAATATGTATATATTATTCAAACTTACAATCATTGATGGTAATCACTTATATTTAACCATACCTAGAATCTAATACCACCCTTTCTTATAATTCCATTTACCAAGGTTTTGAAGAAATGATATATGTATGATGTGTCTATAAGTGTAACTTTTATACTTAATATTTGAGGAAATATTTAAGACTACTTATGGACCATGATGTTTTTTTATATATTTGAGAAAATATATGATAATCTATAAAGGAATGGGTTTTAATATTTATTGTTTTATCCATATTAAATTAAACTCTAAACCTATAAGATAATGGGAATTTATTAGGATGAATTTTTTAAACGAATTTAAACTGAGAAGGTCACATCCATTTGGGGTTAGAGTTGGTATCACATTATGGATTAGATATATTAAATGATTAGAATGTTATCAATTTTGGATTCAAATTTAATCATGGGGTTATAAGTTATAGTTGACCATAATTTCAACAATATATATAATCCTTTTAGTTAGTTCATAATATTTTGAAATTTTTTTGGGTTTGGATAAGATAAATATACATAAAAAATAGAGATGTCTCTGTGATATATATAAATATAGTATATTATCTTGCTATTTTGAAATATAATAGATTCTATGTTTTTCATATAAATTAAATCATTTTTATCATACTTGAATGTGGATGTAGTTGTATTATAAATTTCCCAAGGGGTAATAACCCTAAAAAATGAATGTTGATTATCAACCCAATCATCACACTGGTGCCTGATGAGTGGCCCTATGAGAAATCATCTTGACAGAAACTCCTAATTGATTTTTTTGGGTAATAAAATTATATATTCATGAAATTATAAAAGATTTATTATATTTATGAATAATGATATGGAAAATAAGAGATCCCAACCTAAATAAAAATATAATGAAATTATATTTATTTTAGTTGTACTAAAATATAATTTAATAATTATTATGAGTATAAAATTTTTATTTCATATTGTATTTTAATTATCAAAAAATAATTGTCTTTTAGTTCTATTCCATAAAATAAATTATTTTTAGTTTTAGTAGTGGATAAATCCTAATGTAATCAAGTTAACAATTGATTAGTTTGACAATGTATAAATTTTCCTATCCTGAAACCATATAATATATAAACTAACATAATAAAACCTTATAATTACGATGAAAAAGTTATAAATATTTATTATATAATGTGTGAACAATAAAAATTTCCAAAACAAACAAACCAATGGAAGGATGAAGAATCATGGAATTTTGGGTGTAAAGGATGATGATTCAATGATTTTTCAAATTTCTACATTCCAAAAAATATAGGAATATCATCCATAGATATTGTACTAAAAGGAACTGGGATATGTATTTAGGGTGAAATAGGTTGAAATAAAGCATCCACTTTCCAAAGAAAATATATGAGATCATAAGACATAGTGAAATTAAAAAATATTCATAAATAACTAACAACAACAGTTAAATGAGTTAATTATGGGAAATTGGTTGTTACCTAAATAAAATCCATAATCGAATGGAAGGAATGGATTATAATAAATATAAACATACAATAAATATTATATTACTGAAACCCAATGAAATAATAACAACAAAATAAAGTCATGAGAATGATGCAAAGTGAAGAACATCTATCATCTACACATGAATTGTGACATTTTCCTTTGTTCCATATTAAATAAAATTATTTTTAAATAATATTTTTGATAATAAAATTAAATTAACTACATAATGAATAGATTTGGAATTATTAATAATAAATCTAGTGGTATGATTATTCTATCAAATTTAAATAAGTCTTTTAATAGATGTTTTTAGGAATTTTACTTCTCATAAATATTATCATTTTTTCTAAAGTCTTATATGATTTGATATAATTACTACATTTGATATCTCTGAATAGATACTACGTTAATTTCCATTATAGGAGAATCACATAAAAAATCAGCACTTGGCCACCTATTAATACATTTCCTACAACAAAATCCCTATAAAATATTACTCTAGTTACATTTTAGTCTTTATATAAAGTGGTTTATGGTAATTAATAATGTAGGTTATATTACTATTAAGATACAAAGGATGAGTTCACCAGTGATACCAAACATATTGAGAAAAAACATCATTATAAATTGAATCTGGAGTGATTTCATTACAAACATATATTTTTTGAAATATTATATTTTCAAATATGTTTACCTATTTAGTATTTTTCATTATATTCCACCCTGAATTTAGCTATCATTTCACGCATCATCAAATATATATTTCATTATATTCAACATTGTGTTTAAAAGAAACATGATATACTGTGAAAATTTTATTACTTAATAAGATAGTTATAACCTAGAAATTGGAATAGAATGTATAAATAAAATGACATAAATTATGAAAATATTTTCACTAAACATGTATTTAAATGGTTCCCTTGGAGACCAATTGATTAAAAATGATGATTAAAACTATTTTAAAATAAATGAAATCATCTTCCCAAAAAACCATTTATTTTATCAAAAAGCATTTTACCATAATAATTAATATAAATCATTTTGGTGAATTATTTTAATGAAATTTACATATTATATATTCCAAGAAAGGTTTAACATTTACCTTATGTGTCTTCTAGAAAAAAGATATGAATTAATACAATTTTTACATTAAAACTAAATTTGTATAAAAATTTGTTTGGTCAAATTTTTTCACACGAAACTAAAAAATATTTTTTACCACATTAGGAAATTTTATTTTAATAAATAAAATTAATTTCTTAAATCATAATTTCATAATTATTGTACGAATAAATTTTGAGTGGTTTTTGACAATAAAATGTTTTTGATCAATAGTGAGAAAATGGGTTTTTAAAAAAATATCATATATTATTACGAATTTTAAAACATAAAAAATAAATTTAGATGGTTTTAAAGGTAAAATATGTTATATTGTATATCTATTAATCAAATTTCTGTTATTAGAATGAATTTTAAAATACATTTTTATATAAATAATTTTTAATATTTTGGACATTTTTTTTGGAAAACAACATTCTTGTCATGTATGTGGGATTAATATTAAATTAAAATTTTCCACATATGTGAATGAAATTTAGAAAAATATATTTTTTATTTTGAATAAAAATAATTTATTTTATCTAATAATTATTTCTTAATTTTTTTTATGATAATGAATATTAAAACCCCTAAAAATTATTTACGTAATTAAGGTAAAAATGTGTTTTCCCAGGGATTAAAATAAAAAGATAATGGTTTCAAATAATGAAAATCATTTACAATAGTCATTTTCTAGAATTACTATGATTTTATCCCTTTTAAAATTCATATTTAACCATTTTTGATCTTTTTTCATTAAAAAATGTGTTCATGCCATTTTCTTTTTAAAAATTTCTAGTTTTCCACTCACCCCATTTATAAAAGTCCATCCCCTATCCTTTTCTATTTTCACATTGAAAATTTATATGGCCAATAACTACCCAAATTATATCTTTAATTACATCCTATGATCCTATAAGAATTATTGTTGTTATTATTTTAAATAAATAATGATTTTGGGGAAAACCAAAAGATGTTGTCCGAAGAAGAGGTAACATCCCTAATCAAGTGTTTTATTTAAATTATTACTCCGCCTCCTAAAATTGTTATTAAACTATTATGATATGATAACCATAATATATTAAATATAATGAGATGTTACTATGTTAATTTAATATCCAAAATCCTTCCCCTCTTTTATCAAATGCCTCAAAAATCAACATTTCATAGTACAACAGACTACAACATCGTGGACCAATGTCATTCATTTTCCATCACCTGTCTTTAAAACAATATATAATATTGGATTGAATTTTAATATATGATATTTATTATATTATTATTCTTATTAAACCATCCTATCACATATTCCTTCTAAATTTTCATTCGATGGGATTATGATAATATCATTCCTGGGTATAACATATTACATCGTCATGAAGGGATGTAATTTCATCAGGCTTTACATGGAAGGTAATGACTATACGTTTAGTGAAAATAAGTGACATATATTACATAATAATTATTTTTAATTGTAATATATTATTTATATTTCTTTATTAATACCCTTTGAGAAAATGGAAACAATTTTCACGTGTACATAAAACCTACCATATCCCTGAAATGATTATTTCATTATCTGTATATTACTTTTTCAGATTTCTAAAAATAAATATATACTAAATTTATATGATATATATATCAGTTTTATAATTTCATATCTTATTTATAAATGATCAAATTAATATGATTAAAAAACAAAAATAAAATCATATATGATAAAAAATATGTTATAACCAGAAATGTTATTTTCTTAAGGAATTGTTGATAAACTGACTATAAATGTTCATAATTAAACGAAATAAGGTATGATAAATATGAGTAAATATATTTAATATATATATATAATAATTATATATTTATTTTATTGTAGGGTCTAATTTGTAAGGAGGATGTTGAAACTTAAGGTAAGCTATTTCTATGTCACTTGTATTCTCTGGGAGACAAATCCCATATTCACCAAGTGTTTATTTTACTTGATTTATATGACTCCAATTAATTTATGTTTTGATTATTATCCTGAAAATTATTGGGATTTACATATTTATTTGATTATCTATCATTAATGGGATTTATGGTACATAAATTTTCCATGTGGTAAGGGATTTATGAAACAATGTCATAATTTATCAAGATTGTTCGTGTATATGATTCCCATTATGAAATATTATGATCCATAACATATAAATGTAATAAAATATATTATCCAACTGTTTTTTCAAAGTAATTCATGTTATCCCTTCATTTGAGAAGCAATATGTACTCAACAATTCGAAATAATTTCATTTAATGAAAACATAATTCATTTATCTCTTTGACTGAAAATCGTTTTTATTCCAAATTGATGTTTTTCTAAAAATATAAAAATTGATTTTAAATAATAAAAATTATTTGTTAAATAAATTCCTACCCATGAATAAACCATTAATAAAAATTTGTTTTTATGTATTTTCCAAATAATTATCTTTTGTATATTACTAAAAATGTGGATGGGATCATTATTTTATCATGTATTACATGGGTGGTATTTTCCACCATCATGACCAAATAATTATTATAAATATTTATTTATAATTTTTCAAGAAAATTTTAAATTAAATTTATTTACAAAATTAATTATTAATTTTTAGTTTTAAAATTTTCTTTTCAAGATGGAATGCATATTTTGTACATGAAATATTTTAGATGATTTTAAATCATCCATTATAAGATTCCAATGTTATTTGTAAAGAAAATTATTTTAATTTTATTATGTTTTTAAATGTTTTATTTAACATGTAATGCATGTATTCCTCATGAAATATTATAATTCATGTTTAAAAATATATTTCTATCTAAGATAAATCCATTGATGTTACATAATATTTACCTGGGAAAAGATTGAATGATATCATCCATATTCTTTTTATTTATAGTTAATCATTATATTGATGAAATTTATACTAAACCCATTAATTATCAATATTTTATGCTATGTTTATTTAATGAAACTATTGTGAAACTTATTTTAATTACATAGGTTATTATGTGATGATATGTCGAATAATTTATGATATTATGGAGAAAATTATTATTGGTTTCATTATCATATGGGTAGGAACTACATATTCCTATAAGTAATTGGGTAATTATTCAAATCTCATGAGATAAAAATGGGAACAAAATTCGATGGGAATGATCTACAATAGAAAATAAGTGAGTCTTGATTTTCTATCGAAAAATGGTGCATCTATATCCACTATGGGAAATAGGTGTCCCTAATCCAAATTAGTAAATAAGTGATGAGTTATGATCCACTATGTTGATGGTCTAGTATTTAGCCTATAAATATGAAATATTTTTCGATATTTGTGATTTTTATACATTAATATGAGATGATATTTTGGTTTATGATTGATTTATGATGATTTATCACTCTTATGGAACATGTTTTTTGAAATTATAATGTTTTATTATATGACCCATGTTATGATCTAGGACAGGTTTAGTATGAACTCTGTAAGTTATTATCATGATCCCATACCAATATTATTTTATTATATTTTTAAATGATCATAGAATAATATCTTATGTTTTTACCCTTATTGAGTATATGATCTGATCCATTCTTTGATTTCCTTCCCGATGTTCTGAATAATCGTTTAGGAATGTTATTCCTTAGATGAGTAATGTGTGATAAAATATTTGTGGTATATGAGGAAAATCATTCAGTAAATAATAGGATTATGTTTTTAGTCTACAAAGACACTAAACCATTTTGATCCTCAGGTGTGTGTTTTTTAAGGTAATGAATATTCATCTAAAATGATGTGTTATTTATTAATGAGAATCTGGGGATGTTATAGTTGGTATCTGAGGAAAAATTTTCATATACATTTTAAAAAAGTGTGGGTAAAAATTATTGATATCCCTAGGGAAATTTCTATGGCATTGTCTTGTGTTATGTCTAAGTATTAGTTAATGGGTGAGTCAACATATGGAAAAATATAGTACAATTATGGTAAAGGAATGAGCAAGTGGTTTTCAAGAAACGAAATCCATATCTAGATACCATGAGTTATTGTGGATCTTGTATATTGGTTCATAAGGTTAAAAACAATGATTTTGGTGCTTGGATCTAGACATGATCGTCATGATATGTATGAAAATGGGCCTTACTGCATACATGGTTTGAATCTCATAAGGATTATGACTTGGAAATTTATATATGATTTACCAAAAATCATAAAGGATTTAAATAGTCAATTAAAATGAATAACCTTTATTGAGCCTATTTATTTATATATTAAATAGAATATGTCATGATTTAGGAATATTATAAGTAAATTGTCATGATTATGTGGTTCCCAACTATGATTATTTTTACTCAGACATCTATTTTTGGTTTTAGTAATTAGAAAAAACTAGAAGGAGATGGATTACCATTAAGTACGACATATAAGATGTTTATGAGAAACCAAATGAGATGATGTCATAATTGAAGGATATTGTGATTATTCCTAATCATTCATCATGATATATGATTAATCACATGCACTATATCCATATCTCAACATCCTTAATGAAGAGAATGAAATTTTCAATTGAGATTTGGGTGGTGGAGACCATATAGGAAACAAGAATCACATTCCAATATGTGAATAACGTTAGAAGATAAACTATAGTTAATTTTTTAATGAACATAATTATTATTTTGGTGATGAGAAGAAAGGAAAAACATAAGTGATTTCCTTGGGAAAAAATTCTAGTTAATGCAATGGACAATTATAATTGTTTCCATAACACATCATCAAAAAATGAATTTTCTAAAATAGAATATTTGAGAATTATAAAAATTGATGACTTAGTGGTAATAATAAAGGATAGGTTTGGAATGGTGGTGCATGTAACTGTTTTTATATGGTGATTTGAAAAAATCATAGATGAAATGAAATACATATCGATAAATATGATAATGAAGACCAATTAATGGTATAATAATGAAGTAGAAATATTGAATTGTTTCTGAATTGGAAGTCAAGATTTATCACAAATATAAGTATTGTTAATTACAATTTTTTCTTTATGTATTTTCAATATTATATTAAATAGGATTGATGACATAAAAACATGATTTATTAGAAGGGTGATATTTTAGGGGAAAAATTATTAAGGGAAACATAACTCTTATTATTTTCCACATGTTGAGATATAGATGTTATGATAAAGATATTATTGATATGGATAAAAAAAATTATTGTATTGATTACCATGGAATAAATTAATATCTTTTTGAGAAAGATATTTATAATATGATTGATGGAATTTAAAAAAATATTTATTTAAGGAATACATCAAATAATCTATGATTTATTTGATGAATAAAGAAGCATATATGTTTTTTATAAATTTTAATAGAAATTAAGGGTGTTACCATGTATCAAAAAAATAGATGATGATGGTATTCAAATGTTCATAATGTGATAGTTAATAGATACATCATGATGTTTGGGGAATTAATGATATATTAATTTTGTATATTTAGTTTCTTTCTTCATAATTTTTTGGATTTTAGTTTTTTAGATGTGTCATAAGTTTATCCATTTGTGAAATGGGGTTTTTGGACATTGGATGAGGTTTTTGAGATTCATGTATCACTTCCCAATATAATATTTATCCATGTTCAATAACTAGTGATATCCATTATTTGAAAAAAAAAATATAGAAGGAATGAGTTATAAAACGATAATTGATCTTTTGATATATTATAGATTCAGGGAAAATAAAATAATTTTCATTTATTAGAGTATGATATAACTCAGAAATATATCGAATGACAAATAAAGGATGGAATTGTGCTTAAAATATAATTTAATTGAAAACCATTTGTATATCGATCCTATTGAAATTTTTGATCATATAGGGATAGTGTCTTATTTGATGGAACTTCCAAAAAATATTTCTCTAGTTCATGATGTGTTCTATTTTTATCTCCATAGGAATTAAAAATAATCTATAACATGTACTGAACTTATAGGTCATACCACTGGAGACTGGTATTTCATATATGAAAAAACAAGTAGGGATTATATATCTAATAGGGAGTTTTACATGATAAAATAACACTAACCTTGTTAATTTATATTGGCTAAACCAGTAGCATGAGGAATCTAAAAGGGAACCTTTGTATGTAATAAAGAAGAAGTGTCCTTAGTTTCTAGTAGAAAAGTGATAAATTTTGAGGGAGAAATTCATTTATTCAATTGTAGAATATAACACCACAAGATTTGGTGAAATATTTTTTCATATAAATTTATTCTTTTAGGTAATTGTTTTATACAAAACTATATGTGTTTCATCCATTACAATAATCACAGAACTTATCATGAGTTACTTAGAGCACTTTGTTTAAATGAAATGTGACATTCTATAAAAATAATTTTATTTAATATGATAGTTACCAACTAACTATTGGAATAGATGGTACATAATGAATTAAATATATTATGAAAAAATGGTCTAAAAATGTATATAAAATTAATTATTTTGGGACAAATAAATTTTAATTGACAATTAAAACAATTCTAAAATAAAAAAATTATTTTTTTGGAAACAATTTTTATACACACAAACACGGTTTACCTCAACAAATTAGACGAATAATATTTGGTAAATTATTTTAATGGAATTTATATATTCTATATAAAAAAATTATTTACATTCATCTTTTGTTTTTTATATATAAGATATGAGAATTAATCAATTTTTTCCCTTGGAAATATATTTTTTACAATAATTATGTTATGTCTCATTTCTTGAAAAATTTTAAAAATTGAATTTTTACACTTCTAAAAAATTAAATTTAAAAAGTTAAAATTTTCAATTATTATGTTAAAATTTTCATAGGATGTATTTTTTAAATATTCTTGAGAATATATATTTGTCGATGAATAGTGAAAAAGTAGTTTTTTAAGAGTTTTCAATTCTTTTAACAATTTTAAAATACTAAAAGTAATTTTATGATGGGTTTAGAGGTTAAATTATTTCAACTATATATATAATAATATAATTTATTTCAATTCCATCAATTTAACATTGAATATTTATATAAAAACCTTTTTAAAACATTCAATACATTTTTTTGGAAAAACGCATTCTCATCATATCTACGAGGATGATTTTAAATTATATTTTGATACATAATTTTGAATGAAAGTTAGAAAAAAGGTTGAATTATTTCGAACAAGTAAATAACATATTCAATTATAATGTCAAATTAAAATTTTAACATAAATAATAATTAAAATAGAAAAATTTATTTATAGAAGCTAATGAAAAAATGGGTTCAATTTGGGGGGGGGGTTAAAATTAGCAGATAAGAATTAAAAATTGACCATAAATTTAAAAAAAACATTTTATGGAGGTATATAGTCCTTATATATTTTATTATATAGAATTTACTATTTTGGGGATATTTGTAATGTGAAAAAATGGCCACGCCTTTTTGTTTTCAAAATTTATAGGGCTGATACTCATCACAATTATAAAATGAAACCCCATATGATCTTCTATTCACACTTACAATTCAAAAAATTTCTTAACATACTAACACTAATCACTTATATAATACCCTATAATCATCCATGAATATTTTCTTATAAGATTTCAATCCTAATAATCCTTTTGGTGAAAACTGTAATATATTGTTTAAAGAAGAGGTAACATCCCAAATCGATAATTTTATTTCATTTTATCTTCCATGTCCCACATTCTAGTTAGAAAAATCTGATATTATAACCAAAATATCTTCCATATACTAATACTTTGGTATGTTTTTGGAATAACAAAAATCATTTTCTTTTTCCATCAAAACGGTCATGAAATGATCATTTGCGTATATAATAGTCTACCACCCCACGAACCAATTTTATTATTTTATGATCACCACCTCTAAAATATGGATAATATTGATGATTTAATTTTTATATATGATAATTATGACATTATAATACTTATGTAATCATTATATCACACGTTACTTATTACCTTCCATTCTATGGGAATACGATATTGTCGTCTGTGTGTATGGTGGAGTACCACCTAAAAAAGATATGTGATACATTCATGAGATACATGGAAGGTAATAAGGATAGTATTGACGAAAAATTGGGAAATATAATACATAATAGAGGTTCTATAATGGTAATTTTTTTTAAACATTATTTATTTCAACCCGTCAACAAAATGAAAAACATATTTATGAAAACATATGGTCTTCCATCTCCATGAACAATGTAGTTCATTTTCAATCAATGAATTTAATTAATATATATATATATATATATTACTAAAATATAATTCATTAATATCATGGTTAATATTATGGATATCGTGGAACCATGATCAATCCAAGAGGGGAAAAAATAAAATATTCGAAGATACACAAAATAAAAGGATGTCAATACTAGAAACGTCATTTTAACAAGGAATTTTTTAATAAACAAGAAATAAAATGTAATTATTCAATCATATTTTTTATGATAAATAAGTAAATGGTTATTTATTATATTTATTATTAAATAATATTTATTATAGTGGTGGTTAGAACTTGTATTTAGGAAAATAAGGCATAAGGTAAGGGATTTTGGTTTCACTTTTATTTTCTGTGAGACTCATTCAATGCATACCATATGTTTCGTCTGTGTGTTGTATATACTGCACACTAATTTATTTTTGAGATATTTATTTTAAATATTTTTAAGATTTATATACCCATTTTGGGTTATGTTTTTATGGGTAATACGTTATAAATGTTACCAATGTGGTATGCTTTTTTCAATAAAATCTCATCATTAATCAGGATCGATTTGGTTTACGCTTATAATTATAAAATCATAAAATCCATTTCTCAAGAACACATGAAATTTATTATTATCTATATGATTCATGAGAATATATGATTTACCATAAATTTAAACTCCATGTATACTAAACAATCCAAATAATGTTTTAAGGAAAAACAACTCTATTTCTCTTGTTATATGAAAATACATTTTATTCTAAAATCATGTTTTCTAAAATTTTTTCCAATGTGTATTCAAATACTACAGATTATTTATGAAATAAATTTTAAACCATGACTAACCATTCTTAATTTTTTTTAAGGGAATTTTTTTTATGTTACAAAAAATCCCTATTTGTATTTTAATGAAAACATGATAGGAATTATTTTTTTAAAATGTAAGACCTGAATGGTTTTTCCATTTTCATAAACAAATAAATAATTTAAATACTAATTAAATCTTAAAATTTTCGTTTTCAACAAAAAAAATTTACATAAATAAATATCAATAATTTTAAGGAGATATTTTCCAAATCAAATGTATATTTTCAATAGAAAATACATTAATATATTCAATGATTACATTATATTTTTAGATGTTTATTTTTAATGAAAATTATTTTGAAAATATATTATGTTTTTAAAACAAGTTTTTCTAATTTGAATGTCTATATTCCTCAAGAAATGTTCCATGTGATATTTTAAAATCATTTTCTACCTAAGATGATATCCTATTGTGTTACTTAATGTTTACTAGGCATAATGATGTATGATAACATCCTTATTCTTTGTCTTGATGATTAATGTTTATAATGGTGAAATTTTTATGAAAAATAGTTATTTTTCATTGGTTATGCTATAATGAAATGATGAAATGTTTATAAAACCCATTTTATTTACATAGTTTATTATATGATTATAAGATGAATGCGTTATGATTTTATGTAACTCATAAGTATGGTTTTCATTATGATATGGGTGGGACGTATATCCCCATCAAATTAATTATCTATATCATTATATCCCAAGTGTTAATAATGGGAAACCAATTTAATGGTTTCATAAACTATGAAAAAGGGTTGTTCATAATTGAAATTGGGAAGAATGTGTGTCCTGATACAACATGTGAAACATAGATGCCCAGATCCACAATGGGAGACATGCGATGTGTCCTGATCTTGTATTCTTATGGGCATGGTAGTTAACATTTAAATATGAAATGGTTTTCAATATTTTTGATGTTTTCACATGTTTATGAAATAATATTATGGTTCACGATTGATTTGTGATGATTTATCACTCTTATTGATGATATTATCTGAAATTATAATTTTTTTGGGCCATAGAACATGTTTATGATCCATAATAGGATTTTTATGAACTTGATAGGTTATGCTAATAATCTCATACCATTGTTATTATCTTATGATTTAATATAATCACATATATATATATATCTCTTATGTTTACCCATACCGAGCACATGATCACACACGTTCTAATGATTCCTTTCATAGGACATGAACAATGATTTAGGTATGGTATTCCTACTAGGAGTACTATGTGAGATGTTCTTTTTTGAGAGATATTGAATGTTTTTTATAAAAATAAAAAAATTGTGATTCTATTCTACAAATATTCTAAACCATTATGATCTTTGGACATGTGTTTGTTTTATGTAATGAATAATATTCTAATAGTGTAATATATAGAAATGAATTTCCTAGGACATTATAAATCTATACCATTTTGAATCCATTAACTATTTCATTGGTTAGTAATAATAATATTTCTAAGTATACAATTTATTTAAAGGGGGTTTAACACCCTGATTTTTTAATTTATATATTCATTTAAGGCCAAATATATTAGATAACATATATAAAATGTAGAAGAAAAAAAACCATGAAACAATATAGAATTATAAAAATGTATTTCTATATTTGGAGGGTAAAAAATAAGATAACATAATTAATATATATTTTCAGAAATAATGAAAGACTATTATTATAACTAAGTAATTTAAAATATTAAAATTTTATAGCTATGTAAATTATAATATACATTTAGGATATAAAAATAACTTATCTAAAATTTTATTTTAGGGAAGTTAACTTATGATGAAAAATAATTTATAGAAAAACACATATTATTGACAATAATATTATTTTAACACCAAATTTTATTAGTATTTAGTCATATATAAGAATAATATTCTTTAATAAAATAAAAAACTATATGTTCTAATGAAAAAGGTTTTTATTATTTTAATAATTATGTGATAAAATTTCAATATTTATAATTAGAATATAAAAAAATATACTTCATTTTTTGATATCCAATAAAAATATTTGATTAAGATAAGCTTGTTAGATTTCAATAAAGGAATATTTTTAGTTGAATACTGATGAAACACAATTTTTAAATATATTATAATGTTTATAATATTGTCATGAAATTATTTTTAAATAAAAAAATGAACCAAATAAATAGATCGATTAAAAATCAGTGTAAAAAACTGTTTTGTAACCCATTTTTATCATTTTGGAAACTTTATTAATATTTTTCTAAAAAATTATTTTCATTTCTAAAATTAAAATTTATTTGTCATCACATGTTAAGATTTTAATATATCAAAATAGATTTCAGGTTTTTGATCAACATGTTCATATTTTTTTATAACCACAATCATTTTTAGGAATAAATGTATGATTACTATGACGATTTTTTATTACCATGACAATCGTTAAATTATTTTATAGAGAATTTTTTTATTATGATTTTTTAATTTTTTATCAAATCAAAGAAATTATTCCCTTATAAAAAAATATAGAATAATTTTTTTCACATGAATTTATATAAATATATATAAACATAAAATTGGTATTAAATGATAAATAATATTTGGAACACTTAATTAATAATAAGTAATTTCTTTATAAAATACTATTTTTTATACATTATTTATTTCAATTGAAAAGTTAATGTTATTTATATTTACAATTTTAAATAGATTAAATTGGGATTAAATTAATTTTCATGAATCTAAAAATTATAAATATGCATTTTTTTAATTTATTAAGAAAACATAAATTACTTTTTTAAAATCTAGATACCAACATAAAAACCCAATATGTTAAAATCATAAATAATGTTGTCAAAGAAATGAAACATGTTTAAAAGATTTTTATTCTTCACGGTGTATGTTTTATTGACTGTATCTCTCAAATAATACAATATTTATTTCTTTTGGAACAATTGAATCATGTAATGTTTCATTATATTATTGGAAAATAATTCAGGTTTATAATGTTTCTTTTCCATGCATATTTAAAGGGATAAATTACACCCTCTATTAGTAACACATCAGTAATGAAATATCCATCAATCCTGGACCATTTTTCCTCTCCAAAAATTATTTTCCCATCTGAAATACCTCATTCACTAGAATTTTTCCTAATCCCTTCATTTTCATGTAGTCTATCAATAGAATGTTCAATGTACCAAAGTCACTATTACTTAATACCAAATAGTTTTTCCATTAAAAATCGATCATAAAAAAGTATATATTGACCTAATTACTTGTATAATAAAATAGTTATTTTTTATATTAATTTAATAATAATTATTTATTCATGCTCACCCACTAAGGAAAATCAATGAACATTATTGTATGTTTGTGTGGATAATCGCAACCCCAAAGAAACAACTTATGTTTATCACCATCATATCTCTTCATTTGAGATAATGATGGAATTGAGGAATAAATATTTGATATGTAATATAATTATAATTATTAATATAAAAATTATAATCCATCTTCATTACCTCTCATTGTTTTGGAAATAAAAATGATGAATGTGCATTGTGAAGACCACACATCCAGAAATTAACATATATCAAATTTCCTCTACTTTATTTAATATTTATAATATCTCCTAAAATTGTTTATATATATATATATATCTAAATAATGAAATTATTCTTCATTAATAATGATATTATTAAATAATAAACAACTTTCGTAACCACAATCATCATATTATTATAGTATATTCATGTTTGGGAATATCTAACCATTTTCTTGAAAAAATCTACAAAACACCATCATCAACTAATTTGGGGAAATCTTATAAAAATATTATTATACGTTAATAATAATTTTTATATTATTTTTCAATGATAATATTTATGTTTGGATAATTTTTTATACACCTCCCTTCTTTTGTTAAGAATGAGAAAAACATGATTTTTACCAATTTCATTCTCAGGAAACATAAAAAAACAATTAAAAAATGAGACAATAGATTAATAATTAAATATAATTTATCTAATTTACTACTATAAAATATCTACGATTTATGAACCCAATATCAAATAATGGGCACTGATATTTAAATTATGAAACATGCATATTGTTTTTACTATCATCTAATTGTGAAAATAAGATATAACTAACAAATATATTAAAAATAAGTAATCATAAAAGAATTATATTCAAGTAAATTGAAATGAATACGGTTTTTAAATAAAATATTAATAATTATATATTTTATTTATTAGAGTATTAATTGAATTTTACTATGCAGGGAAACATGGGAATAGTTTCTTGTATCAATTTTCACACCATGAGGCATAATTTTTATTATACAAATTATTATATTTATAATGGTGTATCTAATATCACATTAATATTTTATTTCACGATAATCTCATTATTCATGTTTTTTAATAATTAATTTTAAATTTTCTCATTCATGGGGTTATATTCTTCTAAATTTATATTGTCAAATGGTGTTCTTTTCGAAAATTTTAATTTCATCAGAATTAAATCATATTTTTCCCTATGATATATTTAATATAGTTTGATTAAAACCAAGTGAATTAATTTAATCATATTCATTTAATTATTGGGTCTTGAAGATCCATGTATTTTTCTTTATTTGAATTGTTTTTTTATTTAAATAATAACATTTTTTAAGGGATTTTGTTAACTCCACTACCATGGATAAGTAAAAATTATTCTCCAGGAACTTCATTCTCCTAAAAAAATTTTCTCCTATACTAATAATTTCCCATTTTTTATCCATTTAAATCCATGAAAAATTTATTTTAATTCAAATCATTTACCTTGATTTTTTTCATAAACAAATTATATCATTAATGTGAATTATTAAAATCTTTTTCAACGAAGAGTTCATGTTATTGTCTATATATTTCTTCTAACCATTGTTATCCATTATATTTTTCAACTCAATTATGTGATATCAAATGTGACTAAAATATTTTCCTTTAACTCTTTTCAAAAGTATGTTTTTATATCATTATAAAATGTAGGTTATCAATAAAAATGTTTTATAATATAAATTTTATTAAATTATTTCAAAAAGTAAATGTTATATCTTCCACCCAAAATTAACTTTTAATAAACTCTATATCATTTCATGATTCTATTTTTTATGATTCAATAACAATGTAAATATAAATTTTCTGTGTTTTAACTTCCCATGGTAAAAAAAATTTGAGTGTGATTCAAAACATAATGTTGTATGAAAATGGGAAGAATATATTTAAAATAATATTATATTATTTCACATTCAATATAGTCTTTATAAAAAAATTACTAAATTATATAAATGTTTTCTTTCATAAATACCATCTTTTTTCACAAAGATATTTTTTGCGATTAATCTCTTGGAAATACAATTCTTCATTTTTCATTCACAGTAAATGAATATTGATGATTTGTTTCACGATGTATTTCCTAAATGAGCAATATTTCTTTACATCCTTTTAATGAGTCATTTTCCTCTATATTAAATACATCAATTTATTTGAGAAATCATTCAACTAACTAAATACCATTTTTATAAAATATTAAAAAATGATTCTATATTATATTTACTGTATGGTATTTAAATTGAATTTTATTAAATTTAATTTTATTCCTATTTATTTTCAATAGATGTATCATGTTATGATTAATGCCTGAATTAGGAATATTTACCATATGTGATTATATCTAAAATAGATATGAAACTATTTTTAATCTATTGGATCAATTTAATGTGATTAATAATTTTTTAGTGGGACAAAAATGTAAGGATGATGATCGATGGGGTATAATATCACCACAAAATATTTTGTATTAGGTTGATTTCTCAAGAGATATTCAGGTGTTGACATAATGTGTTATTTCATAAATTCTTGATAAAAATTAGATTTCTCAACATTTATTCATATTATTGTGATTATTAATTGTTTTTATATTTATTATATTTTTAAATGCTATGCTATATTCCATGATTATGCCTATTTTATATTATATTCAAACTAATTATGTCATCTCATGTATTATGTGATTATTTATGACCAATGGTTTCTTTGGAATAAATTTCTAATATATATTGATTAAACTGATATAGTCATTGTTGGCTCAAATATGATATTTTATGGTTATCTATTATGTTTACCTTTAATATGAATATAAAATGAACCCTTTCTTATAACTATTTTACATAGGTTATAAATAAAATTGCTACATAGAATGTCTCTCAAATTGTACCTTTTGGAAAATATTTCGGACTGATTATGTATTAAGTAGTTAATTATATTGTTGAAAAATTGTTAATTTTTTTGAAAAATTCCTGGTTTTATAGTTTGTGATTTCTCCCAATTCTATATGACGTGAATCCTATTTATTTTTTGGAATTTATTATAGTGAAATATTTTCTAGAAAATCAATTAATTGTGATGGAAACACCCATTGGGTTTCATATTTCTTTTATTGAGGTTGTGGAAAAACATTTTATTTTCTTATTTTAAAGGTAGTGATAATGGGAACATAGGATATAATATCCAAGGCAATACTATAAAACAAAAAACTATACATTGAAGAATCATAGAATCAACACAATAAAGAGTCTTTATTCATGAGTATAAAAAAATTTGACATCGTAAATATCAAAATTCTATTTCTTAAAAATAAATATCTTAGTATAACACATCAAGAGGATATTTTCTTAAAATAAATTTTTTTAATTTTTCAAAAAAAAATTTATTTTTAGGAGAATATTCTAAAAAAAGTAATACAAAAACTCTAACAGTTATGACCACACAATTATTTAATAAATAAATTGTACATTATAAACCATTTGAATGGTAAAATATTTTTTAACTAGTAAAACATTATTTTTTTCAAATATTAATGTATCATTATAAAAGCTATTTTTAAAATTTATAAACATATATAATATTTTCCAATAAATAAATTTTCTGGTCTATTTTATTAGTCAAATATTATTATGTATAAATTATGTTCTAGATTTATTTGGAAGAGACATTAATTTTTTTTATAATATACAATGTATATCATAAAAATCCAAATCATTGATAATTTTATCAAAAACATTATTTTTTTCTTAAAAATACATAGATCATAAATATGGGTTTACATGTGATAGTGTTGAAATCAATTTCTCATACACAGTTTAATTTTATTTTTAAAGAATGAATTTATATTTCAGATAATTAATTCCAAATTAATTTACAACTCTCATATTTTTTGGAATTTAGAATAAAATATGTATATTAATGAAATAATACCATTATAAATGTAAAATGGTTGTTTCCAAAGAGTTAGTTTTATAAGAGTTATAAAATTTTTATATAAGAATATTTGAATAATTTATTTTAAATTATAAATAATTTTTTTTTGAAATATGTAAAAATTATATAAACATTCATTTAAATAATATCTAATAGATAATATATAAAAATATGTTATTCAAATAAATACATTTTTCAATATAAAATTTCTTTTTCTATATCACATGTTTTAATTAAAATGTTATTTTATCACATTTAAAATATTTAATTTGATAAAATGGATTATAAATAAATATTTAGAATTTAGAATCATGGTATGACATAACACATTGTATTTTAATTAATTAAATAATAATGAAGGTTAATTTTTAATGAATAATTCTAAAAATGAGTAAATAAAGAATCTAAAATTTATAATAACTAAAATTCCCCTTTTACACTATGTAAACCCTTTTTAAGATTGAATATCATACCGATATGTATTATTTATATTTTCTCAACCTAACTCACCAATCCTTCTTAACAACCATGAGATTCTCTTCGTACCCATTACACAATGTTTTTTAATGTAACCCCCCCCACTTTATCACTTATAAAAGGAGATCACTCCCATTGATTCCCTTATTTTCCTCCACCATAAAATAATTTATCATGAATTTAACATCCACATCCCCCTCTAAATCCATCCAAATGAGTTCAAATAGTTAAATAGATTCATTATTATTTATTAATCTACATAATAAGGTAAGGGTTTCCAATACTTCTCTTTCCCTTTTAGTTAATTTTTTTCATTCAAAAAAATTTCAACATATTTTTTTATTTCTATTTTAAATAATTATGTTCCTTTTGAAATATTTATCATGAGTTACAACTTATCAATCATCATTATATCCTTTTTCCAATATTTTTATTGTCCCAACACAAGGCCTCTCAATTCACACAATCCATTTTCAATTAATACCATTTATATTAATGTTATAATGCTTCTAATTATATATATATGACCAATTTTATATATTTATAATGAGATTTAATATCATTAACTACTTTTTATATTCCATTATAATTCCTAAAAAATCTATTTTTTAGAAATTAATGTTTTTATTGTTTTCCCCGTAATTGAATCATTGACTATATACTAGATACATGATGTGATAAGGAAAAAATTCACTGTGACATAATCATGTACAAATGTTTGGTTGCATAATTGAATGATGCATAAAACTTTTGTATTTGGAGTGGGCCTAATACTTCACACATCATTAGACTCTCTTGGTCAATATAATATGAAATATTTACACGGTAATTATAAAAAATTAAAATGAATTTTTCTTATCACTGTTATGGTCTTATAATAGTGTAAACTATTTAACTAAATTATTATCTTCTATTGGTAACACCATAAATTGACTATAACCTTCACCCTTGCCTTATTTTTATTTCTCTAATATGGTCACATCCTTTTATATATATAATTACCCATAGTCATTATGTAGATTATGCATTGTCTTACCATCCACATTATTTCTCTGATTAGGATGTGAAAAATTTATCACTTTTATTATCATGGAAAAAATAATTAAAATTACATATATAATTCTTTCAATATGTATTACTATTTGACCAGTAGAATATGAATTTTTTATTCATTTTTTCCAGAGGATGAATACATTTGACAAAAATAGGTGATGTTTGTGGTCCAACATTATATAGACCCTAGATACATTGGTTAGACTAATGAGAAAAATTTGTTTTTGTATTTTCTTATATTAAAATAAATTACATGAAATTTATATGATGGTATGAAATTTATGTATTGGATTATTATAAGGAATTAGATTTTTGGAATTAGATTTTTCATATATTAATAATAATATTTTGTATCCTAGAGATATATTTATTTTCATTTTCATATAAGGATATATTATTCTCACAGTTTTACATGATTATGGATTATTTTTCATTTTTATTACATTAATATTATATTTGGTATCCCAATATGTTTAGTATGATCATATATGATTACATTTATAGGAACCACATTCAATAGCTCAAGTACTATGAAAAACGCCTAATAGTTAAAAAGAAAATTAAAAAATCTTACTAAAATAAAATTTTATTATTCAATTTCATTGTCTAATTATATGTATTCTATTTTTATATAATGTGAATAATGGTAGGAATGTGAACCATGTTAATAGTCATATTCAATAACAAAATAAACCCCTTGAGAAAGACAATAATATTGTACTTGAGGATAAAAAAAATTATAACAATATTATGGAAGTTTACCCGATTTTTGAATAATAATATATCTCAAATAGAGAGAAATGATGATCCAAAAAAACATTTTACAATATTGGAATGATTCATCTGAAAAAGACCTCATGAATTTAGTGTAATTTTAGATAAAGTTGTATTTCGAAATTTGATTAATTCCCAATAAAAAATATTTATCTCCAGGGGATATAGTGGGATTTAAAAATCCATCATTTTGGTTTATCATCTAATGGAAGATATTGACCAATGATGGTTGCTAATATAAAACATAATAACGAAAAATGAGGTAAAGTGAATGGAATTGAGAACTTTTATTTACATGTTCATCGAAAAATACATTCCACATTTGATTATTCATTAAATGGAAATTTAACTCATGAATATTACACTAAAACTATAGGAAAATTTTATTGAATATGGGGATAAATATTTAAAGATATATAAAAATTATTTGGATTATTTATAAAAAAATATCAACATTTAATTTAGTTGCTTAATTCCGACCAATCGAAGGGAATTGGTCTGCCATAACTTTTGTTTATATGAGTATATATTCGCATGAACAATTATGATATAAAAATGGGTTATATATAATATTTGTATTTATTAAAAATATGATTAAGGAGAGGTCCACTAGAATCATGGGAAGAAATGTTTTTAAAAGGGGAGGAAATATTGCACCAGATTTCCCATATTTATTTATTGTGAAAAGAAACTCCCTAGGGATTTTAGGAAGGGAACATGAGTTTGATACAGGCATGGTGAAAATTTTCATTATATTTACTACTGGAAAGGAAATACAAAATAATTTTATGTTCAATGATTTAACAATATGATTATGGGACATTATCCCAACCAAATTAACACGAATCAAGGGAATTTTACTCTGAGAAATTCCAAGGGATCATTTCTATTCTTCTTTGAATACCACATATGTATTAGATGCTTGTAATGAGGTTCATGTAGATTATTTTATTATTTAATCAAGATTTCCGAATTATTTACTTGATCATGGGTCATACCACTCTTTAATATCTTCCATTATTACCTAAAACATAAATTATTTCCCTAGTATATTAGTGGTGGATTTATCAATTAATTTGTTGCGTTTAATTAATATTTAAACAAATATATGTCATCCAACTGTAATTTTGATGCATATGAAAACTCTTTTTTGAAATTTATTTATGATTCCCATGTTACACATTGATATGACCCATTGTATGGATATTTTTCGATGGTTATTTTTTAAAAATTATAATATATGTATATTACAATTCATGAATGTGAGTTATATTCTATCCTCTATAGTGGGGATACCTCGTAATCTAAAACATGTTCAGAAACTCCCTTAGTAGCTGATCTTAATGATATAATTAGAAGATAAGAGTAAATTAATTTTCAATGGATAAGGAATATATCCTAAGAATCAAGTATGTATCCATTGTATAAAAAATCATTTAATTTTTTCAATAGGAATTACCAAGTAATACAAATGATCATGATGTTTAATTCTATATTTAAATCAATCTTAATTAAATTCCTCTATATAAAAAAAGAATGTAACTTGCGGAGTATGTGGATTAGATTAAATAACTTTATGGGTTTATTGTTAAGGGATTCATTTGACCTAGTTTATCACTATTTGGAGACCCTGTTTTATTCAAAAAAAGAGAATGATGGTTCTATGACATTGTTCATAAATTATTGGGTGATCAATTCCATTACTATAAAGTATAATTGTAAATTACCACACTATTATGACTTATTTGAAAAACATTAATGATTTTATTATTTTAAAGGATTGATATTCAATCTTGATATAATCAAATAATGGTGAATAAGGATGATAGAAAAAATATGACATTTCGAACAAGGTATGGACATAACAAGTATACAACAATTCCTTTTGGATTGACCAATTCACCTTAGGTAATTAAGGATGTAATGAATTTTTATGGAAGGTTTATATTTATAACTTTATTAGGGTATTGATTAATGATATATTGATATATTCAATGATTGAATATGGTAATTAGATTTACCTATAAATAATTTAGGATATCATAATAAAAAATAATTATATGGGGAAGATTGTAAGGGAAAATTTTCGAACCATGAAGTTTCATTTATTGTCATTATTTTCCCTAAGGATGGAATATCTATTAACATATAAAAGATAATGGTACTAATATAATTTCATAAATTTAAAAAATTTATGATGATACATATTTTTCTAGGTATAAAAAGTATATTTCAATGGTTTTTTCAGGATTTATATTGATTGTAGATACTGTTAAAAATCGTGACACGTAATGGGGATAATTTTACATGGTCATGGGAATGTGAAGACTTCTATGTAAATTTAAATAAGAGACTAATAAATACATTAGTTTTAAAATTTCCCTCAAATTATAATGGATTTTTAATATATAGTGATTCATTAATAAAATTAATTATTTCCATACATTTAGATAATGATATAGTGATCTTATATGCATTATTTTAGTTTAAAATCTTTGAATATAACTATCCAACTCTGAACCTTGAGAGATATTACATAATGGTTTCTTTGAAAATATGGAAACAATACCACTATATTAAATGATTTATATATATATACCATAATATATTGATTTATATATTAATTTATAAGGTGATAAACATGAGGTAAATAATTTGGTTAAAACTACTCAAGGACTATTGTTTCTCAATAAACCACAACCTTGGGAAATTAGACAATGTGGATTATGTGTCGAGTATGAAGGACTGTGGAGTTCAGACCAAGATGATTTTTAAAATGGATTCAATACATATAGATCAAATATTGATGGATGTGGTGATTTATTAATAAGGGGAGGCATTGTTCATTTTTCCTAAAATTGTTCAATAAAATATATTAGAGGTGATAGATAATTCCCAACAGGATGATAAGAATATAGAAAGGAATAAAAATAATGTAATTATTGGGATATTTATAAACATAATCTACTATGATGGAGTGTTGATGTTTTGAATGTTTATATAAGTTCCATACAAATATGATTGGAAGAAGGAAACTATAGATGAGGAATAAAGCACAAAATTTCACCATATACCTTGGAATCACAATGATCCATATGAAATTAAAGGAAAATTTATGGTGGGAATGAATTAATTTGGAAATTGAAGACCATGTGTCCTGATGTATTTTATTTCAAGAGGAAAAGGCTAAAAAACAACTCTATAATGGATCATTTCAGCATCTTACCAACCTATATGGAATTGAGAAAATATTTAAATTAAATTTTACAATGTAATTTTAATAATATATGGTTGAAAAATTCCATATTAGTCATCAATAGTTTTATTCTTAATTCATATAATTTATTAGTGATAATACAATTTATACCATCTTAGAGCCTTTCCAATCTCTATATAAATTAAATAATAAGGCTTGATGAATAACCTCTATCAACTATATCTAATTATGACGATAGGTACGATACAAATTTCCTGAAGAGAATTAAATGGGATATCACAAAAAGATTCATTTAATCATCTAATATAGTCCACAAATTGATTATATTTCCGAAAGGAATATTCAGTAATTATATAAAATTTTAAGATCATGTTCTCATGAACTCCAGGTTATATGACATTACTACTTATGTTGTAATTTTCATAGAATAATATATTTTATTCATGCATCTAAATTGTACCGTATGTGGAATTGAATGGGAAGAGGTCTTATAATCCATCCAATTGGTAAGAATGAGGATAATCAAATATAGTTGGAAATGATCATGAAGAAAAGATTTCTATTGAAGAACATAATATTAAATATCATTTAAAATTAACCTAGATTAGAAATATAGAAATATGATAATAATCAAAGGATATTGATGATATTTAAATTGGGGTAGAATTTTTCCATTTTGGATTCCGCAAGAAGTTTTATGATTTTGAAAAATTGGAATTTATTCTGAGGGAACATTTTTCCTTTGGAAAAACTAGAAAATAATTTGGGATATAATTAACTGATTTGATATATTTATCAATAATTATAATGTACAGGGTGTCCTCTAAGATTCATTATTGATGAAATAAATTTTAAATAAAGAAACAGTGATCAAATATGAGTGAATGGAGTTAGATAAAGGCTTGTTTTATAATAATGACCCAATCGAGATTCTTGACCACATAGGGAATGCGTATCAGGATCAAATGTCTCAACTTGAGAAATTACTTTTGATAAAACAAAAACAATGAGAGCTAAATAGGGATCATGAATATGATACAAAGAAATAATATCCTAAAATTTTCAATAGATAATATATACACCAATTTCATAGTTGAAATTATTTATTAGGGGATAATGTAATACCTAGGAACTTAATGTCGTAGTGAAACACAATATAAAAATCTACCAAATAATACACATTATAATTTCAAATAATTTATGATTATATTTAAAAGATTACATTAAAAATATTATAATCTTATTTTATCCAAATAAAATTCATAATGGAAGTGTTTTTAAATATATTTTATGAGGATGAATTTTTGGGATTTTTTGAAATAGATTATTTCAATGTAAAGAATGAAAAATTCAATTTTACCAAAACATGATAATTTTTAAACATATCATTATATAAGAATGAAATAGAAAAAAAACATTTAAAAGTAAAATATGTTTTCAAATTGTAAATTTAAAATGTTTTTTATATTTTAATAATTCATTATAATACTAAGGTTTAACATTTTATGATCCTAAGAAATTTATTCCGATAATATAAAATATTATTTTAATTTATATTAATTAATTTTTTAGGAAATATATAATTATATATATATTCAGAGTAATGATATATTTTTACTACTTAATAGTATAACAATTTATAACAAGAAAATCTAAATAATAATAAAATTTATCCAGACTATAATTTTAATGATTAAAAATAAACTTTTCTCTAAAAAAAGAAGATTTCACAATCTAATGTTAAAATTATTTATTCTAAAAAAGATCGATTTTGATTGAGAACATTGAATTTATATTTTTAATTCATTTTTATAAATTATTAAAAAATTTCCATCTTATTTTCTCTCACATAAAATTTATTTCTTAGACTTATGACTAATTTCCATGATAAAAGTATATTGAACATTTAAAATAATTAATTTCATTGTAGTTATATAAAATAAATCATATTAAACTATATTAATAATTTATAATTTATTAATATAATATTAATTTAAATAATATAAATAAATATATATGAATTCATTTAATTAATAATTAACATGAAATATTAATAAAAAACACTTAACGTATTAAAATGAATATCTAAAAAATATTTCTCTATATCATATTTTTAAATTCAATGGATATTTATCACCAATATATGAATTTAAATACATTAAATAAAGTCCAATTTTATTTATAATGTTAAAATATGTTATTGGGTTCATATTTTTCTTTTAGTAAAAACATATTCACCTTAGTTAATTTTTAGACAAGAATAGTAATGGTAAAAATTGATAAATGATGCATCTCAATTTTTTAATAACTAAAAGGATTCATAAAATTTATACAAATTATTTCTAGTTACCAAATTCATTCATATATTTATCACCTACCATTTTCATACAAAACATGATAAATTTCATAACCCACTTAACAAAAATTTTATTCTATTTTTACCTAATACCGATTATTAGTTTCCATGATAAATCCTATCATTTCAATAAAAAATGTATCGCAATGTCACACATTGCATAATAATAATCCACCCAAAAGGAATTTATAAAAAAACTACCTTCTCTCCCCATCTATAAATCCCTCCATTCTATTCATAATGTTTTAAGGAGTCTACTGAAGAATCAAGTAGCTATATTGTAGGGTAAGAGTTAGAAATCCTTCTCTATCATTTTAAATTAAAATAAATCATTTAAATTTCCAATTCCACATATTTACTGGTTTTTTAATTTCATATTATTATTACGCAATGGTGATTTTTTAATGAAATTATACTTATCCCCTATAATTATATATTTACTCATGTGTCGTTATTATGCCATCCTAAGGGTTCCTATTCCACCCTTTACATTTTCAACTAAAAATGATTATTGTAATGTAATGATGTGTATGGTTCTATGAAATTATCAACCATTTCATATTTTGAAAATTTATTTTTCTATCATTAAAAATATTTAATAAGTCGATATTTCCCAAAAATCCTAATTTTTTTTAATTGAAAGAGTTTATGGTTTTCCACGAAATTGAATACCTTCATAGATAATAAGAATTAAAAACGGTTGTGGAATAAATAAACCATTGGGTAATCAACCTAAAATGGATTTGTTTAAGAATTGACTATTTTTTCATCCTAATGCATGGTGAGTGGTCTTAAAACTCCATGTCATCTAGAAACTCGGATGTTTTATGATTTTGAAAATTTGATAGATCTTTATGAACAATGATAAAGAATATTTTTTATAAATTACTGGGTTATACTTATAGTGAAAACTATTAAACTCATTTTCTATCTTTTATTGATAACCTAGGACTTGGAATATACCTTTTCCACTACATTATTGTTTTCCTTGATATGGGTTCTTCCTTTACTTTGAGAATACCCCGAGTTCATTTGTTCATTATCTATTGGTTATCTGTCCACCAATTTTCTCAATGTGGTTTATAATCCTGTTCTCCCATTTATTATCATGGGTACAATATTTTAATTTTTTATATCATTATTCTAAAAAGAAGAATTATTAAAAAATGGTATTACTAATATTTTATTCATTATCTATTATTATTAATGTATTATACTTAAACAAGTGAATTTTGGTGATATATATTATAAATCCCTTTGATTAATCAGTAGGATGCATGAGGCAGTCATGTTAGAGTATTTTAATTCATTCTATCATAGAAGAACAATTTTCATTTGTGGTTATATCATGATATCTATAATCATAGTGTCTTGGATAATGATATGAAACTAATATTCTCATATTCTAAATATTATCTATAAGAAACCATTTATTTTTTTACACATGATAAATTTCTTTTCATTTCATTCCATGTATATATTATTTTCTCAATTTCAGTTTTTTATTGCAATATTTTTTATGTATTCATACCATTGGACTTATTTCAAGATAATGAAATGATAGATTATTCTATATTATCGCTTATTGGTCATCTGAGATCACATTATTTATTTCATAAATATAGGAATATAAGAGGGAAATTATTTTTCATTTTTAAAACTGTGATATAATGGATACTACTTTTCTAAAAATGTTTTGTATTATATGTTTTCAATTTTAATTCTTTTTATATCTAGACTAAAAAACTATTAGATCCTTTAGTATACATTATTTTATTTACCAAAATTTTAATAAAACAAACATCCCAATGTTGTCTAGGTCAATATACTAACATAGGAAGTCTTATAGGTAGGCTAAAAAAACTAGTTGTAAAATTTTAATTGGTTAGAAAAAGTTTGTTTGGACATTTGTTTGTTATTTTTGAAACAATTACTGAGTTTTAAAAAGCATGTTTAGAAATAGTTCATGAAATTGTGATTAAGTAATGGATAGAAAAAAAATATTAAATGTTATCATTATTTATATATTTTATCCTTATTTTACTAAAGTGTAAGATTAAAATTCTACAATCACTTGCTGTATCTCCTTCTATCAGACTGTGATACTAAAGGTACACCTAATTGGGATCTCATGATTGTATATCCTCCATCCTGGAAATTAATTTTTTTTATGTTAACACTCCATGATTACATAGGAAAACCCCAATTGGGTCTTATTTTTCATGAATGTATAGGTGTTCCCACTACCACATTAAAATTATTGGATGATCATAGAAAAATTAAACACCATGTATTTCCCGTTCCAACGAACGCAAGAGCATATGCAGTGGTGGTAGAAAATGATAATTGACCAAGAAAGAAATTATTCGAAATATCTGAATCCACCTATGATTACATTTGAAAATTAAAATACATATTTGAATATTGAAAACAGTTTATAGAAGAAATAATGGATTATATTCTAGAAATTTCATGATCTAAATAATTATAAATGGTCTTATCCATACCATCAATGATCACTTAGTTTTTACCCATCCATGTGAAGGGTATGAAAAAAGGCATATAGAGATAAAATCATTAAAAACTTTGAAAATAATATTATTACTAATGGAAAAACAATATCCAAAAAAAATCAATGGAATGAATTATTTTCAGGTAGAAATTAATGTTTAATAAATGTTCTTTCCCTCATCACACCCTCCTCCTACATTATAGTAACACAACTCCATTATTTAAAGGCACTAATAAAACCTTGAGAATAACATCCTTCTTTGAGATCCTCCTTCTTTATCATAGTTTTTAATCTCATTAATTTTTTTAATGTTTATAAATCATGTGTTTTAGATATTTTCACATGAATAATTACCCATCATGTATTGATACTATTGGACGCCTCTAAATTGAGACATATGTGTTGATGTAGTATATTGTGGGATTATTTTGATGTTTTTTGGAATTCACCATTGCCTGTATGTGACCATCACTTAATTGTTGAATGATAATTTTTGTCCAAATTATATTACTGACCATGAGGTGGAAGATGGGAAACCATGATAATTATGAGTGATCATTAGAAAATAGTGAAGCCTGTAATATTATGAGTGATCATGTAAAAGGATGATTCAGGAATATCGTGGGATGGTTGTGCATTCACTTCAACATTTATCGCTCAATATGAATTCACAAGGTTAATCGACACATGGTTAGTTAATAGAATGTGTTTATTCATGGTCATTATTTAAATATTAAGAAGAATCCATATAGTTATTCAGATTTCTTCTTATTAAAGCTTTATGATGTTGTAAAATTTACTCATATAGCTGATCGTTTCACATGGTATATATCGATGGATTGACCTAATGACCCTGATGTGAGCACCCAAAAATTTCATCATGTAGATGATAAAATTCCTTCTTATTGTTAATATGGAATATTACCTTGTGGTCTATTGGAACATGTCTATGTGTATGTTTTACACATTCTATCACTAAAGAAAATTCGGATTTTTCATGCATGGTCGCTCATCCATGGAAATAATAGAATGTTTGGGTGAACACATAACTCTTGTGATTTCATTGAAATAACAACAAGATACTTTAAATAATCTTCAAAAATAATATATTATGTTTAATATTTTTTGAAAATATTCCAAAATATCAACTAATCAAATAAATAAAATACTGAATCCAAATATTAATAAAACTATAGATTATTCATTAAACTACAAAATGTGAAAATATAACAAAATCATCTCAAAATGGAGGGTTTGAAATCATTTAAACTTTGGATAAAATGTACCAAATATAATCATGTCAATTTCTACAAAAATAATCATTGGACTCAAAATATGTTAATTTCAAAAAAACATATGTAACATTAAAGTACATATCCAATGAGTGTTTATTATTTATAAACATATTCCTAAATATTTAATTCCTCATTAATGTTATAGTTTTGATTTCTTCCCTCATGTAAACCTAATTAATTACCATTACTTCAATCCATACACATTTTATTTTACATTCCATCATGTTTTTTTCACTCAATGATTATGATTGGCGTTTAGGAATTTTTTTTCTTATCTAAATGTCACATAAGATTAACCATATCAATGGTGAAGGAAATTTTCCCCAACATATGATTCATTTAGTTTGGTATATAAAAATATATTAATTAGGGTTGTTCTATTGATTCAAAATAGGTGGGATTCCAAATTTAAAATTTTCGGACAAAATCAAGGGGTTTTGGAACTATAATAAAGCCCAATGTAGAATTTCAGTTACCATAATGCATGGATTCCCCCATAAATTTTACTTTCCCCACCCAACTTCTATTCATTGAATTATCAATGAAAATTCTATACAGATTTTCAATATATGAATTAAAACCATTCCCCTCCTTATTTCCTTAAACTGGTTTCATAATCTTTTTTAACTCTTATTTTTTAATCTCTTTAGGGAAGAGTGATACATTATAATTTTTATTATAGTTGTGTGTCAATTATTTCTTATATTAGGATTTATTTTCTTCCATTTTTATTTTCCAAGCCATTATATTATATTTAATAAATTAATTATTGGAAAATCCATTAATAAGTTCATTAAAACCAATTTAAGTAATATGTACCCTCCAGAATTGTTGTATTTATTCCCTATTTCTCCATTTATAACCAATGATTCATCTTTGATAAACATATATTTCACTTATGGATGATATTTTTCAAAGGGAAAATAGTCAAATATCTCTTTATAACCATTACATACATTTATTCCTATCATACGATAATAAATATATTGTTTTCCACTGTCACAAGAATTATTTTTTTGAAAGATTATTAGAAAAAAATATATAAATACTTTCTTTAAATTTTAAGAAGCTTTTGGAAACAGATTTATTAAAGCCAATCTTATTTCAATCCCGTATAATAAGTAAACATAAATTATGAAAAAAATATAGATAAAGCTTGATAGGGATATTTATCCTCTAATATGGATACATAAACACATAATTTAATGATTATAAGTGCTTCAAGGATAAATAGAATGTTTGATATGAAAAAGATAATTTAATAATGGGATTAAATTAAAAATAATTCCTAAATAATTTAATAACATTTTCCATGAATAAAATAAATTTTTTAAAATATTACTAAAAAAATTATAGTAATTTATGATTTTTATGCTACACTAAAGAAAATGGGACATCAATGAATTAGTGATAATCTATTCAGAACCCTCTACAGTAAGTGATTATCAATATTGGTTAGTATTTCATAGAAATAATTTTTTAAAATTAAATTATTTTATTGAAATTTATTTTAATATTTTTATAAAATAATTTAATTTCATCATTCATTTATATTGCGTTTATTTTTAAAATTAGATTCTCAATATTTTAGAGGATTTAATTTTTTTCACGGGTATTAAATTGAGCTCAAGAGTATGAAAAAAATTTAAAATGAATAATAAAGGTATCAAATTTTTCAAAAAGAAAAAAAAAGAATTTTGAAATTTCCAAAACTACAATGGTTCCCTACACCATACAAAATTAATGTAGTTTTATCAATGAATTTAAATTGATTTATCATTTATTATTAATTTAAAAAGAAAAATTTCATGAAATACAATGATAATGAATTGATAATATTGATGGTTTCTCCATTATAGATATGATGGAGATGAGTGATATCATCCACTTCTTATTAGGGTAGTTTCCCCTGTAACACATTTATCACGATCTCATTAAAAATGAATGTTATTTAATTTAATTTTTTAATAATATAAACTAAATTAAAAGGGTGTACATGTGTAAATATAGTGGGTTTTTCCAATTTGGAATGAATTTTTCCTATAATCTTTTTGAGCAATTATTTGTATAATAACACATTATCTCATTGATATAATTCGTTTGAATGAATAATTTTTCCATTATCCACCCACACACACTATTTATAAATTTAATTATTCTCAAAATCCCCCTTATAATTTCCTCAAGATTTTGTAGCTACAAAACCTTTTTTCCTTTTTCCAATTACAATCTTTATATTCATCTCCATTGTAGAAAAGTACGATTTGTGTTCCAATTTCAAGGTGAGGTAATAATTATTTTTAATAAATTAATAAAAAAGAGAGCGTTGAAGTGGAAATAATAAAGGGTAACCAATAATGCTATTAGGTATTTTTAATACCATTTCATTAGTACTTCATATCTATTTTTACGTTCTTATATTTAATTCCATTGATTCCCATATTTGAAAATCTAGTTTGGGAATTTGTTTGAGGATAATTTGGTTTTTATTTTTTATGATGATCCACATGTAATATAATAAATTATACTAATATAATATTTTGGTAGAGATCCCCTAGATTAGTGATGATATCCATGGGAACTCGAAACAAAAATAATGTTAACATTTATAAAATCACTCAAAATCTAAGTAGTATTTGATTTTTTTCATTTAGATTACACCAACTATGAATACTAATATACAAAAATTATGATATAAGAGTTTCCAAAAGACATTCTGAAAGGAAAGAAAATATATAATCCCAATCTATTAAAGCATATGATAATATGATTTTGAGGAATGTCTTAATTTTACAAATATGTCTAGAAAACTATCATTTTCCATATTTTCTATAGAGGTGATGTGAATATTTGATAAAGGAGGGAAAATCAATTAAATATTTCAAAACATTTATTTAAATCCATTTAGTTCCAAAGTGTCCACTAAAATTTAATGTAAGAAAAAATTCAATGAAATAATCAAATTCACATTTAGGAAATAATATTCTCCAAGGGGGAAATAGGCTCCTAGATAGTTCTGATTCAAATGTTTGTTTGTTATTTGTCATTTGGATCCATTTAAGGCCTTTTTGACCTATTGGATTTTATTTTCTCATGGGTTCTTTGTAATGGTTCCTCCTTTTTGAACTTCACAAAAAGAGATCTTTCATTTTTGGTTCAATCAAAGGGGATTTCCTCTCATCTTTATTTTAAAAAATTAAAGACATGAAGATTTTAAACTTATATGATTCTTCACAAATATAAAATGTTGATTTAGATTATTGGATTTTATTTTTTTGTGGATTTAAATGTGTTATGGTATGATATGAATCAAAATAATTTACAATCGTTATATACCAAAGAACATCACCTAAAACTAGGTATAGTTTCTCACTAGGAATAGATCCCCTACTGGTTTTCTGCATCAAATTCCAACTTTGTGAATGTTGGATTTTCTACCCATGTGACTGACCACCAGGATGAAATCTCATTTTATGTCGATCAATTTCACATTAAAATCACAATATAGTATTATCTCTCCAAAACATATGGGGTTTTCACATTTCTTTATTATCAATAATTCTTGGGATATATGGTTAGAAAAATTTCAATGTTAGTGCCAAGAAAATATGGCATGAATCTATCAAAATCAAAGGAATAAACCAAAAAATATTTTTTATGGTTGTGTTGTTGAGTTTTACTCTTCAATGGTTCTATTGTCTTATGTTACTACTTTAGACTACCCAAAATCCTTTGATAAATGTTTTTTCAAATAAATGGTTTGATGTACGAAAAATAAAATTGAATGATTCCTCCCAAATGGGTGGTTTCATTTAAGCTTGACGTATCAATCACTTTTTAAATTAATCAAAGGCATCCCTCCAATCATTTAAAAAAAACAACATATTATGAAATTAATATTCAATGTGGGAGGTATATCATAGTAAAATTATTAGTGAACCACATATATAATACAATATTTCCAAAAAAAATATCTAATATGTTTTACATATGTTGGGTAAGGTATAAAATTTATAACATCAATGTTTTATTTACCCACTTCAATTTCCTATTCTGAAACAATATTCCCAATGATAAACCATCTATCCACAATGTAATTAAAATTTTAAAAATTAATAAGAGGATTCTTCTCCATGAAATTTTTCAACACCATTTAATTTTTTTAAAACAATGTTCAAAATTATTTTAAAAAATCATGAAATCATCCAAGTATACCTATATGAAATCATAAATGAAATTAAAAAATATCTTTCTGTACTCTACAAACATGTACCTTGAGAGACATGAATTCAGATTACAATCCTCCTATTTATTAATGTAATAATGGGTAATGTGAATATGGTCTTATATTATTCTTTCTAATCAATGTGAAATCAAAAATAACATCAAAATACATTAATAATGAAATATTGAGTCAAACATTCCAATATCTTTAGCATATGGTCCATAAAATAGATGCATAGGTCCCCATTGGGAGATACCATATTTAATATTCTACAATATATGAACACTCTCTATCTATTTTCAATTATCACTTGTATTTATTCATTATTTTCAATCATTATAACCAAAAAATATGGTTTTAATTGGATCAATATGAATTTTTCTAACCCATTATTAGTTTGAAATGGGATATATAATAATTACATCAGATTTATTCATTATCTCTTTATTTACCAAATCCATCATCTTGGGATTAATCTTATATTGGGTAAAACTAAATTGTTTATTATCTCCATCTTGAAGCATATTATGTTATAATATTTCTAGTATTATTCCATGGATTTCACCTAAACACTATCCTATTTCTGGATATTAATTTTTTCTATATGTTTAAAGAAAAATTATTTACAATAATCACAAATAATGTTCCTTTTCCATTTGATAAAAATAATGAAATTTAATTCTATGGTGTTTTAAGATTATATTTGGGGATGGTTTGAGAGATAAAAATAAATTTTTATTCCTCATCCTTAATGTTTTAACTCCATATAATGAAGGAATTTTATTATATTATACATTTTGAATTAAACTATCACTTTTAACAGAAATTTTAGAACTTACCTCTTCCTTCATGATAAAAATGGAATACTTTTAATTCTTGATAGAATTATTTTTATGATATTTTAAAATAAAAATTTCCTCCAAAGGATAAAAATTATTTTAGAATACCAAAATCGTTATGATTTTCATCCTCTTTAAGGTGGGATAGTGTAAAATGTGACATGTTAATAGAATGGTCTCATATAGTCAAAAATATTTAACTATAGAGTACTTTCTTTGATATCCATTATGATTGTTACATCATGGTAATTGAGGATTGTATTATCCATTATTATAAATGACCTACCCAAGATTATGGTTTAGGATCCTAGGGATTTATCCCTCTCTATGTTGATCAAATACAAATCATATAGTAAAAGTAAATCATTGAAAATCACAAATATATCATCCCACACTCCTCATTTGAATATAATGGATAATTTTTATTGTAATATCACCACTCTCTTGGGTTTAAAATCAAATATATTAAAATATTACAATAAAGGGATATGAAAATAATTTATTGAATAACAAAGATCATAAAATACAACAATAAAATTTAAGGAACAATTGATATATCAAATATATAATATCCATGTATCTTGAAATATTGGTAGAAAATGTGATGTGGTCAAGGATGAGACACTTATTCATTAGCTAATTCCTCCTTTACCACCATTCCTCCCCTTTTTGGTGAAAATATCATGGATAATTTTATCATAATGTGGATATTTTTTGTAGAGACCCAAAGCTTGACATACATTTACATTACATTACTTTTGCGGAATACTTAATACATAACAAAAAAACACACAAGGACCGTAATAGTTTAGTGTCTTTGGAAACTTGAAATATAAACTTCTAATCATGTTGAAATATCTTCCACAACTCCTATAACGATCTTCCCCCTTTTTCCTTACCTAAAACCTTTCTTTATTTCCTGGGTAAAATAAAACATAAAAATGGTGAGCTCAAATGCTCAGTAAGGTAAAACATAGAGAACATAAAACAATCAATAAACATTTGAAAGCAAAAACTTGAACATGAAATTTAAACATAAAAATCATGAGAAAAGATATAAATCGTGGAAGTACGTAAGGAATATATCATAATGGAACAACAACCATGATAAAATATAATGGGAATAAAACATTTAATTGTGGAAACCATTCAGAACATGGTATAATTTCCATAGTATCCAAGGCATTGTTTCCAAGACCATCTTAGTGGACAAAGTCCCTTTCTGAATCGAGTTCACTCTTCATTTCAATCCTGTAACACTGAACCGGATTAACATACCATTTCATCCATGTCAATCTCATGAGATATAAATATTTACCCAATTCATTGGAGGGAGATATAGGTCCCACCCATCTCATAATGAAATCATTCTTACTTGTGCCACAAAATAACCTTAACACATTCATCATAACCCAAAGAATTAAATGGGTTTCATAAACATCATCCCATTATCTCATAATCCATATAAAACAAATGGAAATTTCATCATAAGAAAAGTGAAACCATGTAAATCATAGAGACATTAATCTTGAATCATACTCACATGAAATAATGTCATCTTAGATGAAAAATGGTTTTGATAAAACACTTGAAATGAATTCTTGAGAAAAATATAATTTCTTCTTCAAAATCAATTTCTTTTCACAAAACATCATTAAATTTTTAAAGAAAAAAATTTTGTTGAAAATAGTCATGAAATATTTTGGAGTAATATTAATGAAAATAAGTCTTTATAAAACCATAAAAATCTTTTCATGACATGTATGTTAAAAAAACATTCTTCTCGTACTTTTTGCTGGAAAAGTCCAAAAAAGTACCTCGCAACGTAAACAGAAGAAAGATTCCTTGCATACCATGTAGTAAAAGTAAAAAATGGTTAAAAATGTCTTTAAAAATACATTAAAACTTTTTTATAAAACTTTTACATGGATGATAAATATAACCCCAGTAAATACTTACGTATAAGCAATCTTGGATATAAAACAATTGAGATTGCAACATTATCCCTTACCTTAGGTCCGATCTGCTTCGTACGTATCCGAGCCTCCTGTATAATGATTTAAATAATGTCATTGACTTGTTACAGAACCATATTCATTTTTATGATGTCAAATATGGTTCACTTATGACTTTATATTACCCGTTTGTTTGGTAAATTCCATGTTAAAGAGCGTTTTGGGTAAAATCGTTTCATTTGTCGTCCGTGTTTTGACTTGTAATTATTCATATGATTACTTAGATCATGACTACTTAATTCCAGAATATAAAACATGATTTATATATAATATATATTCATAATATACATATATATAATATATCGATAAATGGAATGAAATACGTCGTTCATGGAGACGGTAGGTCGTACGTACGCATGAACACTGTTTTCGGTTCCTTATTGAATTGAATGGTATTTAGTGGAAGACATACATATATATATATATATAAATAACTCCAGTATAATGATTATTTCATGATTACTTATTATATATAATTTATAATCATTCATGAATGATTAATCATTGAGAATGAATCTCGTCGCGTCGTGGAGACGGTAGTCCGTACGTACGCACGAGCGATGATATCATTCCCATAATTATTGAATTGAATTGGAGTGGATGATACAATATATAATAATCAATGTGATGTTATAATAACTATGTATAGTTATTCTTTACACCATTATACCCATCCAAGTAAGGTGGTGTTTGAAAAACAGATTACACCATGGCGTGGAGACGGTATTCCATATGTAGGCACGCGCAGTGATTTCATTTTCCATAGGGTGGGTAGATGGTGTGAAATATGGTTGATTCATACATATAATAACATATAATTATATTATTGATACTTATGTTATTACTTAATAATGAAAAAACTAAAGAATAAGAAGTGTAAGATGAAATAATGTTGAAAGAATCGGTAAGAGACATTACCTCTTCTTTGAAGCGCCTCTTTGAGACCCCCTTTTAGGGTAATAAAATTGGTCATTGAAGAATACCAGGACCTCAAGGATGTTTCTAGGGAAGTGGAGAATATAATTTTTCAGGGGTTGGCAGAGCCTGAATGCTCAAAGTGGTGTGAGGAAGAGAGGGAGGAGGTGCCCTTTTATAAGGGAGGAGAGGGGCACCTTTGGAATAACAAAAAATATTAATTTATTATAAAGTAATATTCGGTTTTTAATAGCACAAAATTGAGTTATTTTGAATCTAAGGTGGGGATGGGTCGAAATACCCCCATAAAATTGAATTTAAACATGTTTAGGTTTCTATTTTAAACTTATCATTTAGATTTAACTTTAAGTTAAATAAGTTTTCTTTTACCGTGTCTTATTGTTTTCTTACACTATATGGTTAATAAAATTACTATAACAAGAAAAAATAACCCCAAGTTGTATATTATTAATATATATAATCTTATCTGAGTCATTTGGCCGAACCTTAGATTTTTAGGAATAAAATAACAATTAATAATATAATATTTGTTTTAAAAACTATTTTATGTCAATTTTGAATCTATTTGGTAATTAATTTTTGTGAAACTCCTAACAGAATTATTTGTTAGAAAAAAGTTAACTAAATAAATACTAACATGTAATATTATCCTATAAAATTATTGGAATTCATAAAAAGTCTCAAATTAAATTTATTTGGGTATTTATAATATAAATTATTCCAATATTTCATTTACAAGATAATTACTACATCATCATTGTGTCATACATAATTTAATTTATGTATTGTTTAAAAATTAAAAATAAAATACCATTATGTATTAAATATGTTTATCTTTCTAATGAATATTTATATTCGAATTTATCTTATGTATAACCCTATATTAAAAATTATTTACTTATTAAACTTTGATTTTAACTATTTTAACCCTTCTTTAAATAAATTAATATTAAATGTCCTAATCTAATCCAAGTGGGCCTAAATGGTCATATTTTATTCCTAAGGTTGATTTTGGTCTAATTAAACTTATCCAATAGAATTAGGACATGTGTTAGGGTAATTATAATATCATTTTTACGCTTAATTACCCAATTTACTTTAAACCGTTGTAAAAAAGGTAAAAAGTAACTATTGACCAAAAATTATTTTCATCTCATTGAACCACATTTTAGTACTTGATATTACCAGTGTCTCTCGGATTTCCGAAATTACACTCATAGAAGTGGTAAAATTATGTTTTATGTGAATTTGGAAATTCTCCTAGGAGGTGGGTAAAAGATAGTGAAAATTTCAATAAATGTTTTATATATCTAGAATTATTATAAAATCACTCTAATGAATTTCTTTAAACTTATATAGGTATTTTGTATCTATTTTTACCTAAAATAAATTTAAATAAAATAAAAAGATATTTAAATAAAAAGTTAGTTTTTAAATAGTAACCCAGTGTTTTCACTATAGATCAAAAATTGAAAGTTTTCATAAAAATACCATAATTTCAACCTAGGATAATTTCAATATTCCGAATCCAAAAATGAAGTCCATTTTGAATGATGAAATTTAAAAAATTTCAAAAAGTGTTTATTACTATTCTTAATGGCTAGTTTTAATAATATTTTAATAGCATATCATTGTTTAGTGAAACTCGGTATTGCTTACAACACACGGTATCGTAGAAGGATGTGATTGTGAGTAATGAAATCCCAAGTCCGGGATGCGTGTAGTGAAATATCCTTTTGGTGTAGCGTACACCACAAGAGATCAATAAAATTAAAAAGAATATTTTCCATAAAATATCGGGGTGTTACATTCTACCACCTTAAATGAATATCGCCCTCAAAATTCGTCGGGGTTATAAATGGTTTACTACTTGAATGTATCATTAATAGAAACCCACATCGTAAAAAGGAATACCAAAACCAATCTTTAAAAACTAAAGTATGAAACGTAATGGTTACCCAAATTAACTAATCATTATGTTTCCACATAGATGAAAATACGGATATGGAAGAGAAATCTAACCATCATGTTCTGATGGAGTGTGGTAGAGAACATGGCTATGGAAAATATAGAAATCACAAAGCCATAGATTTGTGATGATCTAAGGTACCATCTGATTCATCGGATATATGGGCACTGGGACAACATTTTTGGTTTTCAAGATCATTTCACTAAAGATGAAGAAATTGGAATTAGAAGAGATACCTATTTGATTTTGGTACAGTCTCACCATTCGTTGTTCCTTGGACTATTTCCACTTCATAGATTAAATAAATGAAGATGAATTTGTCATTTGTGAAGTGTTAGCAGATCATGTGATAGAATGATGGGTCATTCCATCTGCCTCAAACAAAAGGTTAGAAAAAGTTATCAAAAATACATAAGTCCATCTATAGTGAGATTAATCATATATGGTTCCTAAAATGGACTAATAATTCTTATATCATACTTCTTAATATAATAAAATTGGGTTCTAATAAATAGGGACTTCATGTAGGCCAGTGGTAGGCGATAAAGGCCTGTCACACTTCAGTTGTGGGTTCGATTCCCACAGCCTTGTCTGACGCGACGGGTTGTCACCTGTCCTGCAGTTTGTCAATTTTTTTTTTCTAAAAATACATTATAATAACTTTCCATCAATAATATCGAAAAATTTCAAGCCTTAAAGAATACTAACTTATGTCCAACATAATCCATTCCAATTTTTAGGCTTATCCAAAATAATGCAGTCCAATCTCATATTATAGTGAAAATGATTACCAGAGTGTTCATATAACAAACTTTTTAATACCATTGTTGATCCCCATATATCATAAGATATGTCTTTTTGGTCACATTCTAAAAATTCGGAGGCCTTAATCATGTATTCTCTTCAAAAATGAATACCCATTGAACCTTAGTGAAAACATGAGTGTTGTCAAAAGTTAACTCTTTCCACATACCAAAATCCCAAAATTCTATATACTCAAACCATGATATCACTTAGTCATTATATCAATCATGAGCTCATGAATACTGTCAAACATTCCATTTTCTCCTTATCCCTTCATTATGAGCATATCATCAGCTTTCCAAAATATTTGAATCACTTTTCATGGTTACTGGTACCATAAAATTATTGAAAACCACAATAGACTAATACAAAAATATTCTAATATACCATAAAAATACCTCAAAAACATTATTCATGAATACCAATACATAAACAATTGAATCCATCCTCTTCAATGATTGTCCTGGCATAATTCCTTCCTTGATTTAGAAGTAACTTTTTAGGTTAGGGCATTGAGTTGGGTAATTCCCATGTTCTCCAAAAATAAGACAATGATCATTATAATAGTCTATCACCCTATGAAACTTTTCTCCACACAGATAACATATGTCCCCCCATTTGAGTTATTCCTCAAGGTTCTTCTTCCCTTCTTTAGAAATCTCAATCTTCTTTTCTTTATGCTCCTCAACATGCGAACATGCATAAAATTCTATCTTCCTCTTATTTGATGAATTAGGAATACCACTAAATTTCACCTCATTAATCATATATCACGATGACTGATTCGGAATAATCATAATATTTTTCTCTCTAGGCATTATGAAATTTTGTTTTTCATAGTCACCAATTTGTCCATTGGATTCAGTGTTAACCGAATTCCATCTGGTTCCCTCCATTGACTAAAACACAAAAAGAATTCTGTGAGAGGAAAAAATCATACAAGTAAAATAACATAATCAAGGGGGAGTTCCTTCGACATCTAACATCTTAGGATTAATTCTAATACCGTTACCATAATTCTAGGACTATAACCTATACTTATACTTCACCTTAAGGACATCCCTAGACATACCATAGACATATCACTATGGATCTCACTATAGTTTTCGCATCCTAGTTTCCAACGGTTGAATAAAACTTTTCTCTGATACCAACTGTAGAGACCCCTAGCTTGACGTACATGTACATTACATTACTTTCTCGGAATAATTAATACATAACAAAAACAGACACACAAGGACTGTAATAGTTTAGTGTCTTTTGAAACTCGGAATATAAACTTCTAATCATGTTGAAATATCTTCAACAACTCCCATAACAATCTTCCCCTTTTTGTTTCATTGCCTATAACCTTTATTTATTTCTTGTGGAAAATAAAACATAAAAAGGGTGATCTCAAATTCTCAGTAAGGGAAATCATAGAGAACATAAAACAATCCATAACCATTTGAAAGCAAAAACATGAACATGAAATTTAAACATCAAAATCTTGAGAAAAGACATAATTCGTGGAAGTACGTAAGGCATATATCATAATGGAACATCAACCATGATAAAATATAATGGGAATGATACATGTAATTGTGTAAACCATTCAGCACTTGTTCTAATTTCTATAGTATCCAAGGAACTTTTCCCATGACCATCTTAGTGGACAAAGTCCCTTTCTGAATCGAGTTCACTCCTCGTTTCAGTCCTGTAACACTGAACCGGATTAACATACCGTTTCAGCCATGTCTATCTCATTAGATATAAATCATTACCCAATGGATTGGAGGGAGATATAGGTCCCACCCATCTCATAATGAAATCATTCTTACTTGTTCCACAAAATAAACATAAAAATTCATCATAACCCAAAGAATAAAATGGGTTTCATAAACATCATCCCATCATGTCATAATACATATAAAACAAATGAAAATTTCATCATAAGAAAAGTTAAACCATGTAAATCATAGAGACATTAAACATTATACATAAACATATGAAATAATGTCATCTTAGATGAAAAATGGTTTTGATAAAACACTTGAAATGAATTCCTGAGGAAAATATCCTTTCTTCTTCAAAATCAATTTATTTTCACAAACCATCATGAAATTTTAAAAGAAAAGGATTTTGTTGAAAATAGTCATGAAATATTTAGGAATAATGTTCATGAAAATAAGTCTTTATAAAACCGTAAAAATCCGTTCATGATGTATAAGTTAAAAAAACATCCTTCTCGTACTTTTGCCGGAAAAGTCAAAAAAGTACCTCGTAATATAAAAAAAAGAAAGATTCCTTACACACCATGAAGTAAAAGTAAAAAATGGGTAAAAAGGTCTTAAAACATTCATTAATTTTTTTTTATAAAACTTGTACCTGGATGATAAATATGACCCCAGTAAATACTTACATATAAGCAATCTCGGATAGAAAAAAATTGAGATTGCAACATTATCCATTACCTTTGGTCCGATATTCTTCGTATGTATCCTAACCTCCTATATAATGATTTAAATAATGTCATTGACTTATTACAGAACCATATTAATTGTTATGATATCATATATGGTTCACTTATAACTTTGTATTACCCGTTCATTTGTAAATTCCATGTAAACGAGTGTTTTGGGTAAAATCGTTTCATTTGTCGTCCGTGTTTTGACTTGTAATTATTTATATGATTACTTAGATAATGATTAATTAATTTCAGAATATAAAACATGATTTATATATAAAATATATTCAAAATATACATATATATAATAGATCGATAAATGGAAAGAAACACACAGTTCATGGAGACGGTAGGCCATACATACCCATGAACGCTATTTTCGTTTCCTTACTAAATTGAATGGAATTAAGTGGATGACATACATATATATATATATATATATATATAAATATATCCAGTATCATTATTATGTCATATATTTTATGATTACTTATTATATATACTTTATAATCATTCATGAATGATTAATCATTGAGAATGATTCTAATCGCATCATGGAGACGGTTGTCCGTACGTACGCACGAGCGATGTTTTCATTACCATAATTATTGAATTGAATTGGAGTGGATGATAAAATATATCAGAATCAGTATGATGTTATAATAACTATGTATAGTTATTCATTACACCATTATACTCATCCAAGTAAGGTGGTGTTGGAATAACAGATTACACCATGGCGTGGAGATGGTATTCCGTACGTACGCACATGCGGTGATTTCGTTTTCCATAAGATGTATAGATTCTGAAATAGTGTTGTTTCATAATTATAATAACATATCAGTTTATTATTAAAACTTATTTTATTACGTCATAATGAAAAAACTAAATAAGAATAAGTGGAATAAGAAATAAAGTTGAATGAATCGGTAACGGACATTACCTCTTCTTTAAAGCGCCTCTTTGAGACCTCTGTTTAGGGTACTAAAATTGGTCTTTGAAGAATATCAGGACCTCAAGGATGTTTCTAGGGATCGGGATATGAGAATTTGGCAGGGTTTTTCCTAGTTCGAAGTCTCAAATTGGTGTGAGGAAGAGAGGGAGGAGGTGCCCTTTTATAAGGGAGGAGAGGAGCACCTTTGGAATAACTAAAACTATTATTTTATTATAAAGTCATATTCGGTTTTTAATAGCTCCAAATTGAGTTATGTTGAAGCTAATGTGGGGAGGGGTCGAAATAATCCCATCCAATATAATTTAGACATGTTTAGGTTTCTATTTTAACCTTATCATTTAGATTTATCTTTAAGTTAAATAATTTTTCTTTTACCGTGTCTTCTTGTTTTCTTACACTATAAGGTTAATAAACTTACTATAACAAGCCAAAAGAACCCCAAGTTGTTTAATATTAATATATATTATCTTATACAAGTCATTTGGAAAAGCATTAGATTTTTAGGAATAAAATAACAATTAATAATATAATATTTGTTTTAAAAACTATTTTATGTCAATTTTGACACTATTTGGTAATTGATTTTTGTGAAATTTATAAAAGAATTATTAATTCAAAAAAAGTTAACTAAATAAATAATAACATTTAATTTTATACTATAAAATTATTGGAATTCATAAAAAGTCTCAAATTACATTTATTTGGTTATTTATAACATCAATTATGTCAATATTTCATTAATAAGATAATTACTGCATCATCATTGTGTCATACATAAATTAATTTATTTAATGTCTAAAAATTACAAATAAAATATTATTATGTCGGAAATCTTTTTATCTTTCGAAATAATATTTATATTCTAATTTATCTTATTTATAACCCTATATTAAAATTGATTTAGTTATTAAATGTTGATTTTAACAATTTTAACCCTTCTTTAAATAAATTAATATTAAATGTCCTAATCTAATCCAAGTTGGCCTAAATGGTCATATTTTATTCCTAAGGTTTTTTTTGTCGAATTACTCTTATCCAATAGAATTAGGACATGTGTTAGGATAATAATAATAATATCATTTTTACCCTTAATTAACCTATTTACATTTAACCGTGGTAAAAAAGTAAAAAGTTACTATTCACCAAAAATTATTTTTATCTCATTGAACCACATTTTATTCCTTGATGTGAACCGTGTCTCTCGGATTTTCAAAATTCCACTCACAGAAGCATTAAAATTATGTTTTATGTGAATTTGTAAATTTTCCTAGGAGGTGAGTAAAAGATGGTGAAAAGTTCAATAAAATTTTTATATATCTAAAATTATTATAAAATGACTCCAATGAATTAATTTGAACTTATATAGGTATTATGTATAAATTTTTACCTAAAAAAAATTTAAATAAATTAAATAATTATTTAAATAAAAAGTCGGTTTTTAAATAGTAACCTAGTGTTTTCACTATTCATAAAAAATTGAATGTTTTCAGAAAAATATCAAAATTTCACCCTAGGCCAATTTCGATATTCCGAATCCAAAAATGATGTCCATTTTGATTGATGAAATTTAAAAAATTCCAAAAAGTGGTTATTAATATTTATAACAGCTATTTTTAATAATATTTTAATAGCATATCGTTGTTTAGTGAAACTCGCTATTGCGTATAACACACGCTATCGTAGAAGGTCGCGATTGCATGTAATGAAAGCCAAGTCAGGGATACGTGTAGTGAAACCTCCTTTTGGTGTAGTGTACAACACAAGGCATCAATAAAATTAAAACGAATATTTTTCAAAAAATCTCAGGGTGTTACATTCTACCCCCCCTAAAATGAATTTCGACCTCAAAATTCATCGGGGTTATAAATGGTTTACTACTAGAAAGTTTCTTTAATAGAAACCCGCATCGTAAAAAGGAATACCAAATCCAATATTTAAAAAATAACGTATTAAACGTAACGGTTACCCAATTTAACTAATCACAGGGATTCCACATAGGTGAAAATATGGATATGGAAGAGAAATATAACCATCATGTTCTGATGGAGAGTGGTAGAGAACATGGCTATAGAAAAGAAAGAAATCTCAAAGCCATAGATTTTGTATGATCTCTGGTACCATCTAATTCATCAGATATAAGGGCACTAGGACAACATTCTTGGTTTTCAAGATCATTTCCCTAAAGTTGGAGAAGTTGGAATTAGAAGAAATACATTCTTGATTTTGGTACAGTCTCACCATTGGTCGTTCCATAGACAATTTCTACTTCATATCTTAATGAAATGAAGTTTAATTTGTCATTTGTGAATTTTTAGCAGATCATGTGATAGAATGATGGGTCATTCCATCTATCTCCAACAAAAGGTTAGAAAAAGTTATAAAAAATACATAAGTCCGTCTATAGTGAGATTAATCATATATGGTTCTTAAAATGGACTAATACTTCTTATATCATACTTCTGAATATAATAAAACTGGGTTCTACTAAACAGGGACTTCCTATAGGCCAGTGGTAGGCGATAAAGGCCTGTCGCACTTCAGTTGTGGGTTCGATTCCCACAGCCTTGTCCAACGCGACGGGTTGTCGCCCGTCCTGCAGGTTGTCCTATTTTTCTTCTAAAAATACATTATTATAACTTTCCATCAATAATATCGAAAATTTTATAGCCCTAAACGATACAAAATTATGTCCAACATAATCCATTCCAATATTTAGGCTTATCCAAAATAATGTTGTCCAATCTCATATTATAGTGAAAATGATTACTAGAGAGTTCATATAACAAACATTTTAATACCATCGTTGATCCCCATATATCATAAGATATGTCTTGTTGGTCACAATACAAACATTCAGAGGCCTTAATCATGTATTCTATTGAAAAATGAATACCCATTGAACCTTAGTGAAAACATGAGTTTTTTCAAATGTTAACTCTTTCCACATACCAAAATCCCAAAATTATATATAATCAAACCATGATATCACTTAGTCCTTATATCAATCATGAGCTCATGAATACTTTCAAACATTTCATTTTCTCTTTATCCCTTCATTTTTCATATATCAACTGCTTTCCAAAATATTTGAATCACTTTTCATGGTTACTGGTACCGTAAAATTATTGAAAACTATAATAGAGTAATACAAAAATATTCTAATACACCATAAAAATACCTCAAAAACATTATTCTTGAATACCAATACATAAACTATTCAATCCATCCTCTTCAATGATTGTCCTGGAATATGTCCTTCCTTGATTTAGAAGTATCTTTTTAGGTCAGGGCATTGAGTTGGGTAATGCCCATGTTCTCTACAAATAAGACATTGAACTCCATAACAGTCTGTCACTCTATGGCCCTTTTCTCCACACTGATAACATATGTCCCTCCATTTGAGGTATTCCTCAAAGTTCTTCTTCCCTTCTTTAGAAATCTAAATCTTCCTTTATTTATGCTCCTCAACATGCGAACATGCATAAAATTCTATCTTCCTCTTATTTGATGAATTAGGAATACAACTAAATTTCACCTTGTTAATCATATATCGCGATGAATGATTTGGCATAATCACAATATCTTTCTCTCTAGGCATTACACAATTTTGTTGCTCGTAGTCACCAATTTGTCCATTGGATTCAATGTTAACCGAATTCCTTCTAGTTCCCTCCATTGACTAAAACACAAAAAGAATTCTGTGTGAGGAAAAAATCATGCAAGGAAAATAACATAATCAATGGGTAGTACCTTCAACATATAACATCTTAGGATTAATTCTAATATCGTTACTGGAATTATTGGACTATAATCAATACTTATACTTAACCTTAGGGATATCCCTAGACATACCTTAGAAAAATCTCTAGGGATCTCACTATAGTTTTCGCATCCTCGTTACCAAAGGTTGACTAAACCTTTCCTCTAATACCAACTATAGAGACCCAAATCATGACATACATGTAAATTACATTACTTTCGCAGAATACTTAATACATAACAAAAACAGACACACAAGGACCGTAATAGTTTAGTGTCTTTGGAATCTCGGAATACAAAATTCTAATGATGTTGAAATATCTTCAACAACTACCATAATGATCTTCCCCTTTTTGTTTCCTTACCTAAAACCTTTCTTTATTTCCTGGTGAAAATAAAACATAAAAGAGTGAGCTCAAATGCTCATTAAGGGGAAACATAGAGAACATAAAACAATCCATAAACATTTGAAAGCAAAAACTTGAACATGAAATTTAATCATCAAAATCTTGAGTAAAGACATAAATCATGGAAGTATGTAAGGCATATATCATAATGGAACATCAACCATGATAAAATATAATGGGAATAAAACATGTAATTTTGGAAATCATTCAGCACATGTTTTTATTTCCATAGTAGCCAAGGCATTGTAGGCAAGACCATCTTAGTGGACAAATTCCTTTTCTAAATTGAGTTCACACCTCGTTTCAATCCTGTAACACTGAACCAAATTAACTTACTGTTCCAGCCATGTCTATCTCATGAGATATAAATCTTTACCCAATGCATTGGAGGGAGATATAGGTCCAACCCATCTGATAATGAAATCATTCTTACTTGTTCCACAAAATATACATAAAACATTCATCATAATCCAAAGAATAATATGGTTTTCATAAATATAACCTCATCATCTCATAATCCATATAAAACAAATGGAAATTTCATCATAAGAAAATTGAAACCATGTAAATAATAGATACATCAAACTTGAAACATACACATATGAAATAATGTCATCTTAGATGAAAAATGGTTTTGATAAAACACTTGAAATGAATTCTTGAGGAAAATATCCTTTCTTCTTCAAAATCAATTTCTTTTCACAAAACATCATGCAATTTTAAAATAAAAATATTTTGTTGAAAATAGTCATGAAATATTTTGGAGGAATCTTCATGAAAATTAGGCTTTATAAAACTGTAAAAATCCTTTCATGACGTATAAGTTAAAAAAACATTCTTCTCGTACTTTTTCTGGAAAAGTCAAAAAAGTACCTTGTATCGTAAACAAAAGAATGATTCCTTTCATACCATGTAGTAAAATTAAAAAATGGGTAAAAATTTCTTTAAACATACATGAAAAGATTTTTATAAAACTTTTACATGGATGATAAATATAACCCCAGTAAATACTTATGTATAAGCAATCTCAGATAGAAAAAAATAGAGATTGCAACATTATCCCTTACCTTAGGTCTGATATGCTCCGAACGTATCCGAACCTCCTGTATAATGATTTAAATAATGTCATTTACTCATTAGATAACCATATTCATTGTTATGATATCATATATGGTTCACTTATGACTTTATATTAACCTTTCATTTGTAAATTCCATGTTAAAGAACGTTTTGAGTAAAATCGTTTCATTTGTCGTTCGTGTTTTGACTTGAAATTATTAATATGATTACATAGATCATGATTACATAATTCCATAATATAAAACATGATTTATATATAATATATATTCAGAATATATATATATATATATATATATAATAGATCGATAAATCGAAATAAGTACACCGTTCGTGGAGACGGTAGGTCGTACGTACGCATGAACGCTATTTTCATTTCCTTATTGAATTGAATGGAATTAAGTGGATGAAATACATATATATATATATATATAAATAAATACAGTATCATTATTATGTCATATATTTCATTATTACTTATTATATATACTTTATAATCATTTATGAATGATTAATCATTGAGAATGAATCTCATCATGTTGTGGAGATGGTAGTCTGTATGTACGCACAAGCGATGATATCATTCCCATAATTATTGAATTGAATTGGACTGGATAATACAATATATCATAATAAGTATGATGTTTTAATAACTATGTATAGTTATTATTTACACCATTATACCCATCCAAGTAAGGTTGTGTTTGAAAAACATATTACACCACGGCGTGGATACGGTATTCTGAACGTACGCACACATGGTCATTTCGTTTTCCATAGGATGGATAGATTGTGAAATATGATTGTTTCCTACTTATAATAACATATCCGTATATGAGTGATATTTATGTTATTACTTCATAATGATAAAACTAAATAAGAAGAAGTGGAAGAAGAAATAAAGTTGAAAGAATCGGTAACGGAAATTACCTCTTCTTTGAAGCGCCTCTTTGAGACCTCCTTTTAGGGTACTAAAATTGGTCTTTGAAGAATACCAGGACCTCTAGAATGTTTCTAGGAAAGTTTAGAAGATAATTTGGCAGGGGTGGGCCGAGCTTGAAGGCTCAATGTGGTGTGAGGAAGAGAGGGAGGAGGTTCCCTTTTATAAGGGAGGATAAGGGCACCTTTGGAATAACAAAAAATATTATTTTATTATAAAGTCATATTCTGTTTTAATAGCTAAAAATTGGGTTATTTCGAATCTAAGGTGGGGATGGTTCGAAATTCTCCTGTCCAATAGAATTTAGACAAGGTTAGGTTTCTATTTTAACCTTATAATTTAGATTTAACTTTAAGTTAAATAATTTTTCTTTTATCATGTCTTCTTGTTTTCTTACACTATAATGTAAATAAACATACTATAAAATGCCAAAAGAACCCCAAGGTGTTTGTTATTAATATATATGAGCTTATATAAGTCATGTGGCCGAACATTAGATTTTTAGGAATAAAATAACAATTAATAATATAATATTTGTTTTAAAACCTATTTCATGTCAATTTTGACACTATTTGGTAATTGATTTTTTTGAAAATCCTAACAGAATTATTAGTTAGAAAAAAGTGAACTGAATCGATAATAACATGCAATATTATCCTAGAAAATTATTTTAATTCATAAAAAGTCTAAAATTACATTTAGTTGGGTATTTATAACATCAATTATGTCGATATTTCATTAATAAGAAAATTACTACATCATCATTGTGTCATACATAAATTAATTTATTTAAAATCTAAAAATTATAAATAAAATAAAATTATATAGGAAATCTTTTTATATTTCTAATGAATATTTATAGTCGAATATATCATATGTATTACCCTATATTAAAAATTATTTACTTATTAAACTTTGATTTTAACTATTTTAACCCTTCTTAAAAGAAATTAATATTAAATGTCCTAATCTAATCCAAGTGGGCCTAATTGGTCATATTTTATTCCTAAGGTTGTATTTGGTTTACGTACACTTATCCAATAGAATTAGGACATGTGGTAAGGTAATAATAATATCAGTTTTACCCTTAATTACACTGTTTACTTTTAATCGTGGTAAAAAAAGTAAAAAGTTACTATTCACCAAAAAATATTTTCTTCTCATTGAGCCACATTTTAGTCCTTGATATAAACCATGTATCTCGGATTTTCGAAATTCCACTCACAGAAGCGGTAAAATTTTGTTTTATGTGAATTTGAAAATTTTCCTAGGAGGTGGGTAAAAGACGGTGAGAAGTTCAATAAAATTTTTATATATCTAAAATTATTATAAAATGACTCCAATGAATTAATTTGAACTTATATAGGTATTATGTATCAATTTTCAGCTAAAATAAATTTAAATAAAAGAAATAATTATTTAAATAAAAATTCGGTTTTTAAATAGTAACCTAGTGTTTTCACTATTCATCAAAAATTGAATGTTTTCAGAAAAATACCAAAATTTCACCCTAGGCTAATTTTGATATTCCGAATCCAAAAATGAAGTCCATTTTGAACGATGAAATTTAAAAAAATTTCAAAAAGTTCTTATTACTATTAATAACGGCTATTTTTAATAATATTTTAATAGCATATCATTGTTTAGTGAAACTCGGTATTACGTACAACACACGCTATCGTAGACGGTCGCGATTGTGAGTAATGAAAGCCAAGTCAGGGATGTGTGTAGTGAAAGGTACTTTTGGTTTTTCATACAATACAAGACATTAATAAAATTAAAAACAATATTTTTCATAAAATCTCAGGGTGTTACATTTTTTCGGGAATTAAGAAGATGTTGTAAATATCAATTTTCATAAAAGTGTTTAGAAAATATTTTTTATATGGTTCTCTATGAATTATCCTTGATTATAACATCCTTTATGGGAATGGTCAAATATTTCACTCTAATCCCTTTATTATCTTTGGATTGATGTTTTTAGTCCGTATAACTTTGGTGTGTCCTTTTCCTATACATAATTATTATTTTATTTTTGGGGGTCCTTTCTATCATCTAAAAAAATTCATAAGATCCTAATCCTTCATTATCCCTCAGATCATGGAGGCTTAGATCATGTTAAGGTGTGACTTAGTGGTATATATCATATTCTCTTAATATAATAGTCACATTTATAGTCTATTTTAGCTTATGTAATATCTTTCTCGTATTTTTCCTTGGATTTTGTAGAATTTTTAGAAGACATTACATTATGTTGTTAAACATATACACTTCATTAATTTTCATCATAAACTTAGATCAAAATTTTTGTTATATTAGGTTTTGGTAACTAGGAGAGTGTTCCACAAGGTGACTATTTTTTCTCGATTGGGGTGGTTGAAATAATTGACATTAATGATGTTTATAGGTTTTCTGGAAGGGTGGTCAGTGTTGGAATTATTGGTTTTATTATTAGTAAGGGGGTGATTTGATTACTTATATTGGTAGGGTAGTTTAGGAAAATTCATCTATTTAGATAATCAATACACGACCAGGTGTGGTTCTACGAATCCCTCGTAAAATTGTAATTTATTTGTTTGAATGGATTATACATGGCTCTCTATTCCATTCATTTCAGAGCACTTCTCAAACAAACTAACTGATATTTTTAATAAACTACATAACTTTTACAGTTCCTATTTTTCATAGAATTATTTCAAATCAATATATATCATCAATTTTTCTCTATTCACATTTTATTTCAAGAAAAACAAATGAATCACAAGTTATAACCTATGGAATTCATCTTGTTTTGGCATCTGTTTTGCCAAATTTTTTTGATTTCTGAGAAATATTTTCAACTAACCCCTTATAATTTTTCTGGAGTTTTCTATTAATGGTCTTCTATATGAGGAATCCAAATAGTTCTTGAAATTATTGAGAAGTAAATGTTAGAAGAACATATGTAAATTATTCTTTTCCATAACATCATATTGAAATATAGAATAAATATTATTGATCCCTTCCCAATATTCATAGAGGGTTTCTGAAGATTTGAATCTGATAGAAAAAATATCATTTACTATTATTGCACTCTGAGAGGTGATGTACAATAATATTAGGAATTATCAATGAAAATAATTCCAATCATTGACATCTCTTTGCGGTAGGATGTAAACCCCTATTTGTATTTTTTTGTTAAAAGTAAATATGAATAGACATAAACATTTCCTCCATTACTCCCAATGGTTTCATTGTTGTGAAAACATGTTTGAAGGTTTATATTTTCTTACTAGTTTCTTCTCTTATAAGGACACTATATATGGGATCATTTTGTAGTAGAAAAATATTTAATTCAATAAAATTTGATATTGATATATTTTTTATTGTATCGTTTAGATAAATATGGTATAGATAGATATCAAAGGGTTTAGTTTGTATCACCAACCATCTATTAAAGATCATGTTACACACATATAAATTTAATTTATTCGGTTACAATAACATCCTAAATGTCTAATTATAAATTTAGGATTATAATCCAAGTCATAGTTCTTTCAATTTTATGATAAAATTTAATTATTATGTTATTATATCATCATTTCAAATAGGGTTAGTATTTTTCATTTTGTGAATTTATATCCCTGAAAATGGAACCGTGTTTATATTCCACCATTATATTGAAGTTACAAGGCTTCAATTAATTTTCTAATACAGAACAGTTGAAAACTAGGGTCATCTGACAAGAGGATATTTGAAGTCAATCAAAATCTACTTATAATCTCGTATAACCATATTTTAAGGTTCGAAATTTATTAAATAAGATTATTTTTTGGAATTTTTTTGAAATGAAAATATTGATAAAAATAAGAAGATGAAATTAAAATAGAATGAAATGATACGAAGAATATAAATACTCAAAAGAGATTTATTCAACGTCAACCCTCACTATCTCCTAAAATTATAATTTAATGAAGACATTCGATTCATTGGGAACACCAATTTATGCAATGGGTTTTAATAAATAGTTCACCAAAATGTGCACTATTATATCACCTCCTCTATCGAAGGATAAATGTTTAGATAATGAATCTAATCATAATCAAATTTTGTTAGGATTATGTTCATTTGAGTTATTCTATTGAGTAACTAAAATAAAATAATAGATAGAAATTTGGGTTTAGACACAAGGTGTCTCCCCCAATATATTCCTTGGGAATGTTAATCATGAACATGATCATATAGGAAATGATAGTGATAATAGGGGATATAGATAAGAGATGGAATAAATGAGAAATTAACATTGAATTAAATCATTAATTATGGGATAATACCAAGATAAATTAAAAATATATTAGAGAAAAAAATATTTAAGAAAAATTCAATCTAGATTTTTCATTTAGTAGCTAATCCTGCTACTTCTTAGTGTTATCCTATATTTATGTAGTGAAGGTATGACATCATGTCAAACATTAAAACATGGAATGCTTTGAAAACAAATTCAAATATAATCTGTATCATTTTGAAACATGGTTGTCCATTAAAATAATAAAATTATATTGTTAATAATCTAAATGAAATCAGAGGGCTTAGGTCTTTGATATTTTCCAAACATTTCTGAAAAATACTTGCATGGATAAAAATTTTATTTCTCAGTTCTTGACGTATGGTATAGATTGGTGAATTTTGTCCTATAAATAGTTGTGTGTCCATTTTATCCATCTGATATTGTGACCAAAATTTTGGATTTCAATGAAAATATATGGCCAATTATTCTTAAAATTTATTTAAAAATATTTCAAATTAAAAATATGAAAGAATTAAATTTCATAGTAAAAATCCTAACGTGATTTCAGAAGGGGAAAATATGACTTTTTATACAATTTTAATATTCATCATCAAATTAAAAAATCCATTTAATTATGTTGTTAAAAAATATTCATTTAACAACTAATATAAATGAAAAATATGAACTCATAACAATCTATAACAAACATATTTATTTATTTTAAGAAAACACAATATTTTATTATATAAATGTAACAATCATCCAAAAATTTAAAAATTAAATTAATATAAGACATTTGAAATCAATTGGATTTATTTGAAAAAAATTTCCCTATCAATTCCCCACAATTAAACAATGAACAACTGGGTGATCCAAATAATATTACAAGTTACAATATGTATTCTATCTACATAAAAACCCCCGAACTAAAAAAATTAGAGAATAAAAAATTCATTCATCATTGAAAATAACATACCTCTATTAAATGTATTATCTACTACCCCACATCAATGTAACCCAAATTTCATGAAACGAGATAAATATACCCAAGACACCGACTCATATGGTTGTTGAAACCACACTTCATTCTCTTGCAGCCCCGGTGGAGGCAGTGTCAAGTTTTACTAATCTTATAAGAGGCACAATCACTCACACTATCCAGGTCACCTTTCATGGTATGCCTCACATTACAGTTTCTGTTCTGCTTATTTTTCAATCCATTTCAGCATGCAATCATTATGATTCTGGTATGTACTCTGACTGTCTAAAATAATTTTCTAGTGTTAAATTGATTGAATCATCTGATATGGATCCATCTTTACCGTCGTCTGGGACAATAGACTTGTAGGCCTCTATTGTCCTATGTACTTTTCAGTCTCCAAGCATACCTATTGGGCCCGTTGGCATTTCTAACTCCTCAGATATAACTCTTAAGCCACCTGCTAAAATAAATGAAACTTTTATCTCAGGTGATGCTAACACTTTGTCTGATTCCCCTATGACCACACAGGTTTTGAAGTGTACTGTAGACTCTTCTTCAAATAATAGGAGATCAAAGAGGAACAAAGGCTCGAGTGGATCTAAGAATAAAAAAGGATCCCCCACTCCAAACACAGGTTTTAATGGATGTTATCTTTTTTATTTGTCAGGGTATATCTTACTCTAACACTATTTTTGTTCTTAAATGATCTATTTTGAGGCATAAACCATAATTTTTTTCTCTTGATGAACCAAAAATTTATTTTTCTTTTAAATTTATGCACTTTTCTACCACTGGTTATAATTTTTTAGGTGTTTGGAGTAATAATTGTGCAGTATTAAACTTATGGATTTTTTTACCACACTTCTCTGAAAGATGTTAAAGTTCACAATATCATTCATCAAATGTTCACCTATGAATTTATTCTTAATGACCTTCATATGTAATGCTCCCTTGTTTATGCTAATAGTAGATATCTCGATCGTAGGCCTCTCTGGAATGACATGTCTCAGTTATCTAACTCTATCTCTGACCCTTGGTTGGTGATTGGTGATTTCAATGATATTATTTCCCATAGTAAAAAACATGTTCCTTCCCATTCTCATATTTCATTCAGGGAGTTTAGAACCTCAATAGAGGACTGTAATCTGGTTGATGTTAATCTAGCTGGTGCTAAGTTTACTTGGAAGAGAAGGCATTACAATAGGATGGTCTCTAGTAAACTTTATTAGGCCCTTGTGAATGTCTTGGCTCTAGATTCATGGGACACCATCTCTATCATTACCTTACATATTCTTAGCTCGGATCATCATCTTATCTTGGTTAGTTTCCATTACAAGCGTAGTAATCACACTATTCCTTTCAAATTTAACAATGCCTAGTCAGAGGACTTAGACTGCTCTAAAATTATTCAGAATTTTTGGAATTCTATGAGTCATTACATGGATGCCTTTTCTTGTATTATAAAGCTAAATCATCTCAAACATTGTCTCAAGGGTTGGTGTAGTACTAAATCAAAACAACTCAATAAGGACATATCATCTCTTAAGAATGACCTCAATTAAATTAAGAATAATGCCACCCATTTTGACTTCTCCTATGAACCTCAAAGTGAGTTCAACATTTCAATGAAGCTCAACTCCCTTTTGGTTCTTAATAATTACATCTATAAACAAGTATTCAAAAGTAAATGTCTCATTTATCGTGATCGAAACACCATATTCTATAATACCCTGCAAATAATTAGGTATGTATGTCATCCCCTTTCTTTTCATAAAGACAATGAAATCCTCTCTGATTCTATGGTTGCAATTGAAAATCATGTGGTCTCTTATTTTGAAAATATATTCAATGAGACTTGTATTTATAAGGACCTTCTCCCCGGGATCATCATGTGTTTGGTCCAAGAGGAAGAATTTTTTTTCTCTTGACCACTCCCCTTCATCATGAGATAAAATATATTGTCTTTACTCTCAACCCTAACCTTGCGCCAGGACCTGACAATTTCAATAATGGTTTCTTTCAGCACCATTGGAATGTAGTCTGTGTGGATGTTTGTAAGCTTTTCAAGAACTTATTTTATAATGGTCTCCATCCATATGGTCTCAATGCTCAATTCCTTACCCTAATCCTTAAGGTGGGTAATTCCTCTAAAATTCACCTGCATAGACCTATTGCTCTTATCAACTCACTCTACAAAATCATTACCAAGATCATGGATAAAAGGATATGCTCTCTATTTAACATAATTATATCTTAGAACAATTTGGGTTCATCATGCATCGGTTATTTCAAGACTGCATCAGACTGTCTTCAAAATCCACCAACACAGTCAATAAATCTTACAGTGGTGGAAAAATTGCTATTAACCATGACATCAGGAATTATTTTTACACAATAGAGTGGAGTTTCATTTTGAAGGTTCTTCAGGCTTTTGGATTCAATGATGTTTTCATAAGTAGAATCAACTACCTTTTCAAATCATCATATATCTCTATCCTTATTAACTACTCTCATAAGGGTTATTTCAAATGTTCGAAAGGAGTCTGAAAAGGTGATCCCCTCTCTAATATCTTCTTTGCCATTGTAGAGGACTACCTTAGTCACCTCCTCTCCTCCCTAGTTCAAAAAAAAATTATTCCCATCCAAGCTGCCCGAAACCATAATGTTCTGACCCATATTCTTTATACGGAAGACATAGTTCGTTTCCATAATGGTATCAAACACAACATATCTAATCCCAAAGCGGCCTTATCTCACTATGAAGTGATCTCGAGCCAATCCATTAGATAGAGAAAACTGTTTACTTTCTTTGGTAAAAGTTTTCCCACTTTTATAAAAACAACATCATTGAGAGTCTTAGTATCAACGAATGGTTGCTTCCCTTTACTTAAATGGGAGTTCCTATCTTTTGGGGTGGGGCTAGATTATCATATTTCAATGTTATCATAGACCAAATCATTAATCAACTTACTTCCAAGAAGGGAAAATCTCTTTCTATGGTCGGTAGGATATGCCTTGTGAAATCATCTATTGTTTCCAAAATGGTTTATTCGCTAATGATTTACAGGTGGCCTATCAGTATCCTAAAGAAAATATATTCCTACATTAAGAACATTTTTTGGACTTTGAGTATCCTTGAAAAGAATCGTGTAACTGTTCCCTGGTCTACCTACTTTAAACCCCTCGAGAAAGGAGGGATTGGAATAAAAAACCTCAAGCTCTTTAATGAATCCCTCCACGCCAAACTCACTTGTAATTTAATAAACAACAAGGATGATTCAATTTCTTTTCAGAAAAAATATTTACCATAAAATAATAAAAATCGAAATTTGAATCACATAAAATATTCTCTCTGGATATCCATTAGAATTTCCTTTTTCAATATCATGCATAACTTTAGATGGATGGTTTCCACTTAATACAACATGAAGTTTTGGCTTGACAACTAGACCAGTTATCCTCTCAATTCTATGTTTTCTTCTCATACCGCTTCAGATTCCATAAGTTGAACCATAATAGAGGTGATGCACTCTCCTAACATAGATCTCCCTAATCATATCAAGCATTTTTTTGATGGTTACACTTTTTCTAATGATGATGACTTTCTAATTTGGGATCCATCCCATAATGGTATTCTTGATTCTAAAACATATTATAACCACTTTTTCTGATCTTCTGAAACCAATTTCTCTTGGTTGAAACCATTTGATAAAACGTTGATGAAACCTTCAAGACATAATATTATATGGCGTATTTCCCATAGTCATATTCTTACTGAGGTTTGTCTGCAGTCATTTGGTGTCCAACTTAGTTCGTGATTTCACCTATTCCATCAACATAGAGATGAATCAATCATTTATTTTTATCTTGTTCCACAACCACTATTCTTTGGAATTATATTTCTGACATCTTTGACTGTAGATGGTTACTTGATTACTATATTTTCTCCTCAATCAAATGTTGTGTTGAGCTGGACTTTTTACAATAAATATTAAATCTCTTTCATTCCGCAGTTGCAGAGCTCCTCCACATTATCTGGTATGAAAAAAATTCCATTATTCACAACAATTAATTATTCAATATTAATGTAGGTCAGGTGAGAATTATTATTGCTATTAAGGATGCTTCTATCTTTCAAAAATGCCACTACAATAACACGGTTGGTGACTTAGTGATTCTTCAATGGCTTAGAATCAAAGGGATCTACATGCAACCAAATCTCTTTTTTGAAGCGTTATAGCAAGCCTCGATTCCTAGATAGATAAAAATCAATGTTTATAGAGCTTCTAAATAAACTCTAGGTCCTATAGGCTATGGGGCCATTTTTAGGGACTCTCGTGGGAATTCTCATGGATGCTTTTTTGGTGGATGTGGGTTTGCCTCTTCCCTTGAGGCTGAGATGATGGAGGTTATTCATGTGGTTAACTTTATTAAGCTAAGACGATGGAATACCATTTTTATAGAAAGTGACTCTACCACCATTATCCAAGCTATCTGGAATGGCGTGGTTCACCTTATGGGGTATCTCACAACGCATTGGAATAAATGTCATAACTTACTACTGGAGATTAGATACATTGCCACTCATTCCTATTGGGAATCAAACATGGAGGCAAATGGTCTGGCCTACAAGGTAATCAACCAAGACATTACGTGGAGTGATGACCTACTGGTTGTGATCTAACCTTAATATAAAAAATATTGTCATAAAATATCCTCTTTCCTGAACATGTAATCTTCCATTTCCTTTTTATCAAAATTTTGTGTCTTGGTCTTTGACCAAGGCATTGCCTTTAAAAAAATCATTGAGTAAAAAAATCAGTTCCTTTATCTTTTGATAATAATTCCTCAAAGTAAATATAAATTCAATATAATTTCTTAGATCTGAAATAAAATGTTTTATGAAGGTAATGGATCATTTTTTACTAAATAATAAAAATTATAAAATCATAAACTCAATAACCTTTTTAAAAATATCAATGTATTTTTATTGGCTAGGAAAATATTTTATGTTCAAATTCCCTTACCTAAAAATAACAAAAAAAAACTAAAATAATAATAAAACATGGATACTTAAATAAGTTGGTACCACTCCCCAACACAAAAACTAATACTAAAACTTTTTTATTATAAAATTATTTTTTTAACATTTCATATATAAGATGATTTGAAAAAAAACATGTATAAAATTTAAATTAAACCCGACATATTGGTATATTTTCATTGAATTACTCTCCATTGTGTTTCTCCCAGAAATAATATATGTAAAAATTAAAAACATAAGAAAATTATTGGAGGGGAAAATAAAAATATCTATCATTACTGGGAAAAAATGGTAGTAATTAGTTAACCACCCATGTGGGCCATGGTTGTTTTCTTCCCCTAGATGAGAATAATATGATATTATCAATATTCAGATTGTCAGTAGTGCATCATGGATTTGAACCACTTCATGTTATTGCTTCCCAATTCAATCACCATTACTTCATTTGTGATGACCACAAGGATAGAGTGTATTAAATACATCCCATTAAAAATGATATATGACTTTTGATGTGCTGGTAAGATAAAATATCTACACACCTCTATTGGTTAACTAACTACTTGAGTATCCATTTATTCTTCATGATGGGAATCCTTTTTTATAAACATCCCTAGAATCTATTTAATTTCCATTGTAAAATTATAACTACCAATAAATAAATATTCTACAAAAATAGATTTTTTTTTATTTCAAGACGTGATAAATAAAAAAGGAACAAAATATAGAGAATGGTATAACCCCATGATTAGACCATCCATGATATCATACGAATTTCAAAATTAACATGGACTGATTTCTTCATTATATGGAATTTCTTTTATTAATCATTAATAAAATACCAAAATATTATCTATTTTTTCTTCTACCATAATGTACTCCAATCCTTTTGATTCTAAATTTTAAAAACAATTATGTGTGTTTTTTGTTGAATTTATGAAATAGTAAAATTAACTAAATTGATGGTTTTCACATATCCCCTATATGGTTATTCTGGTAAATTGTGAATTCTATATGTGGTCCTCAGTTATCATCTTATAAATTCTATTTATGGAATGTTATTCAATATCTTATGCCTCTATTTGGATGTATTCATCATACGTTAGATGATTGGTCTCACTATATGCCTCCACTAAATTGGTTTTTCTTTAGGTATGTATTTGAGGATCCTAGTGAACGTCATGGAAAATGCTTCTATCATGGTTTGTTTGAGTTAAAAAATTTAAAACCAACGAACTCCCAACATGCCTATTTACCATTTTTTATCATGGCTCCCCTTATATTTCAAACACATCTAACAATTTCCTCCAAATTTGATGTTGATGAGTCACAATAAAAAACTTTTTTTAGAATTTTTAATTGTATTTCTGAAAGATTAAAATATTTAGAATTTGAAAAGTAAAAAATCCGTAAAGGACTAATTGTACGCCTATAAAATTTCCAATGTTTTTATGCAAGGCTTATTTTGGTGTCAAGTAAATAAAAAATATTTACCTAAGCTAAATATAGTTATAGAGAATTACTTAGTGGTCTATTAGAGATGATTGTGTATAGAAAATAGTTTTCAATTTATAATTGGTCAAAAAATGGATTTTTGAAAATGGTTTGTGATTTTAAAAATAAAATAAATCAATTTATGATTTATGATTTAAAATAATTCCTGAAATATTGATCAGGTTAGGGTTGGATAAACATATTAAAATTATACCATAATTTCTAAATTTTCCAAGCATCATTTAATAATTCGATATGATAGGGAGTAAAAAAATTCCTCCCCTATATCCATTTAAAATATAGGTATCTTATAGATTAACTAGTATAATATCTTAGGTTCATCTAAAAACATTGTACGTGTCCATGTGTGGAATAGGTTCCTTCAGGTTTACTAAGATAATACCCAACATTTATTGTTTTTCATAAGTATCCAAGAGTTCCCCTTTATAATTTAACACATTCTAATTATCATTGAGTAGTTCAACATCTATTTATTTTCTATTCCATCATATGTAGACAAATATTTGGTGATGGGAGAAAATGACAACTGGATTAATAAATAATTAATAACCTAATCCTGAACAGAACATGAAGGCCAATGATAATAAACAATATTATATGAATATAGAAAACATTTTAATATAATAAAGATATTGATTGGTTCCTGAAATAACATTATATCAGGAATTATGAATTTTTGTAGCCTTACCTTCCTTAGTCACTCATAGTTTACCCTACATTTGAAGGGTAAGTAAAAATTAATAAGGGGGAGAAAGGAAACTAAAACTGGAAACTAGAATATAATATTAATGGGATAATAAATATATAAAATCTATAGTTAATGAAGTGATTATACCTATTGAAAAAATTTAATTTATGGGAGGGGTAATTACATAATCAAACCATCCTCCTCTCTCATATGAACAAGGTTTAATGCATGAAAGCCACCTGTTAATACGCAAAAAAATATTACTTTCTAGAAATATCCACTCAATCTTATAGATTTAATTATCATGTCTATTTTAATTGTCCACAAATCATAAAATTTACATCCATTATCTTCTATAATTAAAAAATATCCATATATTCATTTCTATCCTATAAAGGGCTACATGTGTGCTACTGAAATAACATACGGGTTTGGTTTGACGTCGAGATGAATTTCCCAAAGTACGTATGTTACCACCCAAATATATTTAAATGTTTATTTTTTTTAAAAAAAATTATGGATAGACTGTGAGGTGGTAGATTAGTGATTTTCTATAGATGAGTGACCATCAATATACTAGTGGTCATTTATAAGTTGAATGATAATGTTTATGTTTTTTATATTAGATCCTTTTTATAGTCAGGTGGATGATTTATCCTTTATCATGTGCTAGGTCTTCAAATTTTCTATCTCCCTATGGTATGTCATTTCCACATATGACATATAATAACTTAATTATGTGGGTTTTCAAATATATATCGTATGGATAGTGTCATATTTTTTTATCATTGGTACATATTGAAATTTTCACTTATGGTATATAATTTTACATGGTTGGTCAGAATCCATGTTGTCGTCGATAAATTGATAGTATTTGAATTAGGTGACTAAAAAAAGTTCTCACTATAGTTGATGATATTCTATCTTGAAGTTAGTTAGTCAATTTTAACTATGTCTACATTAATATTTATAGTATGATATTTTTAAACATGTGATTTACTAGGGAATTATTAAAAATTCATGAATATTTTCTCATATATAGAAACTCTATAATTGAAAAATAAACATTAAAATACTTTTATTTGGTCAAAATATCCTCCATCCTTTTAAAATAATATTCAAAACATTATATATAATGTGTTGAATTTTTTTATGTAATTCCAAAAGGTAAAATATTCAATTAAATTTGATGATTTTTTAGAAATACAAATATACCTCTTGATTATTCTAAAATATAAAAAATGTGATAAAAATATTCTCTAAGTCGTGGGATTAAAATAATTCAAACACATGATAAAATGTAAGAAAATTTTTTCTTGGCATAAAATCTTCTTCCATTACTATATTTAATGATTGGATGTTTCCATGTAGTTTCCACCCAAGCACCAATATGAAACAATAACCATCTCCAATTCCATAGTCACAAGTAATGATAGGTTTCACACATAAAAAATTTCATCTTTAATGAAGGAAAATACATTGAATGGAAAATGATTCACTATCCACAATATAAATTTCTTTATCACTCACCATGATAAAAACCTAATTAGATTCCAATATGAAATACATTTCCCTCATTCCAGGCTGAGCTCATCAACCTATCAACCCTTATCAAGGATAAAATCTTGATTGAATATTCCACTACACCAAATCTATATCTAATGAAATATCACACAACATATATATACTTCCTATTTCCTCAAAATTCATAGCTAACTAATACCAATAACTTTCCATCCGAAAAATAATTCCTCCACCCACACAAGGTCATTAACTGATTTATCCCATTATATTCTAAATCAAATGATATTACGCTCTTACACCACATGATCATAGCCTTATAAATTAATTTAATATTATTATAAATATAATTACCTATGTAAACTAATAATTTAAATCCAAAATAGAGAAAATATCATGGTGGTCAACAACATTAAGTCCCAACGTCATCACTAGAAACCACAATATAAAAATCATGGGGCATGTAGTCAATATTTTTAAAAAAATAAAGTGGGTATTCCATGATACCTTTAAAATCTATGATATCCACATAATTATTTCCATCACAAAATGTATGGGTAATCACAATCAATTGTTATGGAAAGATGTCCACCTCTTGATATAATAATTCATAGTGTACTGAAGAGATGAAACCCCAATTATGATATTGGAAAATAGGATCGAGTCAGTCTCAACATTAGTAATGAATTGATTTTTTATCCCATATAACATATTTCCATTCAATATAACTATATAATTGATAAGTAAATAAATTTCATCACCAAATGTGGAATTAAAATATATAAAATGACAATAATCCCCAGTATATATGACACCCCTTCCTCACATTCATCCATTTGAGTAATCACTATCCATATTGAGTTTAAAACTAGTTAATGTTGATGTTTATGAAACCGAATTCCCTTGGATACCTATGCCATCGTCTTCCATAAATAATTAATTTGGAGGTCAAATGCCTGGGAATAAATTACTCAAATTAAAATCAAAAGATGATGAATTCATTTCAGTGAGGGGATGATAAAATTGATCATTCAGACAACCTTTGTCAATTTTTGAGTTCTTATGATGAAACTCATTTCGTGCATCAAAAATTTCAAAATATCAAATTGTAATATTTATTACATTAATGAATCCATATTAATAATTTTCATTCACATTGAGAAATAATGTATTAATAAAGAGATAGGGATCCATATTCTAGACTGATATGCTACCTTAGAAAAAATTCTACATTTAATGAACCCATACTACATCCATGAATAAGTAATACACTATCTTTATATTTCAATAATTAATAAATAATATTTTAAACCTATCAATAAACATTTATATTGGACCATATTATCCATGAATATGACATAGTGACCATATAATAACTGAGAACCTATTATAGAAGTGAAACAACATGTTCCGAACTATCATAGAATTCACACTCTATATAGAATTTTTTCTTGAGTATATTTGAATAGATAATTTAATAATGTTATAATTTAATTCAAAAAAATGGACATCATGTTTGAGTTATACATAAATATGTTATCAGAATATGTGTAATTGGATAATTTATAAAGGAATTGATTTTTGGATCAATATTACAAAATATCATTTTCACAAATACATCATCTTTCATTTGACTATTATTATATAAATATGACATATAAATTTATGATACACTTTTATTGAAAACAATATGTATTTTCAATTTTAAATTATTGATTTTCATATAGTAATAATAATTTTCAAACCAATGATTCATATTATAGAAGATATGTATTTTTTTGTGAAAAGTTGTTTTAATATACTATACATTTGTCATATTAAAATCAATATTTAACAATTATATAAATTGAATCTGAAAAAATTTAATCATAATTTATAATTATTTGGTCCAAATTATCTAATAATTATCACTTTTTTAGGCATAAATATTAAGTTACCTTATGAAAATTTTACTTTCCATGATCAAAACTAAAATAGAAAAAGTTATAATTCTTACGGTTAAGGGATTGAATAATGGTATAAGAATTTATAAAATTTATTGGATGTGGGGTTTCCTAATAATATCCCTTAACCATTAGAATATTTATCAATTTTTGATCCAGAAGACATGTTCAACATGTTCAATTTTTATATAAACTTCAAAAATTTACAAAAATTATGTTCTCATCACTTAAAAATGGGGTATCTCAATACACCTTCAATAAAACATTAAAAATTATATTTCCTCCTAACATGTACCCAATTTAATTCCTTTATAATCAAATTTCTCTATGATAATATTCTATTCTGACTAGAATATAATAATCCCCTCCTTTCAAGGAATCATATAGGAGAAACCCAATGTTTGCAACATAAGTTCTGTCTTTTCGCTAAAATATAATAATTTTATCTTTCAATTTAAAATTAATTTTTTAGAACATAAAATTATAAAAATATATTTATAGAGTGGATAATTTTGTTTTATATTTTGGAAGTAATTAGTAACCAAATTTCACATTTCCCTTAATAAATAATGAAGCCTCCCTTCATGCGTTGTCAAGACTATCACCTCCACAATTCAAATAAGATTCATTTTCCTTAACTAGATTAATATTCTATATATAAGGAAGGTATAAGAGGGAAAATATTACTCTTACTCTATAATTTTGTTTCTTATATGTCAAATTAGATAAAGAATTTATTATATGATAATTAATTGATCAATATTAATGTTTTCGTTTGAAACATGTTTACAAAAAAAATAATCTATATTATATTTTTTGTAAGAAATTTATATACTTTTAAATTTTCATAAAATTAGTTATAATTAATATTTATCACACTAATAAATTCTATATACGTTCATTATTCTTCTAGTATCATGATATTACCAAAAAATACCTCAATATATTCCATTAAATAATGGTATGTTCATGATTGGGTCAATTTATACAATAACATGACTAATACAAAGAATTTAAATCTTGAATGAATATGGGAAAATAATCCCTAGTATAATATAATAAAAATATTTAAGTAATGATATTTCTATTATGAATTTCATATATAAATATTTATTTTAATAATTATGAAAACAATATGTGATTATCAAGAATTACTCCAACATGCATGTTCTCGATTTCATATTTAAGGATATAAAAAACACATGAAAGGAATGTAAACCAAATAAAAAAGTATAAATCATCAATAAATTTATTTTTAAATACCTTCTACTATTTAAATTTTGATGAATAAATAATATGAACAACACAATTACGAAAATACTAAAAAAGATCAAAACTATAAACAACCGATGTGGAAAATATGTAGAATTGATATTTATTAAAATTTTAATGAAAATTAATAAGATTATGGTTATGAATTCAATGTTTTTATAGTTATGTTCATTATACAAGAGTTTATATTAATTTCATAAATGTTAGTATAAGAGGCCAGAGGTTTTTATCTCAAATTCTATATTTGATACATGTTCTGTGTCAAGAACACTGTTTCCACTTTATGGTGTATATATAGACAATATGAGATATTATATCATGAAAGGCCACTATTAATGGTATAAAATAACAACTTTAAGACTTATATTTCAAGATGTTATAAATAATTTTCCACCAAATGCTTAACTAGGTAATGTTATCATCTCAATTTTCATTCTTTGTGACTCATGTAATATTGACCAACTAATAAATTCTATGTGGTAGATGAATTCCGATTATTTTTTTTAAAAAAATATTAATCATGAATGTACTATAATTTATATTTATACTTCATAATCCATCATACATATTCTTTTGATTAATGAGTTTCATAAATTATTGTAAAAATAAATCTTTTACACTATCAAAAATTCACCATATGTTTTGGTATGTAATAATGTGTGTAGTTTCCAAGAAAACACAAATCTATATGGATACTAAAATGTTCAGATGGTGATGATATAGATGAATCTGTGGATAATCACCCTAAAAACGGTTGTTTGAGGACTAAATCAATCATCTTTATGATGAAAAAACAATGGGTAAAAGGAAGCACACCTAGCCAGAGATTCTAGGGTTATACGCATTAGAAGATTCATATTCTCTATAAGAAAATTGATTATGGATTTCTCTGATAAATGACCTAGTCTCCTACCAATTAAATCAATTTAACACTATTTATATCATTCATGGATAACTTAAAACATTTAAATGACCACATCCAATATATTTATTGATTAATGAACATAATTTTATTTTCAAGATACACCATAGCCTCTAAGATGATTAATGGATGTTCTCAATGACATTAATTTAATACCATTGACAGTGGAAGTATTTGATTTTTATTATTTCTAATTATATAGATTGATATGTTTTTATTTATCAATATTATCCAAACATAATAATAAGAATGGTATTTTTGAATCATATAATTAATGAGTGGATCATAATCATGTGATTGGTTGGGTAGGAAAATATATATCCCTCAATGCATCGATAATAGTCATGAGAAAAAACTACTACAATTTTGGTATGCAGACTTTCCCATAAATATATAGTTTTTTTAAAATGACTTGCATGTATTTTTTTATGTATGGTATTATAAATTAAATCAGTAGGAAAAGATTAATTATTATTAGTCAATTTTTCATATGTGTTCATGGATATATAGTGCACTCATTTGTACATTATTATGGCTTCATGGTGTTTATTTATTTACTCCATATCAATTATTCCAAGTTTCAGTTATGTTAGCTTTCATAGTATTGTATCCATTAATGAGAATATGATATCACCCTCCTTTTTTCCATTCCCCATAATACATATTACAAATGTTACATATCATTCCCACAAACCACTAACTAATTCCCAAAACGAAAAAAACCATTGTACCTCAATCTTGATTCCCTATATGCTAAAAGATTTCAATGAGCAGTGAGGGTATAAGATGGTAAATTTTTGATAGTATACCCCCTATAATAGAGTGTGTTTTAATAGATAAAATAATCATATATCATATATCAAAATAAAAAAATGTATGAAATAATAAATATAAATAGGCTACTAATATATAAAATACACTAAGGCTTGGACATCCATGTCATATGTATATACACTCCCATTGGGATTGTTAATATTTATATATTAAATTAAATTAAATTTTAAAAAAAATTAATTCATGAAATTCTTGATTCATAATACATAAAAAACAAATTTACATGTATGATAATTCCAACATGATCGATCCCGGACATCAAACCAACTTATACATGCAACAATAAGAACGCATACTTGGGTAACTAAATTTAGTGGCAGAAATATCAATCAGATAGTAAAAAACTCATTAATGAACCACCAATGTTGTCCCATATAGCCAAAATATATGGTTTTTTTGAAAGGAACATGCTCAACTAAAATCAAAAAATTATCTGTTGAAATAAATAATCGCCGGACTAAATTCATTGGCCTGATGTTGGAGTGCCTTTAAGAAAATCATAAGGACCATACCGACTAAAACCATGATGGAAGACCAAGTCCTACACTAGTATAAGTAATTTATGTAAACCTGTAGGCCTATATCACCAATCAACCATACCTTAATAGTTCCAATGATGGACTATCTCTTAGAATTTCATGATAATATTGCTATAAAATAATAAAAAACCACCCATCATCTATATTTTTCTATAAGATCCTCAAACATCTCCACCAATGGGATTCAATACAAACCACCCCTTATTTATTCATAACCTTTGAGGTCATAATCCCAAAAGTTTTATAGATCCAAATCCAAGATTACTTTAGTATACCACAAATAGCATACCTTATAAAATAGAAGGATCTCAACAGATTATAGTTATAAAGCCCCCAAAGAAAGACTCCCATCAGGCTAGAACGTGATGTTACACTAATTCACATTTTTTCAAATATATTGATGATAAACCATATATGAGTTCTAACTCTATTGAAAATCAATCTATATCTTGTGGAAAATAATTTTTACCCAAACAGTATCACATACCTCCCAAATGGGAGACTTCTTATTTAGTTAATAATCCCCATAGTAATCTCAAGTTACCTCTCGTATGTGAATTACTATGTATGGAAAATATATCCATTCAGCATTTTTCCAACCCCTAGAGGATATTCAATAAAATTTTCATGACTCCCAAATGAATATTCTTCATGGGACCTCAATATAATATAATTAAAAATGGTTATCCATTCACCTTAAGTTAAAAATTAAATTCCTAATAGGATTCCCCATAGTGTGACCTAACTCACATAAACATAACAATGATATTCTCATTTATTTGGTCTCTAAGATAACACCCAAGGTCATCTCCCCCCATTCCCAAAATTCTAGATCATGGTCGGACAATAGAAAATCACCCACTGGGCCCCTTTGTTAACATCTAACTAATGAACTCCACGAGTCCTCAACATTATCTTGGTCTTTTAGGTCATCACCATAAACACTATTGATATTACATCATATGATATTATCAGTAAGGTTGGATGGCCTAACAAGAAACACATGGCCACAACACTTTTTTATAAGTGAATAAATGGAACATGGGGCATCTGAGATTTCATTCCCAATCTATTTCATTAAACTCACAAAACAAAGTCCCAATAAACTTATCACCTTTCATTTATTTCCAACCATAGTGAATTGGTGAGGATCACTCATTACTCCTTCATCACGATAAGTCCATAAATATCGAAATATAAAAGGGATTCCTATGACCTGATTATTTAACGAACCCTACACACACACTGAACCCTATATTGGAGGTATTTCAGTTACATAAATGTAGTATAATTGGTGTGTTCTATTTTTTAACACACCTCTGAAGAGGCCTGTATTCCAAAAATTGTTTCAATATCCTAGGCCTAAAAAATCGGTTGCTGAGGAGATCAACTAATTTCTAAGGATTTTTAAAGACTCATGGTTAACATTCATATTATGAAACCAATTTAATAAAATTAATTTTTTAAATTGAATCAAATGGGGGAGTTTCCATTAGTGGTGTTCTTGTGAATTAACATAAAAAAATAGAAAATAAATTCCCTAGAGAACATATATATGATATCATACCGCATTTTGAATATTTTTAAAATTCCTCCAAGGTCTTGTAATGATGTTCAAGGCTCATCTAGGACCATCCCTTTCCATCCATTACCAACTGAGATTATCTATGTGAACTAATCCCTAAATCATTACAATAATCATTAATTAATTAATTATAAAAAATTATAAATATTGAAACTTTTTTATAAAATAGGAACAAATGATTAAAAATGATTCTTCAATCTATTAAAAAATATATATGATTAGGTGATATCTAATCATAATAGACCCACAAATCCCGGTTTCAAAAAAACTCAACTAAGACCATTTGTTAGATTGACGAATAATCCTAAAACAGGGAAAAATTCCTATAAGTATTAAAATATATAAAATCAATGATATATAAATTAATAAATTTATGTGTTCTTATTATTGGTTTCCCATATTCCTATGTTTCAGGTAAAACCTAAATAAATAAGGAGATTTCAACAATATTTGGTGAAATAATAACTTTAGACCAAAAAAAAAATTCTTGTAATCATTGACTGTAAATGGATGTTATATAAGAGAATTATAAGAGGAGGAACCTACCTATCAATGCTATCTAATTACACTAAAAACTAATAATAGTGGAAAGTGTATTGAGGGATCTTCCAGATGAATGCCTCTAAAGAAATTTTGTTCCCTCAGAAGAGAAGGTGGTCCAAACACCTCATTAAATTTTTATAATTATGTTAAACAACATTCACTACATTATATATTGATTCACTTGGTGAATCTTTATTTAAGGACTATGAGATCAGCTTTTTAACATCCAATACATAACTACCCTCACCCTATAAACAGACCCCATTCATAGCATGAATAACTATTTATGATGTTAATTGAACACTACAAAAAACATTACTATCCCAAGCCACATAATCATCTTCAAGTGAACACTTTTACCCTTTATAATTTCTAGGAAAATTAAACCATGTCCAAATCCAAAAATTCCAATGATCAATGCTTTGAATCCTCAATTTGATTCCTTATTCTCAGGTTACACCATCATGTAAATTGAAATTTAAAATTCCATTAGGAAATTACACACATAATCAGAGGTATGGATTTACAATATCCCCACCATAAAAATTCACATCCATGAGATTTCTTGTCAACATTTAGTCAATCCACCCAACCCACATATGTATCCAAATCACACTGAATTCACTGTGTTCTACAATCTAAGGATGAATCTACTCCCACTATGAAACCCTAAACCCAACATTCTAAATTATATAAACTATAAGTCACTATTAATTACCATTATAACACTCCTAGGATGGTTAATGACCAAATTAATCCATCATAAGACACCATTGTGTAATCATACATTTAATTATCATTATTTGGTTGTTCCATGTCCCTCAAATCATTTCGTAATTACCAATTCCAAGTCATAGTTCTCACTATCATTGGAGTTTCTAATTAAAACAAGTATCCAACATTCCTTTGAATATCAAAATGATGTTTCCATCTCACATAATAAAAAAATATACCAGAAAAAATATAAACTTATAAAACAACTCATATTCATTTCCAAATTGAAATAGATAAGTATCAATCTCTGATACATAGTTCTTGTATATGTTTAATATTCTATGAATTTACCCTGTTATTCCTTATAAACACTAATCATACCCAATGTGATGTTTCTAAAATAATATACTAGATTCCCTTATCTTCACAATTATATATGTTACAAATAGTACCTTAATTAAATTTAGCCTCACGATTCACCCTTAACCATGTTACAAAATCTGGTTTACCCCTGAAACAAGTCATGAAATAGGTTTACCCATTAAACTATGTTACTAATTGGAGATTCAACCCCATACAAATGTCATGAATTTTGTATTTATCGTTGAATCACATTTATTCCATAAAAAGATACCCACAATCCAAAATACCATGAATTTAATCCATCAATAATCTCATCAGAAACAAAAAATTATTATTTACATGGGAACCATGAAATTTGATTAACCCAATCAACAACATATAAATTCCACCTCAACCATTCAAGGACCAACGAAACCATTATAATGACTTTTCTATCATAATTTTAATCATAATATATCATATAATGGTCTCTTAACAATAACTCATTACATAAAAAACTCCTTGACCCCAACCTCGATTTGTTACATTGAAAAATGTCTACCTTTCATCATGAGCCACAATCACCACATTTCACTTATAGTTATCAATGATTAACTTTGCTTTATCATGAATTTTAACCTGATCCAACATTGATGTCTCATAAAACATGTAGGTACATCTCTGATTTAAATTAAAAATTGGTCACATTCCAATAATCAATTCATCAAGATTAAATTGTCCTCAAATCTCCAAAAAATATTGAATAATTTACAACTAAAATATATATCACACACAAACAGTTCATACCATTTAATTGTTATCCAATATAGTGGGTGTAAAATCCTATACAACCCAATAATGTCACATAACTCATGCTCTTCAGGGTCTAACATGTAAATGTAAATAATTACCTTTAAACACAACACATAAATCTCTATAATAAAAACATCTCCCTTAGAACTCTACATAATAAAAAAATCAACTTGTACCATGTATACTCACATGATCTATGACACCAAAAAATACTTCAATAACTACAGGTTACTGGCCTCAATATAGGTAAATTAAATATAATACACACATTTAACCACTCCCAACATTTTTATAGTGATTAGGGTCTACTAATTCTCTTTAAATGATGCTATAAGAGCATATAAAGTAAACTATGATAGTTCCCTAAAAAGTCCATCCATAAAAACAAACCCACAATACCTAATTCTCTATAAATCAAGTTAATCATTAGTCAAAACCCCTAATAACCACTTCTTTTTCAGTCTCATACCCCAAATATTCCACTTGTCCTTTCATACCATAGAAACTACCAATGATGATAACACTTTTGATGGGTCACCCTTAGTGAACATAAAACTGATTCACTAGGGCATGATTCAAAACTATGGGCCTTTAGGTCTCTCACAAATATTAATTAGTCATGTATCGTGAAATTAAAAACTAACAAGCAATGTTAACTTCTAGTATTATAATCCAAGGAAACCCATGTGAGGATTCCCACTTAGGGGTCTCAAAAACAAATAGTCCACAAATAACATTCTAATTAAATATAAAAAAATGTTACTATTTCTCAGGGATTACCTATATAAAGGAATACACCCTCTAGATTTAAAGCCTCGCCACTCAACATCTAAATAACAAAATAATTCTAGATGATCCAATCCAAACAAACTAAATCACATGGTTTAGATATGTAGAGTGGCATTCCATGCTATTCATATATAATAAATATAGGTTATTATTGTGAAATTATATTATTGAACCTATAAACTAAATTACCACAATAGGTTTACCATGTAACCTTTAAATTATCATATTAGGATACTAGAGTCACTATAGATCCAATTCACAAGGACTACCCCATCATCATTGAGCATTTTATGTAAATTACCACAATAGGTTTACCATGAATGATTCAAATTATCATATTAGGCTACTAGGGTCACTGTATCCCCGATGTATAAGGACTATAGCATCATCATTGACCATTTCACCATACTTCCACATTAACATCCATCATATAATAATATTTATACATGTATTCTTAACATATTATAATTCCACCATATATTGATTAAGGAAAACAATGTAAGGGAATAATAAAAAACAAGAACAAATCGAGAATCAGTCATCAATGAAACTCCACACTATAAATACTATATATCATGTAAAGTATACATTCCTGATATAATGTAATAGAAACATCATTACTCTACTATACATAAGTTAAATATATTCAATAGACTCATTATAATGGTTTTAGTTCCAAAAATATGTAATATATGAAAACCCACAAACATCCATGTGTGTTTTTCAAGGGTAAAATCAATTATAATAATAATATTAAAATGTAGAAATATCAAACGTATCCCTGGAGACATTGGCCTCTAATTATAACTTGTGATCTTGTTGCACACAACCCTATAACCATCATAAGGAATAACAGTATCCTAGTCATTTATATTCCGGATCCCAAAACCATAATAAAAAAATAAAAATAATCCTCTAATTCCACATTTTAATTTCTTACTACCTATGATAAAAGGGAAGTTCTAAAACTAAAGGTAACCACTATACCTCATGTGGATATTCCAAAATTCTTTATGATATTAATAATAATGAAGATCTTGGATGTCAATTTTGGGAGACAATATCCCATCTATAAAAGTTTATCGTATTGTATACAATAAAAAATTCAAATATAATAATAAACATAATGAAGAGTAAATTAATATAATGAGGCTACTAATTAGTGAAATGTTGTATGTACAAAATTTATGTTTCTTATATTCACATACCACCCACATAGTCCGTAACATATGCTGACAAAAATAAATGAAATAAACATAATTTTAGCTCCATGAAATCCCTAAGGCATAAATCATCAGAATCCCTATGTAAATCGCAGATCTATCTAAATCTAATAATCATTGGACTTAGATTAAGCTATAGCTATATCCTAGAGATCATAATCTCAGGAACCAAAGGATAGAGGTGGCCAAAATAGGGTGTGAGTACAAAATATTATAGGTACCCACCAATAGATATCCATACTAAAAGGAATATACATTGATATATTCATGTGGAAGGTAGAACGTAAATAAATAGATTTACTTTGAAAATAGAAAACTAATGTACAAACTACTTTGGGATAAAGAAAATGATTAGATGATAACATCCTGATTATCATTCTAACCATAACTACTTCGGTAACCATATCCTACCCTAGTACTGGTATCTAGTGTTGATCATTAGTCTTCTGAGCCTATTCTAAAATACCCTCTTTGGTATAATCTCAGAATACCTTTATGAATTTTATATTGTCCATGAAATCCCATAAAAACAATATCCCATTATTATATTTTCCTTAGTCATCATGAACCTCGCCTTATGAAGATGATTTTATAAAGGGAAGAAGACCAATGCATCAGAAACCTGGATCTATGATCACCCATGTACAATAGACCGACCTCACATGGGAATATATGTGGTCCTCAACAGATCACTAGCTTGAATCCCCTACCACAAGATACCCAGTATGATTTCATGTGAAGGTCCACAAAATCATCCCAGATACAAATTTGATATAGTAAAACCATATTTTAGCACCCACTCCATGGAATCTCCATCCACATCTACCACCAAATCATTTAATCCCAACTAATTTCACATATATCCCATATGGGAGAATTTATATCCATGTTATAATCTGTATTTTCATATCAATTTTCCTCCATTATATGACTTTACACATCCGAGGAATGTGACCTATAAGAATTTCATCCATACCATATGGGAATTTCAAGCAAATCGTCAATATTCCCTATAGAGAATAATTTATCCAATCATATTATAATAGATCTAAATATATGTTCCTACATGAATAAACCACCATTAAAACACTTCCCCAGAACATTAATGTGAAACTTAATGTTTCTCATCATAATTATTCTAAACACCCTGATCATGGTTCTAATGTTACACCCATGACCGTCTCATACCATTTCCAATGAATCCAATCAATCATGTTCTATCAATTAGAACCCACTTGTCAAATATAATTAAATGAATCTGAGGCACTCCACATTGATTCCTCGATCTCATATTAGTTATCCGAGTCAACACCATATACTATAACGATGTAACCTAGTTTGACATAATTAACAATGTATAATGGCCTCTCCAACTTCACGATGTCTCACCACATTAGAATCAGTGAAGAGATATCCCATGACCCATCTCAGTCCTCAAGGTTTTACTTTTTCAACCTACTCACCAAACTCATTCTTGATCTTATATAAGGTTCATCCAGAATATTCTTGTCCTAAATAATGGGATTGGATTTCTCATCCAACCATCATTGTGATGATACAAAAAAACTCTTCTTCCATAAGACCATGATATGACCATCTTACTCTAGGTGTCTGAATCCCGCAACCCCTTGTAAAGGGGTATCTCAAGAACACAATATTTTTCTAATCTGTCTAATCGAGTTCAACTTCTTCTATCATGAGGTTTATAGGGAAATATTTTCCCAATTTCCTTTACCTAATCAAATGGTAGACGGGGCTATCATCTTGTTATGAAGAGTTTTTATGACCTGTAACACTCATTCATTTTATTTAGAATTGTAATTGAATTAAATAATTTATATATAATTTAATTAACATGAGGAATCAAACTCTACGGTCCTCCAAAGCATTCAAAGTCAATAAAAAAGAACATAAATTCTCTAAAGAAAAATACACCAAACACCCTATCTAATTTTAAATATATTATAATTTTCTCCAAGGCCTGAAAAGAACAAAAAAGAACTATCCAAGACCATCCAAGATCATCTGTATGACATGAGTCCCAAACTCAATCAAAACAATATTAATTAATTAATTATAAGAAATTATAATTAAATTAACTATTTAATTAAGATAAGAATAAATTTATAAATCTCCTTATTTGATGTCATTTCATTGATACATGAGTGACACAATTTTTTCCACTATTGATGCACCCTCATATGAAGGTTGCAAAAATTCTTCAAATAACATCCTTGATTCAGTAGCCCAATCATTTAAATTTTGGGAGACACTATTATAAAATAATAAATGGTGATATCCATTAATATAATGATGTGGAAGGTAGTAATATTTAATAATGGGTTCCCCTCTTCTTATGCGATATGGGAACTTAAAACTTTATTTTATTTCTCCACTATATAATTATATCCACATTTTTAAGCTATCATTTTTTATCCAAATCAGTTACCTGAGATGGAGACTAATTAGAGAACGGTTAAAGGAGGAACCTACACTTCAACATCAGTTGATCACATGCAACACAAAAATAACATTGTAGAATGGATGGATGGAGGGGATAGATTAATCGCTCCCATAAACTATAGGATTATACAAAGAAAAAATATGGAAAATCCCCTCTTTAAATTTTATTAAAATAACCATCACAACAAAATTCAGGGAAAGATAAAAAACATGATGTCATGAATGTTCACAAAAATAATTAGATATCCACTTTTAATTTCCCAATATTAGATGGGCTACCCTGAAACCCCCCTTAACTTCATGAATCACTATTCATTTCTTTAATGTCTTGTGACAACTCTTTTCCACCATACGAGTCATTATTTCCCCTTCTGGTGCTCGCCCAAACAACTAAGCCATCCACTGAAACATAAAACATGTATGAAAACATTATTTATGGAAATTTAAACTATAAAAACATCATTATGGTTCTTGGTTCTAAAAATATCTAATCATTTAAATTAATATTTAAATTCCATTGTGAATTTTCACATCCCATTGCAAACAGTATCATATGGAGGGAAATGTATAATATTCTTTTATATGATTGATGGCCTCACTAGGTATTTTAAATGTGATCATGTTGTATCTTATCATTCGAAATGTAATGTATGTATTTATTTAGTATTACTATACTACTAAAATATTACATACTTCAAGATATCTTTCATTTTGTACCAACAATGTAATAACACTTCCAACTCAATGTTTTTGGTGTCAAATATGTAAAATATTTTTTTATAAGAAGTTATGTAGGATCCTTGTGGACTATATTTAGCGTAATCTAAAGATATATCATAATTAATATAAAAACACTTGCGTATTTTAGAAAAAAATATATAAAACATATCATGAATTTTTTACAATTCAATATCACGAGCTGATTATGTATATGACAATGTAGAAATTTGGAGACTAATATGATTAACATGGAAACATATCAAGACCTATATTTGATATAGCTATATTACAAAAAGATTTAATAGTTTTTAGATGGGTTTAATAATATCGAATTTATATTATGGTATCTAACCTAGCATATGAGAAATAATATTTCCTACATTGAGTGACATGGTGATGCAAAAAAATGTTCTAACTATGATGGAATGAATCATGTGAAAAAACTATAGAATTCAATTAATCTAAAATTAAATTGTTTATTGAATGATAAATCAATTACGTAGAGAATATCATTATCTATATGGAAGTTAGGTAAATAAAATAATCATGGAGTTCTATAGTCTAAATGTATATGTAAAAAAATCGTTGTATGTGATTCAAGACACTAAATTTTATGATAATATAAAGAATATGTAATAAATAAAATTTAAGTATGTTTTATTTAAACAAAATCCTTTTGTGAAATAATAATAAATATGAATTAATTTAATAAATCATTGAAATATGAGGATGAAAATATTTCATAGTATGTGGCTAAAATTATGAGGGTATATATACATTATTTAAATCATGTTAAAATACTAAAAATATATATTTAACATTTATCTGATGGGTTAATGTTGATAAATAAAATATTATTTCTCTATTAGACATTATTATCTTCTTAGGACATAATCTCAAGAACTAGTAAAATAGAAAATTAGTTCCCAATGTTGTATATATTCAATGTAAATTTGGAGAATAATTTTCCAACAATGTATCATGAGAATAAAATTTTTCCAAAGGATAAAAAATAAGGATATGATTTACGAAACATGATAATAATGGGAAGAAACACTATGCTGCTTGCGAGAAGGGGGCATGAGTTTTCTACAACTATAGAGAAAGAAAAAATGGTCCTGAATCAAAGAAAAGGAATAATTTTTTATGTCAAATTATTTACTTATAAGGGTAAGGTGAATTATGTGAGCCAATTACGAAATCAACATGCTAATTTATCTCATATATGTCTTAGGGGGAACAACAATTATTATGTTATTAATATTGCTAATGTATATGATTTTATTAACATGATGGTGGGTAATTTGATCATAGAGTAAATGATACAAAATTAATTATTTTATTAGTGATCTTTATACTCTTTTACGTAGTCAATGTTTCACAAAATCATTAGATATTTTTAAATCACCCTAATAAAGGGGATATCATTTATGAAACATAGTGGAAAACATTGTTTCAATAATGATGTGTCATGAACTTCTAAGGATGATGTATTGTTGTATCCTATTTTCAAATTAAGTTATTATACATATGGTGGAATATGATATAATTTATGCTATTGATTAACATTTAATTTTTAAGTAAAAAAATCATTTCATGAGATGTAAATTATGATTCATGAAGGTGAAGTTGGGTCTCTATCATTTTGAGGGGATACTTCATCATCTAGATCATGTGTGCAATATCCCCTATTATTTCCCCACAATGATCTTATTTGATGAGAGTATGATCAGTCATCATATGTTGACATGTAATATATTCTAATATTGTAGGTTGTACACATGGTACACGAATCCATTGATATCTTTCTAGAAACAAATTATTACTGATCGACCATCGTTAGAGGTTCAGTTATCTATTGAACATATTCTAAATGTATGAGAAATATTTATCAATCCAAATATAATTGAATTAGTGCATTTGGAAAAGTTGGAGAAACTACTAGAAGATTTTTGTGATAATGGATTCATATTCCCAGTGATTCATGACATTTAGGCCTTGTTTTATTCATGAAAAATAAGTATGGGTACATGAGATTGTTCACTGATAATTGGTAGAGAAATTTCAATAGTGTAATGAATAAATATAATTTATAATGTGTAGATAAAATATTTGATCAAGTTAAAGGATTCAAATAATTTCTAGTGGTTGATCTTTACATTGTATTTCATTATCCAAGGGTTATGATACATGATAATCCTAAGACGACATTTAGAAAATGTTAAGGGAAATTTAGTTTTTATGCTATTTTTTTGTTTGACTATTCCACTATATTAATTTATGGATGTACTTAATAGATAATTAAATTAGTATCATTATAATTTTCAAATTGTATTCATTAATAATTTCATTATATACTCTCATAGATATGAAGATAGTGATTGTAATATACACATAATTCTAGAGACCCTAAAAATGAATTATATGGGAAATATAATATGTCAATTTTTTGGTATAATATTTTTTTAATTAATTTTATTAATTTCTCATGGTATTGAATAACTATTTACCCTTAAATGACAATGGTATTGAAAAATGGATACATAAATGAATATAAAGGTGTAAAGGCCCAGAAATTCCATATTTTTTAATTAAATGGAATTATTATGGTATTGCGAAAATTGATGGCATGTGATTCTGAGGACCAAAGAGCCCGAAAAAGAGTTTTAACTTTTTTTAATGAATGTTTAGTAAAATACGATTGGGGATTTATATCTTTTAAACCAAATCTAGAATTGAAAATCCATGGGCCCCATTAGTTTCACTGTGTCGAGATTTTCTTAAGGGAAGTTTAACATTGGCTAGCAATGGATAGACTGAAAAGTTAAATTTTGGATCTTTCAAAAATAATAAAAAAATACCTAAAGTTTCTTTTATATTTTTTTAAAACCAATGATAGACAATGATAGGACTGTAAGATAACTAGACATTAAATGCAATCAATTGATATCCTATAACACTTGGTTGTGTAGCCACATGCTTGGGCAATTAAATTGTTCATTAATTTCGATTCATTAACAGACAAAATTAATGAACCGAGAGTTAAACACCTTGAATTTATATTAATCAAAATGTTGGTGAATGGTTTTGGGGAGACCGTGAGAGAACTCTCGATGAATCACTAGTGAAAATACAATCCAATGAATAATGAATGACATTGTTGAGGATTCAATATGGAGAACAACAAATGCTGATGAATATCTTCAAACAACGGATTCTCCTATTTCATCATCAGTGGAATCCATCATGTTCAAGGTAGTGGTTTTGTTTACTCAATGTTAATTATTGATTCAACTGACCCTATTCTTGAATTATAAGACAAATTGTGATCAACAAACCAATGTGTTGATCCCAAATTCATTTGAATCTACGGGTGGTTATAGTTGGAAATTAATCTATGAATTGGCCTGATTACATTCCCTTATTTATATACTAATGCGAAGGGCACATGATAATCCAAACAAGTCCCAGAACCTCCGCCGATCTTTGTTTTGATTATTCCTTCCTTGGAGAATGTTAAAAATGACGGAAATTCCAAACTGAGGGTCACACAGTGAAGGTGGTGTCCTGGGAGGCCCATAGGCATAGACATAAAGAAGATCTGACCCCTAGAGCTTCACCTGTACAACACGGAATTTCTGCCATCGCAGGACCACCGGTGTGGAACCACCGGGGTAGCGATGTCAGTGATCGGTGAGGAAAACCATCTGTTGCCGCTCACGAGGAGGTGGCAATGCCCGCGAGTACCGTGGTGAATAGGGGGTGGCCCACCAATTATGTCTGTATTGATTGTGGGAAGTGCTCCATGTAGGAGACGTCGCGACTCAAGGCGTGGTGGTGGCTGACTAGTGTTCGTGGGTCCTACCCTAGAATGGTTCACCAGCCCGTTCAGCTGGACGGGTGGCACCAACCTGCAGCCACTGTTTGAAGACCCGAATGGGCCTGTGTCTACTCATGGGAGCTGGGACAATGCCCAACTAGCGGACGTGACCAGGATGGATCAAGATGGGTCGGAACAGACCCTAACCCATTTTGAACTAGTTATGCTTAAAGAGCCACAACACCTTAAACATATGTCTGTTTAATGAAACATCTATCGTGATGGAAACCATGGGATGAGGTGTTCCTTTTGAGATAAACAACATGAGTTTTAGGGAATGTTGGAGTACGACTATGTTAGATCAAACTCGAATCCAACTGGGCCCTTGGTACCAAAAATGACGATAACTTACAGACCATGCGTCCAGTTGATGTGTCGTATGTTGCATTGGAACCCTTATGAAATGGTGTTTTTTAGGTTTTTTCTTCTTGAGAGTTTGTGGTAGTTGATGTAAGACTGAAAGATTGAGGATCATAATCTATGGAACTCAAGCACACTCAGTGTAGAATTCCTATGGCGGGTTGTCAAGTGATATATGACCCTTTGTGGATCAGCATCAAAACCTCCCTATGAGGATCAACAGTTGAGATACCAAATAATGACTATCCTTAGAGATTCCCATTGTGGTTCGATGATTTAATACTCTGAATTGATTGACAACTTACGACCCTATGTAGATCGAAGACTTTTGACCCTGTGTGGATTAGATATAGCATGACCTAATGGGGACCATCAAAAGATAAAATCATCAGGGATCAGTGACATACGACTCTGTGTGGATCAGCGAATTATGACCCTAGGTGGATCAGTGACTTATTACCTTATGCGGATCAGCATTTGAACGACTTCTTGGTGGTAAAACAGTGAAACTTATCAACAGAATATGATGATTTAGCTTTATTACTAATCATAATTATTCATATTCTTTAAGATATATATGGTGTGAGATGTCTCTTACTTTGTGATTTGTGATTGAGTTCATACATTGTATATTTTACATAGTGGAATTCAGGGAGACCTTCGGGGGTCTCATTGTCCCTACTGGGTATTGTTATACTCACCCCTGTACAGGCTTCTCCCGCATGTTCTCGTTTCTTGTATAGATGACTGATAGTTTTGACCAAGATTTGGGAGTGAGGACTAAACGGTTCATAGGGGAGACCCATTGACATAGAGAGATGAAATAACGATCTGTACCTTCCCTTCATGTAGGATCATTGGAGGAAGACATCGAGTGTTTTTTTCTTTCTTTTATATTTTATTCTAGTTCTATTTGTATTATGGCCCATTCTATTTTAGTTTACACTATTACATTCAGCAGTCATACAAAATGGTTTGTTCTTGTTGTGTACATGTTCTGTGTGTTTTTAGGTATAAAGGAAATGGCTTCCCATTTTGGGGATATGCCTTTTTAGTGCTAGTCCCCAACCTATGGCATGTGGAAGGCTATCTTGGGGTATACACGGCATGGGCCCTGGGGGACGGATCGTAAAAAAGTGGTATCAGAGGAGTCGGTTCTACCGAAGAACTAATACCCTGATCTTTGGTTTTGGGAAATAATGTTAAGTGTTTGGAGTATAGTTTTGACTTTGTGGAGTCCAGTGTTGGTGTGGTGGTCGATATATCCATACACTAGGACAATGAGTTCTGATTTCAATCTCGATACATGAAAACACTATTTTCATGTGTTTTGGAAATCTTTTTCTTTTCATCTCTTATGGTTCACCTCACGAGGTATAAATTATTGATCACAGATCATCTATTTCTTTATAGGATGGCTCCATGTAGACAACTGGCCATGATTCTAGAGAGATTTTACGGTGATTTCCCAATAAGGGATAAGGCTTCCGGGTCGGGCCCGCTTATGGCGATGGTACTTTTCGGTGGTGTACTAGTAGTACCACTACCCATTGGGCACCAGTTTCCACCAGCCCCACCAAAAGACGAATCACAATGAATTAGTGCATTTCACGAGTACTAGTAGTAGGGGCCTCTATGGTTTCAAGGAGATATTGATCCACAAGTGGCTGATGACTGCATGGAGGCTTTGGCAAGAGTTTTTAGCCTAGTTGGGACACCGACAGAGTAGATGGTGATCATAGATTCAAGTCTCTTCCATGGAATATCACAAAGATGGTTGAGATTGACACTCTATATGGACAATGAAGAAACCCTCACCTGGTTGGACTTCGACAGCCTATTCCAGGTGGAGTTTGTTCCAGCGACCCTATTCTCTATGCGTATTCAGGAGCTCATGCACATACAATAGGGAATCTTAACATTGGCCCAGTACTCAATGAGATTCAATGAGCTCTTCCTCTACTCTTCTAAGATAGTATGAGACCATTGCTTCACAGCATGGACCTTCGAGAAGGCTCTATGATGTGAGATTAGAGTGTCAATGATATCGCTCAATATACGGATGCAGGCTATAGTGCTAGAGTGATCACTTTTGGTGGAGAGCTTCCTAGCTAAGCAGGAACCAACAACGAGAGCCACCACTAGGCGATAGGTAGCTGATTTATCAACACCAAGAAATAGACGAATGAATCAAATTCCTAATAGGGCCAGGCCTTCTGGGGGACGACCCCAGGATGTAGTGTTGGAGGTTTAGAGCTCACAGGAAATGGGAGGTCAGCAGAAGAGAAGAATATGTTACTAATGTGGTCGGTATGGTCACATGGCTCACGACTGCCCAACCTGTCGCACTGATGATCAATAGACAATTAAAGGACCACTGAGGGAGAGGTAGTGATTCGATTAGGGAGGTCCACAGGTAGAGGATGTGGCAGAGGTTCTAGACATGCAGTAGACATTGGGTGCCGATTTGAGGTTCTACCGACACCACCTCCACGTGGTCCACCCTCACCTCTAGGAGAAAGTGGACAAGGAAGATATCAGATTCAAGAATATGAGGCCTATGACCACATAGCTCCAGAGATGATATGAGGTACGATCTTTGTATACTCCACCCTTGCATCTGTTCTTATAGAGACATGTTCTAGTCACTCTTTCATTTCCATGGCTATCGTTTGGAGCTCAGAAATTCTAAGGGAGCTATTGCCTCAATCCTTACATTTATAGTCTTTTACTGGAGAGTATTTGATGATTAAACACTGCTGTAGGTAGTGTGAGCTTACCCTATGAGGTGAGAGATTCAGCTGGGATCTTTTTGTACCAGCATCGAGGCCTTACATTGTCATCTTACATATGGAATGACTATCCACAGTCCATGAAAGATCGAATGTATTACGCACAAAGTGTGGTGTGTATGCGAGAATGAGACTAGTTTTTTCTTCACCAGAGAGAATTGAACCAATTTCTCTCATGATGGAATTACTCAGAGGACAACGTAGAAAATTTCTAATCAGTTGGCTAGCCTTACCCTTGGAGTAGTTGATGAGAGGAGTCCGAGTAATCCTATAGTTGTGGATCAGCATGCTGATGTCTTTCCTGAGGATGTTCTGGGAAAACCTTCACATAGAGAGGTAGAATTATACATATACTTATACCCTGGGACAGTACCGATATCTAAACCAGCATATCGGATGTATCCTTCCTAGATTCTTGAGTTGAGGGTAAAAAAGGAGGACTTACATGGGAAGGGGTTCATAATGCCCATTGTTTCTCCATTGGAAGCCCCTATTTTTATCGTGAAGAAGGCATACAGGAGCTTAAGGGTTTTCTTGGACTATCAGTACCTGAACATGGTGACCATTAAGATCAAGTATCCACTCTTGTGGATTGATGATCTATTCAATATACTGATGGGATCATGGTGGTAATAGAAGATAGACCTCATATTAGGTTATCATTAGCTCATGGTACGTGATGAAGATGTACCAACGACGACCTTCAGATACTGGTATAGCCACTATGTGTTCTTATTGATGAATTTTGTCATGATCAATGCCCCTATATTATTGGTGGGACACCTGAACCATATATTATAGCCTCACCCAAATTGCTTCGTGGTGGTCTTTATTGGCGACATTTTGGTGTACTCATCATCGTAGGAGGAGCACTCCACTCTTCTACAGATAATTCTCGACACTCATCGAGAGTCCTAGATTTAAGGTAATCTCTCGATGTGCCAATTTTGGAAATGAGAGGTCCACTTTCTGGGAAAAGTTATCTTGGAGGCTAGAGTTGTAGTGTATCAGGTGATGATAAAGGTAGTGATTTCTTGGGAGCCTCCAAAGAGCATGACCAAGGTGCAGATCTACGTTGGGTTGGATAGGAACATCCGAAGATTTGTACCAGAATTTTATAGAGTAGAATCCCCTTTTCATCTTTGAAAAATAAGGGACATCATTTCTTGTGCACAGAGACATGCCAATAGGGTTTTTAGGAGGTGAAGCAGAGACAGACGAGTTCCCACAACTTGAGGCTTCCAGAAGAGGGTGTTGGGTATGTAGTCTACTGAGATTAATTAAGGACTAGACTAGGTTGAGTCCTGATGTAGGCGCGAGCTTTAATTGCCTATGGCTCATGATAGTTGAGACAAAATGAGAAGAAATACATGGTCTAGGACCCAGAGTGAGGAGCAGTGGTATTTTCATTGAAGATCTTGCAGCTCTACTTGATGGGAGAATAGTTTACTCTATACTAAGATCACTAGAGTCATAGGAATATCTTCTTATAGAAGTACCAAAACCTTATACATTGAAAATGGATATAGTTCCTCTTGGAATATGACTTTTTGATAGTCTACACTCCTAGGAATGGGATTTTGTGGCAGATGCACTCAACATTAGTTTTGGTTTACAACTACTGAGTGAGGTCGCATAGCAGCTAGCCGTGTTATAGTTTTCCTTCATGGGCAGTGATGGAGCAGCTTACCTCCATTCTATGATAGTCACTCCCCCACTCCATCAGCGAGTCTGGGATGCATAGCTTGGGGATGTTGAATGCAAGACCCTACATTCTTAGATATCCTCAGAAAATTACCTTGATGACTTTTTTGAAGGTGGGGAGCATTTCATCCTTTTCAGAGGACACACCTTGGTACCTGTGGCGCTACGAAGGGATGTGTTGAGGGAGTTCCACACATCCCCTTTAGCAGTATATCATGGTGTGGTGAATATGTATCAGGACCTCTAATGTCAGTACTAGTGGCCAGGGATAAAGTAATTATTCATAGAGTTCATTTCATGATTCCTCACTTTTCAACAAGTGAAAGATGATCACTGGGTTCTAGTAGGCTTAGCACAACCACTTGTGGTGCTAGAATGGAAGTGGGGTGGAATCTCCATGGACATCATTACAGGGCTACCACGTACGTCCACAGGTCACAATTCTTTCTGGGTGAACATTGAACGGCTCCCCAAGTCATCCCACTTCCTACAAAGTGGAGAGTTGGGATTTGTAGAGGGATTCGTATACCTCTACTTACAGAAGATAGTATGGCTTCATAGGGTTCCGTCGATGATTGTTTTAGATTATGATGTTGGTTTTACATCTCATGTTTTTAAGGGATTATCAGAGGCATTGGGGACTCGGAAACACTTGAGTGCCACCTTTTATCAACAACATTATAATTTTTATATTATGGAAGGAGATCTATAAGGAATGAAAAGAACCAAGACATAAGGAGGCCAAGAGTAAAGTAGGTAAAGGGAGTCACCCCAAATTATATTCACCCCATGAGTATTTAGATAGGAAGAATTAAAAAGGAATGTAAAAAGATTACCAGGGGCTACTAGGGAGGGAAAGTGGTTCGCCACGTTGTTCCCCTCCCACCATGTGTGGGTAAACATAATTTTTTTGAGAAGGTCCTTGCACTACATAATGATATAATAGATTGACCTAGGGACGAAGCCTTTACCATGAAAAGCATGATGGAAAATCATATAATCTATCTCATGCTAGGAAAATATGAATTTCCATTTTCCTACAGATGAAATGACCTAAGAGAACTATTTGGCCTCTACAAAGATAGAAATGTCACTCCCTATGTGAGCTGTGAATGCTAGGACAACACTCCCCCTAGCATCACAAACCACCCCACCTCCACACATCTTACCCATTACACAAGACCCACACATGTTGAGATTTAGTCCATCCTCAAATGGAACCCACCAATTCCACCACCCCTTGGAGGTTTTGTGATTAAACGTAGTAAAAGGGATGTGCAACAAGAGAATAGAAGGAGAATACTTTCAGTCACCAGAATGAATGATTAGATCAACCAGCATACACAAAGTCCTTGCCACAATGGAACTACTAGTGGAAGTAGACCCCTCAAACATGGTTCAGTTTCTAGCTATCTATAAGTACCATCATCCCACATTTAATATTAAGGAAGGCACAAATTTTTTAACCACTGAACCATCGGACCCCAGAAACCATCGCTCCTGGAACATGTATGTTCTAGACTCTTGGGTTGAGTATGTTGTAAAATCCCAAAAATTTACACCAATCCATGCGATCCCTATCCATTTAAAAGAATATATGGATAGTTATTTCATCACTCTTGTCCATACGACATTGAAAAAATGAATCCATGAAAATGATGAGGTGTTTGATGTTGTTATCCGACGGAACAACATGGTTATGAATTCACTACGAAATAAATTTCAGTTTGGTAATAATTTTTTTCACCATATAATTTAAATCCATTTATTGTATTGTCCTTGAAAGTCGTTTATCCTTCTATTGTGATTCGAGTTAAATTTCCCTGAGATAGTAGGAGTGTAAACGCACCTATCCTTCTATGAGGAAATTAGTATGGTGTCACACATTTCCCACTTAGATGAATTCAGAACTGACCTAAAAAATGTTGGACATTAGATTTATTCCTTGATGGAAATAATGTGAGATGGACACCCTAGATATGAATGTGTGGAGCCAGACTAGTTATGAAACCAGAAGAGGATGTTGACTTCACCAATGATCCATTATGAGAGTGGAAAAATGTTTGAGATGATGCTACAAACAGAGGAAGATAAGGTTGACCCATTAAATAATGTAATTGCAAAACTAATATGGTGATTTTGGGACATATTCTCTTCCCACAGAGTATGCTTCTCGATAATTTCAAATGTGAGCCTCGCATGCATTGACTGAACTATGACTGGTGAACATTTAACAGTGATCCCTCCCTCGCGAATGGGCGTCACCAACATCCCCCATGAATCCCAATGTATCATCCCCTAAAATTGTGCATCCTAGATAATATGTGTGAGGATCCCATCAATGGACCTTATGACACCCTTAGGAACTATATAAGTAGCAAGATCATGCACTGGTATTGCTGAGAGAATGCTATTGACAAGAGAGATGCGGCCACCTAAGGATAGATGTGATTTTTTCAAATGAAAATTGACAGTTAATCATTTTCACCACATTGTTAAAGTCCCTACTACTAATTCTGGCTAGAGAAATAGGAAAAATGAGATACTCCACATGCATGACTCAACACTGCCTGTTCAAACGGATTCCCCGCTCACACACCCTGTGTTCATGGAAATACTTAGAAACATATATGTATCTCATCTCAGTACTAATGATTTATCCACTCCAATGAAAATATTACTCTAATAATTTTTTAATGGAATGGACATATCTCTTCCCCAAATTCATTAAAATAATCATATCATTAGCAAACATCAAGAGCAATGTGGAATGGAGACTAAACTTCCTACAAAAAGACAGAATTACACCATTTGAAATACCGTTGTTGATCAACATACTGATAGTATATTGCAAGAGAATAATGATACTCGGGGACAATGGGTCACCTTCCAAAATTCCATGGATGGATTTAATGAAATTGCGATTACACCCCATGAATGATACAACCATCCATGATGAGATAACACATCTGAAGATGAGGTCGGAAGCCCAAGAAGAAAAACCCATCGTTGTGGGGACCGTATTGATAAATACCCACTCCATCCTATCAAACACCTTACTCATGTATTGTTTAATTACCATGTTGGAACCTCAAGATTTCATGTTAAGATCTCTCAACATTTTCTACACCAAATACATAGCCCCCTGAATTGAATGCTCCTTCACAAACCCATGATTCTCCATGGAAATCAACCAAGTAGGGAGTCTATATAGCCACCTATTGATGACACTAAACAATATTTTGTACAGAAAATTGCACATGCTTATAGGGAAATAGTGGTGGAGGGTATAAGTATCTTTGATCATTAGAAGAAGCACGATAGTCGTAGACAAGGCGATTAGAGGAAGGCCTCCCCCACAGAAGAAATCCAGGATGGCATGGTTGATATCATGCCTCACAATCTCCCAAGAGCCCTTATAGAAGGATCCAGGGAACCCATTGGGGCCAAATATGCTCCCATGTTCTAGGTTCAATGTGGACTCATGAATCTCCTCCTCTACAGGGAATCCTTCAAGTAGTTTGTTGTCCTAGAGAGACAGATGTCTTAGAATCCCCTCCCATAACGAGGTTTCCCCAGAGGTGTAACCCTGATCCAGGGTCACAGACCGACCAACAAGAAGATCCTTATAGTGGGAGAGAACTAACCCCACTTCCACCTCTATCTCATAATTGAAAGTTCCCTCTTCTAGAGCCATATTTGGATAGACAACACACCTCCTCTCTCGAATGCACACTTGAAAAAATGTTGTATTCTTTTCCTCATCATTGATTCATTAGATCCACGAGCTTTCACTTGCCATTAATTCCTACGAGAGAACCATAACTACATGGTTGTTATTTTTCACAACAAGTGCTCCAAAGACTAAGTCATCCCAGTTTACCTCATGGATTTCCTTCGGCCAATTGACCTCATGTTTTAGTGCATCCCACTCCCAATCCAAGGGGGTTATGGACCGAGCCCTTGAGTGAAGACCCTGCATGAAAAGCCATAACTTGGAATAAATTTCCATCCAGGAATGGCCATGAGACTGTTCAACCCAAATGTTCCTAACAAGCATATTATCGCCAGGGTGACTTGACCACTGGCTAGAGAAACAAAACATTTACTACGAGACCTCCCTCCTACACATGGATAATAAGAGTGGAGAATTGACAGAGATACTACGAGTCAAGTGGGTCAAAATTTCATTTGGAAACATGGAGATAACATGAACATTGGAGATGCAGCCTCTGAGTATGCTCTAACATCGACTGCCACCATTACAGTTGTAACACAGGGTGAAGGGGTCTCCAGAATAGCCCAAGTACAACTACCCCTTGCTAGCCATGACCTAAGAGAAGGACATTCTATCCCTCCTTAAAAAATCCCTAGTACCTTTCTTTATCATCTGGGAGAAACACAGTGTTAAAAAATCTTCCCAACACCTAGGGTTGATCCCCAGGATCAAACAAATTCCACTCGGACCACATAAATTCCCTTATCTATGCATCATTGCTTCCGTAAATGAAGGAGACAAATAGAGAGTCCCCACCAATGGATATTTTCAAAGTGATTTTTCGGTCACCTACAAGGACCATATCAACTGTTATGTCCCTATGCCAAAAGCGCCATATGTGTTTATTTACCAGGTTTGCATGCAAGGATGCATGCATTTACACCTTTCAAGTAGTCTTGTTGATCTTAGTAGGGGCCTTTTTCTATTCGATGATTACATTCATTTCAGATTTGTGAATATTAGACTCCGAGGATAAGAAATCTATTTTCACCCTTGCCCCTATGCCTCCAATGTTCCAGATGAGAATTGGAATCATTGTAACGAGGGTGGCCTAGCATTGGTCCTAAGCACCGTGGTATCTTTAGAGAGGAATGAAGGGCATTCCCTATCCAAAAAATTATTTATCAATAACTTTTTACAAACTCCCAGACTCATGTTGGAGAGATGTAAGGATTGGAAATGGGTCCTAGACGAAATCAAAGTGGATTTACACCACAACTCATTTTGGGATAACAAGGCTTGAGGACCCGGTTTCAATGATGCCCTAATATCATATAGATATATGATTGATGGACGATCGCTAGGATCTATGGTACCTGAATTCACAAGATCCGGATCACATGATTCATGATGAAAACTATATGGTTCTCTCCTAGGTCTTGGACATGATTGTAAAAAGAGAATGTTGTCCCCATGAACCCCATAATCCTTGGATATCAGCTCAATGCTGGAAATTGAGGTCGGTGTGGGAATGGTGATGGGCCAGAGAGAAGATGTCATGGAATTCAAGGAACACCTCATGGAAAATTCAAGCAGTGCCCGTAAGAGTAGCTTCTGAAAAGGATCCCACGACCACTCGCTAGAAACCAGAGAACCTGAAATCATTCCACTCTTCTTAGAGGGGACCAGAGAAAAGCTTGGGAGTGCCTCTGAACTAGGGGAGAAAGAAATATACTTCAATCAATGACAATCCCCTAGGCCAATGGGAGGAATTCCCATGGCCAAGAATGCAGGGGAGGGCGGGGAGGAGGCGGAGGGAGTAGGAGAATGAGAGGAATATGTGGATGCATGTAAATACAAGGCTGAATGGGACCCCTCACGAAGAGGAAAGGATGGAGCATCGATCTTTGATCTGCTGGCATGGAGGTTAGGTCCACCTGGGTGTCTTCTTCTATAATTCTAAACCAAATGGCCTTGAAGGAGAAAAAAGAAGAAGAATCTAAGGAACACTGGGTATATAATGTCCTAGGACCAATCTGTGAAGCCCTTCACCTTTAATAAAATACTCTTCAGGATCAGAAAAGATTGATCAAGATCAACACAGATCCAATCCACCATGGTTTCTTCCCTATAATGGGTGCGCTCATCCTCACTGGGAACCCCCCCTTATGTATCACCAATGTCCATGGGTATAGTGTCATTATGGAAGGGAAGAGGTAGACCTGGTAAGATGATCTGAATAGCTTCCCACAAGCTTTTTTTCCCACTTTGAGCATCCATAGAGCAACACAAAAGATTGAAGCGCCAAACACCCTTCATCTAAAGGGATTTGGACTAAGAATAAATGATATCCACTTTAGAGGTGAGGACCAGAATGAATGAACTCTGGGGAATCACCAAGATGCGAGTCGCCGCATTCAGACCCTAGGAATTAATGAAGCTCTTGAATGATGAAGGATTTTGTTTCCCCACACAAAACCTCACCATGGGATTCCATTTCAAACCAACCAAAGTAGCAGTGAATTCAAAACCAGGGGTGAAAAGTGACAGGCGAGAGGCTTCCCTCATCCCCGAATGGGGGAATGAACCGATATCCTAGAAATAAGGAAGATAAGAACTTGAGGACTCACCAAACAAAGCCTCTTTGATAGAAAACATCGGGTTCCTCTAAAAGTGGATGGGCCAGGGGACCCCCAAGGAGGGGAGGAGAAAGCCACCAGAGGCCCATAGTCTAGATTGAAGGTCACCGAATCTATGACCACCATGAGAGAGTGATGGGCGGTGGATGTAACAGTTGTAAGGGATTAAAAAACCGCGAGTGCGTGGGGCATGTTCTTAGGAGTACACATACTTCAGTTCCTTTTATCACCACCTTGCACCCTCAGAAAAAATGGCCAGATGGAGTGGAACATACAAACATTTGAGGACATGATCAGTGCTTTAATCATTAAATTTGGCCCCAGTTGGAAGGATCACATTCCCTTGGTGGAGAACACATACAATAATAGCTATCACTCCACTATCAGAATGGAACTATTTGAGGAATTGAATGAGAGACCATACAGATCACTACTATGCTAGACATACCTATGGGAGTAAGCCCTTATGGTTCATAAGCTGGTTCGATCTACCACGGAAAAGGTGAAGATCATCCATGAGTGGATGGAGACTATATAGAGAGGGCACATGTCATATGTTGACAAAAGACAAAGACCCTTGGAGTTCGAGGAGGCAGACCATGTCTTTCAAAGGGTCTCACCTCAAAGACATTTGTGGTGAATTGGCTGGGGTGACAAGCTATATCCATGGTTCATCAGCCATTTCTAGATTCTCAACAATGTTGAAAGGTGGGGTACATACTAGATCATCCCCCTTAGATGCACTGGGTGCATAATGTTTTCAACGTGTCACAGCTGAGGAGATATGTGCATGATCCATCACACATCATCGATATGGGGAAGATGAAAATTGATGATGGGGAGACATTTGGGTAGTTCCTAGATAAAGCATCGATAGGACTAGCTCATTTGTGGACAATCAATTCCTCTGGTGCACGTTCTGTGGTAGCATGAGAACCTTGATTAGAGCACATAGGAGAAGGAGGCTCAGATTCATACTCAGTACCTGCATTTGTTTTCGTAGAATTAGTTGGGGATTTCATGGATGAAATTACCTATGCTGGGGGAGAATGTAATGAAAAAAAATTACATATTATTTTTTAATTAAATGGAATTTTTATGTGATTGTGAAAATTCAAGGCATGTGATTCTAAGGTTCGGAGAGCCCGACATGGAATTTTTAACCCTTTTCGGGTATGTTCTGTAAACTTATAAGATGAGATTTCTATCGTTTGAACCAGTGTACAAATTGAAAATATGAGGCCATTGATGAATTTTCAGTGCCAGGATTTATTTAAGGGAAGCCTAACTTTTACCAGAAAGGGTCGAACATAAAGGTTAAATTTTGGATCTTTCAAAAAAATAATTAATGTTTATTTTATATTTTTTATAATCCATTGAGAAATGGTGGTAGGACCCCAAGGTAAATAGATATTAAATGAAATCATTTAATATTGTGTTACAGTTGGTTGTGTAACCATTAGCTTAGGAAATTGAATAGTTCATTAATTACTATTCATTAATGAATCACATTAATGAACTGAGAGTTTAATTCCTTTACATGATATTAATCAAAATGTTGGAGAACAGTTTTGGGGATACTGCAAGGAGAACTCTTAACGAAGCGCTAGAAGAAATCCTTTCCAATAAATAACGAATGACGCTATTGAGGATTCGTTCAGGAGATCGACAAATGGCGATGAACGTCTTCGACCAACAGATTCTCCTCCTTTGTCATAAGCTGAATCCAATGTGTTCATGGCAGAGGTTTTATTTATTTATTGTGAATTATTGATTCAAATTACCGCATTCTTGAATTATATGATGAACGCAGATCAACAAACTAATCGGTTGATCCACGATTCATATGAATATGCAGGTAGTGATTGTGGGAAATAAATCTGGGAATTGATTTGATTACATGACCTTGTGTAAATATTAATGCGGAGGGTGTGGGCCAATCCGAACAAGTCCCAGAACCTCTACCGCTTTAGGGTTTGAGGCATTCTTCATAGGGGAATTTTCAACAAGAATGAAATGAGAAACCAAGGGTCTTGCAGTAAATAAGGTATCTTGAGAGACTCGTATGTGAAGAAAGAAAGAATATCAGACCAATGGAGTTTCACTTGGGGCCTGTGGATGCACTGTTAGTGTGGAACCACCAGCATGGTGGCGACTGGATTTTGCCGGCCGCAAGTATGCGGCGGTGCCCGCAGGCACCAAAATAGATAGGGGTGGCTGGCCAAAGTCGGCCGTACTGATGGAGAGCAGCATGCCGCAGAGGAGACAACATATATCCAGCCGTACAGGTTGTAGACCCACGTTCTTGGGTCCTACACTTGACCAGTCCACCAAACTAGTCACCTAGAAGGGCAACACCATCTTGGATCCACTATTGGAATACCCGAATGAACCCACATGTATTCGGGGGAGCTGGGACCACGCCCAGCCCGTGGATCAGACCAGGTCTAGACATTCTGGACTAGGTCGGGTAGGCCCAAACCAGGTCGGTTAGGGTCAGTTCGACAAGGTCGGACCAGACCCAGACCCAGTTTGACCCAGTTACACTTAAAGATCCACAAATCCTAAAGCAGACGTTAGTTTGATAAACCGTCTATGACGCTGGAAACATTGGGACCAGGCGGTCCTTTTGAGATTCTCCACTTGAGTTTTGGAGAATGATGGGCTATTACTAGGTTGGATCAAACGTGAATCCAACTATGACCTCGGTACCATAATGCCTATAACATAAAGACTAGGCATCCGATCAAAGCTCTGTCTATTGTGTTGGAAACCTTTTGAAATGGCAGTTTTTATTGTTACTTCTTTGTGGGACTTCATGGAAGCTGATGAAAAATCATATACTTTAGGATCTGAATCTACTGAATTCAAGCACCCCAACTATGGAATTCATGTGTCTGGATATCAAGTGACATACTACACTTTGTGGATTTTCATTAGAACAACCCTGCGTGGATCTTCAGTAATGTGAGCCGATGAGGACTGACCTTAGTGCATCCCATCAGGGATCCATGACATACAACTTTGAGTGGATCAATGACTTACTACATGGTGTGGATCGATGACGTATGATCCTGTGTGGATCGATGATTTAATACCATGTGTGGATCAATTACTTACAACCCTGTGTGGATCAAAAGTAGCGTGACCCAATTAGGACTATCCCTAGAGTTTCCCTTTGTGGATCATCGACTTACGAACCTGTGTGGATCAATGACTTACGACCCTATAGGGATCGGTGACTTATGACCCCATGTGGGTCGTCTTTGGAATGAATTATTCAAGGTAAATCAATGAAACATGTCAACTGAATAATAGGATTTGGATTCATGAATAATCATCATTATTCCTATTTTTTAAGTTATATTCGGTGTGAGATGCCTTTTACACTGTGATTTGTGATTGCGTTTATGATTTTTGGTTTTTCCTTAGTGGAATTCAGGAAGACCTTTGGGGATCTCGGGTTCCCTACTGGGTATTGTTATACTCACCCCTACATGGGCTTCTCCCAAACCTTGTAGTAACATATGCATGCAACAGACATCTTTGACCAAATTTGTGATCCAGGACTAGAGGATGCATAGAGGTGATAGGTTGACGTGGACAGGCGTAGTGATGAGCTATACCTACCCTTCAGGTAGATTCCTTGGTAGATGACCCCCAAAGTTTTTTTACTTTCTGATGTATTTTCATTTAGTTAGGTTTGTAATATGGATCATTCTTCTTTAGTTCACATTTTTACATTCACATGTTATACTATGTGGTTTTTTCTTTTTGTGTACCTGGAATTTGTGTTTGTAGGTTTAAAGGAAATGACTTACCATTTGGGGATATGGCTTTCCGGTTCAAGTCACCGAACCGTAGAATATATAAGGTGGGATGGGGGAAGTCCTAGAACGAGCCCCAGGTGGACTAGTCATGACAAAATGAGTTATATGTTTCATATTTTTATATGATTTCTTTCATTGATTCCTCCATGATTTCACTGATTCGGCTAACCCCTTAACCAAGATAATGTGATATGGGATTAAATTCCCAAAATTAGTGGAATGTGATGCATTATTTGAATATATCATGATGAGATTTACAAATTCATCACCATTAGGCCTACCATCTAGTAAGGGAGGATGTGTAATATATAGTAATAAATAAAGGAATTGTAGTTTTTATGTCCATTTGTATTATTATTGGAGATTTATTGTGTATAATGACAATGAAAAATCCATCAATATTACTATCTAACTAACGAACAAAATCTAGAATTTTGAATAATTTCTTTGAATTTAAAGAGGAAATACCCCAATGGAAAAATATGGGATATATATATAGATCACAATAATTTGATATATATGTTCACTCTAAATGTGGTCAACATGAGAGAAAGAAGATGGATGAAACTACCCAATGAATTTATTTCTCATAACACTACCACTCTGGGAAGGAAGTCAAGGATGCCAATACATTGAGTAGGAGGTATAATAGGGTTTTTACCAAGATGACGATAATAAGGATCGTATATATAATGTTCTATTTAAGATGGATATGTGTAATTTTTGGTATGGTGATTCCACATTAATTACATATGATATTGAAAAATATATTTTTTGGAAATTATAGGAAGGTCCCAATTAGATGAATATGAATTATAATGATATATTAATGTTGAAAATGATGTAAATTGAGAATCTTTATCTATATATATTGCATGTTTTTGTTTATATATAGGATATGTGATCTATACACACATTAATTGAGGATGAAATAGAATGATTAAGTACCTTCCTCAAGTTTCTATATAGACTATATTGAAAAATGATATATATGGATTTAATAGAATAGTTTTGGTTGGATGGTATAATGGTATAATGTGTGGAATATGTCTCCATATGATTAGTATTCCAGTTGGTGAAGGCCAAAAGAAAACATCATATGAGAGTAATGGAACACATTCCTCTATGTATATTTACGGGGAATAATTTTACCATAGACTTTTCCCAAATAAATATAATGAAAAAATAGAATACTAATGCTAAATTTACAATCAATAATTTTATTACTAAATAATATCTTTTCATTTTGAGAATATTAGATCAAATATATTAACACCATACTCATTACTTTAACAAGTAAATAATAAATATTCATCTATAAATCCTATAAATTGTATCCAATAAAGAACCATGATTAACATTAATATTCATGAATAATTTTCAATTGTCTCTCAACAATTATATGCAATTAGGAACTTCATATAATATAAAAATTTTTGGGTGGCATAAAAGGACTATCAATAAATTATAATGAATTTTGAGATCATTATCTCTTAAATTCCAAGGTATGTGGGATCAATATCTTTCAAATGAGGAATTTATTGCCATAATAGTTTCATTTCAAGAATCCAAGTTTCACCATATGAATAATTTTAAGGGATGATTATTCATACTCTAGAATATTATAAGGAAGATGGATAATGATAGAAAGTTATCTAAGATCTTATAGATGATGAAATATTAATGTATGGGATATTCAAGATTATATTAAATCACTAAAATTAAGTCAAAATATATATGATAATAATCAAAGGAGTGAAGATGAATATAAAATTGTGGATCATATATTCCTTAAATATTCCATATTGAATGGAGTGAAATGATTTGGTGAAAATGGAATGTTAAGCCCTGAGAGAATTAGTGATTTAGAAATAATACAATTAATTGGAGTTGTAGCTAAATTAATATATATTTCCCCAAAAACATTTTATTACACATCATATTCCATGTTCCTTAAATTTGGAAATGTATGGATGTTCTAATAGATGATCTCTCCTATAAAGTAATATAAATTTTTCATGTTTTTTATATTATTTATCCTATAGAGATTCTTGATAGAAGAGAGAAATTTTAATGGAATTAGAAAGGTTTATTGATTAAAATTAATTATAGATATAATATAGTGGAAGATGAAAAATAGGATTCGAATGTACATATGATGAAGTAATATCACATTTGTCCAATATATGACATACAATCCAATTTTTAAGAAGAAATTATCTCTGGGGTGAATATAACACTAGATAACATATTTTAGATTATTCCAACAACATTATGATAGACTCATGGGGCTAACAAATAATCTAGAATTAAAATGATTTCAACTATTTGTTTTAAACCATCCTTTTTAAGGTATAGTGGGAAGATGTATCATGTGACTTATTAACCAATATCTAATAGTTAATCATTTACTTCATTAATATTTATATTTTATTTTCAATGATATTTTCACTATATCAATATCTTTATATGAATTTATTTCAAAATTTTATTGATTAAATGGAAAGTTTTTTCAGTTATTTACCTTCCCATACTGATTATAACTTAATTTTTCAAGATATTAATGTTATTTAGAAAGAATGTGTGTTCATTTGTTATCATATACATGTCTATTATGAATATTTATTTTATATAGCTTCTATTATACATAACCATTACAAATATTTTTAGATAACCCCCATTTTTATTTCTTTCTCAAGATATGAATATGTAAAAAATTCATGGGATCGAGGATGATTTTTGTAGTTGAAAAATTGATCATGTATCCTGAAAATATATTCATTTTCTTATGATGTAATGAAAGGATAGTGGATAGATTTTCACTGAGTTTTCATAGAGTCAATACTGATTAATTGTGGACATTAATCTGGGTTACATAATATGAATCTAATATATAATTTATGGAGTGTAGAGTAATTAATGTAATATCATTAAATAAATATATCCCTCATGACCAATTAACTAAAATTAAGAATATGTTAATCATATTTAATAAAAATGGTGAAAAATGTGTTATAGACTATGATGATACCTTTTTAAGACTATAAATGTAAGTTAAAGATTATATATATAATATAGAGATAACGATTAATGATTTCATTGAAGGACTTAATAAAATTCCTTGATGGAAAAGGATTCTAAAAAAATATCATCATATGGTGAAATATATTTTGGTTCTATCATAAAAAAGAAGGAATTAACTAGATCACATATCATCAAAAAAATATAGGAAAGAAGTGGATTGCTAAGAAAAATGAAAAAATTAAGGCATTGAAGAAGAATTATGGGACGAATAAATTTTTAGATTTTTAAATATATGGACTTAATCATACTACGAAATTACATAAGGGAATGAGAGTTTTAAATAAGATTGAATATAAGGGTCAAATATATCATTAATTAAAGTGGACAAAATAAATAAATGATGAATAGTGATTTAGTTGTAATTAAATGAGACATTTTTCACACCAATGTCCCAAGAATCTTAAGAATCTATAACTGAAGAGGGAAAGAAGAGAATCATAATCTTACATGAACACTATAGCTGAGATGAAAGTTCCCAATGATGTATTTGTAAGAAATTTTATCCTAATTTTTTTTAGATAATTCATTATTTGATTCATGATCCTCAATTAGATTTTGGTTATAGTCATTTTCTGCATTAAAATTACAAATTTTCCATTTTAATTTAAGAAGGGATCATTAGTCAACACACATTGTGGAAATATCATTGAAATAATGATTTTTTGAGTAGTTACCATTATAACAAATTAACATGATTTTGTTTCTGACCATAATATCATACTGTTGGATGAAAACTTTATAATCCATGATATAAACATTCTTTCAAAATATCATTGATTTTTTTCAATAACGATGTATGTTGCAATTCATAATGATGATGTGAAGTTAATTATCTTTATAGAAGACACATAATCACCTGATTAATGGATTGACCCACCCCTTGAAGCTCTTTTAAATGATAATCTTATAAAAGAAGAGAAAACTGAATATATGGAGGAAAAATAAAATCCATATATTGAGATTATAACAATTTTACATGAATACATTGACGTATTTCCTAAGAAATTACACAAAAATCCACTAGGGCATGAGGAATATTTCTCAATTGATTTAATCCTTGGTGTGAAACATATATATAAAACTCTATATGTAATTACCATTGTGTAATTGATGGAATTAAAAAAACTACTTCAAGACTTGTGTGATAATATACACCGTAGAGTAATACCTGGGGGAGACCATATTTTTCTGTTAAGAATAAATTGGTATTTATGAGGATGTGAATATCTTATTTAGATATAATGACTATTATGATATATAACAAGTATCATATCCCTCTAATTGATGACTTATTCAAACAACTTCACAGATCTATATATTTTTCAAATATTTAATTTTATTCTACGTGTCAAAATTTGTATGTAAATATGGATGATAATCAAAATATTGAATTTTTTATGGTGTATAGACATTAATAGTTTACTATAATGAAATTTGTATTGACTAATTAACCCTCAATTTTTATATTTATATTGATCATATTTTTCATTGAATTCTTTGATAATTTTTATAGTATTTATTGATGATATCATGGTGTACTCAAAAATCTACGAGGATTATTAAAATAACCTGAATATTATTATTAATTTCCTTAGAGATACGTAATTATATAAGAAATTTATAATTTTTTATTTCTAATTATTGAATATTTCTATTCATGGATATATTTTCTACAAGGAAGAAATATTAGTTGATCCTGAAATTAAAAATGTAATCTAGGAATTCTGACACCAATGTACATAATGGAGGAATGTAGTTTCATTTGTTTTGTATGATACTATTGGTAATATGTTAAAAAAATTCTAGATTAGGTAACCTAATAACCTATCTTACATCTAAAGGGGTTATGTTATTATTGAAATAATAATGTGAAGATTATTTTTGAAGAATTGAAGAGGATATTGGTCAATTCCCCAATTTTGACTCTACAGTCAGTAAATAATGGATTTATGATATATTATGGTGTAGTGACGGTGGGATATGGTTGTATCATTATAAAAATGATAAATTTATTGCATATTCATTGTGGTAGTTAATTATCCACAAATTGAACTATCCAAACCCAAATCCTGAGTTTGTAGGTGTATCCTTTTGATCAAATGTATTGAAAAGTTATATCTATGGTGAATGACGTGGATATAAAATTATCATAAGATCATGAAATATATATTTTCAGATAAATACTTTAATATCTGAAAAAATAGATGTCTTGAGCTACTCATGGATTATGATTTATCAATAGACTACCACCCAAATTAGGTAATTAAGGTAGTGAATGCCTTAAGAAGGAAGGATAGGGGAGATCTAAACAAAATAAATATTTATTGGCATCTAAGATCATAGATCTAGTATATATGGATATTTGAATTATTATGGAATGAGATACATCACTCATTTTTTTAAATTTATTCTATCTTATATATTTTTATGGAAAAGATAAAAAGTTATGAGTTTGATGATGAGTATTTTTAAATGAAAATTAAAGCCACAAGTGATGGAATATTTGTAGACTTTGTATATGAATATGGTGTTTTCATATATGAAAAAAACTATGTGTTCCATCTATACCATATCTAATGTAGTAATTTTTGGAAATTCTCATAAATCATATTTCTCTACGCAACATGGCAGCACTACTATGTATAGATATTTAGTGGAATTTTATTTTGGGATAATATGAAGTACAAATATATTTATTATATGTAAAGAGGTTTTATTTACATACAATTTATGGTTTTTTGAAGAAAACATAGATGAGTCATGTAACATTTACTCATTCTTATGTGTAATTCAGATAACCTTCCTATAGATTTTATCAATATACTTCCAATCATACCTAGAAATAATGATGAAATATGGGTTATTGTTTATCAAAATTACAAATATATGAATTTCATCAATATATGGAATAATTTTCCACTATTTACCCTTGAAAAACTATATTTTAATTAAATTTTTTTACTTCATGGTTCCCCTCCTTCAATAGTTTCTGATCATGATCCTTGATTTAAGGAAAATATTTTGAAAATTGTTAAAAAGGCCTTTTATGCAGAGCTTAATTTGAGCACCCTTATCATCCTTTAATCAAATAATAGTTAAAAATAATTATAAAGTCCTTTTAATAAATTTTGAGATCCTTCTCACATTACATTCATGGTTTATGTGACATGTATGTAATTTTGGTTAAATTATCTTACAATAATAACCTCTTTTAAATTTTTTAAACAGAACAATATGAAGCATTATATGGAAACATGTCAAATTTTTCAACATATTGGGTTATTATTTTTATGAGTAATATTTTTGGATTATAACTTTTTTAAGGAGACAATGACAAAGGTAAAAACCATCCAAATTCATAATAATTTAGCTGAAATTAGGAAAATGAGTTATGCTAATAACCAGAGGAAGGATGTGGAATTTAATGTGCAAGATTATGTTTCCATTAATGTGTCTCTGTGAAGGTAATTTTTATGATCGGTATGAATGGAAACCAAGATCTAGGTACATCAATTTTTTTTTAAATCCTGGAAATAATTGGTTATGTGGCATAGCATTTAGTAAGGTATCTAGGTTCATATAAAGTATGCATTGTGTTACATATATCATTTTTATTTAATTAAATTCTAGTCCAAACTCATGTTCTCACCTTTTAATAAATATAATTGGTACCTAATATACCCTAATATGAAGATCATATCCATATTTTTGATATAGATAACTTGTGATAGGGAATTGAAGACTCAACTTGTATAAGTTATTTGAAAAAACCACATGAAAGAAGATGATATGTGGAAACTTGTGAAAGTTATTATTAATAAATTCCCAAAATTATTTTTAGGTGTCTTTCTAGAAATCTCAAGGTTGAAATTTTTTAAAGGAGGGAACAATGTTACATAAAAAGACTACATAATATGTCACTTATATAATTAATTTAATATTTTCAGTAGATTTTGTTTCTTGAAACAATGAGTTTAAAGGAAACATGATATTTTATAAACATATAATTAAATTTTTGGGAAAAAATAAGAATATCAAAATTTTCATAATATTTTTTTATAATAAACTTTTTGTATATAAATTTAACAAAAATAAGTAATATATATATATACACGAAGGGATTTTATAAAAACTCATGCGTACAATATTGTTATGTCATAATAATTTTATTTAGTCACTAGATGAGAATTATTTTAAATAAATGTATATATTATATCAAATATTTCGTCATCAATATAATATTTTTAATATGAAATGTATAATAATAAATATAGTTTAATTTATAGAAAGTGTATTTTCTAAAATAATATTTTTATCTTTTTTGGGATAATATTTTAAAATTAATTTCTTCCACTTATATGTATTTAATTTGATAAAATTAATTATGAAATTATAATCATGGGGGTTATATTTTTTAATTTGATATCTTTAGTTGTTATCTATAATGAATAGTTACCATAGTAATTATTATTATCATCATAATTGGTAAATCAGGTAAATAAGGGTAAAAATATAATGTCCCAACCCAACCAACCACCCATAGAATGCGAAAATGGGTCAAGTGCTGTTGACCATAGGTGTGCCTCCATGAATGATAAAGGATCCAAACTAGTAGTGAGGGTGTAATCAATTATATTGGGGAGGACATACCCTAATGGAATTAGAAATTCTATTAGATTGAGTATTATAATATAACATGCAGCAGAAATTTAAAGGACTCGATAGACTCAAACCATGCCCTCAAAGTGGAAGCACATCCAATAACAAAAAATAGAGAAAATAAAATTGAAAAACATGTTGAATACCATATGAATTTAAAACCAATGAATCATGGCATGCATCCGTAGTAGGTCATGCATGTCAATATATGAAGCTGCTCATGGCTAACCAACAAAAGGTACATATAAGAAGCATGCTAATATAGTAATGAAAGGTAAATAGAAACAAAATCTAGATAAGAATGACTTCAAGGTCCATACGAGTCTAAATTCCTTAAAACACTATTATCTAGCTCCTAAATCTGACCATTTTTCTATTTGTAAAATAATAAAATCTACACGTCTCCGGAAGGGCTCATGTAGGGTGTGAGAAAATTCTCAGTAGGGTTCCCCCAAATGGTTCGTACATAGTTTATTTGTTTATGCAGACATGCATATATAAGTAATGTAAATAGCACGATGAAATATTAATCACAATATCAACTGGTGCTTAGTAACAACCAGGGAGTGTCAAATACTCCATCCAATGCTGGAATCTCAGTAGAAAAGAGATCCATTGGCCCCTGGATCATGGTTCCCCTATAGTCACATGGTCTCAGTGAACCCTTAGGTTCCACCTCGAATACATAACCTTTCACAACATGACACCTAACACCTCTAGTCTCATGTACCGAAATTCTAAAGGCATGCCAACATCTACATATCCCGATACACATACCCCTGCTCATAAGCTCACATCCTTAGCATGACAACTGGAGGAACAACAATGGTTGTCCTAAAATAATAACCAAAGGAACAATAATGTCTTCCCTCATGTAAATATCATGTCCCCCAACCTCAATCATGGAAAGCCTCATCCCCCACCCGATATCCTCACAAGTTTCCCCCAAAGTCTCCTCAACATCCACGTGGCATCTTTAACAAGAACCCCCAAATAGGGAATACCTATACCACAACTATCAGGGGATTCTTCCCCCAAGAGCAGTCAAGACCACCTCATCAATGAGTCTACCTAGGTGTATACAACTCAAATGGACTCTTTGGACATAATGGTTGAGTGGAAATATCAAAAAATAACCCATGACATACCATCTATGACACTTCATGTCCCTATGATCATGTAACTCAAATCCAATATCCATGCCATCCAAGCATCCTGGGATATTCCCATCCTGACTATCACACTCTCTCAAGCAAACTCCCATTCCATCCAATACCATGGTAAAACCACACAATGGAATCCTTGCCATGACGTACATATGATGAACATCACTCATGAAAATCTAGGCCACTCCCATAGAACCCCAAGGATTCCATCCCATAAAATTTACGAGTTACATATTTATACATAAGATTAAAAAAATTATCAAGCAACTCATTTTAGATGATAGAATTGAAATCATTAAAAAATAATCTTCATATGACATGGAGAACATGAATTCCCCTAAATAGATTAATCAAACATAAAAAATTTAGACATATCAATATAAATAAAGACAATTCATTTAAAACCATTTTATCACCCCTCACCAAAATAAAATGATAAGAAAATGCCTCTCACCCGACCACACTCCAGCATAACAAGTAAATAAATACCCAATGAAATCCCACAATTTCTAATCATAAAATTAATTTCATGTAATAGGTTTCCGCTAAAAAATAGATCGTTGTGCTAAAATCCACAACCGCTGAATTTATATAGAAACACAAAATAATGTATACACATGCTACCTCATACTTGTAAGATGTTCCTCATCATATTTTATCCTATAATTTTGTCTAGAATAGAAAATATATAAAAATATATATGAAATGATCAACCCTAGATATCATGGTCGAGAGGAGTAACCATGAAGAACAACCCAAGAAGAATCAATAGCTTACCAATTGGGTTCCAATGGATATGATGTAATTAGAATCGGAGTTAGGAAGGATGGCCTGGATAAAAAAAGTCTTAGTAATCCTTGTTCATGAACATGGATGAACCTCTCTTCCCTCTTCCTTAATACAAGGCTACATCCAGATTAAATGAAAAAAAAATAAAATACTCAACATGTACTTGTGACTACATGCCGTGTAGTTTCATTTACTATTCCAAAGATAGCCTAGTTTCACTGACAAATATTCCAGGTCATGCCAATACGACTACATGACATGTGGAAGGAATACACATCATTTACATGATAATTCTCTTTACCCATTCCTACATACCAATAATCCATATATGGCCATTACATGACCATTACATACACAACATGTACTTGGAATATATGGTGTGTAACGCAAATAATTCCAAAACTTTCCAAGCATTCCCCTATTTCCTCAAAACTACCCAAAAATAAAAAATAGACATGTACCTAAAAGTAAGAATCGGGTTCTTACAAAAATCCCCACTAAAATCAATTCATCCCTGAATTTCCATTCCAAGGATGGTGAAGGAACATTCCAGAATAAATTTGGCACAAATATAAATTCTAAAAAGATCTAACAAACTATTTACAGACCCATGGTCCTCGTATGACGCATCATCACCCATCCAACACTTTAGGTGCTCTCATGTCAAATCCAACACCAATTCAAATCCTGCACTGCATCAGAACCCTCCTCGACGCTATAGAACCCATGGAACAATAAGGCACCACATCCCTTGGATGCCCAAAACAAACCAGTCCCAGGAAGCTCAATGACAACTAAATACTTGATGCCCCAATTCCCAAGGAACCTCAAGTAATCTGCAACCCATGGATTCCCAAATTTTGTATCACCTCATGTGACCCACATCCAAAGATTCTCATGGGGACAAGAATCTCATATATATATATATATATAATCACACACCCGAGATGGTTCTAGCCCACTAAAAATCATCTAGTCACCCCAAAAACATCTTGTGCACCTCATGCACTCTAAATGGACATGCCTCAAGAGACCATGCCAAAAAATGTAAAAATACTATGACCAAGAATGTGGCATGCCTTTGACCATCATCAACTCACCATTCTGCTCAGCCATTGGCTACTCCACTGCATACACCTAGCCTAACACACAGCTACTTGAAGCCTGTCCACCAAATGGTGTTGCACTAGTCACAAGACACTAACCCTGCAGCTAGGTCCTACTATCTTATCCATTTATTTTGCGTGAAACTGATCTTTGGATACCTTCACCTGGTATTGATCGTAGATTGAGCTTTGAATCTTGTGTCTGCCTTGGTCCTAGAATACCGATTGTCTGAGAAGGCTGCCTACAGATTCAATCATAATGCCTAACCAATCCACATGCCCTGAACTCCATTGTAGGCCTATCACACTGATTCCAAACATTCCTCGTCTTCCCACACTAGAATAAAACCTCTACTGAACTTACATGAGGTGGTCTAGCTAGGTATATGCCCTCAACACCCTATTAGATCGCTTCCCAATCTCAATTACTTCCATCTAAATCATCACCCGAAGTCATCACCTGGCCCAAGTGTGACCTTTCTATCAGGAATCCCATGCCCACGATCGCCTGATTCAATGCTTCTAAGAACATGGAAATCCAAAATTTGTTTACTTACACCTATATATCATGCTGTAATCCATATTCAATGTGCCTCATCCTCGAGGTGTCATTGTTACCAAACTTGGAGGGAAGCGAGATAGCTCAAAGAAAGTAGCTTCATCATACATGATGGACATGTCCCCCTACTGAAGACTCAAGAACACCTGAGATCTCTCTACCCTCAGTGTCTCTATGAAAAAGTGCTCGAAGAATCTATCCTCGTAGACCTTCTAGTCCATTCCCTCAAGTCTGCGAGCCTGAACCTACACACCCCACAAGTTCTTTTTGGTCCTCTTAGAATTTTTGTCACCATCTTGATCCTTCGCTCTAGAGGCACCTCGAGATTCTTGAAGATCATATGCATTATCTTTATCTAGTTGTCTGCTGCATACAGACAACCCTCTCCTTGAAAAAGAAGTGGGTGCTGTGACTGGAACTCCCATGTAAGGTATGTCATAGAGGACTCTTTTCCTGGATCAGCTATATCATGTCCCTATAAAACACATACCAGACTAGTTCTAAGCTTCTCGTCAAACCACGACCTGGATGTTGTCAATACTGGTAGCATCCCAACCAACACTAGATTCAGAACCTAATCCTGTCCCTGATCACGTACATGATGCTAATGATCTTCCTGGACATTAGGGTTCTGAACCTGATCATTCTTCTTCGTTACTGTACCATCACCTGCCCGACATTCCATCGAGTCACCTATATGGACCACATTGAAAACCATAAATGGTCATAAATACCATATATCTAATAGTATATATATATATACATACATACATTATAGATAAGGATAGAAGTATAGAGGCCTCACATTACAACTACACTTACTCTCCCCCATCGCAACCATCCCCCAATGCAGCTGGCCGTCATGTTCTCCTTTCCCACCCTCAATAGAGCCATGTGTGAAATGTAACTCAGGACACACCCATACTGAGAAGAATTGTTTCCTCAAACTGATGACCGAGTCACCCAATCCTGGTGATCAAAATCACCTCAACCATAAAACTAGCCTCCTCATTCAATAGGCATGCCGAAATTCCCTACCACATGTAATTCTTAAAATATATATAATTCATGACAGATCACATTACATAAAAAAATCAATTCAACAATACCATGGAATTTGATATAATTCATAGAGAATTATCATATCATTGGGTATATATGCATATTTTAAATTTAAATACGCTAAAAATGTGTCTATAATAAGCTAAGAATCCACACAATTTCATATCAACCCAATGTCCAAATCCTCCCTTACCTCACTAGGTTAAGGGTCGTATATCACTACTAATAATCATAACAAACCATGTGTGACACCAAGGTGGATTCTATATAAACTATAATTTGAGAAAAATAAAAACAACAATTCCCACCTATGGAAACTTGGTCCTTCCCTCATACCTGGGGATATAGGCACACAAACATAAGCTAGAAGCCCCCTTACAATTACATCCTATCTGTAATCTACAATATCCCAAATAGTAAACTATGAAAAGAGGGAAAAAAATCCTTTGATATCAATTTGTAATGTCCTAACCTGATCAGAAACCGGAATACTGCTAAACAGGATTGCTGTTACAGAACCCGGGCGAACCTCCCCAAACAACAAAGGCTACTGACTAACAGTGAGTGTGTAATGAAGTACAATGGGGGGTATATAACCTCTACAAATATTAAATGGTACTTGTACGAGTATAATAATATAACATTTAATAGAATTTAAATGAATTTGCATACTCAAACTAGAACTGCAAAGTGGAATCACATCCAATGACAATAAATATTAGAATGAAAATAGAACGACATAATAGATACCACTTGAAACTACTACCAAACAAACATGTCATGAATCCATAGAAAGTTATGAATGTCAAAGTGCAATGGATTCCATGGATAACCAAGATTATGTAAATATAAGAAGCATGATGATATAGTAATGAAAGCTAAATAGAAATAATCCTTAGCTAGGTATGACCGTAAGATCCATACCAGTCTTAATTCCTAACAACACTTCGATCTAGCTTATGAAGCTGATCCATTGCTAGTACGTAAAACGGTAATGTCTAAAAGTGTCCCAAAGGTCCCTTATAGGGTGTGAGATTACTCTTAGTAGGATATAACGCAATGGTGTGTAACATGTATAAGTGATTAAGAAGACATTCATTTCTATGTAAAATAATCAATATTATGTAATAATAAACACAATCTTCAATGGTGCTCAAATTCCACCAGGGAGTGTCACATGCTTCGGCCAATGCTGGAACCTCAACTATAAAGGGATTCCTTGGACCATGGACTAAGGTACCCCAACATTAACAAGATCCTAGTGAACCCCCCAGGTTCAACCTCCAATACGTAACCTGAAATCATGTTTCATTGGATGCCGTGTGTCTCATGTAATGATGTAATGAAGGCATTCCCAAACAAAAGTATCATGGTACCACAAAACCCTACTCGGAAGCTCACATAATTGGAATTATAACTGGAGGAACAACGATGACTGTCCTAAAATAATATCCAGATGAAGAACAATTTTGGTCCTCCAAAAAATGTTAGGGCCCATAACCTCAGCCACAACGAGGCTTAACCCCCAACCCGATAGCATCAACCCTATCCCCCCAAAGGCTCCTCACCGTCCACATGGAATCTTGTGAAATTGATACCCAAATTGATAATACCTAAACTGTATCTATTGGCGGGATTTACCCACATGAGCTATCAAAACCACCTCCTCTTGGAGACTACATGTGTGCACATGACTCCTATTATCACTTTGGCTATCACGAGTGAGTTGCAATCACCAAAATGAACCCAACCGAAACCATATTGGACACCTTGTGTCCTTGTGAAAATTTCACTCAAATATGATGGCCATGCCATCCTAGTATCCCGGGCCATTCCCAACATAACAATCACACAGCCACAAACCGATACCCATGAGTCCCAATCCCATGGTCAAACCACACAATGCAATATGGGCCATGCAAAAACTATTTTAAACATCACTCTAGAAAATATGTTCCATTCCCACACTACCCAATGTGTTCCAACACATAAAATTCAGAAATTATATACATTCATTCAACTTAAACAACACATTATAATCAAAAAATCAATTTATATGATTTAATTGCAAACTATAAACAACCCTCATAATATTAAATGGTAGTCTAGAATGTTTCTAAACTATTTAATCAAGTTTAAAAAATTTATACATATCAATAAAAATCAAGACAAATCATTTAAACCAATTTTAGTATCCCCGATCAAAATAACCTGATGTGACAAAACCTCTCTCCCAGCCTTATTCAGGAATAACAGGTAAGGAAATAACAAAAATCATCCCACTGGGGTTAAAAATCGAATTAAAATGAAATAATAGGGTTATGATAAAAACCCACCATTTCACTAAAAGGTGTAACCTCCAACTGTCCACAAAAACTAAGAACATGGTACGTACCACCTACCTCATACTCGTATGATGTTCATCATCAAGTATCTGTTTCTAATTCGATCTAGAACGGGGAAGATCTAAAATGTGATAAAAAATTATCAAACTTAAATAACATGGTCGAGGGGAGAAATTGAGAATCACATCTCATGTTGTATAAAAGGATTAACGATTGATTTCTAATGGATTTGACAAAGTTTGAAATGGATTTCAGATAGGCAATTCAGAGAAAAAATGAGTCACGACGCTGCTTGTTAATGAACCCAGACGAAACCCTCTACACTATGCCTCAAAAAATTATACTTCTATATATAAAAATAAGAAATAAAAGGTCTGTAACTAGGAATAAATTTAGTGTAGGTTCTTTCAGTGTTCTAAAGACAGCTGAGTTTTGCTAACTTGTGTTTCAGATCCTTCCAACATGACTAAATGATGTGCGGAAGTAATACACGATATATACATGTTTAATTATCTCTACCATTTTTGACATCCTAAAAAACATGTTTGGATATTACACAGCAAATACATACATGACATGTACTCTGTGGACACAACGTGTAACCCAAAAAATTATTGTACTTTCCTAGCTCTCCTATGTTTAATAAAAAAAAACCAGAAACTAGAAAAGATAATCATATCTAAAGGAAGAACCAGGTTATTATTAAAAAGATTAAGATAAGGAGTATAAAATGACCCTAACAGTTCTATAAATTTTAATTGGTGACAATTTCATGTTCAAATTCATTCATGGGTGATTTATTTGACCAATAATGACTAATTTTTTTGGTATAATTACCATTATAAAATTCTATTTAAAGATGTGTCGAATATATCACTATAATTTCTTTTATAACTAATTTTTTTAATATGTTATTATCTATAGACCATCTTAAAATATAATTCATATTTTTAAATATAAATTATTTATCGACATTATGGTAATTTAGCACTAATTTTTTGTAAATAAATAATTACCATAAATACATAGACAATGCTGATGTGGTGATTATTCATGTAATTTAGAAACTGGATAAAAAATATTGATAATATTAAATGGAATAAAATTTGAATTAATTAATGGGATCCATGGATTTTCTAGGAAATTATATCATATTATGGATGTATTAAAATATTTTTTTAATTTTTTTAGTTTTGTTAGTATTATTAATTTTAGTGTAACGAATAGTGTATCAATTGATAATAATGATATTTTGTGAACAAAAAATTTTATTAAATTATTTAATAAACCAAAAAATATTATATAATCAAAAATTTGTTTATATGGACTAAAATATTATCTCCATGGAATTAAAAGGTCATCTAACAGACTTTAGTTAGAAAATAGTCTTATTATTGTTTAACATTTTAGGGAATTCAAAAAATGACCCAAACCTCAATTATAAAAGGGTACCTCCTCCCTCACCACATTTAACCACATTTAGAAATCTTGATCAACAATGTCCTACAAATTCATATTACCAACCATCATTAGCATGTCCTAGATGTTCTACACACCAAAAATTTCCATCCATTGGTCCCTTATGTAATGATCTGATGAAGGTCTCCCAAATAGGAGGTAGCTATATTTACTTACCCTTTCCATTTTATTTCTTCTTCTACGTCCATTTTATGTTTGTTTTACATGATAAATTAATTACACTAGAATAATATATATATAATAATATTCATTATGATTACCACACAACATCGTTCATCCTTTTTTTCATTCTTTGAAAAATGAATATACCACATGTGCATACATACGACATACAGTCTCTACATAGTAGTGCAATTTTTTTCATCCCTAATATAGTCAGATTGTTATGACGTTGTAAATAAATTATATATAATAATATTATGATTCAATATTTATTTTAATAAACTATCCTATCATCCATTTCCTAACCCATTTACCATTTAGGTAATGATACTGCCACTGATGTATACGTACGAACTACCGTCTACATGAAGTGACACGACTAATTTTCGATATCCATCATTAAATAATGGTAATAAAATGTATTAATAAATTATATATTATAATTATATAATCAATAAAATTTTGTAAATGCTGAATTTATATGAACATAATCTTATATGACCAAACATGCATGGAAAAATAAAGTGGTTAATATATGAAACAACTATAATAATGAAATATTAAAAATAAGTTGGTCATAAGATGTTATATGAGGATTATATGTGATATTAATAATATACATATGGTTATGGTATATATTTATATCCGGAATTAAACCATTATATATGATGTTAAAGAACATTCAATTAATGGAATGAAAAAAGTAATGGGTTGTCCTATCACATTTTTTTTCATGGGACACAACCCATGTTCGACAATTATTTCATTTGTGTGGTGGATATAATTAACATTTGAAATATTTCATCAAAAATTGATTTGTCTCTATGATATTTATCTATTCCGTTTAATTTAATTTTATCATGGGGATATTTTTACTTAATATTCCACAGTGGTAAGATTTTATTTAACTATATCATTATTAATTGGGATTGTTTATTTTTAAGTACCCATTATGAAATATTTCTCTCCCATGTTGATGATTCAAAAAGTGTTTTCGAAATTATTTTTACAAATATCAAAAAAAAAATTCATCTTTAACCCTATTTGAATTTAAAAAAATATTTAAAAAGAAGTTCAATATTTTTTTCAAATGAGGATATTTTTGAATTTTATAACGAAATAAAAATGTACTGTTATTATATCATATAGGGAATGAGAATATTTTCCTCCATCATGAAACATTAATATATCTATTATCCTTTTTTTCTATATAGGGTAAAATTAAAATAAATTCACATCCATCATATTCAATTTTTTTTAAAAGTGAATGTAAAAGTGAAAAATATTTTTCCCTTAACAATGTTTTTAATAATCATTTAATAGTAATTTTATTCATCACTGGATAAACCCACTTATTTACATACACAACATTATTTATATATAATAATGATACAATATTTTAAATAATTATACATGTGATCATTCAATATTCCATTTCTCTAAAATATCCACATTCCTTGTAACATGGATATGACAATTACCTAATCTGTATACCATTTTTACATATGGTCATTACATTAATGTAATTTTAATAAATTATGAAATAATGATAAATTAATATACATTACTCAATACAAATATTTTTTGTAAAGCCATATTGATTCATGAATTAAACCAATCATTTGATATATAAGGGTTGATTTGGACGTAAAATGATGAGTGGGATCCAGAATTTTATTACCCCTTGATGCATTCATATTATCATGAGGGGAATCAGTAAACTACCATTAATTATGTTTCCTATTATAGTTAAATTACATATTTTAAATTTACTTAAAGGTAGAGGTATCATGTGAATTAGAACATGATATCCTGTAATTAAGTATTTCCATCATTAAAATTTCAGATATTATTATCAATCAGCTATTCATAATGATATTATTTATGGATAAATTTCATTATCAATTTCATTAATTATAATTAATCTATTTTCAAATATTTACAATTCTATATTGAGTATTCAATATCTTATCTGGTTAATCTGGTTATTTAAATGGCATGTGTGATTAATTAATTTCCTTTCATTATCGATTATTCTTATTTATTCATTATAGCTACCGATGTACTTAACCCTTAAGAAGAATTTGAGAGCACCATTATGTTGTATTCATTTTGAGGACATGGAGATGAAATATTTGAATGAGTTCAATGATTATATTTAATTTACTATAGTTTTTTTTTGATTATTACCAATATAATTGAGAAATCATGTATGAATCCATTTCATCAAGACTATTAAGCTGATCGGTCATTCAGGATAGATAACATCTATTTGTGCCACCATAATTTTATGACCATTGACTATGGGGGGAATAGTGATGGAAAATATGGTTATATAAGATATATATGATATTTATTGTTCAATTATTATTATTTCATTATTCTACAATGAATTTATTTAGAAATTTCATTTGGTTTACATATGATAACCCCTATTGTGGAAGTGTGGACTACAACCTTCGTAAAGAGATGTGATTAATTCACTCTATACATATATTATATTAAGGATTATTTTAATAAAACATTGTAATATATATTACTCATATATGATAATATAATAATTATATACTTATATATATATGATTTACCATTCCTTCTTTTAATAAGAAAAAAATGATTGTAACATTCATGCGACGTATGACCAATAGTCTCAGTGAATTGTGCATGTCATTTAATAATCCAAGAATTATATATTATTATATGTATATATATAGTGAATATAAATGATAATTACAGAATATTTTACATTAATTATTTGATGAAATCATTATCTAATTAATATGAGCAACAAGTAACAAGTCAAAACATACTCAATAAACTACGCAATTAACACCTGAAATAGAAAAATAATGAAAATTTATTAACTAAAGGTAATAAGATATTAAATGAAAATATTATATTATAATTTAACTATATTTGTGGTTTTGGTATAATTTATTAACATTTTTACACAACTTAGACAACGTGGTCAAGGATTTTCATCCAAAGGGAAATGACATGTAAGTGATTTTCATCACAATTTTTACATCCATGAGATAAATGTCATTTTACAATTTAAAAATTTTGTGTGGTGTATAAAATACCCATTTTAATATATTATATTATAAATAATTTGATATTTATTGAATTTAAAACATTAATTTAATTTAATTTCTTCTTTAATCCTATGATTTAAAATGATTCAATGTTGTATGGGTCACACTGGAATATTTAAAGATTATTTTTTATAAGATTAATTTTAATAATATTTTAATTGTATTTACATTGTAGTAAATTATATAAAAAATTTTCTAGAAAAAATTTATTTTTCCACTCCTCTGTTTTTTTAGAACATTTTTCAAGTATTATACAATTTTTCCACTCATTGGTACTCAAAATGTTATCAAAATTGTTTTATAGAAAAACCTAATTTATTACTCTCTTTAGTGAGAGAACCTATTTTGTTATAAAACACAATTTTCTAAAAAAAAATTAGAACTGTTTTAACCTTTAAAAACTGATTTATTAAATACATTTTCACCATTTTTTTCTTTTAATAATTTTTTAATGAAATATTCTAGTCATTTTCCTACCATGGATTTTTAAAACATTTGTACCATGTAAAAGGAGTGTTCTTTTTTCCTCGTATAGCATGTATGAATTTACCTTCTATAATATCATTGAAACTTATTTTTACTCTTTAAATGGATAATTTTTAAAGAAAATGTTTTCAAAATTTAATTACAATGAAATGGCTGATCAAAAAAATTTGAAACAAAGGGATATTTTACTCAAGAATATTTTCAAAATATATCTTTATAGTATTCATACTCATTAATGACAACAACCCATTATTTTATTCCTCTTGGGATATAATTTATCTACACCATAATTTTTATTCCTCTTAATTATTTATGATTTATTTGTACAAGGATAGTGTTTACTTCTTTGATTCATTTTTCATTCCCCTGGAAATATTATAAATCCTATGATCACTGAACATTCAATTTCCATGAATTATCTATTTCATTTACCATGGTTAAAACCATTGGATAAATTTAATACCATTATACCAATAGTGTATAATCTTTCATGTATTCTATTATTTTTGGGAAAAATATTGATTTTTTATTTTTTATTGAATATGAATACTGGTTAAGGTATAATATTTATTTTTATTATTCGATATGAGGAATTTTTTGGACTAGAAGTTATTGTTGGTGCATAGAATTTATATAGAACATCAATTCATATATAGTATATCTTGAGATAAACATGTTTCCAATATTTAATGGTTTTATATACATAGTTTGAAAATATATTTTTAATAGGTCTTGATGGTATAGATTTTCATGTTCATTAGACATAACATCCAACAATTTAGAATTTCCCACATTTAGTTTTAATTATTATTCATCCATGAGATAATGTGATGAAATTACTATGGATAAATTTAATTTTAAGTTCATTGATTAAATTTAATTTATTTCAGTTTCTTACCATTACACATATATTTTTCCTTATATAGTAATTTGAATGGAATGTGTTTCCTTTTATTTACTATGACACTTGATTATTCTAATTGATTCATTATTGTTTACAGTGTATTATACCCTTACTGAAAATTTGAGTAGTCCCTTATTTTTTTCCATTCCCTCAGAAATCAAGAAGTGTAATGAGAATGTTATCCAAGGATATTATATATTGAATAATGTTATTGTCCTCAAAGTTATTTAAAAAAGATTGTTGTAATTTTTGTATAATTTTTTCTTTATATACCTAGTATACTAATACTGCTAAAAATATTGTTCCAATAGTACATGCTTTTATTTTATTGTATAAAAATATAATTTATAGGAGAAATTTTATATGGGCTCATTTGTGAGAGGTTTCTAAAATTGTGTTAGAGTTTTTATTAATTGTCTTAAATATGATGCTAAAACATATATGGGTATTTAAGTGGTCCAAAATTGAAGGTCCTCGAAACAACCTAAGAGTGGAGGGGTGAATCAGGGTGTCAAATATTTATTCTCAAGTGATGGATGTAGTTCCCATGTTGGTAGGAACATGTTAAACTTGTCTAACTAGATCATTTAAAGAGAAGAGACATCAATTTAACCTGGTTCCCCACTAAGTGCTAGTCCAAGGAGCTTACACAAACCAATTTTTGGTCATAATAGAATCCACTAATATTTTATATTTGTGGAATACATATGTTTAGGTATAGTTAATATATGCCAAGCATATTTCCATTAAATTATTTTAGCGATAAAACATTACATCCCTTAGAAAACATCTATTGAATCCCCATATAACAATGTTTTGAAAAATGTCAAACATAGTTTATTGACATAAAGGTCACTTCAATGAACCGAAATTAATGTCTTTGTCCCTGAATTATCACGATAATATTCTTTCACCGAAGACCTGTGTTGGCGCACATTGAAAGATATGTTCACTAAAAATAAAATCCTCAAAATATCGTGTTGTGAAGCTCATTCATGAAGCTCACTCCTTTTCCATGAACCATTTCATTCATGGAAGAATCTATTTCATGATGAACTATGAATCAATGTAAAATACCCCATCCTCATGAAGCACCATTTACATAGAATCCTTGGAATTAGTCAATACTTTAGTTGACAATTCATGATTCTCATGATCTCATAGAAACCTAGATTCACATAGCTCCCCAAGCCTCGCAGAATCCAAGAGATTCTAAATTTTTGTGGAAGTCATCATAAATAATTTAGTGGGGGTAGACTTATATTTATAGTATTGTATGTTTATTATGCTCCACTAACTCCAAATTATTATTTGAATTATTCGAAAAAAATATTGTGTTGATCATAACTTAGCGATGATATAATGAAATTTGATAGAGTAGAGAAGACCCTCTTCACCACATCATGCAATCATGAAGCTTAATTTCTCGTAATATTATAGAAACACCACCCATTTTAATGATTTTTTCTCTTATTCTCAATCATAATCTTAGGAATCATGAAATCCATTCATTTTTCATATTTATGAAAAGTTGATTCCTGAAAAATACCTCTAGTGATTCTCATTGAAATCATTGAGCACACCATCAGAATTCATAAATTCATCACATAACACAAATCAAGTATCCCTTCATTGAGAAACTCAATCATTTTCCAGATTTCCAATAGGCCTTCAAGAAAATATTCTTTTCTTGATGAAATGAAACTTCTAAATTTTGGACCCCAAAAATTTGGCAAACCTTAGTAATGGATTCCACTTTCAGCAATGTTGTGTGTTTGAACTGTATGACCTCTTTCCTTACAAGTTATATGATCTTCCTTGTGATAGTTGAAAACAAACACAAACCATAATCTATTTCAAACATGTATCACCATTAATTCCATCAAATGTTTCCTTCTTATGTTAAAGAGTTTGGATGGTTTCAATTGTGTATGTTTTTTAGTATTTTTTTATAAATATGATGTTTTATCATGCGATCCATAAGAATGGGTTTAGCTATTATATATATGGTATTGGTTAAAAATTTTATATGAAATTGAATATTAATTTTCTTCAGGAATGGATAACATATGAATCTTGGATGGAAACATAAGTTAATAATGTTGTGGTTGATCATAATTTTAAATGAATACAAACCCTTTTGCATTTTATATGTGATTGGAGTTTAAGATAAAAAAATGTATTATGAGAGATATGTATAGTGACAAAACCCTTACTTTTAGATATTTTTAGGGAAAATGATATTTGTCTAAAAATGATTTATAGACATATGTGTAATGATATTGATAGTCATTAGGGTTAATATAAACATTTATATAGAATTAATTATGGTCAATGTTGATTAAAGGATCATTACATATTGAGAATATATGATCTATTATATAGATAACCATGTGATTAAACCAATATTATCTTAATACGTGACTAATTTTTTGTAATGAAGACTAAATATTTTGGGAGATTATAAAATTAAGGAAAGTAGAAATACTTCTCTAAATTAAATTTTTTATCTAAGAAATATAGGATGGTTTACCTTTTCGATGAATATATGATTTTATTATTACATTATTTTGGGAAATGATTTGTATAATTTGAATAATTATATAACATTGAAATGTATATTTTTTGGTATATGACATCAAGAGTGATTAATGTTATTTGGAAATAAATGATACTAATTTCTGGGATGATTATGTGATCATATCATTAACAACATTGGGATTAAATATTATTAAAGAATATTTTGACTAAATTTGAATGATATTTATTTATCAAAGGATTTAATATGAACATTGGATATTATTATTGAGCATTTGGTGATTAAAATTTTATTTTAATCATAGGATAGTATATTATTATTTACTAGAATTGTGATAACCCTTTTGGTTTTGGTTAATTCATAATGGAAATTAGAGTAAATTGGTTTCTTTTTGCAGATCTTACAATCTGTTAATAGATGTTAGTGATTTATGATTGATAAAATAATCAAGAATACAAATAATTTGGATAAAAATGTATTACTATGGATAAAGGTGACTAATAAATGAAATTATTATTTTCAACTAAGTGTATTTCAATAAGTTATTTCATTAGATGGTAAATTAATCCCTCAAATCTCAGATATGGAATTTGAATTAAAAAAATTTAACCTTTTCAAATCATTTAGGATGAATTAGTTGTCTCTTAATTTAAAATAATTTAAAATTTCATATCCTAAATTGTTATTAATTATATATATAAACTTAATAATAATTTCATCCTTTTTATAAACATATAGAGCTTTAATTTATGATGTCCATCATATGTTTATTTGACTAATTTCGAGAGGATTTTTTATTAACACTTTTTACTATGAGGAATTTCAACTTAGGAACTTTAAAATTAAAAATCATTGATTTTAGAGTTCTATTAAAAATTAAAAGGATTCAATTTATTAAATTGTAGAAGAATTTAACAAATGAATAATTTTAAAATTATATCTTTTACAATATCACATACAACATCCAACACTAATCATAAACAATCCATCAAATATTTTTTTAAATGATTACACTATAATATAGATATCAAAATAGATGTATTGAATCCTAATAACAACATTAATAAATATATATAAATGTTATAATCTATAAAAATTTATTTATTATTTTCTAGGAAATAAATCCTCAATTTTCTATTTAATTATTTTCTGTTGTAAAAATATATTTTCTTCAAAAACTATTTTCATTTATTTTTATGGTAGAATATTAAAAGAAGGGAATTTTTAATCAATATTTTATAAAATTAATATAATTTTTGAAACCGTAATATAAAAAAATATGAGGGTGAATGTTTGGGATTTTTCTAAAAAGATTGATATTTCCGTTAATAGTTAAAAATAGTTAATTTGAAACAGTCATTTATTCTCATTAAATAGTATTATAATTTTGTGAATTAAATATTAAAGTAAAATAAGTATTATTTAATTATATATTATCTAAATAATTAACTTTATAGTAGAATTATACTTGGTTTTGGAATAAGTTCACTTTTTGGCATAAAAAAGCATTTTTCTCTAAACCGTTTTTCGTTACATTTTTTGGATATACATACAAATATATATCCTCAAATTAAAATAATTGAATCATGAAAATTTTATATGAAATTAATATTTTGGATGTTCAAATTTGGTAAAAAATTCACTTTTAATTTGGTTCATTATGAATAGTAACCACACTATTATTTATCACTTCGATAATGGTAAAATAGGTAGAACATGATAATATCTATGAGGATAGACCATAAAATAACCCAACACATTCCCTAATCCAATTTTATGACATAATTTCTTCACATATTTTATAATAATTTTTAATATGGAAACTTGATTCCCTTTTTTACTGATGATGACTTAAATATTGTTTATGTAATTTATAAAAACAAAATGTCACTCATTTTATTTTAATAAAAAGTAATATTGTATAAAAATTATTAACATAAGTTATAAATGTTATTAAAATGGTCAAATTGATTACAAAAATATGAAATTTAATAAATTTATTTATTTTTAATTTTAAAAAATGATATAATTTCGTAGAATGTTTATACATTTCTGATATTGTGACTGTAAACACATGTTAAACAATCATTGCAAAATGTTTTAAATGTATTAAATTTGATGTGTTTTGGATATTATAGGGTTATAAATGGGTTTTATGGATCTAAATAAAAGTAAATTTATCTTTGATAAAATTATTTTGAAATCAAATTAATTCATTTCACTTTTTAATGTTAAATTTTTATGATTTGTAAAAAATTATGGTTTCTTTGACATTCAATATTTTTTATGATATTATCACCACATATATATGAAATATAAATTTATGAAATTATATAAATAATTATTTTAGGGAAAAATAATAAAAAATATATATTATAAATAAATCAAATAAAATAAAATAAATTAAACTTCACGATAACGATGAATTTAATTTTTTGTGCTAACACATTTCCTGAACAACAATATAAATTCAAAATTTGTTTCCAATTTATAATAATTCGTGATTAAAAGTCATTTAATGACAATATTATTCAATATTAGGTTTAAATGTTGATTTTGTTTTAAAATTTTTAAAATTTAGAGCTACAAAACATGAATCTTATCCAAGTTATTATGCAATTATTATGTAACGTGTGAAAAGACTGAATTACTTAGAAAATATGTTTTTAGGACATCAATGAGATTGGATATTCCATTTTAATGACTAAAATTTAAAAAAAAAATTATTTAAAAAATTATATGTTAATAATTTATTGTTAATTTTAACAAAATTATAATTTTCTAAATCACTTACACCACAATGTCGTGATTTATATGAATATTTTCAAACAATTTAATAATTAATTATAAATGAATTAAAAATTATAATATTTATATGATGTAGCATATCCTAATAATTGGATAGATATTTTGGAAGGAAAAATGTTGATCTAAGAGATTAGATTTTAAATTGGTTGAATTCACAAATTTTTAAATGTGTAGTATTTCTAATTGTTATAAAAATAAACATAATTTATATTCGATGTTTAAAAATAAAATTAAATCTTTAAAAAATTATAAAAAATTTAACATGACAAATAAATTCAATAAATATGGAATATTAACATTATTTTATGTTATGTGTGAAACTTTTTGATTTTATAATTACATTAATGAACCACAAAAAATAAAATTTTTCCAAACACACATTTGATTGTTGTCTACAAAAAGTTACCCACATAATAAATAATCACACAACTAAAATTCATATTTTCTCTACAAACTGTGGGAAAAGGCCTCTATAAACATCCATTAACACATCCTCCCTCCATTTTAGTTATCATAAACATATTTAACTATGTATTTATGTTCCATCGAAGGGATGTGACATAAAGTGAAATGTAAGGGTTTCATTAGAGAATATTCTTTCATTTGGTCATGTCACATCATAATTGACATTATTGTGTCAATATGTTATCTTAAATGAACATTTATTATTTTATTTTTTATTTAAAATTAACTTGTGTGGGTATACATTTTTTACACATAATATATTCGTTGAATAATTCTCAATTTAATAATTTGATATTTTTAAGGGATTCTGTAAATCATTTCCAATTATCTAGGTTATAAAAATTCATAAATAACTTTTATTCCATCATTGTTTTTGATGATATATTTTTATATTCAATATTTTATTTCCACTATCATTAAATGGATTTATATTTTTTCACACAAACATAACTTATTGATTATTTATCACTTATACAATATGATCTTTGTATGGGAATTCATGCCTAACTACACTCCGCTGAGAGACAATTTATGTTATGGGCCAATATTTATTTAAATGTTGTATATGATACCAATTTATTATTTAATATTATGAATTAATGTTTTATAATTGTATATAAATTTTCATTTCATGTTAAATACGTTAAGGGGTATATGTTCAATAGATTCCTAAGTGGTAAAAGGTTATGATAGAATATAACATCTTATTTTAGATTGATTATGCATACATATCTTATGTGAAAATTATAACATATATATCTCAAAACTGTAATGTTTTATTCTATTATTTTTATTATTTCTATGAATTAGTTTTATTTTTACCATCACGACGTCTTTATATGACCGGTCAAAAAATTTATAATAAATGTTGGCCCAATTTCCTTTTTTAATCGATTGACTTTTTCTTCCCTATAAATATATTATAAATCATTTTCAAGAGTTTTTTTAAAATACTAATTTTTTTTATTTAAAGTCACTATAACCAATATTTAATGTTATTTAAAATTTTCTATAGTAATATCAGTTCATTTTATAAAATGTTACATTTGTCTTTTAACCACAAATATAAAAGGAATATTTTTTTAACATTTATCGACAAGATGAATTTCAGACTTTCATTAACAAACATTTATTTGAAGCTTCCATTATTATATTTCATTCATTTTTTTGATGAAAATAATTTTTCAATAATTTTGGGAATTATTTATAAAAATTTATTACTTTTTAAAAGTTTGAGAAAATTTTTAATGAAATTTATAACATTAATTTAGTAAAATATTGAAAATGTTTTAAGGAATTTTTTTTAAAATATTCCTTTAAAAAAATAATATGTTTTACAAATGAAATACCAATTATAAAATTCAAATATTTAAATTTAATCTATGTTCTTCATTCATCTATTTTTGATTCAATGTTTTGTGCTCATTTTGTTTCTTAGGATCACTCACACAATCATGATCATTTCTCTAACATTGTCCATAAATCCTTGGAAATTATCTTTTTTATCCAACAAGATATTATATTCTATCATGGAAACATTTATTATATAAACGATATATTATTTCTATATACATTGTAATATCAACAAACAGAGAATAAATGTTATTCACTTTACTTGGAATTATAATGATTCCTTATTATTTATATAATATCGACACTTTTTCTTTGATAAGGCCTATTGATTATGTATTGAATTAATCATTCAATATATGTCGATTGAATTAGACACATACAAGAATCTTTGGGTGCCTCAAATTTTATATCCTATTGACGTGCCAATATATATATGATGAAAAATTCATGACATGTTTTTTAGTTTGAAGTAATGAGATTATGTGGTATATGTTTGGTATATTTGCTATAAATAACAGTTATTGAATTAAACATAGAATAAGGGTTTGACGATTAAATTCATGATTTCTTAGCATGAAACCTCGAGGTTATTATCATGAATGTATCAAATTATTAATTTCCTCTTATTAGAATTTATTTATTAATATCCATGTTAATAAATTCATTTGTGGTCATATATCATTCTCAAGTTATTTATTATTTGACAAATTTAATGATCAATCACTATTACATATTATTATACCTTATTTAATTACCACATATTCCATTTCATGTAATATTTATTGAGAATTTAATATAATACTTATTTCTTTGTTCCTTTCCCCTAGTTGCGAAGAATGTTTTTAATTGTGTTTTCCCTATCAAGTTAACCATATGTCATGTATATTAAAATAGAAAATGTATATTTTTATGAAATATTGGATATTGTATCTATGATTTAATGAGATATTATTTCCTAAGTCTATTAAACTGTAAAATAAAATGTTCCTTTGATGTGTATGTGTCTGAATATTTCCTTGTGATGGTAGATGTTTTGAATGGTTTAAATTTGTTCAACATTATTTGTGTAAAATATATAAATATTTATATTATGTTTTAACACCAGATCTATGAGTGAGGGATCCAAGTTGTTATATTACGATGTTATTTCTATGAAAAATCATTTCAATTATATATGTTCTATTATCAAAGTATTCAACTCTAATGGAGTAATTTTTCAAAAATCACACAATGTTTTCCCCAATTTTATTTCCCTTTTATGTGATCTTAATATTTGTAATGAATGATAATTTTTTCATTTGATACAATTTAAGAATGTTATGAATCCAATTTTCATCCCAACATTTATATATTATAAGATTAATGATTTTATCTTATATGAAACTAATATTTATATATGTGGATGGGTAGGATTTTATATCTCACTCCATTACATTTTTTATAACACATTAAATAATTTTTTTTATCGATGTATGGATTGCTCTCTCCATTATAGAAATGAGGCAGTGATGCCTTCCCCACTTTGATGTGTGAATTATATAGTGAATCCTTATATACTATGATATAATTATCTATCTTCATTTTTGTTCCAATTTTTACAAAATAAATTCCATATATCAATGTTATTCCTCATGTATATCATATGACTTTTTCTAATGATAAATTTTTTTATTATGTTTTTCATTCTTTTATTATTTATTACTATTTAATTCATTAATGCCTTGTTTTCAAGGAATTTATTTGCTCTTCTTTTCTAATTCCACGATTCCTTAATACTCAATCATGTTTAATGTTTTTTTGGTTATTCCATTATTTTTTTTAAATTTATATTTCACCCCTATTGAATTTTCTTTCTTTAATATGATAATTACAGTATTACTCATTTATATATTTCCTTAAATGGGATTTTGAGGATACCCCCTTCTTATGTTTACATTCCCTAGTTGTTTATATGAATACATAGTTTGAGATATACATAAAAGTGTCTAGTGGAGTATAATTATGAATAAATGTTCACAATTTCCTTAAAAAAGGGTTATTATGAACCTAGTCTCCAAGACAATAAACCTTTATGTCCATGGGGGGTATGTGACTATATTTGAGATGTATTATTTAAACCGTGAAATAAATTTAATTTTTTTGTTATGTTTTCTTTTCTCTCTTTAATTGGAATCAATGTTGTGTTTAGTTATTTTGTGGATATTCTTGTATAAATTTACTATTTAAATTATGAATAATTCATTGTATTGCACAACATATTTCCTTTTCAGAAAATCAGAGATTGTTTGGTTTCTCATTATAATAATATCTATATCATGAAATTGCTAACATGTTGTTTTTTTAAGTGATGAATCATCTTGTAATCTCCCCATAATAGGTTTTTTGGGTATTGACCCAATCACAACTCTTGGGTATAATTATTGGACCAAATGATATACATCTTTCTAGACATTTGATGGGGACACATTCTGGTTAATTAATAATTTCATTATGAAATATTATAACGAATATGAATTTTTTTCTATAGAACCTTATATATTGTAATCATAAATAACCATGATCGAATCCAAGAGATTCATATGCTAGTTTATTCATATAATTTTAGTTATATTTCTTATAATCTCATAAATTTCATTAATAATATTTCAAAACATAATTCGATATATATAATTTAATTAATAGTAATGGATAGAAAAAAGAGGAACAATGTTAAGAATTACTATGATGAAAAATGTGGATACTTTACCATCAAACTAGCTAATGGGATGAGTTCGGGTGTAAAAATACGCATCGATATTCTCATTAAATTTTCACAATCTGTGAATTATATCATGAATCTAATTGATCTCCCAAAATCACACATGAATGCGAAATATTATATCAAATATTTCTTGGAAAAAATTCCACCCACCGTTAGTGGACCGTATAATCAACATATTTTTGATCAATTTATCAATGTAATGAAATAGACACTTTAAATTCTCCCATTCAAGGATGATGAGAATATAATTTTTTAATCTTTCATCTAGATGATACGGATAACTAGTGTTGGACTCTAAAAAAATATTACAATAGTAATGAAGGAAAAATACTCTATATAATTAGTGGAGTTAAAGAATTTAGTCATTGTCAAAAAAATTCCTCTAACATATTTTACAAATGAGGAAAGGTAATTATTATAGATGACAAAAAGAATGAATAATATATTATAACTTTTAAAAAACATCAAGAGGATAACGAAATATTCCTCTTTTTATATCATACAATTTTAAAGTATGATTTGTCATTTCATTGGTGGTTTTAAACAATGTATACTAAGGTAGTTTTATATAATGTTCTTTAGAAGAAATAAAGATATTGTTTTAGGACTATTAATGTGGAGGTGAAACATTTAAGTCGTATCATAATTATATGAAATGAATGGTTTAGTATAAAAAAGTATCCTATGATAGGAAACATAGTGTAAAGAAATTAATTTTACCTATAAGAAAAAATGTGAGAGGAATCACATGGGAAATTTACTAAAAGTGTGAATAAGATGTTTTAAGTGTGGAAGGCTAGGCTATATTTCGCAAAACATTCATATTACTTCTAAGAGGCTAGAGAGATGAATATAGGACATGAATGATCAAACCAATGTTTCATCTACACTTCAAAACATCATGTAAAATGGTCTCAGTAATTATAAAAATATCATTCCTAACCCAAGAGCTATTGAAGATAATAGTCCATAGAAACCTTTTAAACCAATGGAGAATGTAAGGTAATATTCCCACAACACTGTTATGGACAAGAAATGTACTAATGTGGTGAAATGTACAGACATTTTAAACTCAAAATATAAAAAAATTTCATATTATTTTGTTTCATCATAATATTTTATATAGTTCATGTTTTCCATGAATGTTGATTCACCAAAATAAACCAAGAATAAAATAAAATATGTGAAAACACCTAGTGTCCTCATGATTGTGTTTGATTTATTTATATAGAACAATCATCATTTTTTGGAACTTATTTCCATCGTATCTTGTATATATACAAATTATCTAACATGAAATTATATTGGCTATTAGTTTTATAACCCTATATATGTGGAATATTAATTTTCATGATTAAGTGATCTCGTTCCATATCCAAAATCCTAGTGATTACAAAATATTAATTTAAAGATGAATCAAGAGTTTGTTTTGTTGAAAATTATATTATATTAAACATGATACCTATAACTGAGGGACTTTTTCATCAAATGATCATGGTTGAAGTAAAAAATTATGGAATGAATTTTATATTGGAGTTTACTGATGCATTTTTAGATTCAATACATTGTCTTCCCCTATAGTAGGTGGATGAGTTTTTCATTGAACTCGTTCATGGATAAATTCAAATGTCAACAAGTCCATATATAAATTTTCCAATTGAATTAGTGGAACTAAAAATATAATAATATAGATAATCTAGTTATGTGATTTTTATGTATGAGTGATTCACTAGTGGGTGAACTGGTCTTATTTGGAATAATGAAGAATGGATCAATTTGTATTTCCATTGATTATTTGAATATTATAAAATCAATGTAAAAAATATTCTTATCTCCTATATTTAGGTTTTTTTAATAAAATACAAGGAGATAAATACTTTTGAATGATTTACAATCATTCTATATGACATCTATTAGGGGTAAAAGGAATGATATTTCAGGGATAACTACCCATATGAGGGTTAGAAACTATTAATTATAGTGATTCCATTTTATCTATTGAATTATCTTATTATCTTATTGGATCATATGAGTTGATGCTCTAGTAATTATAATGATCAATTTTTTCAAGTGGTTATTGATGATATTTTCAGATATTCTAATTGAATTTAATAGAAAAAATATCAATTTTGGATTGTATTATAAAATATAATATATGATAAATATGTATAAAATGCTTATAATTATAAATTTTTTCTCTGGAATGTATCATTATTGGGACATGAAATCACTATAATGATCATATCTCAAGAAAATTTATATATTAAATACATGAATAAGTGGATTAAAAAGTCCATAAAAATCGATATAAGAATTTTTCATGTGGCATTTGGATACGATATACACTTTTTAATCAATGTATCTAGGATATACTCTTTAACAAGAATGTTAAAATAGAAGGGAGTGAAAATACATTGGATATAGGAATTTGAATAAGGATTCAAGGAAATAATGAATATTTTTGTCACCCCACCTGTACATACATTTCCTTGTAGTTAGGAAGTGTTCTTAATATATAGATTTTCATAAAAAGGACTTGTAATGTGTCCAGATGAAAACATTAATGTTAGTTTCCTATGACACATGTTAATTAAATACTCATTAGATAAATTATCAAATAAAATATTTAGATTTGGACGAAATGTTGTTAGATTAATGATTTGGTGGAATTATGTCTTTATGGAAATATTTGATATATATACTAAACAGTTTATAATGAAATACATATTCAAAATGTAGGACATGAATATACAACAAATGATATGTTTTTAACTGATAAAATATTATGTCTGTTTAATACATTACCTCCCAAGGATGTAAAAAATTGTGGTTGATGATCTATGTTGGATCTTTCATGACACACTATTATTGAATTTTTTTTAAATGATCTAATATTCATATTTTATTCTGTATGAAGCTTGATTTCATAAGGGAAGGTGATAAATCAAAACATGGATAAATGAATTCTCAACCATCTAATTATGTTACAATCAATTTTTCCTAAAAATAAAATAAAAAACTACAGAAAAAGGGACTAATCATTAAGAATTTTACCATTGATAAAGACTAAGGGATAATGTCCTGAACCTATACATATGTCCCATAAAAACAATGACAAAAGGGGGAACTTTTAGAAGATTCAGATAGATCATCATTCTACATTCATCATGTAAGAATTAAGATTCATAGTTATTTAAATAAATACATATTATGGGATAATATAAAGAGGGAAATCACAGAATACATATCCTATCGTATGGTATTATATAAAATCAATGTTGATAAGAAATAGTTATATGGTATACTTCTTATTCTACCTATTCATCAATGGAAATGGGAAAAAATTTCATGTATTACATCACTTGAATAACCAAAACATATAATTGCCATAAATATATTTGGCTTATAGTATAACACCACAATATGTGAGGTAATTTTATTTCCATCAAATAATATTTCTCTCTTTACCAACCCATTACAGTATACACATTGGAAGTTTTAATTATTCATGGATTAGCACAAACAATTTTACCAGATTAGGATATGAGGTTACCCTCATTGTTCTGGAGAATATATCAATATGAATTTTATAATGAGTTCAGTTTCAAAACTACATATAATCCTTAACATAATAGATTGTATAATAAGAATATTAATAAAAAAAGTTATATAGACTTATTTTTCAATATATTTCAAATGATCTTGGGAACCACACATTATATTTGATTAGATTTCATAAAATAATAATTTCCAATCTATAATTAAAATAGAATATATATGTTTCAAAATAGAAAGTGATGATGGACTCCAATGTGATGGGATGAATTTAGAGTGAGGAATTTGAATGGTCCTAACCTTTTCCATGAAACGAAGAAGAATTTTTAAAACATTATTCATCATAATAATGAAATAAAAGATGATAAAAATGTTATTCAGATAGTTGTCAATAAGATATATAGTTTGAAGTTGATGATAAGGTATTACTGTAGATATATCAATGGGATTGGATTATGGGATTTTGGATGAAATGGAATGATATATTTTGGTTTAGTAATGACTTCAATATCCTTGGTCTTGTTTGGGTAGTATGTTATAACATAGAACATCCTTCTAAAAAAACCCATGTACAAAATATTTTCCTTATCTATCCTTTGATGAAGTGCATACTGGCCCATTCACATTTACTAAACTCAAAATCTATGCAATTAGAAACATTTCTCACATAGGAGGAACAAACACTACTAATATAGAATTAGTTAATTAATGTGTTACAGAACAAGGTCACTCTTTTGGTCAATGTTATTTAGGTAAATCACACATTGGAGGAAGCTACATGGGATCTCATGGATATAACGATGCATTTGTACTGTCACTTATTTCATTCTTAGTAATAAAAAATTTTATTACAACATTTTTTATGGGGGGTAGAATATAATAAACCATAATGTAAGAAAATATTTTTCTTTATACAAATATATAGTTGAGTGGAATGTTATAAAAACAATAAAATTAAAAAAACATGATATAATAAGAAATTTTTTTAAATGGTTAATATTTTATTGAAATTAATGTTTTAAGTATCAATAAATGTATATAACCATTAAATAAATGTAAAAATATATATTAACATATGATTAATTTAATTAAAATAATGTTTTTTACACTTAATATTGTTTTATTAAAATTGATTACAATAATATTTAGATGTTTAATTTGATAGAATTAATAATATATATTTAATTCCACTTGTAAAAATTTTCATATCCTTATTTTTTTGAATTATTCTGAGCAAATATATTTTTAGATGAATAATGAAAAAAATAGTTTTCACTAAAACGATTTCTTATATTTTCTATATCATTATATAAAAAAGCCAATACTTATTTTTAATATTAATATTTTTATTTAAGGAATAAAATTATTCAAATTAAATATTTAATATAAAATATTAAAATTACAATATTTATCCTTAAAAATGATTAAGAATTAAAAACAAAAAACAACTTTCTCCATATATTATTTTACATAATTATTTTATTAATACAATATAATTTTCACTTTATTTGAAATATATATACTTATTTATAATAATAATATTTATGTGGTTAACTCTTATGATGTTTATTTCTACATACTACAAAAAAATTTAATCTTTGAACCAAAATTTTCATAAGAAATGTTTTATCTTGTTATATACATTTATATTAAAAATAATTATTTAATCCTATAAAAAAATTATTAGATAAAATTATTTCCGAATTTGAAATTTTGTGGTTCAAATTATGAAAAAAACTATTTTTTTTTTTGATTATTAGTTTTGATTAGTAATGATAAAAATGATTTACCTTAGTCAGTATAGGAATGATAAAAATTGATTTAATAAGAATTAATTAGCGAAAAAAAGATGAAAAGAAGGTTACAAATGGCTGTTTAAGGTTTCACTTCACAAAAACCCACCTACCATCCTATTTATCCATTTCTAATCCTTCAACACACAAATATTAACATTACATTATTTATAATGTTTATGATTCTTAAAAAATGACCACCCACATCATGTATAAAAGGGAAAGCATCCACTACTTCATGTCACACTATTCCCATAGAATGTATTCCTTATTATATTAACATATATTCTACATATAGAAAATTCCCAAATTTTTATCCCTGGGGTCACACTTATTCAATTTATAGCCTCTATTTAAAATTATATTTAAATATGATAACTCAAGTTATTTACGTAAGTATTACCTTCATCTCAACATTTTATTCTTGATCATCGTATTCCAAAAAAATTAAAACAAACATTATATAATGGGATCAGTGTATGAAATATATAATTATGTTATAATATTCAACAACAAATCCTTCTTTTATCATTTACAACCATAATGGAATGAAGCACTATGATCACCATGCGTTGTGTTGACTACCACACTGGAAAAGAGACATTTTCTATTTCTAATCCCACCACTAATGGTGGGATTTCATAATGGTAATAAATAAAAAGTAATATATATATATATATAATATAATATTAATATTTTTAATTTTCAATTTACAATATTCCATTATCCCCACTATTTATTTGAGAATTTAATACATTAACTATGGACACTACCGCCTCCCTGATGTAATGTTTTTTTAAATTTTCATATTAATTGTCATAAATTGTAATAATATATTAAAATATTTTTAAATAATCACAACATTTAAACAATATAATTATTATTCATTCATAATGATATTATTTCAATGGCACCACATTCACACACTTCTTTTAACTATGGCATGTTCTAATTGGGTAAATTTAACCATTTTATATTCCATCCAATGTTAATTTTTTTTATATCTATCCAGGTAGAGCCCAAGATTATGAAAATTCAAGGTAACATAAAATTTTGAATACCATGTGCATACTCTATAAAAATACTATTACGTGGATGGGGGACATACCCTAATCACTAGAATAGTAAAAATTCATCCTCATTATCCTCCCATGATTCTAGGATATCATTAACCTTATTCCCCTGACACTGAGTATGATAAAGGGTGACCCATGGGTTGAATAACAGATTTTATATTTAAATGAGGCATGTGATAGGCCATAGAATATAATTATTCCCCTACAATGATCCAGGAATAACTACATATTCTGTCTACACTAATTCCTTCTTGATGTTTTTAGAGTGGAAAAAATAAATTCCATTCAGAATCAATCTAACCTCCACCATAAGATCTTTACCATGTCCAAATCAATATCTGAATGCTAGTATCACCTATCCTTTCTCATTTCGAACAACCACACCCACACTCATGATCCTGACAATGCAATATCCATCCATGTTGAGTTTAAATCTATTTTTTGGATGATACAACCTAAAAACTTACACTTCCTGTAGAGATAATGTGATTTGATGGATAAGAAATAGCTGAGATATAACATTTTCATAGAGGGATAACACTACAATATTTTGAAAACACGGAGAATATTCTCCATCAGGACTTGAACATTCACCACCATTCATATTTGGGTAATGGACGTTTATTCCATGCTTGATTTGGTTTCTGTCCCTCCATATGATCCAACATCCAACTAATAGAAGTACTTCCCTTTCCCTACAGTCTCGAAAATTGTTCTCATCCTCAATAAAACTAAGACTTATGAAAGGAATATTGAGTTGTGAATTAAACTTCCAACCCAATTTTGTTTCCTAATCTACTCCATACCACATCACCCAATCCCAATCGAAGAAACGATGAGCGAGAGAGTCATCTTTATGGTCCTTATATTTAAATCATTTTGAATCCATCATGAATAATTTTTTTCTAGAGAAGATCATCCATTATAATGGTGAAGGTGTAAAGGAGCCAAACCATGAAGTTAAATTTTGATAGATTTTCATTGCACCAGATAGTTTCATTCCACTCATCATATGTTTCAGCCACTTCAGTACCTGATCAATAACCCTATGCGAAGAACATTGTAGATCATGATCGTATAAATATTAGATTTCCCTTCCCTATGATCATGTCAATTATGTTTATAACCTTCATATGGTCGAATTTGAGATTGAAATAAATTATTATCTTGAAATTTACACTTAGAAGAAAGTAATATCATGGTTCAAACAACAAGGAATTTTTTTTTCCAAACATAGAAAATTTTTATTCTAAAAAATAATATGTATGCAACCCACAATAAAATATTAATTCATACAAAAGAAGTAAATGGATGGAAATCACAAGCCATATCTAAGAATATCCCCCATTACATGAACATCTTCTTATCATATCTATTATTGATAAATGTTTCCCAAATATGTATACCCTCTATCAAGTCTCACATAAGATTAGCTTGCATGATCATAATTTCATCTTTAACACTCCGAATACTGATACCACCATCACCCACCCCTATCTATCTTGTAACATGAAAAATAGTGTTATGTTCCTTCAATGTGATCATCATAGATGAATCATCCAATAAATTTTTCAATGTTTCTATATACCACCTTTTCCATGTTGAGTGCTGACATCACATGCATAAGAATTGATGATAGAACACATATGAAAATACTAATATTCCCCCAATTTAATGGAAATGATTCACCCAATTTGTTATGTGACTATTGATTTTATCAACCATCCATTCGAAATGATGAATATGAGTCTTTCCTAGCCCAATAGGAGCTCCAAGGTAATCCATGTGGAATGAAGTCATATTCATACCCTGGCTATCCTCAATTCAATTTTTCCACCTTTCTAAGAACCATTTTCTATTAACATACAAATTTTATCCCAATTCATAGATTTCCCATAAACAAGAAATGCATTTATATGATTCTGTTGAGTTATAAAATGTTACGACTATTACCATTTCATAAAAAAATAACCTATCATAAAAAAAATAGAAATGTCACTAGTATTTTATCTACCAAGGTAAGGATGAATTTTTCTACGTATAATATTCTCCCATAGGCATCTGCTATAAGTGACCTCAAGAAGGATGAATAAAATGGGAGAGGGGGATCCCCTTTCCAAACACGCGAATTATATTTGACAAATACACTTATATTCCATATGAAAGATATAAACACCCAAGGAGATATGAAATCAAAAAAGGACAATTCCACCCCCTAAGGAACCCATTCAATGAATCAGCTCTTTATGGATCTCCGCTCCATCTTTTCAATGGATTTATGTATATCGACCATATCCACAATGTTAAAACCACATGAATTTTTTATTGTATCTTACCAAATAATGAACCATATCTATGTATACCAGAGTTGATCATACCTTGATAAATCCTTTTTGTTTCATCTACATCCATTGAGGAAGATGTAATCTAAGTATTCTATTGATATTACTTGTAAGGACCATATTAGGAATGTTACACAAGCTAATTTCCCTATAATGTTTAAGAGAAGAAGAATCTTTCAATTTTTGAAAAAGGTTCACGGACTACAACTAAGACACTCAGGGAATTCTCCCACCACTAAAACATCCCTAAATGGACATTGTAAAAATATCTTTCACAAAAAAATAAATAATTTTGTAAAAGGAACCCTGAAAAGAATCGAGTCCTGAATAACTCTATGTGTTAAGACCCTGAACTATATCCTAAATATATGCCTAATCCTAAATGATTTCAATGAACCTATTAATATAATATAAATCCACCCTTGTAAGAACATGAAATTAATAGTTTTCTCACTCATATAGTCTTTATGCATGTTTTGATTATGATTTTCTAATAACCATTTAAAAATTTTATTAGCCATTCCACCCACAACCTCCTCTTCTTTCATGAGAGGTCCATCTTTTATATATATAATGGGGATGCTTCAGTTTCTCATTTCATTAATATAGATCTAAAATATGGTATTATTCTCATATCCCTCACTGATCCAAGTCACTATCGTCCTCTCTCTACCGATTCATTCTTATTGATGGATGATTTACACTAGCTTTTTCTTCTTGTTTGTTAGTTGGAAATATTTTACATCATCCCAGTTGTGTTCTTAGTTCAACTCAACATGTTCTATGTCATACATAATTTAATATAGGTTCTATAAGGGTTATACAGGTAATATACCATGTATAGAGATCACAATTAAGTATCCAATGATTGTTGTTAAAACTTATCCATCTTCCCTCCAGCTAGGGTTTCAACTAGGATGTTAGAACAATCAAATGAAGGAAAGTATTTGAAATCGAATGATTGTAGTAGGTGAAATGATTATTATCAGATGAAAATTGTTCGAGATTAATGAGAAAAGTATTGTGGTTTTAATGTGTCTCCCTTAGTTGATCAAACCTAGTGTTTGGGAATGGTGAAATATATGAAAGTTTGTACAAGGAGTGATCCAATATACACTAGGTGTGGTAATTACCTTTTTGGTTGTTACATAGAGTGAATTTTATTTAATAATAACCCATGTATAAGAGACCAATTCTAGAGAATAAGGCTGCAAAATCTTATTAATTCCATGAAGGATACACTACATCGCCTTTCTTTTCAGACACATCAAGGATGACATAAAAGTATCTACCTCCAAACCAAACTAAATTACCATGATAAGAAATATCTAGTTCAGGCCACATGGATTTCCATTTCCTACTATCTCATTTGGAAATGAAAAATGAGTATTAAAAACTAAATGAACCTCACTAATCCACATAGATGGATTTTTACAAGATACTACATGAAAATCCACTAAGATATTGCTCCTCAAAAAACCGATATGCAGTGATTTGAGGGATAAACAGGTAATCAACCACAATGTTGAAGTTGCAATAAAAAATAAGATATACTAGAAAAACACTATCTTGGATATATGATAACCACCACATAGGCCTTATATGTTATGGATTAATATATGAGAAAATATGTCTTAAACTATGCAAGAAAGGCCACAAGTTTTCTTAAGGATATTTGAAGTCATTAAAGAATGGAGAACATGATCTTGGAACCAAGTGTCAGGGAGCCTTTAGGCCTACTGGAAGAATAAAATTGGCTATGTTGTTAATGTTTCATGATAAAAAAACAAATTTTATTAGAGGAAAACACAAAATCCACCAAGGAAAGGTCTTCCAAAGAATGTAGCAACATAATAAAGTAGATAGAAAGTGATAGTGGCGAATAAAAAGAAGAATCCAGATCATCATAGAGAGATTCCACCCTTGGGTTTGGAAGTTAAGGAACCCTATTTCAATGAGAATAATTATTTTTTATTCCACATATAATCAGTTTTATGGAAACCCCATTCCCTTCAGGTACGTTCTATTTCATCTCATAACACCGAGAAGGAGAGGCCAATCTGTTCAAAACAACTCGTTTTTAAGAAAAACAATATGAATTTTCCAACAACTAAAGTGGGAGGGATTTTAACAATGAATTTAACACTAGGGAACCTAAAACACAACCATAGTAATGGAGTTAAGGTATATCCATCCACAAAATAAATAACTAACTATTTAAAAGGAAGGGATGGTGAAAAAAAGAAATTTGGTCGCGCTCACGGAGGAGGTTATAACTAATATTAGACTTCATGAATAGAATCAAATCAATGAATGATGTATCCATTTCAAATAAAAATATTAGAAGATGAGGTGACTATGATGCTTACATCCTCAATGATAGAGTACAATCCCACAAGGCTATGAGGAAAAAGTAATGGACCTGATTTGATCAGTTGTGGCCCATAAGGATATGACGATCTCATATCCCCATCATTACATGAGATCTATGACTGAAATTTCTCTATCTAATACTGACGATGGTTGTGACACATATGCAATAAAGGACCATGTAGTCGTAAACTAGAACAAAACATTTTAATAGAGGGATAAACCAAATGTTGAGTCCAATATCCCATTCCCTCGACCCGGAGGAGGATCCTCAATGGAAAGGGATGGGGAAATCTAGGTCGAAACGAATTTTCTCCACCAACTCTTATTATAGTCGGAGAGTATGCTTCTAACCACAAAGGTATTGTCCTAGAGTGTATTTCATCCCAGTTAAAAATTCAACATTATTTAATGGAAGGGGTAATCTTAGAATGGAAATCCAAACCACAACCTCGAATGTGTCCAAACCAAAATAAGTCTCCATTAACTTGAAGAATATGTGAAATCTGTAATGTTCAAATGATATAGGGAAATAGCACTAGGGATTAATAAATTATTATTGTTTATTTAATGATTAAATTTGAGTATTTATAAAAGAGTTGACATAGCCTCTACCAAACTAGTACTAAGCATACAATTGAAGAAAATAATTTCGAATTATGAAAATAAAACTAAATAATAAGTAATAAATTTAAAATAAATGAATATAAAATATGATTATAAATGTTTAGAGAAATTAATAATGTTCATAAATAGTTTATTATGATTTTTATTTTTGTTATCCATTGGATTAGTTTTTTGTGAATGTCAAGAATTAAGGTTAGGGGTTTTCATGACTAAAATTCATTCCTTGGATCATAATCACTCATATTGGATTATAATATTTCAATATAAATGTAATATAACTTATAATGATGTAATTTTATATTTCCAACATACATTTTTGTAAATCATGTTTCAAACCAACATATTCTTCTCTGATGACTATATTATATCATAAAAAATAAATTTAATTAAGAATAAATGAAACCTATTATCAGTGGTCTTTTCTTCTATATCAATGTGATTACTTCCATACAAGGTTCTACATAACATATTAGGTAGTCAAATTTCATGTTATCCTTCTTATTTTAATTATTCACTTTTAAAAATAATCCGTTATCTTTTTATGGATATGTGGTTTCAATAATAGAATATTAAAATATTTAAAAGACACAACCCTTCATGGGACTTAAATTAATCCCTTCTACATTACACGTATAACATAAATTTTGTTACATTTCATGTTATCAATATTTGAAATAGGTATTAATGTATTTTGTGATTATTTTTCTTTATTTATTTATTAAATATGTTTTTGAATGTCACATGAAAATCTTGTCTCATTAGTATGAAATTGACATATGATTTCAATAAAAAATAATATTTTGTGACTAACCTTAAAATTGAAATGGAGTAATCTCCTATATATTTTTGGTTCATAAGTCACCATTTTATCTATTTAAAATTTATTTTATCATTATTTTGTTATCAAATTGTCATATTTTTAGTTGATTCCATTTAGAAAACATATGAAATCTATTTTATTCTCATGGGTGAATTATAATAATTTGATACATTTGATTGTAATAGGAAATAATATGTATGGATGGTAATGGGAAGAGTCTTATATACCCATATAATTCATTTGTTCATGTTATATATCTCATGATATAATTATGGTTCTTATTTATGGAATTATTATTCTTCTATGAGAATCATATAATAATACCTGGTCAATAAGGGTATGAGAAATAGGTAGTGAATCCTTGTACACTATGTTATATTTGTTTATAGTAATAGTTTTACCAAATTTTGTTATTAGGATATAAATAATTTCTACTATATGGAAAATTATTAGAAAATTCCATATTTTAATTAAATTCATTATTTTTATGTTATGTTTACATTTTTTTATAGTTTTAAGCTTCAAATACCTCTGATTATGGCCTATAAATGATATTATGTTCATATACCTTGATTATATAGTTCTTAATCAAGTTTAATGATTTCTATTTAGGATTAAATGATTTTTTGAACATATATTTGTGATCTATTTTAGTTTACATTATTTTTTATGATCTAACAGATATAACTCATTGATGTGTTTGTCTTACTAATCAATCAAGATCACCTTATTCTTATGTTTTCATTAACCTAGTTATTAAGATTATTATATATTAAGTCATATACAGAGGTGGTTCATGAGGATCATTATTTTGAATAAATATTCACATGTGTTAGAAAATAATATGTATATTTAATCAGTCTCCGCAAAACTAATCTTTTAAATCATTGGGTTGTGCGATTGTTTTTTATAACAATTACTTAAACCACCAATTTAATGTAAATTTTATGATATTATTTTCTTAACTAACAATTTATGAATTATTAATACCCCCTTATCAAATCCATAGATGCTTATATCATTTTTATCCCTACTTTATTCCACCGCATATTTCTAGGACAAATAAGTCTACATTTTGATGAAGATTATATATATAACATCATCTCAAACTCATGGATCTGAAAAATACAATAGGTTAATATATTTTTACATGTATTACAGACTACCCAATATATTAGGGATTCAATTAAACCATTTAAGGATGCCCCTTAAACAGACTATACTTTTATTAAAGATCGAGAAAAAATAACCACATATTCCTTTTCCACATTATGAATGATTAAGATGCATGAAATCCATGTTCTTGATCCATTTCTATTAAAATAACAATCATCATGGTTTCTTTTCTTGGTTTTATTCGTTATTATTAGAGGTGATTGGTTTGACTGAGGATGAGGTAAATTTGAGATAGTGGAAATTTGTTTTGTAATAGAATCACTAAAGGTAGGTTTACCATCTATATAATAATCCTAAGACCCAACTAGCAACATTTTAAATTTTAGAATACATTTATTTTATATTTAGATTTATTTTGGTACTAATTTTCCACTAAATTTATTTAATATAACATTTTGTTTAATAATAAAATAATTCAATAAATAATTGATTTACTTTTTTGTTTTATTTATGTTAATATAATATAACTCTTATTGTTATTATTTTTAGAATATTTATTTTCATTATTTATAATTATAACATCATTTAAATTTTATTTTTCTATTTAAATATTAATATTTTTTTTAAAATATGATATTTCACTTTTTTGTTAAATTATGTTTTATATTTATTCAAAATTTATTTTCATTATTTTTGGTAATTAATTATTTTATTAATGTGTAGTGTTTAAATTCATTTCATTTAATAATTTAGTATATTGTGTTATTTATTTTTAACATAACATGTATATAAATTTTATTTTTTCCTTATTTTGATATTTGAAACAATAAACCCTCTCTCTAAAATTAATTCAAATTTTTAATATTTTTTGTTTAAAAACATTTTAGTTTATATTTCATTTTATTTAATTTTTTTGAGAATATTTTTTTATCAAAAAAATTATTTTAATTTATTTTTAATATATATTTCAAGTTAATTAAATTTAATATACGGTTTTAATATGTTAAAAAAATCTCTTGATTTTATTTGTATTTGATTTATTTAATTTATTTTCATTGAATGTGGTTTAATGAAGTTTAATTTTTCATTAATGTACTTGTGAAATATATGTTGGAGAAATAAAAAGTGTAATATAATTTGAAATTTGAGATTATATATCTCAGAATATGTTTTTTATATCCATACACATTAGAAAAATTTATCACCTAACCGAAAAGAGATATTTTAGTTGTAGAGTATAATATTATTGTAAGCCATACTCATAAGATAAATCCCATTTTCCAAAGATTATTTTATACTCTAACATTACCTATAAGATGGTATAATGGAATTAGTATAAGAAAATTAACATAGGATAAATTATTCTTTGAAAATTTTAGGGCATTATAATGCTGAAATATGAAGCTGATTCCCCTTTCTGAATGATCCTACATAGACCAGTAGGAACTAATATAGTATTATTGTTTATATCAATGGATATAAGATAGTGGGTGATTTTTTTAGAAACATAAACTATAGAAGTCTTAAACACAAACATTGTGTATCCCGCAATTCTAAACTAATCATATGGTCCATTTTTTTCAGAATGAAATTCCCAAATCAAATAGATTCTAACCATCTATGTCTTCCTATCCCAATAAGCCCTCGATCATGTTGATCAGTATCAATCTTTTTCTTATCCACATATTCCCTCGACCTTAACATATCTCTAGAAAATGAAAAAATATTCAAAATTCCATAAGGAAACTAAAATACGGACTGAAATTCTATATAAAAAATTCTATGGTGATTTGTAAATAGTATGAAACATGATATTTTAGAAGAGTAATATTCAAGTCGGTTATGTTAAAAAATAATCAAATCCTAGTTCCTTGAATGTAATTATAATATTATATCCATTGATCATATTATTTTAATATTATAGTTGGTTGCAAGGGATTCATTTGTAATAAATCATGATATCTCATCATGTATTGTATGCCCTCATCTAATGTCATTTTGATAAAATAATTTCAACATTATAAAAGTATTAAACACTATTTATATAATTAGTACTACCTGATAATATAAATATTCTTCATATGGAATAAATTATATTTAGTCCCATGGATTAAAAAAATGAATTTCAAATGGAAAACTATTTTTCAGTCTGATGGACTAAGATTAAACAGCCCAATGAACTAACCACATTCAGTATGATAGGCTAAAAATATTCTTTATAAATCAAAATTCATATATTTATTTATATTTTAATTAATTTTAACAACACCATGTTATGAATACTGTTATTCAACTTCAAAAAAATTATAGTTTTCCTTTCCCAATGAAAATATGAAAATTTTATGATTTAATTAATTCTAGTTCTCTAGGATTTTGTTGAGAAAAAACTATTCATGTATATATCTGTTAGATAATAGATAATAATGATATTGAATGAGATCCTTATGAATAAAAACATTGACGTTTCAATGAGATTATTCCAATTTATTTGAAAGACATTGAAACACTATTGATTCATCAAAACATTTCTTTTTATTCTCATTCTTCTCATCCTTACCCAATTATAATTCTTTGTTTTTATCGATCAAGGCAAAGGAATCAACCATATCATGACCAAATAATAGATAAATAGGATAAATTTCATCATATTATTCTTAAATTATCTATAAGATTCAATAGTATTTTTCATTAATTTTTTTTAAGGATTTATTATGGTGATCTAACTATAATTTTAGTATAAAACATGTTCTTTTGTTGAATAACATTCGAATCAAAGGAAATTTTCCATGGTATATAAAAAAATTTCATCAAATCTGGAAGAAAAAAAAACATAATTCAAAATATAGGTTCTTCATATATCAATGAAACCTTTTATATTATATAAATTTCTTGAATATTAATATTCATCATAAAAAAAATTAAATAATCTATTTTTGATGAAACATGGATAAAAAAAATTGTAAAGTTATAAAACTTTTCTTAACTAATTCAATTGATAGGAAAAAATCATCACTAAATTAAACGTCCCTATATACAAGATGAAGTAGAATACAATGATTTCCCAAACATTCCAGTTATCTATATCGCCATTCCATGGAATAGGATACCCTTTATTATAATGATTTACCAATCGTTCATTTAGAATCAAATGAAAAACATTCCTAATCATTTCTTAAAGTGGAAATAAATAAGTCTTGGTCTTATAATTTTATAAACTATAAAGCTTCACTATAATATTATGAGTGATAATATAGAATTCTCTTTATAATTAATCACTCACCAAATCGGTAACTTAGTGAATTTTAAATTAATATTAATCAAAAAAATAATTAATAAAATAAACTCAAAATCATATTAAACCATAAAAAGTATTATTGAATACAACTTCCTAAATATGAATGGATATAAAATATTAATTTTTTTCATCACATACCTTCTCCCATCCTTGAAACTTGATAATTCCTTTTAGAAATGAATTTATCATATCAAACAATAAAATTAAATCAAAATATCATTAAAAACATATTGGTTTTCAATTTCATAATAATAAGTAAAATTAGAATGATTGAAAATGATAAATGATCGAGAGAGGAAAATCTGATTAGATGAATGTTAATGAATTAAACCAAAAAGAGATTTGGGTGTTTAGGGTCAGGAATAGACTGTATAAACAATGTGGGATATAGTAACCAGCAAATGTTTTTAATGGATTTGGGGTTTCCATTCATCCCTAAAAAATGAATTCTCAAAATAAATCTTGCATCTTATCATATGTTTCATGTATCTCCTAAAAATATAATATAAATTTTATATTCATAGTGAGTTTTAAAAAAACTATAAAAAACAAGCATATTTTCTAAATATAAAAAAATCCAAATTGGAAAAAAATTGTATAATTGTAAAATTAATGAATATGTATGTATAAAAAACGAATTTGTAACGGATAATAGAAAAAATAGATATTATAAATTATGTAAATGAGTAAAATTTAAATGTTCATTGGGAGGGTTTATCTGAAAAATATTCTTCTAGTATTTTTTAAAAAGATGTTGTTCTGAGATTTTTTTTCAAAAAACTAAAAAATATAAATACCAATGTTTTAATAATTACTAGAAATATTTGAAAATCTATGTTTTTTTATAAAAATCTATGTGTTAGAAAAATTAATAAATTTATTAGAATTAAAGACTAAAATATAAGTACAACAACATTGCTATAGATATTAATACTATATGTAGTTAAAAAATTAAACAAATATTATTTATCATAGAATATTGAAAATACCATTATTATATTTAATATATTTAAATCCATGATCCGTGAATTTACCTATATTTATAGGTATATCAACAATAGTAAAATTCTTTGATTATGGTAGTTGGTTGTAATGGACTTAGATGAATTTCATATCAACATCTCATAAAGTGTTTCACTTCTGCATTTGATGTCATGTTTATAGAGTAATTATAATGTTGTATGAGTCTTTTTTGGTATAAATATTTCAGACAATAAAATTATTAACATTATAATTTTTATGGAATAAATTATTTTTTAATTTAGTGGATGAGAAACAATGTCAGTGTAATGGATGACACACGGTTAGTCTAATTGAATAAACTCTGTTAGTCCAATGATCTAAACTGAGTAAGTTTTATTAACTAAAATCATTCAGTATGATGAACTAAAAATTTATTTCTAAAAAAATTGTCCTCCTCAGTCCAATGTAAATTCCTTTTTTACATTTAATTGAATGATCATTTTCAATATGATGGATGAGACCTAGTCTGTTCGATAGACTATACTTAGTTTAAAAATTCTATGTTCATCAGTATAGAAATACTTTTCTATATGATAGAATAATTTTTTTCTAAAAAAATATAAAATACAAGGGTAATATAATGTTAGTAAAAAAAATTTATGATTATTTTATTTATTTTAAATACTAAGGATTGAATGTGTTGAAATTATATGTTTTGACACAATAACAAAGACAATAATAATTAATTTTAGTCAATATAGAATAGATTTGACATGTTGTTTTGAATTCAGATGAAAAAAATTTTGGTTTTCAATATGTTTTTTATATCAATTAATATAAATTTTGAGGAACCCAATTGAATTTATGAAATTGATTCAGTACGTAAATGATTTTCGAATGGAGGGCCCATCAGTGAAACCAATTATCTAGGAATTTATTTAGAGATTTTATTTTGGGGTGTTTGAATATTAACCAAACAACAATTTGTAGTTAATATCTATTGGGAATTCATAAATCGTTGATTGAATCCTGATGAAGGATTATCAATGAGAATGGTTTCTATAAAATAATTCCTAAACCAATCTAGGTCACCACCGAAGATGAACCCTATATTGATAGAGGAATAATGATGTCAATTCCTTTAGATTCATGGAACTGAGTCAGAAATAGATCAAGATAATTACTAAATCACCTCTAATATTCCAGAAGAATATATTTAATAAAGTTTTATAGGATATACATTAAGTAAAACAAAATTTTGAATCATTTTTCATAGAGTGATAACAACCAGTATTCAAATTTTTAATTGGATTCCGGCTGATGACAACTACCCATGGTTTGTTGAGGGCCTAGAATAAATAATTTATTCAATAAATAATGAAATTTTTAATAAATAATTATTTATGATTATCCATTTTAAATTTTATTCTCAGGAATGAATAATTTCTGAATTCAGATATTGGAATTATGGTTGATTAATATATTTGGATGATTTTTATTTTTATGAATTGTGTTTGATGAACTGATTAGGGAAGCCAATTTAATTGGAGGGTCATAGGTTTCTCAAAATCCACAATGAGGATATACTAGGAAGCTATGATTAATGAATATGATTATGGAACTATATTCTTTTTTAAGCATTATTGAATCAACATAATACTAATAAATATTGGATCATTTAATTAATGAGTTATTTATTATTGGACTATATATTGTTTGAAGGTTTTATATTTTCCATTTTCATCAACATCATTATAGCTGAAAATGTGTAATTCTTTTCTCATAGAATTTTATATAGAATGCCTTAACAAGGGTATTTATTGAAGAGGTTCGTTTGTTGGTCAACCATGAATCTTATAATTTTTTCATCATCATATATAATATATCTATTTCCAAGAATAAAATAAGGACATGCATTTTCATTCCATTCTTAGTCCTTAATGATCAATTATTCTTCATTTATCCATTAAAAATAGAGGACAATGGAAATTTAGTGACATCATGATGGAATAGTTTAGGTGTTAGTTTGATATTTTGTTACATGTGCAGGTGATATTTTTTATTGGAGGGAGATAATAATGTGATGGGTTGTTAAAGAAACGGAAAAAGAAAAGAAATAATGAATCAGTGCCTAACACATCAACATTAAAAATATGTGCCATTATATTTATTGGAGATTAAAATGATGTAATACATTGGAATAAAAAACTGGCGATATGTATATTGGAAGATGACATCGATAACTATTGAGTCATCACACGCTGAGAAATAGGAGAACAACCATCATATTTTGTGGAAATATAATGCAATATCCCAAGCCAACGAAGAAGAGAATTAGTGCATGATCATCCTCCACGACGGCTACTATCTATTATCCCTGTAGATAATGCTAATGGATTTTCATTATGAAATATTTAGTATTTTTCATCATTAGTTAATTTAAAGTTTTAATTATTTATATAATATTTACCATTTAAATTGGATTGCTAATTGCAGTTTAATTATTTTGTCTTCCTTTTAGTCATTTATCATCAATTTTGAGAATGTAACATTTCGTATTAGAGTGTGATTATTTTTGAATGTGTCTTTTTAGATCAAAATGAGTTGGACATAGAAGGGTCTCATTGTTAATAATTCTTAATTTTCGATGTATGATTCTGAGAAGAGTGAGTTGCTAATTTTCATTATACTCAGAAATCATTGAGGGAATTCATCGACTCCATCAGAAGGGATAAAATTATTAATATCTTAGATATATTCATTAAATTAATTCACTAAATGAGTTAAAAATATTTGATATTCCAATCTATCTACTGGGAGAGTTATAGTTTAGAAGTAGATCGAAAATAAGGAAGAAATAATGATCCAATATAAATTTTTGATAGGATATTTCTTTTTATTCCATTTCATTTTATTGCTTCATAGTTTCAATTTTTTTAATCTTTTTTAATTATTTATACTATTCCATAATTTTTTTGGACTTATATTTTTTTCATTTAGAATATTAGTTTCCACTTTAAAAAAAGTATAATTTTAAAAGTATGACAAAATTAAAGTATGTTTCAAGATACTCATATTGTGTAGTATCATTGGTAGACAACATTAGATGTTTCTATATTATAGTATTTTGTTAAATATTTTCAATTTGGTATAAATGTGATAGAATAAAACCTTTTAACTTAATTTTCAGTTTTTTTGGGTAATCTTCCATGTTGTAAAAATTATTCCCAAAAAACAACTTTCATTCCTTTAAAATAAATTTTAAAAACACAGAAGTTTAAAATTTTCATAAAAATTATACTAAAAGAAAAATTCATTTGATAATATAGAAATTAGATATTAATACATTATTAGAACATGTAATATTGAAATATATAAAATATTATTCATTTTATTGAATTCAAAAACTTAGAAAAAATGAGAAATCACACAAATAAAGCCATAAAACATAATAGATAAAAAATAAAACAAACAAATATTTAAAATAATAATGATTTGGGAATTAATAATTAGATCACTACTAATTATATCTAAAACCAACAAAATTTCCTAGTATACCATTAAATTCATCAACGATCTCATATTAGATTATGATTGATTGATAATTAAACGTATTTCCAAGGGTTGTCTCCAGAGGATCCCATAAACACATTCTACATAGTGTGAATAACCATAAAACTAATATGAATAATTAAGGAACATATATGAATGTTAGAATTCACATTTTCTATAAATATATTCACCTAATAGTGGTATTAATACCCCTAATACACTACAATGTGCATTTGGCACCAAATAAATAACATCATCTCTAAAAAATATTACTAGCATCTTGGACATGCACAATCCGAAAGGGAATCTGTAGGATTAGACATATCCAAGGGAAATCACGTTATTTTTGTAGGGAGATGTTTAAGAAGTTTTCTCTAGATACACTCATCATTTTATTTTATTCAAGAATTTTACACAATATTTCTATATAGGATTAAATTTGATTGATAAGAGTATGATTGTTGCTGTAGCTTGAGGAGATCCAGTTGATAGTATACAAAGTTACAATATCGAACATGGCCAAAAATTAATTTCAATCACATAATATGGGACTAATTCATACTAAATATGTTGTCTATGTGTCTGCATCCAATTAATGTAATAACGGAATTGGGTATTAGTTTATTAAATATGCTGGAATAATGAAGCATATGATCACTAATGCTTCCCCAACCCAATCTCAATCCGAACCAATCTATCTCATTCAGATGCATTGTTGAATTTATTGTACCAATTATCATTTTATTGATTAATTGCCCCATCATTAAGAGGCTCCTGAAAGCTATAATTTGATACATATATAAAAACTATCCAAAACAACCATAACAGTCAATTTCCCAACTCGAATTTTTAATTTAGGCCTTTCCTAGAAAATCAAAATTTCTATAGAGGACAGAAATATTGTTAGAAAAACTGGTTTAGACACAATTAAAAACAAAATATTAATTTAAATCCCATATTTTATTACCTATATTATATATATATTCAAGACCAATTTGGAAACTAACACAGAGGGAATCACGAAAATATTCCTAATAAAGAAAATCACAAACAATAGGTTAATAAGAGAAATGATTCACTACTCGATGATAATGTAAAAAATAAATAATATGTTTTAGAAAAAAATAGGAGTTGTTATAGAACATCATGACTCAAATGTGTCACATGTATAACGTAGTAAATGGATTAATGAATCCAATGTGTAGAAATATTACATCCCAATATTTATTTAATCCATGCTGAAGAGACAATGTAATTGTGATAATCATGAGAAGTGAAACTGAAAATAAAAAACCTCAAGATGAATACATTACTAAATAACATAAAAAGTACTTCAAAATACAAAAAAACAATGGAAAATCATTGGTTATGGTGTCCAAACCTTTTGATAAAACTTTTGTATAACCTTTTGAATCTTATTTACTAGTTTCAAAACCTGTTGTAGAACTTGTCCTCCAAAAACATTTAGGGAACTAAAAATAAATAACAGAAGAATGAAATAAAACCTGAGATAACACACACACACACACAGATATATATTTTAGAGACCTATTGGTCCATTGGAATGTGAAAATAAATGTTGAGGATGATGTTAAATTGTATTGTGGGCCACTTCTTTATCCTTTGGGAATTCCTCCTTTCAAGAATAACATTATAAACAAAATTAAAAAATTTGTTCTTAATAAATTAAAATAATCTAATTGAATATCTCCTAGTTAGATGTTGTAAAAAAAACGAAGTCATGGTGATTTTTTAAGGAAATTTTCACTCATAAGAGGATGTTTAAGTGGGGTATGAAAGATAATTTAGTGGTTAATGTTCCTTCCATGACCCAATATTCCCTCCGAATTTAATACAATAATCCATGTGCATTCTATATCCCATTATTCACTGGTAATCAATATTATTAATATGAAATGTTAGGTATTGGAGAATCCACAAATATTTTTACATATTATGTCTTCTCATCTATGTATTCTGGAGATAGCATCCAATGAAATATTTTTATCTAGTTAGAAAATATGAGCTTATCTATGAATGATTAAGTAATTGAATATGGACTACTATGTTTAAAACAATTAGTTCACCTGGATAATTTTAATATGATAGAAATGAAAAATGGTCAATTTTGTTCAAATGAACATTTAATATCAAAAATACCATTCCTAAAAACTAATAAAGAAACAATCAATTTTCATAACGGAATATTATCTTTTGAGTTGGAGGTTATAGGGTTATTTTTTGAATTTTTTAATAAATTAATCACCATGGGAAAGGCCATTCATAAAAAGAAGTAAATATTAATGAATCGTTTTCCATATAGATTTTTATTGATTTTATTCAAGAGAAAAATCCCTAATTTTAAATGGAAAATGATGTTTTTGAAAAAAAAGTGAGCCCTCTGAGAATTTTAAAATATTTTATAGTGATGAATATGAATCTATATATATTTTTGGGAAAATTTCATGTAATTTTTGAATTTATAAAACATATAGGGAAAAATATTTTGGTGAATTTATTAATAGAAATGTTTAGGATGTTTTTGGAAGATTTAAAACATATAATGGTTGCAAGAATATTGATTTTATAAGTGAAAATGATTCTACAAATGATTAAATTGATTTATATTGTACATGAAATTATAGTAATTTTGCATTAAATTTAATTTAAAAATGACATCCTATTTTTGGAAAGTAATATGAAATTTATTTTTTGAATGACACATTATTTTTTGCTCAAAAAATATATATAACTATTGTAGGAGTTTGTTTATAATTTATTCATCCAGATGAGTTAGATGCTAAAAAAACAAGTTAGAGAACCCAAGGAACCTAATTTTTACATATAATTATACCTACCGACACTTGAACTAAAACATTTTCTTCAATATAAACAATATTAATTCTTATAAAACAAAAACCCCCTCATATAATTGTAACCGGGTTGTCCAATGATCATGGGTACAAAATTATGATGGTTATAAGTAGAATATGATGGAAATTGGCTGGTCTTTAGAAGATTTAAATGGTATAACTGAATCAATGTGTATTGTTAGGATACTTCTAGAGAATAATACCAACCTAGTTATGTAATTTTAATGGATATTTATTCCTAACATTATTGACCTGGTTAATAATGTTTTTAATACATTCTAAATTATGGATAAAAATATACACATTTCTGAAATGTGTATGGGTAATTCTAGTTCAAATTAATAAAAAATTCGATTTCTTATAGTGTCTGGGAATGTGTTTTCAAAGTTAGTTCCTTATATATTTCCTAAAACGACGAGGTTACGTAATAATTGTTGGAGGATAAATTTATTGAATATAAAAGACCACATTATCATGAATTTTCATGGTGAAATAATTTTATGGGTAGTAAGTAAATCCAATGTTTCATACTAGATTATTTTTATCATAACATTAAGTCTCAAATTTCTATATATTAATAGGATAACAATAATAATCACAAATCATATCAGTACATTTCTATCAAATAATTCCATTCACACAAAAATATTCACATGACACTATATAATGATTCATAATTAAAAATTTTCGAGAATTTCATTAGAATGCATGATTATATTTATTAAAAATTTTATAAAATATGATCTAACTTTTTAGATTATTATGGGTATTTTAAGATTCATTACTAGAGTCTTTATTAAGAATAACATTTTTTTGAACACGAAGAGAAGTTATTTTATGGCTGAAAGTTTAATTTTTCTTAGTTATGAAGTGTCCATGAATATAATTCAAGTGGATAAGTCTACAGTTGAATGAATAATTCATTTATTTTTTCTAATATAATTATGGATATTATAAAATTTCATGTCTACTCTATGTTTTATAGGTAATTCATAAAATATTTCAGATGTACCTCCTTTCCTTTGAAAAGATTACATCAGAATGAATTTCCTTTTTCCATTAATGAAAAGTGTATAATATAATTTCTTTAAAAGAAACGAAAGATTTGATCCCCACAAATTGTATAACCATCTAATTATTAATATCCATTTTAAGATAATGAATGATTCTATAGAATTACCTGTGGGGGCTTTCCTAAGTCAATGAATGGAGAGGAAATCAAATTCCATTTATTATGATTCAAAGACTCTAAATGGAGTCAAATATAATTATACATCAATTGGGAATGAGTTGATATTTTTTTAATTGATATGTTCATTATCAATATTTTGGGATATAAATTTTTGGTAATTACTTATGATTTTTCTATTCAATATGTCATAAAAATATAGAACCAAAACCATTACAAACTAGATGAACCATATTTATATTAGAATTTAACATTAAGATCCATGATCGTATTATTATTATGAATACCAAAAAAGATATTTTTAGGAGGGTTACATCTATTTATTATCAAGATAATTAAATCTTGGAACCTAGTACAAAGTTTTTAAATTCTAATAAAAATTATTTTTCAACTCTAAAAAAGATGGATTGGTTTTAAAATATTGGAAATTACATAGTTGATGAAATTATTATTAAATATTTTCCAATGTAATTAGTTTCTAAATTAATTTTCACATCATGAAAATATGTTTTGAATGATCCTTAGTTTAGTAATAATGGACATAATAAAATGTTGAGGAGATGTATCCTAAAATATAAAATTCCACTAAATCTAACCTTTTCCTATAGTTTTAGATTTAGCTGAATATTTTTCCATAAAATACAACTAGGAAAATGCTAGATTACATTATAATCTATCACAAAATGGGGAATTATTATCATTATTTTTATTCGACAAGTAATTCTTTCAAATTTTAAGGAAACATTTCTCAAGTACATGAGATGCCACAACAACGTATTTTGTTTTATAATGTTTTTATTTTTTTCAGAATAATTTTTATGGTCCCTAATATAATTATTTATATATATTTTTAAATATTTCCTATGGTGGAAAATGTGTGAATTTTGATTTATGTTATACCAAAAATAATAGATAATGCCCGAGTGGTGTCTGTGTTTGTCAAGAGTATTCTGTTTTGTAAAATTTTGTTGTAAAGATTTATTCTCATAGGCCAATGAGCAAAATATGTTATAGGACCTAGTATATTTTTTTTAAATAGTATGGGGTTAGTAATAAATTTTCTTAACCATTTATCCCTTATATATAGGGAATATATAATGTTTCATGTAGAGGGATTCAGAATATTCATGAGAAATAAATCATTATAAATTGAAAAGATTGGAGTTGAAGGATTCATGATGCTATTTTGATTTATATGAATGCCTATTAGAGTTAATAAAGGATTCCATCTTGTATGATTGTGTTTTGAATTAATTTTTTTATGACCATGTAATTTAGGGATAATTTTTTTTGGGAGTTAAATCATTGAAATTAAATCTGTTTGATATTAAGAAATAGTGGAATATTTTTTAAAATTAATTAGATAATATAAAAAACAATTCCAATGAAAAAGAATGTATATATAATGTGATGCAATGGATGTTCATGAAAATATAATCATGGAGAATTAGTTTCATATAGGACCTAAGGTGTTATTTTACAACCCCAGGAAGAAACTTTTCTCATGTAAATTTCTATCAAATTTATATGGTCCTTTTATTAAAACTCATGTTACATATTTTGGTTCTTTATATATTATTGATCATACTATAGATTATCAATTCATAATTAATGAGAAAAGGAACATGATTCTTAGGTAAAGTAAAACAGATACTCCAGGTGCGGGGTTGCATTTTTTCGGAGCTGAGTACCATTGAATAATCTTGTTTTTTCATTCTTTACATTTATTTTATTTTTCAATAAGTGTGGATGAATTTACTCATTAATTATCGTGTTATGATTTTTTTCATCATATTATTTCTTTATAAAAAATAATTTAAGAAGACTAATCATGGAGACTCTATATGAGTATAATTTATAACTATTGGAGAAAATACATTACACATTGAAAAGTTCAACAAAATCTAAAAGATGAATAATATTATATCAACAGACTTACTTTCATTATAATGATTATATTTTAGCTATTTTATAATCCATGAATGTAATGTTTTTCCATTTTGTATTTATATGTTTTGTAGAAAAAAAGATTAATTTATTAAAAGTAAATAAGGGGAGGTTTTTCGTTGGATTATAGAAAAAATTAACTTCTAATTCATGGATGTGGTTTTTTAAAAATTATGATCATTTATATGTACATAAATTATTTTAAATTCGATTTAAACATTGAAAAAATTTGTTTCATGAAAAAAATGATTTAATTAATTCATGCTATAATTAGTTTTATCTGGAATGTGAATTTTTTTAATCTTTGAAATGATCTGATTATTTGTGTAGGGTGGAAAAATACATTCTTCTATTTTGGAACATAATGAACATAATTTTATTTTACTGAATTTCCAAATCTATATTGAATATGTAATTATATTCACATATTTCGTAACATAGATTTTAAAGGTTTTAAAATTATTTATTTTAGTGTGGGGGAATGGGTCATTCAATTTCCTAAACTATACCATACTGAGGACCCAGAAGGCATTGAATTCCCATGAAATTTTAAAAAAAATTATTTTATTGTTTTAATGAACGATTTTTGTTGTTTTTTTTTTGAATATTTAATTTTTTGTATTAATCACGAGGAGGTTCATTATCTAATACCCCACTATCTTTTTGGGGTAATTAATTTTTTATTTACTTATTAAAAATAGTTTTTCTTTTGTAATGGATAGTGTGAATGTTATAAATATATGATTTTCCATGAATAATTATATTTCAATTAAAAAACATATTATATACACTACAATTAATTATTAAATGAATATACAAATCGAGGATAAAAAATTTTAGGTTACTTTTTATGTCGAGGGATGAGTTATTTCTACTCCCTTTTAAATTATTATTTTTTCTCAATAAAAATATTGTCTCAATAAATATTAATATTAATTTATGCATGTCAGTTATCATAGAACTAAAGAGAATTTTTCAGTTTTCATTTTAATGAAAATTAAATCATGTTTGATATGAATTAAAATTTTTAATTGAAATCATTTTAGTATAAATTTAATACATTTTCCAGTATAAATACATAATTTATTGAGGGAATAATTTTTCATTTACTGAAAAAATTATATTGTGTAATTTTTTTGGAAATGCAAATTTTTAATCCATTTAGTATTTAAATTATATGAATTATTCCTTCACATTGAAGTTATCATATTATTTTATAAGCATAAGAAATGAATTAATGTTGGTCTATTTGTTGTGGCTTTATCATTACACTAATTTTCCATCAAATTTCTTTAATATAAATGGGGTTTTGATGTTAAACTAATTTTTTAATTAGTTAATATATTTTTTTAATTTGGATGTAAAATTAGTAGAAATAAAAAATTAATAATATTATAAAAATTTATGTTTTATTATATGTTTAAATTATAATATTTAACATTTATTTTATTTTTTAATTTTGAATATAATTTTAAAATATTTGTTTACTTTTTTTAATTATGTATTCTAATAATTCTACTTTTATTCACAATAGCTAATTAATTATTTACTTAATTGATTTGTAGTATTGAACTTCTATTCATTAAATAATTAAATATTTTATAATATTTAACTTTAAATTAACTATTTTATAATTTTTTTATTTACATAATTTGATAATTAATCAATCAATAAATTATAGTAATCAAATTGATTTATATTTATAGTATATTTCATTTTATTAGAAAGATAAATCGTTTATATTTTATAGTATATAAATTTTTTATAACATAATGTTTATTTGATAATATAAGTTAGAATTTGATATAATTTTCAATTAATAATTTTTAGTTTTCAAATAAAAAAAATTCACAACCATTTTAAAATTATTAATGAATTATATTTCATTATTCATTTTTTTCATTTTTTTGTACACGACGTTTATTGATGTTTAATTTTTCAGCATAAAACGTGTGTTTGGTGATTTTGAGAAAATAGCAATGGAATATAATTAGATATATTTTATTTCAGATAATATTGTATGCAATTTGTAGATGGCTATGAATTAGAATATTTTAGTACATAACAAATAAAATAAATGCTAGGTAGAGAGTGTAAGTTTTTTTTTGATTCATATGAATATAAATAAATCAGCTTTGTGCAAGAGAATTTCTTATGCTAACACTCCCTATAAGATAATTTTGGTGTATTAGAATAGGATATAGTATCAGAGGATAAATAATCATATGCAAACATGAGGGTTTTATAATAAAGACAAATCAATCTGACCCTACTCTCATGAAGATCATCCTAGTACTGATAGAAGCAAATATGCGATCAAGTTATGTAATGAAACTAAATCTATATACTGATTAATTTTAATGGGAGGATTTATTATATAATTTAATGATCTAGGAATCAATTTTGTTCTACGCATTAGAATATTATGAATCAAATCAGACCTTTTTATTCATTATTGATATAAATTGAGATTCCTAGAGTTGTTGGATGAAATCTCATGTCGAATAATCAATATGTTTGGGTGTAAGAAAGTTACAAGTTTGCTGAACTAGGAGATCATCAATGATGAAGCCATGATTTAATGAGTAATGATGATGTAAAATCATTGATATTCATAGAACTGAATCAAATTGATATCTTTATGTCAACTAAATGTCATAAAATCATGAACTAGATGACACAAAATCAGATGTCCCATGATCCATGGGACCCAATTCCTATGTTCTATAGAATTTTACTCATATTATGCCAAACAAGAATCAATATTTCAGTCCAATTCCAGTTGATAAAAATATACCCAAGGTTCATTGACATTGATTATTGAAGAAGGAACTCCATTTCAAATGCTATTTTCCTTGTAAAATCAATATTGAGCTGCAAAATTATCAGTTAAACCCACATAAGATGAAGTTTGGATTTGATATTTTTAGGGAAGGTATAGTTCCCATTTCTTGTTGAATTTTACCACAATCAATGGTGATTGATAAGATAATTGGGAATGATTATTGTGAGGGATTTTTTATCCAGATTAGTTCTCAAATCCATAGTGAATATTAACTGGGAATCAAAGATTGAATAAAAATGTTATAGAAATATGTTGTTTTATTGAATTTTTTAATCGATCAAAGTTCGAGACATATGGGTTCCTTTCGTTGATGGGTTTTTTTTGTATATTTTTTTTCTGGTTTTAGTTTTTTTTTCTCATCAATATTATTCTTGTTTTAACGGTTCAAAAGGCTTCGAATAGTATTTTCTTTAGAGTAACTCAATAATGGTCATAAGCTAATATGATTGGGGTTTTTACTCAACCATGAATCTAAGATGATGGTATAGATCATAAATATTATATTAATTTAATATACGAAAATAATTACCTGAGTTTAAGGATATACTAAATCTTCATTGATTATGACATCCTTACATATTAAATAAAAATAGAGTCCCATGGAATGTTGGTGATGTCATGATGGAACAGTCATAGGGTCCATTGAAACACGAATTATCCCTATAGATAAATTTTTGTTGTTGTAGGGGGTACTAATGTGTTAGTTATTTGATATAAGGACAATTGAAATAGTACAGGCAAGGATGACTGACATGTCATCTAAAAATATTTGATTTTAGTGATTCAATGGAGAATAAAAAAATTATTTCTATAGAAACTAATGGTGGGGGTGATGATTAATTATGGAATAAAAAACAATTTCTGGAGTCCATAGAAGATGATAAATTGGAGAAGAAGAATGAGTTTAATAAAAAATATACTGTTATATATGAAGTAGTTGAAGGTTGAGATCAACAAATTCTCCTCTACATCAGTTATATATAAAAATGTACCCATCATATGAATCTAGTTGATTATAATTGTCCTGTCTTTCAGAGTTTTAAACATTCTTGAATTTCACATTTATAAATCATTCTATTTTCATAAAAACTAAATTGAGGTTGATGAGTGACGTTTTATTAATCAGTCACTTGGTTAATAATTATTCTTTAATTTTATAAACATCATAATTTGATTGGAGTGTGATGGTTTTTAATTATTATTTTTCAGTTCAATTGGAGATGGAATTAGAATTTGATCCTCATTATTTAAATTTATTACTCATCAATCAATTATTTTTAGTACAACAAATATTTTTCATTTATTTTTTATCTATTATTATAGAGGGTATTGATCGAATCCTTCAGAATAATGATCTTATTCAGAGATCAGGGATGATGAATTCTATTTAATAAATAGAATCGTTTGTGATGATATTATATAAAAATTTATGTGTTGGGAGATCCTTAGTTGTAATGTTAATTTAAAATTAGGATGAAATATTGTTCCACTAGAATTTAAAGCTAGATTGGTGATTCTTCTTCCGGGCCAATTTGATCCTTCTTATGTTCATTTTTTATTTTTTTCTATTGTTTTGTCAATTCATAATTATTAAAAATATCACTTCATTTATATAAATCATTAAATTCAACTTTTTTACAATAAAAAAATATAAGAATGAAATAATAGAAAAAATTAAATGGAAATCCAAAAGGCTGTCTTACTAGGTGACATCATTGGATTCTATTATAATACATTACATAGATATATAAATTGACTTAGAATTATAATAATCACATGAAAATAATGTAATTAAATTGGTCTCTATAAAAACTAGGACTATGAAAAATTGTTTTTATAACAATGAATATATAATAATCCATCTCCCTCCAAGAGTATTTTCACACTCCAATCATAATATTGGTGTTTTTTATGGAATTAAAATCCCCACCAAGAAAGTATAATCTCTATCCAGTGTAAAATACTGATATATCCATCCATTGTTCTCCTCTGAAAATATCACATCTATCATTGGTGAGAGAAATTTATATCAATAATGTAGAACCTTCCACTCACATAGTTATACACATTGGAAAACAATCAATTCAGTTATCCTCAATGTGATTTTTATAGGATATTTATATATGGTTTTACATTGGGTTGGTATGAATGAAGTTGTTAATAAAAAGATATAAACAATATTGAATGATATATTATCCTTTTGTTTCAGTATTGTAACTACTAAAAAATTAAATTTTTTCTACAATCTGTATCACAGTATCATAAATCACATTTCATCAATAAATGCTTTAAATACACTATGAATAGGCTATTTTAAGCAAAACATACTTATAAAACCACTCAAATAAACCTCCCTCTAGAATGGGTCTTCATATATAACATTTCTCGAAAACCAATGATGTATAAACAAATCATAACCATGTAGGCATGCTCCCTAGTGCTACAATGCCATATCATCTGACTAAGTCCATCTATAGTTAGTTCTTATCTATCCAATATTTGCATGCCTAAATAGTTTATAGTGACCAATTAAATATGAGTTTAATCTACCTAAGATAATATAAGTTATTTTTTTCTTAAAACAATGATTCACACCTTTTCTAAGGCATATAATTTTATGAATTCTCAAAGACATAAGTTTTTATGCATCCAAAATCACATCATATATAATCATAATCAGTTATCCCTTTAGAAAAGACAACTAGAATCAGTAAAGTTTGATATTTAGGTGATTCATCCCTATGAAACCAATCCATTATACCTATGAAATATATTATCATGGTTTTATTCTTTTCCATATTTCACATTTAAAACAATTTTTTCATCTCGTATAGATCTATATTTAAATTTAATATCAAATTTGTCGAAGTTAAGATATATTCTTTTATCTTAAAAACCATGGTAATATTCCATACCCAAAATTGGATAATATCTAGGAAAATCTTACAATCTATCCATCATGATATTTCTACAAAAAATGGAAGAACCTAATTTGTAGAATTTTTTTGATGAATATAATGAATATTCTAACATTAGATTTGTCAGATCAATTTCACATCATACCTTACACTTGAATTCAAATTATATTATCCATAAGATTCTAAAAAATGGTATATAATGATATTTATATTGTAATTAAGTGCCTAAAAACATAATTTAGTGATTATAATAGATATAGGAATAATTTTATATGTTGGAATTTTTAATGCAGTATTTTTAGAATGAAAATTACAATTAATTTATATCCATAATAATTTATGAACTAGTTCATTGAATGATCAAATATTTTTAATATATTACTTAAAAAATTATTCATTATTTTCTTAGTTCAATAATGTAAAAGGAATTTTATAGAATATTTGAAAATTGAAATATAAAACTTTCAAGTAAGTGACTGAAATAAATGATATCATGTAATGAAATATGTTTCAAAAATCAATGTGTTTTACTAAAATTAATTTATATATAATTTTAAAATTTTCAAGTCATCATTAATTTATGATGAGTTTGAGGTTAAAATTAGTTTTCAAATATTATAATGGATTTATTTTTCTAAAGAGTATTTAATTTAATCTATCAAATCCTAAAATACATGGGATACATCCCCAAGAAATAATTGATTCAATTATCATAAATTATTCAAATTGAAATTTCATATACGTTTATTTTAAATTGATTTAGGGCAAGAAATTAATGATTTTGGAATAATAACATCTAATACATCATATTTGATAAATATTCTAGTGGATATTGATATCTCCTAATGTTTATTTGTGTAGGATCCCATGGTTAATTTCATAGCTTATTCCCATTAACAATGAATTTTTTTTCCTCTACATTTTCATTATTAGAACAAACAACCAAAGGTTGTTGATGTGTAATCATAAATATACATTCTAATTAGGAACATGTTTTTTTTTGTAATTTTTTATTCTTTAAACTGAAAAAAAATAAAATGAAATTAATTATATTATTAGCAGGGAATTTTGTTTTTAAGACCAAACATTAAAACATTGCATTTCTAATAGTTGATACACTAACATGTCATTTAATGAATATGAATTAAATTAATTAGAATAGATTTAAGATTGAAATAACATAAATGAAGGGTAAAATCCTTCTTTATCACATAGAAATATTATATAAAATATTATCAGAGTAATGCATAGAGTAATAATGGGATTTATAGGCCTTTAGACTCCCAATGTTCATATAATGAAAATATTAAATATATTTTATTCATATGAGGGTCTGATATTTTTTCAAAAAAATTGTAATAACTCTCAAATGACGCATCGAACGAGAAATATGATACCACCTTTAGGTCTGTAACATAGGGTTTTTCCTAGGTAGAGTAGATTTGGAAACCTCACATGTGATAATTATTTTTTATTTTATTAATTTACTGTTATGATTTTTTAATAATTAATATTTAATTTAAAAAAAAAGTGTGTTTTATGAGAAATATGAGTCCTCTATTAGGTGCATAACACTAGGTTTACCCTCAGTAGGGTATAACCCTTGTGAGCATCAGATGTTTTTTTAGATTTCTCCCAACGATAGTTTTGTAGTTTTGTAAATATTTTATTGGGAAGTCAAAAATAATAATAATTTTTTTATTAATAATATTATTATTTTTGTCGAAAAAAATGAAAATTTAGTTCCACAAATATTAAATTGTGTTACGGTGTAAATAATAAGTGGGCAATTTAATAATTTTGATATTATAAATTTGGAAAATTAAATTCAAATGGGAAATGCATATTAATTTATTAGGTGTTTTCGGTTTTCAATGGTTGTTTTCATTAAAATACTAATGGTGTCATTTATGGGTGGCATTCAATTATAATAAAATTAATTATTCCTTTTATTATAATGGGACCAAGACATTACTATATTTATGTATGTCATATATATAAATTTGGGGATTAAATATATATATATGTGTGTGTGGATATATACATGTTCTGGTATATATATATGCATATACATATGTATATATATATAACATGTATATATATGGTTGGATATATTTTATTTGGTTAGGTAAAACATTATTAATTACACACATAAATGCTATTGGGTGGAAAATTTATTAAATTCATAGTCTTAATTACTGTTTTGATTGAACTATTCATTTGGATAATTATGACATAGATTTAATAATAATAATAAAACATTGGTGTTATTATTATTATTTTTATTAACTGGGTAAAATAATATTGGCATGTATATATATATGGAATATTTATATTTATTTGTGCTTGGGTGAGAGCATGTATATATAAATAAACAAATATATATGTATAGATGTATATATGTATTTATGTATATATTCAAATGTGTATATATGAGATAAATAAATATATGTGTATATATATATTAGCATGTAAATACACACGTATATATGGGTTTAATGTTTAATTAAAAATATATATATATACATGGGTATATAAATTCATATGTGAGTATATATATATATATATCTGTGTGTGTGTGTGTGAGAGTGTTACAAATAAATATTAGAATTAGTGCAATTAAATATATTTAATGAAGAAAAAAATTAGAATATAAATGATAATTGAAGGGGATCTTTTGGCATTTCATGGGTGGTATGTAGAAATTATTAAAATAACCATTAATTATTAAAATAATTAAATATCATCAATAAAATAATATAATTTTAATAGATAAAAAATGTATATATAAGGGGAAAATGAAGGGGGAACTACATTTGTGTATTATGTTGAAAAATACTCATGTCTCAAGTCCCTCTCTCCCTCACACCCAGGTGGGGCGCCTCCCTCCTCCTCTGCTTTGGATCACCATTGCATCTCCATCTCTTCTTATTTTCAAATTCTATAAAAATCACTATGAATATATCAGTAAGGCTAATCATTCACATCTGGAATCTATGAGTTTCATCAACTCACCATTGTGAAAACTGTCATTGATGGTTTTTACCCAAAATTGGGGTTATCCCTAAATCCTCCGATTGATAACATTTTTGATGAAATCAAAGCTTTTCATGGGATGTGGGATATAATAATACTATGAGGAAGGGTTTCTATGGTATTTTTCGTTGTTTCAACGATTTATTTAAATCAGGCCATTGTGTTGTGCATCGCTGCTGACTTATGAAGCCTAGATAGTGTGTTTTAATTAAATTTAATTATTTTTCTTGGATCTATGTGACTCATTCTTATGGATAACACTACATAGGTTGTTTTCAGGACATTTGATACCCCTTTGGGTATTCCAACATAGTAAACCTATTTATCATTGGCCTCAAACCATTAATTTACCTTTACAACAACATTTGAGATAACATGGATTGATGTTTTAGATTGATTAAATTATTTATGATAAATTATAGACCATCTATTTGGTTTTATAGTTGATTACTTTATGCCTAAATAATTGTTTTCATAAGTCTTATCAGGTCTTTATATATATTAAATTCAGTTCCTCCTCTTTCAGTAATGAAGTTTTAATTTTTTTAGTATAGTTCTATTGTTTTATCTGGGTCTATTGGATAAATTGAATAGTTAAAATGTCGAATTAAATATTTAATTAAATAGAAGAAATTAGAAATGATCTACCTATTATATTTATATATACTTCTATTTCCATTTTAAATAAAAATCCATTTGGGGAGAGAATGTGGGTCCTATATGAAGGACCCATAATCAGACTTTCCGTGATTGATAGGTTATCGTACTACACGAGGGGAAAGTGATGTTTTAGTCTCTATAGGTAAGGGAAATCGCATGGATTTTTATATAATATTGGGTGATACCATTTCCATAAGGGTTTATAGATAATGGACCCTTTGTATAATTGGCTATGCCTAGCCATAGGTGATACTCGGTCCCTTATGTGTGATCCCAAGGAAATACTCACAGTTACAATACCACAAGTGATACTTGGACTCTTGTGAAGATTTCCATATACAGTCTCATGGAATGTGATTTAATTGAATGGATGCTCTATAGAGAACCACATGGATGGTCACAGACTCCATGTATTAATTATTCAGTTCTGTATGAAATTTTGAGTTTTTTTATTTATAATCTATAAGGTTTTCATCTTGTTTTTTGATACCTCTCTCGTGACTTTGAGAACCTAGTTTGAGACATGGATTAGACCCCATACCAAATCATAGTCTTGGGGGTATTCCCCTTTTTATTGGGTCATGATACATAGGAAATTCTATATATACATATATGGCTTCATTAACAGGTACTCTTTCAGACTCCTGACATAGGATGAAGAAGATTGTATAGGATGAGTGTGTGCCTAGGAACACATAACAACTTATCAACCTTTTAAATTATTTAATTTTTTCATTATTATATATGGAATACAACTATTTTTACATCATTAAATGGAATGGTATATACACTGTGGGTATCGGCCTACTAAAATTATATATCAAACCCTGATCAATATGTGTTTGGTACTCGAGTTGAATTCATTTCTATACGTATGAATACCAGGAAGCATACTGCTTTTAATGGTTGATTTCGTTAATGTATCAGATGGATCTTGTGAGGAAAGGACTGAACGTTTGATCAGGATGGAATGTGGATGTTTTTAGTCTTTTGATAGTTTTTATCATCGTGAAGTCTATTCTTGTGATGACATTGAAGAAGTGTGAAAGATAAGAGTGGGAATTAGCCACCACCCATGAAGAAAATGATCAATCATATAGCAATGGGTATGACTTCTATGATATGTAATTTTCTGTTTTTATTTGTATTGTGTGCTTGCAGAACTTTTTCTTTATTTTAATAAATGGGCAGAGACATTGTCTCTAGTTGCGCTTTCCTTGTAAGTATATTCTCATTACATCATAGTGGTATTTATCTTCGTTTTTGTATTCCAAATATGTTTTTAATCCCCCTTAATGATTAATATTATATGACCAAATTCTCGGATCATTTTTAGGTTATCACCCAAATTACACCTTCTCAGTAGGATATTTCATCAAAAAAATTCAATTAGTTTATGTTCCAATATTATATATTCTTTATTAGTAATGATCACATAAAATGTTGTTCCTACCATGAGGTATAAAAATTATTATTTAGTTGGAATTGGTTTTTTTAGATTATGGAGTTTTTGAATAAATGAAATTAAATTTGGATTCATTCTTCTAAATTTTTTATCATCTCATGAAAAATGAAAAAATTATGATTTTTATTGAAATAAATCTTCTATTATACCATATATTTTAGAATATAAATCTTCTTCCACTTTAAAATTTAATATCCTTAATTTAGGAAAACAACATTGTTCATGGGATTTCTAATAATAAAAATTTATTCCAAGGGTAAAAAATCACGCAACATACCTAAATTGTTGAATGGATTATCATATTTAATGTGGGAGAGATTAAAAACTAATTGTTTTTCAAAAGGGTTTCTCAGGTTTTAAAAAATATTCAAGCATACATTTCAATCTTCAAAATCTATTATGAGTGTTACTTTATATAAATAGATGATAGTATCAGATGTCTTTATAATGGGTCTCAAAATATTATGGGAGAGTGAACTAATGCTCCATCAACCACTGTATTGACCATATAGTAATATATGTGGAATAGTAGAACATATACATTCATAAGGGCATCGTAAAAAACTATTGGGAATATAATGGATTGGGTTAAATTGTATGACCACTACTATGAGATTAAAATTTCATATAATAATGATATAAATAATGAGTGATTAAAATAATTTATTGATGCACAAGAGTCATATAAATAATCAGAAAAATTCAAGTATCCAATGATGTAAGAAATATAAAATTTCCCTATATCTTGAAATTTGTTTGTAATCTATAGATCGATCGATGATGGGACTTTTATACCAAATATAATCCTAAAGATCCATTAGTATATCTACATCATAGGGATTATCATTGTGAAAAAAATAAGCATACCATTTTAAAATTTTCAGGTATTCAAGAAGAGGAATGTAAATTATAACATTCAAATAGTAATCCATATATAATTTTTGAAGCGACTCTACCAAAATCATATTTTACTAAATCATGAATGATGGGAATGGTGGGGTAAATTTTCCTTCCAATTTTTTATCATTATAGTGGTTTTTGGTATCTTCTTATTTAATTTCTACTTTTCTTATTTCCAATTTTTATCTTATTATTGGGGATAATTTTATTATATCTTTACATATTTTTTGAGCACCCAACATCATTTTACCCTGTCTCTTCTATTCATTGTTTAGGATTAGTTTTGGGTGGCGGGATCTCATTGAAACATATTTTGGTAATTACATTCACAGTCTCTGTGGGGTTATTCACTATATGGTCACATTGTTTTCTTATAATCATGGTTTGAATTTTGAAAATACTATCCACTATATAGGCATATTTACTAGTTTAGTATTTACCTCCTTGGAATATGATCCATTATTTTTTTTTATTTGTAGTGTGTATCTAGTTTAAGGTTGTTAAATGTATTGTTATTCATGATTTGGGTGGCTATAAGGACTATTTGTAATAGAATTTTTTGGTTTTCTAGAAGGTGGTAGGTGCATTAATTGTTGGATTTTTATTGGTAAGGGTTTCGTTTATGAAATTTTATTGATAGGGTGGTTTATTATGATTCTATTGATTTCCAAAAAACCTATAAATAATTTTTATGATTTTTCCATCATCGGGTTTTCTAGAATATCCTTGGTTGAAAGGTTTTTATGCAACCCTCAATTATCCCCATTTTAGTACACTATTATGTGAAATGACATGAAGATGAAAACAAAACACATAAAATAGTTGGACCTTTCAATTACATATATACCATATATCCATGTATCGCAAAAATATTTTAGATAATAATTTTGTGTATGTAGTAATGCTTACGAATTCAAGGATATTACATCATGAATTACTCTTGTTCTTGGAAATCCTATGTAAAATTGTTTTGACTTATATGGGATATCTTGAATATATACCTTGGCTTCATAGAGAATTTATATATCAAGGATTATTATAATGAATCATCGAGTTGTTTTCTGTTATTTTCATGAAGGAAAGGTAATAATGAACCAATTAAATAGTTTTGTATCAAAATAGGAGGAAAACTAGATAAAATATTTCTAACCATTCTGAGTAATCAAAAAGGGATTCTTTGAATGTCTGTTTGATAATAGATATATCATTTTGGATTTTTGAAATCGAATAGGTCAGTAATAATCATTTCATAAATCATACTAGAAGATCATTCCATGTATATACTTTTCAAGGAAGAAGTTTATAAAAACCATCTTCGGAAGCTCCTTCCGAAGAGAAGGACAATTCCCATAACATCACTTATTCATTTGAGACACGTCAGGATTTAAGGTCTGGGGAAAATGTGTGAATATATATATAGGTTACTCTTAGTGTATTCTATAGCAGGGGTTCAAAATTTGTGAAAATTTTATATTAGATAAATTTTTAATTCAATGTTATTTTTCTTTTAACTAATTTAAATTATATTATATTGGATTGAAAGTAATGGTTTTTATATATATCAAACGGTATTGGTTGACAAAAATATATTTTTGAGGCTCAAGGTGAGAAATTGGGGATTCACAAGAATCTAAAACAACAAATTCCTCAAGTAATGATTATAAAATTTATATTCATAACCATTTAATGTTTCATTCATTTTTAAGATCAAAACTATTTAATTATTTATAAGATTTTCATATCATGAAAATTTAAAAATATTTTCCTGTAGAACTACCTCCTTGAGAATTGTTCAATTTTTTATACATGAATGTTAGGGAAGTAAAAAAATATATGTTATTTATTAATAAAACACAATTTCATTCTAGTTTATTCTCACATTTTGAGAATTGCAACCAATCACAATATACATCATATCTTTGGTTATCTCATTGGTATTTTATTAAATTTGAAATGAAATATAATTTTTGGGTGTATGATTATGAAATTATAAATATGAATACATTTATATAATTAAAATAATAAACAATGATAGGATGAAATTGAATACCTATGATAGAATTATATATAGGGATCCTTCATTGTATAGTCTCTTGTTTACATATTGAAGTAACATAGTCTCGTTTCTTAATCAAGTGGGGACACCCACATAAACCATGATTTTGAATATATATGGAACAAATAATGTACATTTCATGCTCACATCCTCTATCATGTGATCAATATTAATAATAAAAAAATAATATTTATACATTTGTAGTGAGTATTACACTCACCACTGATCATCGCTATTCTAACTCAAAAAAATATTTATCCATGTGTAAAAACAATATATTTATCAACTAGTTTATTAAATGGGATAATTACTCATGATCAGAAGTATATATATCATCGTGGATAATGTAAATAAGAGTTAGGGAAAGGAATTTAGGAGAGTAAAAAATTTAAATAAAATTAGAATTATATTATCATATAAGGAAAAATTAAAACCACAATATAGAACCCAAAATAAAAGAAAATATATCCACATTTCATTAATTAGTTACTAATACCACCACATATTATTGGTCACCTCTATTTATATTGTTATGGGAATGATTATTCTAGTGATTAAAGCATGTAATTTATTTAAAATCATATCCAATGTATTATATATTTTTACGCAACCCAATTTACAATTAAAATAACAAAATAAAATATTTATCTTAAATAATGGAATGATATTATTTATTTATTTTATCATCTGTCAAAATTTCATTAAAATATCAATGTGAAAAAATATAAGGTTTCATCATTAAAAAATGTATAGTATGATTAATCCATTCCAACGATGAATTTTGATTTCGTGTCATCGAACAAATTGAGTGTTCCAAGGTAATTCCACATTAAATTCAAATTCTGTTAAAATAATTAAAAATATAATTAAAAACATCACAATTTTCATAAATATACTAAATTATAGTCCGAAGTGAAAAAGGGAATTTATAAGAAGTTTAAACATTTTTTCTATAATTAAAAAATCATATTAAAAAGTCACATAAAACTGAACATTTTTAATAATTTATATCAACTATAAACAAAAATGCTTTCATATATAAGGCATATTTTTGAATTCAACCAAAAATATTCTAATAATTTTAAATTGTAATAAAATCCCTTAAATTAAAAATGTGTTAGATTTAAATCATTAAAAATAAAAGGGAAATATATAAAAATACTGGCTCTGTTATTTCCACAACACTTAATCATTTCACTCATTGGAAATATAATAAATTTCTATAATAAATTTATTTATAATTAATATGTAAAAAATCATAATAAAATATAAAGAGATATAAATTCATCAGTGGAATTAACATTCATCATATAAAAGGGTTTCAGCTACTCTCATTCAATATAATCTAAATTTTATGGTCCAAGTTATTAAAGTGAATAAAATTGATTTAAAGACCTGGAATATTCCATGAATTTTTTTAATTATACTAAAATATTATGAGTATTTGAAAATTGGCAGCACATGACATTGAGTCCCGGAGGGCCCGAAATGAAATTCCAAACATTATTTAAGGTATGTTCCGTAATCGTGCTGGTGGTAATTTGTAACTTTTTAACTAGTGCTCGGAATTGAAATCCTCGGACATCATTGAACTCACAACGCCGAGTTTATCTTTAGGAGGCCTTCACCTTGACCGTAGTGGGGTTGAGGGTGGAAGATGGAAATCTTGGTTATTGAAGAGGAATAAAAATAAAACAATATTATAATTTTTATCTGAAATCTCTCCACCGATATTTGAATTTTGTTATGGGGACCACCAAACCTTGAAACCCCTCTTCTGATGTGGTCTAACTATTGGAAAACCTCCCCAATTAATGAGACATCATTAATAGAAAAATAAATGGACTCTTAAAATTAATTTGGGGGATTGACTCCTCACTTTTCCTGGAATTGAGAATTGTTAGAAAACTCTTTTGATGGAGAACTCTTGGTGGAAGAACATCCTCCAACGAAGAACGAATCTCTTGATCAAGAACGTTAATCCAACATTGGAGCACAGATCAGAAGCATATTTAGTGGGGGGGATGAATGTCGACATCTACATCATCGCCTTAATCTTCTTCGTTAGACAATCTTCAATGAACGATTGAGGTAGGGTTTGTTCTTGAATATATTTTTTTGATTTACATTGATTCAATATTCTTGAGCTGCATGCCATCAGTCTAGCACAGTGGGTGTGGGCCAAATGAACATGACATGATCCCTCCGTTACATCATTGTTTGATGTTTTCTTCATGGGTGAAACCTCGGGATGAGTGGAACTCAACCTTGACATGATAGATGCAATGGTGATGTCCTAGGACACACATTGATACCTTTGGATTGAAGAACGGGCTAACAGAGCTACCCTGGTGACCCACCGAAGTCTGCCAGTGACCAGTGTGGGCGACAAGCACTGGAAGGGTCTAGGTGGCGGCAGTCACACCGGCCAGCCACAATGGTGGTGGTGGCGCAATCGCACCGCCGAAGGAGGCCACATCCCATCATCCATGGGGGGGGGGGGGAGGGTGGTGGTCGGCACGTCAGCCGGCTGCGCAGAAGCCACGGTGGTAAGCATCCACGCCACCGCTATTAGTGGGAATGACTGCCAAGCCGTGGCAGCATGCCTCAAGGAGGGCTGACACCCAGCCGATTGTGGAGGAAAAAGGGGCACACACCAGCGCCGCTGAAAGAGGAGCCAGCTGGAACCCCGGCCAGCCGCGTCACACCGATCAGGACCCGCTCCAGTGGGTCCCGCATGCCAGCAGGCAGGGCCACGTGGCGCCATCATGTTTTCAAGAACACAAAGGTCCTCAGAACTTTTTAGAATCCAGGGGAGCACCTCCCCTAGTTGGTAGCTAGGGAGGGCCCCACCACAGTGCGCCACCCCGGCCATGGGCCACCCAAGAGGTCGGGCAGCCCCCTTTGTAGGTCGAGATAGACCGTGGCCTAGTGGGCTGGGCCCATTGCAATCTGGCTCATTCGGGCTAGACCAGGACCGGGTCAGGAAAACCAAACTGGGTCAGTCGGACCAGGGCGGACCGGACCCGGGCCCATCTGGAAGTAGATACACATTTTTGGCCATATCTGGAGAAATGGGCGTCTTTTTGATGAAACATATGCGGCGACAGAATCCTTGGATTGAGAGGGTCCTTTTGGTTACTATACTAGTGTTTTGGAAAAATTTAGAGTATGGATGGGTTGGATCGAATCAAAATCCAACCGGGTCCTCAGAATGGAAATACTAATAACTTACATACCGGGCATCCGATTGACACGCGTCTGTTGCATTGGGTCCCTTAGGATATGGCAGAACTTCATGATACTTCTTCATGGGACTTTGTGTAATTTGAATTATCCAACAATTTCATCAGTAGAAGATCCTCCCGGAATAAAGCATGATTAGTGTGGGAATCTTGTGGCTGGTTGTACATGAATAATCTTTAGATCCAGTGTGGGTCAGCATCTACCGATATAGTGTGGGTCATCATTGGATCCTGTGTGGGTCAGCATCTTCATATCCAATGTGGGTCATCATCAGATCTTATGTGGGTCATCTTCATATCCTCTTTGGTTCATCATCGATCCTATGTGGTTCAATAGTAGAGATTCTCTACAAATTAATATTATCTAGAAATACAAATAATCATCTATAATTTTTTATTTTATTTATAACTGGGGAGATCCGAGTCATTAACATTGTGTTATTATTATATTTGGTGTTACCTAAGTTGTAATTCATCCTTTGTGGAACAGTTGTGCTTCGGGAAAAATAGTAGGGCTATGTGTTCCTCTTGAATGAGTTGGGTTACTTGATAACATTGGTTTATATATGAGAATATATCTAAGTTGGTTTGATTTTTTCTTCAATCTTTTTAATTGGGGGTTTTCTTTGTGGATTATCCTATGTGGATTCAGAGAGACCTCCAGGGGTCTTGTGGTCTCTACTGAGTATTGTAATACAGAACCCCGCATAGTCAATGAACGCACCTTGTAGTGTCTTGTGCAGATGACCTACAATATTGATCGAGGTTGAGGGTTCCGGGACTGGAGGCTACTCGGAGGTGGAAAATTTAATGAGAAGAACCAGCAAGAAGATTGTTTTAGTGATGTTCCTACACTTCAGGTAGGATCTTTGGAGGGCGGTCACTAGAGCTACTTTGAGTTTTACTTGTACATTCTAGTTGGGCTTGTATTCTGGCCCCATTTCATACTTTACTCACCCTATTTACTATATAGTTTACATTGTGCTGGTATCTTGCTGAGTGCTTGGATTGGGTGATATTATATGTTAAATGGTAATTCCATCTATGTTTTAGGGATATGTCTTTCCGGTGCTAGTCGCCAGCCCCTGTCCTATGAAAGGTGGGCTTGGGGTAGTCACGGCACGGGCCCTAGGGGACGGGTCGTGACAAATTGGTATCAGAGGGAGGTTCTACTTGAGAACATGAACTGAGATATTTTGATTTGGAAATAGTGTTGAGTGTAATGGCTATGGTTTTTGGTTTCAGGAATCTATTGTTGGTGCAACGATTGACATATCCATACACCGGGACCCCGACATCTGATTTCTGACTTAGTGCTGGAAAACACAATTTGTGTGTGTTTTTTTGAAAATTTTTCTTTTCGGTCTCATTTAGTCAGCTCACCAGGTATAACATATTGAATATGGTAGTCCTTTTTATTTTCATGATGCCTCCACACAGACAGCTATCCAGGGTTCCTGGTAGAGCATACGATGACCGCCCACTAAGTGATGAGGCTTCAGTGCAGGGCCCCCTTTTAGCAGTTGTACCATCGGGTGGTGTACCAACAGGACCACTACCCATTGGGAAGCCAATGCCCCCCAGCCCTAGAAGAAGAGGGTGCACGCTGATTGAGTGTGGTGCACAAGTTACTATGCTATAGGCCACCGAGGTTCTGGGGAGAGACAAATCCACAGGTGGCTGAGGACTGGCTGGAGGCCATGGTCAATGTTTTCCTACTGCTAGGGACACCGGCTGATCTTAGGGTCTTCCTTGCAGTTTGTATTTTTCAGGAATCAATGGAGATATGGTTGATCTCGATGCTCCAGGTTGACGGTGATTTTACTCTCCACTAGGTAGACTTCAAGAGACTTTTTAGGGAAGATTTCATCATAGTGAACACAAGCTCAGTACATATACCGAAGCTTATCCACATGCAGTAGGGAAGCATGATCGTGGGTCAGTATTTAGTGAGGTTCACCGACCTCTTGAGATACTCCACTAACATGGCACAAGACCCTTTCCTCAGAGCTCAGACCTTCGATAATGGGATCATATGAGATATCAGTGTTTCGATGGTATCTCTCAGTATCCCAATGATGGCTGGGATGCTAGAGTGAGCACTTTGGTGGAGAGCATCGTTGCTGAGCAGTCACCGACAGTGAGTCCCACCACCGAACATCATGTAGCAGAGTAATCTGCAACTGGCTGCTGAAAAATGATACAAAGTTCCAAGAGGACCAAACCTATAGGTGGATAACTTCATGATACTTGCTCAGACGTGCGGAGCTCTCGAGAAAGAGTAGAACATGCGTGAAGCATTTAGTGATACTCGTGTGGTGGGGAGGGTCACATGGCTCTCGACTGCTCGACCAGCAGTATGGACGACTAGCAGAAGGTCAAAGGACCGCCTGGGTAGAGATGAAGATTCGATTGAGGAGGTCCACAGGTAGCAGGAAGACATGGCAGAGGAGCTGGTCATGCAGTAGGTGGTGGGCGGCGATTCGAGGTTCTACTGCCAGCACCTCCAGGTTGTCCACCTCAACCACAGGGATCATGTTGACATGGACGAACTTAGCTCCAAGAAGCTGAGGCCTATGAACATGGGTATATATATATGATTAGTGTTATGATATGTGTCTACTCTACCCATGCTATAGTACTTATATACACAGCTACCAGTAACTCTTTCTTTTTCCATGACCCACGTTCGGAGCATGTAGATTTTGGCAGAATCGTTGCCTCGATCCTTATGGCTGGAGACTTCTACGAGGGATGATTAAATGTTTACAAATAGGTGTCGATATTGTGATATTACTCTAGGAGGTAATAGATTTGAATAGGATGTCCTATTAGTGGTGTCAAGGCCTTACAACATCATCATGGGTATGGATTGGTTATTCATAGTCCATGCTCAGATTGATTGTATTAGAAAAAATGTGTGGTTCTTCCACATGGATGGGACATGTTTTTATTTTCCCAGAGAGAAGTAATCCTTTTCATCCCAGGATGGACTTACCCAGTGGAGGGTGCAGCCAATTACTCATCTGTTGGCTAGACTTACCCTCAGAGATGTTGATGTAGAGAGTCCAAACTTTCCTGTAGTGGTGGACCAGTATGCTGATGTATTCCTGATGATTTTCTAAGACTACATCTACATTTAGAGTTATAATTTTATATCGAACTATACCTCGGTATGACATTGATATCTATACAAGAATATCGGATGGCTCCCATGGAGCTTTGAGAGATGTGAGTATAGCTGGAGGACTTACAGGGGAAGGTGTTCATAAGGTCCAATGTTTGTCCTTGGGAAGCCTCGTTTTTTTTTGCCAAGAAGGAATATGGGAGTTTGAGACATTGTGTGGACTATTGGTGCCTGAACCAGGTGACCAAGAAGAACAATTACCAAATTCCCATGATTGATGATCTCATTGATTAGATGAAGAGATCCTGATATTTTTTAAAGATATTCCTCAAATCATGCTATCACCATCTAAGGGTATGAGATGAGGATGTGCCGAATATGTCCTTCAGATGTCTGTATGGCCATTATGGGTTCTTGTTTATGCTATTAGGCATGATCAATGCCCTAGAAGTGTTAATGGGACTCATGATCTGGATATTCTAGGCATACCTTGATCTCTTTGTGGTAGTCTTCATTAACGACATCCTGGTATACTCAGATACATATGAGTAGCATGCCTATCATCTGTAGATAGTTTTGGACACAATTAGAGAGCACTAGATTTATGGTAAGCACTCGAAGTGACAATTATGGATCAGATAGGTTCACTTCCTGGGACATGACATCTTAGAGGCAGGAGTTGTGGAGGATCCAGTGATGATTGAGGTTGTGCTTTCTTGGGAGCCACCCAAGAGTGTGAAGGAGGTGTAGAGTTTCCTGGGTCTGGACGGTTACTAAAAGAGGTTTGTGCCTAGATTTTATAGAGCTACATCACCCTTATCAGTGTTGATGAAGAAGGGTAATCCCTTCTCATGGTCAGAGATATGCCATCGGTGTTTCAAGGAGACGGGGAAGAGATTGAAAAGTGCCCCCATCATTTTGCTACCATAGGAGGGTGTTGGGTACGTATTCTTCTGCGACGCAACAGGGACCAGGCTCGAATGTGTCCTGATGCAGGACTGAGCAGTGATCATGTACATTAATCAATATCGAAGGAAACATGAGAAAAACTATGCTATTGTTGACCTAGATTTAGCAGCAATGGTCTTCTCCTTGAAACATTGGCGACAATACTTGATGGGGAACTCTTTATAGTCTACTCTGATCACAAGAGTCTCAGGTATATCTTCTCTCAGAAGGACATGAACCTGAGACATTGGTGTTGGGTTGAGTTCCTGTAGGACTATGATTTCGAGATAGTCTATACTCATGGGAAGGGGAAAGTATTAGAAGACACACTCAGTAGAGGATATGGTATATAGTTTCTGAGTGAGGCAACGTAGCTGCTAGCCGCTTTGCAGATATCATACATGGAACGATATATAGCAACATATCTTCAGTCTTTGACAGTCTATCCCCCACTCATTCAGCGATTCAGGGAGAAGCAGCTTGGGGATAGATACTGTGAGGCTAGACATGATATGATATCCATAGGACAGGAACCTGATGGATTTTCTAAATGTGGGGAGCATGTTGTCCTCTTCAGATGACGTACTATGGTACTATAGGCACTAAATGAGGATGTGTTGAGGTATTTACATATGTCCCCTCTAGCAGTATATCCCGGAGTGGCAAAAATATACCAGGACATCTGATGCCTGCACCAGTGGTCAGGAATGTGGAAAGCAGTGGCAGAGTTTGTCTCATGGTGCCTCACTTTTCAGCATGTGAATGTAGAGCATCAGGTTCTAGTAGGTTTATCTCATCCACATGAGGTTCCATAGTGGAAGTTGGATGGAATTTCCTTGGACTTCATGATAGGACTTCGACGCACATCCAAGGGACATGATTCAATCAGGGAAATCATTGACCGACTCTCCATGTCGTCCCACTTCCTACCTATCAGAGAGAAGGGATCAGTAGAGAGCATGGGAAGCCTCTACGTGCAAGATATTATATGGATTCATGGAGTCCCCTCGACGATTGTCTCCAATAATGATGCACATTTTACTTCCCAACTATGGAAGGGGTTACCAGAGGCGTCTGGGACTCAGCTTCGATTGAGCACCACCTTTCAACCTCATAATGATGGTCAGATAGAGAGGACTATTCATACCCTTGAGGAAATGTTGCGTGATTTCATCCTTGATTCCATCAATAGCTGGGATGATCACTTTCCATTGGTGGAGTTCGCGTACAAAAATAACTACCACTTCACCATTAGTATGACACCATTTCAGACATTGTACGGTTGACCTTGTAGATAACCTCTGTGCTGGACAGACCCATGGGAGTCGCACTCATGGGACCGAAGATGGTACGAGTGACCCCGGAGATGGTGTAGATCATTCAGGAGCAGATAAAGACTTCACAAAGTAGGCATGTGTCTTATGCGTACATTAGAAGGAGACCTCTCGGGTTCGAGGATGGTGAGCATATCTTTCTATGGGACTCACCTTGAATTGGTTTGCAGATATTTGGCTGGGGAGAAAAGTTATCTCTGAGGTTCATAGGACCCTTTATTGTCCTCAGTAGAGTTAGTGAGGTCTCATACCTCTTATCCCTTCCCCTGCAGTTGCACAGGGTGCATGACATATTCTACATATCCCAGCTGAGGAGGTACATGCATGATCTTTCGCACATCATTGACTAGGGTGAGCTGGACATTGTGGATGGGGCATTGTTTTTGGAGGTTATAGTAGAGATTGAGGATCTATAGAAGGGATACCTTCATTGGAGATCTATTCCTCTGGTGCACGTATGTTCGTAGGACGGGAACCTCCAAGAGGTCACATTGTAGCAGGAGGCTCAAATTAATGCTCAGTACCCCCCCACTTGTTTCCCTAGTTTGTGTTGTGGATTTTGGGGATGTAAAGACCTAAGTTGGAGAGAATGTAAAGACCTGTAATTTTTCATGTATTTTTTAATTACATTGAAATATAATGAGTCTTAAAAAATTTATGTCATGTGATTTCGAGGCCCCGAGTGCCCAGAATGAATTTCTGAACATTTTTTATGGTATGTTCAGTAAATCTGCTGGTGATAATTCATATCTTTTCAACCGGTTCACAGAATTGAAATCTGAGGACACCGTTGAACTAACAATTCTGATATTCTCTTGAGGAGGCCTTCACCTCAACTATAGTGGAATGAGAGTGGTAAATAGAAATCTTGGTTTTTAAGGAGGACTAAAAATAAATCAATGGTTTTATTTTTATTTGAAATATCTCTGCCAATTTTTGAATTTGGTGGTGGGGACCACCCAACCATGAAACCCCTCTTTTAATGTGGGGTAACTCTTGGATATCCTCCCCCAATTAATGTGCCATAATGAATTGAACAATTAATGAACTCTTAAACATAATTTGGGGGATTGGCTCCTCACTTCCCCATGAAATGAGAAATGTTGGAAAACACATTTGATAAATAAATATTTTTGGAAGAACATACCTCAACAAAGAACGAATATATGTATCATAAACTTTGAACCAATGTTGGAGCATTGATAAAAAGCGTATTTCGGGAGTAACAAACGCTGGCATCTCCTTCATCACCTATACCTTTTCCCTCACGCAATCTCCAATAAAAAAATGAGGTAGGGTTTGTTCATGAATATTTTTCGTTGATTTACATTGATTTAATCTTGTTGAGTGTCATGATATCAGTCTAATGCAGTGGCTGTGTTCCAAATGAACACAGCCTGATCCCTCTGTGACATTTTTGTTTGACATATTCTATGCAGACGAATCCTCGGGCTGAGCGGAACTCGACCTTGATGGGATAGATGCAAAGGCAACGTCCTGAGTCATAGAAAGATTCCTTTGGATTGAATAATGGTGCTCCAGAGTACATTGCGTGACCCACAGAAGTTTGTCGGTGTCCAGTGCTGGTGTAGGAGTCCATGGGCACCTCCCCCAGGTGGTAGATAGGGCAGGCCCTTCCACGGAGGGCCACCCTGGCTGGGGGCCGCATATCGGGCTGGACTGGACCACGGTCCAGTGGGACAGGCCGGCCATAGTTCATCCCATCTAGGCCAAACCCAGACCAGGTAGGGTCGACCTAGACCTATTTGGGCGGGTCGGTTCGACCGAATCGGCCCTGAACCGGGCCCATCAGGACCCATATGTGCCTTTTTGGCCATATCTTGAGAACTGGGATTCCATTTGACAAACTGTCTATGGAGATGGAATCCTTAGATCGAGAAGGTCCTTTTCGTGTACTCCACATGAATATTGGTTAATGTTAGAGTATGGATAGGTTGGATCGAACATGAATCCAACCGGGCCCTCGGAATAGAAACACTAATAACTTACAAACCAGCCGTCTAAATGACATGTCTTCTCTCGTGTTAGGTCTCTTATGAAACGATAGACCATTATGATACTTCCTCATGGGACATCATTGAACAATGGATTAAGGAGTGGATAAACCTGAAATCAAGCATTCTTAGTGTGGGAACCCTGTGGCTGGTTGAACTTGAAGAATGTTCAGATCCTTTGTGGGTCAGCATGTTCCAATCCTGTGTGGGTCATCTACAGATCCAGTGTGGGCCATCATAGAACATGTGCGGGTTAACCACAGAGCTTCTCAATTAATTATGATGATCTAGAAATACATCAAATCATTAATACTTTCGTACATATGTTATACCTGGCATGAGATCAGTCATTACCTTTATGGTATTCTTCTGTATGGTGCAACCTACATGGTATTCTTTCCTTCATGGAACATTTGTGCTTTTGGAAAAAGGGTTAGGCTATTTGTTCCACTTTAATGAGTTGGGTTACATGATAACTTAGTTATATGTATGGACATATATCAATGTAGGGTTAATTGTTGATTCGTAGTTTATTATTATGGTCCAACTTTGTGGATTGTCATCTATGAATTCTGAGAGAGCTTAGGGGGTCTTGGGGTCCCTACTGAGTATTTTTATACTCGCCCTTTCACGGGCTACGCCAGCACCTTTTTGTGTCTAGTTTTGACAAGAAACTGCATTAATCGACGCTGAGGGTGCCGGGATTAGAGGCTGCTCGAAGGTGCACCATTAGAAGAGACGAACCATTGAGACGACCGATATTCGCTTCCCACCACCTCTTAGAGACAATACATTATTGGATTGATTTTATTCAATTTAACTCCACTTATCCATCATATAATCACTATAACAACACCCTCACCTAATCCAGCCCCACAGTTAATGAAAATAAGATGATAATATAAACGGAAAAGTGGGTGGAAATCTTTTACCTAGACTACATATCCCAAATTTTGGACTTATTTTGGGTATCCATACATTAAAACCTTTTCTTAGGAAATTATAAAAATATTATAGAAATAATATTATCTATCGACCCTCCAATATTTATAGGATTTTTACATGTGATGAAAACTATAGGAATAATTTACCGAAGAAAAATTCTATGCCCAAAATGACCTTTCATCTTCTTCAATTCTGACCCTCTCAATGATTTCATTAGTGAGTAAATTTTCCATTTGGACTTATCATTAACATTCCCATTTTAATCTGATTTCATATCCAAGAGGAATATTCACATTTAGAGTCTTTTATACCTAGTTATCACTCAATTAATGTGGTGGGGTCTACTCTGTCATCAATAAAAATGTTTCACAAAGACTGATTTTTTGGGACTCTATAAGGCCTAATAAATTCATGGAATAGTTTTAAAATATGTTTCCTACAAAAAGATGAATCTTAAATAAAATATTATCTTTATTTGGAAAATAATGAAAAATATATAATTGAAATATAGATTCCATTGAAAACAGATACCATTCTGGAATTGTGCAATTTTCAATTTTATGCTCAAAAAATCCATAAAATTAGAAAAAATTGAAATTCATATAAAAATATATAATTGGTGGGGTATAAATAGTTGAATTAGACATTGAAATTGTTGAAATAATATCTCAATTATTGAGGTTTTTTCTTATTCGACTCTCATGACTTGTTTTTGAATATTTCTCTGGCAAATGATCATTTCAAACAATTTGTCAGAACCCATATTTTGGTCTATGGATCAATATTATGACTATGAAATGACTATATGTAATGTTCATATTGTGGTATATAAAATTAAATTTTAGGTTATTTAATTGAATTTTCCTTGCTCTTTTTTGATAAGTGACTTTGCGATTGTTTTCAATATGTATTCTCATTGGATTTGTTGAAACTTTGAGGCACCAGTCCTGATATACAAAAAATATATAATGAACAGATGAACATTGATATCAATTTATATCATTTAATTATCTTTTTCCCATGTTAAAAATCCTCACAATATAACATATTATGTTTACCCTCGTTTAAAGTAATTCATCCAGATCAAATATAAAATAAAAACACTTAATTTATGACAAATTTTTATAAAACAAAGGATTATTCCATAAACTACAATATTTGATAAATAAAAGAAAATAATAAAAAAGTGTTCCTTTTAATGTCATTTAATATCTTGATAAATAAAATGAAAAAAATTAGATTCTAACATGACCCCAAGGGGTGAATGTACATATTTCACAAAAAACTGGGGTATCAATCATGAAATCAAACATCATGAGGTGTATATGTTTAAGCTCAACCAAAAAAATATGTAACACCCAATGGGATACATTGTTCCACCCCAAAACCATATATAATCTACACATGGGGAAGACTCACCCTAGAACCTCATATTGTATCCACTCAGGGATATTTCCCACTAAGAACCATCTCTACCATACGCCATAGCACATTGGGGACCATCATATCCTACACAGGGGAGTCCCACCATAGAAAACATCCTAGCATACACATGAGGATATAACATCTCCCATGATATGTCATATAACCAAAAGACGAGGGGTCATATACCCTGCATGGAATAAGTAACATGACTTATTTACTGATGGTTCATATCCCTCCCTTGGATCCAGAAACATAATTAACATAATTAACACATATAAAAACACACACACACTCACTCACACACACAAACACATATCTAAATTAATTAAAAATACATTGGGTGAACATAATCCCTAGATCCGAATGTCTAACCACAAAACATTCCATTATTTTGGAACATGGGAAAATTTTCTTATTCTTTCCTCTAAAAATATTAATCAAGTGTATGATCACTATTTTCTATGTTCTATGGTGCCTCCCAGGATAGATGATAGTGTTTCCCTTACACTATCCATTCTGGTGTCAACCCAAACAAATGGTCACCCAATGAGGTCCCCCAAGCGAAACAATTTCATGACATCATACCTATGTTACAAAATCTCATTCAAAATTCCTATAACCATTATTTTCTCTCAGATGGAATAATAACCATCACATTTTCCTTTTTCTCATCTCACCCTCACTAGCATCCTCATCCATTATATAAATGACTATTTCCTAGGATATGTACTATAACCCATCTTCATATCTATCTTATCATAGTGTGGTCTTAATACATTCAACCTATCCATAAGTCATTTCTAGTGATCATAGAACTAGGTAATCACAACTTAATGGGTAAAGATCACTCAACCAATCTAATTTTCAATTTTCTTGAATGATTTCATTCATCTCTTGTATCTTTATTTTATTACTAAGGCCAATAATTTCCAAAACCATTCCCTCATGTACATGAGGGAAATAAGGGACCCTATTCCAAGGGACACTAGGTTTATTCATTCCATTTATTTTAATTTAGTTCCTTTAGGTTCTATATATATAAAGGATGACATTTATTATTAGGGACCTGACCATGTATGATTAATATATTTATAAATTTACAAGGGTCCATCGTGGATCTAGAAACTCTTCTTTTCCACATGCATTTCATTTTATATAAATAAATCAATCAATTCAGTATTTTTAATCACCCACTATGGAGAATATAAATATCACATGTTGAATCAATAAAAATTATAAAACATTGGTAAATTTCTCGAGTCTACTAAACTCCTATGATGTAATTTTATTTTGATAATTAATTGAAAACAAATTCCGATGATTTCCAAAAGAAACTAACCATTATTAATCGACATGTGATACAATATCATGTGTTATCATAAAAAAATTGATTAATTATATAAATATTTACTTCATTTAAACTAATCCAATTAAATTATGAATAATTAAAAAGTTAATTCATTTATGAACAATTTAAAATGTCATGACCCACTCACCATAGGATGACACATTATGGGGATAGATATAGTGACTACTTGTTTCCAACCTCCAGTTGGCCCCGTGTTGGCGACTATCATCGAGGGTATAATAAACAATCATACAAGATACATTACCCTCAATGATAAGAAAGTGGATGAGAGAGATAATAAAGATACACTAAGAAACAACTTCTGAGATATATATATATAGTTAAATCTCAAGTAGAAAAAAAATCTAATACATTAAAAAACTAACTAAAATAGAAACTACATTTATAAAAAAGGTTAATATATCTACAACCACAATGCCTGAATTTATCTTAATAAAAAATAATATTTTAATATCCCTCCCGATCTCCCACATTCTTCAACATAATTGAAAAATATTTTATATATTCATAGGGTTTGAATTAATGTACACTCAGTATGATCTTACTAAGTCACACTCATGAAAACGATGTGGAATTAATGACAATTTATATTGAAAAAAAGGAAACTCACTAATCACCTAAACATACATACAATGTTTCAAGCCTCACCATTGCTGACTCTAACCTAGTATCTCATAGAAGAGTGTATATAATAAAATAATTAAACATCTTGGGTATCCCTCTTCGACTTCCCCAATGGTTTTCCACTCTATCCCAATGTCTCATGTTATTACCCATCCCTATACAAAAAGTAATTTTTCCTAAAGAAAGTCCAAATATGTATTTAAACATACGAATCACACATCACATTATCACGTAATCCCATACAAATTTCTGTATATATTTTCCAATTAGTTTAAAATAGAAAACATGCCCTATATAATGTTTATCATACAACGTTTATTATACCCCAATCCATCACATCCCACACACGTAGTATGTACCTTAATCCATCAAAACCTAAAAACATTATTCCTATGATATTTCATTCTAATACAATAGGTAGTGATAAATGTGTGTGGCATAAACACAATCCATAAAAACCTATTATACATATTCATGTGAACAATAATTTTCATGAATACCAACTAAAGTAACAACCATGAGAAGAGAGGTGGGAAAAAGGTGGTATTTAGTCATCGATCCTCCCACTAGGATGTGGTGGAAAACACCCTCCCATAGTCCAATGGGTGTTATTCTGCCTATCCAACATGGGTGGGGTATATAATTAAATAATTTAATGCATATTAAATTATATATCTCAAAACCAAACTCTGGGAATATCCTAGTCTTAAACCCAACCATATCTATCATCGCTCGAACTCCGAGATTCCCCAACTATTTCCATATATACTATTAGAAAACAAGAATTTAAAAGTGATACATTAATTAATTAATTACATTTTTGTTTAATATTATTAATAAATTCATTATCAATTATTTAACAAATAAATTATTAAATATTGGGTTAGATTAATTGTTAGACAAATTCACTCCCCTCTTTGAATATTAAAAATTGAGTTTACAGTTTGACAATACTGTCATCATTTTTTCATTTCCATTCCATAATCAACTAACCTAATGGGTTATGATATAATTATTCATTTGTAGAACAATCCCATGGAAAAGTTACTCTATGAAAATGATCCAAATCTACTACTAATTTGAAAAATTAATCAAAGAACACCTAGCTGCCTCAAGTAGTGGGGAATTGATTACAGATAAAAAAATCCACTTAGCCATTCCCTATTAAATATATTCATAAATAGGAATACTAGATATCAACATCTCACAAGTGGTTAATAATATATTTAACCAATTCTATCACCTAGAATACCAACCAAGACACCCATATGCATATCCATATGTGTCCCTCCATCTTCAATATAATCTAGTACAACCTCATCCTGGAATCCCCTCCATTACAGGACATCATCCATCCAAGGATCATCGATCATAGGCTAATATCACATACTAACATCTCCTAACCATATCTTATCTCACATAGAGAATCTCACATCTAGAGAACTACTCAAAACAGCCAAAAAAAGTCAAGAATAACTAGAATAACAATCTAGGCCCTATAACAAGGCATACAACCTTCACAAATAAACTAAATCTCATAGATATAAATAAAAGAGCTCCTACTTCTAAATAAAACGGGAATCCTAGGACGTAAAAATTATCATTATCAGATAACTTGTTCTTATTCAATCACAATTTTATGATTCATTATATATAGGTTCCAAATATGGGAAATCTAATTCATCAATATATAAAAATATATCAATAGGATAACCATTTTCATAGAATTTATTATGATTCAAAAAACCTATAGAAGAAAAAATTTCAATAAACATGCCTTTAATTTTTAATAAAAAAATATCAAACATGATTTATATTCTTTATCAATTCAACAAAAAGAAAGGATGGTCACATTTAATTTATAAAACTCATTGAAATAAATTGATCATTATCATATTAAAATATACAATAGATTCAAACATGCCTCTTCATTAATTAATATTATGCTACTTAATAATAAATTAATTCTATATTTGGTTCATTACCTTTTTCAAAATCCTTATTCCAGAAAATGAACAAAATAATCTTTTTAAAACATATATATCACCCATTATATAAAATCAACAGGAAAACCGCAATAATTGTATAGAAAAGCTACAAAATGTAATCACTAAGATGTTAAATTAATTCAGTTAATTTTTATTTTGTAAAATAATTTTCCATCCAATTGGATAAGTCATTACTAATTTACGAATGAATATAAATTAAATAATAGAAGATATGAATCCCCCACTATATGATATCATTTTTTTACAAAACATTTGACCAATGTTACAGTTCTCAATCATCTCAATCAAAATAATTTCTCCCTCCAAGGATTCTACAACACAAAATCATAAAAACAACCATTAAAACCCCTTTAAAAACATGGGAGAATACCTGACATCACATTGAGAGAAAAAATTGGAGGGAGTGAAATGTATTAGATATAACCTTATAAAAACTAAAGAAGAAACACACCTTGGATCAACTCAGATCGCCACAGATTGAAGAAGGGAAGAAAACACTTCATACTCGTTTAAGGAATCCAAAATATATATCCAGGGGCTGGTGGAATTCATATAATTAGAATAAAATAGTGGGGTATGAGGAAAAAATGATCATCTTCTATATTTAGTGATGAATTACACATGGGATTTACATGGTTTGTAACCCTTAAATTTCCTGTAATGTTTATTATCAATATCTAATTGAATATCAAATTACCTCTTATTATTAAATCTTTATTATTTAGATGGTGTGATTAACCTCTTGATCCATCTATTACAATATATGAACTTCTAAAACATTATTAGATACACTTAAACACCATGCATTCTCCTTACATCTATAATTTAGATACCAAATCAATCAAGACTCACTCCATGCCTCATTCGAGCACCAAGAGTTTCAGAAACATTCAATGGATTATACTACAAGGTTTTATACCCCTAAATTAGATTCCTCTAAAATAATTATCATCCTCCTTAATGAAAACCCCAAACAAGAGAGGGGGAAAAGGGTCCATTTGAACAACCACCCGGCAAGATAAATATCAAGGATATAACCATCATATGATATCAACCACCTCACTCAAAATAGAAAAATGAAAAAACACAAAAAATAATGACAATATTATAAACATAGTACTGTGGGAGATTCCACTCAATTGAGATTAAATACAGAACATGTAACAAGATGAATCCATCTTATAAACCAGAAAGGTCAAAATTGAATATTTTAGAAGGTTATAATAGAATATATAGACATAAAATAGATTGGTTACTATCTATGTATCTATGACTCAATTTACCGATTACCCTCCACTTTACCACCATGATTCTATAAAAAAAACCCAAATGAAATAGCATGCCCACATGAAACTTTCATCTAAAGGTAACGTTTCTCCAAAAGCCACTTTATGAAGGTTGAATAGTTATCAACATACTTCACACCCTATTCATTGAAATCAGATTCATCAATATGATAAAAAAGGAGATGATTCGTCTAAAAAATATCATGAATATGTATCATATATAGGAAATGTTATATCTGATACACCATGGATCCAACCCGGGTAGACTCTTCAAATATCTCAAGAATCGAGGGAGTGATCATAGTGACAAGGCCAATCCTTAACTACCTATGAAAAGGTATCACATTCAAGATCACATTATCTCGTATGATAAAATCTAGAGGACTCATCCTGGGATAATGATAGGATTTATGGAATTTCTATACTACACTCATCATCTCAAGAAATACCTAAATGATTTCTATCATATTATATATTAGTTCTGACCAAATAATTATTTTCTCTTCTACCCCAGCCCATAAAAATAGAGAACATTGAGGTCGAATGTAATATTCTTCAAACTAATAACATACCAATGGTAATGTGTAAACAATTATTATAGGGAAAATTAAACAAGGCCAGGGTTATCTTTAATGAACCTACAAAATATACAAAACAATTGGGAAACATTTATTCTGGACTCTAGATAACCCACTCTATCTTACAATCCATCTGTTGATGAAAATAAGTCCAAGGGAATAATTGAGATCTGAAGGAATGTTGGAGATCTCTCTTCACCATAGAGGTAAAACTATGATTTTTTTTTGGATTTTCTCATTCTCAAGATTCCATGTAGTCATGACATCACCTATTGATACTACCTTGAAAAACCTATACTGCGCTTGACTCATGATCACTATAAAGTGATTTTATATTTTTTAACAAGATACAATAATACAAATAGTATCATATAATCCCTAAGATTATGTTATACTAGTTACCTTTTCAATTGATATGTCTTTACACTTACATATGGGAAAATATAATGGCTAGATAATACCAACAAAAAACTGGTGATAATACATCACCTTCTGTAAGAAAAAATGTCACAAAAAATCTGTACAATTGTTCAATTCAACCTAGATCACCAAAAAAATCTATCAAATACTAGAAAAACTTTTTCATTCAAGGATATACCACTAAAGTAGAACTATGGATCTTCAAAAAATCCATATTACACATCACCAAATGAATTAAATTCTTTCCCAAAAACAATAACCCATGTTTTACATCTTCTTTCTAACCATCCAGGGAATTGCTAAAAATAGTTGGGTCTCACTAGAGCACAACCTCAGAATCCTCCAACTATGACACCTCCACATACTATACCAATGAAGACAACACTATAAACTAGAAAAGCAAACCTCCTACTGCAACCTATTTTATATCTAGATGTATCATTTAGAGTTCCTTCATCACTCCCTGTGATTTTTTGGATTCACACATGACATCACAACAGAACTTATTCCTCATCCCATCAACAAAAAAAATTCCTTTTTCTAAGAATATATGAAATTTCATTGTCAGGATCCTATAATAAATCTATCCACCAATATGAATATTGTCCAAATAAAATTGGTAGAAGACCTACCTATGTCTCGTATGGTTGATAAAACCATAGAAGACTCTCTAATGTGGTATTTTCATTACAATTAAAAATAAATCACAACTCCATCTATGTCAAAATCATGGGTGATATAGTTATACTCATTGTGATGTAACTATATAGTCAAAAATAACAATCAGTATCTACTACATTAGAAAAAATCCTATGATAAGATATTAAGTGCCACAGAAAAAGTAAAAAATAACTCTATCTACTGGAAAACAAATTATTAGAGTGCTTTATAGCATCACCGTCATGTTCTAAAATGAATCATGAGCCTAGTTGTTCAATAGGAATGTCTGATCCTTCATGGTAAAATATGTTAGAGGAGTCCCAACAAGAGATAAATCAACTAAAAACATTGCACAATAGCGTATAGGACTAAAAAAACCCTCATCTAAACCCCTATGAAGGTGGATTCCCAAGACAAACCACCTTAATCATTAAAGGAACCACAACTAATCTCTAGGTGGATACCACATTCCCCATGAAAGAGATGTCATTATACCAAAACTCACACTTCCAAATCATGCATTACAACTTCTCATTGGGATGAACACCCAAAAAAATATGAATATTCATTACATACTACTCTATAGGAATGGATTAAAAATGATTTTATTTGTGGAAACAACCGTGAACATATCCCGGAACTCTATACATAATATTTTCTTCAACCCCATTAACACTACATTATAATTCATTACACCAAAAAAATTTAAAAATGATCTCATAATTCCAATAATGAAAAAAAATTATTTTTTGTTTATATCCCCATCCTTCAAGCATATGTGATGATATTTTGAATTCAGATCAATTTTCTAGAAACAACTTTATCCCCTTAGCAGATCAAATAATTCATCAATCCATGGAATTTGATAGATGTTCATTAGTTTCACATGGTTCGACTGAACATAATAGATACCAATACTCATAGTACAATAATCCCTCTTTATGAGAAAAATGGTGCACCCAAAGGTGACTCAATCGACTAAATTTTTTTTTCTACAATAGATCATCAACCAATACTCGCAACTCTCACAAATGAGATGGATCTACATTATATGGAGACATTCAGATTGAAGACTCCCATGGGTGTAGATCCATCCAAAACATGATCACCTATGGTGGGGGTTTCACTATAACCTACTATATAGAGACCTCATGTTACACATGCAATACCCTAGGAAACAACAAATGTCTATCCTTTAGGGATATTTTCATCATCTCTTCCGTCATGGAAGATAATTGAAGAACATTTCTATGACCTATTTGAGGGTCCCAATTACCAATAAACACCACTATCTCTCTATCAGAATCATAAAACCTAATCTAAACCCTGATAAATTCACCATATTTTGCACCAAATTAATCTATTACATTACTAGGATGATTTCTTATGGGTATATCAATAAAAGTAGGAAATATCTACTAGAGTTGTGCTACCCTAACACTAGCTCATAGACTCTAAGAACATAATATATGTCAGCTTAACCACAAACTTGTGTAGTAACAAAAGAAAACTAGAAGCCTATCTACCTCATGTCCCAATGCATTGAAAAGGAATGGTGTCATAACATAGTCTATTTCTCATTAATAAAAAATACCATATACCCATGTAGAAAACAAGCAAAAGGTACATCAAATGATGTTTGGATCACATAACAGTGGCATTTCCAGAGGTTGAAGCTATCCACTACCAAACCCATGGACTATCTGACCATACTGATCACCATAACCATGGATATTCTATACTCTCTATGTATGAGGATTGTATCAAGGATATTCTATACCTTCTCCTTATCCTCTCTTCTAATCCTAAACAATACCACCCTACTACTATTTCCATAAGTAAAACTACCTCAATAGAGAAAACAAAAGTGGAACACCTAGAGGATGATGACTACTCAGAATGGTAAAGGACTCTCTCCATAGTTGAACACTACTCCAAAAAAAATATAATCCCTATGAAATGGTCTAAGTGCCTCCTCCCTTAGAAAAATGAGATAATGAGGACTAGGGCCTACCCAAAGGTAGTCTAAAAACACTTCAATCCTGAAAACTGCAAACCATGGACCACATGCATACTTCACAAGGAATATTGAGGAATACCCCTCATGAAGACCTATTTCTAGCATGTAACCTATCAATATCCTCTATCATTTCCATAACCATGAGTAAAATCTTGAGAATAAATTGGGTGACATGGAACTAGAGATCTCATTTCAATGCCTCCTCCAAATGCCGTATCCTTGCATCCCCATCTAGAAATTGTCCTCATGCATATCACAAAAGGGTCCTGAAATATATCCAAAACACTTGCACATAGGTTCTCCCCTCCTGATGGGTAAGAATCTCATAGTGGCTGATAGACTTCATGGTCAATGATATAACAACATCATTAAACTGGTATAAAAACTTCTCCAATGAGAATTATGATACCACATAATCCTAATGGATTAAGAAACACCACATAATCACTCTTCCATGTAGAATCATCACCACAATCAAAATACAATGCTTCTTTTGAGCATTGATTAAAATAAATGTTATGAAATACTAAACTAATAATATTTATTTGACTAAATATGAAATGGATCTCTTATTAATATGTAATCTATAGTTATAACACTCTTAATGTTTTATCCTCTTTGTGTCATCATAATCGACCAGTACTCTGTAAAGAACTACTAGCACATCCTATTGAATATATTTGGTATGGACCAAATTTCTATTTCAACATTGATCAATGCCTAAAAACTGAAAAAAAAAATTATAAATCCTAAACATATAATATAGAATAGTTACAATTAAATAATTTATTACCTTGTTAATGTTTTTAAACTATCCCATGGTCTAACCATTTCAAAATGAGTCTTAGAGAATTATGAAGCAGTTTTTTTCCAATATCAATATCCTAAAAGTTTTATCTCTTCATTTAATATGCTTAGTAAACATAATGGTCCATGCATCAAGCCAAAGGTTCCCCTAAATACATGGGTCTCATCTGGTATCTCATGATTACATTTCTTACTAAACATAGATGACACTACTGTCCTACCAACCCATTAGAGCTCGCATGTTCCTAACTAAAAACTCAATAATATCCTTCCACATCCCATTCATACCACTCTGTCACAACCCCCTTCTCAAAATATGCCTTGGTGAGGGGATTGAGATAATGAATCCCTATGTCCCACGACAAGTTGGCCCCTGGTTGGTGACTAGCACCAAGGGAATACTACACATTCATATAGTAGGATTTTCCTTCTAAGATAAACATTCATAAGAGTGATATAATACGTACAAACATTCAAAACAAGATAATATATAAAATAATATGAATAAATCTTAGTTTCATGCATAAATGTTCATATAAAACTATTAGAATAGACTATGAAACTACAAGTACCAAAAAAATGATGGTAGAAATCATGAAGCCAAAACATCTTCTTTAAATAACAAAGCTATTAATTTACATACTGACCTCTATCGTACATTGTTTAACCACAAAAACAGTGTGCATATATGTAGGTTGAGAATAATATTATACTTAATAGGATCCACCGTAGAGCCTCTTTTGAAAAAAAAATGAAGAAATAATGCTAACGCACAGATACCAGCAATTACACTAAAACACCAACTAAATAACTATACTATGTTACTTTCCCCACAATTGATAATACTAAACATGTAACACATAAAATAAAACATATATTATAACGATTAAACAACATGGGTATCACACTCTATCTTCCCTAAAAGTTTACCACTCACCCATAATGTTTTATATCCTAATCCTTCACTCTCCAAATGAATGTCATCCATATAAAACCTATGAAAGGAAACCAAACAAGTACCCCGTGCATCACATAATCACACTATCCCATCCATGTATCCATATATAGTATTCGAGTAGTATTCTGGATCTACAACAACCTATATAAAGAGTATCTGTCATCAGGTGTTATCCCTCAGTCCTTCACATCCCATACATTCAGTAAGTACCTGGAGACAAAAATATTGTACACATTTTACCTATGATAATACTTTGGACACAACATTTAGGGATAAATCAATGTTATTTAACGACAGTACATCACATACCTCTATAAAAATATATTGGAAAACTATCAATTGTGCATACTTGTAAAAGTAACTAATATAAAAAGAGAGATGTTCCAGAGGTGGTAGTTATCCATCTATCCTCCCACTAGCATGTTAGGAAAACACCCTCCTACCGTATATTGGGTTTTAGTCACCCCAAAATACATGGGTGGGGTAGTTAGTGAAATCAAATTATATAAAATATATAATATAGATCACTACCACACTCTGAAAATATACTATTCTTAGACTTAGTTTCAGCTAACATCGCTCGGACACGTAGAAACTACTAAGAATAAATATACTATAAGGAAAAAATAATTTAATAGATCTAAATTAATTACATAATGAATTTTTTATTTTCTTAAATATATTAATTCATTAACCACCAATTAAACTTAAAAATTATTCAACATTTCATTATGTTAATTATATACCCATGTCCATGATATGTTGTCATTAACCAAATTGAATCCATGATTTAACAAGATAACATGTTTTTGCATTTTCATACCTTCATTAACCAACGAAATGGGTTAAAATATATATATATAAATTATTATGAACATTCCATAAATTATGTACTCTACGAGAACCATCCTAATATACCACTATGAGGGAAAATGAAACAATGCACACCTAGCGACCTAACACAGTGGGGAATGAAATGAAGATAAAACAACCCGCTCATCCATCGGTCAACAATCAGATTAATACATGATCATAATATATATAATCATATCATCAAAATTTGAGACCACATGTAAGAAATTACGGAAAATATTGTTCCATCCATGACACAAATATGTGTTTCTCGATGCACCTCACTATCGAAAGCATCATTTGCTGCCACATCATCTATGACAACCCACCAACATATCACAACATCCATCTAAGGCACATCCATCCCAAAATCATCTCACATATGAGTCTCCCATACCAATATCATATCACATGTTGGGAAGATCATATCCATATCACATCATAAACAAATAAGAAAACTAGAATACCCAACATGGAAATATGGCTACTAAAAAAGTCATCCAATCTTCCCACATAATTGAGAACTCAAAGCTATAAACAGTAGCCATTAATCCTTCTATGAAAAAGGGAAAATCAGGCCATATAAATTATCATAACCATAGAAATGGTACTTATTCCATCATAATGTATGTGATTCATTATTCTTAGGTTCCAAGAATATGAATCCTTTGTCATCATGCTATATGAAGCAATCAAAAGGGAACACATGCTCTTAGCACTTATTCTTGTCCAAAAACCTGAGATAAGTAAAATTATAAATTAACATGCCTTTTAATTATTTTATACAATATGGATAAACATGTTTTCCATTATTTTTTAATGAAATTTATCTCATAGAATGCCACAATTAATTAATCATGCGCATTACATCAATTTCATTATTATCATATTGAGAAAACACATGAATCAAACATGATTATAATTTAATTAATCTTAATCCCATTAAATATCAATTAAATAAGGATTTAAAATTTTTACCAATATCTATATGATAATATAATCATAAAAACATTCTATAAAAGAATATAACAAAATACCACAATATCTATAAAATCAATGGGTATCTCTCTATAATAGAATAAATAATCAATATCATGTGATCACTGAACAAAATATTTTATTTGGTTCAATATTATTAGATTTATTTCATTACTATCTAAATGGATAAATCATGGAATATTTAATAATTCACATAAAAAATTAATAGATCTATTGAATCCCCTCCCCCAAAGTCGTTAATGTTCTTCACATGAGAATGGAACAATGTTATGCATCCTGATCACCTCTCCCATAATAAATTCACCCCTCAAAGTATGCCTCACAAAAAATGTTCCAATTAAAACAATGAAAACCCCCATTATAAACATGGGAGATGATCCTATATCGCATGGCAATAAGAAATAGCATGGAAAAAGAATGATCAAGGGGAACCCACTAGAAAACAAAGAAGGAACACACATTGGATCATCTCTGATAAACACAGATTGAAGATGAGAAGTCAATGATTGATCCTCATTGATGGAATCCCAAAATTATGAATGAAGGGGTGTTTGATTGCATTCAACTAAGAGAAAATGTTAGTGTTTGAGAAAAAAACTAAGACAATACTATATTTAATGATGTGATGAATTGGTGATTTATATATCATGTAACCATTATACATCATTTAAATTACAAGCTTCAGATATTGATGAAAATTTCACCATCTATGATCATTAAATACAAATTATCAAAATACTGTGATTCAACATCTTAACCATTTTTAAGATTATGTGAACATCTAATACATGACATGAAACACTTACTGTCTATGTATTCTCTATGATTCCAACTTATAGCAGTCAAACACCTCTATACATTGTGCATACCCCCTCCAAGCACCATGAGATTCAAAAACATGAAAATTGCCGAACAACAATTATCATGTACTTTATATCGAATTACATATCAAGATATCCTTTCACACCATAAAAATGACCATCAACACCAATAAGGGTCATAATAGACACCCAACACTATCCTTGGAAAAATCACTCATAGAAGGCATCCAGAAAACCAATTATGTTAAATTTGATCAATAATCCTATATAAAAAAATAGGTTGATGTAAATATATAAAATAATGAAAATGGTTTGTGTTTGACCTCTCAAAATAACATATAGACACACTGATTAACAACCTATCCTATCATGATGATTTCACATTGACCTGATCTAATCATATCCCAAACCACTGTGTAGCACCGTGAAAATCAACAGTTATGAAAGGGGAAATGAATATGAGAGGATATGGAGGACAAATCCCTATAATTATTTATGAAAAACACCATGAAACAGACACATTATGAGTTGAATATATGGAATAAAGGGTAAAGGAGCTCCCTAGTCCTATCATATTGGGGAAACAAAAAAATGGGATTGGGGTTTTAAATATTTGTTCGCTAAAATATAAAATTCCCCTCTATGATAAAATATTTAAGGACAAAGAATCTCAAAATGGATTTAAATAATAATTACCAATTGTTCTTTTATCACAGTTTGTATAAATATTTCTTTTATTGCTGGTACACATAATTTTTCAAACCATACGAGAACCATATATACATTACTATATATGTCCACACATAATGCTTAAATTTTTCTTAATTTTTTATAATATAGTATATAACCATAAAATTTAATTATGGAAAATAGTTTCATTTTCTCTACAGTGTTTTTACCACCATTTATAAAACTGTATGGAATACCATATATTGAAGCCCACCTTAATAAATTCCCCTAACAATACAACAATCATTCAATGGGTGAAAATTATTTTCACAATTATATAATATCTCTCCAATATCCATATACTCAACTACGAACAAGATACACCTCCTAGTCCCCACTCTGTATAAAAAAATATCTCCACAGGACATTGTAACTCTATTTTTTTAATATCCTCAATCACCATGATTACAACAACACCGTAAATAAGAAATTCAAAATCAATTTAAAATTCAAAACTATTAAATGAGTGTGATTTACCCCATTGGATTATGATGTTATATCTTAATTTTTACCTTGATTATATATTCATAGAATGTGATATATCCTTGATTTTTACATTTCATAGTTTTACAATTCATGACTTTCTTTTGTTTTTTTTCGTACCACCTCCCATATCCTTCAATATTTTCTATGAATTTTTAAATTATTCTAGTCAACTGAGTTTTCTACTTATAAATTCCATAACACTCAAAATAAAAATTGATATATGATAAATTTAAATATTAGATATTAATGAAGGATAGTTATTTTTTAAATCTTTATCACCCAAAATAATTTTTACTTGAATCTGAATTTATACAAATTTATAAATGAGATCAAATAATGTTTACACAATAATTTTGTTACTCCATATATTTCTAACATCATTGTATGAAACTTTTTATGAATTTATTAAAGGCCTATTCAACTATGGTTTATTAATAAAATGAATCTTTTTTACATATTCATACCATTTATAATTCATCTAAATTGGTGAAACATTTAGTACATAGATTTTTTCCACCCATCATAAATTACTAGTGTGATTCACATAGTATTCGTAGACTTTTCCATTAATGATTATTTGAGCCATTATGTGTAACTTGAGGAATACTCCAAATGTAATAAACTATATTTTTTTCTAAGAAAATTAACAATACCCTTATCCTTATAACATAGTACAAGATTTGCATTACATTATAGTAAAAATCACACCTGGATATATAATTACATATATTACATCTATATATGGGTTTTGAAAGATATATGGTATAACTATGATCATGAAATGATCTATTCATAATTTCATTAGTTAGGAATCCTTTTTAGAATACCAATAACCATAATAATTCTGATATAAGAATGGCAGTTTTTATCAGATATAGCCATAATATATGTTCATTTGATTCAACTTACAAAATGTGTTCCCTTATAAAATTATATCTAAGAGATATATAACATCAATAAAAATTAATAACAAAATTACTCCTTAAAATTTTTATAACAATACAATTAATTTTCTTATTTGGGATAACAAATATTTTATGCACGTTTGTGAAGAGACCTTTTTATGGTTTTGAAAATTTTATTAAAATATTTAATAATATGGGTTCATAATAACATCAATAATAATTTCATTATGTAGTGTAAAAAATAATATGTAGTTTAAAAATCAATGATATGTATACCGGAGTGTTCCTTCTAAAGGTTTCAAAACCTATAATAAGTCCAATAATTTTGTCACATTGAGGTATCTCTCAAAAAGCCGTACCTCTAAAATGAACCTAAAATAACTAAGAAATAGTGTCATGAAGAGAGTGAATTATTTGTAAAACTGCCTTTTTTAGAGGAACATACAAGAACATAGATGTTATTTTTTATTTGAAAATGAATATTAAAAATGAGTTTTAGAATTGATGAAAGTAGAAAATATGCACCAATAGAAGGATATAATTAATTACATTATAAAGAATATGTGGCTCTATGTAAATTTTATTTAATTATAATTTGCATATAAATAACTGATGTTCTATTATGATCATATTATGAATGGAATTCTTGATTTCATAACTGGAAAACAATATAATGAAATTCATGAAACAAATATGAGTTTCATGTTTTCTTCCACAAATGGACAATTACAAGATTCTATTCATCTTACCTAATCACATTACAATAAAAATCATTTCTAAATATCACAATGATATTCAAGAATATATATGATTTTTGGTGAAGAAATCAATGGTATTCACAACTAGATTTAATAAAATATTGAATATTATGGTTTACCACCTAATGGAAATATATCTCACACAATCCCTTATTACAAAATTAAATAACATTTAATATAGCTTCATTATTGTTTTTATTATTTTTATAAATCAATAAATAATATATAATAAATTATCCTAAATTATAAAAAATAAAAATATCTAACATAATAGAAAATAGTTATCCAAATAATCATAATAATATAATGAAAAAAATATGTAGACATCATTTCTATATATTCTTATCCATTATTTCTTAGGTTTACAGAACCATTATTTTAAATTTTTATGAATCCATCACTCTAATTTTCAATATAACAATGATATATACATGTTTACAAATGAAACCATTTCTCCATAAACATCAGTTATATCTATGAAAATATTAATATAGTTTTCAAAATCATTAATCATGTATATATAATCATGAGACATCTATGTGTAAGCATGAAACAAAGTAATAGTCTAAATTTTTTCATATTGTGAAATTATTTTAAAAATGAAATATAATGATTATATAATTGATTATATACATTATAAAAAAACAGATAAATAATAAACATAATAGGATTTAATTTTTTTTAGAAATTAAAAGTATCATGTTTTAACATTATATGTAGTTATAAATAATGTGAGAAAAAATGGGGTATTTGTAATCAATGTAATGTATTTTAAATTTTCAAATCATACAAAAAATGACAAATAAAATTAATTTAAAACACCCATGTCAATAAATATAATTCATGAAAACGTATATAATTTATAATATTTTTTATAAGAGGCTATCAAATTTTTAGATAAAATAACTATTATAACTAATAGAGAATATAGCTACTGAGTAGAGGAATTCATCTTAGATTACTCTTATATTTAATTAATGTACTTATAAATAGAACCCACATGGATGATGGTTTGAATTTGTATATTCCTTGGAATTATCATAATGATTAGTCATTCATCTGTTTGTTTTAGAGAGGTTATTATTCATATTATTACAAAAAACCTCATTAGGTTTAGACAAACACCTTGTCTATTTTAGGAAACTATAGGCCATATGTTTTATATATACATCTCACAAGGATTCCGAAGACAACTAAAAAGGATTAAACTTTTCCTCATATGGTTTATACATTTCTTTATAAGGTTTAGATGTTTTCAACATACGGACAGTGATAGTACCTCACAAGGTCTATACCCCTCAAAAGGATCCACCTTTTAGAATAATAATAAATTATATTCTTGTGATTCTTAATTGAAATTTATTTGGAATAACATGAAATAAATTATTTACTAAGAAAACAAAAAAAAATTATTGGTTAGTAAATGATAGAATCATAGAAGTAATATTATTAATGATAGAATATCAATTTAATTGAGATGGTATTTCCATATGATAATATTTGAAAATATATCATTGTGATTGAAATTATAATTAAATTAGACACTTCAATGGATAGAATTTCATTTTCTAAACATCATGACTTGAATTTTGTTTCAAGAATGATATTTTACATAGTTTATCATCATGGATTTGGAATACAATATCTATGTTGAGGAATAAATGAAATCTTATATGGAGTTTATACATTTATTTGTTCAGGTAAAATAAATTGGTTGGTTATTTATCTGAATCTTAATGAATAAAATATCACAACATAAATGTGAATCATGGTGATTAATTTATAAATGAATCTTAATGACATTAAAATAGAGATAAAGATGATATTTGAAGAGGGTAATATAATGTTCTTATAAATATTCAACATTTATATTTATTAAATATGAAATTCTAAATTCAAATATCATGAAGCATGAATTTTTCATCATTGACATAAATATCACAAAAGGCATTGCGATTATTTATTAATTATATGAGAAGTGATATATGATAGAAAATCATGTTTAGAGGTCTTGGAAATAAAATATTATATTTTTATTAATCCTCTCACACTATAAGAGATAGACCCACATCGCAAGTAGTTCTGCAATATACTTTTATATATCTATGACGTAATCAATTAATATGGCTATGGGTAGAGTATTTTTGAGATGAAATATCTAGATACAATTAATATAAAAAAGTGCTTAATTTTTTTTGATAAAAAGTGGTAATAAATTTATAAAACTAATGTAATGGTTCTTTTTTAATACTCCTTTTGAAAATGGTTTCAAATAAAAAAAGGATAATGTGTTAAAAATCCTACATGGATCCATGTATTGAAAAATTAGATTTTGATTTCACTGAAAAAAGAATAATTTGACCATATAAAATATTTTGGATTTTACAATAACTGTAAAATATTTCATTTTATGGAAATTAAAAATTAAAACACAAATTTAATTTGATACATATTCAAGAAAACATTTTGATGTGAAAAATAAAATATACCACGTGATGCTGCAAGATTATTATTTGAGATGTAATTGAAAAGGAATGATAACCCAATATATAATGTGGGATTAAAAATATTTTGATCCTATGTTGAGAATATTATCAATTGTTTGTTGAATAAGAGATTAATAAGAATGATAATGAGTGCTAAAAATAATGGTGGAAATCATTTTAAAAATATGCATACATTAGCTTATTGTATTGAGAAGAAGATGAAGTAGATCCTTTGGGGATAATCCCGAAGTGACAAATAAGAAACCTATATAAACATTTTTATTAATGTATAATCTATTTAATGTTTTACATACTGAAAAACTCCAAAATATTCATCAACTAAAGTTTCTAGAGAAAATATATTGACTATTGAGTCCCATGAGTTTTTTTGAGTCTGTTTAGTAAAAAGATAAAAAAAAAGATATATGAGTTATGCATCAAACATTTATAATGATTCAAGGGTTTATCATAGAGACATGGAGGAATTAAAAGACTGTAATTCTGAAGGTATATTAGGTTTTGGAATACAGTTACATCTATGGATATATTTAGTTTTCAACTTCAATATGGGGAAATTAATTTACAACTCTATAGTTATAGTGAAAAAATATGTACGAGAAAGATGTTTTTTCAAGTTCTCATTGGTAATGTATTTAAAACACTCAGTTTATTAATATGGTGTGAGTCTTCTAGAAAATACCATATTTAATGAACATATAATTATCATCCTGATTTATAGTAGAGAATCTGTTAGTTTATGGAACATGATCACAAAAAATGAGTATCTTTATCACATTAATAATGTACATTAGAAAAAATATGTCTTCAAAACAATATAAATATAATTTAAAAACATTTTTAATTTTTCTGTAAGTCAATGGAGAGGCCCGGTTTTTTCCCTATAAGACCTTGAAATGTATCTATATAAATATCCTGAAAATTACGATAAGACAACTTGATATTCTAGGGACCAATGTGACAAAAAATAATTTTACAAAAATATTAAATATATATTTTATTCCATACACATGATACCTCAATAAAAATAGGGAATATCATAAGTGGTTCATCAGATATAAAATTAATGAGCATGGTTGGGCCCAGAACAAAATATCTTCACTAGGTGTTACATAAAATGTGTTATTTCAGGATGTTTAGACCCCTCACTTTTTAGATGGGCTTTTAAAATAGAATAATTAAATAAATTTATTTATTTAATTAAATAATTTTACCTATTTATATGTTATAAATATATCTCTATAGTTCATCTTATAGGACTGGATCATAATTCTCTAATCAATAGAAAAACTATCCTCCCTCCCTACATTGGCCGATCTCAAAAAATGATGATGAAACTCTAGAATTAAGTATATCAGTATGCAGTGAATGCAACAGATCCCACCATAATCATTTATGGAAATGTTATTCATACAAAAATTATCCAAAATAATGGATGGACGTTTAAATTTTGTTATATAACTCCATTGATTATATTATTGAGAATAGCATCACTTATTTTTCGATCTGTTCTGTTGTTACACCCTTAGCATGAGCCCATGTACTGAAATCTCAATTTTTGCAGTTCTTTTCAAAATCAAAATCATTTTTCATTGTCATCGGATAATGACTATTTGACAATGACAATTATAAATTAGTTTATGGTATTTTTGTACATAATTATTTGTGTTCCATACTGGTTTGATCCCAGCAGTCCTGACTCAACATTGCTGGTAGGTACCATGCTCGATCAGACCCTTAGATTGGTATAAAATCAATAAAACAGCAACAGTTTTATGAAACAAGAACAAATAAGTCATCATTGCAAGGTGTGTGTGAATGGTTTAGTGATTATAGATCAATTTATCATAGATCAGAGTTGAGGTGGTGTTCTATACAAATTGTGGTTCCCCAAAGCATTGTCGGAGCTGGATTCCCATGAACGACGAACATCAAGCCTGAGATACGGTCAGATTCAAATATTTTGGTATGGTTCATGAAAATATCTATATTTCTTGGTGATGATTCATGCATGTGGATCAGATGTGTGTTTTCTAAAAAGATCCTAACTACATTCCACATTCAATGAAAAAAACATGATGTGTATCCAACCCTCATTAGCAGGGAAGCTAGGTTTTTTGAAACCCATTAGGATTCCTTGGTGAGTATATGACTTAATTTGACTATACCACCTTCCCATTTGAGTATGTAAAGTTATCAGTCACATAGCTAGGAAAATTCATGGTGCACAATACATGCCACTGGAAGATCACACATGTAGTAACTGGTGTGGATCGACATTTCACCTACCAAAGTACATAGGCATGGGGTCTGATACATGGATACGACCAACAACACCCATCCTAGTCACTAATATATATGAAAAGTCATTTAGTCCACCTACAAGTCATTTAATATTATATGGGATGATGTTTTTATCCATACAGGGACATGTCTAGGCTATGAAATGGTGAGAGCTACCATGTGGAGCCCCTAAATTCGAATATTCCCCTTGTATCCATTTCAGGATGAAAAACATTCTCATATCCCCAATGTTTGATGACATATTTATTCATGTGAGTATCATATCCTAACTATTTTTTAATACAGAAAATTAGGGTTCACATTGTTTTGTCTTTTGAGATACTATGTGAAATTTTCCATGCACGACACCTTTTAAAGTGACGTGTATGAAGGTAGTGATCATGAAGGATCATGAGATGCTTACTCTTGAGTAGAACCCTACCGATGGATGAGGCATGGTTCCTAGATAACATAGATTAAAATCCTTTAGCTATTATGGGAATTGGTCTATGAATTCCTAAGTGGAACCCTCTAGAGCTATTAGGGTGTCTATTGTCATTAACTTAGAGTGGAACCCTCCACCTATGCTAGGCATGGGTCCTCGACCATCAGAGAAGAACCATCTTACTGGGTAGGACATGGGTCCCCCATCGACTATCAATGTGTAACCCTATAATAGGGATGGAATATCTTCCAAAATAGGAATGGATAATGGTGGTTGAGTAGGCAACAGGGTTCACAGAACATACATGTTACTCCCATGACATGATATGTGACGAATAATTTTCAGCATAAATTTTTCAGTAGGGACACTACAAGGATATTTTTGTCAGTTTTATTTCTGTTTTAATCACCACCTATGAAGGGGTCCTAGAGAATACACTTGTGATAGAGATATTTATATCCTAGGTAAAGTAGTTAGCTAGATCTAGTACTGGGAATCACAAAGCTGAGCCGTCAACAACAACTAATCGACACCATGTTCTAAAAACTCATTGTAGGAGATAAATCCATCATCATACTCGTGATCATGGTCAGAGGTAGAATATAGATTGATGGAATCGCATAGAGGTGTGTTTATTTATTTGGGATGGATGGGGATAAATTGAATGAGACCACCCAACTGGGCATCTAGGGAAGCATAGGAAGATAGATGATATACCTCCATGACTGAGGAAACTACAATATTAGGTATATCCCAGGATTGGATTGGGTTTTACATAGGGAGGAAGAGATGTTAGAGTTGTAGGATGAGATATGGGTAGTGGATTAATCTATGATAACTTTCCACCACCACCAGTTATACCATACCAGGCTTAGGGAGCGGGAAACTAGGGACACAGATAGCTGTAGGCTCTGGATGTCTATACCATCACAATACCCAAAGACAAATCTAGGTAAAATATGTAGTTTTTATAATATATCCTCATTATTATAAGACATATCTTATAGTAATTCATTTATCTTTCAACTCATGTTGTAATATCCAGATATCCCTTTTGAGAATATAAATTTTTTATTAAGGTTTCAATAGGTAACTCTTCTTTTGTATCTCTCATCTAGAACCAGAGTGAGATATATCTTATTGGAGAGAGCTTCTCAGAGGACCTACTGGTGATCCTAATGAGATACTATGTAATAAATTTGTGCATGGATTATCTTTCCATGGTCCAAAGCCAAATTTATTTTCATCGCCGATATGTCATATGTATGCACACAGCTGTGATGGGATTCTCCTTTTCCAATGAGAGAGATCTCATTCCATGACAAGTAGATTCCTTGAGATTGAGGTTGAATACTATCATCCACCAATTGGTGTGTGTATCCCTTGGTTCACTAAGATATTCAGGTAACTGAGTTTCATTATTTATGGAGTAGTGTATGGATTTCTTCCGTGAAGACGTTTTGAGACTGCTTCTAAAGTGGGAGATGTAGTTGTTCATTAAAATGCTTATTGGGACGTCCACAATATCATCAACATAATAATGAATTGATCCAAATGAGGTCTGGGAGATGTGGTTTTACTTGGAGGACCATTATGTGAAAGGTTTCATTATACCAATTGTGTCCCCTTAGGGACCTCTGGTCTAGTTCATGAAAATTGAAGATGGGGGATTATGGGTTTCCTTGGAATATCATCTTCTGAACCAGACCGCAATAAAGAAAAAGTTCCCTATATTGTGGATTGAAGAAATATTTTAATATTTTTGAAGCACAAGATGATTCTATAATTTTGATCTTTGGTCTGACTACCATGAGGTGAGGGTTTTAGAGGATGATATAGAAAATTTTGAACTCTGATGTCATTGAAGACATTATGTGTTCCTTGTGATTCCCTATATTGTGAAAAATTCCCCCATGTTTTTGATGTTGATGAACTAGATATTACATGCATACATGGACTAGATTATTATTTTGTTCATTGAAGACATATAGTTCTGCTCGACATCAAAGGAGGATCAAGTAGAGAACTTGAGGATGGTTCTTGATTTTAATCAAGAGCACTAGATTACTAAGAATCTATCCATGTTGTAGTTTTTCATACATGATGTTTACATTCTAGGGATTTTGATTTATTTAAATGGTTTAGACAGTGATCTAGTGAATATCAAAGCAGATCTTGTATGGGATCCCCCCCAAATAAATTCATATGGGAAGAGATTCATTTGATTGGCGAGGTACTACAGGAGATTTGTGCAGAATTATCTAGAATCACATCACTATTAACCATCCAAACATGGAAAAAGATTTCATTTATAGTCTTAGGAGTGAAATATGTCCTTTGAGGAATTCATGGAGTGGATTTTGATTGCTCCAGTGTTTAGACTACTAGAGGTGTTCATAGAGACTGTAGTTTATTGTGATGACCCATGAGGTGGACTAGGATCCATGTTGATGCAGTGGTAGGTAGTTATCTCAAAAAGGTGATGTAAATTGATACCCCTTGAGACGAACTACATGACTCATAACCTTGTTCTTTGTGTCTAGTCAAGTGCAGGAGGCTTCTAGGCAGTTGGAGACCCTGAAACTTACCCTGGTTGAGCAGGAGGTTATAAATTTTCTCTAGTCGATGGTGTTGAATATTTCTCTTCTTCATCATGCAAGAGAGTCCGAATTATGATAAATTGATTATGTGGTCTTCCATGTCCATATATATCTAGAATACTCGCTATATGGATATTATAATTGAGGTAAACAAATCATCTTGTTCCATGGTTGAAAGGTGGTTCTTGTCACATTACATGTATATGTGATGCTAGAGTTCAACACTTCTCCCTCAGCTATACATCCCGGTGTGGGGATGATGTATAAAGACCATCATCAGTAGTTTTGTGTTTTGGAATCATATAAATAATCTTTTAATTTGTCTACTGATTCCTCACCAATAAGTAGGTAAAAGATGACCACCTGGCTATGGATGGTTATTTGGAGTCCCTTGAGATCGCATAGTAGAAATGGGATAACCTATCCGTAAACACATTCACTAGTCTTCTGTACCAAATAACTGTTCATGATTACATATGGGTGATAGTGCACCGACTCATGAAGTTGGAACAATTCATTGCTATGAAGGACTAGATATCAGTGGAGAGTTCAAGGCATATGTATATTCTTGATATCATTTACCCTCATGAGGTACCCTATATGGTTTAACTCGATCAGGATGTAAATTTATGTCAACATTTTGGAGAGTCCAACCGGATGAATTTAGGACCCAGTGGTAGATGATTACAACTTTTCTCACCTAGTCTAATGGGATGAGCAAATTCATTATCTAGGTGTTGGGGAATCTATTGAGGGCTTGTATTTTGGTCATCATGAGAAGCTGGGTGGATCACCTACCATTGGTAGAGATTTTGTACGTCAACAACTATCTCTATATCATCGACATGGTTCCTGGTGAGCCCCTTTATGAGATACCATTATGGCCAGACTTGTGTAAGATAGATATTTAAGATTCATCCCCTAGGTCATCCGTGAGAGGATGAGGGAAACCATGTGAGAACATAAATATAAAATATATCAATATCATAGGCATTGTAGTTCGAGTAGGGAGACCATATTTTCCTGCGTCTATCCGCACAGTGACGAATTTACGGGTTCATCCAAGAAGGTATGAAATCAATGAGGTTATTTGGGATTCTTGGGATCATTCATAGGGTGCGTGATGTTTCATAATGACTTTACCTACCCCATATCTAGATCTGTTGAATGATTTCTTCCACATTTCATAGCTAAGTATAAATATTCATTACAATACACATGGAATTGACTAGGGAAAGATAGATCTCCAAGAGGGAGACACCTTTATAGAGAACGTAGTGGTGATCGGGGATCAGTATGACCAGACCATGTTTGGATGGTCCATCACTTTGGTTCACATGTTGTGGTACCATAGAAATGTGCAGGAGAGTTCCTAGGGATGAGAGGGCTTTGTTCAGGCTTAGTACCCCAAGTTGTTTTCTTAGTTTTTCTTTTTAAAGATAAAAGTATTGATGGTGTTAATGAAGTAGAGAAATAGTTTTTCTTTATAATACATTTAAATATTTAATTATATAATTTCATATCTCGGTACTAAGACGGCTTGTGATTCTAATTCCTGCTGTGACGAGAATTATTTTTATGAAATAATTTAATATTATTTAGAATGAGACTGCATAACTCCTCAATGAAAATGATATAACTATTAAATGGTTGATCCGGTCGAAAAAATGTGACCATGTTTGTTGTTGGATCATGATTTTTTCCATTTATGCAATATAAAATGAGTCGATGTGGGTTTTTTGGACCCATCGCTCATTGGTAGTTCATTTATGTTGATTAATTATTTATTTATATAATTAATTAAAAAATATTTGACTGTTGTTATGTTATAAATATATCACTAGAGAGTATTCACTAGGGATGGGTCCTAATTCTCTAATCTCCAATGAAACTATCCTTCCTCCCTAAATTTGAGGATCTCGGAAAACATAGATGAAACTCCAGAATCGAGCATATTAGGATGCATAAAATGAAATAGCTCCTCCCAAATTATTGATAGATGCATTCATCATTAGAGATTTAATCACAATACGAGTAGGGCTCATAATTTTTCTAATTCCCATTATTAAATGATTAAGTAGATCATTTATTATACTTCGATCTATGCCTGTATTTTGGACTCTACCTGAACCCATGTATTGAAATCTCATTTATTCAGTTGTCTTATATTGTAAAATCACATTTTATAGTCTTTTCCAAAAATATTTGGCCAACAATTATTAAACCATGGTTTTATTGTTGTTTTGTCTCTTGATAATTTCCCTTTATCACTGATTGGATTCTCATGTTCTGGGATTGGCTTTGCTAGGATTTATCGATCTTGATCAGACCAAAAAATTATTGGAGAATCCATGAAATGAAATTGGTTTGACAAACTGATAATAGATCCATGATCATGGAAATTTGTTGACAAATGTTTTTGTATTTATTGATCAAGGACTATTGTATTGGATGTGCGATGGAAAGTAGAAGGAATTTTGCTTCACAAAATCATTATTGGAGTTGAAATATGGAAAAAAGTACATGAAGTATGAGATCTGGTAAGATATAAATATTTTGGGCCTATTCTGGGTGATTTCTATAGTAGCGGTAACAAATTTGTGCATTAGGATTGGATCTGATATTTCTCTAAAAATCTTAACTACACACCATGTTCAGTGAAAAACAAACATTGTGTATCGCCCCTTAGATGAATTATAAGGGTTTTAGTATCCCATAATTATGGCGTGGTTTGTACATAACCAAAATATCATGTACCACCATACCAAGAAAGTGCGCCATATGATGGGTCACATGGACATTCAAACACTATTTTTATAAGTATATGACATGATAAGATCACATAGCTGGTACCACATGTTGATCAGCACACCGTGTACAGAATTACATGAACCTAGGGTCTAAAACATTGACACAGAAATCATCAAATGACCCATTTCCTAGATAGCTAGGACACACAATATAGTCCACATACATGGAATGCACTACTAAATGGGATGAATATGTGTGGCATTCTAGAACATAGCCATGATATGATGTAGGGCCACAAGCCATGTGGGCCCCTCACATGTCATGTATACCATGATTTCATTTCAAGATACTTGAATGTCCCATATCTACGTCATTTGAATTTAAATTTTGTCATGGACATACCCCATTTTGAGTGTTTTTCTTTATAGAATGAGATAGTTCCCTCTATTTTTACTTTTGATATATGAATTTCAATGTTATGGGAATGAAAATTTTAATGGCATCCTTGACGATAATAGTAATTATGGAGGATCACAAGATTCTTACTCTCGAGTGGAACCATCCAAATGTGCTGGGAATGGGTCCTAAATGTATAGAGTGGAATCCCCTTTGGGTATTAGAGAATGGGTCCACATTGACATAGAGTGGATGCCTCTATATGATGATGGAATGTTTCCTCGGCCATAATTGGTGAAACCCTAGTACTAGGTTGGTTACGAGTCCTCCATCGATTATCAGAGTGGAACCCTCATGTTGGGCTGGGAATGGGACCATGACATCCCAAGAGGAACCATCCTACGGTATCAGGGCCTGGGTACCCAATGACATTGAGTGGAACCCTACAACTAGGATGGACATGGTTCATCCCCAAATAGAGTGGAATCATACTATTTTAATAGGGCATGGGTACTCTATCTAGAAATTGTGGCCTCTGGAATATGCAACACAGTGATGAGATGTGGTTTTATATAGATTTCAAATGAAGAGGAAGAGGAACACTTTACCCACTATGATATGTTTTTATGATGTTATGTAAAACCATGTGGATTAGTCCGTTATGACCATAGAGGTTAGAATCAATGTGTGGTGAATGATTTCCATAGACTTTTATATTCACAACAAATGCACAGGATGCTAGGAAACATTGAGGGACATTTGTAACTATTGGATACTATTTTTATTGGGATGATTTGTGAGATAGAGATACCCTTACTCTCAATGCAGGCGAAGTGAAGATGCACAATGTATTCGACTTTCTTCTGTGTCTACCTTCTCATGGTTGGATGAGTCTAATATCATTATATTGTTGGAAAAGGCTAGATTGGTAGTTCATCTTCAAATTGTGTTTACCCCCTTGTTCCTGGGAGAGTTTATATTTAATATTGGTTGGTTGATCTGTATTGTTCATTGTTCCCTATGCATCTACAATCTTTCTAATCAATTGTATCTCTTGCTACCCCCTTCAACCATTGATTCATCCTTGTGGGTATGATTATAGTCTCCCTTGCATGTGATTATCCCTCGTGTATTGTGACTTTTATAGGGGAAATATAGGTTAGTATTGACTACAATAAATCCTAGGGGTACTCAATGTTTGGACCATTTACAGTGGTCATATCTTGGGATTCCAGAGATAGGCTCTCCCAACTATTTACTTTTTCTATTTTTCTATCGCATTGGGAGACATTTCTAATCGGGAATGTATTTTTACACATCACACTTTATTTGACACTACTGTACCTTTTTATTGTATAGATTTTATTGGAGGTTTGGTTTTTTTAATGTATTGTAACAAATTTTGTCCTTTCACTATGCACTTTTCCTTTGATTTTGTTTTGTATGTGTACATGTTATTAAGAAACGGAATCATTGGGTTAGTTCTACATTCTACAAATTTTTCCAACCCTATAAAATATAGGAGGGATTGGGGTAGTTGTAGTTCCGTTAATGGCATGAGTTTGGTTGTGAAATTAAAAGATAACATATCTATTATTTTCTTAACTATAAACAGGTGTCCAAATACCCTCAGATTCTAATGATTAGAGGAGGATTTTTAATTTTTCAAATAGTTCACATCACCTTATTCTAAACATAAAAGGGATTATGCCCTAGTCTGATGGGGAATACAATTGGTAGCCAAGAATAAGGTGACCCCTAATTAGATTTATAAATTTTTTCCAGGTTTTGTTTCCATGAATATATAATGTATATATATGAGTTGGACAATCCAATGATGGAAGATACAGTTTTCATCCCCCTCAGTGTATAATTTTATACTCCATTTAAGGAATTGATTATGAGGATGTGTAATGTGAGGAAAGTACAGAGAAAATACCAATGTTAAAGGTGGAATCCATGTTAATGAAAGGTATTACAAATAATGGGGTTTTGGTAAAATAAATTCAAAATGATTCCACTAATGAAATATAGTCAATCTATAATTCGAATTGTTATATAATATACTTGTAAGATAAATACTTTTATATTAGAAAACACATAATGAAAATACATATGTTTTCTTTAAATATATATATGAAAATATTCAGGATCAATTTGGTGAAAATAAAAAAATAATAGAAAATGTTGGGGCATTGTAAAAACGAATCAGTTTTCTAGTCAAAAATTTGAAACTCCTTAAACAATGTGATGAATTCTAAAGATAAATCCAAAATATTAGTGGATATAATACCACTAAACATTGAAATAATATTTAAAACTTCAATGATGATAAATTCATCCAAATAAATCAGTAAAGAAAGGATCAATTATTTGTGATAATCACAGAAAGCGTCAATGGGATTTAAGAATGGTCAATTGAAGAATACATCTACCAGAATAAAGGAAAGTATAATTAATTTAAATAAAGAAGTAAGTTGCATAATGATCAATCTTGGAAGAAAAATTTGGAATGCGAAGAGTTATTCAACAATGACGCTGTTTAAAAGACTAAGTACATTGAATTTGATGTAAAAGTGAGATACCTATATTCAACACAACCTCAAACATCCTGATAGTATGATAAAAAATGTGTTGCCACTCATGAACCTAAAAATATTCTTAAATAAATTAAGACATAAATTTTTTAAATAGGAGGAAAGAATTATCTTACGGTCAACCATCAACCACATAATGATCGATGCTATTCTATTACAATTTTAAATCTATGGTTTCTAAATCATTTTCAGTTGCATAAATTTAAAAAAAAATCAAACATTGATTGATAAATGTGTTAATAAATTAAATACATTATTTAGGTTTATTAATTAAATTTTATGAAAAGTTTATTTAAAATTTTAAACTAAAAGAGCTGGATATCTGCTTAAATATATCAAGGTATAATAGTGAGAAATTCTATCCTTACAGCATTTACATGTTAAAAAAAGGTTTATTCACCACAATCAGTTATATAAAATATCCAGAGACAATGTAATTTATTATTGGAAAAATATTTCAAAATGTTCATAACATTTAAAGTTAATTTATTTTTTTGGTATACATATAATTATAAGAGAACATATCATATAGATGAAAATTTCACATGGGATGTAGACTATCCTAGATAAATTTTTTTATTACTTAATTGAAATTTTTTGAGTACTGAAATATATGTTTCCACTATTATAATGTTAATTTTTTACTGGAAACACTCAAATATTATTTTTATTAATAAAAAATCCCCAAAAAATTGAAAAGAATACTGTTTAAAAATGTCACAATTCATCTTTTTAATTAATATTGGGGAATAAAGGTGAAAGACAAAGAAGAATATTGGGGAATATAATCCCCACATTTTTTATATTGGGATTTCCAAACTGATAATAAATATATTATTGTATATTTATATTATAATCAATATCATAGACAATTTATGGTTTCTAATGAATATTAACGAAAAATAAAGTAAGAATTAAACCACATATTAAAAATAATCTAAGAAATAGATAATAAGTTTGGATTAATTAGACACATACCTAATGAAGATGTTAAATTGATACCCAAAAACACAGACTCTAAATTAGATGAGATTTTATTTGGAAGTTTAAATAAGGCCCCACACATGAACCTTAGTGGTATACCATGGAAATAACAATATAATACAACTTTTATTTCAAAATTAATTACATCAACGGAACAATGAATAATTTGTTTAAGATGCAATATAAACATAAAATAATGCCTGATCCATACAAAATGTATTCTTAAATATATGAATACATCTATTTGTAAATGGTTATGATAAAGGATAATGTATTGAATAATGAAAATAATACATTTTGTAATGATTAAAATCCCATTTCAAAAAGGAAAATTATGAAATATATCTAATTTTATGCTCTATAATGGTGTAAAGATCAAGAAATTCAATGAAAATGTGAGAATGAAGAGGCCTAGAGTTCTTAGAGCCTAAATTAATGGAGTTAATGTGTTGAACAGAAATTAAATTCTGTATTTTTAGTATTAAAGAGATGATGTTAATAAATAGTATTCCTATATTTTGGTGGGTTTTCAATATAGAATTGTGTATTGAATGTGATAGATGATATGAATCTATTTATTAAGGTCATTCAGAATTAATATCAGCCTATATTGATGATAGAAATTAATTTACAGAATAAAATTTTTATCATAAATCTATAATATTACAGAAATATTATTGTATAAATTTCATAATGGGAAAATAGTGGTTATATATATAGAGAATAACATGAGTGGAAGATATAAAATAATCCCTTGTAGTCTATGATACCTCATTTAGGGGTACATATAGAATTCTATAATGACAGGATCCAAATAAAGTTTAATGTATGATTTTGACTATCAATATAATATTTTTTATTGTTATTGATAATATTTATCATGGGCAGATGTAGGGTCCTGAAAAATTCTCAAGGGAAATTCTACCCAAATTCCCCTATGAATTGGGGAAAATAATCAAAGAAGAGTCACAAACCGGACCGGTTTGCGAACCGATCCCATGGAAGCGCAATGTGGCCAAGCACCACGAGGTACCCACTTCGTGAACAATTGTTGTTCGTGAAATGGAGGCGGAGAGCATCTGCGGTTGCGAGGTGGGATGGGCGCCAGTCTGGTTCACCATCACGATCCACCCCAACCGCGGACCGCATTGACCGGTTCAAGGCGCACCCACTCTCGTTCGCGAAATAGAGGAGGAACCCTCCGCAGCCACGGAGCACTCCCTGAGTTCACCTCGCGGATGGGGTGGGGGAAGCATTCAATACCCACCGCGAATTGCGGATTGACCAAGTGAGTTTTAACCAGGTATTTGGTTATGGGCCTCTGCAAAAGGTGCCACATGGCCAAAAATACATCCCTTTCCCCACTCTATAAAAGGAGACCAAGGGGGAATGAAAGAGGGATCAGAGAACTAGAATCGGATTCAGAGGGATTGGAGATTTGGAAGGATATTGGTTGAAGGAAGGCTTTAGATTTCACAAAACATTGAAATCCCCATACGTGAACCAGAGCATGTATATGAATTAACAAGTAATTGGAAAACAAATAATAATTTGGTGAACCACGAACCTAAAATAATGAGAAAGGAGAACCACGAAATATACCCCCTCCGCAGATGACTTCCCCACGGACCAGGGAGTTTATGCCTCCTTTTCCATCAATTGTACCACATAGCACTCTCCTACATGGGCGAAGCCCCGACCGACGATCCTCCGATCGGCGTCGCCCTTGGTTTCCACTACCCACCTGGAACACTCCGTGAATCACCCTGGTTCATGGATTGAACCCAAATTCGTGAGGCACCCTGGTCCGCGGACAGCTTCTCCAGCCACGTGGAACTTCCCCACGTAAAGGGCACCACCACCCATACCACTCGGTGGCTCGCCAAATACTTCAGAATTCTCATTTCCAGATCTAGGTAAAATCCTTCCGATGCAGCCCAGTCCCCCGTGAATCCCTCCTTGGATTATTCATCGGCCCCAAACCGAAGCCTCCGCCAGAGCCACTGGATCCGCGTGGTGTAACTTTTAGCCGCATCAGCGCGCCATTTTGTGTTCACATACCCACGGTAAACAGGTGCAAAGGGGTTTCCCCGACCCTTGAACAGATTACCAAGGCATTATTGGGTTCACATTCCCACGGTAATGTGGAGTCTGAGCTCGGGAATCCCCTTTCTTCCCATCCAGTTGTTGAGGGTTCCTCGAAGATGGTAAAATAGCCATCAGAAGGAAGCCCTCATGCACTGCAAGAGATAAGTTGGGCACAAGAGCACCCCCTTTCCCTATCCCACTAGGCTTTTTCACCTTTGGCGTCCATCTAGGAGTAAGTCCCGACTTTCTAGGCCTCCTCATAGTGTAAACCCCAATTCATCACCATGGGCTGTCCTCATGTGTAATCCCCACTCCGCTTCTGACAGATGCACCATTCGCAACGTGATCCTCTGGTACCTCTTGCCTCTTGATTCTCACACCGAGCATGACTCACGTGGGCTTAGAGTAAGCATCGACCATGAAATCCTCCTATGGGCCTCCTCAGAGTGTATGCCCCAATCCATCATTCTGGGCTTCCTAAAAGCATAATCCCCAAGCCATAAGCGAACTATGGGGACTTTGATCCATGCCAAAGCATGGTACGTAGGAGGCCTCCTTGAGGATCAAGCCCACCACTCGGTCATTTCTTCACATCGAGTTCCACCCTTGTCTAGCATGATGTTAAATTTTATATATGAACTATGTGGATTTTGATCCCTACCACCACAACAGGGTACGTAGGAAGCCTCTATGTGGTTCAAACCCACCACCCATCGGACCACCCGGTCTCTCTTCACGTCGGTTCCCCAACACTTATCCGAAATACATGGTCTTTGATCCCTGATTCCTATGTAGGGTAGGTAGGAAGCCTCCCAGATTTTCAAGCCCAACAACCTTTCGATCCGATCATCTCCACATCGGTTCACTGCACTACTCCTAGTGTCGCCTCAAGTGAGTTCCAACCCTTCAGGGTCATTAATCCAACAAGGGATGGTAACCCTCGGGCATAAATGATTCTGAACCCCTACGTCTAGCTAACCATTACCTACTAGGGTTGAATCCATGTCTATTATGTTTGGGTATAAACCAAATATTCGCAAACATATGAATACGTCTTAAATCTATAAGAGAGTCCTAGAACATGCAAAAATTCCCCCCCCCAAAGAAGGGTGTGATGAGCCTGACCTCCAATCCTCTCGACCAATGTGATTTCTTAAGAGTCGCTCATCAGACCATCCGGTGAACGCCTGCCTTTGGAAAGTAAGTCCATCCATCATTGTATAGAGAGTCGTTGGGCGTTTCGTGGCTGAAAACCAAAACGAAACAAAAAATGGTGAACCCGACGTGAATCTTTAACCAAACATTACGGATTTAACCTAATCTCACCTAGTTCCCCCTTATGCTCTAAAGGAGGGCCATGAAATGTCACTAATTACGCATTGGATTATGAGATTATAATTTGACGGGTTTTCTGCTTGCATTTTCCAAAATTCTTCCAAATACCACTTTCAGAACTCCCTTCGATCCAATGGCCTCACAAAGGAACTCAAAATTTTGCGTTTCCAAAAATGCAAGGACGAGACTTCCTTAACAACATAGGACATCGTCACCCAACTAGAATATTCAAAGCTAGGTTTTAGATGCGTTGATCCGAGAGTACCACATGAATGGTACTCTCGTAACGGTGGAGGCGGCCATTCACGCCCTCCAATCCGTCATGATTTGTCGATCGCCTGCCCAGCAGCGACGACAACGGCGGATCCAGACAACCCCTATAACTCTCTCCAACCGTTTTGGGAGACTATCCCCGGAACGGGACAATGAGTACCTCCCTTATCTTAGGGAGGCGGATGAGGTCGACATTGAGGACTTGATCCCTATCAAATGGGGGTTCCTTCCTAAGGCCCTCGTCAGAAGGCATCATCGCGGTCACACCACTACTCAACATCCTCACGCCGAGAAGGATGTCTCCCCGTGGATTTTGGCCCATGATCCCTGAGCTCCGGCCCCTCGTACTGGCCGTCGAGGGCAGAAAACATACAATAAGGGATCAGTCATCACCCTAGTCTCTGAGGAGGAGCTCCGCTGCACAGCCACGGAGACGTACCACGAACTGGCACCTACACCTGTTCGATCTTCCTAAGCCCACTATCCAAACATGGCGGCATCATACGAGCCGACCTGCATCCCCACCGAGCTCCATCAAGCCCGTTACTCACACAGGATGACACTTACCAGGAAGGAACCTCTCCCTACCTAGGTTCGTGAAGCCCACCATCTTGAGGTGGTGGCGACCAAGCACCTACATGACAAGATCCTGGCAGTTTCTTCAGACACCTGCCATCCTGATATGGTGACTATAAACAAAGCCTTCCACCTAGATGTGGTGGAAAATCATAGTCGGGCACATCTCCCCACCAAAAAAGGCCACCGACTCAATACGGTGGAAAAAAATATATTCAGGGATAGCTCCCTGTGGATACAAGTAATGTCTGCCACCCCGATGTGGCGGAAAACGGAGAGAGAAGCCAGCATATCCTGGTACATGGGCAGATTCATTCACTTTCCCCGATACAAGATAATTGTTAGTACCAACTGACCATTGGAGGAAAAGATAAGGATATTCCTACTCTGATACTAGAATGGGCCTTCATACCCATTCCAGCAAAATATGTCTCTCTACATATCCTGGAAATGATGGAGGAGCAGATATCGATCCCAGATCATACCTTGCAGTCTTTCCAGAATGTAATTGCATCGGTTGTAAAGCAAGGACTCGGGCCCGTGTGCCCATCTCCCCAATTGAGGCGACTCATCTAAGAGATGAGATAGCCACATCGGAGCAGATATACATCCCTGCTTCTTCCCAGGGGGTTTCCATCTATATTCTGCGATCCAAGGGAAACCGGATCGAGCAGCTTCACTCATTCCAACATGGGGACACCCATCCATAATGGTGGATGCTCCAGAGCAGTCATATATCCCTGCTAAAGACCAAGATGTTCGTCGGCATATCCCGACAGCATCACGGGACCCAATTAGACAGGGACCCAAAGGAGGTGAAGGCCGTTGTCAGTAGCAGACGGTCCCCGCTGTCCGCAAAAGGGCGCCATGAACGCGCCGAAGGTAGCCGAAATATAACGAGCGGGTTCATGACTCCGCTCTGCAGGAAGCTGGGGTATCCGACGCAGCTAAGAACGCATAAAAGGCTCGAAACCCTTCCCACACAATACCATATTATGCGAACGACAATAGCAGTTGTGAAGGTCCTCCCCGCAATGGCGCTACCCGTAGCTCTGAAGGTCCTCCTCAGAGCACCCATGGGGGCCTCCCCCGAGGGAATATAACGATCGGTCACGAGAGCTTCTCTCTTGATGAGAGTCACGGAAACCCTCCATGTGACCAAAAGGTCGAGCAGAAAGATGGTCCTCCACTTGTTGTGGTCCACCCTAAAGGTCCTCCCCGGGGTATGCACTGCAATCACTCTCCAAGTAGTAGGACCACAAATTGTGATGGTAGTCCTTGATATAATAGTCGCAACTACAGAGGTCCTCCCCATAGTGACGTCTCATCATGACAAGAAGGACCTCCCCTTGTCGTGGCCTTCCCTGAAGGTCCTCCCCAGGGGTTATAATGCAACGGAACTCCACGCAGCCAGGCATCAGGTCACAGTGGTAATCCTCGCCACCCTGATAACGGAGGTCCTCCCCGTAGAGACATCAAGAAATGTGAAGGCCCTTCCCTCATTGCGGTACATTATAGAGGCCCTCCCCATGATGTATCATGCAAATATTCTCCCTATGATAGCAGTAATGGTATCCCTCGCCATTGCCGCAGTTGTGATGGTAGTCCTCGCCACCACGGCCGCCATTGCGAAGGTCCTCCACGCATTGGCCCCAAGCAACAAGGAGTTCCTCCCCTTGTCGCGGTGTGTCCTGATGGTCCTCCCTAGTATGCGCGTCAAACATCAAGACATGATGGTCATCCTCACCATTATGTTAGTTGTTTTGAAAGTCCTCCCTGAAACAATGCTACTTATCCATAAGGTACTCCACTTGTTGTGACACGCCTTGGAGGTCCTCCCCAGGGTGTGCAGTGCAAAAGTCCTCTATACCGTGAAGCATCAAGCAGTAATGGTAGTCCTCTCCATTACGGCCGCCATTGGGGAGGTCTTCCCCGCGATGACATATTATTTCGACAGAAAGGCCCTCCCCCTGCTGAGTTGAGCACCGAAAGGCCCTCGTATGTCGAGGCACTCACAAGGACAGGATCAAGCATGTCAGATTCCAAACATGCCACTAGAGACACCCTTCTTCGATCAGGGGCCGTTCCAGGGTCGCGTTCATCTTCTGAACCACCTCGGAATCACCCACAAGACAATTCGATACCTACCGGTCCCACTGCCTCTGACTATAGTGAGAGCCTTAGATGGGCTGACCAGGTAGAGGAATCACTGGCGGAGGAGTATGCCGATATGCTGCACCTGAGGAAATGACTAGCCAAGAATGATATGCCTGTTATGATTTGGCCCACGACCAACTCTCAGTATGACATTCCCAGAGAGTTGTTGGAAGAATGCATTCACGGCATCCACCAAAATATAAGGACAACCCTCACCCGGCTGTAATTAACCTTCCTTCCATATGACAGGTATGCAGTCCATGTCAAGACGGTAGGGGACCTCCTGCGTCACATTGACCTGGAGGCCCTTTCCTCGACATGACGACAACGCCCTGAGAGGCGCAAAAGGAATATGGAGGCAGCTTGCCTCCACGCACTGCACCATCTACGCAGCCTCATCGATGATGCTCCGAAGGGAGTCCATATCAGGGGATGGGGGGAACACAGAGCTCTTCATTTAACTCCGCTCCCCACCCAGAAAAACCCATTTTTCATGGTGTCTTGCAACGTCGTCACATCAAGACGGTAGACGAGTGGTTCCCCTGTTCAGGAAAGGCAACACACCCAACAGAGTCTGGCCATGTGTAAGTCCCAGAAGTGTCAGGCTTGGGGGAAAAAAGCCATTAAAGAACTCCTTAATCAGGCCACCGAGAGCATACAACAGGCCTCTCGCCTAAGAGAGGCCAGTCAATGATATCTTCCTGTCTTCCAAGAAGGGACTGATCCACAGGTGAATTCGGCACCAGATCCGATTCACCCCCAGATGGGGGAATGCAAGATCAGGTAGGTCGTGATAGCCGTAGCCACTACCGCAATCCAGGGTCAACCCTAGCCTGCAGGGTTGGGGGCATTTTTAACAACAAATGCCCCCGTAAGACCAATAAAATAGAGAAGAGACTCAACGTTCAGGGAACGGAGCCAACCCCAACCCTCAGGGCTGGGGGCATTATTACCCCCTCAACAACAACCTCCCCCACGAGAGTCAATATTCTCTCATCTAGAGAGGATAGTAAGAAGAGGAGGTTCCCATCCATTCCCGTCATATAATCATCATCCCCTCTGAGAGGAAGGCTCACCACAAGGTCGAATCAAAGTACTCTTTGCGTCAACCTTCGTCAAGAAGTCTGAGGGAAATCCTAGGTCATGAAAGGGAAGGCCATCCGAAGACGCGTGAGAGCCTCTTCCAATTTGAAAGATAACATCCCCTCCACCCTGCAATATGCGTTCATCAACACCATAGAGGCTATCCCCATGGGTGACACCAGAGAAAATGAAAATCCGGAAGAATCGGGAGACGACGGTTCTAGTCAGGCTGTGATTCACAACGAACCCCCAGGTGTGCCCATCCGGAACGAGAGGGCCACTTTAAATATGGCCTCCCCATCAGCTAACCTCCCTCAGCCTGCCCAGCGAGCTTACAAAAAGGACAAGATGAAAGGAACGATTACCCTCAACCCATCCCTTTCCCTTGATAAAAATGATCCAGTGAAGCTCGAAGAGAGGTTTGCTTGACATGAAGAATAGATGAAATAATTGAGGCGGCTTATGGAAGAGCTGCTCCAGAGGAACCGCCTTATTGAAAGTGCGTCCCATGAAGAGCCACGTCATGCACTCCCAGCAAGTTCACCTCAAATGCTAAATCTTGCCCTGGAAAATGAAGCACGACCAGGGCTCCTGCCCAATGAGGTGCCTGGTTTTTCCAACTACCTAAACGTGGATAATGAATACCAGTATTTCCATACACTTAGTAGCCAACCAGAGCAAGTATGCTCGAACCCCCAGAGGGTACCCCGAACAGAATATACACCCTTTGTACCAGCCAATCCGGATCCTCATGCAATGCCTCAGGCTACTCCTGCCTAGGACTGGGCCCAACAGGATTTAAACCTGGGACTCAACAACACAATCGAGGCATTAACAGCTCTATTAGAAGAAATGGAAGGTCGATGCACTCCGACACAGCCGGAGTGGAAACCCTACCCAGATTGGGTGACCAACACACCACCTCCACCAAATTTTTGGAGCCCTGTATTCCCCATCATAAATGGATCAGGCGATCCAGAGTAGCATTTGATGCACTACACGTCCTATTGTGACCCTATGATGGGGACTCCAGAACAACAAGAAGTCGTGAAACTAAGATGCTTCATACGGACCTTGTAAGGATCCGCCTTCGTCTGGTATACGAGTCTGCTGGCCAAGTCGATAAAGAGCTAGGAGGACCTCCGGATGTAGTTCCTATTCCACTTCAGCTCAACACTACCTAAACAACAGCCAGTGATCTCATGAACTGCAAGAAGAGGGAGAATGAGAGGGTCTTAGATTTCATCGCTAGATGGAATGATCTGACCTATTATCTGAACAGGAAAATGCTTCAAGATGAGATTCTAGCCATATACATCGATAATCTTAGTGATGAGTTGTGAACACTGCTCATACCAGTGGAGTGCACCACTAGATTCCACCATATCTCGGCCATTTCCCAGAGAATTGAGGACTCCCTACAGAGGACAAATTCAATGCCCCGAATAGCCTCACAGCCTCCTGTGAAAAGAGCCCCTATAGCTGAAGAGTCCGTTGTCACACTCAAGATGGTCCTGGTGCCTGCTCCACCGTTCAGGCCTCCACCAAATCATCAAGGGCCCCCTACATATCAACGACCGCCCCCGCCTAAACAGGACGATCAGAGAGGACCGAAGCGGAACTAGTTTGAGGAATAAAGACAAAAAAGAATACTCGTTCCAGGAGGATCATGTCTGCGGCTACTTCATTGCCTCCATGAAATGCAACTTGATCCGCCTCACAGAGCCGAGGAGACCTGAAGAAGTTGGCCATGATGACAGGCCCGATTACTGCCCCGACCATCGGATGTTAGGGCACAATATCCGAGAGTGCTTCGTCTTCAAAGACCTCCTGCAGAAGATGGTAGATTCCGAAAAAGTTGAGTTGCGACCACCCCCAACACATGTGGCATGTATCATTTCCACCGACTCCAAAAAAGAGGAGGGGTGGAGAAATTCACCAGCAAGCAGGGGCATAAATTTTACAACTGGATGACTCGGAAGACTATCAACTGACCCCAGGGCATACTCCGAGCTCAACTACAGGAGCCGGTGTTGCCACTAGCATCCCATGGAGCCACAAAGCCGACCACATAGGCCTCACAACCCTCCACAATCCAGTCACCTGGATAGATTCAAATGAGGAAACAATCCCAAGAGGAGCAGTCTGTGACGGTGCCAAAGTTAGACCCAATCCTGGCAGATTTTATGCCCTCGAATTTTTCACCACGGGCACCAACCCACCAAACGGCACCATCAGAGACAATCGACCAGGTTGACCTTTTAGAGGATGAAGAGTCAATCTTTGGTTCTATCAACGTTATCCATATCATTGAATCATTCATTGATGAAGGGTATGAATACGAACTCGAGTTACCTGCACGAGGAGCCGGGAGGAGGAATCGCAGAGGCAGAGGATACTAGGGGAGGCCCAGCCGCGGCCGAAACCAACCCTACTGGTGGACCACGGCCCAGAACATCAATATTGCAGAAACCCATGGGAGATCCCTTCAATGGACTCAGCAGGAGAGGGAATTCCCCTCCACCTCCAGAAGAAGCCACTCTGGCCCAGTTGTTCTGAGATAACCACTAGAGGAGGAGCAACTGTCCGGTCGCCTAGTGCGCACAAACAGACTGGTCGGGCCAAGTCCTCAAAACGCAGGAACACCATCGACATCCGTCCCCATGGCCGGTCCCTCCTCGTCAAATGATCCAGCTCCTAAAGAACTCGCTATGACTCTCCCGCCAATGGAGAAGCGTTGACTGATGGCTCAAAAATACGACATCCTTAAGTAGATGGCGTCAGTACCGACCAGGTTGTCAATCCTGGATGCCCTGAGATTTTCATCAGACCTTAGGGAGGCTCTTATCGAAGCTTTGATTAGCCCTAAGGAATTTCATGCCGAGGTAGATACTGTCGAGATTTACCAGACAGAGACTGGCCTAGCTGAATGCAATGCAGTGATTTCCTTCACCGATCAGGACGAATATTCGATCATGAAAGGACACATCTGCCCACTATATGTGTCTGGCACACTGAATGGTATTGAGATCCGAAATGCCTTTATAGAAAATGGCTCTAGAGTTAACCTCCTTCCCCTACGGACACTCTGTAAGCTGGGCTATAGTGAGGACTATCAATTCCCTTCAGCCACAACATTGTTAGGTTACGAAAAGAGTGAGCAGAAAATAATGTGACAGATTAAGATAAAGACCTATTTTGGTGACCTGGTAGTCTACACTAAATTCCTGGTCGTCCGGCAGAGCACATCATTCAATGCCCTGCTGGGAAGGCCATGGCTCCATAAGCACATGGACATCCCTTCATCCTACCACCAGTGTATCAAGTACTTCATCAATGGATAAAGCGGGATGTTGCACGCCGACAAGTCCCCTTTCGAGCTCTCCGAGTCACATTACATCGACTCCGGGTTCTATGTGAAAAAGAAGATGAAGCATTTGGTCAAGGGAATCGACTAGATCCCCTCTCCAAATGGCCTGGAAATGGTCCCCGATGACCCCCTCAGGCAGCTTGGTAGAGATTATGTCATTCCCAACAACCGTGTTGAGAGTAGGAGTTCAAGTCCAGAAACGCATTCAGATGTCCTCATAACTTCAGCCACAATGGCCGAGCAAAAAAATTCGGGAACGTCTACCATCCCTCGATTTGGGGATGAATACTAATGCAGGGATTCCCAAGATGCCTCTACATCAAACCCTCGAAGGCTCAGACTGAAAACTCTCTCCTTGTCAAATCAAGAAGATGAGGACTAGGGAGAAGAATAAGGGTAAGATCTCAGAGATGCACCTCCAGAATTTGAGGAGGGTATCTCAACCACTGTGGACGAGCTCAGGGAAATAAACATGGGTACCGAAGAATTCCCAAGGCCCACTCTCATTAGCGCGGCCATGTCCCCCAAGTAACACGTGGTATATACCTCATTCCTAAGGCAATATCTGGATTTCATTGCATGGAATTACACAGAAATTCCAGGACTCGATCCCAAGGTAGCGACGCATCACTTGGGTCTTCTAGAAGACCATCGTGGCTACAAACAGACCTCTAGAAGAACACACCCCTCACATGCTGCCAAGATGGAGGATGAAGTCGATAATATCATTAAAGCATGCTTAATCAGGGAGGTCTAGTACCCCATTTGGTTGGAAAACATCGTCCCTGTCACGAAAAAGAACGGGCAAATCCGCGTCTACATCCACTTTAGAGACCTTAATCGGCATTGTCCGAAGGATGACTTCACGGTTCCAATCACCAAGTTGTTAATTGCTACAACGGATGGCTATGAGGCTCTATCCTTCATGGACGGCTATTCTGGATATAATCAAATCAGTATGGCCCGAGAAGACGAAGAAGCAACTGCCTTTAGGCCCCCTCAAGGGGTATTCTGTTACAGGGTCATGCCCTTTGGTCTCAAAAATGCTGGCGCCACGTATTATCATGCCATGCATCAGATCATTATGTCGTTCCTGGGGAAATTTGTTGAATTTTATGTGGATGACCAAGTGGTCAAGTCCAGACAGCGCTCGAATCACCTATCAGACCTTGAGAATGTATTCAACAAGCTCCGACAACATAGCTTGAAGATGAACCCCTTGAAATGCGCCTTTGGGTTTGCCTCAGGAAAATTCCTTGGCATCATCATATTCCATCGTGACATCGAAGTTGATCCAGAGAAGATGAAGGCTATCCTGATCTGGACACATCATCGAAATCCCACTGAGCTGAGGGGATTCTGAGGACACCTAGCCTATATTAGGCGGTTCATAGGCAACCTGGCTGTAACACCCGAGACTTTTATAAGGAATATTTTGTTTTTATATAACCCATCAAAGGAATCTTTCACTACACACAACACTATCTTGTCTTTCTTTACACACAATCGCGACCTTCCACGATAGATTGCGTCGTACGCAATACCGAGTTTCACAAAACAACGATATGCTATTAAAATATTATTAAAACTAGCCATTATGTATAGTAATACCAACTTTTTGAAATTTGGTAAATTTTATTTTTCAAAATGGACTTTATTTTTGGATTCAGAATATCGAAATTAGCCTAGGGTGAAATTTTGGTATTTTTCTGAAAACATTCAATTTTTGATGAATAGTGAAAACACTAGGTAACTATTTAAAAACCGACATTCAATTTAAAAATTATTTATTTTATTTAAATTTATTTTAGGTCAAAATTGATACATAATACCTATTTATGTTCAATTCAATTCATTGGATTCATTTTATAATAATTTTAGATATATAAAAATTTTATCGAACTTTTCACCGTCTTTTACCCACCTCCTAGGAGAATTTCCAAATTCACATAAAACATAATTTTACCTCTTCTAGGAGTGGAATTTAGAATATATGAAAGACATGGTTAATATCATGGAATAAAATTTGGTTCAATGAGAGAAAAATAATTTTTGGGGAATAGTAGCATCTTACTTTTTTTACCACGGTTAAAAGTAAATAGGGTAATTAAGGGTAAAAATGTTATTATTATTACCCTAAAACATGTACTACTTCTATTGGATAAGTGTAATTCGACCAAAAACAACCTTAGGAATAAAACATGACCATTTATTCCCACTTGGATTAGATTAGGACATTTAATATTAATTTATTTAAAGAAGGGTTAAAATAGTTAATATTAGAGATTAATAATTAAATAATTTTTAATATAGGGTTATACATAAGATAAGTTCGACTATAAATATTAATTATAAATATAAAAAGATTTCCTACGTAATGGTATTCTATTTTTAATTTTTAGACCTTGAATAATTTAATTTATGTATGACACAATGATGATGCAGTAATTATATTATTAATGAAATATTGATAAAATTGATGTTATAAATACCAAAATAAATGTAATTTAAGACTTATTATGAATTCAGAAAATTTTCTAGGTAAATATTACATATTATTACTTATTTGATTAACTTTTTTCGAACTAATCTTTCTGTTATGATTTTCACAAAAATCAATTACCAAATAGTGTCAAATTTGACATAAAATAGATTTAAAAAAAATATTATATTATTAATTGTTATTTTATTCGTAAAAATACGAGGCTCGGTAAAATTACTTAGATAAGGTTATATATATTAATAATAAACAACTTGGGGTTCGTTTGTCTTGTTATAGTATGTTTATTAACCTTATAATGTAAGAAAAAAGAAGAAACGGTAAAAGTAAAATTATTTAACTTAAAGTTAAATCTAAATGATAAGGTTAAAATAGAAACCTAAACTTGTCTAAATTCTATTTTATGAGAGGATATCGACCCATCCCCACCTTATATTCGTAATAAATCAATTTGTAGCTATGAAAAACTGAATATGACTTTAAAATAAAATAATATTTTTTGTTTTTTCCAAAGGTGCCCCTCTCCTCCCTTATAAAAGGGCACCTCCTCCCACTCTTCCTCACACCACTTTGAGCCTTCATGCTCAGGAAACCCCTGCCAAATTATCTTCTCCACTTCCCTAGAAACATCCTAGAGGTCCTGGTCTTCTTCAAAGTCCAATTTTAGTGACCTAAAAGGATGTCTCAAAGAGGCGCTTCAGAGAAGAGGTAATGTCCGTTACCGATTCTTTCAACTGTATTTCTTCTTCCACTTCTTCTTCTTTAGTTGTTTCATTATGAAATAATAACATAAGTATAACTCATATACTGATATGTTATTATATGTATGAAACAACCATATTTCACCATCTATCGATCCTACGGAAAACGAAATCACCGTGCGTGCGTATGAACAGAATACCGTCTCCACGCCGTGGTGTAATCTATTTTCCACCACCACCTTACTTGGATGGGTATAATGGTGTTAAGAATAACTATATATGATTATTTTAAAGTTATATGGATTCTTAAATAGCATAAATACACTCCAATACAATTACACGATCATGGGAATGATATAACCACTCGTGCGTACGTACGGAATACCGTCTCCACGATGTGATGCGACTCGTTCTACATGATCTTCAATACATAATGATTATATAAATGTATTGAATGAATATATATGATATATATAACACTAATACCATTCTGGAAATGAGGTATCTATAACCTAAAAAGAAGAATATAAATTTATTTGACAAAACACGCATAAGACCAAAAAGTAATAAACACCCGAATAACAAGTAGAAAAGAAATATTACTAATAAGAAGATAATAATATGAACATATATGATTTCATAAAAATAATCATGATTATGGAATAAGTCAATGACATAATTTAAATCATTATACAGGAGGTTCAGACACTTACGAAGAAAATCGGACCTAAGGTAATGGAAAATATCACAATCTAATTTTTATCCAAGATTGTTTATAATTTGGTATTTACTGGGGTGTATTTTATCATCCACATCCATGTTTCCTCAATATTTAATATTAATTTAATCCACCTACAATTTTTTAAATCTAATTTTACCTTTTGATTAGTTTTTAGTAAAATATATTAAAGGAATCCTTTGTCATTTTTCGTATGAGGTACTTTTTGACTTTTCCGGCCAAAGTACGAGAAGAATGTTTTCTTAACTTATACGGCCTGAATGGAATTTTAGAAATTTATTTCAATGAATATTCCTTTACATGTTTTAAATTTTATTTTTAATAAAATTATTTTATTGTAAAATTGTATTACATTTTCATAAAGGAAAATTTTTTTGAAGTAGAAAGGATATTTTCCTCAAGAATGGAGTTCAAGTGTTTTATCAAAATTTATTTCTATATAAGATAATATAGGGTTTTGTTTCTATCCCTATTATTACATTTATTTGATTATGTTGTGATGGAATTATTTTTATGAATTCCATTATCTTATATCAATTGTTTTATGATTTCATGATGTTTTAGAATCCCATTTTTATTACATGTGTTATGCAGTGATGTATGATTTATGATTTTGTGGCACACATAATAATGGTATCATTATGAGATGGGTGGACCTATATCTCCCTCCAATGCATTGGTTAAAGATTTATATCTCATGAGATAGACATGGCTAGAATGGAAGGTTAAACCGGTTCAGTGAAACAGGACTGAAACGAGGAGTGAACTCAGTTCAGAAATGGACATTGTATGCTAAGATAGTATTGGCTATGAGTCTTGACTACTAAGAAATGATTCTCTATGATTATATGTGTATGACACAAATCATCATGTTTTAAGTTATGATTATTGGGATTATATTTCATTTCTTTGATTTATCCCAGGATTATCAAATTATGATCTCTCTGTAGGTTAAGATTTCCAAAATGTTATTCTCTTATGAATATGATGAAATTGATATTTCTTTTGTTTACCCTTACTGAGCATTTGAGCTCACCCTTTTGTATGTTTTCATTCCCATGGTCAGGAATAATGTTATTAAGTAGGATATTCCCAAAGGGACTCTAGATATGATGAAATAATTGGGAGACAATGTAGATGATTTATGAACCAGTTGTTTATGTTTCCCTATTTCTAAAGACAATATACCTATACGGTCCTTTAATGGGTTTGTTATATGTTGTAATAAGTGTACTTCAATTTTTAACTATTAACAATGTATGTAAATTATGGTTCGTTATAGTTGGTATCAGATGAAAGGTATAGTCATCCTTTTGAAACTAGGATGTGAAAGCGTTATTAAGAAACCTAAGGATATGTCTAAGCATAGAACACAATCTTAGTGTTTTAGAAATGGACATGAGCAACCAATGATAAGACCTTAAGTGTGAAATTTTATTCTTGATTATGTGTTTTTCCTATTATAATTAGTGTTTCTAACACTATTCTTCTTGGTTTTAGTCAGTTGATGAAACCCGAAGGAACCGTGTTAATGCGGAATGTGACGAGCAATGCAATAATTGTCCCCCTGAGCAACCAAATGTTATGGGAGCTGGAATGAAAAATCTTGTAGCCATGATCACACATCATTCTCAAGCTATGAATCATGCAGGACTTCCAAAAAAGAAAACTAAGGAGCAACATTCTATTGAATCCTTCGTGAGGCAGCGTCCACCTTCATTCAGTGGGTCTTCGGATCTATTAGTGGCTGATCAATGGATCAGTACCACTGAAAAGTTATTTTCAGTTCATCAATGTTCTAAACATGATAAATTCATCTTAGCAGTTTATTGTTTGGAAGGTGATGCTGATCAATGGTGTAATATTATCAAGAATACGAGGCAGTGGGATGAAATTGAGTCCCTCGAATGGGACGAGTTCAAGAACATATTTTTCAATAAGTACTTCCCTTGTATTCTACGAACAAAGATGGAGATTTAGTTTCTTGAACTAAAGCAAAAGGATGATGCATATGTTGGTACCTATGATGAAAATTTTACAAGACTTTCAAGATATGCTTCTGGAATTATTATCCAACCTGAGAGTAAGATCGATCGATTTTCTAGTGGCTTAAAACCAATTCTTCGAAGGGCGTTATCCATAAGGGACTTCAATAGCTACGAGGAAATTGTTTGATGTGCTCTCAAGGTTGAGATGGAGATTGGTGTAACCCATCAGTCACATGGGTTTGATAAGAAGAGGAAAATGGAAATCAAAGGAAAATCTAAAGACCACACTGAAAAGAAGATGGGTTTTCCTTTATCGTCAATGTGTGGAAAGAAACATGGAGGAAATTGTCTTAAGGGGACAAGAAAATGTTATAAGTGTGGAAAAGAATGTCATCAGGCAATTGAATTTCGAAATAATGGGAAGAAGAGGTCTAATGATGCAAACATAGGAAGAGATACACAGAATGAACCTACTACACATCAATGTTTCAAGTGCAAGGAAATGGGGCATTATGCAAATCAACTCCCTAATCCAAGGGTTGATGATGATGATCGACATCAAAAAACTCTTAAGGAAAAAGACAAAGGAAATTCACATGAAATTTCTATCAATGATGTGGAGTACGATAACGAAGTGGTGAAAGGTACACTTACCATCCACTCTAAAGTAGAAAATGTTTTATTTGATTCTGGAACCACCCACTCATTTATTTCTGAAGAATTTTCTAAGGGTATTGCCGTATTACCTCAACAATTAGATGTTGAGTTAGCTTTGATAACCCCTAATGGCACAACAGTCACATCAAAAGTTTATAATTCTTCTCTGATTTATGTTTATGGGAATGTGATTCCTATAAATCTTGTGATCCTTCCTATATTGGAATTTTATGTGATTCTTGGCATGGATTAGCTTTCTTTATATGGATCTCGTATCAATTTCCAAAGAAGGAAAGTCACATTGCATATTCCAGATCAATCTATTATCGTTTATCGATGAAATGATGAACATATCCTTCCAGTGGAAATTTCTTCCATATTATAGGTCTTCATTCCACTAAATGAAGGTTATTTATCTCAAATGGATGGTGAGAAAATCACGATTAATAATATTCCCATTGTACGGGAGTTTGACGATGTTCTTTTGGAGGAATTTCCGGGTCTTCCACCAAATAGTGAAGTAGAGTTATCAATAGAACCCGTACCAGGTGCTTTGCCTATTTCAATGACACCTTATATAATGGCCCCAATTGAGTTGCAGGAATTGAAGAAGAAACTCCAAGAGAATCTTGATAAGCGATTCATACGCCCTAGTGCGTCACCTTGGGGAGCACCTGTTCTATTTGTTAAGAAGAAATATGGATCAATGAGACTCTGCATTGATTATCAAGAACATAACTAGATCACTATCAAGAAAAAATATCCTCTCCCACGCATTGATGACTTATTTGACCAACTACATGGTGCCCAATACATCTCCAAGATTGATCTTCATTCAGGGTATCATCAATTAAGGGTCAAAAAGGAGGATATACCAATGACAGCTTTCCGTACAAGGTATGGACACTATGAATTTATAGTGATGCCATTTGGTCTTACTAATGCCCCTGCTATCAACATGGATCTGATTAATAGAGTCTTTAGAGATTATCTTGATCATTTTGTGGTATTCTTTATAGACGATATTCTTGTATATTCAAAGAGAAAGGAAGAACATGAAGATCACTTAATAATTATCTTGAAGACCCTGAGAAAGGAGATGATTTATGCCAAATTTTCCAAGTGTGAATTTTGGCTTCAAAAAGTTTCATTTTGGGTCACATAATCTTAAAGGAGGGGATATCAGTGGATCCAGCAAAAACAGATGTTATCGAAAGATGGTCAAGACCAACAACAGTAACCGAGATCTAAAGTTATCTTGGTTTGGCTAGATATTATCAATGTTTTGTGAATGATTTTTCACGATTATCTAATCCACCCACCATGTTGACTCAGAAAAGAGTTAAGTTTATTCGGACAGAGGAATGTGAAGAGAATTTCAAGGAGTTGAAAAGATGGTTATCCAGTGCACATGTGCTCACACTGCCTTGTAGTGGAGAAAGGTTTGTGATCTACAGTGATGCATCCAATAAGGGGCTTGGGTGTGTTCTTATGAAAAATGATATGGTGATAGCTTATGCCTCACGACAGTTGAAAATCCATGAGCAAAATTACCCAACTCATGATTTGGAGTTAGCTGCGGTAATCTTTTCATTAATGATTTGGAGGCATTATCTTTATGGAGAAAGGTGTGATATTTATAGTGATAAGAAAAGTTTAAATTATATTTTCATACAAAATGAGCTGAATATGCGCCATATAAGATGGTTGGAGATGATTAAGGATTATGACTTCTCAATTAATTACCTCCCTGGGATACAAAACAAGGTGGCAGATGCATTAAGTCGACAAGGCCATGCTAGCTTATCCATGATGAGGATCACAAAAGATCCAATATTTATGGATTTACAAAGGTTGGATCTTGGAATTATAATGGAAGGGGAAAATCGTATCTTTCTCAAATGAATGTTCAACCATATATACATGTGAAGATTAAAGAGACCAAGAAAAAAGATGTAGAGTTACAAATGAAGATGAGAAATATTCCTGAATTCAACCATGATTGTGATGGGATAATAATGTTTAGGAATCGGGTTTGTGTTACTCCCATCCCAGAATTAAAGAAGGAGTTTCTGGATGCGGCTCATAGTTCTTCATTCCCTATTCATCTTGGAAGCACGAAGATGTATAGGGACCTGGAAGAGTACTTCTGGTGGGATGGAAGGAAAAGAGATGTTGTTGTATATGTCTATCGATGCTTGGTTTGTCAGGAAGATAAAGCTGAGAGACAGAAGTCTAAGGAGATGTTACAACCATTACCCATATGAGAATGGAAATGGGAAAACATCACTATGGACTTTATCACTAAACATCCTAAAACATCCAAAGGAAATAATCCTATATGGGTCATAGTTGATCGTCTTACAAAGTCGGCACACTTCATCGCTATTAGAGAGGATTTCTATCTGGATCAGCTTACCAAGATATATGTGAAGGAAGTGGTAAGATTGTATGGAGTACCACTTTCTATTATTTCTGATCAGGATCTGAGGTTTACCTCGAAGTAATAGAGAAGTCTTCAGCATACTCTGGATACATAGTTGAGTTTCAGCACTGCTTATCATCCTCAGACAGATGTTCAGTCTGAGAGGACAATTCAAACTCTATAAGATATGCTAAGAGCTTGCTCTATGGATATAAAAGGTGGTTGGGATCAACTCCTACATTTGGTGGAATATTAATATAATAATAGCTTTCACTCCAGTATTCATATGGATCCTTATGAAGCTCTCTATGGAAATAAATGCAAGACTCCAACTTGCTGGGATGAAGTTGGGGAAAGAAAGCTATTAGGACCTGATCTTGTTGATGAGATGGAAGAAAAGGTCAGATCTATTCAAAAACACATTAGAGCTGCTCAGAGTCGATAAAAAATTTATGCCGACAACCGAAGAAAAGACTTAGATTTTGAAGTGGGTGATAAAGTGTTCTTATGAATATCTCTTTGGAAGAGAGTAACAAGATTTGGAAATAAGTGAAAGTTGAGCCCTTGGTATATCGGCCCTTTCAAAATACTGGATCGTGTTGTGAAGGTAGCTTACCGATTGGCGCTTCCACCGAATCTCTCCCAAGTTAACGATGTGTTCCATGTATCTCTCATGAGAATATACATACATGATCCTTCACATGTACTCAGCTCAGAAGTGGTACTGCTGGAGCAAGATCTTTCTTATGATGAACAATTGATAGAGATTCTGGATCGTAGCGAAAAAGTCCAACGGAACAAGACCACTCACTTGGTGAAAGTTTTATGGAGGAACCACCAATTAGAAGAAGCTACATGGGAGCTTGAGGATATGATGAGGTAGAGGAATCCTCAAATGTTTGTTACAAAGTACAAATTTCGAGGGCGAAATTCATTTTAAGTGGTGTAGAATGTAACACCCAAGACTTTTATGAGGAATATTTTGTTTTTATATAAATCATCAAATAAATCATTCACTACACACAACACTATATTGGCTTTCTTTACACGCAATCGCGACCTTCCTGAATATCTTGCATCGTACGCAATACCGAGTTTCACTAAACAACGATATGCTATTAAAATATTATTAATACTAGCCGTTATGAATAGTAATACCCACTTTTTGAAATTTTGTAAATTTTATTTTTCAAAATGGACTTAATTTTTGGATTCGGAATATCGAAATTATCCTAGGGTGAAATTTTGGTATTTTTCTGAAAACTTTCAATTTTTGATGAATAGTGAAAACACTAGGTTACTATTTAAAAACCGACTTTTTATTTAAATAATTATTTATTTTATTTAAATTTATTTTAGTTCAAAATTGATACATAATACCTATTTAAGTTCAATTCAATTCATTAGATTCATTTTATATTAATTTTAGATATATAAAAATTTTATCAAACTTTTTCACCGTCTTTTACCCACCTCCTAGGAGAATTTTAAAATTCACATAAAACATAGTTTTACCGCTTCTGTGAGTGGAATATCGAAAATCCGAGAGACATGGTTAAAATCAAGGACTAAAATGTGGTTCAATGAGATAAAAATAATTTTTTATGAATAATAACTTTTTACTATTTTTACCACGGTTAAAAGTAAATAGGGTAATTTAGGGTAAAAATGTTATTATTATTACACTAACACATGTCCTAATTTTATTGGATAAGTTTATTTCGACCAAAAACAACCTCAGGAATAAAATATGACCATTTAGGCCCACTTGGACTATATTAGGACATTTAATATTAATTTATTTAGAGAAGGGTTCAAATAGTTAAAATCAACGTTTAATAAGTAAATCATTTTTAATATAGGGTTTTACAGAAGATAATTTAGACTATAAATATTCATTTGAAATATAAAAATATTTGCTACATAATTTTATTTTATTTTTATTTTTTAGACAATTAATAATCTAATTTATGTATGACACAATGATGATGCAGTAATTATCTTATTAATGAAATATTGACATAATTGATGTTATAAATACCCAAATAAATGTAATTTGAGACTTTTTATGTATTAAAAAACTTTTCTAGGTTAATATTACATATTCTTACAGATTTAATTAACTTTTTTCGAACTAATCTTTCTGTTATGATTTTCACAGAAATCAATTACCAAATAGTGTCAAAATTGACATAAAATTGTTTTTAAAACAAATATTATATTATTAATTGTTATTTTATTCATAAAAATATATGGTTCAGAAAAATGACGTAGATAAGGTTATATATATTAATAATAATAAACTTTGGGTTCATTTGGCTTTTTATAGTATGTTTATTAACCTTGTAGTGTAAGACAACAAGAAGACACAGTAAAAGTAAAATTATTTAACATAAAGTTAAATATAAATGATAAGGTTAAAATAGAAACCTAAACTTGTTTAAAATCTATTGGATAAGAGGATTTCGACCCATACCCACCTTAGATTCAAAATAAATCTATTTTGAGCTATTAAAAACCGAATATGGCTTTATAATAAAATAATATTTTTAGTTTTTCCAAAGGTTCCCCTCTCCTCCCTTATAAAAGGGAACCTCCTCCCTCTCTCCCTCACACCACATTGAGCCTTAAATCTCGGCCAACCCCTGCCAAATTATCTTCTCCACTTCCCTAGAAACATCCTAGTGGTCCTGGTATTCTTCAAATGCCAATTTTAGTGCCCTAAAAGGAGGTCTCAGAGAGGTGCTTCAAAGAAGAGGTAATGTTTGTTACCAATTCTTTCAACTTTATTTCTTCTTACACATCTTCTTCTTTGGTTGTTTCATTATGAAGTAATAAAATATGTATCCCTCATATACTGATATTTTATTATAAGTATGAAGCAACCATATTTCACCATCTATCCATCCTACGGAAAATGAAATCACCACGCGTGCGTACGTACCGAATACCGTCTCCACGCCGTGGTGCAATCTATTTTCCACAACCACCTTACTTGGATGAGTATAAAGGTGTAAAGAATAACTATATATGATTATTGTAAAGTTATATTGATTCTGAAATAGTATACATACACTCCAATACAATTACACGATCATGAGAACAATATCATCGCTCGTGCATATGTACAGAATACCGTCTCCACGATGTGGCGTGACTCCTTCTACAAGATCATCATTACATAATGATTATATAAATGAATTGAATGAATTAATATGATATATATTATACTAATACAATTCCTGAGATGAGGTAACTATAACCTAAAAATAAGAATAAGAATTTATTCGACAAGACACGCATAATAACAAAAAGTAATAAACACCCGAATAACAAGTAGAAATGAATTATTAATAATAAGAAGCTAATAATATGAACATTTATGATATCATAAAAATAATTATGATTCTGGAATAAGTCAATGACATTATTTAAATCATTATACAGGAGGTTCTAACACTTATGAAGAAAATCAGACCTAAGGTAAAGGAAAATATCACAATCTCATTTTTATCCGAGATTGTTTATACTTTGGTATTTACTGGGGAGTATTTTATCATCCACATCCATGTTTCCTCAATATGTAATATTATTTTCAACCAGATACAATTTTTTAACTATAATATTACCCTTTGGTGAGTTTTTAGTAAAAGATATGAAAGGAATCTTTTGTCGTTTTTCCTATGAGTTACTTTTTGACTTTTCCGGCCAAAGTACGAGAAGAATGATTTTTTAACTTATACGGCCTGAATGGAATTTTAGAACATTATTTCCATGAATATTCCTTTACATGTTTTCACGTTTATTTTTAATCAACATCTTTTAGATTAAAATTGTATGACATTTTAATAAAGAAAAATGTTTTTGAAGTAGGAAGGATATTTTCCCCAAGAATGGAGTTCAAGTGTTTTATCAAAATTATTTTCCATATAAGATAATATAGGGTTCTGTTTCTATCCATTTTATTACATTTATTTGATTATGTTGTGATGGAATTATTTTTATGAATTCCTTTATCTTATATTAATTGTTTTATGATGTCATGATGTTTAAGAATACCATTTTTATTACATGGGTTATGCAATGATGTATGATTTATGATTTTGTGACACACATAAGAATTTTATCATTATGAGATGGGTGAGACCTATATCTCCCTCCAATGCATTACGTAAAGATTTATATCTCATGAGATAGACATGGCGGGAATTGCAGGTTAAACCGGTTTACTGAAACAGGACTGAAACAAGGGGTGAACTCGGTTCAGAAATGGACTTTGTACACTAAGATAGTCTAGGCTATGAGTCTTGACTACTAAGAAATGATTCTCTATTATTATGTGTGTATTCCACAAAGATTCATGTTTTATGTTATGATTATTGGTATTATATTTCACTTCTATGATTTATCCCATGATTATGAACTTATGATCTCATTGCAGGTTAAGATTTCCAAAATGTTATGCTCTTATGAATATGATGGAATTGATATTTATTTTTCTTACCCTTATTGAGCATTTGTGCTCACCCTTTTGTATGTTTTCTTTCCCCAGGTCAGGAAGAAGGTTATTAAGTAGGATATGCCAAATGGGACTCTAGATATGATGAAATAAATGGGAGACAATGTAGATGATTTATGAAACAATATTTTTGATTCCCAGTTTTTAAAGACACTATACCTATACGGTCCATTCATGGTTTTTTTATATTTTTTAATAAGTGTTCTTTAATTTTGATGTATTAACAATTTATGTAATTTATGGGTCGTTATACTGGCAGGAAAATGTTTTCCCATCACCATCTTGATGAAGAAGTGGGTCACAAACCAATGGACGAATGACTACCAAGAGGTGTTCGACAACAAGAAGAAGTACCTCTTGAGCCCACTAGTCATCATGCCCCTGGTCGAAGTAAGGCCTCTCATTCTATATTTGACGGCCCTAGAATGGTCATTGGGAGCCTTCCTCACACAGAAGAACTACGCCGGCATTGAAAATAGTCTCCATTACCTCAGTCGAACCATGATTGATTCTGAGACTCGATACTCAAATATAGAGAAGATCTGTCTGGCCTTGTTCATCGTGGTTCAAAAGCTGCAACATTATCTGCAACATCATGAGGTCCTTTTGATCTCATGGAGTAACCCTCTCAAGTACATCCATAGTCGCCCGATGCTAATCGGACACCTATCCCGATGGGTGGTCATCCTGCAACAGTTCGACATCTGGTTCGTGCCTCAAAAAGCTATCAAGTGCCAGGCATTAGCAGGCATTCTGGCAGAGCACCCTTCAACAGGGACCACAACACCGGACGCTGAACTACCTGAGGAAGATATCTTCTCGGTTCAAGGAGAGTTCCCTGCATGGGAAATTTACTTTGAAGGCACGTCCAGAAGCCCCACCGGGAAGAGGATGGACGATCCCAGATTCAACAAAGTGGGTCTGGGGATAATACTCGTGTCCCCAGAAAAGGCAGTCATGCCATATTCCTTCCTCATGTCAAAGGGATGTACAAACAATGAAGTGGAATATCAATCTCTCATTACAGGCCTGGTGCTCGCACTCCAGGCACAAGTACAACACCTTAAGGTAAAATGTGACTCGGAGCTGGTCATCAAGAAAGTCAATGGTGACTATGCTATTAAAAAGGAGGAGTTGATCCCCTTGTTTGACCATTTCCAAGTGGTAATGGTCGAGTTCTCCACAGAACCAACATTGAATTATATTCCCTAGTCCTAGAACACTCAGGCTGATGCAGTAGCCAACGCGGCCACAACCCTAGTTGATCCAGACTAGGATGAAACAGTTATAAGCATTGCTCACCGTCGAATTGTATTACCATTTGTTCAAGCTATGATGGAAGAGATCCATGAAGAAAATCGTATCCCTGAGCCATATGCTTCTGCCACCATCTAGATGATCCCCATTGTGAACTACCTTCAACGGGGAGAGCTTCCATTAGACAAGTCTGAACGAGAGAAAGTACAGAGAAGGGAAATCAATTTTGTCTTATATGGAGGCACATGTCAGAAAGAGGTCCTCTAAAAACGAGTCCTCGATGGAGTGATCCTCAGATGCATTGATGGAGAAGAAACGATTTCCATCATGACTGACGTACATGCAGGATCATGTGGAGCACATCAACCAGGGACTATGATTTCCAATCAGGTTCAAATGCTTGGGTACTACCGGCCCACAGTGGCACGAGACTGTGAGCGTTTTACCACAAAATTCCACTCATACCAGATTCATTCCAACTTCATACACCGGCCCCCATAGCTACTTCATCAAGCAAAGTACTCCTGGTCATTTGTGGTCTGGGGGATGGACGTCATGGGACCATATCCTCCCACCATGGCCAAACAGCTGAAGTATATCCTCATGGCGACTGAATTCTTTTGAAAATTGGAAAAATCCATACACCTAAAGGAAGTCGGGTCAAGAAATGTTGTCCGCTTCGTGAATTCCAATATCGTCCCCAGATTTGGTGTCTCTCATACTATACTGACGGAAAACGGCACCAATTTCTTCTCTACTGAGTTGTAAAAGCTATACCACGAGTATTTTATCAAGGCTAACCACTCATCCCGCTACCATGCGGTGGCCAACAGACAGATAGAAGCTTTCCAAAAGACCATATACAACATCCTCCAGAAAATGGTGGACAAAGACAATAATTCATGGCCAGATGAACTCCTCTATGCATTGTGGGCTTATCGAACCACAATCCACACCGCTACTCGTTCTACCCCATACTCATTGGTGTACGACACAAAGGCGGTCCTTCCCATTGAAATCCAACTTCCATCACTCTATGTTTCCATCTGTGATCAATTATCTGATGATGATCAGTTGAAAAGTGGCTAAGTGAATTGGAATAGCTAGATGAGAAGTGGTTGCACACTCTTCACCTCCTAGAAGTGTACCAGAACCGGATCACATGAGCCTTCAACAAAAAGGTCTGCCTCCAGTATTTCTTGGAAGGAGAACTAGTGCTGGTCCTCCGGGCCCCAATGATACCTAGAAAGAAGCCCCCAAATCTGGAGCCCAAGTGGGACGGACCATATGTTGTACTCAAGGTCTACCCCAATGGAGCATATGCCCTGATCTCTATAGACGGACAATTCACCACGGCTCATACCAATGCGAGATTCTAGAAGAAGTATTTCACATAGAAACAAAGAAGAATTCTCATCCTAACCACATGACGTTAAACTTGATGGACTACGTCCTCACCGCATGACATTAAACTGCATGGAGTACGTCCTCACCACATGACGTTAAACTGCATGGAGTCCGTCCTCACCGCATGATGCTAAACTGCATGGAGTCCATCCTCATCCCATGATGTTAAACTCCACTGACAAAGTGATTTAAAAACACCCTCTTCCCCTGTGTACGGAACAGACCTGCACAGGGTGTATCGTCTTTCAGAGAACTACGTGAGGCTTGATTCCTGCTGTCGCAGGATATGTAGTGACTCCAGAATTTCACACCCTATCCCAACCACCTCAAAAAGAAAAACAAAAATGCCCATTCCCACGTGTACATACTAGACTTGCATGGGGTGTATATTCACATCCTCACCATAGGACGGTAAACTACATGGAGTCCGTCCTAACCACGTGACATTAAACTATATGGACTCTGTCCTCACCGCATGACGTTAAACTGCACGGATTCTAGATAACTACATATGGCTTGATTCCTGCACTCGCTGGATACGTAGCGACACAAGGATCCCCAGTCTTGGCCCAGCCCCCTGAATAAAAGATAAAAAATGCCTCATTTCCCCTGTGTATGGACCAAACCTGCACAGGGTGTACATATTCCAATGAACTATGTACGACTTGATTCCTAACCTCGTAGGATACGTAGCGACTCCAGGATCCCCAGTCCTAGCCCAGCCCCTTGAAAAAATGCCTTCTTCCCCCTGTGTATGGACCAAACATCCACGTGGTGTACTTATTCCAGAGAACTATGTACGACTTGATTCCATCCCTCGCTGGATACGTAGCGACGCTAGGATCCCCATTCCTGGCCCATCCCCTTGAAAAAAATGCCCTTTCTCCCTGTGTGGGAACCAGACCGACATGGGGTGTACTTCTCCTCCTTACCGCACGACTTTAAATTGCATGAACAATGATGTTATAAATGCCCCCTTCCCCCATGTATGGACCAGACCTTCACGGGGTGTATATATTCATCTTTACCGCATGACGATAAACTGATCGAACTTCATCCTCACCTCATGACGCTATACTGCACGGACTTTGTCACGACCCACCGAAGACACGTGGTGATACGAGATGGAGATACTCCTTGCACATTTGGATGCATCCTCTCCTTACATTAGACTCCATGAATCAGATAATTATGGATCTTCATAACCACTCATGGCCATCAGAAGTGGAAATTCATCGACCCATGGACACCTTTTCATGACTATGCATACCATGCCCTCAGCGACTCTACATATTGATAGCCCCTGGGCCGTCTACCAAAGGCATGATTTACACAGGTGACACTCTTCCTATCTCTGTACGCTTACCGGCCTCAGAGCCCCTATACCATACCACATGATCCATAAGTTTATGGCGAAGTGGTTTTCATGTTCATTCTCCTTTTCACATCCAAAGGTGTTTCCAGGGTATCCCTATCTTGCTGGCCTATGTATCTGTCAGTGGTTCACATAGCGACCTACATCAACAAACATCAATCCATGACTACGCTACTTTGACTCAATGGACAATTACGGTAAAGATGTTTCTTGTATACCCAGACAACATTCTCCCCACATGACAAACTCTATACTATGAGAAATCGCGGATCTTCATGACCACTCACGGCCATAGGAAGTGGAAAGTCATCGACCCGTGGACACCTTTGTACGACTATGCATACCATGCCCTAAGCAGCTCTGCATAATGATATCCCCCGGCTTGTCCGTCAAAGGCATGATTTCCTCGGGCGGTACACCTCCCAACTCCGTACGCCTACCGGCCTCAGAGCCCCAACACCATACCTCCTGATCCGGGAAAGCTCAAAGTTGCAGTTTACGACCTTCATCCCCCACCTTGTTCCAAGTATATCAGAACATGTTGACTCACTTATCCTTCGAGTGACTGCAGAAATAGTCACCCAATGGTCCGAGCTCTATGACTGATAAACTAGGAGTACCTCATCCTTACTACATGAAGTGAAACTACATGGATTGAAGAAACATCCCAGCGCACAAAAAAATTAAAAGATCGGCACATGGGGGATCTTTTAAACTTAACAAGCAACCAGGGACGGATATCCCCAACATGTCCAGATATTCCCATGTGAAATGACAGACTTCGCGGCCCAGATAATTGTGGATCCTCATAACCATTCATGGACATCGTAAGTGGAATGTGATCGACCCGTGGACATCTTTGTACGACTATGCATACCATGCCCTCAGTAGATCTGTATAATGATAGCCCCTGGATCGTCTATGAATGGCATGATTTCCACAGTCAATTCTCTTCCTAGCCCCGTACGCTTACTGGCCTCAGAGCCCCCATATCACCTTTCCTGATCCAAGAAGCCCCACAACCATGATTTACACCAATCAACCACCCCCCCCCCAATGTCTAGGGCATGTTGAGGTATTCAATCCTAGTTACATTCTGATAAAGATCTGCCTCTGCAAAAATATCCACCGTCCTCGCTGCATGGCGTTAAACTGCATAGCAACCTTCAAAAAAAAAGATTCATTGTCCTCGCTCCATGACGTTAAACTGCACAGAAACCTTCAGAAATACCTCTCGTCCTTTTTGCATGACGCTAAACTGCACAGATTATGTCCCAACCACATGAAGATAAACTACACAGTCATAATCATCATGGGTTCAATGAGAAACATAGGATTTTATCCGTCTTTTAGAGCACGGGTCAGACCTACACGAACCACCTCCTCACACCTGCGTGAGATAGAATTACTTCACCCGTTCTCATGAAGTTTAGTCGAGATATTTCCCCCGTATTCAGGCAGCCCCTCATCATAAACCATACTCTGTACTCAGAAAAATCCGAAATCTCATAAGCCACCCCTTGTGGTCCCAAATATCAACTTCCCTGAAGTCGATCAGCTATCAGAAGTGAATAGTCTTTGAATTAAGGACACCTTTGTACAACTATTCATACCACGCCCTCTGTGGCTCTACATATTGATCGCCCCTACCCTATCTACCAAAGAAAAGCTTTCCTTAGGCAATGCATCTCTCTGTACACCTCTTGGCCTCTAAGCCCCCATGTCTATCTCGCGATATGGAAAACCTCTAAGCTACAACTTAACAACCTCTTACACAATCCTACCTGAATGATGCGGAATGTCTATGACGAGATTACCAAGAACCCGGAAAAGTCATTCCATTTCAGATGATGTCCCAATTGCATGACTTTAAACTGCTTCAAGCCCCAACCGTCCTTTATGCAAGATAAATGCGTAGGACGGTAACCATGCTTCCACACTCATGATTGATACAAATGTTCTCAAAACCATTCAAGCATCGCATACCATTTCCAAGCCACCCTTGGTGGTGTTCATTTTCTTCCAAACCACCCATTGTGGTTTCCATGATATGGGCTTCCATGAAGTCCCCTGGCCATCAGAAATGGATAAGTCTTTGAATCAAGGAAATCTTTGTATGACTATGCATACAATGCCCTCAGCGGCTCTGCATATTGATCACCCCTGGACCATCTACCAAAGGCATGTTTTCCTTAGGCAATGGTCTTCCTACCTCTGTACGCTGACATGACACCTATATCTTGAGACATGCCCTTCATGTCGCTCAAATTTAAATACATTTCCCCCCACTTGCGTCTGACAGGTGTTGAGACATCATTGAGTCAATCAAACCTCATTGGGGCCCTCGCCCCACCATATTTGGTCAAAGTTTTCCGACCAAGAACATCAGTAGTGATAGTCTTGATGGTGGGACTTTAAACTGCTCACAAAAGAATGGGGCATAAATCCTGTTAGGCTAAAAACCCGAAAAGAGAAACCTTAGAAAAAGCCGGGTTATAACCGCTGGGTCCACACCAAATGGGCCCAGGAAAAATCAGGGCATTAAAAAGAAAAGACAAAATGTTTGTGGGGTTTTCTAAAAAAACCCTAGTAAAATTTGAACTGTGCTCATTGAGTCCTTTGGCTCAGGAAAAATCTAGAGCATTGTCCAATAAATCATTGATTTTCAAGACCACTCTGCATCGAAATAGCCTCCTCTTCATTCCATTCGAACCCCATTCCGATGGGGGGCATTTTAGGGTCCTGAAAAATCTACAAGGGAAATTATTCCCAAATTCCCCTAATAATTGGGGAAAATAATCAATGAAGAGACACAAACAAGAATGGTCCACGAACCGGTCCTATGGAAGCGCAATGTGGCCAGGCACGACAAGGCACCCCCTCCGCAAACCATTGTCATTCACAAAATGTAGGCGGAGAGCCTCTGCGGTTGCGAGGCAGGATGGGCGCCAGTCCGGTTCCTGACCACGAACCGCCCCAACCGTGGACCGCATCAACCGGTTCAAGCCGCACCCGCTGTCATTCACGGAATAGAGGTGGAACCCTCCGTAGCAGTAGAGCACTCCCTGAGTTCACCTCGCGGAAGGGGGGGGGGGGCAGCGTTCCATACCAACAATGAATCTTGGATTGACCATGTCAGCTGTGAACTGGGTATTTGGTTATGGGCCTTCGCAAAAGGTTCCGCATGGCCACATATACATCCATTTCCCCACTCTATAAAAGGATACCAAGGGGGAAAGAAAAAGGGATCGGAGAACTGGAATCGGATTTGGAGGGAATGGGGATTCAGAAGGAGATCGGTTGAAGGAAGGCTTCAGATTTTCAAAAACAGTGAAATCCCCATCTGCGAACCACAACAGGTATACGAATTAAGAATGAATTGGAAAACGAATAATAATTTGGTGAACCGTGAACCTAAAATAATGAAAAAGGAGAACCACGAACCATACCCCCTCTATGGATGAATTCCCCGCGAACTAGGGAGTTTATGCCTCCTTTTCCATCCATCGTACCGCGTAGCACTCTCCTACACAGGCGAATCCCCAACCGAAAAGCCTCAGATCGACGTCACCCTTGGCCACTGTTGCCTGCCCGTAACCCTCCCTGAATCACCATGGTTCGCGGATTGAACCCAAAGCCTCGAACCACCCTGGTTCATGGATTGAACCCGAAGCCGCGAACCACCCTAGTTCGCGGATTAAACCCAAATCCGCGAACCAACCTAGTTCACGGACAACTTCTCCACCCACGTGGCACTTCCCCATGTGAAGGGAGCCACCACCCATACCTATCGGTGGCTCACCAAATACTTTGGCGTTCTCATTTCCAGATCCAGGTAAAATCCTTCCGATCCAGCCCAGTCCTCTACGACTCCCTCATTGGCCTATTCATCGGGCCCGAGCCGTAGCCTCTGCCAGAGCCACTAGATCCACATGGTGTAACTTTTAGGTGCATCACTCACAATTTTTAGTTCACATACCCACGATAAATAGGGGAAAATGTGTTTCCCCGACCCTTGAGCAGATTCTTGAGGCATTCTTGGGTTCACATTCCCATGGTAATGTCGAGTCTGAGCTCGGGAATCCCCTTTCTGCCCCTCCACTTGTTGAGGGTTCCTCGAAGATGAAAAAATAGCCATCATAAGGAAGCCCTCGTGCACTGCAAGAGAGGAGATGGGCACAAGAGCACCCCCTTTCCCTCTACCGCTAGGCTTTGTCGCCCTTGGAGTCCATCTCGGAGTAAGTCCGGACCTTCTGGGCCTCCTCAGAGTGTAAGCCCCAATTCATCAACCTCTGGGCCTCCTCAGAGTGTAGGCCCCAATTCATCACCATGGGCCACCCTTCTACATAAGCCCCACTCTGCTTCTCACGGATGCACCTTTCGCGACATGATCCTCTGGTCCATGATGCCTCTTGTTTCTCTAACCGAGCATGACTCACATGGGCTTAGAGTAAGCATCAACCATGATATCCTCCTATGGTCCTCCTAAGATTCTAAGCTCCAAACCATCATTCATGGATTCCCCAGAGCGTATGCCCCAAGCTATATGCGAACGACGAGGACTTTCTTCCATGCCAACGCTTGGTATGTAGGAAGCCTCCATTAGGTTCAAGCCCACCACTCGGTCATTTCTTCACGTAGAGTTCCACCCTCGTCCAGCATGACATTAAATTGTATATACGAACTACGTGGATTATGATCCCTACCTCTAAGTCAGGGTACGTGGGAAGCCTCCATGTGGTTCAAGCCCACCACCCATCGAACCACCCGGTCTCTCTTCACGTCGGTTCCCCTACACTTATCCGAACTATGTGGAACATGATCCCTGATTCCTAATTAGGGTACGTAGGAAGCCTCCCTAAGGTTCATTCCCAACAACCGGTCGATCCGATCATCTCCACATCGGTTCACCACACCACTCCTAGTGCCGCATCAAGCAATTTCCAACCCTTCGGGGTCATTAATCCAAAGAGGGATGGTAATCCTCGGGCATAAATGATTCTGAACCCCTACATCTAGCTGACAATTACTCACCAGGGTTGAATCCATGGATAATATGTTTGGGTATAAACAAAATATTCATGAACATATGAATACGTTATAAATCTATATGAGATTCCCAGAAAAGGCAATAATTCCCCCCCCCCCCAAAAGGGGTGTGAGGAGCCTGAATTCCCATCCTCTCAACCAATGTGAGTTCTTAAGAGCCACTGGTCAGACCATCTGGTGAGCACCTGCCTTTAGAAAGCAGGTCCATCAATCATTATATACGGAGCCATTTGGCATTTCGTGGCCGAAAACCAGAACAAAACCGCAAATTGTCTATCCAAATGGGAGATGCAATGAATTTTCACATGACATGTTTTTATGTGTTTGTTTATGTGAAGTTTAGGTTTGTAAAAAGCATAAAATAAATTCTTGTATCCCATTAGAATTAATAATGAGTTTGATTCATAATATATTATGACATTTAATACACCTACTGTATAAATTAATCAAAAAATTTACACATTTTTATTCTAGGTAGACATAGAGTTGATTATTTGTTGTATTATAACTAAGAAGCAAGTGATACCACAAATATCTAATTTAATTATTTCATCAATGTGAAATGAATAATTATAAGTGTATAATAAGTTTCATAAATTTATAAGATACAGTTACAGAATACAAATTCATCAATTTCACCCATGGTGAAAATATGGGTTGAATTTATTTCCTATGGAATTTATTTTCAATTAGTTAAAGAAGTACTAAAATAAATTTTTCTATAAATTTGGAATTGAAAATAATACCATAGGTGTAGATAAATTATCCATTTTTGTTGAATTTCATTTTATTTTACATTAGAATTATCATTAATAAAATTTATATATAATTTTGAAAAGGTGAAGTAATGGGTAATGTATGAAGTTTCAAATTAATGGATAACATAAATTGTGTTCCATAAAAAATGAATAATGATGAGAATAATTCAATTGAATATACAAGGGAATAAATTTTCTTATGTTTGAATTGAAACCATTACTATATGGGTTCTACATTAGCATCCATATTAAAATATTATTGTAGAGAAACTCTGTCAATAAAATTAATTTGATAAATTTGGAACACTACATATTATATATTGTAAGATGGATTTGTAGAGGCATGATATTTGGAAAATGAAGATATGTTAAAACATAAAGTGAAGTTAGTTTATGAGTTGATGAATACATCATGTATTATTTCTACTCTTGATTTCTAATAATATTGAATAAATCACATGGAATAAGGTTTGAAATTGGAATTATCATTAGGTTGACTTTTTGATGTGTATGGTTAGTACATTCTATTTTTATATTGTGAACAAGATACATCATAATGGTCTCACAAAAATAATGTATTGTTGGGGAAAAAATTATATAATATTTAGATAGATATCTCATATGGTGGGATCCACCTATTCATAACATTGATAAATTTACCTATATAGTTTAGATTACTGACTATAAGGACATGGAAATATTACTTTAGGTTAGGTTCTAATACCTCGTATGGATCAAGCTCCACGAATGGTTCTAACCCATTGTGAAATAAGAAATTACAGAATTAAAAATATAGAGTTAAAAATATATAGGATGGTTCCAAATCAATTATTTAATATAAAATATCATGATTATTAGTGAATGAATCATTCGAAAACGAATGAAATATTAGTAATGAGATGATTTCTATTTTATTTAGTTAGTATTTTCACATATGAATGATCAAAAATAATTTTTTTCCAAAGTAGAAATAAATTTGTATATTCAAATTATTTAACATCAATGATTTAAATATCAAAAAATTAATTGTGTTATGGGATAGTGATTTTTATGTTGTAGATGTTAATGAATTTTGGAAAGAAGACTAAAGATAAGGAATTACATATAGATGAAATGAGGATTCCAAAATTTGATATTCTAAAGAAATAAATCTGATGGCACTAGATATTATTTTCAGTGATCCAAATATCCAAAAGTAAATGTGGGGAAATAAGGTTGAATGAGAAACTTATGATCATGATATTCAAAATAATATCATGATGAGATGAAAGTAATATACATTAATTAGCCTATAGATAAGAAAAATCATGATATTATAAATATGGAAATGAAAAATAAAAATAAAATATTATTTTTTCAAATATCATTTAAACAAGAATGAAAAAGGAATCTATAAATATTTATTTATGAGTGGAGAAGTTAGTTGAGATGAAAACTAGATTCAATAGGTCCAGTATAGACTCCACACATTAATTATTTAATATCATGTTTTTAATGGGAGAGTCTCCTAAATAATTTTATAATATTATATATATTTATATTGATCTGAATGAATTATTCTTTATATATTTGTTTGGAATTGTTTTTAGAAGAAATATTTATTCTATTATCAAATAAAATTTGGTATTAATTTTTTTCCATGATAATGACAGATGAACTGAAAAAAAATTTATTATTTATTATACTCTATATAATAATTATATTAATTAAAAAGTTGAGATCATGAAAACCCACCCATGTAAAATAGTGTTTTCAAAATGGAAATGTGGAAATATTTGTGAATAATAAAATCATAGGCTTAGAAAATATATTATCTTACAATAAATCTCTAAAATAATTTAATTTTGGTAATTTGACGAAGTCATCAAAAATTTATGGTGTTCCATATATAGTTTTTGTTTGAGTGTAGAAATATAAATTAATTGTTGTACCATTTTAGAATGAGTATGTGTATGGGAATTAGTGAACTGATGGGACTTAATCGCCCAATGGAGAATAAGAATATATCGATCTATTTTAGATTAGAACATCATATATGTATCATATAATAGAGTAAAAAAATAATTATGAATTCATAAATATGTGGTTGTAATAAATTGAATTGTTTTATTTCATGATCTTATAGGGGTGAGAAAAAGATAATATGGATCCATAGAATATAATCATCATATGAGAATAAAAAAACACAAAATCTTTTTTATTTTTCTAGGATGGTTTTTTATTTTATTTTTTTATGAATGTGTGAGAAGCACTGATGAGTTTATATCATATATGATTTTTTTTTCTGATTTCAATGAATATTATATGATATTGTCATTAATGTAGCTATAAAATTAGAATAAACCCCATGTTGAAATATAGGCCAAGTTACATGTTTTTATTTCGAAGATTTACTGGAATTAAATGTGACTTACTAAAGAACTAAATCACTTTTTTTGATGTAGAGAAAACCTAAAATAGAATTAAAAATCCAAATTATGAATGTTTATGTAATTGAGAACTATCAGGATATAATCTATGAAAAATAATTTATCTGATGCAGTTCAAGCTGAATTATATAGTATGGTGAACACAATCACCAATTAAATACAGATATAGAGAACATGTTGATAATTTACCTAACCCAAGTATAATTTATGAAATTTTTTATTTTGTAGAATCTAAAACATAGGGAAACCATATCAAAATAGGGAGTAGATATCCCACATCGTGGATGAATATTGAAAAAATACATGTTTCATAATTTACTACATTAATACACTAAATGTAATGTGTGTGATTTGGTAATCATGAAAGAAACCATTATTAAGAAAATCTATAGTAGGGGTTCAAATAACAAATGTGTAAAACTAATAGAATAGGATTTCGATTTTGAAAAAATGATTACAACCCATAAGACACCAACCACTTATATGTTTGAACCTGTACACCTCTATATAGAAATAAATATATAGATATTTCATATCACTCAAGGGTAATGTGGGTGGGGGATTTTTCATATGGATAAAAGATTGTAAAACCCCCAACCTGTTATATGGTGTGAATCCTGTTGAGTTTTCCACAACACATTCCTTTGTGTATGTACTGATGGTTTTGGTGTTTGAGATTATCATGGGGGTACACTATGAATAAATAGGAATATATGCAATTGATATTTTCATATTTTACTTATTTCATATTTTGGACGGTTAATTTCGCATGTGAAAATAGAATTCAAATAAGAGAACAGAACATCCCTAAAAAATCATGGTTTGAATCCTGAGACCACACCATGAAACCATAATAGTATTTTATATTTTTTAATACAATTATTTAGTAATGGTTTACTAGAATGTGAGGTGGGGTTAGTATCTTCCATATGAATAACATTACACCCCCTAGTATACTTCACTTTTAAGATGAATTTCTAAAATATTTATCTTATAAATCGTCCATTGTTAGTAGAATTTGGATGCTAGTTGAATAGAAAAACTAATTAATTATATTTCTATTGGTTCCATTAGTTTTCCCTTTTATACATAATGAATTTATGTGAATTTTTACCTATTAATATTGAATTATTTATCATTATCTATTTCTATCATATTATCTCAAATTAAAGGCTGGTATAGAATGAGTGTAAATCTATGATTGTAATGTTTGTTTTTTCTGAGACATCCCACATGTTTTTCTCCATATTTTTGAGGATTCATTATATGATTATGCTAAAATTAATATGAATTATAACTAAAAAATACTAAATTATTATAGTTAGTTAAAAATTATGAAAGGTAACAACTCCACATACCACTAATAGATTAGTAGTGGAAATACTGCGTCAATAACAACATATGGTCCATTCTAGTCCTGATGGTGTGTCTTGGTAATATAAATAGTGAACCTTATAGGATCCTATCTAATTAAAATGTTATTGTGTGTGACTATCCTGGACATTAATTACCACTAGTGGGGCACCATTCTAGAGAATAAATTATGAAATTAAATTGGTGAATCTCTTGGTGAAAAATAATTAAGAAATAATTGTTGGTGTATCACTAAGGATTTATTTTACATTCTCTTGGATCCATTATCTATTTTAATATTTTTTTAAATTATACAATCATATTAATGGATGTATTTTTTACCCATTGGGATTGACAAGGTAAAATAAAATGGAAATGGAAATAGGGACCCATTTGGTGCTCATAAATGAAACCAAATGTGTATTGAATTAAATGAATTTATTTACAACATTTCTTTTAAAACCTATAGTGATAAATATTTTTAATATCTTGGGGTAAAACCCCTTGTGAATTAAAATGATTCTTAATACTAGGTAATTATTTATGGTAATCCCACTTGGGTACAATGATGACATGTGATACTTATAATTCCTTAGGTTTAATCTCATTTTGTTGATGGATTATTCTTGATATATTGGAACACATGAGGATTAACCACCATGGGATTGATGATGAACGAGAATACATTTAAATTACTTTGGGTGATTCCCCCTTTCCTTCAACAGGGAACATAAGAACAGTATAAGGCCACAGGGTGACTCCCCTTGGGTTTAATAGTGATTTATGAATACATTTACCACTTGGGATTAATCCCGAGGGGTATGTGTTCAATATTAATGACACATTAAGGGAATAGATATCTATCTTTGGAAAAATTAGGTAACTTGGATTTTGTGTGTCACTTGGGAACCCAGGTACTGAATTTTTTTATATTATTTTATGTTGTTCGTTTTTATATTACTTGAATTAACATGAAAATTATTTATTAGAATGGATATTCCTATAAACACTATTTTTGGTTACCTTTTGAGTAAAAATGACACCATGCTTGGGTAATTGTGTTGTAACTAAGAAGAACATAGTATTATAGGATATTAAAATGGAATTTAAGGGGTGACTAATTGGTGTTTATGACTACTAGGATAGAGCATGGGATATGGATATGACTTGAGACATTTCTATGGAGATCCTCATTTTTCATTTTGTAATTTTGGGTTCATATGTATTTAATATATTAGTGATGTATTAATTTCTAACAAGGGAGTACATTTAATTTTTATTTATAATGTTTTTTTAATAATTATTCATCACTTTCTTGGATGTACATTTACTACTAAATATCGATATTGTAGCTGATTTCATTATAATTTTAATTTTTTTCACAATGATATATGGGTATAGTGTCACAACTATAAAACCGTATACAGACAATATTTTTTATAATTCTATCATGTATAGGTATGCATGACTAATGTACAACGTAGATCATTGTTTTGGGAACCACTTAGTTGTTTGGGATGCTGGGATGTCACGTAATGGTATCAATGATATTTCCATTGATTTAATTTATGGGAATGGAAGATAGTAGAGTGGTAATTATTGGATCATGGTAGGGAACACATTCCTAGGAGCGTAAAATAAACATTTGAGGGATGTCCACATTTCTAGGTATGAGATATACGGTTATTCTTTTCTCTTTTAATAATGAATTAACCTTAAGTGATATATATGAAAATGAAATTATTGATTTTAGGTATTTCATCTATTAGATAGTATAGAAATAGTTTCTTTTTAATGAATCATATTAGGAACATTGTATTTACTTGTAATTTTTCGGATTTCCTGTGATAGTTCTCTCAGACTATGGCATGTGTAAATTATTTAATGTGTATATAGTCATTTATAAGGAGTTTACATTTTGATAATATGATGGGTCTTAAATATAAAATTTGATAAATGGATGAAATATTATTTAGTGACTAGTTTCAAGATTATTATAAGGAATAAAATAAATAAAATGAAAATTATAACTTATATGTGGTACTATAAAAAACCATATTATTGAAATTTCATTCAACTCAGACATAATTGTGAATAGTTATGGTAAATTTAGATTGTAAAAATTGTACTATGTGATCAATTATATTGACCATTGTGTGGTATTATAAAAAGAAAAATTTCTTTGTAACCTATAATGAATTTTACACTATAAAATATATTTTATATTTTCCTTCTCTGAGCTCCATACTAAGGGGGGTTTGGTGAATTGTAATTTTTTTTTGATATTTTGACTCCAATAAATATGTTGTTGGCCTATTTGGAATATGGGTTTGAGCCTATATATGGGTATTTATTGATAATAATAATTTTAATGTTATGATAAACAAATTATTTGATATTTAAGGATTTGTGGGGGCTGATCATATTATCTATTTCCAATAACATGGGTATTTGTAACATTTAAATCAAAATGTAATAAAATTTGGTTGATAGTTGTGCTCTATATGATCTTGAGAATATGAAAAAGGGGATAGGGATAAATTCCAAAATTTGAGACCTTTATGTTCTGGTGTTCAATGTATAACAGGATGTGATTTGTGTTAAACATTTAATTTTTTAACTATGTTAGATTGATCTGTGATGTGTTGTGATTTTTTATAGCCCTTGTGGGTTTATTCATGATCTGAGTGTGGGAATAGTGAATTAGAATCAAACTGTTATAGAGACTCTTATGTTCTATATCATGAATGGACCATTGATACACAATATTAATCAACATTTTTCCAATGATTTGTATGAATATATGTTGAGGATAACCAAATAGTGGGTATTTTCCATAATTGTTGTATATCGAGGAATATATTTGAATCTTAACCCCAAAGAGGGTATTTTGGCCAATGTGTTACCTTGTGAAGTTGAAATATGGCTCATGATATGTTGATTCAAGTGATTATAGTATGTATTACGATTTTTTATTACTATTTCCAAACATGGATGTGTTATATGAGGGAAACCAAAGATATGGTTTATCCCATGCATGTGGATTCAATTGATAAGATGTGTTCGGTAGATGTTTACATTTTTCATTTCAGAATTTCTGTCTGAGAAACTATATTGGACATGTGTGTATATCCCACATGTTTTATAGGTATAAATTCCCAATACTAATGTAATGAGTATATTTTATATTTTTAGAGGGAAATAATTAGTTAGATTACAAACCCTGAATATTGTCATATCATAGATGGTTTGATCTAAAATAGGCAGATAATGGTAGTATTCTTCTTTTTTTTGGAATCTTATGAGGTGGATGGTAATCAAATAATTTCCTTAGAACCATTGAGGTTCCATTGGATTATTTTATGGAAGATATTATTGTGATTATTTTTATCAAGAAATTTGATATGTAGTGAACTTAGAGAGCTATGTTATTAGGATTTGGATGATAGTATTGATGGTTTATGACACATGTATTTTGAGTTAGATTATACAATAGAGTAGTGTTGGCTTGTATATTGGTATTTATGTGAGGTTTGAAAATTGATATGTTTTGGACCATTTTTTAAGTTTAAACAAGGAACTCTTTTACCATTTAACAAGTGAGTGAACGTCATTGAACACCATGGATGAAAACATGGTGAATTTTATGGTTATACTAATAGTGGTAAGATTTTTTTTGATTTATTAGTGACATTGAACGATATTTGAGAAATTTCAATTGGTGGTTTTTGAGAAATATCACCGATATATATCATGATTTGGGAAAGAACCATGACACCGATGGTGATGTAATGATGATAGATGAGAATGGTAAGATTTTGAACTTTCTTCTCATAGTGTGTGGATGGACTATTTTGGGTTGAATGTATTTTGTCTATGGATATCCATTGGGTTTAATATACTATATAGTTCCAATATTTTTGTGTGGAGTCTATGACTCAATGATGTTTTAGACTTTCTAATTTGAGTTCATTATTACGGATATGATCAGTGGAGGTTAAATAATGAAATTATAGTGGAATGGTATGATATGCATTTCATGGGTTACAAGATAATGATGGGATATAACTTGGATGTTATATTTATTGTTGATTATAAAAACCGTCCCTTTAGTATGATGATAAATTATTTATTCGGGGAATTTAATGTATCAGTGTATGACTGATGTCTCTGTTCTGGTCCCAATAAGTGACGATGAACACAAAAAGTGATCATTTTGATTTTCCAAATATTGATATAGTTAAGTAATAACATGTATAAGTTGTTAGCTTTATGAAAATTTTGAGTTATTATTAAATAAACCACATATCAATGGGATACTATGGTGTTTAGTGATTCAATATTATGGACTCAAGATCAAATAGGTCCTTAGTTATTATTATATGAGTGCCTATATGATTTTGAGTTTTGATTTGGTCTTTGTAGGTTCCATAAATGTCTGAATGATAAAGCCATGTGATGATGGGAAAAGTAATTGACATGGAGTTTTATTCATGGGGACCATGTGTGTTATGGATTATTTTATATGAGAATTGATTATATATACTTAGGGAAAACAGTATTAAAAAGCGTCTTGAGAAGTGATTGTATTTTGGAATTATATTTTTAATGCATTTGAGGACTTGAATTACATTTCTTGACAAATGGTGGATGGAGGGAATGATTGTGATTTTTGTTTAGTAATATGTGTGTCCATTTGGGAGAACACTATGAAATATTTGTGTGGGTGGTTCTCCTTTTGAGATGTTTTTGGTGACCATCAGGTGTACCATGTTGATAAAATTAAAATATAGGTTGTTGCAATTTTGCGACATCCCATTTGTATAATTTACGGAGTTTGTAATTTGGATTGTACCTGATTATGGGTATTGTTTTTACCACATAGGATATACAGGACACTGAGAGGGGGTAAATTATAGTTTGTGTAGTTTTAGATTAATTCAAATATTTTTTTTCCTTTACCTCCTTGATCAGTAATGATATTGATTCTCAAATTTTCCACCATCTCCATAAATATTTCATAAATAGTATATGTGGAAAGGTGAGTTATATGTTTATTCATTAGATAAGAAAATATAATCCTATATTAAATATGGAAACCATCTCATATCACACAATCCAAAATATCCTCTCCGTCAACTCCTATATGAAAAAAATATGCAAGAATAATTTATTCATATTTCTCATGAATAATAATACACAACCACCTCAAATAACTAAATCAGAGTGATGCTTCATACACATATATTTATATGAAAACAAATCTACATAGCTTCTTTATTTTTGTGAAAATTACTACCAACACTTTCAACTATTCTTCTTCTTCTTACAATACACTAGAACTTCATATCACACAACTATTAACCTCTCTTATCCATCCTTTCCATATGAAAATAGATAAACACAACAATCACATATATTCTTCTATCTTATTCCATGTTCTCTTATATTATAAACCATATTTAGTGTATATTATTTGAACTGTTTCACTTTTTCATTATTTTAATGCACACAATGTTTATTAGGGTTATTGGTAGAGAGTCATGTGGCATTTTTCAGGACCCACAAATTCTGTATTGTGAATTATATCATAAATCCTCTATTCTACATATCCATGACATTCATTGAATTTTCATATATATGAATAAATGTTTCAGGTTTACAATAATTTCATTCCATTATCTTTGTTCCCTACTTATTATTACCATGATTTTATGAAATTAAAAATACCAAGTATGCTATTTGTTTAATTTAATAATATTCTTCTTTCAAAAACCCTAAATATGTAGAATTCATCAATTTTTTTTTCTATAAAATAAAATTCCATTCATTGTATTCTTTGTAAATAAAATATTAATAATTTATCTGGATTACATATTTCTTATTTCAACTTTTCCCTCTATGTAATATATAAATATCATGATTTATTAAATCTAAAAAATATATACATATACAAAAAATAAAATATTCACATTTAAGTATGAATTATTTATTATTATTCCTACCTTTTATTGAAACACCTATCTCATGGTTATTTATTTATCTTTTATACAAAAACACTTATTATCGTGAGGGAATTTCAAGTGGTATATGGTTCCTTTAGATAAATCCATATCTGAAATCACATGATTTGATAATTCATTGGTCAATACATATTACATATTCTTTATTTCTTCATTAATTTTTCTATCAGACTCATGATTATAATTATTATGATATTTTATACAGTGATTCTTTAAATACCATGATTTTTTTAATGTAAATTTAAACATTAATAAGAATGAATGATGATATTTTTCTCATGATCATAAAATCATTGATTTTCTGCTCCCAAATCACAATATGAAATCATTCCCTTTATTTGTACATTATATAACACTACATTAAATATGTGATGTTATATTTTTTATTTATCTAGGTCTTATATTTCATGTTTCACATGTGCATTCCATTACATAGATAATTATGATATGTATGAAAATTAGTTACTGGAACCATTGACCTATGTTGAGCCATCTTTGCAAGGATTCTAAATCAAATATATAGAAAATAATTCTAGTATATTGATACACCAATGTATCCCATCACATTTCAAAATTTTTATACATTTCCATTTTCATAAATAATTGGCCAATTTGGTATAAAATAATTAAATAAGGTATAAAAATTCACAAATATAAGAAAATACATATAACGATTTTCCCTAACATGCAACATGTTTTCAAATTACTATTAAAAATTCTACTATTACACATGAAAAATATAATACATCATCTGTTTCCACCATTTTCTTTATGTATTTTTTCCCACATCATCCAACAATAACATTTAATGATTAATGATAAACATTTTCCTGGTATATTATATTTTAAGAAACTTCAAAATTAACCTCGACTGAATTAATAGTGATCTCTATCGGTTCATCGTCATTTAAATAATAAAATGAAAATTTTATTACACTATCTTCAAAATTATTTCTCTATATTAGTAGACTACATAATATTATAAGTATTTAATAATGATTTTGATCATCTAACAATGCTATCCCATAGTCACTTGACATATCATCTAGGCACATGGTTTGTTAACTTCCTCATTCAGTAGGTGCCCACTTATTCTTTCAGTAAATTTATCTTCATATGATCACCTATATCACTATGATTGCATCATTTATTTTGTTTATATATATTATTTATTTACTTATCTTAAACATTATAGATTGAATTCCTTCACAAAATACTTCACTATATAGGAATATAAACATCCTAATTATTAATTCAATTTTAATATAATCTCTATCTATTCAAACAACCTTTTTCCATAACAAATAACATTTTTTTCTAAGAAAAATAAATAACACCATTTTTCTTTTATTATATGACAAGAAACTTCAAATACAACATCTAGAATAAATATTTATGTCTCAATTTACATAATATAGTGGCACTAAATTTTATAAAAATTCTTAACAACCTCTATGATCTTCTTCTAAAATTCCACCATATTTTTATTCATTTCAAAATAAATAAAAATATCACAATTTGGGGCCCATAATAAGAATTTTTTAGTTATAGGAAATAAATTCTATGTCATATGTCAATATGTTTTCCATTCCTTATCTCTCATTCATTGTTTTCACTTTCTCACCCCTTATTTATAAGATATGAAAATCATTTCTGAAGGATACTTCAATTTATAACCATAATACTTCCATGAACCATACTACACTATTTCTACTATTATACTGTTGATATTCCAAAGAAGATGGATTTATTAAGAATATTAACATTTCCCTTATAAAAATTTACTCTAAATGTAATGATCACACTTTAATTTTTTAGAGACTGTAAATTAATTTCAAACAAATACTATTGATAATACCAATTACTAATCACATTTCACGTCATATATATATATATATTAAAATTTATAAAATCACATCCACACCTCGATAAATAGATTTTAATTATTAATATTAGTATTTATGAAATCTATATAACATTATAAAAAATTTATGCCTATGTAATTGAATTAATTTTGTATCTACTTATTTATTTTATGCTTGAATCTAGTTTACAAGGATGATATGTATATAAAAAAATTACTTTCCCCTAAGAAATCCTTTAACAACAATCTAGTTTAATTAGTTTTTTAAATGATAATTGTGGAATCTTATTCATCGTTATATTTTTTTCACCCCACACAGAGATAGTAATCATGGTCTTTAAATTTTTTGTCTATCATAATGAATAATCAAATGATGTTTCCTATAGAGAATATGTGTTGGTAATTCTTGTTCATAACCAAATTATCATTATGAAATGATAATATATATATATATACATCATTCATTTTCACTCATTTAATGATGATAACATCATTTGTTTACGTGTGGACTACCACCTTTATTAATAAATATGACTTACTTATCATAATCTCTCCACATGGATGATATATATAACTATTAATAATAAAAAATATTTTATTTATGTTATTATTATTATTTCAGAATCATATAATATTAATTACCTTTTTTCTATAATGACAGTTGAAAAATTGGAAGGTTATTCATGTGTACGTATGTCGTACCATCTCCATGATCATAACATACAAAATTTTTCATGACCATCGTTCATGGTTTGTTTTAATAGTAAAAATGTTTTAAATGAGATGGAATAATTCAATTCATTTTAAGAGGGAATTTAAAACCACAGAATATTATTAAATGGAATGACTTCACTACACACTCCCTTGAGTAATTTTTTTCATATCTTACAATATCAAATGGTTCCCAATATATTATAACCATCATAAATCATAATTAGGGTGTGGATACAAGAAATTAATATCAAATATATACTACAACAAAGAATAACACTAACTGAACTAAAATTCCCATTATGAAACACTATAAAGTGGAAGGAATCCTTCCAAATTACACTATCCATTTTTTATAATTAGTGGTAATGATTCCGAAATATAATCGTAAAGTAAATGTATTAATTAAGGAAATTATTCCCATCATGTAATACATATATTTTTTACTATTCTGTTGTAATATAACCCACCATTTAATAATAGTCAAAAATCAAAATCAATGGGAATAGTTCCGACCATGTAATACCATTATATAATAATATGAAGAATGTTTCTCACCCATTATAACATCATAAAATATCAGGTAGAATTCTTCTTTCCCTATATACCAAAATTAAATATTGGGGTAATGGAATCTACCCCCCAATATCATATCATATATCATATATCCCATGGAATAGAATCCCACCCAAAACAGATATATATATCAGTGGTTGAAAATTGTTATCATAGAATTTTACAGATAGTATTACATGATTCATAAACATATATATACAACAATTAAAACAAAAGGATCAAAAAGTTCCAGTTTATTAGGAATATTATTTTTATAATAATTATATCATGTAATCATTTTTTTGCGTTCTATGGTGAGCATCCAAAATCCTTTGAAGCTCATAAATCCATATGATATAACTGTAGAAGTAACTAAAGAAAGAGGGGATATAAAATTATTAGTAAGGGAATATGTCATGACCCGTCCTTGGGGCTCATGTCGTGACTTCCCCATTCCCGCCTTCCATAGGCCAGGGGCTGGCGACTAGCACCAAAGGGGTAAATCCCAAAGCTGGGAAGACACTTCCTTTATAAAAAATAGACACATATAATTAGAGTACACAACAAGAAACAAAGAACTAAAACATACTGTATACAGAATAAGTGTTGGAAAGAAAAAGGGGCCTGAAATACAAGGCCAACAATAAAGAACATATACAACTGAAGTAAATACAACTAAAAGAAAGTACAACCGAAAAAGGGACAGACATCTGAAAGGTAAATAATAGCTCCTGGATCGTCCTTCGGGGTTCCTACCTTATGTTTAGGTATGGTTGGCCACCTGAGGACTCCACGTCCATTAGAATCCTCTGTTTACTGACTTGTTGTATGGTCCACCTCTGAGTACCATCCAGTCCTGGCGCTCTCGACCTCCATCACTGATGTCTATTGTCTGCATCAAACACAATGAGGTGCGGGCATATACCATGTAGGGGAGAGTATAACGATACTCAGTAGGGACCTCGAGACCCTCAAGGTCTCAAAAATATCCAACAAGGATAATCCAAAAAGTAAAGAAATCAACGGATAACCCATACTTAGGTATATTCCCATACATATACCCAAGTTATCTAGTAACCCATCTCAATAATGATGGGAACAAAAAAGTCAATGACTTAGATCCAAACTAGGATTTTTCAGTCAATAAATAAGTACATATGATTAGTCGTGAAGCTAGATCATCTTTTTATTGTCAAGAGGCACTACTTCTGACCATACGGAGCCTGACTCACCCGGGATTGATAGGTACAAACCCCCGCAATGACCGACACAGGATCTGACCTACATAGGATCGGTATGCATTGAACCACATAGTATTGCTGAGCACTGACCCTCACAGGATCGCTATGTGCAGACCCAAATAGGATCACTGGGCGTTGACCTTCGTATGATCTGTCTCCATCCTCTGCCTCTCTACCAGCCATTGGTTTCCTCGCACCTAGTGAGCTCGAGTTCCGTAGAATCTGTACTTGAGATATTGGTCGTACCTCAACTGCCACTAATCTCTATAAATATGTAACACAATGGACCACCATGACATAAGGGTTCCAACACGATAGATGGTGCATTAATCATACGCTCGGTCTGTGAGTTATTGGCATTTCCATTCTTGGGGCCCGATTAGTTATTTGGTTCAAACCAACCCGACCATACTCCAACTATTTCCAAACCTCATGTGGGGTATGCCAAAAGAACCATCTTGCTCCAAGACATCCATCTCCATAGGTGGTTTGACATACTGACACCCGTAGCTAATGTTTTGGGTGAAAAGGTGTAAAATGGTCAATCGGGTCCGGGTCCAGTCCTACCCAGTCGAACCGACTTGGTCCGGACCGAGGTTTGACCCAGTCTGCAGGTCTGATCTAGTCTAAGGAAACAGCCAGGCTTAGTGGGTCGGCCCAGCCCGTAGGGGCGGCCCGACCCGAGGGCGGCCCAACACGAGGCGGCCTGGCTGGCTAGCCCGCGTGTCATGGCTGGCCATGTCGTGGTGTGGGGGGGGGGGGGGGTGTTTAGCATCCCATGGCATCCGAATGAACCAGCCCTAGGTGCTGGTTCGGTGAACCGTGGGACCCGAGATGTCTCGACTGTAGTTCGCACCAGCGGCCGGCTCATCCGGCCGCCCCGTGCTCCTCCACTGTGGAGCGTCAGTGCTATGGTTCTACTGGCCTCCACATGCCGCGACGACGTCGTGGCCCCTCCGCCGCCACCTGGCCTGGCCGCGGCCTCTGGATCCATTGCTCAGCACGATGGATCCACACTCACCGTCCAACCGCCATAGCCCTCCAATCCATGACTCTTCCTTCCGGCGCGGTGTGACGACACCACACCCCTCCTGCACCATTGTGGCTTGCATGGTCGCAGCTCGGTTCTCTACATGGCATGGCTATGCCACGACCTTGTGGTGACCCAGTGGCCTTGTGCCGCTGGCTTCTTCACGGTCCGCGTCCTTTTTCCACAAATAAGAACAACCAAAGGGGGAGGGTCGGGCCGTGTTTGTGCCGTCCAAGCCCTTCTCTTCATGGAGATAACATTTGGCATACCATAATCTAGAAATTTGAACAATGAAGAATAGATGTTTATACTCATATATAAAATAAATCAAATCCCCCAACCTCGATTGCCGATGATTGTTGATGAAGTCGTTGAAAAGCGTACGCCGTTCTGTTGACATCAGAAAAAGATGAAGAAGTTGACATCGTCAGCGTTCTTCAAGGATGGAGGTGTTTCCTCTCCTTTCCCCGATTGAAGCGTGAGAGAGAGATGTATGTCTTTCTTTGTTGTAGAGGGTCATTCATCATTGGGAGAATAAAGTTATCCAAGGTTTCACTATTTCTCCCCCCAAAATAATGTGCCAACCAAAATGATGGGTTAAGCTAACCCATTATTTAATTATTGGCCAAAAGAATACAAATGATTTAAAATTAAATAATTAATGCCAATAATTAAATTGTGGTCCGGCACACCTATGGGGGAAGGTGTAAAGTTACAATTAAATGAAGAGAGGGTTGGATTCATTAACTCAAGGGAGGTTTAAGGGTTTCATCATACATTAATGGGAGGTTTAGGGTGTTTGAAGCTTGTGTAGGCCCCACCTAATAATATCCTCCCAATGGAGTTTATGTGTGGGTGGGCCCCACCCCTAACCTCATATTGGAGGTTTTAACCACCAAGGGAAAAAAATAAGTTAACCCTTATTTTTATTTAACTTAATTGAAAACCCCCAATATCTAACATCCACTTTCGTTAGAACGCAACTGCGGTGAAGGTCTCACTAAGAAATCATCGACGCTGCGAGTTCACCAGCGCCCCAAAATTTTATATTCCGAGCACTGGTTCAAAAGTTATAAAATTATATACTTACATTTTCTGAACGTAACCAAAAAACCATAAAAAATTTATTCCAGGAACATCAGGTATCAGAATCATGCGCCATCAGAACTTGTGGACTCGAATAAATTCCCATGTATTAAAAAAAATTACACATGAATTCCTAGTCTTTAAATTCTCCCCACCTCAGGGAATTACATACCCATAAGCTAAAACTCGATCTAAGGGAACAAATGGGGGTACTGAGCACGCATCTGAGCCTCCCACTCCCATGTGCTCTCCAAGAGGTTCTCGTGCTGCCATCGAACGCGCGCTAGAGGTATCGACCATCCACGTAAGTCTTGCTCCTGTCGAGCCTCAATATCCACTGGAACCTATGTAAATGTCACCCCATCATCGAAGTCTAGCTCCTCATGGTCAATTTTGTGGGATAGGTCATTCACATATCTCCTTAGCTAAGAAACGTGGAAGACATCGTGCACTTAGTGCAGCTAAGGTGGATGAGTAAAGCGATAAGCCACCTCACTTACTCTATTGAAAACCTGAAATGGTCTGATGAAATGCGGAGAAAACTTGTCGTCGTAGCCAAATTGTCAGGACCCCCCTCACCGGGTCAATAACATTATCATCTGACCCCATGGGCCTCCTGTAATACCATGGATGACTTCCTAGCACAACAAAGGCTATTACCCACTAGGGCCGCTTATCATATTAATGACTATCCCCACAGGCCATCACTTGATCTTTCATATTATTTTTGTCTTCACTCACACTCACCTAGAGAAATTTCCCAGAAGGACAGCCATCCTGATTACTACTCTAGGCCATTCATGCTTAACTATGGAGTTCAAATCAGATATGCTCCCGATATGAAAGGTTCGCCTTATTGACCTGGGTAGTATCATTTAGCCTTTTATGTCTCACTCTTCCAGGGGTGTTCAATTATCCACTACTTTAAAGCGTAACGCCCTTATTGTGGACCCCAATCCTCAATCCCATGCAGTGCCTAAGCACTTCCTTGTGGGTATTGCCTCTGATACCAATTTTTCATGACCCGTACTCGGAACCCGTGCTGTGACTACCCCATGTCTACCTTCCATAGGACAAGGACTGGCAACTAAAACCAAAGGCATAAATCCTTAATCTAGGAAGGCATTGCCTTTAGAAAAAGAAATCATTCACAATCAGAGTACAAAATTGGAAGTAAAACACTTAGTAAAACTAAATACAAAGGTAGGGCTGAAAATAAATGTGCCAGTATACAAACCCAATTGAACAACAAGAACATGTACCAGTAAAAAGGGGAAACAGCTCCTGGATCATTCATTTTTCACGACCTGACTCCCTAGGTCATGAACCTTATCTTCTGTCCCCATGGGTCTCTTGTAACAACTTGGTTGCCTTCCCAACACACAATAGGCTATTACTCACTAGGTTCACTTATCAGACTAATGAATTCCCCAAAAATCCAACACATTTTCTTTCAGTTTGTTTTTTATCCCACTCACACACACCCTGGAAAACCTCCCAGAAGGACACCCATCCTGACTACTAATCCAGTCCAATCATGCTTAACTATGGCGTTCTAATTATATAGGCTCCCGAAAAGAAAGGTGCACCATGTTGACCTGTGTAGTAACATTTAGCCTTTTAATTCTCACTTTTCTAGGGGTGTTACATTATCCACCCCTTTAAATCACAACGCCCTCATTGTGGACCCCATCCCTCAAACCCAGGCAGTGCCTAAGCACTTCTGACAGGGTATTGCTTCTGATACCAATTTTCCATGACCCGCCTCCCCTGGTCATGAACCTTATCATCTAACCCCATGGGTCTCCTGTAATACATTGGTTACCTTACTAGCACACCACAAGATATTACTCACTAGGGTCTCTTATCAGACTAATTAATGTATCCACAAGACAACACATGTTCGTTCAGTGTGTATTTGTCCTCACACACCCATACCCTAGGAAACATCCATGAAGGTCACCCAATATTATTACTACTCCAGGCCATGAATTCTTAACTATGGTGTTATAATTATACATGATCTCGAAAGGAAAGGTGCACCTTGTTGACATGGGAAGTAAAATTTAGCCTGTTATGTCTCACATTTCAGGGGTGTTACACAAATCTACATAAACCTCATCAAGGTGAGACCCGTAGAAAGACATGGTCACCATCCTCGAACTCCAGATAACTTCGTCTCTTGTCATAAAATGATTTATGTCTACTCTGTGTAGTCTTCATCTGGTACTAGATGATCGGCGCCTTCTTCATGGTAGCTCGTACCATCTCTGGTCCCACTAGTGATGGCTCCCCTAGGTCTATCCAGCACGGTGGCAATCTACATGGTCGACCACACAAGGCCTCAAAAGGTGTCATTCCATTGGTGGATTGATAGATTTTGTTGTATGTGAACTCCACAAAAGGTAAGTTTTCCTCCCAGCTGCAACTGAAGTCGTGGACATAAGATCAAAGCATGTCCTCAAGGGTCTGGATGGTCCACTCGGTCTGACCATCAGTCTGAGGATGGAAGGCGGTTCTCAGACGTAGCTGCATCCTGAAAGCCTCATACAACCCCTTCCATAGTTGGGAAGTAAACCGTGTGTCACGGTTGAAGACGATAGAAGAAGGTAGTCCATGGAAACGCACTACCTCTTGCACATAGAGGTGTCTCATGCTCTCAACCAATCCCTACTCTATGATCAGTATGAAGTGGGCTGACAGGGTGAGTCGGTCAACGATCACCCATATCGAATCACGACTCTTGGATGTATGTGGAAGACACATCACTAAGTCCATGGATATCCCATCCCACATCCACTTTGGGACTTCTAAGGGTTGAACCAAGCCTGCGGGTACATGGTGTTCCACCTTCACTTGCTGACAAGTGAGGCATCGTGAGACAATCTCAGCTACCGCCTTCTTTATACATGGCCGCCAATGCTGTCGTCAAAGGTCCTGGTACATCTTCTCCACCTCTGGATGTACCGCTATAGGGGAAATGTGGAACTCCCTGAACACCTGCTCTTGAAGTGCAACTGGTACCATAGTACATCCTCGGTAGAGGATGATGTGCTCCCCACCTTCAGAAAATCCATCAGGTTCCGGTCCTATGGATATCTGAGCACGTCGCGTCCCATAGTCAGCATCTACATGTTTTGCCTCCCAGACTCGCTGAAGAAGTGGAGGAGTGAATTTGAGAGACTGTAGAAAGGGTGATCAATCTCTATCCACAAAGAATATTGGAAAAGCTGGTAGCTTCTCTATTGCCTCTCCATGCAGCTGAATACCAGTCCTCCTGCTGAGCGCATCTGCAATAACATTCCACTTCCGAGGACTGTATACTATATCAAGGTAATAATCCTAGAGGAACTCAATCCATCACCACTGTCTCAGGTTTAGGTCATTTTGAGAGAAGATATACCTAAGACTCTTGTGATCAGAGTACACTGTAAAATGTTCTCCCATGAGATAGTGTCACTGCATCTTCAAGGTGCAGACCACTACTGCTAAATCCAGGTCATTGGTAGCGTAGTTCTGCTCATGCTCTATAAACTACAGAGAACCATATGTGATCACATATCTCTCTTGTATTAGGACACACCGTGTGTTCTATCCCAGATGCATCACATCAGACTACGTACCCTGCACCCTCCTCTAGAAACCTCAAGATGGGGGCACTATTCATCCTCTCCCTCAGCTCTTGGATGATTTGCTGGCATCTCTCCAACCACATGAAGTGTTTCCCCTTATTCGTCAAGGCTGATAGTGGTGTGACAACTTTGGAGAAGTATGAGGCGAATCTCCGATAGTATCCAGTCCAGCCCAGGAATCTTCATACCTCTGTTACACTCCTAGGTGGTTCCCATGAAAGTAACACCTCAATCTTCACTAGATATACTACAAATACAACCTCCGAGATGACTTGTCCCTAGAAGTGAACCTCTCGAATCCAAAACTGGAACCTCTAGTGCTTGCCATAAAGCTATTTCTCTCATAGTGTGTCCAGTAATACCTGCAAATGGTAGGCATGCACCTCCTCAGTCATTGAGTAGATCAAAATGTCATCGATGAAGACTATAAAAAAGAGATCGAGGTATGGATTCAAGATCCTGTTCATGAGACACATGAAAACTACTGGAGTGTTGGTTATGAAAAAGAGAATAATTATGAACTCATAATGGTTTTACCGACACCTGCAGGCTGTCTTCATCACATCCTCGTCTTGAACTCTAAGATGGTGACAGCCTGATCTAAGGTCTATCTTAGAGAACCATTGAGCTCCCATCAGCTGATAAAAGAGGTCATCAATACTTGGGAGTGGGTACTTGTTCTTCACTGTCACCACATTCAGGTGATGATAGACGACACAGAGCCTCAAGCTCCCATTCGCCTTCTTAGTGAAAAAATCAGGGTTACCCAGGGAGAAACACATGGCCAGTTGAATCCCTTTCCCTGCATGTCCTCTAACTGTACCCATAGCTGAAAAAGCTCGGTGGGAGCCATCTGATATGCTAGAGTAGATATCCGTGCCATCCCAAGGTATAGGTAAATGTATATCCCCTCTTTTATGCGAGCAGGTAGTACTGGAACATCGTCAGGGAAAACATCTTTGTACTGGTCCACCACTACAGTATAAGTCGGACTCTCTATATCAACTTCTCAGAGGGTAAGGAATGCCATCTAATGAGTGATTAGTTGCACCCAACTACGAGTAAGTCAGTCCTATGCTGTAGAGGTTCCCTTCTAACCGCTGAAGGTAATCCTGGTCCCATCTATGCAGACACACTGCACTTTGCACCTAATATAGTCAACATGAGCATGGAATGTAGATAACCAATCCATACCCAAGATGATGTCATAAGGCCTCGACACCGCTACATGGAGATCCCAGCTGAAGATCTCTCCTCTTAGGGTAAGCTCACAGCATCAACACTAATGTGTAATTGTGGATTCTGCTCCCATATGAGTCTCTAGCCATATGGACCGAGCCAACGACTCCGTTGAAATCTCTGAGCTCCGATCGAGTGATGTGGCTATGAAATAATGACCAACAACTATGTCAATATGAATTTCAGATAAGTTGGAGTAGACACCGATCGTACCTTGACTCATCTACGGAGTGCCATGGTCGTAGGCCTCAACTGCGTGATGCTGAGCTCCCCCATGTCCACTCATTTCCTAAGGTCGGGGTGGACCTACTGATGGTGGTGGTGGCAACACCTCGAAGCGTAGCCCACCAACAGCTGTTCGACCAGCTCCTCTACCATGCCCGCCTGCGCCCTGCAGACAGCATTGATCGAATCTTTGGCTCTTCCTGAGAGTTCCCTCAACTGATTAATGATCATTTGTATGGCGGTTCGGATAGTCACGTGCCATGTTACCCTGCCCACCGCAAGAGTAACATTGTCTGCTCTTGACATAGTCACTACCCCAGACAACTGATCCTGAGTTGTGCGGTCGACCACCTATAGGTTGTGTCCTCTTGGACCACTGTGTCATCTTTCTACATCCAGCTATAGAAGACTCTACTGCAAGTCGACTAGTATTGGGTCTTGATGGTGGAGACTTCTCAGCAAAGAAACTCTCCACTAGGAAGGATCTCTCCAACACTCCTTCCAATGTCAGAATGTTGAGGGAGATAATCGAGGAACTAATCTATCACCTGATCCCCTACTCAAAGGTCTGGGCCCTGAAGAATAGGTCTCGTACCATATCCATGGAGTAGTGCGAGAGGTCAGTGAACCTCGATGAGTATTGTGCTACTGTCATGATACCCAGATATAGATTCAGTAGATCATGTATCCTCACTGCACGAATGGTGGCTGGAACAATCTCCATCCGGAATAGGCACTCGAAGTCTGTCCATAGAAGTGTCGCCTCGTCAAGTACCTGGAGCATCAGGCTTCACAATCTGCCTGCTGTTGCCTGATGTAGGCTGGCTTCAAGGATCACCATGAAGTCTGCTGGTGTCCCTACTAGCCTCAAGACTCTCGCCATAGCCTCCAGACAATCCTCAGCAGCCTGTGGGTCCATCTCTCCCCTGAACCTAAGTGGCCTCTTGAGCTGGAACTCATAAAACATGCTCAAGTGGCATGCATCGTCTACTACTGGGGCTGGTGGCATCAGTGACCCAAATGGAAGTGGTACCGCTGGTACCTCTGCTGGTGAAGGTCCGTGCACTGAGGCCTCATCACTCGGTGGGCTATCAGCGCGAACAAATATATGGGCTCTAACTGGTCTTTCGTGGGGAGGCATGATGAAAGAAAAAAATGTGACACGGTCAAATATTATACCTAGTGAGCTAACCCAGTTGAGCTGACCTAAGAAAAAATCTAAATACACGCACGCAACGAAGGTTTTCGTGCACTATGTCGGAAATTAGTAGTCAGGGTCTAGGTGTATGGATACGTCGGCCACCACACCAACACTGGACTCCCTACACAGAAAACCACACTCGGTACCCTTAAAACTGTTGCTTCACAGAAAAGAATGATTAGAGTTCTGACATCTGTGGTAGAACAGACTCCCCTAATACCAATTTTTCAGGACTCATCCTTGGGGCCCATGCCTTGACTACCCCAAACCCGACTTCCATAGGCCAGGGGCTGGAAACTAGAAACAAATGCGTTAAACTCTAACTGTGGAAGGTATTTCCTTTATAAAAAAACTATACACACACATCCAAAGTACACAACTAGAAGAAATGCACTAAATAATACTGTATACAGTAGAACTAGTGGAAAGTAAAAGGGTCCGGAAATAAAATCCCAACAACAAAGCATAGGTACAACTGAAAAAAATACAACTGAATGCAAGTACAACTGAAAAAGGTAAAAACAACTAAAAGGTAAGGAACAGATCATGGATAATACTCCAAGGTTCCTACCTGAAGGGTAGGTATAGATGGCCACCTCAGCACTCCACGTTCGTCAGACTCCTCTGTGTACCGACTTGTCATACGGTCCACCTCCAGGTACCATCCATTCCTAGCGCTCTCGGCCTCCGTCAGCACTGTCTGTCATCTGCATCCAACACAAAGAGGTGCAGGCATAACATGTGAAAACATGAGTATAACGTGACATAGTAGAGACCCTGAGACCCTTATGGTCCCACAATATCCCACAAGGATTATCCACAAAGTAAAGGAATCAACAGATAACCCATACTTAGGTATATTCCCACACATATACCTAAGTTATCTAGAAACCCATCTCAATAATTAGGAGAACACAAAAGTCAATGACTCGGCTAAAAAACATGATTTTTCAGTGAATTAAAGATTTAAAGATGATTAGTCATGATGCTAGATCATCTTTTTCTGTCAAGAGGAACTGCTTCTGACCATACGGAATCTGACCCACAAATGATCAATAGATACTAACCGCCACAATGACCCACACAGGATTTGAACCACACATGATCGGTATGTGCTAACCCACATAAGATCGCTAAGCGCTATCCCACATAGGATCTGGCTGACATAGGATCGGTATGCACTGACCCACACACGATCGCTGAGCACTGACCTGCATATGATCTGTCTCCACCCTCCACCTCACTATATGCCACTAGATTCCTCGCACCCGATGCACTCGAGTTCCGTAGAATCTGGCCTCAAGATATCTGTAACACCCCAGGATTTCAGAGTGTGTTATTTCTTAAAAATAATTCAATAACATACACTACACGCAACACCGAGTTCAAAAACACCATTAAAAGAGGTCATGAATAGTATTAACTACATTTTGAACTTTATATAATCCTTATAATTTTAGAATCTCTATTATGAGTTTCTTAGTTATAATGCAAGAACAGATTCATTTTCAGTATTGCACTTTTATCAACTTTTGATAGTGAAACCTTTTTAAATACAATATTTTAAACTTTTTGACTAAATGGAGACATCATAAAATTTAAAATGAAACATCCAAAGCTTCCACGGTACGTTTTCCTTTGAATAAAACAGTAGCGTGTGTTGTACGCAACTTCGAGTTCTAACACACCGTAACCAATCAAACTAGCTGTTATGAATAGTAATACCTACTTTTTGAAGTTATATATATTTTATATTTTAAAATGGACTTCATTTTTGGATTCGTAATATCAAATTTAGCCTAAGGTGAAATTTTGGTACTTTTCGGATAACTTTCATATTTTGATGAATAGTGAAAATTACTAAATTTTAATTAAAAAAAACTTTTTTAATCAAAATAATTAATCGTAATAAATTATGAATTTGAGTGGTTTTAAAGTATATTTAGAATATATTTTTACTATTTAATATAATGTTGGTCATTGGACATAATTTTACAATTAAACCGAACATAAACAAGTATCAGTCTTTTGATAGTTATTATCTCTTAAAAACACGCTTTTTGTTTTGACAGCGGGAATTAATTTTAAATTAATTTCTGCCACTTCTGTGTTTTGAATTTAGGAAAATGGATTCCATATTTGGAATCAGGATGTTTAAATTGTGTAAATAGGTAACTTTTATTTTTAGACATTTTGAAAAATTACTGCGGTAAATATTTTATTTACCATGGTTAAGGGTAAATCCGGTAAATAAGGGTTAAAAAATAATATTATAATAATACTAAATTACCCTAAAACGTGTCTTAACCCTACTGGTTGATACATGGTCGACCATGGGAATCTTTGGGTCTATTTTGGGACCCCATGGATCCACTTGTAAGTGATAATGACACATTATATTAATAAAGCTTAAATAAAAATAAAAATGGCATAAGCTTACATCTTTTAGAAGAACAATTTTTATATAGGGTTATACATGTTGGATTTTCGATTATAAATATTCATTAGAAAGATAAAAAGATTTCCTACATAATGATATTTTATTTATAATTTTTAGACATTAAATAAGTTATTTTATTTATGACACAATGATGATGCAGTAATTACTATAATAGTGAAAAATTAAAATAATTGATACTATAAATACCCAAATAAATATAATATGAAACTTTTAATGAATTAAACTAGTTTTATAGGATAATATGATATATTAGGATTGATTTAATTGACTTTTTTCGAAGTAATCAATCTGTTATGAGTTTCACAAAAATCAACCATTGAATAGCGTCAAAATTGACATAAAAGAGTTTTTAAAACAAATATTATATTATTAATTGATATTAAATTCCTAAAAATCTAAGGTTCGGCCAAGAGACTTATATTATGATAGGTTAATCATTAATGGACCACTTGGGGGTCGCTTGGATGTATATAGTATGTTTATTAACCATATTATATAAAAATACAAAGAGACATTGTAAAAGTGAAACTAATTAACTTAGAGTTAATACTTAAAGATAAGGTTAATATAAGTACCCAAACCTGTCTAAATTCTATTGGTTGAGTGGTTTTCGACCTATCCCCACCTTGACCTTTTAATAATCAACTTTGGAGCCATTAGAAACCGAATATGAATTTATTATAAATTAATATTTCTAGATTTTCCAAAGGTGCCCCTCACCCCTCTTATAAAAGGGCGCTCCTCCTTCTCATTTCTTCACACCTTCAAAGCCTTTTGGTTCGGCCAAACTCTGCCCAAATACTCTCCCAACATCCCTCACTACAACCTAGAGGTCTTATTTTGATCAGAAAGCCAACCTAAGGAGCCCTTTTGATCAAATCAAAAGGAAGAACCCGAAGAAGAGGTAATGATTTCACCACCCTTCTCCAAGTTCATTTCTTCTTCCACTTCTTCTTCCTTTGTTCTTACCATTCTAAAATAATAAATCCAGTATCTAACATATACTGTGATGTTATTATAAATATGGTACAATCATATTCAGTATTCTATCCACCCTTTGAATAACATGTCACCATACGTGCGTACGTACGGCTTACCGTCTCCACGTCGTGGTGTAATTGTTATTCAATATAATATTATTTGGATGGGTATAATAATGATGTGTAACTCATGTAAATAATAAATATAACATGTTAATGATTCTGTATATATGATATACCATCCATATATATATTATTTTAATATCAAAAGAATGATATTTTCGCTCGTGCGTACGTACGGACTACCGTCTCCACGAACGCGATAAGATTCATTCTCCATCGTATCCATTCAAGTATAATTATCATTTGATGATTTAAAAATGATGTTAAGGACTTGATATAATTCTGGATATGAATAATATACAAACTATCCTTTACAAAAATTTCTTACGTAACAAAACATATGAAAGAAAACAAGTAAGTTAACACCCGAAATAACGATAATACTAAGATATTACTATCAAATCAATATTAAAAGATCATATATGATATCATATTAATGTATATGATTCTTGTATAATTTAATAACAATTATTTCACCATTATACAGGAGGTTAACCTACCCCAACCAAGGAAAAGTACAAGGTAAGGGTTATTTCACAATCTCTTCATTATTCGAGGTTGTTTATACGTAATAATCTACTGGGATTTCTTTATCATCCACATCCATGTTTCTTCGAAATGTATTTCAAAACATATTTATTATTTACAAGAATATGGGTTAAATTCATTTATACCCTTGTTTGACTTTTTGTAAGAGGTTTATAAAGGAATCTTTCCGTCATTTTCAAAACAAGGTCCTTTTTAACCTTTTCGACAGAATTAAGATAAGAATGTTTTTTTTAACTTATACGGCGAGTGCGGTTATTTTCCACCGTTATAAAATCGTCAAAGCTTTCCTTACAAGCTTACAAGAATATTTTCAAGAAAATGTTTTATTTTATATGGCTCTTAAATGATTTCAAAAATAGAAAGAGATATTTCTCTAAAAAGTGTTTTGATTTCATCTATGTCAACATCCTTTAATAGATTTTACGCTTATTTGAAGTTGATTTATTATAATACAAAACTTCTATATTGTATTGAAGGTTTTGTGATATGTTTGGCTGTGGATGTGCTATTTTATACCATTCATAGTTTATGGTGAAATTATTGACATTTCGTATGCTAGTTTTAATACGAATGTTTATGTTATGTTTAAACCATTTCATATGGGAATGCATTGGACTTAATAAGTGACGGGTGGAGCCCGCTATAGCTCCTCGATGCATCGGTAGGTCTCATGAGACAAACTAGTGTCTTGGCACAAGGCCTTGACAAAATCTTATTTGTAGTCTTGGCACGAGGCCTTGGCTATGTGGTTATGATAGTCTGGCATTATGCATTCCAACATTATGAAAGTGGTTATTGATATTGCATGTGATTATTCGATTAGTAGAATATCCATGTGAACAAGTAAATGGCATTATTTCATTTTACTTTTGCCATACTATTTTGAAGTTCAATTTTAAAAAGCTTTTGTTTTAGTTATACATTGCCTTAAATGTTTATTCTTATTGATGAAAGTTTCCGCTATATTGTTATCCTTACTGGGCATTTGAGCTCACCCCTTTTCTATGTTTTATTTTTCCCAGGTAGTGAAGAAGTAATTTATGAATGACTTGCAGGGATATTATGAGGGGTTAATAGTGTGGATATGAAGACTTTGTTTATGTAGTAGTTTTTCACTTTGAAATGTAATGTAAAACTTTATGATTATATCTAGTGTTTCCAAGGCAACTAAACCAATCGGTCTTTCGGGATTTGATCTTTCTTGTGATCATGCCAATGTTACGAAGTAATGCACCGACTCTGGGTAACTGGGGTCGGGGCGTTACAGTTGGTATCAGAGTAAGTTTAGTACAAACCTTGGAAACTAGATTTAGATAAACTCTGATTAGAGCACGTAGACCTAAGATGAACTTTGAGGATTAGTGTAGAAGAACTTCCTAGAATTTTGGTATTGTAGAGATTTTGTGAGTTTTCCGAGCAATACATCCCTGTCTGGATACGAGCAGGTAGAGGCGGCTCTGGCACAGATGTACCTAGGGGTAAAACCCGAAAACACCGCTTTGAGCTAGACTCGAACGGGAACTGGTGCACGACAACGGGCCTTGCTGCACTCTTGGTTACGACACTCCCGGGGGATATGCTTAGGATAATTCTAATTTTCTTTACAAACCATTATGAAGGGTTTATGAGTATATACATCCTCAAAGGAGACATTTTTATGATTATGGATTATATCCATAAATAGTTCAATTTATGTTAAGTGTTTTATAAGTATGGGATTATGTATTTTGATTCATAAACTGATCTAGTGTATGCCATTGTTTAGAAATGGTGCCCAGTAGAAGGAATGAGAACTCCAGAAATGCACATGATCCAAAGAGAAGGAAGGATCATATCTTTCATGGTCTTAAGCTAGAATTTATAAGAGAAATAGTCTCCCATGTATTATCATTATATGAAGAAATAATATCATGTGTTGATAAGATAAGTAAAGAGTTTACTGAGTCCTATGGCTTTGAAGGGAAGCAAGAGAAGAAACGGATGGAAGAGAGAAAGATGGATAAAAGTAAGAGGGAAAAGAAGAATTTTCCCATATGTGGTAACTGTGGAAAGAAACACCCTGAAACTTGCCTGAAAGGAATGGGAGTTTGTTATAAGTGTGGAGGAAAAGGGCACAAAGTACGTGACTGCAAGGGTAAGAAAATGGTTTCAAATGTACAATGCTTCATTTTCAAGGAGTTTGGACACTACGCGAACCTATGTCCCAGTCATCAGACTATGCCGCAAATGATGTTATTGGATAATAATCAAGTTATGATACTACCACAGATGAAGAGGAATGATTAAAGCCCTTATGTTGATTATGTCAATTGAGTGTTGTATCAACAATGTACTTGTTATAATAATTATGGAGTATATAAGGATTGTACTGCAGTACTATTTCATTAAGGACATGAGATTGTGTGGAACAAAGAAAAGTGACTCAATAGCAGGATAAATTTTTGGAAAATATATGGCTGAGAGAATGATAAATCATAATATAGTTCTGATACTGAGGTAGTGATTTTGGAATAATATGTGATTGTTTTGGATAAATTATATTGGATATTCTTGACTACCTTGGAACTGATTAATGATTTGTATATTCCATCATTGTTGGGGTTTAAAACATTTTTGGATTAATGAAGTATATCCAGCATTCTATATGGAATAAGGGAGCATGAATGTAATCAATAAGGAATATGGTAATTCAGGATGTTTCAGTGTATTAAAAGAATACATGATGAATGTATTCATATGCTATTACGGGGTAAAAAGAATCTACATTATGCTTACCTTCCTTATAAATGTTAGACTATGAGTTTGGACAGAAGTATTTTGGATAGTTCTAGTTTGGATTCTTTTGGATTGCCATAAAAGGACAACCCGGAGGTCGGGCGACAACCCGTCGCGTCCGGCAAGGCTGCGAGACTTGAACCCGCAACCGAAGGGCGACAAGGGTGTATCACCTACCACTGGCCCAAGAGATGTCCTGGATTAAATAATGTAGTTTTTTTTAAAAGATCTGGTAGATGAATTATAAATTCGTTTATTTTGGAACCCTATACGAATAGTGTAAATAGAATTTTTTTTACATTCTATTATCTTTTAGAGATGAGTTTGTGGTAGAAATTGATTAAAGGATAAAACTATAATTATAAAGTAAGTATATCTCCTTATAATATTACCCAATCTCATAAACAAATTCCCCAACATTAATAAAAGAAACATAGAACAAAAATGTTGTCCTAGATGGTACCTTAAATCATCACAAATTTATGGCTTTGAGATTTTTGGACTTTTCATAGCCATGTTCTCTACCACTCTCCATCAGATAATTGATGGTTAGATTTCTCTTCCATATCCATATTTTCCTACATGGAACCCTAGTATGTGTTATTTTCGGTAATCTTCATACTTTCTACTCTTTATTTTAAATAGAGGCCCCATTAATTCATTTTTCGATGTGGGATTTCAACTAAGATATTTTGAAACGTCAAAAATGTGTTATCCTAATACCCTATATTTTGTTGAACCGATGGTATTTCAAATCATCATAGATTGATGAATTTAAGGACCGCAATTTTATACTTGTTTGTGATTGATGACCTCAATCACTACCTATAAATATTTACGTTTTTCCTCCAATTATATGTCTCAAATTGCCACCAATGTTCTCCTAATCGAGATCATAATTTGGTGGTGACCCTTTCATTTCTCTTTTCCTCATATTAAGACTAAATTTTAGTAACCCAATTTCCAATGTGGGTTTTCCCACAAATATATTTTATATTTTCAACCTTTTATTTTCGAAGAACAATTTCAAATTGCGAGGACGCAATTTATTGAAGGAGGGGAGAATGTAACACCCCAGGATTTCAGAGTGTGTTATTTCTTAAAAATAATTCAATAACTTGCACTACACGCAACACCGAGTTCAATCACACCATTAAAAGAGGTCATTAATAGTATTAACTACATTTTGAACATTATATAATCCTTATAATTTTAGAATCTCTATTATGAGTTTCTTAGTTATAATGCAAGAACAGATTCATTTTCAGTATTGCACTTTTATCAACTTTTGATAGTGAAACCTTTTTAAATACAATATTTTAAACTTTTTGACTAAATGGAGACACCAAAAAATTTAAAATGAAACATCCCAAGCTTCCACGGTACGCTTTCCTTTGAATAAAACAGTAGCGTGTGTTGTATGCAACTTCGAGTTCTAACACACCGTAACCAATCAAACTAGCTGTTATGAATAGTAATACCTACTTTTTGAAGTTATATATATTTTATATTTTAAAATGGACTTCATTTTTGGATTTGGAATATCAAATTTAGCCTAAGGTGAAATTTTGGTACTTTTCGGATAACTTTCATATTTTGATGAATAGTGAAAATTACTAAATTTTAATTAAAAACAACTTTTTTAATCAAAATAATTAATAGTAATAAATTATGAATTTGAGTGGTTTTAAAGTATATTTAGAATATATTTTTACTATTTAATATAATGTTGGTCATTGGACATAATTTTACAATTAAACCGAACATAAACAAGTGTCAATCTTTTGATAGTTATTATCTCTTAAAAACACGCTTTTTGTTTTGACAGCGGGAATTAATTTTAAATTAATTTCTGCCACTTCTGTGTTTTGAATTTAGGAAAATGGATTCCATAATTGGAATCAGGATGTTCAAATTGTGTAAATAGGTAACTTTTATTTTTAGACATTTTGAAAAATTACTGCGGTAAATATTTTATTTACCATGGTTAAGGGTAAATCCGGTAAATAAGGGTTAAAAACTAATATTATAATAATACTAAATTACCCTAAAACGTGTCTTAACCATACTGGTTGATACATGGTCGACCATGGGAATCTTTGGGTCTATTTTGGGACCCCATGGATCCACTTGTAAGTGATAATGACACATTATATTAATAAATCTTAAATAAAAAAAAAATGGCATAAGCTTACATCTTTTAGAAGAACAATTTTTACATAGGGTTATACATGTTGTATTTTCGATTATAAATATTCATTAGAAAGATAAAAAGATTTCCTACATAATGATATTTTATTTATAATTTTTAGACATTAAATATGTTATTTTATTTATGACACAATGATGATGCAGTAATTACTATAATAGTGAAAAATTAAAATAATTGATACTATAAATACCCAAATAAATATAATATGAAACTTTTAATGAATTAAACTAATTTTCTAGGATAATATGATATATTAGGATTGATTTAATTGACTTTTTTCGAAGTAATCAATCTGTTACGAGTTTCACAAAAATCAACCATTGAATAGTGTCAAAATTGACATAAAAGAGTTTTTAAAACAAATATTATATTATTAATTGATATTAAATTCCTAAAAATCTAAGGTTCGGCCAAGAGACTTATATTATGATAGTTTAATCATTAATGGACCACTTGGGGGCCGCTTGGATGTATATAGTAAGTTTATTAACCATATTATATAAAAATACAAAGAGACATTGTAAAAGTGAAACTAATTAACTTAGAGTTAATACTTAAAGATAAGGTTAATATAAGTACCCAAACCTGTCTAAATTATATTGGTTGAGTGGTTTTCGACCTATCCCCACCTTGACCTTTGAATAATCAACTTTGGAGCCATTAGAAACCGAATATAAATTTATTATAAATTAATATTTCTAGCTTTTCCAAAGGTGCCCCTCACCCCTCTTATAAATGGGCGCTCCTCCTTCTCATTTCTTCACACCTTCAAAGCCTTTTGGTTCGGCCAAACTCTGCCCAAATACTCTCCCAACATCCCTCACTACAACCTAGAGGCCTTATTTTGATCAGAAAGCCAACCTAAGGAGCCCTTTTTATCAAATCAAAAGGAAGAACCCGAAGAAGAGGTAATGATTTCACCACCCTTCTCCAAGTTCATTTCTTCTTCCACTTCTTCTTCCTTTGTTCTTACCATTCTAAAATAATAAATCCAGTATCTAACATATACTGTGATGTTATTATAAATATGGTACAATCATATTCAGTATTCTATCCACCCTTTGAATAACATGTCACCATACGTGCGTACGTACGGCTTACCGTCTCCACGTCGTGGTGTAATTGTTATTCAATATAATATTATTTGGATGGGTATAATAATGATGTGTAACTCATGTAAATAATAAATATAACATGTTAATGATTCTGTATATATGATATACCATCCATATATATATTATTTTAATATCAAAAGAATGATATTTTCGCTCGTGCGTACGTACGGACTACCGTCTCCACGAACGCGATAAGATTCATTCTCCATCGTATCCATTCAAGTATAATTATCATTTGATGATTTAAAAATGATGTTAAGGACTTGATATAATTCTGGATGTGAATAATATACAAACTATCCTTTACAAAAATTTCTTACGTAACAAAACATATGAAAGAAAACAAGTAAGTTAACACCCGAAACAACGATAATACTAAGATATTACTATCAAATCAATATTAAAAGATCATATATGATATCATATTAATGTATATGATTCTTGTATAATTTAATAACAATTATTTCACCATTATACAGGAGGTTAACCTACCCCAACCAAGGAAAAGTACAAGGTAAGGGTTATTTCACAATCTCTTCATTATTCGAGGTTGTTTGTACGTAATAATCTACTGGGATTTCTTTATCATCCACATCCATGTTTCTTCGAAATGTATTTCAAAACATATTTATTATTTACAAGAATATGGGTTAAATTCATTTATACCCTTGTTTGACTTTTTGTAAGAGGTTTATAAAGGAATCTTTCCGTCATTTTCAAAACAAGGTCCTTTTTAACCTTTTCGACAGAATTAAGATAAGAATGTTTTTTTTAACTTATACGGCGAGTGCGGTTATTTTCCACCGTTATAAAATCGTCAAAGCTTTCCTTACAAGCTTACAAGAATATTTTCAAGAAAATGTTTTATTTTATATGGCTCTTAAATGATTTCAAAAATAGAAAGAGATATTTCTCTAAAAAGTGTTTTGATTTCATCTATGTCAACATCCTTTAATAGATTTTACGCTTATTTGATGTTGATTTATTATAATACAAAACTTCTATATTGTATTGAAGGTTTTGTGATATGTTTGGCTGTGGATGTGCTATTTTATACCATTCATAGTTTATGGTGAAATTATTGACATTTCGTATGCTAGTTTTAATACGAATGTTTATGTTATGTTTAAACCATTTCATATGGGAATGCATTGGACTTAATAAGTGACGGGTGGAGCCCGCTATAGCTCCTCGATGCATCGGTAGGTCTCATGAGACAAACTAGTGTCTTGGCACAAGGCCTTGACAAAATCTTATTTTTAGTCTTGGCACGAGGCCTTGGCTATGTGGTTATGATAGTCTGGCATTATGCATTCCAACATTATGAAAGTGGTTATTGATATTGCATGTGATTATTCGATTAGTAGAATATCCATGTGAACAAGTAAATGGCATTATTTCATTTTACTTTTGCCATACTATGTTGAAGTTCAATTTTAAAAGGCTTTTGTTTTAGTTATACATTGCCTTAAATGTTTATTCTTATTGATGAAAGTTTCTGCTATATTGTTATCCTTACTGGGCATTTGAGCTCACCCCTTTTCTATGTTTTATTTTTCCCAGGTAGTGAAGAAGTAATTTATGAATGACTTGCAGGGATATTATGAGGGGTTAATAGTGTGGATATGAAGACTTTGTTGTTGTAGTAGTTTTTCACTTTGAAATGTAATGTAAAACATTATGATTATATCTAGTGTTTCCAAGGCTACTAAACCAATCGGTCTTTCGGGATTTGATATTTCTTGTGATCATGCCAATGTTACGAAGTAATGCACCGACTCTGGGTAGCTGGGGTCGGGGCGTTACATATCGGTCGTACCTAGACCCCAAAAAAAAACCACCATAGAGTATCCCAAAGGACCTCCATGTCATAAGGGTTCCAATATTATAGACGGTGCATCAATCTGATGCCCGATATGTGAGTTATTTGCATTTCCGTTCCAGGGGCCCTGTTGGTTATTATGTTTAAATTAACCTGACCATACTCCAACTATGTCCAAACCCCATGGGGGGTTTTCCAAAAGAACCTTCTTGATAAAAGCCTTCCATTATTCTAGGCGGTTTTCCAAACGGACACTCGTAGCCCCAGACATGGGCGAAAAGGTGTAGACATGCCAAATGGGTCTGGGTTCTGTCCGACCAGGTCGGGCCGGTCCGATCCGGACTGAGGAAATGGCCAGGCCCAATGGGGAGGCCCGGCGAGTAGCTACGACCCGACCTGAGGGAGGCCCAAACCTAAATGGCACGGCTCGGCCCAAGGCGGCCTGAATGGCTAGCTCGCGTGGCCTGGTTGGCCACGCCATGGTGGGGGTGCGGCGCACCCTGGCTTCTGAAGGAATCTGCGCTAGGCGTCGGTTCGGTGAACCGCTGGAACTGAGGGGTCCCGCCTGTAGCGCGCACCGGAGGCCGAATCAGTCGGCTACCACTAGCTCCTCCACCATGGCGCAACAGATCTACGGTTCTGTTGGCCTCCGCATGGCGTGACGACGCCACGCCCCCTCCGCTGCGCCCCAGTCTAGCAGTGGCCTCTAGCTCCTCCACGCGGTGCAACGACGCCGTGCTCATTTTGAAACCGCCGTGTACCTCCTGGCCACTGCTCTTCCATCCAGTGTGGTGTGACGGCACCGCACCCCTACAGCACCACCACGGCCCACTTGGCCATGGCTCGGTTATCTACGCTGTTAGGAGGTGTCGCGCTGTTGTGGCAACCCGGCGGCCTTGAGCCAACGACTTCTTCGTGGTCCGCCTCCATCATCAAAAAATAAGAACAACCAAAGGGGGAGGGTTGGGCCGTGTTTGTGTGGTCTGAGCCCGAATTTTCATAGGGATAACATTTGGCATATCATAATCCAGAAATTTGAACAATGAAGAATGAAGGTTTATAATCATATATAAAATAACAAAAAATTCCCCTGCTTCAATTACAGATGCTCATTGACGATGTCGCGGAATGGGGGACGTCGTTCCGTTGACATCAGAAGAAGACAAATAAGTTGATGTCGTCAACATTCTTCCAGGACGCCGGTGTTTCCTCTCCTTTCCCTGGTTGAAGAGGGAGTGAGATATTTCTTTCATTCTTCATATGAGAGGGGAATTCTTCGTAGGGAGAATGGAGTTATCCAAGGATTCTTCAATGCTCCAACAAAAATAATGTTCCAAGCAAAATAATGGGTTAAGCTAACCGATTATTTAATTGTTGGAAAAAAAATTCAAAAGATTTCAAATTAATTAATTAATTCCATTAATTAATTTGTGTTTTGTCACACTTATAATGGTAGGTGAAGGTTACAATTAAATGATGAGAGGTTTGGCTACATTAACTCAGGGGAGGTTTAAGGGTTCAATCGCACATAAATGGGGGGTTTAGGGGGCTTGAAGCTTGTGTGGACCCCACCTAATAATACCCTACCATGGGAGGTTATGTGCGGGTGGGACCCACCAACAACCTCTTCTGGGAGGCTATAACCACCAGGGAATAAAAAAAAGTTAAATATTATTTTTATTTAACTTAATTAAAAACCCAAAAATCTAACTTCCACACTCATTAGAATGAAACTGTGGTGAAGGTCTCAATATGAAATCACTGACGCAACAAGTTCAATGGTGCCCTCATATTTCAATTCTGAACACCAATTCAAAAGTTATCAAATCTTGTAAATATGTTTACTGAACATACCTGAACCAAGCATCAGAAATTTATTTTAGGCACACCAAGCCTTGGAATCATGCACCGTCAGAAACTGTGTAGACGTAAAAATTACCATGTATTAAAAACAATCCACATGAATTTCGGGTCTTTATAGAATAATCAAAATAAGTAATCATAATATGGTAGTCAAAGGTATTACATGATATTATAAAATAAAGTGAACATCATTAATCACATGGAAGTATATCATATAATATATGGTGTCATATTATCAGGGAATTATATGAAAGGTGGCATAAAATTATTACGTGACATAAACACGGGTCTAGGATATCTTCCTAGACAATATATCATTGAGGAAAAACAACCATAATGGAATTTTTTACTCCCTAATATCATCTATGAATTACCATGAGACTATAACATTACCCAATTCATTATTGAGCAATATAAAAACACCCTTCATAACAAGCCTGTAGTCTATGTGTTCCACATTATGGAAATAAATCACAAGGTATAACAAAATGATTACCCATGGAAAGAAAATTGGTTTCATAATCCACCATTATTTAAATGTCAATAAAAATTTCATAATGAATTAATACAACAAATGATCATAAGGAATGTATTGCCTCATAAATGGAAGAGAGGGTAAACTCAGTAATAATCTATGAGAGTGATATATATATATATATAGTATAAGAAATTAATGATATCAAAAGTTATTATCATTTATAAAAATACTTATAAAAATATTATCAACTTTCTTGATGAAAATAATATTTTCTAGTTTAGTAACACTAATCGAGGTCATCATCATTGGAAAATGACATTGAAGGATCCCTTGGAAAAAAATTTCAGTAAAATATCTTTTTGGATTTAAAAGTAACATTATAAAACATGAAACATTTTAAAAACATTTATTTTTGAATAATAATATTAAGACTAAATTCACAAAGAACATTTGAAAAATTATTTACTTTGAAAAAACCATTGAAACATACAATGGATTTATTAAATTTAAATTAAAACATTTATTGAGGAACATATCCTTTCTATTTAGAAAATAAATTAAAATACAAAAAATAATTATAAAATAATTTTTCATTGAAAATATGATTTCAAACTTATATAAGAATATTTAAAACACTGTGTTTTTCAAAGAAGAGTAAACATTGTTCATGTCGTACAATTCAGGACAACAATTTAATTTAAACATTATATAAAAACAAGATGGGTATGTCTGAAAAGTGATAATAATATTTATCTATATTCATTTTGTTAAAAATATAATTCATTGGTAAAAATTTTGAATATAAATCTTAGGGGTGCTGTTATAATTATTGAAAAAAATTATGAATCAAATGATATGGAAGAATAATGCATTTTTTATAAAATAGGGAAATAAATTCTCTTTATATTAAATCGTTATTATTGAATCATGAGTACCTAAATAGAAAAAATCTATATGAAAAATTATTCTTAATAAAGAAACAATGGAAGATAAAATTATCTAGTTTCATGGTAGATGGATGATAATATTTAATCATCATAATAATAAACATAAAAATTCCCCGACAAATGATGATATTGTATCCTAACACCCTTACCACTATGTTAACATTGAATCATAACCTCCATGAAAAAACAACATTAAATGAATAACAAAATATCACTAAAATATCTGTATTCATGATATTAAGTATAATATGGGTTGTATATAAACCTCGTATTACATCTAAAATATATATAATATCCTAAATGCCATAAATACACAATATATAAGTCATTATATTCAACCATGATAAGCACTGATGGAAAAGAAATTATGTATGTTTGTGAGGAGGTATTCCATCACACACAAGATAAGTGGTATTCATAACCATTTTAGGGAGAAGGATATAGTCGTAGTACATAATAATAACATAAATATATCTCATTTTATTTAATTCATAATGGATATTAGATCATAATAATTTTAAAATATTTAAAGGAGGTGGAAGAATAGATAAAATAAAAAAAGGGTTAAAAACATTACCTCTTCTTCGGTAAACCTCTATTGGTTAGCATGAAAATCCATCATAGGTTGTGTTTATGAACAAATGGATTCTAGGATTTAGCACCCCAATTTCATGTATGTAACATTTATTTATGGGTTTTAGGTATGTAATGTGTTCGGGTGATGTTATGGAGGGTTTGGATGACTTTTGGAATGTGTTTTTTATATTTCTCAAAGGTTAACACTATGATCATGTTTAAGGGAAACTATGAAACCTCTATAAGAACCCATGGAATGTGACACATTGGATATTGAGGATGAACACAGTTAGGTACACGGTTTAGCCAAACCATGAATCCACTATGAGAAATAGTGCATCGACGCAAAATGATATTTTGAAATAATGGTGCACTATTTGTCTAACTATGAGGTTTAATAATTTGAGGTTCTACTTAAGGTAGATTATGACACATAATTAGTGCATAGTTTTCCAAATTTCATGAATAACAATTCACAGTTTAAAAACAATATCCAAAATGCTGGTTCTAGGAAGGATTTACTCTATACCTATTAATTTTAATCCATTTGGGACCTGACTAAAAATTTCTTCATCCCAATGCCTATAGAACCCTTCCCCATCAAATTAGAAGTGACACAATGGTATTTCATTACTGTTTTGAAGCATTATTCATGTATTAAGAATCATTTTGTGTTAGATTTCATGGTTGTTCATAGATATTCATTATTCATTCCTTCAGATTAGTAGATATACATTGATGTAGATATATATAAATAAGTTAATATATATATATATATATATTTGTGTGTTTATGTTTGTTTTTTGATAATAATAATAGATATATTTTAAATTTTTAATGTTATGTGAAGAGATCATAATTGAATTTTTGGAGATTCAACTCTGTTTTTGGGTGTTTATAAGATTCTCTCGATTTTCACCATATTTCACAAGGTAGGTGGATTCACTCCCAAGTCCTATATCTAGAACATTATGTGTAGAATTTGAATTGTATTTATACCTAAAATGATTATTAATTATTGTGAAAATAATAAATGAATGCTTCTTTAGTTATAGTTTGTGGATTTTTAGAAATTATGGAATAAGTTTTCAACGTTTATTGTTGATTGACATTAAAATGATGATTTCAAAAACCGGTTGTTTATTTTTTATGCGTGGAAAGAATATTATATAATAGTTTTGTTATATTTAAATGTATTGGGGAATGTTTTTCAATTCAAATACTATTTTATCTAATTCAATTTTCAAGGATGGTTTTGGAATGTTGTTGGATTAAGTATTTATTTCTGGGTTGAATGGCATGTATATTGGCTATGAAGTGTCGCCATCAAAGGGACATGCTATGGATGTGATGTCACACCATAAATGGAGACACCAATCTTGTCTAGCTGAGTGTGTGAGCCATTATATGTAAAAATGGAATGGATTATGGAAATATGAAATTGAGAAATGATTAAATGACATGTTTGGTCGCTTCATTGAAAAATGGATTTGGTTGGGTAAAACTAGTTTGTTATGGAGATTTTTTAAATTCAGAAAAATGTTTTCAATTATTTTATATATTTTTATTAAAATTATTTAACATGGTCTATCATTGTGGAAATAATAGAGATTTTTTTGGGAAATCCTACTAATTTCACAACTCACCCCTAATTTACTAAATTTTTTCTCTTTATGATGATGTCTATCTAGGTACAGGTACAGGTAAGGCACCATACGTTTTTAATGCTAATTTTTGACACATGATCCTTGAGTTATAATTAAAGTTTGGAGTTATTTCTTGGAGCCTTATATATTTCTTTTTTTCTCCATTGTACTAATTTGATGTTTGAATCCTTCTATTGTAGTGCTCTGTTATAGAATACATTTGATATAAATTGTATCACATTAAGATATTTTAAATTGATATCATTCATCATGTATACATCTTTTTTATGACATGTTTTGATGGGGTTTTTTATTTCTCAATGGGAAAAATCTTCCTCTATCAATTAATGAGAAACTTGTATCTTATTTAAATCCATTATCATCTTCCGGATTTTGATTAAGGCTATTTAATTTCATTACATTGTCTCATTTCTATGAGGAGGTTCAGGATAATACTATTGGTATTAGTAATGTATGGTTCCTAATTCATTTTAAAAAGTCGTATAATATTGTTCAGTCATTGAATTTAAATTAATAATTGTGTTTCTTATTATTTTCATTTTCATCATTTTATCAATATTGGAGTTGAAATTCATTCACATCCATTACATGTTCACAGTTGGTAGAAAGGAGTAAGATATTCAAAACATGAAATGTAGATAATAAATGAAATAGATAATCTTTATTTATTGAACTTCATGTTACCATGGATTTGGGTACATACGTGTTTTGGAGACACTTATAAGAATGTAATCTCATTATCATGGGTTTTTCCAATGATAAGAACATTAAATGCATATTTGAAATATCATACCACAAAGAGTTCATATATCATTTAGAGTAAGGATATATGATTAGGGGAAAATATTATTATTTTTTAAAAGTTTAATGTTTTTTAAAAAATGTTATATTTTTTAAAGACATCGTATGGATATTTTTCAAGTGAGTTTACTTTCAAAAGAATTGTTCAATTTTCAAAATTGTTTGAAAAAGAGAAATAATGAATTTTGGAAAGAATTATTGTGAAATATGAAGTGATTGAATTTAAATTTGTTAAGCCTTTAATATTTAAAAGTGAGACTTATGGGGGTTGTTGTGTTTATTGAAAATGGAACATGGTAAGTAATGTAGATACTCACAGATTCGAACTGCTAAGAATGTTTTCGCACATGAGCCATGGGAGAACCAAAAATAGATTCAGTGTTTTGTCAAGGATTTTTTTGCTATGTACATAGGTTTCTGGAGGGATGAACTAGGGAAATTAGATCACTCATTCTAGTTCAAGATTATGAATCCCACCATCTTTCAGGGTGATTCAGCACAAGAGAAGTAAGAGGTGTGGTTGAATCGAATGTATCAAATCTTTGATATCCTTGGTAGACTAGAATATCTATTGTTAATGATGGTGATGTATATATTGTAGGTTCTGGCATGCTAGGTGTTGGATTTAAAATTTTAGTCAAAATTAGACAAATGAATGGCATGGAAGTATTTTGAGGAATTTTTTAACAAACAATTATATTCTCCCACATTCCAAATTTCATGAATGATATGATTATTTATTTTGAATAATGAGAGCCTAAAAATGTCATAATATGATTTTAAATTTATGAATTTTGTCCCCTTTTCAGCTAATGTTGTTTCTATTAAATCTATGAAAGCACGTTTTTATTAATCGAGGCTATGGTAGAATAATCTATCAAGGATTGATGAGATCTGTATAATGGATTATATGGTCAATAGTGTGATAGTAGAAGAAAGATAAATCTTAGGGGATGTAGGTGGGGTGTGTATGTTGATACATATGGGAAATGGTGGGAACATTAATGGTGGGATAAAGCGAAAGAGGGATACTTGTTTCCAAAGTATGGGGATAGATCAGAATCAAAAGGTTGGATCGGTAAATCTTCCCCAAAATCCCATGGGAAATCATGGATTTGTTTCTAATTAGGTTATTTTAACCACATGAAGTGGGATTTTATATATCCACCCACATAATTGCATAATTTACATTACATTGGGATTCTTCCTTTCTATTTTTCTAGTGCTCTATGGTTGAGTATTCCGGACACTTCATAGGTGTTGCATATGTTGTATGCTCTGATGGGACAAGGGAAGCATAAAATCTCTCATCAAAAGAGTTAATCCATCCATGGTGATTCTAGTAAAACCATGAGTCCACAAAATGGAAATGTCAATAGGTAAATAAGGATAAAATTAAAGGGATTAAGCAGTTATATGGATCAAAGCATGTTATTTTCATTGATCAATCTATACCATTGATTCTCTGAGGTACGATTATTTTGAATGAAACACATATATAATATTTTTATGATACTGGTGTATCACCTTTCATTATTTATTATCGTACTATTTATTTTTTAGGTTTAAATATTGAGAATATTACTTTTGTGATAGAACTTCATACACTTGGTCGAATAGATTTTCTTGTGTTTGTGTGTAGATAATTTTAAATCAACTTTTATTCAGTTGTGTTGAAATTTTATTTATAAGTACTTGAGTTGTTTATAAATGACATTATACTTGGATTGGATTGGTTACCATAGTTCAAGGACACATCAAATATTATACATGAATGGTTTGTTTCATGACTGATGATGGTGTCAAGAACATTTTTATAGGTGACTATATTGTAAAGATATGTGAAATGGTTTTCTTTGAACCAAAAGTTGTAATTATCTCATTCTAATTTGAAATTTTATCATTATCAACAATGTCAGAGATATAAAATAGATATTTTACAATGGTTATTGGTCATTTTTATGTCATATTTCCTAAAAGTTTCTCAGGGTTTCCACTCCTAAGAGATGTTGAGTTTATTATTGATCTCAATATATGGACCAATTCTTCTTCACATCCGTATAATCAAATGGATCCGAATGAAATATGATAACTAAATGTGAAAGTGGAATTTCTAGAATAGAAATGGTCCATTCAGAATAGCATGTCTTAATGGGAAGGATCTGTATTGTTCATGAAAAATGAGGATGAAACTCATTAATTGTGCTGTATTATCATATGCATAACCACATTATGATAATAAATTGGTATCCAGTTCCATGAATTGATGATTTTTCTGGTCAATTTAGTGGATCCCAATGGTTATATAAAACTATATTATGACCATGATATCATGAGTTACATGTAAGGAATAATGATATTCTAAAAAATGATTTCAGGAATATATATATAGCCATTATAAATTAGTAGTTACACCTTTCACTATTATGAATTAACAAGTGTTCTTTATGGGATTGATGAATCGGGTATTTAAAATGTATTTGGATTATTTATTTGTGGTTATTTTCGAATACATAATGGTATATTCCGGGGAACGTACTGAGCATGATCGACACATGGAGTCTGTGTTTTGAATCTTGAGGGATAATCAGTTTTATACCAAATTATCAATGCTTTATTTTTAGATGAAAGATATACATTTCTTTGGCTATTTAATATCTGATGGAGGTGATTCTGTGGATCTATAAAATATAGAGGTTGTTATCTCTTGCAAACATCCAATGAAAAACCGTGTGATAAACTATGTCTATGTTCTAGAATGTTGTCATTGATGATTTTTTTGTGATTTCTCACAACTACATTCATAGATGGAGGTTTTGAAATGGAATAATGATCCCTTACAATGGAATTAATAATGTTAAAAGTCTTTTAAAGAGTATATCATTCACCATACATCAACAATGATTTGTATTTTTATAGAATCGGGAAAATGGTACATGGTGTACTATTATGATTCAAGATATAGGTTGGGATGTGTTCCCATTCAAATAAATCAAATCTTTCTTATTTCATAAGATAGTTAGGGTTGAATTTTAAGAACTACCTAACACAAGAATTGGAGTTAGCTGCTATAGTCCATGGTTTGAGGACATGGTGTCATTAATTCCTTGGTGAGATAATAACTATGTTTACATATTATAAAATATTGAAAAAATATTTTCACACAATGATATTATAACATGAGAAAAAGGAGATGGATGTTGTATCTAAAAATACAAAACTTTTACTTGATTTCAAGGATTCATAATGGAAATTTGATCGTATAATTATTAAGAAGAAATTCAAATGCACACTGGTAAAAATAATCTTTATTTGACTAGAATTCCATTATTGATCCTAATAGACTTGAACATGGAATGTGAAGACTGAGGTGATGTTTCATTATTCATTCCTATTTCATCCATTACTGATTTGGTAAATATTGTTTAATATTCATAGACGTTCGATTCAAAATGTGTTTCTATGATTTAAAAACATAATGGTGGGGAGACCATTGAGCGATGAATGCTATATGGGAGTTCAGTTTTATGGTTTCAATATTGGATGGTCATACCTATGGATTTTTTGGAAATATATATTCATGAAAACCACCATTCCATATGGTCTATTCATCCTAGAATATATAAGTTTTATAAATAATTTAAATAATATTTTTTGGGGTTTTTATGAAATGAAATGTTGCTGAGTTTGTTTCGACATGCATAAAATTGAATTATGTTATGATAGAACATCAGCTTCCAACATGTATGTTACAATCTTTATCTATTTCTATTTGGATATGGGATCAAATAGCCATGTATTTTTTAAAAGGCCTCTAATGACATGTTTAGAAACATGATTCCATATAGGTGATAGTAGAGTATCTCACAAATTCGTCCCATTTCATCTTTATTTGTGAATATTATATGGTGTAGGACATGCAAAAAATCATTATATAAGATGTTTTAAATAAGACTGGTATACTTATTTCTATAGTTATTGAGAGAGATATCTGAGGTTTACGTCTCATTTCTGGAAATACATACAAAAATACCATGGTGCTCAGTTTACTATGAGTATGGTGTATCATCCTGAGACTGAAGGTCGTTTAGAAAGGATGTTACAAACATTTGAAGATAGGTTTTATGTTTTTTAATTTATTTTGGTGTATAATTGGAATAAAATGGTTTGTTAATAGAGTTCTAATATAATTATTGTTATTCAGACACGATATATATGTCTCCTTATGAATAATTGTGTGGGAATACTTATCCTTACTGTCATTATTTTGTTGAAATAGGCGAGACTTCACTTGTTGGCATGGTCCTTATCCAAGAAACAATATAGAGGATTCAATTTATAATGAAACAGTTGGAGATAACTCAATGTCCATAGAAATAACATGTGGATCTTCACCAATGGGTTTTTTCATTTTATTTGAGTGATCATGTGTTTTGGAGGATATATTTATGGCTTTTCCATCATAATTTTGTGAAGTATGGAATGTTATCACTTAGATACAAAAGCCCTTATGATATACTAGAACAGGTTGGTGAGATGGAACATCGATTTTCATTTCCAGCTGAGTTCCATGCTGTACATAATGTGTTTCATTTATCTCATTTGATAAAGTATCAGCCTAATCCTGAACATTTGATTTGATGGGATCTTTTTGACCAAGATCTGGATGTTTCATTGGTTCACATTCAAGTGAGGATTGGGGAAATGAATGAAAATGTCTTTTGTGGGAAAACAATTGGTCTAGTGTAGTTATTGTGGAAACATGGTCGTATTCAACAAGTGAATTTGGAATATAAAAAACTAATGGTTGAGAAATGGATCAATATTTTTTGAGATTGTATTGGTTTAATACATTCTTGGGATGAAAAGGAAAATGTTGATGAGAATGTATAACCCCACTATTTCAATTATGAGACCATTTATTTATGATATTCAGTAATAGAAGTGTTTGGGTGGTGTTTGGGAGGGCATGGCAGTCTTTTTCAATCTTGGGGGGGGGGGGGGGGTTCAAAAGATTAATGGTTTTAGCATGATTATTTTACACTGTGTATCTCATACAAGAAACCATTCATAGAGAGATATGGGATATTGGGGAGGTGCACAGTTAGGCACACAATTTGGACAATCTATCCCTTCATAAGAGAGAAATCATGAAAAGTGGGATAATGATATTTTGAGATATTGGTGTACATACTATCACCCCATTCATTACAACCATGAGATGTGCTCCATGTGGAAGAGGATAGCGCATAATGTTTTCATGGTTTATGAAACTATGTGACTAACCACGCACGATTTAGAAAATCATTTGACAATTGAATTTGGATTGGTATGAAATATAAATCCCTAATTTTTTCTTGATTTAATCGATAACAAAAAAACATCTTCCCATGTCTGTGGAATGCTTTAACATTGAATCAGAAGTGATTCAGGGGGGTTGTTTGGTAGGTTGAAGCCTGATTCCCATGGTAAGTCTCCTTTTGGGGAAGTTTTTCATGGTTTTTTAGATCTAATTTTCTCCATATATATGTATATTATAACTAGTATGATTTGGATTTATTTAATATTATTTATTCCAATTAGGGTTCTATATGGAATTTTGATTTTAGGGGAAGAGATCTAAGGTGGTTTTTTGAGATTTAACTCGATTTTGTTGGTGTTTTCCTACTATTCTTAATTTTCTCACTAACTCCCTATGTAGTTAGATTCACTATTTACTAATTCTTCTAGAACTGTAAGGATATATGAAAAAATGATTTAAATTGACTATAAAAATTGAGTTTCAAATCATGGTAGGAGCCTTATTTACTAATTGTTTTTAGATTTTATGAAATTGTGCAATTTGTTGTACATTGACTTGTTTAATGATTTTAAAATGATGATTTCAAATTTGGATGTTTTTTCATGATGCATGGAAAACTGTTTTCCATAAAATATTTGTTTTATTAAAACTAATTTTGGTAATTTTTCATGTGTAAAGATTGACATATTGAAATTGTTTTCGAATGATTGTTTTGGCATGTAGATTGGATAAATAGTTAAGAGTGATTTAAATTAGATGGATATTGGTCGTCAAGTACCACAATCAAAGGGATGAGATTTAGATGTGAATTTATACCATCAATGGTAACACCACACTTTTTTGGGTGAGTCTCTGTGTAGGGTCATGTGAAAATGGAATTGAGTATGGTATCATGAAATTGGAAATTGGTTAAATGACTTGTTTTTTTTACTTCCCTAGATAATTGATTGGGTTTGGTAAGATTAATTTATTTGGGAAAATGTTTTATATTTTAATATAATAATTTTTTATCTAATATAAAAAATTACTTATAAATTTTCTAACATGTTCTATCCTAGTTGAGTGAGTGGTTAATTTATTTGTAGAAAACTGAATGAGTTTCATTACTCACCTCTATTTTTGAACATTGATGCTTTTAGGATGTTATATATCATGATAAAGGTAAAGGTAAATAATCAAACATATCTATTGGTGTATTATTAAAGTTTATCATGTGACTGGAGTTTGATTTTGGAGTTATGTATTGGAGCCCTCTGATTTTCTATTGTTGTTGTTTTTACAATGTACTATTATGATGTTATTAGTTTCCATTGTTGTACTCTATTGTAGTTAGGTTTTGATATAAATCATATCACATTATGATTTTGAAAATTTTTATCACTCATCATGTAGTATTCCTTTTTTATGGATCTTTTGGATGTGTAGTTTTATTTAAAAAAGGTTAAATTATTCCCCTTATGTTAGTGTGTCCCTTGGCATTTATTGCTAGCCTTTGGAAGCTTGTGGATGTCACATAAGGCCTTGTAATGAACTTCTTACTTATAAAGATAATGAAGAGGGGTAATATGATACATATGATCTAAATAGGGTATAAATTAAGTAACATGGGAATGTATTATTTTGAACAATAAGTTTTTATATGTTTGTAATGGAGATGAGAGAGGTGAAATTTTATACAAGGGGAGAAGACACACTGGGAATTGTTGAAATGAAATAATTATACTCATGTTTTACCCATTCCAAAAGGCCCCAAAATGGAAAATGATTTTTTCTTATACATTACAAGGTATTAATATGAATATTAAATATTAATTATAAATGTATTGGGACATTTTAAAATCTTATCATATTAGTTTAACTCCACGGTAAACAAGTTATTCCCTTTACCTTGGTAAATTATTTTCATTATTTTTAATATTTCGTATGGTAGAAAGTTATCATGAAACTAAAAAGTAATATAAATTCTTTTGAATAAAAATATAGAATCAATTTTTTATTGAAATTAAAATCATATAATATGCATAATAAAATATAAAATGAAACCCATAGACGTGTTGAAAAATTGGTTTTCTCCAAAGACAAACTTCCAAATATTTTAAGTGATCTTATTTTACAATTCAATATTAAATTGATTAAAATGATCAAAATTAGATAAGTTTTAATATTATTGAACTAATTTTACTTTAAAAATAAATTAAAATATGATTTATTATATTAAATAATTTACACAAAGTTGTACTTTTCTATAAAAATAAATATGTTTTTATATTCATTAAAAAAAATATTTTCACTAAATTCAAATAAATAACATAAGATAATTTTGAAAAGTATATTTCAAATAGGATGATATTTGTTTCAAATATTTTTCTAAAATTGATAAGAATAAATTTGTTATTATTTAACATGACTAATCACACTTTAAAAAAAATTTAGAAAAAATTATTTATATATTAATTTGTTATAATTTTATTTATAATCAATAGAAAAAATGATTTTATTCTATAAAAATTTAAAAATTATTTTTCATAATTAATGTAGTCATATTGATACCATACAATTTAATGACATCGTTATAATAGTCTTGTTTTAAAAAATAATTATGTATCATGTTTTTTTAAACCTTGGGTTGTGTGCATCAAAAAATATCAAGGACACTAAATTTATTTAAATAGAAATGTATCATAATTTACCATTGTGTTAAATTATATTATAAACCTTGTTTTTTCATGTCATATATTAAATCCATCATGACATTCCCTTTTAACAACATAATTGTCCTACATCCAACCCATTGAAATATTTTTTTCCTTGAAAATTATTTTTTATCTCATTAATCAAGTATTTGAAATTTTATACATTTTTTTGGAAACCCACATAGTAAAAATGATTAATAAAACATCCTCTTGATAATTATTAAATGGATGTATGAATTTTATTCAGAATAACACATTTTTGGATTATATTATGGATAACATTGCTGTAATGTGAGGCTATAGACATGGAATAAAATATTTAATAATTATAGAGAGTTATGGAGATAATTAATCAAAATAATGTTAATGATTAGGGGAATGTAAAAGACCATAAATCCAAAAATCTATTAACTTTTAAAATACAATTCATTCATTAGATGTGTTGATAATTTGATAAAATAAAGTTTAATGGTTCTTTTTAGTTGAGTTACATAATCATTATATATCAATATATATAGTGACCAAAAAAATTCCATCGTATATTTTTATTCCAAAAAAATTTCACCATTTCACTAATCTACAGAAAATTTCTATATTACCTACTACTATAGGGAAAAAATATCCAATATGACTTTTTTTATTCATAAAGGACTAAAATAAACCTATAACTGATAAATGTTCTCCCATTGGCCGGTTGATCCCCAATGCCCTAGATGTTTATGGTCACTTTGATATCATATCCCCCCACCGTGGTAAGAGAAGGTCATCTAGACTCTCGTAAAGGAAATCAACCGTCTCATTTATCTCTATTCTCAATCCATAAATACAGACCCTCTTTCCACAAATCTCTCTCTACCTAAAGGTGTCATAACTGTTTGATGGATCCCCGCAGCTTTCTCTCTCGAACCTAGAAATCACCAATGATTTTTCTTTCCTTATATAACACTGATTACATACTTCAAACATCTCCTATTGTCTTTTTTATTCCTTCTTTCCCCAATATTTGGATCTTATGGATTATTTGAATGAGCAATGGAGAGGATTCAAGATTCCAAGCACATGACGATACAGTTTACATCTAAGGATGACTTAATCCTGTCCTGGTTGAGTTCACCTATAAATTGTGAATAATCTCAATTCCTTCTCTTCAAATGGTCATAGGAGTTTCTTATGAATGAAAATTTATGAACAATGGTGATTTGTGTAAGGTTTCCTCACTATATTATTCCCATTCAGAATCATTCGATTATAAATATTATTAAAAATCTCATAGGGAACTATATATGTTAAGAGAGTAGGACTAGATATGTGTTCCATCCTATATAACTAGGAATATATTTAGAAATGGATGCTTCAATGTTGTATGTTGAGCCTTTAATATTTTTTGTTATGGTGTTTTGTTAAAAAAATGATGTTGTCTTTGAGACATGGTGTGGATTATTCCCCTACTGTGAGAAATTGGGGCATCAAATAGAGGTGTGCAGACATTCAAGGAAGATGAAGAAAGGTTATGGGATGAGTATAGATCATAAGGGGCTTGTACCATTTGGAATGATTGTAAAACGAGGAAACAATGAAAATGTGGATTGTATAGTTCCAACTGAGGGTGGTGAGTATGATGAACCTGATAAAAATTATTATCAAGATGTTGGTTTGGTGTTTTGGGGGAAAATTTTCATGGAATGTCGAAATAAAAAAAGGATATTCCTACTGGTCTAAAAATTAGTGTTATATTTGGTAGGATGAGACCTAATCATGATAGTATTAACTCTTCATGTGTAGTGTTGGATTAGGATACTATAGATGCTTTGGGAAAAATTCGGGATGGGTTTTACAATCCTTTTCATGGTGTACGAACATCAACCTATAATGAGACTACATATAATTCCAATGACAGTAAACTTGATGGGAGGGAATCTGAGGTTGATTATGCTAGAAATAGAGATGAACCAGATGATTTTGTTGTTAATCTATAATTTCATGAGGGAAAACATATTCATTTAGAAAATGTTGGATGGATGAGTAATCTCATGATAGTCTAGTTTTGGGGGACACCAACACAAAAACCCAGTGTATTGGGATAAGTTTCATTGAGATGAGTTATACTACTATGTGAGAAATGAATCAAACTGATGGTGATTTTAGTCCTTGTTCTCATAATAAAAATCTTCAAGAGATTATCTAGGAAATATTCAAAGCCTTTTAAATGTAAAATTAGAAGGAAAATGCTACTAATGATGAATGGGTAAGGTATGCAATCCCTATTAAATCTTTAGTATTTGGTATAGCCTACTTCGTGGATATTGTTACAGAAGGTATGAAGTGAATAGCTGATCGTGGGGGTTTTGCCTCTACCCCCCCTGAAGAGAAAGACTAATATTGAATATTCCAACATTCTGAAGTCTGTGAATACTAGATCCTCATATAAGGAATCATTGTGAGGTAATACTGATATTATCAAGATCATAAATAATGGAATCCCACAATCTAAAAGGGAAACTCCCTATGAGTGTTTGTATTGGAATGAGTTGTGATTTTTTGAAATGAAAAATTTATTTTTCAAGGCGTGGGATATCATTTTCCCCCACATTCTTTTTATACAGACTCTTATTATTAGCCATTATTAATTTCCAAAAGCTACTACTTATGTATAGACATGCATGGTAATCGTTTTTTAGATCCTAGGATCTATAAAATAGTAATAAGTTATTCCTCCTTTATTTATTAAAACCAAAATAGTTATAAAATGATATGTTTATTAAAAATATAATATGAATATACTATTCTTCTAAATTTTACGATGAAATTAATTGTTTATCGTATATCATTTATAAAATAAATAAACCAATATTTAAAATAACCTCAATAATTTCAACATGGGTAAAATTTACCCTTAATTTTTTTTCATAAATCCTTTAAAGATACATATCTAACAACATAATACAATTTATCCCAAATAATCATTTATGTTATAAAAAAATTTTATATATACATCTAACAGACAAAAAATCTCATGAAATATCATTAGTCACCGCAAAATCAAATAATGTAATCCTATAATCTGATTCCCAAAATCAACTTAATCATTAAACTGCAATCATTATATGTAAAAAATGTAATACTAACTAGTATAACATGTATGATAGTTGTTGAAATGACACCCTTATCGCACATTAGTTATGGGTCAATGAGATGCAAGGTAGAATCGGTCCCAAATCAACCTAATTGCTTTATACACTAAGATTTATTTCATCATTGATCCCCTAAAAGCAATGTAATTTAATCTGTGAGGTTACTTAAGACTCAATAGAATTTAATAATAACACTAAGGATATTTTATGATTGGAATAATACCTTAACATCACTGAATTTGGCTCTCCCTCTTTGGGAAGGGTTAATAAAAATGGATGGGTTGAGCATGAGTCCTCCAAATAGGAGGTGGTTGGGGAGAAAATCAATCCCTGTAAATTTTCAATTATTGTGTGCATATTGAAAACAAATGGTGATATATTATTGATATTTAATGATATTATCTAGAAAATTTATATGATAACTGTTTCTAATAGCTGAACGATGACTGTTATGGAAAATGGATTATTCCATGTGGTATTCCCTTCAGATGAGAACAAGTGTTGATCCTAGAGTTTCTATTCCATTCCTCTATGTCATATAATCTTATGAATTCAATAATAGGATTGTAATTTTATCCCATTAAATGTAATAAATATTTATAAAAAATTATGGATTCAAATTTATATACCTTATTTGTTTTATTGTAATCATCAGATATTGTTGGATAATGCATCATCTGTGGGAAATCCAATTATAACTGACAGAAACCCTGATAATACATGATTTTGACACATTTCTAGAGTTCTGGTGGAGGTTAACATGGCCTTATCCCGAGTTGAGTAAGTGTTCCTATCCAAGAGGGATGAATGTATTAAACTACAGTTTCTCTATGAATTAAGACCTGAATATTATAGGGAGTTTGATTTTTTCAGTCACCTTTTCGTAGAATTCATAAGATCAAATGTTCATAGTCATTGAAAAATATATGTTCATGATGAGTACCCAAGTAGTAAAACCATTAAATATGGGATGGGAAATATTAATCCCTCAAATTAAGAAGACCTTGGGAAGACATTACTGGAGAAGGATCCTCAGAAAATGGATTATTCAATTCATATTTTAAGGTATGAAAAGGATAATAATTTACATTCTATTGGGAATTGTGTGATAAATAAAGGCGTGTCTACTCTTACAAGGCTGGAATAGATTGAGCCTACTACTAATGTCTTTAACATTCATCTTCATGGAACCCAAGGGAGGATTATTGAAATTAATGCATCTAGAATTATCGTTGATGAGCCTCATAATTATCATATATAGTAGAATGGATGGGAGGATTGAAATCATGATGAAGATTACCCTTCCAAAAATACATCCACACACGGTAAATAAGATGATCTCATCTCATAGGATCTTATAATGATCCCTCCTCTACAGGATATTGTGATTTTGGGCGAACAGAACATTGGATATGTGTAGGCTGATGATCCACCCCTTTGTGGAGATCATCATAATGAACCTTCGTTTCTTATTCCGGTGAATGACATCCTTATAGTAGGATAGACTAATGGTTTCCACATTAGTCAGATCAACTAAATCCCACCACATTGGTGTCTATGGAAAAGAGGGGGAAATAGGAGGAAGTCCCTCTTTCCTTGAGATGAATGTTTCTATGGTCAAGTACCTGATTAGGGATTTTCAACCTCAAAATGATTATTTACAATAAGTATCAGATTCCCAACCTCAGGGAGTGTCTTCCCATGTCATAGAGGATCCATTCCATCAGGTTACTCATGAGAAAAATTCTAGGAGAAGAATCCCTAAAGACATAGTCATTGGAATTGGGCATTCCCCCAATACTTTTTTACCACTGAGTAGAAAATTATGTTCTATTGATAGATAGACATCTATATCCTAGGTCCATCCTCCTTCCCCTGTACAGGATGGCGCATGCATTGAGGAAACAACTCATAAGGGAATGTCCCAATGTTAATGAAAATCAAATAAACTTGATACCAAGAAGAATTTGGGTCCATATACTAGAGGAAAATCAACTCATAATTAATTAAGGCATTCTTTTGTAATTTACATGGTCTTGAAAATCCTCTCACAGTCAAATCCCTTATGCATTGTGTTATAGCTACCAAACCTATAGTGATTGGAATTGCTGAACCAAAAATAAAACACTAAGAATAGAATTTCTTTTAAATGTATATCAATTGGATTCTCACTAATCTTACAATATGTGAATGAAAATGGGTTTGAGTATCTATGGGTTCTAAAAAAAGGGATTTCATATTCATTCCATAACAAACTACAATCAGAGTGACATGGTTTATGTGGTCATTGAAGCTGGGGTTATATCCTTATATTTTTTATGCCCCTAACTCACATCCAGAAGTAAGAGATATATATAACTTCATATTTATTTTTTAAGATAAAATATTACATATCAAGATGGCTCTAGGTGATTTTATCACAATTGATCAACCAAGGAGATAGATTTTTGATAACATCAATAGGTTGGAAGATTCTTATTTTTATTCGTATATTGATAAATGTATGATGGTTGTAGTTCCCACTATGGGGGGTGTTCACACATGGTGTTAGAAAACCATAAATGGGATTCACAGAAGAAAACAAGACAGGTACTTGGTTTTCATGGATGATGGGAAAAAGCCCCAAAGTATATCACACCTCATCTTGCCAAAATTCCTATCTGATCGTTACCCACTCGTTACTGATATATGTGTTGGAAATATGTGGTCTTATCCTTTTACATTCATATTTAACAACTCATGGATTATTGGTAATATATATAGATAGGTCACAATAAATTCCTAGAAAGTTATTCCATTTGGAAAAATGCTATTTAATCTTTCCAACATGCTCAAAAATGTTAAAAAATAGAGATTGGAGTCAGTTGTCCTTCTCCAGTCTGAAAACTGATATCAATAATTCTCATAAAACACTTCTTCAAAGAAAAAATGAAAACCTGTAGTAATATTCTCTTTCTTGGGATGATATATTGGCATTTTCTCAACATGATGGCCAGATAAATCTATAGAAAAGGCTTTCCAGAAGTCACTATAATGTTCTATGGTCTCATTGGGGAGATTGGAACACCAAAATATTTCAGCACCTACATTGGGAGAGATAGATCTAGAAAATTTTCAAATCTCTTGACATTAAGGGAGTTGTTTCTAACTCTGATTATGATATCTAAAATGGTGTGGTTTGTAATATTGAATGGTTATGATTTGGTGAGTATGGTGACTTCACGTAAAAAATACAAAACAATATTACTCCTACATTTTATGATCATAAAAAATGGGGTTGGTTGAGGTTCCTGTCAAATGTAAAATAATGTGAACCCTCTTTTTTTAGAACATTTACATTTTGGAATGTCATGATGGGTTCAACAATAATTTATTTGTTTTAAACTAGCGTATTCTACTCCAGGATGTCATTAGTTATGTCAGTGAATTTTTCATCCAACCCTCGATGCCTCATGGCCTGAATGTGTGTTTCATTTCCTTGATTGAAAATACAAATAATTCACTGTAAATTAAAGAATATAGTCATGTTTCAATTATAACCACCATAAAATATATTTTTTAATAAAATAATATCCTACATATTGGGGCGGTCAATTCTAGGAATGATATAACACCCACTGAGTTATGTTTTTTCCTTGGAAGAAGCATCCAAAACAGACTCTTCATTAGTTCGGAATGTGTCAATGTCATGGGAAGGAAGGTAAGGTGTGGAAAATTTTATCTTAATATAGATACCTCAAACTCCTTTGATATAACTTAATATGGACTTATTTTTTGTGATAAAAAGAAATTAAATTCCCTCCTCATTAAATAATTTGGTTTAATGAATTTTTATGAGCGTTAGACATTTAAATTTTATCATTGGGTCCTTAAGAGGTTACTATAAATTATATATAGGTTTTAGATATAGTGACCCTCTCTAAATTTATTGTTTTCAGGGATTAAGATTAATTATGTGTTCATATTAATTATTTTTCCCATGAAGGCCTTTATATGAAAATGAATGTTAGAAGGAATGATTCTTCACCATCGCATATTCTCTAATCTAATGACATCCTCATGTTTTGATAGGGAAATAATGAAATAATTTCTTATGTAACAAAGATTTTTGGCATTATGTAGATGTTTTGGTACTTTCTAAAATCTAGAACAAGCCATTTTTGGTTTTTTGGAATGGTATAAATGTCCAAAAGAAAAAAAATTCAGGAATAATGGAGTCATGAAAGGGGATTTCAAATTAAATTATCTGGGGGTGCTATTATTTTTTGGAAGGGTGAAAATAAATATCATTGAAAACATGAAGTACCACAAACATTTTATGTTATGTTTCTATATTCATCACTAAGTTACATTCTATTCAACATTGTGTTCCTTTGAAACAACACTAAGTTATTTAGTAGATAGTTACAACCTATCCATTAAACATTAATTTCTCACTTCAATATTTTGAATTCCGAAAAATGTTCATCTAGATTTATTTTCAGTAAGTCATTTGGAGTCAGATAGAACAAACTTGATTTTTTGGTGAATAGTTACATAACCATATGAATAGTAATTTGAATAGTTATATGAATAGTAACATACCCTTATGAATAGTAAATAATATTATTATTTTATTTTCTTAAGGAAATATGATAATGTGATCTTAATTAATTTTTCAATGAGAAATATAACTACTTGCACATTAAGATTGTTATTTTTCGAAATAACTATGACCTTTATTAAAAATTAAATTAGTAATATTCAGAAAATTATTTTTGAAAAATGGATTTCACTTATGAAATCTACACGTCGATAAATGGTTAGGGTGAATTTGGGGAATTTTTCTGAAAGAGTTGATTTTTAATTGAATAGTAAAAAATACATTTTTAAGTTTCAGTGTGTTAATGACATATTTAATGATATAATTATGATGTCATAAATCTGGTAGACTTGTGTATAGTTATATAAGATTTTCGGTGTCCCAAGTATCTTATATCACGGGATAAAACCATGGGAAAGCCCATGGTTTTGCAAAAACCACTCATGAGGTGTCCCTTGAAAATTATTAAAATAATCCCTCACTTTTCCTATAAATACCAACTCTTCCCATCATTGAATTCATTCCAAAATCTCCCTCAACGATGTTCTAGCCTCCTTGCCTGTATTTTAGTCCTCCCAAGGATTCTTCAAGTTCCCAAGGTCCCATCCTTCATGTTATAAGGGTTACTCTACAAGGTTAAAAAATTCTCAATTTCTTTCTTTTTTCCTTTCAAGTTCTCTTTTATGTGGTATATCGTTCATGTTTCCATACCATGTTCTTATTTTTCTTCTTATTCATGATATAATCAATATTATGATTTATTTCAAGATATTTTACCCTTATTCCCTCTTTTTTTAATATTTTCTAAAACCATGTTGCGTAGCTGTTAGGCTGCCGAATTTTTGTAAGCGATTTCAAAATTATTCTTTTATCTTGAGTTCTTTATTTATTCCTGCTTCATCTCTTATTACCCAAGATGAATGAAATCTCCAGAATATTGTATATTCTGGATGTTCTAATTTTCATGAGAAATTCATCATCAATATTCTTCTTTCCCCACTTGTTCAAGGAATTAAAAACATTGTCTCTGACTTGTCAAATTACGGACAACGTAGACGATGTGATTTCCATTCGCATTAATTCATTAAAGTCTGGTCATGAACCATTTATATGGTTGAACCAAGTTATAATATTTGTGTTATTATTCACAGATGGTTATGTGATTATTTTATACTCATGGTTCTAATTTATAAAACAAAATGTGGTTATTATTATCAAAGAACCACTAAAACGATCTAAACGAACATCACTAATGTTTTAACTAATGAATCATCTTCAGGGTATATAACCCAAAATTATTATATGATCATTTATATCTCTATAATTTACTTAAAAATATGTATTAACAATTATGGATGTTTAACCATGTTTCAAATGAACTTTATTTCATGGAAACATGTAAACGAACCATGAAAACCAAGGAAGAAAATGCTTCCAAAACATGAAAATTGAACCAATTAGACATATAGAAAGGGCTACGAATGAACTAAATAAGGTTATAATAGACCAATTTCATGTATAAGAGGCTCTGGAAATGTTAATTAATGAATCAAAATTCTATTATACTGGTCATTAAAACAAATGATGAACACACTCGAGCACAAGGTAAGGTTTCTCTCATCTCACTTTCATTTTTATGAGATTTACATTATTCACCAATTACTCCTTATATTTTGTATATGTGTACTTCAATTTGATATATAATAAAATTATTCTTTTTTATATTCGTGTTATTCATTGATTCACTTGATGGTTATTAAGTACTGGTCATATGGTTCGACCGATTACATTGTGGTAAGGGACTTTGTCTTAGCTTCCATTTTTGTTGTGACTATCTTTTTATTGTGCACCTAATAATACTTATGTGGTGTACCTACTGCCCATTTTTGATAACTTTTCATTTTAAATTATATTTATATTAAGTATGCATAATCTTATGTCATGGATATGTTTTTTTTGTCTAAACCGTGTACCATTTTACATAGGGTGTTTATTTGGATAGTTATTTTAATTATGGATTTTTTGATGAACCTATATACTCTACTCTATATGGATATTGAAATGGAATATTTCTCTTGTATTGAATCAATTTAAAAAGTATGATTTGGACATGCAGTGGTGGGTGAGGCCCTCTATAGACCCTCGATGCATCGGTAGGTCTCATGAGACAAAACATTTTGGCGACAAACCCTTCGAGTTTGTTTCAAAAAATCAGACAGGTTTCTACGCTCAGAACTAAACCGTTTTTTCAGTATTATGGTTTCATCTGGTAGATACATGACATAAAAATTATAAGAATTCTATTTATTAATTATTTATTATTATTATTATCCATGATATTTTCACTACTACAAAATCTATGGATGCAGTTTCTTATTTAATTTTGTAATGGCATTAGTTATTCATTTATTCACTATACCATATTGATTTTGTCATATTTTTTGTGAATCACTTATTATTGTACTCATGCTTCCCCAATTTGTAACCCCTACAATGAATTTTATCTTACCCCTTTTCATTGTCTACCTTCGGCCGGTGATGAAGAGAAGGTCTTCTTCTGAGTTCATGTGGATGCAGATTTTAGTTTTAATTATGTATTGTATTTTTTGATCATTTTCCAATGTAATTTGAGTTACATCTTTGTATCTAGTTTCTTTAAGACTACTAAACAGATCGTTCCTTCAGGATTTTCATTCCTTATAACCATTACAATATCACATGTAATGAAACGACTCTAGCCTAGAGGGGTTGGGGTGTTACAGTTGGTAACAAAGGAAGTTTATTTGAAAACATGGAAACTAGTGTAGGAAATGTACAGTAAGGAAAAAAATTACTAAGGTAGTATTTGAGGATTAACATATAATAATTTCCTGGTATTTTGTTAAGGAAGAGATTATGTGGATATTTTAAACAATATGTCCCTGTCTGGATACGATAAGGTAGAGGCCGCTCTGTCACATATGTATCTAGGGGTAAAACCCAAAAACACCGCTTTGAACAAGACTCGAACATGAACTGGTGCACGACAATGAGCCTTGTTTCACTCTTGGTTACGACACTTCCGATGGATATACTTAAGATAATTCATGTTTTTTTTACAAGATATTATGAAGGAGTTAATGTGAATTGTTTCTTAGAGGAACCATGTTTATAAGATTATCTATGCATAGAATTTAAATCTATAATGACTGCTTCTCTATTTGAGATTCATAATGTAATCTAGTGTATCTCATTATTTAGAATTGGTGCCTAATGGAATAAGGTGAATCAATACTCATGGGAAAGGTAGGGATCTCCCTACGGAGTAGGTTGACACAGTCAACGTTTCAGCAGATCAGATCATGACCATATTGGGACAACATACTCATGTTGAAACGAATAACCATTAAACACATGTGTTGGATAGTTTCATACAACAAAAGCCCCCATATTTTAGTGGGACTACTAATCCATTGGTTTCTGAGCAATGGATCATGTCCCATGAAATGATATTCATGGCGTTAAGATTCAATGAAAATGAAAATTTAGTACTGGCAGTATATTGTCTCTAGGGAGACGTTGATCAATGGTGGCACTTGATTCAAAATACCATAGAGGATGATGAGATAGAGGAAATGGAATTGAGGAATTTTAAGGAAATATTCCACGAAAAATATTTCCCTCATGAGTAACGAACTGAAATGAAGTGGAAATTCCTAGGCTTGAAACAAAGGGAAAAAGACAATGATGTAGTGTATGAGGCTACCTTCACAAGTCTATCCATGTATGTTGTGGATTACATTTGTGACTTAGTGGACAAGAATTATAATTTCATTGAAGGTATTAATCCAAGAATCGAAGGGCGTTGGATTCTCAATCATTTTCATCATATGTTGAAATTTTATCACGTGCCATCAGAACCGAGAAGGAATTTTCTAGATTTGAATTTTCAAAGGAAACAAAGATAAGAAACAACATTATGATAACAAAGGAAAAGGAGAATCACCAATGAAGAGAAAGGGAACAAATTGTTTCCCATAATGGGAGAACTGGGGAATGAATCATCCTAGGAAATGCTTAAAAGGGAATGGAGTCTGCTATAAACGCCATGAAAAGGGTCATAAATATGATGAATGCAAGGGGAAGAAAAAATTCAACGATGTGAAATGATACAATTGCAGAGAGATGGGACACTATGAAAATGAGTGTCCTAAGTGCCAAGGAAACAAGGCTCTGGAAAATCCAAGAGAGAAAGGGAAAGCCTATGCAATGACAACCGCTAAGGTTGATGTTCCTAGTGACGTGGTGGCATGTACATTAATTGTTTCCTCAAACTTATCCAACATTTTATTTGATTCTGGATCATCGCATTCATTTATATCCACTCAGTTTTCTAAGAAAATTAGATATGCCCAATTTTGATTTAAGAATGGAGTTTTCAGTCAAAACTCCCATGGGATGTATCATTACAACAAAGGCATGTTGACTAGTCCCCCTCCAAACACCAAAATATGCTTTAGTTTCTAGCCTTATCATCACACTGATGATTGAATTTGATTAAATTCTCGGTATGGATTGGATATAAAATTATGATGCGAGTATTTATTGAAAGAAAAAAGAAGTTACAATTTTTTAAATTGGTGTAGAATCTCTTATCTTTAGATCGGAGACATTTCCATCTAATTCTTATATAGACCCACCCCTAGTAGCTCTATTGAATGTAATTCCTTGAGAGGAAGATAACCCAATATCTATGGATGAGTAAATAAATATTAAAATTGAAGATGTTCATATAGTGAAAGAATACATTGATGTGTTTGCAGAGGATTTATGTGGACATCCTCCTAAGCGGGAAACTGAGTTTTCCATTGACTTAATTCCTGGTGCAAGACCTATATGAATGACCCCATATAGAATGGCCACCGTGGAGTTAGTGGATCTAAATAAACAACTAGAAGAATTGATTGAAAAAGGATTTATTTTACGTAGTGTTTCTCCATGGGGATCCCCAGTCTTGTTTGTCAAGAAGAAAGATGGATCCATGAGTCTATGAATTTGATTACAGAGAAATCAATGATAATACAATAAAGAACTAGTATCCTCTACCACGGATTGATGATTTATTTGAACAACTTCATGGAGCTAGATACTTTTCAATGATCGAACATCGATCCGGATATCATCAACTGAGTGTGAGGAAGGAAGATATTCCGAAGGCATCATTTCGAACCAGGTATGGGAATTATGAGTTTATAGTGATGCCTTTTGGACTGACCAATGAACCATCTGTTTTTATTGATTTAACAAAAGGAGTTTTCAAGGAATATCTGATAAATTTGTTGTGATATTAATCGATGATAACCTCGTATACTCAAAAATCTATGAAGACCATGAGAGTAACATGCGAGTTATTCTGGGAACTCGCAGAAGAAATGAATTATATGGAACGTTTGCAAGTTCGAATTCTGGCTTCAATCAGTTTCTTTTATGGGCCATATTTTCTCTATGGATGGAATCCTAGTTGATCCGGTGAAGACAAAGGAAATCCAAGATTGGCCCATGACAACAACTGTCACTGAGGTATGCAGTTTTATTGGATTAGCATGTTATTATCAACTTGTCATTCAGAATTTTTCTCGCCTGGATAATCCACTAACCAAGCTCACATGTAAAGGAGTTAAATTTGTTTGGAGAAAAGATTGTGAAAAATGCTTCAAAGAAATAAAGAGAAGATTAGTCAATGCTCCTATATTGACTCTACCATCAGGGAATGACGAGATTGTTATTTATAGCGATTCTTCAAAGAATGGACTTGGTTGTTTCATTATGCAAAATGATAGGGTTATTGCTTATGCATCATGACAGCTAAAAGATCATGAAAAAAACTATCCTACTAACGATCTTGATTTAGCTTCTGTAATCTTTTTTTTAACATATGGAGACATTATCTCAATTGGGAAAATGTGATATTTATACTGATCAAAAGAGTTTTAAGTATATTTTCTCATAGAAATAACTCAACATGAGGTAAAAAAGATGGCTTGAATTACTCAGGGATTATGACTGCATGATACAGTACCACCCGGAGAAGGAAAATAAGGTGGCAGATTCATTGAGGAGAAAGGATCATGGAGTTTTTAAGAAGATGAGAGTTGAAAGGGATCCTATTTTCATGGATCTTGAATTGATGGATATGGGAATAACCATGGAATGTGAAACATCAATGATTTTTCAAATGTTTTCCTAACCATCTGTACTAGAATGGATAAAATGTTTCGAGATGATGATGAGGAGTTTCAAAAGAAGATTAAAGCAGTGAATGATGGGAGATTGAGTGACTTCGTATATGGAGATGGAATTAAGAGATTTGGGAAGAGACTTTCTGTTCCCAATATACCTGATCTAAAAAGGGAATTGTTGGATGATGCTCTTAGATATAATTACTCTATACACCCTGGTAGCACTATGATGTATAGAGATTTGAAGGAACATTTTTTGTGGGACAACATGAAGAGAGAGATTGTTGATTCTGTGTCAAGATGTATGGTTTGTCAACAACTGAAAGCTGGAAGGCAATAGCCTAGAGGAGTATTGCAACCTATTCCCATACCTGAGTGGAAATGGGAAAATTTCATGATGGACTTTGTAATGGGACTACCAAATAATCCTAGAAGGAACTATGCAATATGGGTAATTGTTGATCATCTTACCATGTCATCACATTTTATTGATATAAGAGAAGATCTACCACTTGAACATCTAGGAAGACTATATATTAATTCAGTGATGAGACTTCATGGGGTACCCCTATCAATTTTTTCTGATCGTTATCAACATTTTACATCAATATTATGGAAAATTCTTCAGAAGGCCCTAGATACTGATCTTCGATTGTGCACTGCCTACCACCCACAAACTGATGAACAATCAGAACGGATTATTCAAACATTATAATACATGTTGAGGCCTTGTTCAATTGATTTTCAAGGCATGTGGGATCAGTATTTACCTCTCGTGGAATTTTCCTACAATAATACATTCCATTCAATTATTCAGATGGCACTATATGAAGCATTATACGGGAGGAGATTTCGTACACCAACTTGCTGGGATGAAGATGGTGAAAGAAAAATCGTGGGCCCAGAACATGTTTAAGAAACAACGAAAAAGGTGAAGATTATCTAGAACCATATCAAAATAGCTCAAAGTAGGAAAAAGTGCTATGTAGATAATCAAAGGAAGGATTTGGAGTTTCAAGAGGGTTATCACGTTTTCATAAAGGTATCTCCATAGAAGGGTATTATACGATTCGGTACGAAAGGAAAGTTAAGACCCAGGTACATCCGACCTTTTAAAATTCTGAACCAAATTAGAGCCGTAGATTACCATTTGGAAATTCTGCCAAGTCTCTCCAAGGTTCACAATGTGTTCCACGTGTCAATGTTAAGAAAGTACATGCCAGACCCCACACATTTACTCACTTATGAAGAAGTAGAACTTGATCCAGATTTATCTTATTGTGAAGATCCTATCACGATTTGTGATACAAGAGATCATGTATTGAGAAATCGGATGACTCGTCTGGTAAAGGTTCTTTGGAGGAACCATAAGATGGAGGAAGAAACATGGGAGCCTAAAGAGCATATATTAAAGACATACCTCAATAATTTTAGGTAATATTTTGTAAATTTAGAGCACAATATTTTCCGAAAGAAGGAATAATGTAGTAACTCAAATATTTTATGTTATGTTTATCTATTCATCACCGAGGTACATTATATTCATCACTGTGTTCCTTTGAAACAACACTAGTTTATTTTGGACATAGTTAAAACCTAGCTATTAAACATAAATTTAACACTTCTATGTTTTGAATTTCAAAAAATGGTCATCTAGAGTTGTGTTCAATAAGTCATTTGGAGTCTGATAGAACAAACATGATTTTTTGGTGAATAGTAACATACCTATATGAATAGTAATATGAATAGTAACATACCCTTATGAATAGTAAATAATAATTTAATTTTTATTTTCTTAAGGCAATAAGATAATTATATCTTAATTAGTTTTTCAATGAGAAAGAAAACTAGTTGCAATTTCAATTGTTATGTTTCGAATTAACTATGACCTTATTTAAATATTAAATTAATAATATTTAAAGAATTATTTTTGAAAAATTGATTTCAATTTTGAAATCTACATGTCGATAAATGGTTAGGGTGAATTTTTGGAATTTTTCTGAAACAGTTGATTTTCAATGAATAGTAAAAAAATAGAGTTTTTAGTTTTAGTGTGTTAATGACATCATTAATGATATAATAATGATATCATAAATCTGGTAGACTTGTGTATAGTTAAATAATATGTGAGGTGTCCCTAGTGGCTTATACCATGGGAAAATACCATGGGAAATCGCATAGTTTTGAAAAAAACCACTCATGAGGTGTCCCTTGAAAATTATTAAAATAATCCCTCACTTTTCCTATAAATACCAACTCTTCCCTTCATTGAATTCATTTCCAATTCTCCCTCAACAATGTTCTGGCATCCTCACCTACATATTAGTCCTCCCAAGGTTTCCTCATGTTCCCATGGTCCCAACCTTCATGTTCTATGGGTTACTCCACAAGGTAAGAAAATTCTCAATTTGTTTCTTTTTTTCCTTTCAAGTTGTCTTTTATGTGGTATATCATTCATGTTTCTAGACCATGTTCTTATTTTTTTTCTTCTTCTTGATCTACTATATATTATGATTCATTTCTGGATAGGTGACACTTTTCCCCTCTATTTTTTATATTTTCTAAAACCATGTTGCGTAGCCATTAGACTGCCGAATTTTTGTAAGCGATTTCAAAATTATTCTTTTTTTCTTGAGTTATTTATTTATTATTTCTACATATATTCTTACCCAAGAGGAATGAAATATCCAGAATCTTTTATATTCTGGATTTTATAATTTTCATGTGAAATTCATCATCAATCATCTTCTTTCCCCACTTGTTCAAGGAATTAAAAACATTGTCCGTGACGTGTCGAATTACCGACATCGTAGACGATGTGATTTCAATTCGCATTAATTCTAAAAGTCTGTTCATGAAACAATTTATATGGTTTAAAAAGATTATAATATTTGTGTTATTATTAACCCATGGTTTTTTAATTCTTTTGTAGTAATTGTTCTAATTTATAAAAAAAATGAGGTTGTTATTATCAAAGAACCACTAAAACAATCTAAACGATCATCATTAACGTTTTAACTAATGAATCATCATCATGTTATATAACCCAAAATCATTATAAATGCATTTATAACTCCATAATTTAATTAATAATATTTATTAACAATTATGGATGTTTAACCATGTTTCAAATGGACTTCCATTCATGGAATCAAGTAAACGAACCATGAAACCCAAGGAAGAAAATGCTTTAAAAACATGAAAATTGAACCAATTAAACCCATAGAAAGGGCCATGAATGAACCTAATAAGGTTATAATAAATAAATTACATTTATAGAAGGTTCTGTAAATATTAATTATTGAAGAAAAATTTGATTATTTCGGTCATTAAATCAAATGGGGAAAACACTCGAGCATAAGGTAAGGGGTTTCTCATCTCACTTTCATTTCTGTGAGATTTCCATTGTTCAAAAATTATTACTTATATTTGTTATATGTGTACATAAATTTGATATATAATAACATGATTCTGTTTATATTCATTTTATTCAATGATTCAATTGATGGTTATTAAGTTCTGATCATACGGTTCGACTGATTACATTGTGGTAAGGGACTTTGTCTTAGCTGCCGTTTTTGTTGTGACTTAATTTTTATTGTTCACCTAATAATCCTTATGTGGTGTACCTACGTCCCATTTGAGATAAATTTTCATTTTAAATTATATTTATATTAAATATCCATAATCTCATGTCATGGATATGTTTGTTGTCTAAACCGTATACCATTTTACATATGGTGTTTATTTGGAACGTTATTTTAATTATAGAAATTTTGATGAATCCGTATACTCTACTCTATATGGATATTGAAAGGGAATATTGCTATTGTATTGAATCAATTTATAAATAATGATTGGAAATTCAGTGGGGGTGGGTCCCACTATAGCCCCTCGATGCATCAGTAGGTCTCATGAGACAAAACAGTTTGGCGACATACATTTCGAGTTTGTTTCCAAAAATCAGACAGGTTTCTAATCACAGAACTAAACACTTTTTACGTTATTATGGTTTCATGTTCCAGATACATGAAGTCCAATTAATAATAATTACCTTCATTAATTATCAGTTATTATTATTATCCATGAGATTTTCACTATGAAAAAATCTATGTATGTAGTTTCATTTTTAGTTTATTAATGGAATTATTTACTCATTTATTCACTTTGCCATATTGATTATGTTAGATTGTTTGTGAATAACTTATTATTGTACTCATGCTTCCGATATTTGTAACCCTTACTGAGCATTTGAGCTCTCCCCTTTTCGTTTTCTATATTCGATAGGTGATGAAGAGTAGGTCTTCTTTTGAGTTCATGTGGATGCAGATTTTAGTTTTTGTTATGTATTTTATTTTGTGATCATTTTCCAATGTAATTTGAGTTACATAAATGTATCTAGTTTCTTCAAGACCAATAAACTGATCGTACATTCGTGATTTTCATTCCTTCTATCCATGCCAAAATCACAAGCAATGCACCGGCTCCATCCTAGAGGGGTCGGGGTGTTACAAAACAACTCTTCAAAGATTATTTCTCAATTGGGCACCTAGAAAGGGAATCCACTTCCTTACGTGGGTAGGGATTATCTTGTCAATTTAGTGATAACAGAAATGTTTTCCTATGGTTCTCCATATATTTACGGTATATAAGTCATATCAATGAGCTATAGGAATTGATCTAGAACATTATCTAGACTGTATCTATTTATTAGAAGAATCTCATCACAATATTTTGAAAAATAATGAACTAAAGCCATTGACATGGATGGTATGGGAATCTAGGATCTTAATGCCTTCAATGATTCTTTTCATAGTAAATTCATCTAAAAAATAGTTATATATTGTGACATTTCTCTGTAGTTACATTCCCATATATTCCATGGGATTTTGCAATATGGTTACTCCATTAATGTTTTCTACTCTATCTAACCATCTATTAGGCACTCTAATCATGAGCATATTTGATGTTCGAACTATATGGTCTATAATAAGTAAAACCTGAATTTTTGGTCCACCCCATAGCTTAGTATACCTCTTAATGATGTGACTATTATGCCTCTTTCAATGAATCACCACATTTTCTTTACTGATGCAATTTCAATAGTTGATTTTCGTGGATTCCTCCCTGCACATATAAATCATAAATTCCATAGTTATTATTATATTGATATTGATACCCTAGTCTATACTCCCAACTCTAATGGATGTTTTTATTCCAATGACTTGTATAATAATATGTGTGATGTGGAATCATCTTTACCTTTGTGATTTAAAATGTTCCAAACCTATTGCATCTCCCCTTCATCCTAACTACTTATTTGGAGGTTGTGGAATGGAATATTTTTTGTGCACATTCTATTAAAATGAAAAATAAATCATTTTGATTACAATTACTACTTACGTTTGTGTGATAGGGAGTTTAATACTCACCTATTCCTGAATTTCAGCTTATCTTACAGGTTCTGGTTACATCTTGAGAATTCCTTTGGTATACATCTAGATATGAATGGCATGGTCTCTGTAATGATTTGTCTAGTAAAATCCCAACTGAGTAATCATGTTTGAGATTATCTCAACATGGTAGTTGCTACTATCATCAAGGTTATATAGAAGTATAAAAATGCCTCCGTCATTGAGGGCCAAAACCATACCTGTAGGACAGACTGCATTCCCTGTATAATGATATTTCCACAGCCTCCAAACTATATAAAAGAACTATGAGAAATGAATTATCTAACATGATAATTATGAAAATATTTGGTGTTACCTTTAGAATATAAAAACCTCTTGTCCATGAATACATTTAATGGATTCCAAAAATTCAAGGATAGAAGAAAATGAATGTTAGGGGGAGGCTTTAGGCACACTAGGGCCTTCAGGATGGGTAGTGTATTCTTCCATAAGCAAGGTTTCGTTAAAGGAAAATTGTATTAGTATATTGGTAATGACACGGTAGTTAAATTATAGCTTTAGGATACAATCAAAACAATATGGTGTGCCTACTATCAAGGTTGGAGGCATCATTTGGAGGAATTTGAATCCTGCATTGTAGATCACATTGTCAATACATGATCCAGATTTGGGCCAGGGATAATAATCCCTTCAAGAATTGAGTATCATCAGATGATGAGGAACATTCATCTTTATGTCACCCATTTTCTCAGAGAGGGAAATTAGTTTGTAGATTCCATTTCAAATAGGATAATTTTAGAGGCTTCCTTGAGATTTTCTTTCATTGATCTAGATTTTTGTTCTCAGGGTGTGGATTTGGATGTGCATGTAGTTTCTTATTCCCATATTCTTAAACCCCTTGTAATGATTCTGTATATTTTCTTTAGTAAATTTATTTTTAATCAGATTTCTAGATTATTGAAGCTGTTAGATATTTTTCCATGATCCTATAACATTATCAATAATATAATCAACATCTTATTTTTTTAATTATGGATCAAATAGAATTTTGACCACAATTGTTTCATATTATTCTCATTCTTTTACACCAAATTAAATAATTACCTCAACATCAAGCACATCTCTAGGGTTATCTTTTCTATGTTAATTTTTTCTCATAGATTATCATTATTCCATTAAATAACCTTGTTTGGTAATTAAAAATATTCTTGAAAATACCAAAAAATAATAATATATAGAACTATATATATATATATATTTATATTTTAGGATTCACATAATTCTTAAAATTATATAAAAAAATTCCAATCATTCAACTTCCTTCATAAACTATTAACATGGAATCCTAATATTATTGATTAATAACTACATACATTTATAATTCATTTATAGCCTCTTCATAATCAACAAAAAAACAACTATGTATACAACCATGTTTATCAACGTCTTCAAATTTTCCAAAAAGGGAAAATATATTCATGCGTTCTACATTTTATGCAATTAATAAATTTAGACATAAATGATACTTTAGGGAGACAATTATTATCAAACATTGTGTTAACTAAATAATTAATTTTTCAATAGAAATTATATTATATGATTCCATAATTTCACACCCAAATAAAAATAACATTTTTATGATATATTAACTTGGGTGTTTCATTCTATATTAATGACATAAAATAAACATAATATTCTTTTATCAATTTTATCCACCCCCCCCCCCCCCCCCCCCCCGAGATCTCTGGGAACAGTATCATTCCCTTATTTTGTGATTCTTATAGTTGGTTAAGGTAAATGTATTTATTATTATATAATGATTAATGATAAGTAATAATTCTAATATCCAGTAATAAAACTATCATGACATTTATTTTCTCATCAATACATTCTCTATCACAATCAATCATAACCTAGTTTCTTATAGTTCCTACCAAAGGATAAATCCATAAAGTATATTGTGTGAACGATTATTCATAGTTGTAAACCACATAATCATGACATATAATTTCTAGAATTTATATATCATAGAACCATATTTTCAATCAATTACAGCTCAGTTTTATCATAGGTCATTCATGGTCTTCATCCATTAAAATTCTTCATGACAGATCATATTTTCTTTGAATTTCCAAATCATATCCCCTGAGACTGTCAGATTAATTTTGAATTAAGGAAAATTTTTTATACCATAAAATTATAGACACTATATTGATGAACAATTTTTAGTGTTATTAAACCTAGTAACATCTATACATGAACCAATTTCACTTTATGAATCTATATATTCATACAATTTTTTGAAACCACTCTCTCTATATATCTATATGATTCTACGTTATTTTTATATACTATGTATTATTCATAGACATATCCATATGGTTGTAAATACTTGTTTCTCATCCTATTTTAAAAGGGTGAGTAGCACCCCATGCTTCTAAAGTACTCTTTTCTTTGAATAATACAGTAGCGTGTGTTGTATGCAACTTCAAGTTCTAACACACACCACGACCAATCAAAGTAGCCATTATGAATAGTAATACACACTTTTTGAAATTTTATTAATTTTATCTCTCAAAATAGACTTCATTTTTTGATTAAGAATATTGAAATTATCCTAGGGTGAAATGTTGGTACTTTTCGGATAATTCTCATCTTTTGATGAATAATTAAAATTACTAAATTTTAATAAAAAAACATTTTTAATTGAAATAATTAATAGTGATAAATTATGAATTTGAGTGGTTTTAAAGTATATTTAGAATATATTTTTACCATTTAATACAATTTTTGTCATTGTACATAATTTCACAATTAAACCGGACATAAACAAGTGTCAATCTTTTGATAGGTATTATATCTTAAAAACACGCTTTTTATTTTGATAGTGGAAATTAATTTAAAATTAATTTCTGCCACTTCTATATTTTGAATCTGGAAAAATGTATCCCATATTTGGAATCAGGATTTCCATATTGTGTAAATAGGTAACATTTATTTTTAGGCATTTTTAATAAATACTTCGGTAAATATTTTATTTACCATGGTTAAAGGGTAAATCCGGTAAATAAGGGTATACAAAATAATATTATAATAATAATAAATTACCCTAAAATATGTCCTAACCTTATTGGTGGTTACATATCTGACGATGGGCATCTTTGGGTCGATTTTGGTACCCCATGGAGCCACTTTTAGGTGATAGAGATACTTTATTTTAATTAAGTTAAAATAGATACAAAATTGACATAAGCATATATCTTTTAGAAAAAACAATTTTTACATAGGGTTATATATGTTGGATTTTAGACTATAAATATTCATTAGAAAAGTTAAAACTATTTCCTACAAAATTGTATTTTATTTATAATTTTTAGACATTATATAATTTAATTTATTTATGACACAATGGTGATGCAGTAATTACCAAATTAATGAAAAATTAGAATAATTGATATTGTAAATACCCAAATAAATGTAATTTGAGACTTTTTATAAATAAAAATAATTTTATAGGATAATATGATATGTTAGTCTTGCTTTATTTAACTTTTTTAGAAGTAATAATTCTGTTATGATTATTAGAAAAATAATTTATTGAATAGTGTCAAAATTGACAAAAATGTGTTTTTAAAAAACATATTTTACTATTAATTGATATTAAATTCCTAAAAATCTACAGTTCGAGAAAGAGACTTATATAATGATTGTTGTATCATTAATGGACCACTTGGTGGTCTCTTGGATGTATATAGTATGTTTATTTACCATATAATATAAAAATACAAAGAGACATTGTAAAAGTGAAACTAATTAACTAAGAGTTAATACTTAAAGATAAGGTTAATATAGTAACCCAAACCTGTAAAATCCTATTGGTTGAGTGGTTTTAGACCTATCCCCCCCCCCCTTAACCTTTAAATAATAAACTTTGGAGCCATTAGAAATCTATTATGAATTTATTATAAAATAAAATTTCTGGATTTTCCAAAGGTGCCCCTCACCACTCTTATAAAAGGGCTCCCCCCCTTATCAAAAATTCACACTGTAAATGTCTTTTGGATCAGCCAAAACCTACCCAAATAATCTCTTAAATTCCCTCAATACAACCTAGAGGCCTTATTTTGATCAGAAATCCATCCTAGGGGGCTCTTTTGATCAAAGCAAAATGAAGAACACGAAGAAGAGGAAATGTTTTCACCACCCTTTTTCAAGTTCATTTCTTCAACAACTTCTCCTTTTTTAAAATTTTAATATGAGAACTATCCCAAGAGGGAATGCCTCTTTTATTATCAAAAAATAATTTCAAACTTATAGAAGTCTATAGAAAGGATGTTTACATTGGTCCCTCTGAATAAAAGGGAGAAGGTCATCAGGGATCACATTACACCATAAGAAGTAAATGCCATTGATGCCCTTATTTGCAAGACCATCTTCCACATAATTCGCCTCCCTCTAGACATGAGTGATGAAATAGTTCATGGATAAAAGAATATCCAAGAATTTGGTCCACCGATTAGTAATATTCCAAGATAGGTGAGAGGAACCATTCCTAATGGCGAGAACAATAGTGGTGGAGTCCCATTCAAGCCAGATATTGTTCCTACCACGATGATAAGCTTGCTCCACCGCTTACATAATACCGATAATTTCGGCATCAAGAGATGAAACAAGGCCCCAAGAACCATATAAATAGCCAAGGGCAGCCCCATTGTGATCTCTGAAAATGGCACCATAGCCAGAGGGACCAGGATTACCTCTCGAGGTGCCATCAGAATTTACTTTATCCATCCCACAAAGGGGGGATTCCAAAAGACATAAAACATACCGAGGGGGGGAGGTCTACCCCTAACACAAATCCTATTGAAGACAGTGAAATCATGAATCGAGTTTGAGGAGTAATGCTTCAAAGGTGGCCTGGAGTCCAGAACAGCTGCAAGGATAGAGGAAATAGCAGCTGCAACATTGAAATGAAAACTGTCATGGAGCACTTTATTTCTTGCGGACCATAAGAAGTGAATAAGTTCCTACGCAGCAACCTAAAACAGAATCTTGAGAAGGGGTGAGAGTGCAAGCCCCTTCCAACTCATTATAAATTCACGAATTGAAAAAACCCGTGGGAGGATCACTTCAAAAATATCAGCAACGAATTTCCACATTGAAGAAGAAGTGGCGCAGCTTAGGAAGAGATGATTGATGTCATCTCTGTGTTGATGAAAAATAGCACATCGAGAACCCAGCGAGATTCCACATGCATGAAGAAAACAGTCTGTGGGAAACTTCCCATGCTCCAGTCTCCATACAAGAATGGAACGTGACAGCCTGATAAAATTCCTATTCATGTTGCCAAGACACTTCAAGTCAGGAGAGTTGCAATTCGAGTCACTATAAAACAGTTTTGATGTGAGGACCCCATTATCTGAAGGTTCTCAAGCCCAAAAATCATCTCTAGATGAGAAAAAATATTTCTCCACAATGAAAACAATGTGATCTGGTAAGTTCTCCATACTTCATAGCTGGTCCATTATAGAAGAGTCCAGATTCATATTATTTTCTTCTCCCACAAGATAGTTAATAAGGGGGTGCCAGTCCCATTACCTTTCCAAAATGGGAGAAGAGAGTCCCGGGAAACAAGCCATCTGGAGTGAGAATCAATAAATGCAAAGACATAGTTAAAAGCAGGCCACACAAAGGAGCATAAGTAGTTGCAGTTTCCTGTCATGAGTTTATGCAGAAATCTAGCCCAGATAAACCCAAGAGATTCAGAACTACTATTCATGAGCTTCCAAAAAAAATTTCCCTGCAAAGAGTTATTAAAGTGTCTAAGATTCTTAATTCCTAATCTCACCAAGTCATAAGACTTGCAGCAAGAGTTCCAAGTAATATTATAAATCTTTCGTTCAGTCATCCCACCGCTCCAGAAAAAGTTCCTAATTGAGATATTGATGCATTTGATGATAGGACTCGGCCATTTATTAACCATAATGGAGTAAACCAACTTGTATGTAATAAGTGATTTCACCAAACAAACACAGCCATCCATGGATAGGGACTTTCCCTTCAAGGAAGAGAGTTGCCTTCAGATATTTCTAATGATGGGAAAAAAGTAGCAGGCCTTCGGTCTTCCCAAAAACAAAGGAACCCCCAGATAGATAAATGGAAGAGATCCCTCACGAATTCCCAAACCCCTGATAATGTCCAACTTCCTGTTTCTAGAGATATTTCTTCCAATGTAGAAAAATGATTTCCCCCAACAGATCTCTTGACCAGAGATGTTTTTATAATAAAGTAGTGCTCTCTTGTTGTTGCTAATGATTCTTTTGTCCACTTTAGTGAAAAGGATAATTTCATCAGCATACATCAAATGTGTGGGAGCCAGAAAATACCTACCAGCAGAAATTGATCCCATTTTCCCATTACCAGCCATGATGCAAAAAAGCCTACTGAGATAGTCCTCAATGATGGAGAAAATAATTGCAGATAAGGGGTCACCTTTCCTAACCCCTATAGAATAGTCAAAGTACCCTTTAGGCGAACCATTAAGAAGAATGAAAATGTGAGAAGAGCTTAGAATGTCTTTGACCCAGGTAATAAAATCACTATCAAATCCAAATAAGGAGAGAACACTGCAAATCAAATTCCAACTCATCGTATCGAAATATTTCCTAACATCATGTTTGAGCACAATATTTCCACCCCTTTTAGGTTTCTTAAGAATGTTGACACATTCAGATGCCGTGATAAGGCAATCTTGGATTGATCTTACATTAATGAAACCAAACTAGTTAGGAGACAAAATTTTGCTTTCAACACGAGAGAGTCTTTTAGCAAGAATTTTGATTATGATCTTGAAGATGGTGTTACCTAGGATAACCGGTCTAAAAATATTAATCTCATTAGCATTCTAAACTTTTGGAATAAGGGAAAGAAACTAAGCATTTAGCCCATGAGGAAGAGATCCCCCTTTAAAGAAATGAATTATCAATCTGCAAACATCAACTTGGATGATATCCCAATAAGTCTGGAAGAAGTCGTTTCCAAAGCCATCTGGTCCAGGAGAGCATTCAATTTTGAGGCTAAAAACAACCTCCTTGATTTCAAAATCCAAAGGTATAGAGATGAGAGTGGGGTTTTCATCTTAAAGAACAAGCCTTGGGATAATACTCTCCTCAGGAGAAAATGTAGGGGATGCACCATTATAAAGATTCTTAAAATAGGAGACAACATGTTCTGAGAGGTCCCTCCTGTTATCAATGAAATGATCAGCATCCTTGATCAAGGAGTGAGGCCTAGAGTCCATTCTGATTTTCTAGAGGGAATTAATGACTTTTGAATTTCTATCACCATCCTTCAACCACTTAACCCTGAATGAATCCCTTTGCAAGGAATCTTTGAGGCTGAGAAGATTATTATGATTGGATGTCATCTCAACTTCATCCATGAGATTATTAGAGAAATTGTTGTGATTGTGGACCTCTTGAGCTTGATGAAGAATGTTCTGAAGGGAGGAAATATAAATGTCAATACAGCTGGAACAATTTTTACTCCATGTTTTTAAATTCTTCTTGAGAGTTTTGAGCTTGAGGACACAAGCATAGGCATCATCTCTGCATTGGAAAAAATTCCAGTCTCTTTGAACCAAATCCTTACATCCATTTTGAGTCACCCATTATTTATTGAATCTGAAGGGAAGAGGGGGCCTAGAGTCTCTGCCAACCTGATTAACCAAGATTGGTTGGTGGTCCAAATTAAGTCCTGGAAGAGTTGAACATGAAATAGAATCCCAAAAGTCCAAAGAGGCTTCATTTACAATGGTTTTGTCAATTCTTCTAACAAAAAACCTATTTAGAAATATCTTGTACCAAGTATAAATTTCTCCAACTAGGTTAAACTCAATCAGCTCATTGCCTTCAACAACATTTTTAAATTCCCTAGAGGAGATAGAGTTAGTCATAGATCATATCTTCTCATCTTGGTGGAAAATAGAATTGAAATCTCCCAAAATAATCTACGGCCCAAGGAGATCAGAATTAAGAGAGCTTATATCCATCCATAATCTTCTACGGTCTTAGTACCTGTTAAATGCATAAATTAAAGAGTATGAGTGATGAATACCATGAAAATAAAAATCACAAGTGACATGCTGCTCAATGGATGCAACCAAGGAAATAATGGACAGGGGGGAGTGCTCCAAGACACAAAGACTCTTAATTTCAGAAGAGCATCTGTTGGTGTCAATAAGACAGAAGTCAAGGAATTCCAGGATGGAAATGCTGGAGGAGAAAATTATTTTAGGTTTAGTAAGTCTTATGAGGATAGGTCTCTGTGTCTAAATAAGCTGCATTAAGGACCATGTGGTTTCTCGGTTGGCCAAACCATAGAAATTCCAAAATAAAATCATCATTTGAACTTGAAACTCGGGATGGAAGCCCCTTTCATAACTTCCAAAACCTTCATGACGCCTGATTTTTGATGTCTCTCTGATTTTCTTTTAGGAATGGGGATACCTCGGATAAGATATTTAATGTCTGGATTCCCCCTTTCTAGACAAGCGGTGTTGTCTATATTATTGAGAGTTGTCACTGTACTATCCTGGTTGGCTGCTATGTTCTTAACACCAGAATCAGGTTCAAAATGGGCTGCAATCTCTCTGCTGGGGGTGCTAGATTCAACCTCTGGACCATTAGTCTCATCCGGATTACAAGAAGGCACTATTCTGGTTGGATCAGGTAAGATTGTAACTTCCATGACAGGGATAGAATTTAATGTATCCGCTAGGAGGAAAAATGAATCCTTGGAATATTCTAGACTATGAGACACGCCATCACTAGATTTTCCACCATATAAAATGTTAGATGGGGGTACAACAACATTCAGATTCACCAATTCAAGGGGACCAACGATAGTGCATTCAATGTTAACCCCTGTGGGATCCATGAAGTTAGGATCCTGAAGGAGGGAGGAGGCTAGAACTTCAGTGTTCCGAGAGACTACTAGAGTCGGAGATCCAGAGACATCACTAATGGAGTTTAGATCCCTATCGCCAGCTTTTTTCGGAAGTGAGGACAAGACCTCATTCCCTTGTTCTTCATCCTCAGCAATATACAGGGTGCATGATTCAACATTTGGACCCGAAATCTCATCTGGATTACCAGAAGGCACTACTCCAGTTGGATTAGGTAAGAGAGTAACTTCTATGACTGGGTTAGAATTCACTGTATCCGCTGGGAGGACACATGAATTCTTTTGAATATTCAAGACTATGAGACGTGCCTTCACCAGAGTTTACACCATCTGAAATACTAGATGGGGGTACAACAACATTCAGATTTACCAATTCAGGGCGACCAGCGATAGTTCATTCAATGTTGACCCCTGTGGGAGCCATGAAGTCAGGATCCTTAAGGGGGGAGGAGGAAAGAACTTCAGTGTTCCGAGAGACTACTGGTGTGGGAGAGCCAGAGTCATCACCAATGGAGTTTAGATCCCTATCTCCAGCTTTATCAGGTAGAGAGGACAAGACCAGATTCCCATGATCTTCTTCCTCAGAAATATCATCCCTTGATTTATTGGGGGAGATAGAACTAGAAGGACTAGCATGAGGCAATTCCCCCTTTCCAACATAAACACCTTTATTCTTTCTATTCTGATTGACTTCCTTCCACTCTGATGTCTTGGGTGCTTCATCCACCTTTTTTTGAATCATTCTACAATTGATAACCGAGTGACCAAAAATCATAGAAACATCAAAAAAGGGGGGACACTCTCATATTCAACATAGACATCAGTTTTGATTCCATTAGCAATAAACATAATGCTATCAGGATGCTTGGATTCAAGATTGACATCAATCAACATTCTATCAAAAAACCCAAGATCCCCATCAAGGATCCTATGATCCAATCCGATAGAGATACCAATGCAAGAGGAAGGGTCATTAAGGAAATTTTGATGCCAGTACATCCCATTCAAACCATGAAGCCTGACCTAGATCTGAGCATTGGTTGGATTCAAATTAAAGGGATTGAAACAAACATCTCATTCCGAGAGCCATAGAATTTCAGGCTTGAGTTGATGAATGCCAGTACCCCAAGCCTTGTTGAAATCCTCCCTGGATGGAAAAATGATATGGAAGTACCCTCTCCCGATAGGAATCCTCTTCCAATTTAGAAATCCCTAGCAATGAGAGTCCCTACTCTTAAGGTCTTCATAGGAAAAGTGCATGTCCCCCTTTGATTAAATAGCACGACCCAATATTGAATACTTGCATAAATTAACACGCTGCTGTAGTGCTTCTAGATCAGCCACCACCGAAAATCCACCATTTTATAATATATGGATGTTAGAGGGACTATAAGAACCCTCCTTGATTGGATCAGAGGAACGAGATAAAGCCTTCGCAAAGGAGACCCCCTTCTTCCTCAATGAAGTTGGATCCCGATCAGTCGAGATATGTCCTTGAGCCTGTAAGGGACGTTCATCCTTAAAAGAAAATTCCCAATCTGGATTTAATGAATCCATTAAAGTAATAAAATGTTAAGATAAGATATAGCAGAATCACCATCGCTAAGTTCAAAGAGGAAGGATCCCGCACTCGACATCATATGATTTTAGGACATGATTCTATCAGAGAAGAATAATAGTCTTCAGATATGATCATCGTTCCATTTGGGGTTTTACAGCTATTTCAAAATATAATCAATGGGGATAGTAATCTTCAACTTCTTATTTCATTGTTCTTCCAATAATAAAATAATAAATACACTATCTCTTATATAATGTGATATTGTTATAAATATGGTAGAACCATATTCAGTATTCTATCCATCCATTGAATGAAATGTCACCATACGTTTGTACGTACGACTTACCGTCTCCACGTCATGGTGTAATTGTTATTCAATATATTATTATTTGGATGGGTATAATAATGATGTGAAATTCTTGTAAAAAATAAATATGACATGATAACTATTCTGTATATATGATATATCATCCAATTATATATTATATTAATATCAAAAGAATGATATTTTCGCTCGTGCGTACGTACAGATTACAGTCTCCATGACACGATGAGATTCATTTCCAAGTTCACCATTCATCGACAATTATAAAAATATATATTACTAATAAGTATGTAATATATGACATAATAATGCTACTGTAAATATATATATTTATATATATAAGTATTTATGTACTTACATATATCTTATTCAATACTATGTAAAAACTGAAATAACGTTTATGCGTACGTACGGACTACCGTCTCCATAAGCGGTGTTTTCTATTTCATATATACGTCTATTATACATTTTTATATTATAAATATATATGATAAATAAATCATGTTTTATATTCTGGAAGTATTTAAATCAAGACTTATGTGATACAATCAAGAGTAACAAGTTAAAACACCTATGATAAATAAAGCGATTATTACCTGAAATATTAATATAACATGGAAATTATCATTAAATGGGTAGTATAAAGTAATAAATGAATAATGTATGAAATCATAAATATTAATATGGTTCTGGTATAATTTAATAACATACTATTGTCATCATACAGGAGGCTAAACATACCCTCAACTAAAGAAAAGTGCATGGTAAGGGGTTTTCATCTCACTCCATATTCTCGTGATATTCATGCCATATTTCCACTATTACCTTCTGTGTGATGTATGTACTTTACATAATTGTATTATTTGTGTAATACACATTAATTTATGTTTATTTACATATTCATTGTATGATACCTCTTTCAAGGGGTGTATATTTTGTACGTTACCAAATTGGTAAGGGTTAATTTCACAATCTCTTTGTTATCCGAGGTTGTTTTTACTTAAGTATCTACTGGGACCTCTTTATCATCCACATCAATGTTTCATAAAAATGTACTTCAAAATATTATTACTATTTTACAGAATATGGTTTAAATTCATTTATACCCTTGGTTGAATTTTTATAATAATTTTATAAAGGAATCTTTTCGTCGTTTTCCAAACAAGGTCCTTTTTAACCATTTTGACAGAATTAAGGTAAGAATGTTTTTTTAACTTATACGGTGGGTGTTGCTATTTTCTAACGTTATAAAATCTTAGAATCTTCCCTTAAAAGATTATAATTTTTTTTCAAGGTAAATTATTTATTTTATAATTATGTGACTTTTAAATGATTTCAATAAATAGATATTTCACTCAAATAGTTTTGATTTCATCTATTTCAACATCCTTTGATGGATTTTAAGCGTATTTGAAGTTGATTTGTTATGATACAAAAATTCCATATTGTATTGATTTTTTTTGATATGTTTGACTATGGATGTGTTATTTTTATACCATTAATGGTTTATGGTGAAAGTATTGACATTTCATATGGTAGTTTTAATACGAATGTTTATGTTTTATTTCAACCTCTTCTTAAGATGAATGTATTGGAATAGTATGTTACGGGTTAGGGAAAGGTAAAAGTAAGCCCTCCGGGTTGGTGTCCGGTTATTACAAGAACTCCGGGTTGGATTCCGGTTATTAGAGGCACTCCGAGTCAGTGCCCGGTTTTTAGAGGCACTCCGGGTTGGTGTCCGGTTATTAGAGGTACTCTCGGTTGGTGTTCGGTTATTAGAGACACTCCAGGTTCGTGTCCGGTTATTAGAGGCAATCCGCGTTGGTGCCCGATTATTAGAGGCACTCCAGGTTGGAGTCCGGTTACAGAGGCTCTCCGGGTTGGGTTCTGGTTACAGTTATTCCTTAGGTCTTGGCACGAGGCCTTGACACAGAAATTAATGTTCGATATTATGCATTCCATAATTATGAAAGTGGTTAGTGATATTGATTGTGATTATTAGACTATTAGAATATCCATGTGAATAATTAAATGGAATTACTTCATTTTATTTTTTCTATATTATGTTGAAGTTAAAGATTAAAAGGATTTTGTTTTTGTTATAGATTTTCATAAATCATTATAGTTATTTATGAATGTTTCCACTGTATTATTATCCTTAATGAGTATCTGAGCTCACCCATTTCTATGTTTTATTTTTCCTAGGATTCCAAGAAGTGTATAGTGATTGATATGCAGGGTTAGGCCAAGGGAATAATGGCGTTCATGAAGGATTATTTATGTTGTTTTGTATGTTATTAAGTGTAATGTAACATTCATGTGTGTAATATATTTTTCAAGACTTCTAAACTGATCGTTCCATCCGGACGTGATTCCATGTAATCATGCCAATGTACTAAAATAATGCTCTGACTCTGGGTAATTGGGGTCGGGGCATTACAGTTTGTATCAGAGGATGTTTAGAAAAAACCTTGGAAACTAGATTTAGATATATTCTGATTAGAGCACATTACCCTAGGATAGAATTTGAGGATTTGTATATAAGAACTTCCTAGAATTTCGGTAATAGAGTGATTTTGATAGTTTTCCAAGAAAATACATCCCCGTCTGAATACGAGAAGGTAGAGGCGGCTCTGGCACAGATGTACCTAGGGGTAAAACCGAAAAATATGTATTTGAGCTAGACTCGAACACGAACTGGTTAATGACAACGGGCCTTGCTACACTCTTGGTTATGACACTCCTAGGGGATATGCTTGGGATAAGTCTCATTTTTTTACAAACTACTATAAAGGGTTTGTGAGTATATACCTCCTCAAAGAAAAAATTTATTTTATTATGTATAATATCCATAAACTATTTAATTTATGTTAAGTGTTTTACAAGTTCCGGATTAGGTATTTCTATTCATAAACTAATCTAGTGAAAGTCATTTTTTAAAAATGGTTCCCAACAGAAGGAATGAGAACTCCAACAATACACATTATCAATAGAGTAAGTTGGATCATATCTTTCATGGTCCTAATCCAAAATTTAGAAGGGAAATAGTCTCCCACGTATTATCATCATATGATGAAATAATATCATGTATTGATAAGATAAGCAAAGAATTCTCGTAGTCCTATGGCTTTGAAGGGAAGCAATAGAAGGAATGGATGGTAGAGAGATAAACAAATAAAGGGAATACGGTAAAGAAGGATTTTCCCATATGTGATAACTGTAGATAGAATCACCTTGGAAAATGCTTGAAGGGAATGAGAGTATGTTATAAGTGTGGAAAAAAGGACACCAAGTACCTAACTACAAGTGTAAGAAAAAGGTTTCAAATGCACAATGCTTCATCTGAAAGGAGTTTGGACACTACGCAAACCAATGTCCCAGTCATCAGACTATGCCGCAAATGATGCTATTCGATAATAATCTAGTTATGATAATACCACAAATGAAGAGGAATGACTAGTGTTCTTATGTTGTTATTTTGTAATTATTTCATTTAAGTGTTGTATAAATGAAGTTCTTGAAATAAATAAGGATTTTACTACAGTACTATTTCATTTAGGATTTGAGATTTTATAGTACTAAAAAAAGTGACTCTACATCATGTTAAAATTTTTGGAAATTACATGGAATAAATGATCTTCATTGTGTTTAACATCCTTATAAATTTTCAACTATGTGTTTGGATAGTAGTATTTTGGATAAGTCTATAGGATGGAATGGATTAATTTTTAATGGTTATTTTTGGATTTTTATAAAAGGACAACACGCAGACCGTGTGACAACCCGTCGCATCGGAAAAAGCTGTGGGAATTGAACCCACAACTATATTGAAATTGAGATTTATCACCTACCAATGGACTACGTGAATTACCTAGATTGTATAATGTATTTTCTTTTTTTAATTGGTCTGATATGTGAATTATACATTCATTATATTTGGAACCCTATATGAATAGGATAAATAGAGTATTTTTGAGTTGTCTTATGTTTTGTAGTGAAAGATGAGTTTGTGGTATAAATTTATTAATGGATACAACTCTAATTATAAAGTAAGTATATCTCCTTATGATCTAATCCTATCTCATAAATAAATTCCTCAACAATAAAAAAAGGAACTTTGAATAAAAATGTTGTCCTAGATGGTACCTTATATAATCACAAATTTATGGCTTTGGGATTGTTGGCCTTTTCATAACCATGTTCTCTACCACTCTGCATTAGATATAAATGGTTAGATTTATCTTCCATATCCATATTTTCAAACATGGAACCCCATTATGTGTTATTTTCAGTAACCTTCATACTTATCACTCTTTATTTTCAATAAAGGCCTCATTAATCCATTTTTCGATGAGGTATTTCAACTAAGATATTTTGAAATTTCAAGCACAAGTTTCCAATACTGAGTATAAATTGCGAGGATGAAATTTATTGAATGAGGGAATAATTCAACACCCCAATCTTCTATGGTACACTTCTCTTTGAATAATATAGTAGTGTGTGTTGTACGCAACTTCGAGTTCTAACACACACCACGACCAATCAAAGTAGCCGTTATGAATAGTAATACCCACTTTTTGAAGTTTTTTAAATTTTATCTCTCAAAATGGACTACATTTTTGGATTTTGAATATCAAAATTAGCCTCGAGTGAAATTTTGGTACTTTTCGGAACACTCTCATATTTTGATGAATAGTGAAAATTACTAAATTTTAATTAAAATCAACTTTTTCAATCGAAATAATTAATAGTGATAAATTTTGAAATTCAGTGGTGTTAAAATATATTTAGAATATATTTTTTCCATTTAATAAAATTTTTTTCATTGGACATAATTTCACAATTAAACCGGACATAAACAAGTATCAATCTTTTGATAGTTATTATATCATAAAAAGACGCTTTTTATTTTGATAGCGGGAATTAATTTTAAATTAATTTCTGCCACTTATGTGTTTTGAATATGGAAAAATGAATTCAATATTTGGAATCAGGATGTCCAAATTGTGTAAATTGGGAACTTTTATTTTTATACATTTTGAATAAATACTTTAGTAAATATTTTATTTACCATGGTTAAAGGATAAATCCGGTAAATAAGGGTTAATAAAATAATATTTTAATAATACTAAATTACCCTAAAACGTGTTCTAACCTTATTGGGGGATACATGTCCGACTAGGGTCATCTTCGGGAAGATTTTGGGACCCCATGGAGGCACTTGTAGGTGATAGGGACACTTTATTTTAATTAAATTAAAATAAATACAAAACTGATGTATGCATATATCTTTTTGAAAAACAATTTCTACATAGGGTTATATATGTAGTATTTTTGACAATAAATATTCATTAGAAATATAAAAATATTTCTTACATAATGGTATTTTATTTATAATTTTTATACATTATATAATTTAATTTATTTATGAAACAACAGTGATGCAGTAATTACCTAATTAATGAAAAATTAGAATAATTGATATTATAAATACACAAATAAATGTAATTTGAGACTTTTTATGAATACCAATAATTTTCTAGGATAATATGAATGTTAGATTTTATTTAATTAACTTTTTTCGGTGTAATCATTCTGTTATAATTTTTTTAAAAATCAATTATTGAATAGTGTCATAATTGACATAAAATTGTTTTTAAAACAAATATTATATTATTAATTGATATTAAATTTCTAAAAATCTAAGGATCGGGCAAGAAAATTATATCCTGATAGGTGTATCATTAATGTACCACTTGGGGGTATCGTGGAAGTATATAGTATGTTTAGTAACCATATAATATAAAAATACAAGGAGACTTCGTAAAAATGAAACTAATTAACTAAGAGTTAATACTTAAAGATTAGGTTAATATAGTAACCCAAACCTATATAAATCCTATTGATTGAGTGTTGTTCGACCTATCCCCACCACAACTTATAAATAATACACTTTGGGGCCATTATAAACCTATTATTAATTTGTTATAAAATAATATTTCTTGATTTTCCAAAGGTGCCTCTCAGCCCTCTTATAAAAGGGCACTCCCCATTCTCATTAATTCACACCTTCATAGCCTTTTGGATCGGCAAAACCCTTCCCAAATACACTCTCAACTTCTCTCACTACAACCTAGAGGCCCTATTTTGATCAGAAATCCAACCTATGGTGCCCTTTTGGTCAAATCAAAAGGAAGAACCCAAAGAAGAGGTAATGTTTTCACAACACTTTTTCAAGTTCATTTCTTCTTCAACTTCTTCTTTCTTTGTTATTCCCATTCTAAAATAATAAATACACTATATCATATATAATTTAATATTATTATAAATATGGTACAACCATATTCAGTAATCTATCCATCCTTTGAATGACATGTCTCCATACGTGCGTATGTACGGCTTACCGTCTCCACGTTGTGGTGTAATTGTTATTCAATATAATATTATTTGGATGGGTATAATAATGATGTGAAATTCAAGTAAATAATAAATATAACATGATAATGAGTCTTTATATATGATATATCATCCAATTATATGTTATATTAATATCAATAGAATGATATTTTCGATCGTGCGTATGTACGGATTACAGTCTCCAAGACGCGATGAGATTCATTTTCAAGTTCACCATTCATCGACGATTATAAAAATATATATTACTAATAATTATGTAATATGTGACATAATAATTATACTTGTAATATATATATATATATTTATATATATATGTATTTATTTACTTACATAATTCTTATTAAATACTATGTAAAAACAGAAACAGCGTTTATGCGTATGTACAGACTACCGTCTCTATAACAGGTGTTTTCCATTTCATATATACGACTATTATAAATTTTTATATTATAAATATATATGATAAATAAATCATTTTTTATATTTTGTATGTATTTAAATCAGGATCTATGTGATACAATCAAGAGTAACATGTTAAAACACATACAATAAAGAAAGCGATTATTACCCGAAATATTAATATAACTTGGAAATTATCATTAAATGGGTAGTATAAATTAATAAATGAATATTGTATGATATCATAAATTTTAATATGGGTCTGGTATAATTTAATAACATACTATAGTCTTCATACAGGAGGCTAAATGTACCCTCAACTAAAGGAAAGTGTAAGGTAAGGGGTTTTCATCTCACTCCTTATTTTCGTGAGATTAATGGCATATTGCCACTGTTACCTTTTGTGTGATGTATGTACAGTCCATAATTGAATTATTTGCTTAATAATCTTTAATTTTTTTGTATTTACCTATGAATTGTATGATAAACCTTTCAAGGGGTTTATGTTTTGTATGTTTCCAAATTGGTAAGGGTTAATTTCACAATCTCTTTGTTATCTGAGGTTGTTTTTATGCAAGTATCTATTGGGACCTCTTTATCATCCACATCCATGTTTCATAAAAATTTATTTCAAAACATTCTTACTATTTTACAGAATATGGGTTAAATTCATTTATAACCTTGTTTGACTTTTTATAATAAGTTTATAAAGGAATAATTTCATCGTTTTCCAAACAAGGTCCCTTTTAACCATTTTGACAGAATTAAGGTAAGAATGTCTTTTTAACATATACGGTGGGTGTGGCTATTTTCCGCCATTATAAAATCATTGAAGCTTCACTTAAAATATTATAATGATATTTTAAAATTAAATGTTTTATTTTATAATTATTTGACTTTTAAATGATTTCAAAAAATAGATATTTCTCTCAAATAGTTTTGATTTCATCTATGCCAACATACTTTGATGGATTTTATGTTTATTTGAAGTTGATTCATTATCATACAAAACTTCCATATTTTATTTAAGATTTTGTGATATGTTTGACTGTGGATGTATTATTTTTATACCACTCATGGTTTATGGTGAATGTATTGACATTTCGTATGCTAGTTTTAATATGAATGTTTATGTCATATTTCAACCACTTCTTAAGATGACTGTGTTGGACTAGTATGTTCCGGGTTGGGGAATGGTAAATGTAAGCCCTTCGAGTTGGTTTACGGTTATTATAGGCCCTCTAGGATGGCGTTCGGTTATTGGAAGCACTCAGGGTTGGTGTCCGGTTGTTAGAGGCACTCCGGGTTTGTGTCAAGTTATTAGAGGCACTCCGGGTTGGTGTCTGGTTAATAGAGGCACTCCGGGATGGTGTCCCGTTATTAGAGGAACTCCGGGGTGGTTTCTAGTTATTAGAGGCACTCCGGGTTGGAGTCCGGTTACCGAGGCTCTCTAGGTTGGGTTCCGGTTACAGTTATCCCTTAGGTCATGGCACGAGGCCTTGACACAGAAATTAATGTTCGGCATTATGAATTCCATCATTTTGAACGTGGCTAGTGATATTTCTTGTGATTATTAGACTAGTATAATATCAATGTGAATATGTAAATGGAATTAAATCATTTTATTTTTTCCATATTATGCTTATGTTGAAGTTTAAAAGTCTTTTGTTTTAGTTACACATTTCTTTAAATTTTTATGCTTATTTATGAATGTTTCCGCTATATTGTTATCCTTACTAAGCATCTGAGCTCACCCCTTTCTATTTTTTATTTTTCCCAGGATTCCAAGAAGTGTATAGTGATTTATATGCAGTGTTAAGCCAATAGAATAATGTAATTCGTGAAGGATAATTTATGTTGTTTGGTATGTTACGAAGTTTAATGTAACATTCATGTGTGTAATCTATTTTCCAAGACTGCAAAACTGATCGGTCCTTCGGGACTTGATTCCTTGTAATCATGCCAATGTATTAAATTAATGCACAGACTCTGAGTATCTAGGGTTGGGGTGTTACAGTGTGACTAAAAAATTTCTTTGATATAATATATGGGTAACTAATACTAACATATTATATTACATGATTCTCATACATAAATATCCAATAATTGAAGCACGTGAATTTTATAGTCATACTATAATTGGAAGGATAGTTTCTTAATACATAAAATTGGGTACCCTTATATAATTTTAAATATTTATCTACTAAAATAAATTCACGATAAAATATATTTATGAGATGAAATGTGCAATACAAAAATAATAGGATTTGTTAAAAATCCAGGTAATGGGATACACATGTTTAATAATAATAACAAGTCAATCAAACGAATAATATCATATTATAATAGATATGGAACTTGAGTAATCATATGGAATAATAACATAATGAACATGGTATCATAAGAGCATGACTTCAATGGAAATAAAGAAGAAATAATTTAAATTAAAAAATCTGTCAAGGGTAACATCCAAGAAAATATCACAAGAATTTAAAAAAAAGTATTATAATAGATTAGGTTTACTTCCTAATAGCATACATGTTGTCTCATTTGAATATATAATTATCAAATTGATTGAATCACTATATATGTGTACCCATTATAACATTTTCATGATCTATGTTTGCTAAAAAAAGAAATAACTTATAAATAATAACATAATAATTACAAATGGAAGGAAAATGGGATTCATAATATTTCACCATATCATAATTAATGAAAATTTACTAAGGAATTTGAGAATTGATCATAATGAATGAATTATTAAGTCAATGTAATGGGGTTTAAACTAGTTATATATTTATGAGAGACATATAAACATATTTCATAATCATTCCAAAACCTACAAGGTAGTATTAGTTGATGAAAATACCTATAAAAATATTTAAAAAGCATTATTTTGGATAATAACCATTTCAACTAGAGTAACATCAATGTATGTTATATTTTAAGGAAAATCATTTTGAAATATAATTATAAACATTTCATGGGTAAAATATCCCTTTGACTTTGGAAAAAAATGAAAACATAAATGAATAGAAAATTCTATTTTTTCAACAACCTTTTTAATACCAATTTATCATAAAACATTCTAAAAATAATATTCATTGAAAATATCCTTTGAAAGTAATAATTGAATCTTCAAAAATCAATTAAAACATTTAATGAGAAAAATATCCACTGAATTTTGAAACTAAATAGAAATTCATAAAAACATTTGGAAATATTTTTATTCTATAATTAACGTGTAAATTTATAACGGATGCACGAAAATAATATTATTTGGTCATTCTAGAGTAAAATATCAATCTTCCTCTACGTTTTAATAAAATGATTCATTTCATTTTTCTTAAGATATAAAAGGAAATTGTTTTGAAAATAACATGAATAATCTGTTAATTTTTTATTTAATGAAATCATAAACATGTGAAAAATGAAATTAATAAATACTAATGAAAATTTTAAAAAAAATTAGAAAAATCCTTTAGAAAATGTGTATGTGAAATAAAAAAAATTATATAGAAGAGAGAAATAATGTAATTTTACATTAAATAAAATATTATAGAGTCATGAGTACATAAATAGAAGAATGAAGTGATGAAATTATATTATTAACATATAACCATAGGAAAATAAAATTCATGAGTTTCTCGATATAAGGATCATAATATTTCATCATCGAAAGTATAAATAGAAAAAGTCCTGATAAATTATGAGATTAATTCATGAACCCCTTACCACTTAGGTAATATTTAATCTAAACGTCAATTAAAAAATGACATTAAATTGAACATTAAATATAAAAAAATCATTATATTAATTTTAAAAAGAGTTGTATATACACCAAATAAAATAATATAGATTCATAACATACCCCATTTCTCAAAAAAGGAAATTTAGAAAAATTCCCTTATAACTTGTGTAACATTTGAAACATAAAACTCATGAATGATATATCCACATATGTGTAAGTCAGAACCAATAATTCCCAACAAAATCACCATTAAATGAATATATTGGCAGTATATACACCACATTAAAGAAATATTAGATGATTATGGCATGTGTCTTACAGAAGTAAAAAGTGAGACATAAATCTGTTTCAAAGTCTATAACATTGAGGAAGATTCAATGTGGTGACTACATGAAAAAAAATTAAATTCCAAAAAAGGCAGGGATAAATTTAATATATATATATACACACATGTTTCATTAATAATATTGGAAAAATATAACAAAAAAAGTAGACATATTACTCAATGAAAGTAAATTGAGTTAGAAAACACCTAACCTCATGATTCCCTTCAGTAGAGCACACATAAACCACCTACATAGTTGTTTTAAAGAATTTATTCACTTATAACATAATTATATTAATATTTATAACATAAAAATTATAATTTTATAACATCCTTTTACTCGTTCATTATAACAATTATTTTGGGTGTTCATTGCCTTGTTTTCTTATGTACATTTCACTATGAAAGTCACAGATCACTTACAAAAGGTATAGTTACATCATATCCTGATATATATTTATGTCATAAATAACATTTTTTCAATATATACTTTATTAAAATAATTATTTAATTTTTATCATGAATAATGAATCACATCACATTGTGGACACAATATGTCAGACGTACTACCTAGCGAAGTTATCAATTTAATAACATGTGAATAGTAAAAATGTGGATTTTATATTATCATTAAATAATAAATATAATTTCATATATGAAAAATATATTCATTAAATATTCTTTTTATCTTATATTTAAAGATTTATTGAAAATTGAATCACATCACTTTGTGAGGCGGTAATCCACTATACACAGTAATGATGTTATCACATTCTCTACAGACTATAATGTAAGTTGTTATATATGATATTATATTTCAATGAGTATATATATATTATAAAAATCGTATATGAACAATATATACCTTATTATATCCATCCATGAAAAGTGGAAATGTAAAAACAATAATGTCTATTCGTAAGGTGGTGTCTATCATACACAGGATCAATAATATTGTTTACCATTTAATAGAGGAGGATATGGTTATAGATAATGACAATAAAATAACAAAATATGATTATATTAATGATACATAGGTTATTATAACATCTTTTTGTAATAATTGTTTAATGAGGTGGAAGTAGAAATAAATAAGACAATCGATTAAGGATGTTAACTCTTCTTCGTAAACATATTTTTGTTTGCACCAATATCATAATTTGTATTGATTTATTGATAGAAAATTTTAATTTAATTGAGGGATTTAATCAATGGACATACTTAAAATTTCTGAAAATAATGGATTCAATCAACATTTTTTCCTTCAATAAAGAAAAAATAGACCATTTCAGAACCATTTAAGAAATAATGTTAAAAAAATGACTTTAAAATAATATGTATACACGTTTGGGTCATTTTTCCTTTATAATTGAGTTAAAACACACGGAAAATCCAGTTTAATCATAACCACGCAATATAATTTATTATTTTGGAATATTCGTTATGGAAAACCATTTCATATACCATATTTGATAAAATAATTTTTTTTGTTTCCAAATATAGAATTAATTTTTATAAAATTGAATCCATGATTTGGAATATTTGTATTTAATACTAAATCCACAAACATTTTTAAAAACTGATTTTTTCTAAGAGAAACATTCAAACGATTAAAATTTTTTACATTATAATACAACATGAAGTTAATTAATTTGAAATAATTTATATAAATTTTATAATATTTTATATATATTTACTTTAAAAAATATAAAAATATAATTTAATTTTATAAATAATTTAAATGAAAATTTAGGTTTCAATTATATTTAGTAATTTACATATTCATTATAAAATTATTATTTTCAAAAAAATTATCCAAAATAATCAAATGGAAAATTTACAAAATTATATTTCAAAAAAGATTTTATTTTTTAAAATAAATTTTTAAAATGTTGTTAATGTAAATTTCAAATTATGTTTAGAAAACATGAGTAATCCATCCTTCAGAGAACATTTTTAAAAAAACATTTCACTCTCTTAAAAATGGTTATTATTTTATTATGAATCAATTTATAATAGTTGGGAATGTATTGTCCCCACAATACTCTATAATTTTACTGATTATGATGATCAAAAAATATCATTTTTTGTTTTACAAATGATATTATTTTAACTATATTTCGGGAAATTATTATTCATTATAATTATAATTTAGAATTATATTGAAGATTATTATTCAAGTTGAATATTCGTCAATGTGATTGAAATAATCTTAAGCATATTTTGGAATCACAATTCATACCCTATATTTCTAAACATAATGTAAGGAACAAACCCTACATTTGTATTGAAACTTATGATGAATATTCAGCACATATGGTTATCCAACCCTGTGTTTATAGAAACGTAAGGATAAAGAACCTTACATTTGGATAGAAAATTAGGTTTGGACAATGACTAAATTTATGGTTAAATAATGTGACGTATGTTTGGAACAATATGTTTAAGAAGTAAATATATGGATCATCAACCATACTTTTTTGATCACCATACATTTTCACCCCTTGATTTAGAAAATGGACACTATATATTTGAAACCCGTGTTTGGAATTTTGTCATTTTCTGGGGGAAACCTATGTTTGAATTTTCATCATCCGAGATTTGAAATTACGAATTTATTAGTGTTTCATGCATCAGTCATTGTGGTATTTCACACCAATTAATATCACATTTTCAAATGATTCAATGCTCGTTATGATTGATTTAAATAAACATATTCAGGGTAGAAATTCATTCAAATTCTTAATGGAACATACAACTAATCTAAGCTGTCTTATGAATTTGAATTCTCACGATTTATGGGGAGATTTTCATGGATCTAAAATTTTGATACAGTATCTTTTCTTTATTTATTATATATATATATATATATCAGTTCATTATATATATTTTTGTGATTAAAAAAAAGAATAATCAAAATATATTTTCAGAAAAATTTCTTTTCAACAACATTCTTCTTAAGATATTACAGATCATCTGTGAAAATCGATAAAACTCAGTTTTCTTTAGAAGTGTCAACACTTTGGAGGTATAAAAGTTATGGATATTGAATTTATATAAGTCTAATTATTATAATCATTGATGATTTTTCTAAAGATCTATTTTATCAAAATATATTCAAAAGAACTCTATAATGAATAAACTATTTTCTAAAGAAGAAGATACATCTACTGTCAGTTGCTTTTACAACTGTGAAGTTCACTTAGAAACTTTTAAATAAAAATATTCTTGTTGATTGATTTTACATCTCATACAATGTTGTAGTGGAGTATCAAATTATTGATCTAAGGTGTGCATATTCATTTCTATGTTAAATAACCAGAAATATCTATTTTTGGCCTTATTTATTAATGTGTCAACTACCTATATTCTATTGTGGATTTTTCTTGTGATTTGCAGACCTGACTACTGAAATTAACCAAACATGATAATATATTATTTGGTGGAGTTGACGTGAGGATAATTATGCACCAAAACAGTATAAATATTTGTGTCCTATGATTCTATTTTATCTGATACCCATACATTTATTTAGAAGATAAACACTTATTGTCTGTATAATCTATAGATAAAATCACAAGGTAGAATTTTAAATGTTTTTGGTAAGACAGAATTACCCCTTTTTTATATTTGTATATTCTGACCTAATAATTAGTATCAGATTATTGATGTTTAACGAAGCTAATACAAGCTAAAATTATAAGGTCTATATGAAGATGACAATGATTGATCAAAAATAAGGAATGCCCATTTACGATGCTCATTATTTAAATGGTTAAATATAGGGTTGCTAGAAATGAAAGATGATTTTCTATTTGAAGAATATAGGATTTAAATTTTACTCAAATATCAATGTGCATATATAATTTCAGAAAATCCTGTAACTTGGATTGTTGCTACACAGGTTGAGTATGACACAAATTATAATGCTATAAATGCTATTTTATGTGGTCTAGAATTAGGTTAATTCAATCCTGTCTCACAAGATCATATTTCTTATGAAATGTGTAAAAAAATTCCAGTTTCTTATGAAGGAAGTGATAATGTAAGGAAAATGATATATGCAACAACAAAGATGAAATTTAACACATTGAGAATGTTTGATGGAGAAATGCTCACTCATATGAATGGAAGGCTTATAGAGATTATCAATAATACTACAACCTTAGGTGATCCAATTAAACTAGTAGATCACGATATGAATGTTCTAAGATTACATCCTACTGAATGGAATGGGATAACTGATGTAATTCAACAATCTTGACCTGTCAAAAATCTAACAATGTGTGAATAATGTGGGACAATGATGATGTATGAATCTGAAATGAATGATGAAGATGAAGATAATAATGTCCTATTGAGAAAATTATAATATTTTTCTAAAGGAAATAACATTGAAGTAATAAAGAAGAATAAATAAAGAAGTCAGATAAGAAAGGAATTCAAATACATCTAGTTCTGAAATAGAACATGCTCAATTTTCCAGAATGTTTAGAATGTTTTTTAAGAAGAAAAAAGGATTTAAAAACCCTTCCTAAGGGATAAAAATTACTCAAGATAAGTCACATTCTATGAATTAATGAAATTAGGCCATTTAAGACAAGTCTATCATCAGTTAAAAGGTGAAAAGAGAATGAAATAAAATGAATTTATGAGAAATTATTATTATGAACAAAACAGAAAAAGAAAGATGAAGATTAAAGGGAGTGTTTCTTAAAACACTAGTATCTCATCAAAATCTAATTCAGAAAATGAAGAATCTAATCTCAACGAAAATATGTTCTTGAGAGATGAAGAAGATAAGGTACAAACCTATTATTTACTTAATTCCTCTAATTCTGATTCTGATTCAAGTTGTTCGAATGATAAATTGGGTTCCTACTGTAAAATTCCAGATGAAATATATGACTCTTCATTCAATAATCACAAATAATTAATGAATAATCACAATGAGATTTTAAGATAAAGGGATACCATACTTAAACAACATCATAGGTAAATTGAAATATTTAACTCATCTACCAAAAAATATGATGATAAATAAATTAAGACTAATGAATTACCATATGACGTTGAAAATAATAAAAGTGTTTCACTCTTTTTTACAAAAGGTTAATGTTTTCTAACTGAAATTATTTTAATATATGTCATTCAAAAGGAATGATTTGGTATATGAAGTAAGGGGGAAAAATATAAATGATATAAAATTATTTTATTCCAAACTAAAAACAATTATTTTCAATTTTTTTGTGGAATAGAAGAACATATAAAAAACCTGTTTTTTGATAAATCCTCAATAAGTGGAATTAAAAGAGATTTTTTTCAATTTTTTTTTTGAAGAAAATGATTTGAGATATGAAAAATAATATATGGATTCCCAAAACATTAATAGCTAACACTACTGGACCCAAGAGGATATGGTAACCAAATAACTATTTTTTCTAAATTTCTATTTTATGAATATTATCATATAAAAAGAAAATATTAATTGAATATCGATAGTGGCTACTCTAAGAACATGAGTGGACTATAATAAAACATTAATACAATAACTTAAATAGATGGAGGTCTGGTCATCATTGGTGATTATTGAAAAGGAAATATAATTACAATGGGAACTTTTAGAGATCCAAAAACTATCTAAATCAACAAAGTGCTATATATACAATGTCCAAAACACAACCTGATAAGTATCTCTCAACTTTGTGATGATAAATATTTTTCCAATTTTTATTAAAATCCCTACTCGGTATCTAATGATAAATTGCTTATGTTTTGTGAACCTAGAACATGTAATGTTTATACATTGGATAAAATTCCTTATGTAAACAGAAAGTGAATCTTCTAACTTATACGATAAATTATTCATGTATCTGGAATATGGGACTTGATCATTATTATATTTATGCTTTACATAAATTATCTAAGAGATAATTAGTTTCTTATTTAGCATGTTTTAATTTTTTTTGTAATAGATTCAGTGATTCATGCCAATGTGAAAAAAAATCTTCTTTCAAATCTATTAAAAAAATTGCCACATCAAATCCACTAGAGCATATCCACATAGATCTTTTTGGACAATAAATAGTTGCATGTTTGGCTGGAAAATTATCAGTATATGTTTTGGTCGATTATTATTCTAGATTTATATGGGACTATTTTCTAAAACTCCAATGTGAATGTTTTAATATTTTTTGAATGTTTTTGTAAAATTAATCTAAATGAAAAGGTTTTTATGAAAATATCATTAAGAAGTGATCATTATTGACAAGTTAAAAAGTATGAATTCAATTCCTTTTATTCAAATATGGGTATTAATCATAACTTCTCTACACCAAGAACACATCAACTAAGTAGAAATTTTAAAAGAAGAAATAGAACTATTCAAGAAATGTTTAGAACTACACTGAATGAATATATTATTTCTACCTACATATGGGAAGAAGCTATAAGCCCCTCAAAATATATTATACATAGTATTTTAATTTAGACGATTTTAGAAAAGAAAACTAATGAACATTAGAATAAGAGAAATCCTAATGTAAATTAAATTAATTATTTTGGATGCAAGGTGTATATCATGAATAACATGCATATTATTGGAAAGTTCAATCCTAAAGTGGGTAAAGTAATATTTTTATGATATTTTGCTTCCTCTAAACCCTAGAGCATGTTTAACAAAAAGTAACGGATTTTTATAGAATAGTTTCATTTGAAGTTTGACGAAACTAAAATTTTATTAATTAAAAAGATCAAAGTAATGAAATAACCAACTCTTTGGAGAACAAGAAACATGAAAAAAAGACAAATGATTTTGAAAATAATATAAATAAAATTTATTCCAGTACAGAATAATGTGATACTGATAAACCTAAAAGTGTTTGTCCTTGACAGTCTATAACCCTAAAGAATCATCCTATATAAACTGTTATAGCAGACTATGACATATGAATATGAACATGAAGAAATGTAGGAAACCAGTAGAATTCACTACATTTCCATCTCAACTAGAACCTAATTCATTTGAAGAATCATTAAAAGAGGATATTTGGATGATAAAAATGCAAGAAGAGCTAACCTAATTCAAAAGGAATGTTTTTTGGTAATTTGTAAAAAAACAGTTAAATAATAAAAATATCAGAACTAAATGGGTCTTTATAAATAAACAAGATGATCAAGGGATTATGAATAAAACAAAGCCATATTAGTAGGTTAAGGATATATTCAGAAAGAAGGTATAGATTATGATGAAACCTTTTCCCCTATAGCTATATTAGAATAATATGGAATCATTTTAGCTTATGCATCTCATATAAACATTAAATTCTATTAGATGGATGTTAAATATTTCTTTTTATATAGTTATTTAACGCAGGAAGATTATTTTGAACAAACTACTTGTTGTAAAAATTCTCAAAAACCTAATTCTATTTTTAAACATACTAAATATCTTTGTGTCCTTAAACAAGAACCTAGATATTTGTATGAATGGTTATGTTCTTTTCATTTAAAAATGGTTTTACTATGGAATTGGATGATTCAACTTTATTTAGGAAAAAAATTTATCCTAAAAAATTATTAGTTCAAATATTGGTTGACAATGTTATTTTTTGTTCAACTAAAGAAAATGTTGTAATTATTTTTCAAGATTCATGCAAAAAAGATTTTAAAAGGAGAAATATAAGAGAATAAAATTTCCTTTTAGGACATTAAATTTCTCAAAAATGTTATGTAATTGTTTTAAAATAATGTAAATATATTATTTATTTATTGAAAATGTTTGGTCTTGAATACAACAATACATATAAAACTCCCATGTGTTCTAATATAAAATATAATTTTGGTGAACCCGTAAAACCAGTGGACAATAAGTTATATGGTGGTATGATTTTTTGTTTATTATATTTTACTGATATCAGACCTGATATAATGTTATTCGTATGATATGGTTCAGTATTTTGAAAAAAAATCCTAAATAATCCCATCTTATTGGTGTCATAACAATTTTAGATAATTAATTGGAAGTATCTTCCAATATCTTCTTTATCCAAAAACGTATAATTTTTATTTACTATCGTATTCAGATTCTGATTTTGGATGTTGTATATTTGATAGAAAAAGTACCACATGATCCTGTCACTTTTTAGGAAAATCATTCATAACATGTTATAGTAAAAAAAAACTTAGTTTCCAGGTCAACATCTAATGAAAAATATATATCTATAAGAATTTGTTGTGCATGGGTATTTTGAAAGAAAAAAACTAATAGAATTTTGACTAAATTTTAGTAGCATGCCTATTTTATTTGATAACACAAGTGATGCAAATATTTCAGAGAAAATCCTATAAGTCATTATATAATTTAGAAATTGATATTGTGTATAGTTCTATAAGAGATCATATTCTTAAAAAGGACATATCTTTAGAATTTTACAATATTAAATATCAACAAGATTATTTTTTTACTAAACCACATCCTACTGTACATTTTTATTTTATTAATGGGGAGTTATGTTTTTTTTAATTTTTAAATAAATTTTAATCTTTTATCAATTTATTTAAAAAAATGTAAAAAAATTAATCCCATTAACATATGTAAAATTTATTTTCTAAAAACATTATATCTAATCTGCATTAATATCAAATATTTTCCCTATATTTAATCAATTTTTTAATCCTAAATTTATCGCACTATATGTTTTAATTAAAATTAATAATTATCTTATGTAATAACATGAGAAATGAGGTAATGTCAGAAACATTGCAACTTCTATTATAATTTCATTTCTCAAACCCGTTTTGAATACGAAACCCTTTGGATAATTTATTCTTGAATAGAAACCCTTGATCCTGAAAACCTCTGAGATTTTGTATCTCATAAATGATTAAAACCATGATAATTTAATAAAGTGAATCTAGTGATTCGAAGTGAAAATGAGTTTTTGTAAGAAATATTCTTCAATGAAAATTTGTAGAGTTCGAATGTCTCTACTGGACGAATCAAATAATGAAATATGAATTAGCATTTCATGGTCTAGAATATGTGTTCAATGATGAAAAATTATAGTTTCTGTATGAGGTAAAACTGAAATTTTTCAACAAATTTGTACATTTAAGTTTCAATGGTGCTTAGGATTCTTCTATCGTGAGAATTGAAGAATAAGATTTTTAGATTTCTTCCTCTAAAATTTCCCAAATTTTTGAACTATCCTAATGAGGGAGTCATTTTTTATGTATAATTTATTGGGAATAAGGACCACAAATATGAAGACTTTATGTATTTTATCCTTGGTATAACATAAAATATAATTATTTTTTATAAATATCTCGAGGAAGTCCGAAAAAATTATGTTAAATTTATTCAAACTTGTATTTCCAAAAGGATAGATGAAATAGAGAAAAATATGTATCTAAACATGTCTATCATGTTTGTTTTTTAATAGGAGATAATGATGAATTTTACAATGTATATGTTTAGATATCTTTAATATTGCTATCAACCAGATGTAAGGATGACTTTTTATCCTTATGGAAGGATAATTTCAACTATTTTTTAGGAAAAACATTATTTGATGAATTAATTGTCGAATAAAATTCCTTATCAACAATGTACAAAATGAAGGCACTCAAATGAAGTTAGTATTTCATTGGAGTACTATGAAAGGAAACACGTTAAATTTTGGTGTTGATGAGAATAAAATTTTTGGAGATTCTTCTCAGGGGGAGCAAGTGACTATAAGAAAATAACAATTTTCTGAATCAAGAAATGATCATATTGTAATGCCTAGTAATAGGAATCTTTGATATAAAATATTAAAGAAGAATAAGAAGAATAATAAATTGTTGTAGAATAATTGGTTATGAAACCAAATAAAATATTAGATTCACCTATTGACGAACCATTGTATAGTTCAGGAGAAGCTATTGGGTTAGTCAATTTGGGAAAACTTATTCTTGATGATGGACAACATGTTGGATGTAAAATACATGATTTGTAGAGTGAATTTATTCGAGATATATAGGAGGAAGATCCAGCTATTCATGAAGAGAAAAATATGCTCAGATCGAAAAATGTGTATATAGAAATTACTGATATTCTTGTTTACTCTATTATGATCATTTGTTTGATTTAAATCAATCTTTTTATCATAAAAATTTATGTTCCGGATTTTATATCTTGATAAAGTGACAAATTAGTGGAAAATAGGTGGAGAAGCCTTTGGAAGAGGCTACATCTATATCCATACTAATTGTGGAAGTTGACTAGTTACAACATTTATATGAATGGACATCTAATTCCATTACTAATCAGGTAGGAGAGATTCTAATTATGTTAAAAAAATAGCTAGATGAAAATGAGAATCTTCAAAAATATCTCAATGTTGAAAGGAAAAATTCATAGGATATTAAATAATATTCTATTTCTAAAAATTAATTTGGTACTTTCAAGAGATCATTGTTGAATGAGGTTGGAATAATTATGTCTGAATTGGTTTCTAATACAGACATTGTAGATCAAAAGTGGTATTTAGTGATTCAATATTAGTCAGTAAATAGTAGTGTCTATTAGACTAGTACATATACATCTACTCCTATTACCTTTCTAGATCTAATTTTATGATTTTATGTGATCATAATATTTATGGATGACATGAATGATCAAATCTAAATTCTTTAGTTCAATAGTCCTCCTTTATCAATTCAGTTGGACAATCATAAATTTCTAGTGGACCAAATGACATAGAGTGAACCAGTTATTAGATTTATACTAAGGAAATTCATAGATAAATTGTAATGGTTTATGAATTAAGAGGAGTGTCTTCATGTCATTTTGAATTTCAATCTTGTAAAAATTTTCATATTAATCAATATTCTTGAGTTTTGGTTATCCATATAAGAGACAGCCTTATGATAAAGATGTCGTTATAGATGGAATTGATGAATGACATGTTTAAAGACTCTCAATATCCAACCCAACAACAACTTTCCTGACCTTATCAGTAAATTAAAATGTTTCCTAGTCACTCTGACTATTGTAATTAATCAAATTTTGACCAGTCAAATTTCTTTTCATATTATTTTATGATTATTTCTCCAACCAAAAATCATGCCTTATTTATATAAACAAATTTGTATAACATTCACATTCTAATATATGAAAAATTAATCATGTTTTAATCATTTTATATACATTCTTTTTGATCTCGTAGAATGTAAGAGAAATTTATATAAGCACAAAATTTTATTTTTTTGAAATAATTCTGTCAAATAAAATTCAAAATTAATTAATTTTAAAGGACTTCAAAATAAAAAATTCTATTATAAATTTATGGGTTTTGTGATCATGAAATGGTGGGAGATTATTGGTAATTAATTGTCTCAACAATACTTTATAAATATTAATGATTTTGATGCTCACAAATACCCCTGTTTGTTTTAATAATGACATTATTTAATGTTTATTTTAGGAGATTAATATTCATTATTATTCTTATTTTGGAATTCTATAAAATCTTATCATTCATGTTTAACATTCATCATAGTGTTCAGAATGCTCTTAATAGTATTCTAGAAACAATGTTCTTGCTCAACATTGATGAATGTAATGTATGGAACAAACCCAATGTTTGTATAAGATATTATGTAGAAATTATTTCATGTATGGTCAAGTAACCCTATTTTGAAAAAAAATGTATGGATAAATAACATTACATTGGGGTGAAACCTTATGTTATTACAAGGAGAAAAAGAATAGTTAATAAACCCTATATAAATATGGAACCCTACATTTTTGAAGAAAACAAAAGGAACATAATCAATAATATTGTGATCAAATTTACGTTGTGAACCCTACATTTGTATAATAAAGGATACATAGTAGAACCCTAGGTTTGGAATTTGGTAATTTTTTCAAAGAATCCTATGTTTGTCTTTTCAACATCAGAGATTTGAATTTAAAATTTTATCGGTGTTTCGTGCAATGATCTTGGAAGAATTTGATACCAATTTAAATCTCAATTTCAAATTATTCAATGTTCATTAAGATTAATATAAATAATATTGTATTGTGGATAAATTATTTCTTATTCTTAACAGAAGTTACGAATACTCAGAGCTCTATTATGAATTTACATTTTCATGATTTATCAGAATATTTTATTAGTTATGAAATTACGAAGTAGGATCTATGCTCTATTTATTCAATTATAATATATGTTCATTATATGTATGCATGAGATTTAAAAAAAGTATAAGATACATATATTAAAATGTATAGTTCTATTCAATTATATTCTTGTGAATATTTTTTACTTATAAACTACAATAATCGATCAAAATTTATTATCTACAAAAGAGGCTATACTTTGGAGATATACATTTCATTGAAACTTATATTTTCTATAACTCCCCTTATACAAATTGGTGAAACATTAATTTAAAGACCTATTGTAGTTGGATCACATTGTAACAACTATTTCATAAAGAATCTATCTTCTGAACTATAATATCAATCATCTTCTAGTTGTTGTTACATCTTTGAAGATTAATCAGATCCATTTAAATCAATATATTCCTATAGAGAATTTTATCTACTCATACTCAGTTGTAGTGGAGTATAATCTTCTTGATCTATGATGTAGATTTTTTGTTCGGAGTTAAATAAATAGAAGGATTTTATTTTATCAACATTTTTAAAGGTTCCTACTAACTTTAGTCAGTTGTGGATTGGTGTTATGATTTTAGGACCTTAATAGTGAAATTCACCCAAATCACTAAGGGTGTATTTGGTGGAGTGGACTAGGGGATCATTAAACCCTAAACAACTAAAACAACTATGTTATGTAATTATGTTTTTATAATCGATCATAGTTTCATAAAGATGTAAAAAAACTCATCCTCATAATTTGTAGTTGACATCAAATGAAATAAATGTGAATGTTTTTGAAATGACACAATTCAACCCCTCTTGTGTATATTATTATATTCATACTTAACTATAACCATTTAATTTATTTTATCGACATGTATATCATATGTTTTAAAATTTAGTTTCACTTTTTCTAACCTACCAATTAAATGGAGAGGTTAAATTTTTTTTGTAAAAATAATTATAGAGTTTCGTGTTTCATTTTGTATTTGTGATTTGTGTATCAGAATATATAAATGAGATTGAATTTATTGTAAAATAAACATACATTAATGAATTTGGGTGTCAAATTATCATCTCATAATTTTATTATATGTTATGTATACTCTATCCAACAAGATGTTCAAATTTTAAATATATCATGCTGTTACATTGGCCACTCATGATCAAAACCAATACTAATCACACCATTCAATATAGACTAATAACATGTTATACTGTTATTATAATCCTCATGGTAGTCAATAAAATAGTGGAGAACTGACTATAGTCCCATATGTAATATCAAGGCATGGACATCCCACATGGGCTCTTTTATCCCATTAAAAAAAATTCTATGATCATTTCTCATCGTTGAAAGGGAAACATATTCCCCATACAAGACAAGATCACATCATCATCTATCTAACCACATAGAAAATTAAAAAGTGAATCAAATAATATGTGATGGTTAATAAACATCAATCTATTTGGGCCCTATAACATCAAAACTACACATATTTACACTCTATTCATAATAATGGATTATTCCATCACACTTAGAGGGGGTGTAAATCTACGTGATCAAGTGTTATTAATTTATTTAAAATTGAACATTTATCATGTATTATATCACACCTTATTGACTTTTTATGATGAATGAATCATATACATTATCAAACACATATCACCACATTAAATACCCATATTATATAATTTTAAGAACATCATATGCTTATATGGTTCCCCTTAAAAAGTGATTAATTAAATATTTTATATGTGCATGTTAGTCTGAGACAATGATTTTAAACAATTATATTATATTTTACATTGGAATGGTTTCCACCAGATTTACAAGAGTATATATCAATCTAATATCCTTTTTCACAATATTAAATTGAAGATTCTATCTAACAAAATGAATTACATTATTATACCCACTCTTTATAGTCATAAAAATCATTCATTAAAAGATTATCTTTAATAGAATCATAGAAGTCATTAAAACATAATATAATATATTTTTTATTTATAGTATGTATTAAACTACCATATAACTATCATAATCAATTGAATCCTTGTTTTCCATGTATTCTATATCTTGAAAATGTTTAAATTAATGATTGTTTAATTCTAATTGTGTTTTCATCATCCTTAGATTTATGAAAGATATCATGATCTATCATCCAATTGAATAACTATAAAATAAAAATTTTAACTTCTCATTAAAAATAAATCAAATAATAGAACATTAAAACCTTATAAATGACTTGGAGTGTTACAATTATTCTATTATTTTCATCCATTTTTATTTTAGAGATTTGAAATTCATCTATGCAATAATACATTTAGGAATTAACCATACTTGAATAGTGTGTTTTTATTTATCATTGTATACCTAGAAGATATAAATCTTAGATTAGTTTTTTATTTGTAATATTAAATATTATGATTCAATTCTCATATCTGTTTTGTGAAATTTCTAATAAGCAGAACCTTATAAAATTGATGCTAGAATATATTCAACAACTTTTTATAAACTACTGATGAACTTTTGGATTATTCTGAGACTCTAAAACATAGCTACACAAATTTATCATATCATTAAATAAATTTTTTCACAAAAAGTTTTATTATAGAAATGGATCTCATAATTTATTTTCCATATACAAATAATAATTTATTAAAATATTTGAAATCAAATGTATTTTCTTAAATCAGATTGTGAAGAGGTATTTTTAATATAATGCATGTCTAGACATTTACATCATACTGTATCTTATTATAAATCAATAATATGTAAATAAAATTGTAAATCCATATTTATATGAACCATTTATATTATACACATTCCCTTTAATTCTATATATCAATGATGACTATTTTTTTAACATAGTTTTAATCAATAAATCATGATTCCTTTCTTTCAAAAACACAACTATATATTATAAATCCAAATCCAATGAAATTTGTTTTCCTTTTAAATCTTACCTCTCAACCTTTCAAAACATACAGTTTCACTATTAACAACATTTAACTGTCATTACACCATAACATAGTCATCTCTCAATAGATATAATGTTTTAAATTTAGTATATTTTTATTCTTTATTCACATTAAAAGTTACTTTTTTTGTCAAACCAAATTAAAACATGATTCACATCATATCATAGTGATGCAAGCTTCATTGATCAAAAAACATATCATCATCAACATCATTGATCAAAATAAAACATCATGAAATTCAATATAATCCTTTTATTTTTCAATTTATGAATTTCAAATATTAATTAGTTAATAATATATTTTTAAGTGAGTATTTTATATTTTACATTTTCCTTTTCACTTGTATATTCTGGTAAAATATTATGATATTCATTATGGTATTTTAGGAGGATTATTCTCTCAAATTAACATTGTTTTCTTCTACCGTTTTCATCCTAGAGTGTACCTTAAATTTGTGATTCATCTAGTTAACTTACCATTCATTATTATGGATTGATTTTAATCTTCCATAATTTTATCACCTCATTGCACATTGTCTCACAATATTCCACTAATTGGTTGATTTATAGATGATATATGTTTATTTCATATATATATATATATATATATTCTATAAATTTACTTTTTCTATTCAGAAGGCCTAAAATCCAAATTTTCAATTTACAGAAATATAATTTTGGTTCTAAAACTAGAATTTCATCTAGAAAAATCAATGATCAACATCCAAAAATATAATTTCTATAATTATAAAATTCCAAAAATAAAATTCATTTTCCCCAAAATATCTATCTCACTTATGTTATTTAATTAAATATATTATATATTTTTATAAAATTCATATTTTGAATTACAATTATTTAGTTGTCAAAGAAAGTTGTTTCTTAATATTTTTGACTATTTATTCATCCATTATATAATAAGGGTAATAATCCTCAGGTGAAATTTCTTCATACAATAATACATCATCTCTTCAACTTATAACTATTTATTAACTAAAGTGTGATTCTCGTGATTCTTGTTATATTAGATACTCCATTAATCAATATACCCCTTTCCATGATACTCTATCAACTATGGAGAATTTCATTAGGGTCTCCCAAATTTCCCAACATCACCACATAGTGTGATTCTCGTGATTCTTTTTATATGAGATACTCCATTAATCAATATACCCCTTTTCCATGATACTCTTTATCAACTATGGAGAATTTCATTAGGGTCTCCAAAATTTCCCAACATCACCACATATTGAAATTACAGAATATAAAAATACTATAATAATACTACCGAAACATATTTATTATATTTATCCAATTATATCCCCTCCAATGGAATTATTTCAATACCCAGTTTGTTTCAATATTCAATTTTATTCTTCTACATGTTACAGATAATATATGTATAGGTGAAATGTTTTGGTAAGGCTTTGAATGTATAGTTTTCCATAATTTAATGTTTTATATTCTCTTCATTAATATAGATGAGAATTTGAAAAATTCTTTTGAGATATGGAGACAATGAAATTTCCCATATCAAAGAGCCATATATTTATTAAATTTTTATCTGGGTAAGAATTAATCATTGTAAAAAATGGGAGATTAACATATAAATAAATTTATTCCATACATTATTTATCTTATCTTTAAATTTTTACATTATTTTTATGGATATTAAATTGATTTTAAATTAATTTCATTGAATTTTTTCAACACGAAAATGAAATGTTTCTAAATAATATTTATTTTCCCATTAGGTGTTTCTTTTCTTTTTCATCAAATACTCTGTCGATCACATTTATTTTTTGAAATAATTTTCCAAATAATTATATAATAAAAACCCTATTTAATTAATATCAAAATCTATTTTTTTAAATTGATAATTTAATAATAATATCCCAAAAAAATTTATATATTCATGTGACATTGATATTTAGTGAGAGTTCAGCATTAATCCCCCTAAAGAGATAATCATATCCTTTCATATTCATATTGTATTACACAAATAATTATAAAATATTAATTGATGAAACTTATTCTAGTCAATGTATGATATCAAGATCATTCATTTCATTAATCACCATTAATATATCCCTCACCTTATTTTCCATACATTAAATAAAAAACATATTATGTATGATAGAATATGTTTTCCTGTTCATAAACTCTTTAGTTACGGAAATATGTTTGAGGCATGGATCTCAACACCAGGAATTTCATTATTATAGAATAAAAAGTGTAAGAATAATTCATTATATATGTACCAATTATTTTATTAAATTTAAATTCTATTTAGAATCATGTATTTTGTTATTATTTAATCATTTTCATTGATTTAAAATGATTGATCCTAGTTAAATGTAATGGAGTTTCACTATATTGTAATATATATATCTTCCCAGCTAATTCCAAATTATTGGGGAAAATAGTAAACAGTTCACTTAACAAAAACAAAATCATCTTCTTATGTGAGGTCTCCTTTATAGTAGTATCTGTCTTGGATCACTGAGTCAGAAGTTTATTTTTTATTTTCATCAATAATTCCTCTTTTATGTGGATCCAATTATTCTTTTAATTGTATATATATAGATCTGTTTTATACTATTAATATAACTGATTTGTTTTCCTCAAGTTACTTTTATTGTAATCTTATCAATGACCATTTCAAGGATGACATCAGCCAATAAAATCATATTATATCTATTTTGGATTGATTATTTATTTGTATTCATCTTGATTACATAAAAATTATTATTCATGTAATTTTTCAGTGGTCCATAATATGGTATTTTGAAAAATTATTAAAGAATCGTCTTATTGGTGTTGTATAAATTTAATAATTATTTTATTGTAATAATTACTTAACATGTTTAATTTTATTATATCCCAAGGATTATTTATCTTCATATTAATGTGTCTTCATATATTATGGTATTATCAATATGGAGGATGTGAGTGGTTATTTATTGTAACATAGTATCACTCTTATGAACTGTCAAAACCTCTATTAGAGTTCAAAAAAACTTTTATAAGAAATAAAATTTATTCCTGATGGATATATTATCCATATTCTATTATTATCTTTTATATTATATAGTATTTTTAATTTCTATATATTTTATAAAAATCGCAAAAGACTTTTTTATATTATAGTGATTGACTAATTAAACCACCATATGGATTCTCATTCCCAAACAAATCACAATCTCTGTAGATTTCTTTAATGGGCCGTGTCTCATATGCTAAAGGAGACAAACCCTGGTCCTATGTAGAACTAAAACAAAGAATCTCAATCTACTGTGGTATAACATACTGGAAATTGATCACCTTTGGATAATGTTTTTTTCATCTACTACTTTATTCTCAGGAGGATGTTAATTCCGTTTGGAAGATAGGTAACTTATTTTTTCTTCCTGGATTTCTGAGTCTCTTGGATTGAGATTTTTCTTTTAATCTGAATACACAAACAGGTAAGTTTTCACAAGTTTGGGTTAGGTTCAATAACTTGAACTGGTTTTTTTGGCACCCTAGGATACTGAATGATTTATCATCCTGCATCGGTACCCCCCTCAAAATAAATCGATGGACCATTAATGCTGACTTGGGTATGTATGGAACATTTTTAGTGCATGTCAATCTTAAAACCAAACCTCCTTATATTATATCTTTTCATGCAAAATATTTCAAGACATTAATTGATCTTGAGTATGAAAACATTCCTTCATTTTGTGATTTCTGTAAAATTGTGGGACATTCTGTTCAGACTTGTAGAATGGTTCATAGAGCCACCAATCATCATAACCCTTATGATTGGTCTAAAGTTAGAAGAATTAAGAAGGATAGAGTCCCCATCACTGATAAATCTGGAACTCCCCAAGTCAAACCTAGAAAATGGATTCCTAAATCCACAAATGAACCTGGGGTAACTTGGGCTGATCAGATGGAGAGACAGGAACAAGAATTACAGGAACATTCCATCAAGGAAAAACTGGAAAATGTCGACAACCTGATTAGTTAGACCCCCTTGACTGAGTCTCACAAAAAGATGACCCTGAGTCTTCCCTAATATTAGGACATGGTTCCATTCCTGAATATCATCCTCTTGTATCTGTAACTCAGACTTTCCTTCATAAGGGTGAGTCCTCCTTGACCAAAAGTGTGGTTGGCCCATCCCCTAGAACCCAGCACAAACTCCAACTTCCCACTCCTATTTCTGAAAATTCACGTGCATGTCTTCAAGAATCAACACTCTTTGAATAGATGGAATGAAATATTAAAGTTATCTCTTCAATGCCATGGGATGTTCCCTCTGGGACGTTGGTTAATAACAGAACCTCCTCTCCAATTAGACACTCTATTCTTCCTAGTAACTATTCTTCTTCGTCTAAAAATTGTTCTAACACTGTTTCAATGAAGATTCTTTCCCCTGTTGTCATTGATGTTAATTATTCAGCCTCCAGACCTATTGAAACAGATCCAGTTTCGGAGTCAGGGGCCCTTCATCAGGAGGTTTCTGTTTTGGATGGAAACCCCCCTGATCTGGTTGTTTCCACAGTTTCAGAACTGGATCCCTCTGATCCATCCCCTATTGGAAATCCTGTAGGCGTGTTGACTAACTATGAAGTTAAGGCAGGATGAAACATTGCTAAATCTAAGTCTCCCATAGATAAAAAGGATAAAATATGTATTCCAAAAAAAACACTTCCCCTAGGAAAACTAGAGGTCAAGGTGCTGCTAATAAAAAAAGGGGGGATCAAACCCCAAGATTAAATAATAATTCATATTCTCTACTGGAAATATCAGGGGATTATAATCCCTGGAACCATTAATGTTTTGAAGTGTTTTATTTTTACCAATCGTCCTATGATGATTTCCATTGCTAAACCTAAAGTTAAATTTGCCCCTAAATTCATGCATCTGTGTAATCTTGGTTTTTTCCTTCATAGGTGCTTGTAACAATGGTTATGTTGACTCTCTTTTGATTTTCTATCACTCCTCTATGCAAAATGTCAACATTTTTAGTCTATCTGTTCAAGCTCTAACTTGTGACTACTACCTGGATAACATTAACATGTTCAATATCTTTTTTATGCCAAAATCAATTACCTAGATTTAAGATCTCTTTGGAATGATATTTTTGACATCAATACCAAGATTCAAGATACCTGGGTCTTGGTTGGTGACTTTATTGCTATTTTTTCACCCTCTCAAAAAATTGGTCACTCGTTCTACTCTATCTCCGCTAGAGAATTCTAAGATACCATAGAAGTAAATAATCTTATTGAGATTAACCTTACAGGTGCTCAATTTACTTGGTACATACATCATTACAATCATGTGGTGGTGATTAAACATGATAGAGAATTCACTAATGAGTCTACTCTTGATAAATGGAACCAGATCTGGTGTGCTACCTTTACTAAACTAGAATCTGATCATGATCCGATATTAGTTATCATGCCTCCAAACTCTTGGAAACCTTCCTTTCCTTTCAGATTTAACATGGCTTGGTCTTTAGACCCAGAGTGTGTCTCTCTTATCAGTTCTTCCTGGACTAATATGGGCAATCACAACGATGCATTTTCTTGCACCACTAAGTTGAAAAACCTCACAAACATTCTCAAAAAGTGGTGTTCTTATAAATCTACTTTAATCGATAAAGATATTCATGATTTGGAAAAGTATTTGTCTCTCATTCAGAATAATAACACCATATCCAGATTCAATTCTGATCCCTAGGATGAAATCAACATCTCTACTAAATTGATCTCTCTCTATAACATTAAAGATAACTTAAAGAAGTAAATTTTAAAAACAAAATGGATCAATGATAGAGATAAAAACACAAAATTATACAAATCTCTTAATCATGTTATGAAATATAGTAAGCCTCTCTCTTTCTTAAGAGTCGAGGGTAATCTCATTGACTATGATGAACAGATTGTTAATCATGTTTTTTCCTACTTCACGAACATTTTCAATGGTCCTAACATTAACAATGATATCCTGCCGAACATTTTTCCATGCATTGTTACTTCTGAGGATAATTTTCTTCTCAACAACATCCCCCTTGATTTTGAAAATAAGGAAACTGTCTTTGGTCTAAATGAAGATAGTTCCCCGAGTCCTGATGGTTTTAACAATGGTTTTTTTAAAAAAAATTGGGATGTCCTTCAAAATGAAGTCTTTAATTTAGTTAAATATTTCTGTGAAAAAGGGGTTCTACTCCATGATCTCAACTCTCAATTACTCACGTTAATTCCTAATGTTGATAATTCTGATGAAATTCACCTTTTCCATCCCATCTCCCTTTGAAATTCCCTCTTTAATTTTATCACTAAGATCCTTGCGAATAGGCTTTCTAATATCAGTAACAAAATTGTCTCCTAGAACCAGTTTGACTTCATTAAAAGAAAATCTATACAAGATTGCATTTGCCATGCCTCAGAATCCACTACTTTATTGAATAGAAACACTAGAGGTGGAAATATTTCTCTTAAGTTGGACATCACTAAAGCCTTCGATACGATTGATTGGAACTTCAATTTTAAAGTCCTCTCTAGTTTTGGATTTAATGATTCCTTTGTCAGAAAAATGAAAATCATCTTCAACTCATCCAATATCTCTATCCTCATTAATGGTTCTCCTAGGGGATACTTCAAATGTTCTAAAGGTGTCAGACAAGGAGACCCGCTCTCTGCTATCATTTTTTCTATTGCAGAAGACTACTATAGTAGATTTCTCTCCCTCAATGTTGAGTGAGGAAGAATCAAACATATTATTGCTGCCAGAAATCTTAATGCTCCCTCTCACCTGCTCTATGCTGATGATATTATTTTCTTCCTTTAGGGATACAAAATAAATATCAATAACCTTAAATCCATCATTTCACACTATGAGGTGATTTCTGTCTAGGGTATTAACTAGAAAAAATCTTGTATTTATTTTGGTAAAACCTTCCCCTCTAATAGGAAAACTCATATAAACAATTTCTTAGGGGTTAAGGAAGGAACCCTCCATTTTACTTATATTTGTGTCCCATTCTTCTGGGGTCACCCCATAGCTTGTTATTTTCACCACATTGATGATCAAATCCAAAAGCAATTTTCATCCTAGAAAGGTAAATCCCTTTCTATGGCTGGAAGAATTTTCCTTATTAAATCCACCATTGTATCTAAGCTGGTTTACTCCATAATGGTATACAAATGTCCTTTGGGCCTGATAAAACAATTAAATACTGCTATAAGAAACTTCATCTGGAGTAGAAGAACTCTGGAAAGAAAATAGGTCACGATCTCTTAGGACACTTGTTGTAATCCCATTGATAATGGAGGCAATGGTATTTAGAATATAAAAATATTTAATGAGGCCCTCCAAGACATAATAATGTGGTCCCTCATTCATAATAACTCTCATTCCATGAGATTCCTCAAAAATCGTTTCCTTGATAAGCATAAATATGGTTCTTCTCATTACATGACTTCTTCTATCTGGCCATCGATCAAAGATTCTTTTCACACAATCTTGGAAAATTCTAGATGGCTTTTTAGTAAGAATTCTTTATTAAAATTCTAGTTTGATAACTGGACTTGCTCTGCCCTCATTTCAGAGATTTATAATACTTTTTCCCCTAATCCCGTGAACTGCTCTATCAGGTACATGATCAATTCCCCTGATTCTCAACTTCCAAATCCTATCAAGGGGATTGTAGACAATTATCATTTCACTTCCAATGAGGATTTTCTTTTCTGGGAACCTGCTCATAATGCCTTGTTAGATTCTAATTTTTTTTATCACCATCACTTTGCTAATGTGGATGAAAAATTTAATTGGATGGCCTAATTCAATAAAGCCTAGATCATGCCTTCTCGTCTTACTCTTATGTGGCATATTGCTCATCAAAAAATTCATACTGATGTTTTCCTGTAATCTTATGGCCTTTATCTTTGTTCTAAATGTAGATTATGAAATCAGCATCGTGAGGAAATTAATAATATTTTTTTATCTTGTGATATTTTCATGGATCTTTGGAATTACATCTTTGACCTTTTTGATTGCAGATGGATTTTAGACACATTTATTTTCTCACAATTGAAATGAACGTTGGAGTTTCCAAGGTCTCCCCAAATCGAGAACCTCTTTCTTACTGCTGTTGAGGAGATTCTAAATATACTATGGCATGGTAGAAATGATTATTTTTTCAACAATAACTCTTTTAATATTAATATAGGTAAAATGAGGATTCTTCTTGCTATAAAGGAAGCGACTACGATCCAAAAAGACTATTGTGATAATTCTTTAATCGATTTTGAATCCCTCCACCGAATTGGTGTGAATGGTATCTTCCCGAATCCACGCTACAATATTGAAGTCTTCTGGCAGGGTCCTCCTCTTGGATGGATGAAGATAAATGTGGATGGAGCCTCAAAGGGAAACCCTGGACTCTCGGGATGCGCATGAATTTTCAGAGACCACCAGGACCGGATCCTCGGATGTTTCATTGGAAGCTGCGACATTGCTTCTGCACTGGAGGTAGAAATGCTTGCTACCATTCATGCCATTTTTATGCAAAGTCAATCAAATGGAATAACATCTGGATCGAGAGCGACTCCACAACTATTGTGCAAGCCATCTGGAAGGGTGATTCTCATCTTGCATAGTCTCTCACCCCCCGATGGATGGACTTCCTCGCCGCGCTCAATGGCATCAACTTTATTGCCACTCTTACGTATCATGAGGCTAATATGATCACTGATGGTCTTGACAATATGGAGGTCTCACATGAGATCACATGGAGGAATGAACTCCTTCTGGAGTTGAATTCTTTTTTATTAAAGACTCTAGAAAATTTCCCTCTTTCCGTTTGTTGTAACTTGTTTGTTTCACTTTATTTTTGAATAAATCGCTATGTTCTAGTCCTTTGACCAGAACTCACCCAAAAAAATTTATATTTTTCAAAATAGAGAATAAATATTTCTTTGATTAGGTTATATGTTTCTAAGTAATTTTCTCACACATTTATATGTAGATTTCTATTTATAATCTATATTATTAATTAAAATTGATTATTTTTAATAATTTTTTTGAAATCCTAAAAATATTTAAGGAAAATAAAATTAATTTTTATTATGAAATTATTAACAATACACTTCCAATAAAATGAGTATTTTCTTATTTATAAACGTTTTTATATGTAATATTTACATAAATTAATCTTTTAGTGAAATATAAAGTGTAAGGTATTATCTCCTCCTGATTTGTCAATACAATATATTTGATGAATTTTTTTATCATGGGTAATTTTTATCAACAAGAGATGATATAAATATACAATACCAATTTATATTCATCTTCTAAATTTATTCTTCATTGATTTGATTTTCCACATATAGATAATGGTTACGATGAATTATTTTGTTTAAATTAATTTCTTGGTAATAATATTTGAAACTCATAGAAGTTTTTTCTAGCTTATCGAAAGTATCTATTAGTTCATAAAAATTTAATGTTTAAAATTTATCTAAATTATTTCAATTCTGTCATTCTTCAATAGTATAATAAATTTCATTACAAAATAGTAAAAATTATTCTTTGGATTTAACATGGTTTGTGGGGGTCTTTTAATTTTGAATCTTTTGACCTAATTAATTTCCAATACATCAATTTCTAAATCCAATTGTAATTTTTAATATATATCCCCAGAATTTATGAAGTTATATATGTGACAACTTCTAAATGTAAATCTATAATATAATATTTTAATTCTATGTAAAAATCCCATAATAATTAAATTTACACATTATCTCTACTAATTACACTATAATATTCAAGAGTATGGATAAAAATAGATATTAAAAAATTTACACAATATGAAATCAGCCTTAAAATTGCAATATTACAAAGTCTTTAGAATAGAATTTTTCTTTTTTAATTCTCAAAGGTTTTCACAGTTTTTAGTTTTAGAGTCGTAGGGAAAAACCCTTACATATGAACCTCATATATTACAATGTGGACTATTCTATAATGAAAATATTTTTTCCCTCAAAGAAAAAACTTTTTTAAAAATATAAAAGAAAATCCATGTATTAAATATTGAATTTTTTGTTCTTACACAATATTAATCCCTATGGAAATTAGTTTAATATTTGTTTCTTTTCATAAATATGTCAATAAGTGACGCAAAATTAAGAAAGTGATAGTTATTCAATTTGAAAATGGTGACATAAAAAATCTATATTTCCTTTAGAATGATAAACCATGAGCTCATATAATGTTTTAATTATATGTTCAAATTGTATTATTAGTTTTTTTTAGAAAATATATTATTGAAATGTATAGAAAAAGGTATCTTGGAAAGCATGAGAACCCCAGAAAAAAAATTTCATAAAAAATAACTTTTTAACCTTAATGGGAATAATAATTCATTTAAAAACTATTCTTTGCATTAAATTGAAAAAAAACATCTATAAAAAAACATTAGTTAAAACAAAGAATTTATTTAGGGTCCTTAGGACATCATTTTCACAGAACCCTTAAAAAACTCTTTATATTTTAATGACCATATGGTAATAAAATGACATAATTTTATAAATAACGTAATTATTATCTAATGTATTGGACGTCTATATGGATTCAAAAAATGTATCAGGTATATTAGTATCACCTATTATCAAGAGAAATATCATCCTCACCAATTATCATAAAAAATTTCCAAGGACTATATAATGAATTATACCCTAGAAATAATCATTTAATGTTAATTGAAAATAAATCATCATTATAGAAATATAAACCCATATTAAAAACATAAGTTTCCCAGAACAATGGATGTAGGGTTTTTATTTTATGAAAACCATGATGATTTTAGTGGAATCCAAATATCATGTATTTATCAGGGTAGTGGGAAAATTCAATTTTTTTGTAAATGTTAAAATAGAACACTCCTTTTTTCTTTTGTAAAAAAGACAAAACATACCATAAGAAGAATTATTTTATAAACATTGAATGAATATAATAAAATCAACATATAATGAAATTTATAATTAGTTTATATATTTATTAATAAATTCAAATTTTTTTAATAAAATTTACTTGGAAGAGAATGAGTTTAAAGGAAAACATTAAAATGTATTTTGAAAATAAATTCTCATCCCATGAGTCTGATTCGTCTTGTAAATTCATTATATTGGTTAATAATAAAATAAAATATAATTATTTAATTTATTAAGAACAATTTTTAATATTTAGTAGTCATTTTTCATTTATTATTTTGTGTATAAAATTACCTAACTGATTATGTTCACATCTTATGTTTTGATGATATATAACTCATATGTAAAAAATGAAATCGATATGTTTACATTGCATCCCGAGGTCATTACAAAATCATCTACAAAATAATAATAATTTAATAATTATCATATTTAAAATAACGTGTTCTTTTATAACCAAAAATGGAATTAAGTTATGAAAAATGAAATAGGTTACAATAATGGGGACAATACGTCATGCATACGCATGATAAATGTTTCTAGTTGTCTAGAATCATCATCAAGAGAAGTGATTTATTATTATAATGTAATACAGAAATAATAATATCATAATTAACATATTATTTATATATAATTATATATATCATCCAGGTTAAGTTGTAATGAAAAATGAAACACATTGCTTCATTGAGGTGGTAGTTCACATATAAACACGTTGGATGTTTCCATTTTCTAGTGAATGTAATGGTATGATAATAAAATAAATATTTTCTATCCAAAATTATTTATATTTCTCTCAAAAAATATATATACCTTGAATTCATTGTAACATCCATATTTTTTTGGAGGTGATGGAAAAAAAATTATAACATTTCACAATGCAGTAGACCGTAGTACACATAAACAATAGTTTTCTTCGAATTTTATTGATGAGGAAAAATATATACGTTATGACATTAATATAATAACTCTAATGTAAATTGAATATTATTATGTTTTTATTTTATTATTTTTGATGATTTTTTAATATGTTTGGAATAAATATCAAAACAAAAATAATTTTTTCAGAACTAAAACTCTTATTTGGATATCATCTTAAGGATTGCAACAATGCTTTCCTAGGATGGTATTATGATCAAACAAACCCCTCAAAAAAAGGGATGGGATTTATAGATTTGATATTGATAGTATTTGAAAAAAATAATTATTTTTACGTGTGATGAAATAAGAAGATGATGTGCCCTTTAATATAGGATATATAGGACAGTCCTAAAAGTTCTCAATGTATTAAATTAATATAAATTAATTTTCATGATAAAATGGATCAAGACTGATTATATTAGAATCTATGATTTATTTATATATTGATATATTATCAAATAAAATTTAAAAATTTTCATATTTATTTTAACTTATATTTTTTAAACCCTCACTTATAATTTTTGATAATTATAATGATATCATTGTTTTTACAATTACCATGTTAGTATATTAAAAAGGAAAAGAAAATTGGACTAAAACATGATAATGGATGATATGAAAAAAATTATTGAAATTATAAAGGATAACATAATTTATTTTTAAAATTATTTAATAAACAATTATTTTTATAAAAATAACATTTATTTCCATTTGGGATATGTTATTTCAATTTTACTATTAAATCTATAATAAAAAAATTGAATTTGAATATAATAAATATTAACAACTATAATAAATCATTTTTATCTAATATCATTAGAATATGTTATTTCATTCAAATCATATTATCCATGCCATTTTATATTATCAGATATTTTAATTTTCTAGTAATGGAATTTATAACGTATCAGTGTTGCATATGACATTAAGTTAATTATTAAATTCCTAAATATTTTAAAATAAATTACAATAATAAATAATAATAATAATATAAAATATTAATTAATATTTATAAGTTAATATAAATTTTTTACCCTGATGTCAAAATTTTAATATAACAAAACCAAGGAATGACAATTTTTTACCTTTTCTTATATATGACATTATAATGATTAAAACCAAGGAGATATGGAGAAAAAGTTAAATATTAAAATTTTGGACGATTATGGTTTATATATACTCTCTCAATAAGAATATGGAAAGTTTATTGGTCACTTTCACATCTTTATCACATGATACTTATGGTTAATAAACTAATTTTAGTTTTACTGTGTCATCAAAATTTAGAAATAGTAATAAAGGAACATAAAAGGAAAAAAATTTGACCATTAAAACTCCTGATATAAATAATGGAAAACATTTTAATTTTTTATTTCATATAATTGGTATAATATAATTTAAAATATAATCTACAAAAGAGACATAAAAATGTTTTTAAAAAAATTATATTCTTATGTGTAGAAATATTTTTATAGAAAATTTAAGTATAAAATTGATGAAAAAGCTATAATTTTTAATGTGCTTAATCTTAAGGAGAAAATTAAATTGTATCTATAATATAATATATAATATTAAAAAGTAAATAATTTAATAGAAAAAACAATTTTTAATAAATAATAATGTTTTCACTATCCATTTAAATAAATAACTTTTTTAGAAAAATGGTAAAAATTAATCATTACCTAATATATATGCAGATTTAGAAATTTTATATTCTTTACCACATAAAATTTCATTGTTTTACCTAAATTAATTATAATATTCACACATAATAATTTATAAATATCATTTTAAAAAAAAATTTGTTAAAAACATAATTTCTTTTAAAAAAAGTGACTTATAATTTCAAAATAATTAATAAATAAGTACTAATGATTAAGAAATTTATATATTTCCAAATTTAATAAAACCAATTTATGTTAAAAAATTCAATTGCTAATTTATTACATCCATATTTTAATAATCATATTTCACGATTATTTTATGCTCAATGTTGTGTCTCATGTATTCTATCGAATACAGGTTTAATTAATATAATAAAGGGTAGTTACATTATCTATCCCCCATTTAATAAATTACATCCTCAATATTTTATATTGGTATTCGTAATAAAATGTTTGACGCCTTAAAATAGCTTAGTCTAATTCACAAATAAAAAATATGGTTAATAAAACAACCTCTTGATAAATGATAAATTGAAATATAAAGGTCATCTACAATGACACATAAAATGGCTTCCAAATCAGATATAATTATTTAGATGTGAAATTATGGACATTGAGAAAACAAATTAATTATAATTGATAATGGAGAGTGATAAAGAACATTGATACCAATAATTTTATTTACCATAAATAAGTAAATGACCATGAAATCATAAGACTATGTTGTGTGAAAATAAAATTGATTCCCTAGAAAAGAAGGTGATATGTTTTTTAATATAAAATGCCTATATTTTATGAAAAAAATTAACTATATAATAATAAAATAAGGTAATATACTTAAATTTAATATATAATTTCATTATTTAATCAATCATTACATCAACATCATGTTTTTCTCCAAACAATTTTATTCAAGATGATAGTTTTATTCCTGATGTCTTGATATCAACATTATTTTAGAAATATAATTACATTAAAGGACAATTTGTATCTCATATATTCATAAATTAACAAAAACAAAAATTCTTTTCATAATTTAATACAAATCAAAAAATTAATAAACCATTATAGAATGATATTACACATTAATGTCAAAAATTCAAAATTTATCCCCAATATTCAAGGTATATAATTGTATAAATTACTATCTTTATAAATAAACCATATATTCCTAACTAATATTGGAAAAAATATTATATGATTTGATCAAATATTCCACCATTATAAATTTTGTATCTATCTTCAAATATCATTAATTACTCTTAAAGTATCATACAAAAAACATATATAAAACAGTAATATAATTTTCATGATTTGATAATGAATTAAATAAATGGTGTGAATCACTATAAAACAACTTAAATCATAAATGTTACAAAATTATAAATCAAAATTTAATCAATATTTAAAATTAAATTATTTTTTTACTTTAACCATATAACATTCTCTAATAATATAGTAATGTTTTTCAGAAAAAATAGTTATCAAATAATAACTAAATCAATTATTAGTCCAATATTTATAAATAAAATATAAAATGTGATCCCAATATCAAAATAGTTTTAATTTATTGTTCTATACTAACAACCATACACATAGGCTTGTTGAGAGTGTTACACGCTTATCAACCTTTAGATATGCATTCAATGCAACACTGGATATTCAATTATAATTAGGGAAACATAAATGTTAATAAAAATGTAAACCAGTACACATTGTAACATTTCATTGGGGGAAAAACAAAATTTTATTGATGAATTTTAATTTTGAAAATACCTTTCAAAAATAATCCTATAATGAAATTTTTATCATTTTTTATCAGAAATAAGATTTACTGAAAATATTTTAAACATAATATTTATTTTTTTAATTTTTTACATAATATTTTTTAATTTTATTTTTATTAACAACTAGTTAATTTTAAATTTTATATAAATAAATATATCATCATTTGGAGTTGAAAATAAGTATATTTGAAAAAAAAATCTTCTACAAAACTTCTTTGGGATAACAAGTAATGATGTCATACATAATAGTTAATTAAAATTATATTTCTTTATGAATTACATAAATTAAATTTATATATTATATATAGAACTATATGAATTTAAATTCATATAATTATTTTAACTAGTCGTATAGTTAATATAAAATCATTACATACTTGAAAAATGTTTATGTTGAAAAAAATGGACACTATTTGAAGGATTATTTTTTAAACAAAAATAACACTATTAAGTTCATTGAATTTAAGAATTTTATATATTTAAATATGTATTATAAAATAATATTTAAAATTTTCATTGAAATATCTTATCATAAATGTATGTAAAGACATAGAAATTTAATTATCACCCTTAATGATTGGATAGGGTTTTTCATGTGGGATTCTATTGGATTAATTTCTTTGATTAAGAGACTATCTAAACTGGTGAAAACTAAAATGGAAAAATTAAGTAATTATAGAGTATAGGGGAATAAAATGTTTGATAATTGATTCATTTTATGGGTTGAATGTCTGTATATATCTTACATTCCCACTAATCAATTATTTATCAATTTGGATTCCCTTGTGTAATGTGTGACATTAAATAATTGAATAGTTTTTGGTATTTATAAAAAATCCACTCCCCATCAATTAGAAAATAGATCTACCACTATCATTTTCACACCACTCAATAAACTTTAATTGAAAAAAAATTGAAAAATGTATCTCTAAAATTCGTTTTACCATTATATAGGTCATATTGTTTCCAAAATTCCAACCCTTGTATCCTTAAGAAGATATACAATGTAGGTTTAGCTAAGAAAATGTAATCATATTAACAATAAAAACCATCAACTATGAATTAATACTTACAATATAATTATTCCAAAATCTCCCATATATTAATATTTATTTATTTTTATTGTAGAATATTTATTCTATTATTTAACTATAAAATGGGAAATATTGAAATCACTGATACTTATGCAGAACTACCGCCTCAGAAACTAATGAATTTTTTTCCATTACCATCTTATAATGGATGTAATAATTGTTAAAATAATTAATATAATCAATTCATTTATAATTATATTTATTTTGGAAAATTAATATACCATAAGTATCCTTACCATCTCATTAATTAGGGGAATGATATAATTTTTAGGGTATTTATGTCTTACCATCTATTCAAAGGGATGCAGTTAATTTTCATTGTCCAAATGTAAAGTATGGTAAAAAAGGTATTTAACGATTTAATATAATATTTATAAAATTAATATAATTCAGGATATTATGAATCTACATCCTATAAAGATGAACTGAAACATTCATGACATAGAAATAGATTATATGTTTTATGCACGAAATAGATTATGTGATTTATGCATGAAATATATCAATATTGGCATACAATGAGTGAATTTGTTTATATAATAATTGTACTTAGGGTTAATGATACATAAAAGGGTTCATTGAGATATGAATCAATTGTGACCAGGTGTGTGACAGCGTACCTTACTATACACCTATTATGAAACCCTTAGGGCATATTCTTAAAAATAATCACATTTTCTATAAAACAAATTATGAAGTATTCAAAATTATTTTTATGTTTTAATGATATCCTTAGATAAACCAAAATTATGATTTATAAATTAAAAAAACCCAAATATTTATTTATATTAATTGTTAACCATGGTTTAGAATTAAACATTATTATTTGAAATTCATAATAGTACCTAATCCATTATATGAATATTTTTATAATAGGATTGTAGAATATGGAATTGTATTATTACTATTTTATAATGTAGATATTTACCTTTAGAGAAATACATTACAAATTGTATTGAAATTGAGTAGATCATCTCTATATTAAATGATTAAAATCATTTTATAAAAAATAATCCATCCCAAATGGAATATCCCAGGCTTCCACTATGTGATTATACTATTTTTTATCTCATTATGTAATGGGATCCTCATTCTTTTAGTGGCACATATAATACTATGGTTGATGAGAAATGGATTTAGTCGCATAAAAAGATATTTATAGGAATGAAATGTGATGATTGAAAAAGGCGATAATCAATGTATACTGTCTCAAAGGAGATTATGATTTTTGGTGGACAATGATCTAGAATAAAAAGGAGGAATAAGAATTTGAATAGGTAGAATGGAGATATTATAAAGATAAATTCTTCAAATTTTTTTCCATTTTAAGTAATAAAAAGAAATGTAGTTTATGTTCCTTGGCATATAGGGAAATGAGGAATGATGTGTAGTGTAGTGTGAGGGCTCCCTTACAATATTAGAAACTTAAAATTTGGATTACATATGTTTTTTAAAATGACAAATAATATATTTTTTAGATTCGAATAAGCCACATGTATGAAGGGAAATAGCCTCTCAATAATTATGACCAAATGATGAAATAGTTTGATCCATCATCAAAAAATAAGGAAATATATAGATCTAATATATTAATGAGGAAACAAGGGAATATAAAATCACATGAACACTAAGAAATAGATAATGAATAATATAATAATAACATGATGAAGAAATTTCATTTATGTGAAAATTATGGAAGGAAACAGCATGTAAATTTTTGGATGGGTATGTGAGTTTTTTCGATGTGCGGTGATACGATTCATCAGACACATGAATTCAAGGGGAAGACAAAAATTTATGATTTATAGATATTAAAATGTAATTAAATGGGAAATTATTCTCACCAATTCCATAGGAGTTAAGAAAATATTTTATAAAAGGGGCCATTGGGTGAATATCATGATTATATGATCACGACAGTTATGGTTGAAGATCCCAATGAGTAGTTGTAGGATATTTAATAAAATACTATTATTTATATATAGATTAATTTTTGTCAATGTCTCCACACTCTTTTATATCATACATGTTCTCCATGAAAATTATATATTTCCCTAGAACCATAAAAGTGGAGTTGTTTTTTAAAACTAATAGTGGGAGTCTCTCTATAATAGGGATAATTTGGGAAATCCCCATTATGACACATAAATGTGCTCTATTTTGAAGAAAATATTATCATGAATATGGGTGATGTAAATATAATCCTTAGTATGTGAAATAACTCAATATATGGTGGAAAATATTTATTTCTAGGACAATGAAATTATGAATCATGAAGAAGATGCATACTTATTTATTTTTAATTTAAGGAATTAATCATCAGATTCCATTATAGATCCACCTACAGAATCTATTCTGATTGATATTCTTCTGGAATAATAGTATAAAAATCGATGGATGTATAATGGAATCATAAAATTGAGTTTTTATCATTTTTATAAGAATATATTGATGCATTTTCTAAGGAATTACCTGTAAATCCACAAGATGATGATGATGAGTTTTCTATTGATTTATGAACAATATTAATGAAACCCATTAGAAATTAAACTATGAAATTAGTGGCGTTATGAAAATATTAGTGTTGTTTTTTTATAAATTATTTATTCTCCATGGTGTTCTACTATTGTATCATTAGTTCTAATATTTATAATGAATTATAATATATGATGTTAAGAATTAATTATATGGATACAAATTCTATTATGAGAAATATCATGTATAATATTCCACAAATTAATGAAATATTTGATTGATACCATGGATAAAAATAATTTTCAATGAGGAAAATTCATTCAAGCTATCACCAATTTTGAGTAATGAAATAATAAATTAAGAAGATAAGATTTCGAAAGAGGCATGAATATTAAGAGTATATAGTAATTACATTTGAACTGGATATTGAACCAATTGTTTTTATCATACTAATAAATAGAGTATTCGATAAATATCATGTTTATTTCATAATTTATTTAATATATGATATATTCTAGTATTATTTGAGTTATAAGGACCATAAAAATTACTTTCAGGTCACACATGAGACTCTTGTAGGGAAATATTCATATATGAAATTTGTCAAGTTCAAATCATGGATTTAGTAATTTTATTTTCATAATCATATGGTCTCAATGGATGGAATATCAGTTGATACTATGATGACAAATTTAGTCAGATAATGTCATATACTAATGAATGTTACTCACAAAACAAGTTTCATTGGTTTTATAGGTTACTATCAGTAATTTTTTTGATATTTTCACAATATTGACTAATCCATTTAACAATATTATAAAAAGGGGATTATTTCATCGGTAAAATATAAATAAAAAAAATATTTTTTTTGAATATATAATGTGCATCTAATTAGGTATTTGGCTGTTTCCTTATGTATGCTGATATTTTTATTACATTTTCATCAAGATTGTTAAAGAATCGTGAATAGAAAAATCAACCCTTTATCATGATTTGGATGTAATAATATTCTATTAATATTTTTATATACATTAACTCTATGTATGAATATATGAGATATACATGATCCATTTGATCCTAAAATACATAATTTCACATAAAGATAAAAACATGAAGACTTTCCTAATAAACTACCATAAATGTAAGGAAAATATGGTAGTTGATGCATTGATTATGAAAGATCCAATATTGCCAACAAAAATGTGAATTGGGAGGTATCATATGTTCACAGATCATGTAAATATTGATATTAGATTTTATTATGGGATGGATACATTAGTAAGTTTCTAAATAATTGAAAGCCAATCCTAATTAGAAATAATTAAATGGTACCAATTTGATGTTGATAATTTCATAAAGAAAATTAATGCTGGGAATGATGGTATATTAGAAGACATTTTTAATGAATTTTGTGTCATAAAAATTGGTAAAGTAATATTTATTCCTTCTCTACATGAAATAATGACGAAATTCTAGTTCACCCTAGAAGCATCAGGATTTATTTGGATTTGAGAGAACATTTTTGGTGTGGTAAAAAGATGCAGGAAAATAGTGACTACATGTCGAGTTAGTTTGATTTTTAATAAGTAAGGTATGATAGATATAATCATATAGGAGTGATTCAACCTATTCATATTAATATGGGGAAATAGGATGACATTACTATTGAATTTTTTCTAAGATAACTAAATAATATTAGATGGAATGATGAAAGTTTTTGTTGTTGTTGATTTTTTAACAAAATATAGACATTTCATGAATATAAGATATAATTTATCACATCCGAGAATTTAACGGTCATATATTAATGATGTGATATGTGTTTAAGAATAACTTAATTTATTTATGTTTGATTGTGATCCTTGTTTCACATAAATATTTTTGAAGAGTATTCTGAAGGTTCTTGATACTGAGCTTCATTTAAGAACCTCATACTATCCCCAAACTAATGAACATTTTAAAATATCTATAAAAATAATTTAAGACATGTTTTAGTATTAATCACATTAATTTTAGTGGGTTTTTGATCAATATAGTACATTTTTAGAGTTTTCTTATAACAATAATTTATTTTACAGCATTATAATGTTTTTATAAAACATTGTATGGTATGATATTTCATATGACAACTTGTTGGGATGTAGTAGGTGAAAGGAAATTATAGGCCCAATGTGTATTGAGGGGTAAACATCAAATGAATAGACTACTCATTCTGATATTTAATAAGATAGTGGAAAATTTGTTCGCAATAATCCGAGGAATGATTTAGAAATTAATGTGAGAGATCAAATTTTATTGTAATTATCAACATCTAAGTGTGTCAAAAGGTTCTTTAAAAGAGGGCAAATAAGCCTTATACACATCAAACCCTTTGAAATTTTTGAATGTGTTGATGAAATGGATAATTGATTAGTAATGAAACAGATCCTCTCTAATGTAAATGATGTGTGCTATATAAACTTGTAAATAATATACCTAATTTTCATAACAAATATTTTTACCAATAATTAAATTGAATTGGAACATTATCTACCATACTATGAAGGGTATATCTCGATTCTTGATACTAAAGAGTTTTTGTTTCTGAATATAATGAATTTATTGGTTATGGTACATTAAAAAATAATAATTAATCTATAAAGGGATATGGGAACCATATGTTTTTATGAATAAGAACCCCCATTATTTATATATAATGTAATATAAAATAAAATTTATAGGATGATATTTTTTCCATGGGAATAGTGTATGAATCAAATCTAATTTATAGTATAATAAATATAACATTCCATTTCCATATTTCATATATTTCCCCTCTCCATTATAGTTTTATTATTTAACTGGTTTCATCATGGGACGCATGAGGATATAAAAAATTTAATGTGAAATTAACTAATGTTCAAGGATGTATGTTGATTGAAATAATGGTGTCATTATATATACAGGCTAACAGTTTTGTGAGGTTCTCTTGGAGTACATAGGTGGCTCAAATATGTATGTGTTTTTTAAAAAACATTATGGGTATTGTACTATACAATTGGAGATTACATGATGTTTACTAGTTAAACATGGCTTGTACTTGGTATCCATACACATGTCATAAAATTGGTTCACAACGTGAATGTAATACATGGAGTGTACAAGTTACACACTATGTAATTATTAAATGTTTGTTTAAAAAAAGGTGATGAGTTTTTCATCCTAGTTTATTGTCATGGATTAACTGATGTTTAAATTACTGAGATATTGTACAAAAATCAAGAGGTCTACATTTAGGGATCACTTAAATAGAAATTTTATTTCATTCATCCACAACAATATTCGCTATTGACATAGAAGGATTATTCAGTGCTTTTGGGAGTCAATATTCATTAAAATGTTATTGGATCATAATTTGATAACCATTTTGGTTAGATCACCTATCTCCAAGTTATTAACAATATATGTTTCATCATTTAATTTATAGTGGAAATGTTATTGTATCGTGTTATTAGATCTGTTTATTTGTAGTGATGTTTCATTTCATTCCAAGGCCTAATTAATGTTTGTTGTGTTCCTTTGTGTTGTTATATCCCATATTTGGAATTTTTGACCCTTGTTTTGACATGGGTGGATACATGTGTAACATCTATTGGATGAATTGTATTACTCATCTTTTAAAAAATTATTTAAAAATAAATTTTGAATCATTGTTTTGTTTGTGTAAATGGATTTGTGACAATTGGTGGTCTTCCTAGGTTTTTGGAAAATAGATTAATGGGGATTTTCAATTCATTCAAAAATGTTATATTTTTCAGAACATTGTAGTCCTTGGTTATATAGGTGGATGGTTTATCTTAGGGTCATTATCCACATTACAATCCTGAGGTTTTCCCTTGTTGTTTTTAACTACTCCTTAGGAATATAGATCTATAAACATGTTATTGAAATTCTCTGGGGAACTAATATGCTATTTCCATTCTATTTAGGCCGCTTTTTGAGGATATTTAGGGAATTAGTGATTTTTATGGCAATAGAACCCTTATAGCCTAAAATATTGAGATTTTTAGTGTGATTTACCTGTCCTTGGATTTGTTCTCTTTTGGTTTCGATATGTAAGATTTATAATTTGACAAATGATATTGAATATTATGCATGAAATTGACGTACCTTCGTTTTTTGGGGTTTTTTGATAAAATGGTAATATTTATCGTGATTTTGATAAAACAGCTTTGCATATTATCATGCCCTGATTTATTTAAAATGTAAATATATGAGTTATTTGTAGAAAGACATGTTACTGAATAGATATGGGTTACCATACTGATCCTATTTTCCCAAACCATATATACCTCTTTGGAAATACATATAATATATTATGTATATTGATAGAGTGAATGGATGGGATCTATAGTGAGGTTGTGAGTATTTTGGATAGCTGGGTTTGGGTTGTCGCATTGTGAGATGGTGGGGATTTCCAACACTATCATATATAGTAACATTTATGGTTTTGTTGTCCTTTGATTTCTCGAATTTTACAAGGGGGTTTTATCTACATTATGTTTTGTGGAATCCATTTTTTGGTTTTGGTTTGACATATATTAATTTATATACATATCATTTTTTATATTATTCCTATCATATATATTTTCCATATAGTTGATTCAATTTTGGAGAAATCATTCCCTATTATTGTTGTTTGGTGCTCGGGTTCCAGTCTCCAACCTACAAGGATTAGGAACCCATTTCAGTCTTGTGATGGGAGAGGTTAGGTACTAGATAGAGAGGTTATTTGGGTTGGTTATTTAGTATTTTTTATCACTGGTGGTATGTTCTCAAGATTCCATGTCTTCGGACATTAGGTATACATGATGTATAATTTTACATACCTAAAATGTATATTTTAATATGTTTATATCCATAACATTCTCTGATGAGGCTTAATTTTACATGATGTGTTGGGTTGAAAGCCTCCTATTTTTGGGCTTTTTTTGTTAATAAAAAAAATCTTATTGGTTTTCTTGAGTGAATTAAAAATGTTACTTATATAATTGTTTATTTTGTTTTCGTGTGCACTAGTATGCGTCCAATATGTGTTTGGTGAGATCCTCAGGATGGTGTTGATGATCCTTCTCAAGGAAATCCTATAATATATTATAATTTAATTGAGTCTATCATGGGGCATTTCATTATTTTGATAAAAACAGTCTGCAATCTCAAAATGCAGTCATTGAGGTAAATCCATGAGACATTGGAGATATGGATCTATTATGAGAGTTCTTGTATGAGAATAAAAAATCATGATGAGGTATGAATTAACCTTATGATGTGGTGAAATTTGGTGGCATTATAAATCAAATAATATAATTCATAGACACACATAACAATCCTAAGGGGAGCTATGGGTTGTTATACCATCAGGGACCAAGAAAGGGGTGGTGCAATGCCAAGGTAACGGCTGAAAACATGTGTTCTTCGACTGGAAGGTTTTCAAGACTCACTTCATCCCCAATTCTTCTCAAGAGTCATGGATGATTTAAAATTCCCTATACTCCCTCTCTTTATATAAATGAGAGTATGGGGCTTCATGACACACAAAACTATTTTTGAGATGATTTTTTCCTTGAAGGTGGTGATGAGTGACCATATAATTGATCAGAAGTACATGTAGGGTTTTCAACTAGATATCATATCATGATTTTTTAGTGTAAACCATTCATCTAATTCGTATACTCTTGGTATAGTGTTCTAGGATTAACATACCCATATTATATAATTTTTTATGATTATTTAGTAAATTACAAAAATAAATTTCTAAAGACAATAATAGGTTAGTGCCTTTGGAATATTGGAAACAAAATCATCTATCCTGATGAATGATCTCATTGTATCCTATAAATATCTCCACCATTAGTAATTCTAAATTATACCATTCTTCATAACGTATTCAATGAAAATATTCGAAATAGTTGAGCTCAGATGCGTAGTAAGGATAAATAAAGGAAATATGTAATCATAACATGAACAAATGCATATGGAAGTTGAGAATAAAATATGATGAATATAACATACATATTGGATACCATAATAAATATTTTAATTTCATAAGACCTGAATAATAATTAATTATCGAACAAAATCAATGAAAACACAACTGAATAATAATACAAGGAATACTGTAAAAAAAGTAAATAACCCCCCTATATAAAGATGACACGCTAATGGATTTTACAATGTTTAGCTTGGTATAATCACTTGTGTACCTAATTCGGGTTTGGGATGACCTCCCATATACCCTCTCGATGTGGGTTTTGGATCTCGTTCTGTATAGCCTTCTATTTTTTCATGGGATGTCCCCTCATTTACCCTCTATTCATACGCATTGGATGTCCCCTCATTTACCCTCTTGTCTTCACCTTGTGATGTCCTCATATTTATCTTCTTATTGAGGGCCTCAAATATCCTCTCATGTAACATTTGAGATCATTAAATTTTTATCATTACCCAATTCATTGGTTGAAGATATTGGTTCCACCCTTCATAGTAAAAAATCATAAATTCATGTGCCACATGAAAAATAGAACATTCATCATATCATGACCCCTAAAAAGAGATGGGTTTAATAAACAACAATAATAACCCATGATATGAAATGGGTATCATTAAAATTTAAAAACATCATAACCTATAGAAACTAGATAAGTTTCCTAATAATTTCATTAAATTATAGACTATGAAATGAAGCGGTAATCAAAAGCATGTAATAAATGGAAGAGAAATTGATTTCATATGAATATATCCTCTAAATAAAGAAGGGGTTTCATATAACCTATCAATGAATAAAAATAATAAATATAATTAAAGCATACATACCCCATTCAGATAATGAATATAAATTGAACCTTTAGATCATTTCTTTGAAACGAATGAGGAACATCAACAGACATCATATTAAATGGAAAATCATTTTGAAATATCATTTAAAAAATTAATGACAAAAATATCATTTATTATATGGAAAAGGTAATTTAAAAAAATATAACAAATTAAAAATAATTTTTGTGAATAAAAATGATAATCAAATCTTTGATACATTTTGACAACGTTTTTACTTGAAAATATAAAAACGAAATGTGAATATATGTTGAAAAAAAATTTGCATGCGAAATTATAAATTGGTTGAAAATGTTCTGAAACCCCATTTCATTGAATTTTTTTTGATTTAATGAATTTCCAAAATTCTATGCTAAAATATTGTTTTTAAAAGAAATGACTTTTTAATCATGTAATGTATGATTCAATGTAATTTCAGTCATGACAGCAGTCAAACCCGATCATTCCAAATGTTCCTTTAACATAGTAAAATAGTTTTAATAGTTCCTTGAATAGAAAATGATAAAAAAAATTACATATTAAAATACTTTTTTTAAATTAAAAACATTGGTAAAAAGTATTTAATACATCATAGGATAATGATATAACATTTCATGAAAACCTTTTTTAATGAATACAGATTTATGATCGAAGAGAGAGGTAAAATCATATATTAATAGAAACACATTCTTTTGTACCAAAGAGTGAAAAATGGTACCTATATAAGAATATATAGTGAGTTTAAAGGTGAGAATAAAAGTTATAATTGTTCTTGAGATATGGAACATAATACTTCAACAATGAAAGAATATATCATAACCAATCTTGAGAAGCGATGAGAATATTTCAACGAAATCGTATCACATGGTATGTTTAAACAATACTCCCCACGTAAAAAATAAAATTACATGAAGCATAGAATATCATAAATTTAATTAAATTCATGATATAAAATTCTATATTCTGAATTTAAACCACATATAAAAAATATATGTACATAACATTGTATGTGACTCAATGATGAAACATTGAGAGAAATATTATATTATTGATTTGGTAAAATTTAAAACATAAACACCAGGATATAATGATCCCAAATTTTTTTAATAAATAACAAATTATTTTAGTATAATATGTATCTAAAAAAATAATTGGATGTATATAGAACACACATAATATGTGAGGAGTCAATAAGGCATGTATCCCACAGAAATAACCGGTGACATGAAATTCCCGTACCTTGTGTCTTGAATGTCATCATACTGATTCCAATTAAAAGTATAATAAGTCTAAATATTTTATTCATCAATAATAGAACCATAAATTTACATTGAATACCATACGTTGTTTTTTATGGCTTTATATCACACGTTAGTTTTGAAGTCTATGTTAGGGTTTTACTTCGGGTAATATCCACTTTGTTTTTCACATGAGTCGTAATCTGTTATATATTTTTCCCATATATTTATATCATTATTTCTAGAATGTATAAAAAGGTGAAAATATAAATTATTTTTAATATATTTTAATTATAATAATACTTAGAATATAGAAGTATCAACTGTAATACACTTTTGATAGAGATAGTAACCTGTACGTACGGATGAATGCTATTTCTATCTAATTTTTATTTTGAAAAAATGATTGTAAAAAAAATATATATAAATATATTTTTAATTTTTTTATTATATTTTTTACTAATAAATCTCATCTCTTTGAGGGGGTAGTAGTCCTCATATCCTCAAATGAAATTATTACATTAACACCAATTGAAATGTATAATGATATGTTCTATAAAATATTTATATAAGGTTACATAAATAATAATTAAAATATATGACATATATAAACATATTTTACATCATAATTTCCACAATCATAGGTGGTAAAGGATAATTTAATAATCATCATTTTGTGAGGTGGTAACCCACTGTACACAGAAACAATATATTTGTTACCAATTAAATAGAATTGTGTGTAAGTGTAGGTCTACTCGATAGCATAAAAACATCCTAGTATATAAATGATACTGGTATTTTTATATAATCATATAATAAAATTTTTTGAGGGAGATTATGAATAAAATAATAGAATGATGTTTGAGGGAGGCTGTTACTTCTTAATCATATCACTTCTGTTGGTTTGCATCAAAGGGATTCCATATAAGAATTTATAACAATAATAGACATCCCGAAGGAAGGGAGGGATTTTTGGGATATATTTTAGTTGATTTTAGTTGATCTCGTGTATATTTATTGGTGTGATTATGTGGGAGGATAGAAGGCCTTTTATAGTAGAGGAAGAGTGGGACTCTTTTAATATTTTAGAATAAAGGATATCCACCCATGTTTTTTTATTGAATGTGGATCAATAACTGTCCAAAGTCAATACAATGTTTTATATATTCAAAATATGGCCAGAAAATGGATCTTTAAAATGTGTATAGGTATTTTTGGGCCTTACGGTCATGGTCTGGTCCCCTATTAAGCTTAATTTAACCTTAATTGTTTTTATTAATTTTAATTACATTCCATAATTTTATTTCTTGAAAATTTTATTTTACATTATTTTAAATTGTAAATTATTTTAATTCAAAATATTTAATCCATTTTTATTAATTCCAATAACTGATTTAGAAGAAATTAATTTAAATTCCCTCTCGTAGTCGGGATGACAATGTAGGGTTTTAAAGTAAAAAAATTCAAAAGTTTCTATAATTTTATGATCATTTTCAAACAGAAATTTATTCTAATAAATTAAATTGGAATTATTTAAAAAAATTATAAAAATAATATTTTAAACCAATTTAAAATATAATATAATTTTATAAATTAAAATGATGATAAAGCAGCTTTGAATTAAAATCATGTATTTTTAACAATTCCTAAGAAAATTGAAATCTTACAATAAAATACCAAAAATTTAACCATACATAATTATTATGTTTCTCTCCCAAATAAAAGTTTTATTTTTAAATATTTATTCTATTAAACATCCAAAAAATTGGATTTAAAATGGTACCACCATTAATTGGTTGTTAAAGTACCTTAATTAAAATATTGGGTTTTATGTGTTCAATTGGTTTTATTATTTTCTTAATCTTATAAAATATGTTGGTTGACTATCAAATTATTTACCAAGATATATAACATATATATTAAAATAAAATTAGAAATTAATTATAATTATTTTAATATTTTAGGATTAGTAAATCTTTGTGAGAAAAATAACATTTTCCTATAATAATAAAACCTTTGTGATCAATTGGTTCATAAATTCATTTCTAAAAAATAGGTAACTAATTATTTCATTTAATAGTTTTTTATAAATATATATTAAAATAATGTAGTTAATAATATTCATAAAGTATAAATTAATTTCTAGGTTATACATTATTATATAATTTATTATTATTCAGAAACACTTGGTCATGTGTGTCATGCTGACCATCGAGTAATGTTTGTCTTCCGTGAAACATAAGCTCACATAAATTTCTAATATAGGGGAAGCAATCAATTATATTTTTTATATAATTACTAAATTGGCATAGAGTATAATGCAATACAAACACATTTATTTAATATATATGGAATAACTATTTTTGGTGTTGGGTGCAATGAAAATTATCAATAATATTAAGTTAATATGAACAAATACTTCATAAAAACTCAGGTTGTTACATTATAACCCATTAAAATAATATTTACCTTAGAAATTTTTTTGGGTTATCAACTATTTAATATTTGTGATTTTCTTTTCACTAAAACCCATTTCCAAAAAACGAACACTAAAACATCCATTTAGAAAAGAAAATTTGAAACATAAAATTTACCCAAAGAAACACATAACTAGGTTTACACATAGGAGAACATAGGTGGAAAGTGAAAATATGTACTTGAAGCGAATGCATAAAAATTTATATCTACTGATTAATGTGGTCAATCACAAATAATTAAATTATCAATAAAATGTTTATTGCCTCAATGTCATAAATATGTAATGATTTAAATGACCATTAGCTCAATCGAAATTTATGTATTTGGTCAACATTTTTATGATCATTGTAATATATTTGAGTAATTATTTTATTCACCATGAATATAAGAGTATAAAATTAGTTGATATATTTTTATAAACAAAATATTATTCCTTTGTTGTTCATTTATTGACTTACAATTCATTGATTACTCAATGTAATTGATGTCTTGAAATTAACATTGATGCCTAAAGCACGAAAATACACTTTTAGTGGTTCAAAAGGTCCATTAAACAATTAAATGTATAAATATTTGTCTTTATATATTATTAAAAATCAATATGGTTAATATATTAATCTGTAAGCATAAAAAGTAACTATATGGGATTATTATTAATAATTTGCAATAATAATTACACATTAACATGGACATAGATTAGGCTAGTTGTAGGAGTGAAAACCTTATCATCCTTTGGTCATGGAATCATGACTCGCGTCCTTTCCGGACATGATTTGGTGTCACCTTATACACATGATATGCTTTGGTAACACCACACAATTAGATTTTACCAATTCAATAATATGTAAGTCCATAAAATAAGGTTAATCGCTAAATATATTTTTAACCATGGTTTTTAATACAAACTAAGTGCATAAACATTTCCTCTAATGGTTCACTTAAACATTTCATGAATGATTAACCTTATAACCCTTCTGATAGATGAAAATATGAAACATTATAAGTAAAGTTAAAAAATCCTCAACATATTGATTACCCCATATATCATATTGTATTCCATATTTCCACATTCTAAACATGTGAATACCGTAATCATATATTAATTAAAAACATCATAATAACTTTTATTAACATTAATACTTCCAGAAAACATGAATTCATCCGTTTCCAAATGTTATCGGATATACTCCATAAATCCATGATGTTGTAAACATCATCGATGATAACTTATAAATATTTTTCAATAGATCCTTTATAAGTTTATGAGGTAATCAACACCTTCCAAGTTAGCTTTTCATATACAACATATCATTGTATAAACAATAGTTTCTAACATAAAGAACATATTGTGTTTGATCTTCCCATTAGTAAAAATTTCACCTCGTCATTAAAAGACATATACATCCTTATTTATATACAATCCTTGTACATTTTATCATTCATATAACATAACTTTTGAATCATAATACCTAAAAACATATAATATTAAACATCATCAATAATCCATTTGAATTATAACCCCTCATTTTGTTCAATACACCTTTCATTTCACATATTATCTATTGGCTCATCATCATCGGTAATGTGACCATTACACACACCACCATGTTGATTCTCTTCAAGAGAATTACTATTGGAACATTGTGTTTCATAATGAACATTTATTCCATACATAAAAAACATATCATTTGATGATGAATTTTTTATACCAATATTCTAATCTATTTTTTAAACAAAACTCATCATTTTACCCATATAGTTACTTGCTTTGTGTCAATCATATCCATAATCAATACACCCTCTTATTTCACAAAGAATTCACTATTTAGTTTCATTCCACAATGTTGACTGAAAAGAAAACAAATCTTCTTTTCACTATAGTCTCCATTATGTCAAATCTTACAGAAATACTATATTTTTATCCTTAGTGAGTCCTCGAGTTGGATAAGGTCCACGAAGTTGATTTTTTATTTTAAAACTGATTAGTAATGATCAAAATATCCATAAATATTGTACTCATATCATTTGACTACTCACTGATACACTGTCTTTCATTTACAATGTCAATAATGTTCATTCTAGTTCCCTCCATTATCAATAATAGGAATTATTGAGTAAGAAAAAATTATTATAGAAAGGTATCACATAATAATGAAAAGTCACTTATAGGATGTCTAACATTTTAAACCTTATATAATCTATGTGACCTTAGATTTATCTTAGGATATTCATAGTAATCTTATATTCAAATCCATCATAATGGTTTGTGTAATGTTTATGAATTTCCATAGACTATCTCCCATGAGTGTCAAATCAGGTGTGCAGCTGAACCCACTTTCGTTTACCCGATTACACCGATTCAGGAACAAATCCACATGACAATGTTTTACTCCTAGTTATATCTATTCCAGATCGATATCCACTTGTACTATATAGATATGGATTTTATTCTAGGAAACCACTCACTCTATCCTTTAACAAAATTCCAGGATATTTTCCAAAAAGCTACATTATACATATAATTATCCTTAGAGACAAACCTAGACAAGCCCTTAGAAATATACTTTGGGATCTCACTAAATATCACTCATACTAGTTTGGAATATTTGACTAAAAAATTCAAATAATAACAACAACAGAAACCCAAGATTAACATACAGAGATATTAAATCATTTTATATGAATATTTTTTACATTAAAAAAATAAATTCCCATGGACTATAATAATTCAGTGTATCTAGAATCATGAATGAAAAATATTAATATCCTAGTAAAACAGCTTCAAAATATCCCATACAGATCTCCAAAATTAGTACATATACTTAAAACCATTCTTCATAAAATAGGGAATGGAAACACAAGAATGTGGTGAACTCAGATTCTCAGTAATGGCAAATAAAGGAAATGCATATAAATAACATGAACAGGAGGGTACATAACTTGCTCATAACATTTGAAGATTATACACTACTTATTAGATATCATAGTAATGAGTTTCACATCATAATACATGAATCCTTAAAAAAATGAACATCATCCTTATATACATAACATTTCTATAAGACATCGAATCATGGAAACCACAAATAAAAACACTATGTCATGGAAGGCTACCAAAGAAATTATTACATGATAGGGTTTTATTAGTCATCCATGTACCTTCTTGATGCTTGAGATTTTCTCCTATGTAGCCTCTTGGTGCAGGATAAGGATGTCCTCTCATGTACCCTATTTTTTTTTAATTTGGTGATTCCCTTATTTTTACCCACAAATTTTGGGATGCGATGACCTCATGATTACGCCCTTATTTCAGGCTTGGTATGTCCTCCCATTTACCCACATATTCCTGGATTTAGATGTCCTTCTATGTACCCTTTGATCCCATAAAAAATTTTCATTACCCAATGCATTGGAGGGAGATATAGGTTCCACCCTTCACATAAAAAATTATACATATATGTAACACATGAAAAATAAAACATACATCATGTCATGACCAATAATAAGAAATGGGTTTTATAAAAAAATTATAGTTCTTGAAATGAAATGGGTATCATTATAATTTCATCACATCATAACCTATTGAAAAAATATTGTTTTTTATAATCATATCATTAAATAATAATTGATGAAAATAAGCTATATTCAAAATCATATATCCTATGGAGGAGAAATATTTGTTATAAACATATAACCCATGAATGTGAAACATGTTTCACATAACCCATGAATGAGAAACAATTTCCATAAATACCAAAACATCACACACAAACTAGTTAGAGAATCAATGTGAATTGAACCTTTAGATCATTTACTTGAAAGGAATGAGTAACATCAAGTTGTGAATATTATATGGGTAACTATTTTGAATAATCATTTAGGAACATCTATTAAAAAATATACATATTTCAATAAAAAATATTTTTAAAACATTAAACCTTTTAAATTACATTATCTTCAGAATAAATCCTATAAATAAGGATATGAAACATTTTTATCGATATTTTACTTGAAAACGTGTCAATGAATCTTGAAAATAATTTTAAAACCATTTTCTATGAAAACAATAATAATTGACTGGAAACGATTTGAAACCCCATTTCATTGAATATAAATTAAAAATATTAATTTCAAAAGTTATAGGAAAAAATATTAATTTTTAAAATAAAATAACATATTAATATTACAAATTTATCTCCAAGTGAATTTCTTTTATGATGGTGGATGAACATGAACACACCAAAAATTCCATTTACACTATTAAAAGTTTAGAAATGTGCCTAAACTAAAAAGAAACTAGAAGTTTCCTAATTAAAGGCACAATTTTCAAAAATGGAAAATGATGGAAAATAAGTATTTCAAAGATCATAAGGGAATAATTGAACATTTCATGTAATTGTTTTATAAGAATTAGATTTTAATGAACATATATTTCTGACCGAATAGAGAGATAATGTCGAACATTATTAAATAGTCATTCTTATTTAACAGAGAGAGGAAAATGGTACCATTACATGATTATATCATAAATACATAAAAGAAAATTAAATTCATGATTTTTATTGATATATGGATCATTATATTTAGATAACTCATGAATAATCATAAAAAATATAGAGAAGCGATGAGGTTATTTCAATAAGATCTTATCATTAGGTAACATTTAACAATACTCCCCATATAAGAAAATTAATTGAAACTATGACTAAAATATAATTAAATGTATTAGATTCATGGAATATTATTTCAATGATTGTATATAAACCTCATATATCATGTATTTTTGCATAACATGGCATGTGTTTCAAAAAAGGAAAATTGAGATAAAACTACATTATTTATTTGGAAACATTTAAAACACAAACCCCTTGATATAATGATCATAAAATTGTTATATAAATAAACATTGAATTAATTATAATAGGAATATAATAAATTTATGAACAGAATATACAACATACAGAAGAAGTGATCAATGAATAAGGCTTTTATCCCACAGAAATAAAGAGTCAGATGAAATTACCTTACATTGTGCATTGAATCTCATCGTAACAATTCAATACTCTTATATAATAAATATAATTTAGTTATAAATATATCAAAAATATATATATTTCTTCTAATACCAAACATGTTTTTATTTTTTCTTTATATCAAACAATTTATAACAACTCAATGTTGTCATTTTACATTCGGTAATATCTTCTTTGTTTTTCAAAAGTGTCTTAATTTGGGATATGTATGGTACTTATAATTATATAATGATTTCATGAATGTAATTCATGATATTAATATATCTTATATTTATTATATTTTTATTATTATAATCCTTAGAAAATATAAGTACCAAAAAGTGTGCATTGTTCATGTAGATGTTACCCGTACATATCCAAGAATGTAGTTTATGTTAAATTTAATTTTTGAAAGAAACAATATAAAATAATAATTTATATACATAATTTTTATAGTGGTATTTTTATATCATATATATCTTATATATTATCTAAACCCATCCTCAATACATTCAATGTTGTTTATGAACTAATCACATCACATTAAGGGGATGGTAGTCCACACGTCCTTAAATGAATTCATCATATTAACACCAAATAGAAAGTAAATAGATAAATTTTACAAAATATTTCCCACATAATAAATACATAATATATATTGAATAAAAATATTTTTTCATCATAATTTCCACTAAAATAGATGGTAACGATAAAATTACCAATCAATGTTTAATGAGGTAGTAATCTGCTGTAGACACCAAAATTATGATTGTTCCCATTATATGGATGCTTGGGTATGTGTAAGTCATATCCATAGAAAAAACTAAATTTTATATTCAGGATAATGGGTTTTCTATACAATCATAGTATATGAATTTTTTTGGGAGAACATAAATAAAATAATAAAATAGAGTTCGGGGGAGGGTGTTACCTATTAATCTGATAACTCCTTTTGGTTATTACAGAATAAAATATTTATAAGGATTTATGTTAAAATTATACTTCCATGAGGAATTTAGGGATGTTTGGGAGTTATTATTGAAGTGTTTTTTCAACCTAATATGTCTTTATATGTGAGATAATGTGGGAGGACAAGGGGGCTTTTATAATGGATGAGGAGTGGCACTCTTGTACTATTATAGAAGCAAGGAACCCCTACAAATTTTTTATTATTGAAAGTGAATAAATAATGGTCCAATGTAGATAAAACATAGTATAAGGTCTCAATATTTCTATTTTATGTATTTTGGAAATTTTTATGTGTCATTTTGGTCCTTAATGTTCTCGTTTAGTCAATTATTAAGCTTAGTATACAATTAATAGTTGTAATTAACATTAATTTAATTCCATAATATTATAGTTCATAAACCATGTTTATCATAATATATATTATAAATTATATTTATTACTAATATGAAATACATTTTTCGAAATTCCCAATATATAAGTGGTAGAAATTAATTAAAATTTATTCACGTAGTCAGGTCGATAATGCAGGTCTTAAAGTAAAAAGATTATTTTGATATGTTTTTTTATTAAATTTTAAAGTGAAATTGACTCTATTGTCCTGAATTTGATTTATTGATAAATATTTTATATAATTAATCTTTGTTACCAATTTACCAATAAAGTATATAAAAAATAAATTTTGAATTAATGTCAAGTATTTTTAATTATTATTTAAAAATGAATCCTCATAGAAAATTTACGAAAATTTATTATAACCAAACATTTATGTTTCTCTTCAAAATGTATGTTTTATTTTGATGTATTTGATATATAAAGATTACAAAAATAACATTTAATGTGGGTTCCCCCTTAAAAGGATGTAAAAAAACTTAATAAAGATAGTTGATTTTATGTGTTTTGTAGGTTTTATTCTTATCATGTGATTATAAAGTCAATTGGATGATAATAAAAAAATATTTTCAAGGATATATAACTTATATATTACAATAAAATTTCTTACTAATTTAAATTAATTTAATTTTTTAGGTTTAAAACAACTATTCTGGCATAGTAATGGTTGTCTATAAAAAATACCCCATTTATATTCAATTGGTTCTTATATTCCATTTTAAATAATACATTACTAATTCATTCCTTATATATTTTTTGAAAATGATATATTTATATAATATAGTTATTAATATTAATAAATGATAGTTTACCTACTAAGTTATATATTATAATTTAATATCTTATTGTTCGACAACACACAATATTGTGTGTTATGCAAGCCATTAAGGAATTTCGAGCTTGCGTGAAACATAAGCTTACCTTGTGGTTATGTATAGAAGAAGCAACCCATTATATTTTTTAGTGCATGATTATATTGGAATATCATATAAATCAATACAATCATAGTTTATTTAACATATATAATAACTACTTTCAGTGTGGCATGTAATGAAATATATGAAAAAGATTAAATTAATCCGAATATATATTTCACAAAATTTAGGGGTGTTGTAGAGGGTAGGGATATGATAGAAGAAATGAGTATGAAAGGAAAGGATGGATCTTTGGCCTCTTCTATTTCAATTAGTGGAACCATCAGTTCTTCCCTATTGAAGAAGAGGGAGTTGAAGGATCCAAAAATGAGTGGTGGAGGTGGTTCTCAAAAGTAATAAGCCTAAACACCTTCATTTACCACTAGAAGTGTTCCTCAAACATGATATCAAGGTATAATGGTTGGAGACATTATATGTTCTTTTCATGAATCGAAAAATTTGTGTAATATCATTCGAAATTAATATCATCGGTATAGATTCTACCAGACCTTGTATACTCCTCGATATGGTTAGGGATTTTTAGATCTAAAGTCTATTATGGCATAATTAGATGTCGCTAGTAATACAAGGCTCCATCCACATGTTTTAGAAGTGAAACACCATCACGTAGTAGACAATTATACAATGGATGTAGATGTGGGTCCCAAAATATTGATGGGTACCATATTTATTAAATCAATTTTAAATATTTATTTATTAGATACTGGTGACTCACACTCATTTATATCTGGTCATTTTTTTATATGCTTCTCCATCTAATGGAACTCATCTATTTTATTTTAGAGTTAGTGAAATCTCTTAGGAAGAGGAAAGAGAATGGGTTTTAGTTTCATTCTGGGTTTTTATCAATATTTTTAACCAATATAGTTAAATAATTCCTTTTTGTGTATATATATTTGATCTAATTCATCATCACGATGAATTGGATGTTTTTCCTCATCAATGTTAGGATTATTTATATCCTCTACATGTTTCATTTCATGCATCTGAATGGAGATCGTTTGTGTTTCTAGGATTATAGAATAGGAGGTAAATTGTGTAGGACATTCTACCTTATAGATAATGGGTTTGTTTTCAATCATTACAGTTTATCCTGATGACTATGATTCTATCATTTATCATTAGGCCATTGTCTACGATTATACTTAAGTTTTGACATAGGTTTTTATTCGGATTAATCAAAAGAGTGGGGAAGATTTTTTGAAGGACCAATTTCTTGGCATGGAACTGATTTTGATTGATTATTATCATACAAAACAATTATAGGTAATACAAATCATGATTTAGTTGGATGATATGGTGAAAAGGTTTTTTTCACTACTGGGTTTAGCCTTGGACACCCCATTTCCCTTTTCCAAAAGGTTTATAATATACTCTGATTGTTCATGGACTATTAGAAGTAGAATTGGCCGATGATTAATAAAAAAATAATTTATATCATTCAGATGACTTTTTAATATAATATGGGTGTAAATCGGTTTTCAAACAGTATTCTTTGGTCTGGTTACCATCAGATCAGATTTCGGGAGTGTGATATACCGCATAAGGATTTCAGAAGAAGTTATAGACATTATAAATATAATGGGATGCCATTGAGTCTAAAAAAATATCCTACATATTTTATGGATTTTATGACTCATATATTCCATTATTATCTAAATTGTTGTGGGTAACTATTAATAGATGATATTACATCATACTCGATATTTGAGTGTGATCATGAACATTATCATTGCATGGTGTTTGGAAATCCCAAGATGACACAATTTATATGGAAAGCTATTGAAATTTAATTTCATAATTAAATAATTATAATTATAGATGAACATTCATTTTGAGCATGGCTTATTATATGATCCGAATAAGAAGAAGGTTTTATTTCCATGGGATAATCCACTTACCATATCTGAGATTCCTAGATTCGTCGGTCTTATTTGGTACTCTCGATGGTTCATGAAGGATTTCACTATGTTTTTGTCACCATTGAATTATCATATAATGAATGAGTTCAAATTCACATGGGATGTGACGTGTAAGTATTATTTTGATGAGTTAAAATGTATTCTAGAATCATCTCTGGTCATACCCAACCATGGTAATGGATATGTGGTTTTTTGGGAGGCTTTTGGAAAAGGTTGGGTTGTGTGATCATGCAGAATTATCATGTAGTGGATTATAGATATACTTATCTATGACTGTATGAGTAGAATTACTCCACAGTTGATTTATATATTTTTTATGTTATTCAGGCGCCTAATTTTTTGCATAAATATCTTTTTGGGAAAGGTTCATAGTCTATTATAATCTTAAGAGTTTGATATATATCGTCTCTTAGAAAGAATAAATTGTTTCACATAGATGTTGGGTAGAATTAATTATGATGTAAGAAATCTATATCACCTAAAATCTAGGGATGTGTAATGTCTTTATAGATTCTCTTTTCTAGAATTTTACTTCACATATTGTGTTGTAATATAATGATGATCAGAACCTAATGTGTTTTTTTCATAGCTGCAATTAGATGCATATAAGGATGTTTCATGCATGGTTTTAACCAGTGTTCAATTATAATCATCTCAACTTGATTCTATTATGAAAAATTATTAGTATTATGATTAGTTTAGAGGAGTCACGAAACCCAATATTGTGGTGAGATAGTTTTGTGTTAGTCTCCCGCTTTATTTGGTATTCTCTATTTTGTGGATCATATTGTTGTCCCAATATCACTGAGGAGATCAATTATGTTTTATTATCATGTTTCTGTATGGTTCATCCATCTGAAAACTAATATGATTTATTACGAAATTAAAAGGTGATTCTAGTGTATGGGTATAAAGAATGACATTGCTGAATTTCAATACGACTATTACACCTACTAGAAGAAAAAGGGAAAGAATCTCAAACACTATGTTTTTCTTAGTCCTCCTCTGGTTCCTATTTCTAAATGTTACAAGGTATCCATGTACATTTATTTCAAATTACCATGGACTCACTAAGGATGTAATGACATCTATGTGGTGATTGATATGTTGAAAATTCTTTCTCATTTCGTTCTGATCAAATACACCATAAAAGTTGGGGATTTGGGCGTGTTGTATGCATATGAAGTTATGAGGTAACATGTGGGAAATATTATTTGTTTCAATAAAAAAGGATCATAGTTTTACATAGATGTTATTGATAATTATCCAAGAGGTCATGGGGACTTATTTATGAATGGGTACAACATACAATCCAAAGACAAACAGACAGACAAAGTGTGTTATTTAGGTTCTCGTTTCTATGTTTTTAACTGATGTCATAGATTTTAGTGGATTATGGGATATCCATATGGTACCAGAAAATTTTTCAAATAAAAATGATCATAAAATCTCTATTAGAATGGATTCCTTTAATGACTTTTATGGTCTCATATTCAGGTCACTTATTTTTTGTGAATTTGTGGGTGATTCATATTTGGTGGGTCTGAGTTTGGTTCCATAGACATCAATAAATATTCTATATATACCTAAGAATAATGTTACAATTCAGTGTCATAAAAAATATTATTTAGATCAGTGATCTATTCCTAAGGTGTTTTTCTAGGTTACAGGGTTTTCATGAATATTTCTTCTCATTTGGGTCACCATTGGTTTAGAAAAGAGGTAAAGATGGCTCTGAGGTATGTGGGTCCATTTGAGGTCATTTAATGAGAAGGTATATTTTTTATCAGTTTTAATATTAATCTCAATTGAAAATTATTTATTATTTTTTCAACATATTACAGATTGGGAAATATCATCTTAATCTCTCTCAGATTTTAGTTAAGAAGAGATTGAGATAGAGAATCGTTTTTCTACTATTGAATGGATTATTCAGATCATTAAATACCAAGTGAAGGTATTGTGTGGTATGTAGATTACATGGTAATACTTTCATGGATTTATATAACAAATTATCATATGTCTAGTGAGTTGAAGTTGTTGATATGGGAGAAATAGTCTCATCTCCCTACCATACTACATTCTTCCATGTAATTTCTGAGGAATGTAATTTCTTTTTTAGGGGATTTTGCATCACATTTCTTTTATATTTTTGGTATTTCCCTTCTACGTTATATTTTCTACATTAATTTATATCATCATGGGACTCTTGATGAAAAGGATATTTTTGGGTGAAAATGAAATAATGATTAGGGATGTTTTTTTTGAATTAATAGGTTCGTGGAAAGATTTTTTAACAAGTTATGCCAGGTAATTCCTAAATTAAGAGGATGCCAAATTTTATTTAGGATTTTTGTGTAAAAAATTTGTGTTTTATGTTTTATTCTTGGAGATTACATTAAGTGTAAAGGGTTTAAAAAAAATTAATTGGTTTCTAGATAGAAATTTTAAACATGCTATATAACATGAATGTAATATACCCATGTATGAGTTACACACTATGAATGTATTGAATGATTGTTTTTAATAAAAGTGAGATGTTTTTTACATGTAATTGTTCATATTGGATTACACATTGTGTAAAAGAGATACATGTGGTTTAAATATCAGGAACTCAAATTTTAGGGTGCCGCATGGATGAAATAATATTTTATTCATCCACATATTCCATGTATCTCGAACATGAAGGATTTCGAAATAATTTTGGGTTTCTATAATCATTTTGAATTTATTTATTCATCCTTTTGTCAAAATTGTTTTTAGATAACTTCTCTCTCGATAATTATAACATTATGACACATTGTTTCTTCAATTGTGGTAGTGTCGTTGTGTGGAAATATCTGATATGTTGATCTATAGTGATGTTTCATTTGGTTCTAGGGCATCCATAATTCTTATTATGTTCCTAATTATTGGTTGATCATATTGTGGGTGTCTGTGACCCTTGTTTTTAGGTAAGCGGTTCTATCTAAAGACTTTTTGGATGAAATGTATTTCTCATTTCTTAGAAATTCAAATTATAAATAATTTTATAATTACTATGTGGTGTGTGGAAATGGATTTGTGATAAAATGTAGTTTTAACTAGTTTTGGGTAATGGAAAACGGTTTACTTTCAAATAATTATTTTTATTTATGAAATTCATCACCCGGGATACCATAGGAAAAAGGGTGGAAGGATCAGCTTATGGGAAATCATCAGTGTTACTATATGGAGGTTTTCTCATGGGGTTTTCCTCTACTACCTAGGCCTGTTGTTGTAGGGACATTATCATGACATTGTTTGGGTGGTCACTCATGGGGTGTTCATCTAATGTTTTTACCAGTGCACTAAGGAGTTTTTATGCACAAGAAATTTGTTTTGGAATAAGTAGTATGTTATCTTGACATGATTATAAATCTCTACTAATTTTCCAATTCTAGGATTTTTTTACTATTATATTTTTGATATGATTTCATTTGTTTTTTATAAATGATAAGGGGAATTATGACTCAAATTGATACACCTCACGCTAATTTCGAATTTTGGGAAGAAATAGAATATTAATCATGTGTTTCATAAAACTAAATTACTACTTTGAATGCCAATTTTTATTTAAAATGACCATAACTATGTTATTTATATAGAGGTAGATTACAGAATAGCTAGCTGGGATCCTATTGAGCCTCTTATCACACACCATTCATACCTCTTCAACGGTGCATATACCATGTTATAAATTTTTATTCTGCTAATGGTACGAAAATACCATGAGGCATAGAGGTTTCTATATTGTTAATATTGAGTATCTGGAAGGAGATAATTTGAGGGTGTTCCTTATCGATCACATGAAGTAGCATTTATGTTTTTTTCATTTGGTGTTTTCTCTTGTACTTTTGGATTTTTGGATTCTATGAGTTACTTTGTTTCCATTATTTGTTTTAGTATTTGAATATATTTATTACAATTATTTTATTATATATAAATTCCTTGTTTTTTATTCAGTTTGGGAAAAATAATTACCCCTATGGTTTTTGAATGCTCAGGTGTTAATTGGCAGCCCCTGGGGATTAGGAACACCCTTCAGGTATCCACAGGGTCGGGTTGAGTACCAGTTTGAGAGTGTCTTCTGGTCAGTTCATTAAATGAACATTTTTTTCAATAAATAAAAAGAAAATACACATTTTAAAAATTCATGGTACAAAAAAACTCACTTTATAATAATTAATATTATTTTGAAGAAACATGGTCAAATTAATCCTAGACTGGGTTTTTTTAAATTTTATCTTTAAAGTACGGTTTTGATGAAAAATTCAAAATGAAGTATTTTAATATTCACATTTTAATATAAATAATTTGTACCAAAATGTATAAATACAAATTTATTAACTATCAAATATATATATATATAAATATTAGATCATTTTGAGGTAAAATATTGTATGTTTTATAAAAATACTTTAATTTTTTTATTTGAAAAAGAATAATTTAAATCCATAATAATTAATTTAAAAAACATTTAATTAAGAATTATTTAAATTTAATTTGTATATTAAATATCTAAATATATTAATTTTCAAACGTTTAATAATTATTCCTAGTCATATAGGTATAATAAGATTATCATATACATAGAATAATCTTATCTGGAAAATCCATTTTTGACATGATTTGTGTGTTTCCTATTTAGATAAATTCTTCCCACAATGTGATTTTAATTTTTTTAAATGTATTTTTTTGGAATCATAATGTTAGTATTATAATATATTTTCAACAGAATGTTTTCATAATAATTAGTAAATACATTAAAAATTAATTGAAAATATTATGGATAAAACTAGATTTTTCTCTTCACATGAGCTTGTTTAAATATTAATCATTCTAAAAAATAGAAATATTATTTGATAAGTAGGACTTAGTTATTACAAAACATGGTAAAAATCCATACTATGGAATAATTTATTTTATTTATAATATGTTAATATGTTATGTAAAAAAACTATTTTCCGTCATGAAATCTAAAATTTTTAATGTGAGTAAAAATAAATTATATGGGAGTTAAATGTTTATAAAATATTCATTTTTATGTATCGGAGGAGTTTAATAATAGTAAATTCCCTACACTACATTATTTATAAATTGTTGTGACATAAGGGGTGATATTTGATTCCAATTATAAAATAGTTTCAGTTATTTAATATTATGCAACTCCTCTTAAATTCTAAATTATTACTCAATACCCTTAATTATTCACAAAGATTTGTATTTCCATCATATACAATGAAAAGATATATTTTCATGTGATTCATAAATACTTATTAATTAATATTTCATATATTTAACATATCTAAATTTATAATACCTTAAATATAGACATAAATATCACCCTTTTTGTTGTTGAAATCTTCTTTACTGTTCAGCATGAAGTCTATTTCTCCATAAAAGAAATTTTCAAATCCCTGGTTTTATTTACCTTTTATAATAAGGCGCATGAGATGAGATTTTTTAATCAAATAAATACAATACCATGATCCATGAAAATTTTTAACATATAAAAAGTTTTATGATAGATCAAATAGTTTATTACAAGTGATTTGGATGTTCCAAAATAAATATGAATCATTTGAAAAAGGATTTTCCTTGACACTAATGTTTAAATAATCTGAATGAAAAAAAAGGTTTTCTAAGAAATTTTTTTTTGTTCATATTGATAAATTATATTTAATCTATATAGAATAATATAATTAAAATATGAAAATATTTAAAAAATATTTAATTACAAATAGAACCTCTAAATAAAATATCCATATAAATTATATAATAAATTATTCTTCAAATACACAAACACAACCTAAATATATTTTACAAAATATAATATTTTATCCTAAATGGATATCTCATACATTTTAACATGAGTCCTAAAAATGTATCATAATTCATCTAAAATAATCCTTTAAATCAAGCCTAAGGGTTACATAAACATAAAATCAATAAAATAACCCTTAAAATTATATTAATCACCTTAAAATTAAATAACTTAATAACTATAATAGGGCTTTATTTTTCATTTAAATTGTAATTAACTATAATTTTAAAAACCCATGATTGATTACATAACTCTTAAGACATCCAAATTTCCTAACATATCTAAACCATTCCTCTGATTCCAAATATAAAAAATTATCTAAAAATAAATCATATTTGAGTGTATTTAGAATATAATTCACCATCTTGAATTCCAAAATAACTTTATTGTTTATATTTATATTGATTTATGTTATAAAAATTACATATATAACCTATGTATTTTAAATTTTTATCTTCCATTCAATATCAAATTTTCTAAAAAATCAAAGTAAAATCATTTTATTTTCCTGAAAAATTATCACAACAAAAGATATTAATTATTATTTGTTATCATACATTAATAAACCCAATGAATAAAATTTTTAAATGTCAGTTGGTCACAAATAAATCAGTAAGGGACATTAAAAAAATAATGAAACCAAATAAATTATTTTTTAACCATTAGTTCAAAATGGTATTTTCTTTGAAAAAATTTAAAAAAAATCTGTAAGAATATTTTTCAAAGACATGAAAACATTTTTTCTACAAAAATTATTTAGTAGAAAAATTATATGTAAATAGAATGGGAAAATCGTAAGCATGAGGGTTTTATACAAAACATGATATCCAATGGAAAACAAGTCATTAACAGAAACATTTTCATCCAAAATGAGATTAATCATTTCTTTAAATAAATGATTATTTTCATTTCCTTTTGTGTCAAAAGATTTCTAAAAAACTATTCATTAATAATAGAAAATAAATGTTTATTCCTTTGGATATAAATATTATATAACCCTTAAAAACCATTGAAAATTGTAATATCCATAAAAATTACTCCCAATATAATTTTCTAAAGAACATAATAATTGTTGAATCAATTGGAGAACAATATGGGTAATACCATCATAAAATATATATCAATATCAGCCCTAAAAATGATATATATTGTTATCACACTTTTTTGAAAATAATTTCTAACGACCATATCATGAATAAAACCCATGAAAAACTATATAAAAATAAAATTAATAACACATTGGGATATCAAAATACCATTTCATTTTTACATACCCAATTTTAAAAAATAATATTTCTAGATTATGGAAAAAATTGATATTCTATTAATAAAATATAGATAATTATTATTTTTTCCAAATATCTATCATTGGATACGATAATGGGAAGTTTTTCCATCAATTTATAAGATAACATGTGACATTCATTTTTTCTTTTAAAAAAAATTCAAAGCATTCTGCAAAACAATTCCTTCTAAGACTCATAAAAAACAATATAAAAAGTAACATAATATTTACATTATAATTATTAGACATCCATAAAAATAAATTCATAAAATAGTTTTATGTACATGGATATGGAATATGAATGTTATTAAGGGAAATAATAATGGAGGAATTTAAAATAAAATTCCCTTACCTTTTTCCAAACTCATCATGTATGTTATTTATAATCCTGAAAAACAAACTATTTGATATTATTTCCATTATTAAGATAATTAATCATGTTAACATTTAATATAATATATTTAATAGAATGATATTTAGTTTTTTTGATTAAATAAATTCACAATGTGGGTATTGATAATATTCAGCTCATATAACAAAAATTACCTTGGTAGGTTGCATGTGGTCAAAGAGGTAATGTTCAAATATTATAAATTATAATTACATAGAAGAAATATAATTCTTGTAATAAAATTATAATTTTAGAATCAATAATTAATGATTACATTTAAAAATGAATTGTTTTACAATCATAGAGATGAATGGTTATACGTACGCATGATTAACATTTCAGCTTTCAATGATCATTATTGAATGAAGGTAAATAAGATTTTATATTTATTGAATTATAAAAATAAATAAATACCATATGTATTTTTTAAATATACATTTATATATTTTATCCATGTGATGATCATATGAAAAAAATACATATCCATACACGTAAGTTGTACTAAAAATATGCTTACGAATGAAATTATCATTTTCAATTTGTTTGAAAGGTATCTTAGTAAATGATATATTTTAATTCCGTAATGATATAAATATCTGGAATATATATATATATATATATATATATAAATTAATTAGTAGAATTATCTATAAGAAGACGTGAATGGGAGAAAATGACATCAGTTTCCTCGAGACTGTTGGGGATCAGTGTATGTTTCCTTTAGTGTGTTTTATGGTCCTGGTAACTCCCTGAGGGCAGAGCCTCGGGCTCTTCTTTCATGCATTTTGAATTTCAAGAGGAGAGCCTTGAAGGTGATGAAGATTGAATCTGATTCAGAGGTTCTGGTTAGGGTGGTGCAGGGAAGTTATGGGAATCCTTGGGACCTGCCATACATTATTAGAAGGTGCAAGATGAAAACTAGTCATGGAAGATTTATTCATTATAGCTGGAGAGAATCTAACTTTGCAGCTGACTCGCTAGTGTGTTTGGGCAGACGGGAGGACTCTCTTGTTGTTTATGATAGTATTCACTCCCTTCCCCTAGAGTGCTTATGTGTGGTTCAAGGGGATGCCCTGGGACTACACCACTTTCAGCCCCCTTGAAGGGATTTCCTTGTTTTTCCTCATTTTTCTTTTAAACTATTAATAAGAAAAATAACTTTCAGATCTAATTTAATATTATTTAAAAATTCTATAAAAATAATCATAATGAACATTGTTGATTGAGATATATACCACTTTTTCAGTCAGCCTCTCAACATATGAACTCAATGACATCAAAAGTTGGGTTTTCGGTCAAATGAAGGACTAGAGGAGGTAAGGATAGATTTAAGGATGGTATTTATTTAATTACTATTTTATCTAAATTTTTTATTTTTTAATAACATAGAATATTGGATATCCTATTATATGGGAAGGGAAGGACACCTATTGGAATTTATTAATGTATAAAAATAATATAAATTTCTTTTTAAATAAAAATGGCTCCAAATTAATATTATTGTAATATATTATAAGGTTATATGGAAACAATAATATAAAATTAAATATATATATGATTTGATTATATTAGTAACATTATCTTTTGGTTTCGACACATAATAAACACATGTGATGATTATGGAAATCTCAACATTTCTCACTCAATTGTTATACAATCTATAAAAGGAAAATTGGGGGAATAAATGGACTATGGATAATATTTAAATACATATCCAAATCACATAGATGATAATATTTTTTCATTTTAAATTATTTAGTAAAATATTATTTATTATAATTGACAATAATGCAAATTTTATAATTACACATGAAATTTTATTTTTAATAATAATAGAAAAAATGGATTGGAATATGATGAATAAAAACATCAATAATATCAAAATTTTATGTAGAAAATATTGAAAAAAATTATTCATTCAAGTATTATTAATTGTATCATATTTTAATATCATCCATTTTAATTTTCTATTAATTGAATAAATATTGTATCATTATTTCATAGTATTTTTAGGTAATACATTCCTTAGTAAATGTTATAAATAAATTATACTGATAATTTAAAACAATATAAATTTTAAATTAATATTTATAACTCAAAATACCTCATTTTGTATCCATAGGTAAAAAATATCATTACAACGAAACATATCGAATGTAAATTTTTGCATTTGTTTATATAAAATATTTTAATGGTAAAAGTCATGGAAATATTGAAAAAATAACATATTATAATTTTTAAATATTATGGAAGAAATATAATCAAAAAATAAAATTATTTCAAGTGTTATGGGTATTTTTTATCCTTGACTATATTATTTTCACCCATAATTAACCTATATTACATTTATAATGGTAAAAAAATTTAGTATCATTTCTATTAACATGGACCACAAATTAATATGAAAATATAATTTAAATTTATATGTCATGATTCCAATTAAAGGAACTATTTTCATGATGAAATTATTATATGTTTTATAATTTAATTGAAATTCATACGGGAAAATGCTATAGAGAACATGAATTCTTGAAAATGTATTATCAGGTATAAATATTTTTATACCAAATTCAAGTATAACATTAGTTCAAAAGACTATATCATGATTATTATTAATATAAAGAAAATATTGAAATGTTAAAACTTTTACTCAATATAATTTCACAATTCAAATACATGAAAATAAAATTCCTTTTTCTAAATGAGTCCCTATTTTTTATAACTCAATCTAAAATAAAATATTTCATTAAAATATAAAAAATACACAATAATATTTTTTATGATTATTTAAAAAATGATATATTATTTAATATAATAATATTACAAATATTTCTCAAATTATATTTAATATTTTCTCACAAAAAATCAATAAACACTGTTTTTGACTAAATCATAATTACAATGAATATAATTTGTTTTATAAAAATTATGTTATTATTTATAAAGAACTAGTGGATAAATTTTTATTTATTGGGATGATTTAATATTTCATCAAGTTTTTAATACAATCCATTCCCAAAAATTGATGAAATATTTTATTATTTTCATATTTAAATAATAATATTTTGTTGTTTAATTAAACTCAATGTTACAGGTTGAATATATTATCTAGAATTCGTGTCAATGTTTAAATGATGTGGTGTTAAATCCACATTGGTAGTTATCAAATATATTTGTATCATATAAATCTGTTGAATATTTCTTTATATTCATGAGACATTCATCTATATGATCTTCATGATTTTAGTTATAACCACTATATTGGTGCAAGTAAATTTGGGAATTATATTTTCTAACAAAGGATAATATAAATGTTTTTAAAATTATCAATTATTATGTTTTATAATAAAATAACCTAGATATAACCTTATATATTCAATTATATTACAGACTCTGTTGGTTCAAATAGCCACACACAAAAATCTATTGAATTATTTTGCACTAGTATTAATAATTACATTCAACATAAATTTTTATATCATAATACATTGAACCTCTCCCATAAATTAGGATTGATAAATATCATATATTTTCCAACACATTCACCCTACATAAAAGATAAAATGTAAATGAATCTAAAAAAATGGTATTTTTTTTTGTTTTGGTAATGTCCCAAACTGTTATAATGAAATTCCTTTTTTTAAATGAGTAAATACCTTATAAGGAAATGAAATTACTGGAAACACTTGCACTACCACGATTATTTTGGATGATTATTTGTTACATTCATTTATATTTAAATTACCATTAATCATCATATGTTTTGATAGTATATCAGTTATATATTTATGAAATTATTAGTATATATATAGGGTTATCTTAAATCATTTTGACAGAGAAAAAGGAACTGACTGCTTCGAACAGAAGGATCATACCATATGACACAAATTTATCAATGTTTATGTGGGATATATCATAACATGTATTTTTCCATGATTAAGCATAATATGTGATTAAACAACTAATTCAAAATCAATCCCTTATACAGTATATGTTCAAGCTCATTGTGATGATCTCCCAAATCATGTTCATCAAAGAACCCCAAGAAAATATCACCATCATGCACTAGACTCTTACAGAAATCAATGGTGGAAAAAGAAGATGTGTATTGATGCCCTAATAGTATGAATTTATATATTTTTATACAAATAATTAAATATTATTATATTTTATTTATTTATTTTAATAATTAAATAAATTTTTTGATAATAAATAATATTTTAATATTATGAAACTGAAATTGTATTTTTATAAAACATATAGTTTAATTCCATAAAATTTTTTGAGGAATTAATTATTATTTTTAAATGATATTTTTTAAATTATTATTATTAAATAATATATATTAAATATAATTGTTAATATAATTTTACAAACATAAATAAACATTTTATATGAATTAGGAAAACAATTAAAAAATGTAATTTTGTTAAAAAAACTGGATTTTCAATTAAAAGATTAAATTATTATATTCAGAAAATTATTTTTATTAAATAAATAATATACCTATAATCAACATGTCCAAATTATTTTCTAGGTATGTTTTCATAATTTATTGAGATTATCAAAATATTGGTATTATATTAAATGTAGTGTAAACATATGGTATGTATTATAACATAATAATGAAGCAAAATTGATATAATATATGAAATAATAGTTAATAATGAAAAAATAGGTATCCCCATTAAAATGCTTTTTTATATAATTAGATTAATTTTTTAAATCCTTAATGAATCCTCATATACATATATTATATTTTATGGTTCTAGAATCAACTCTTCAGACACAACACACACATCCACATATCCAATGGAATTATTTTATTGATGTGGTTTCATATAATTATAAAATAATTAAACCAACTCCAAATGTGGATAATTAATTGAAAAAACATATTTTTTTATTCTTCACAATAATTTAAAATATAAAGTCAAAAATAAATGATCGAATGATAGTAATGAATTCCTCTTTTTTCTATAAAACTACAACCAACATCCCAATACTCCCTTCTATATGTTCTTATATAATGATTTTCTTGTGAAAATATCTCTCGATAACCCTCCCATGGTTCCCTAGTTCTATTAAGAATCCAATCACAATGTTTAAGTGGTATTTTTTCAATGATAGGTGGCCTCTCCTTCTCCTATTTTCCAAGAAACTTATTCATTTTATTCCAAATAATATCCAATTTTTATTATGATATATAATCATACACATCACTAATAAAATAATAATGATTTCAAAGAGATAATAGTCCCCGTTAACTCTTGATAAATCCTTATGTTAATAGTTAGGTATGCCATTTATTCTTTAGTAATTATTTTGAATTTTTTCATGGGAAATCATTTCAATGGAGAATAGTCATCCCCATTTACACATAGTTCAATTCATTAATATATATATATAATTCATTTAATATGTAATTCCATATATATAACACATAATCCAAAAATATTTGGTCTAAATTTCATTATATATGATCTTTTCATTGATGATCATTGTGGCACACTTATACATGAATATTATTTGAATGTGACATGTCAGCTGACAATTATATGTCACATTAATTCATTGGGTAATGTTTCTTCACTTGATATGTTATGTGTAAGATTTGGGTGTGAAACTAATAATTTATGTAACTTTTTCTACCATGTGATGTCATTTTACCTATTAATAAAAACTTATACTTATGTCATATTTAATGTTATTTCCATATTATTATGTCCCCTTGATATTATCATGTTATACCATTCCTCATTTTATAATATTATGATTTTAAACATTTTATTTATATTTTATAATCTAATTGATTCACATGTATTACATTAGTCATACAATTCTTTTATTATTCCCATATTGGCCTTTAAAGCACACCCATTTCTTATGTATGTAATCATGTTATTCCATGTAGTATAAGTAGATCCTCATAATATATGTGTATTTTATTGAGTTTTTAAATAATTTTGTTTTATTTCATTTGATTTTTTATTTCTTTTTTTCAACAAATACATAGTTTCTCATTATCTTCTTGGGTTCCACTAAGTGTAACATTATTTAAAAAATTGGTAATTAATGTGTAATGAAATATGGTTTTAAATATTTTGTTTCAGTAAAAAGGTTATTAAATAGTGGGATTCAGAGTAGAAAACACACATGAAATTCTTTGGGGGATGACTAAACAAAGTAATACATACCTAAATATTTGTATATTATATATTAATTTATTTCCAAACAAATATATCCATTTCTATATACATCACGTGTATGTAGCATTAGTAAATTTACTTCTAACAGTAAGAACACACACAAAAAGATAGATTGGGATAGACTCGATTATCAACTGGTTCATGATTAGGAGTTAAATATACACCTAGTTTTACACTCAAAAGGGATATTATTCATTAAATTCAACAGGTATTTTTGAACCAATTTAATTTTAAAAAAATCTATAATATTTCATATTTGGAAACAGATCATGGATAACTTATGTTAGAAACTATATAATCATATTTTATGGAATATATATCCATTATGAGTTGTCCCTTAAATGTTAAATGTTTTTCATTAATAGTTATAATAAGTTAAAAATATAAATCCCAATTTTTACATTTTTTTATAAATTGGATGGAAATATGAGAAAATGTGTCAACAACCATGTAAATAGTAAATGTGATGAATTCATAAATGAGTTTCCAAACCTAATAGAAATATATGATAGGGAATTCATCAAAAATACTTTCCCTATTATCTTAAGTTTTAAATTGAAACCTGAATCCAAAGGGAGTATAAAATCCTCCAAATAAATAACAAGTTTAAATTGATATATTTTATGGGAAAAGCCATTTCCTATTAGTGGATCTACATTTCCTTTAATAATATATCAATGGATAAAATCTATTGAAATGATATTAACCATCCATTAAATAATTTAGAAATAAATTTTGATGATTTTTTATCACATAGAAGGAGAATATAATAAATTAAGGGAATTTGTAAAAACATAACCTGAGTAGGTTATTGAAATGATTGAGTGGATGGAATTCTAGAAAATATTTTTTGAAAAATATTTTCCTCACAATCCCCATATTAAAAAGTAGATGGATTTCATTATACTCAAGAAAAACAATGATGAATACAAGATGGTTTATAAAGAATGAATATCTATATATACATTATATTCATTTTGATTTTTCATGTCTTTCAAAAATAATTTTTAAGACATCTTTGATATGTTATATCGGAGTCCATGAAAAGAATAGGAAATTTGTGGCACTGAATGCATTGAGGATATTTTCAAATTTCAACTCATACTCTAAATATATATTTGTGAATCCCCTAGGTGTCATGGGTGTAGAGATAATAATTATTTAATATATTATAATCATGGTGGTATTAGGGAGAAAATTAAATATGAAAATAATTATAACATCCCACTTAATAAAAGTGTGTGATTAAATATGTAGAAAAGTTCCTAAAGTGGAAATGAAAATTCATTAGGAGCAGTAAGGATGGGATCCTCGTAAAAAATGTAATATGGAGAAATTTACCAATGTGATAGAATAAATGTATTATTCTATAAAAACATATCATATTTTATAATTATTACACTATTTTAAACAAGGAAACTACTAAAAAATAAACATATTTATGGGTTGTTAATGAAGCTCAATGATAACACCCTCTACGACCTAGAGGGAATGGGCACACTCATGTAATCACAATTTATAAGAAGGATCCCAGAGGTGATTTTGTGGTATGTACTCTATTTATTCATCCGCATATTATGAACATAATATTTTATTCTTTTTCTATGAATTATTTTTCAGCATTTAATTTTAGGAAAACTATTAAAACACAACTACAAAACATGTATTTTCTTTTATTGGTGAATATGATAAATGGGGAAAATAATTTTTATCTTGTATATATGTCTACCCATGTCAATATTTTTATGTTGAATAACCCAATGAACATTTTTAAACTCCCTTATGGGGAATTTTTTATATTCTAGATATTGAATGTTCTTCATTATATCTATAAAAAATGTTGTGAATATAATGAAACAAACCTCCTTATCAAAAATCACACTCCTATTTTACATATGTCAATGGAATACGATGAATCTCATTTGGTAATGTCATCCAAATATATGGTACTAGTTCCTTAAAAAATATTTTATTAATATCTAATGATTTATAATAATGAAAAGATAGTCCATTATGAAATTCTCACAATAAGGTAATTTAGTGATGTGTTTCTCGAAGAACTGTATCGTATGTTTCTTATATGTGATAACTATTTCTTGATCAAATAAATATATGGATCTTTTAAAATATCTAAGACTCTATATAAAATGAACATAAATGAAATTTGAGGGATTAAGAATCAATTTTTGGTGTATCTGAATAAAGGGTCAATGTACCCAAGTTCCTCACAATGGGGTACATTGGTCCTCTTAATTATAATTAATGACGGGTCAACTCCCATATTCTTAGATTATCATGAGCCCAATATAACCATGACAGTTTTATTGATTCCTCTACCATATATTTTTGTGTTATTAAATTACCTAAATGGATCTCAATAAACATTGATGGAGTATCTTTTGTCAAGATATTTCTATGTAATGCTAAAGATGTAGGATATCACAAGACTTCTTTATAATAAATGTATAAGAAAAAATTATAATTTCGATTCAATTATTACTCACTAATTCTCTATAAATATTGATTATATTGATGAATATTGTACTTAGTAATTAAAATGAAAAATTCTAGGTATTCATTATATATGGCATTATTATCTACTCCAAATTAATTGAGTAACATGTGAAAAATATTAATTCCCTACTAAAGACATAGAAAAAAGAAATGATATTTTTGAAGTATAATAAATGTTATTAATTGATATAAAAATGAACCTTATTAGGGCATGTTATCACTCTAAATGGTATATCTATATATCTTTCAAAAATAGAGGTAGTTGTTGGTTGGATCCTACAATACTTTTCTATAAAAACCCATATAAGTCTAGGAATAGCTGGGTACTCTGAATGATTTGGTATAAACATATCATGACTGTCAAGAACTCAAACTAATATAACCTATATTAGGGTTATTTATTATGGAATTATGAATGTGAAGAATGATTTAATGGGATCATGAAGATGCTAATCACTTCACATGTTTTTACATTTATCACTAGTGGGTATGGATTTTTGATCGATAGTGATGCACCCAAAAAATTCATGGATTTTTTAATCATGAAATATGAATAAGTGATAGAATATTATACCCTCGAATTTATGATTCCTATATAGAACTACCTAAAATATGATGTATAATATTTTTCACTGATCGAGTCACTAATTATTCATAAACATTTCATCTATAGGGAGAAGGGTGACATATATATAGATCATAAAATCCTCAAGAATATATTCACACAAACGAATCTACATACTCATCAATGTAGGTGGTTATATATAATAAAAAATTATGATTTTACTATCAATTATAATACCATGATTGTTAAAAAAGTTATAGTTTCTATATATATAATGTATCTTGCAACCCATTACATGATAAGTATTGTAACATATTATGTCATAATATATATGTAATGGGTGCACATGATAATTATAAAAGGATCTCTATCCTATCATTCTAAAAAGTATAATTTAACATCTATTGTTATAATGGAAAATGAGTCCCCAAAATAAGACTATGTTATATAGTTTATGGTAATTAATAATCTATATTAAATATTTTCTATTGATGGTATCAAAAGGATTAAAAACTACATATATACCCATTAAAAGACTAAAAATAAACAGTAAAATTCAAGATGATGTGCATTTGTCAGCCTTATATATTTATCGTACTATAACTTTGATATATAGATATCTAAAGAAAATATTCAAATAGGATAACTTGAATAAGGAGACTGTAGAATTTTTACATCGATTCATAATATGACAGGAACTCATGGAAAAATGATATAAGACCAAGTGTTTAATTCATCCATTACCCATACCTATTTGTAAATAGTAATTCCAAATCTTGGATTTCATTATATGACTCCCCCAGAGACATAATATTAATAATTCCATCTTGGGGGTAGTCAATTACATTAACAAGTCAACATATTTCATCACCATGAAGGGATATTTCATTCTTGACACACTCACAGAGGTGTATAAAATGGAAGTGGTAAGACATCATGGAGTTTCAAAATATATTGTATTGTATTAAAATGCAATGTATATCTCATGGTTCTATAGAATCATCCAACAAGAGTTCGATACATAATTGAGCATCATCACTACTTATCACCCTCAAATGGACGGTTAGTATTAATGAACCATTTAATGTATAGGTAATATCTTTAGTTCCTATTTAATGAATTCATAAGTATTTTGTGATTATAACCTTCAACATTTAAAATCCACATTTAGTGATAGTTTCTATTATATCCATAAAATAGAACCATATGATGCTCTTTATTGAAATAGGTGTAGATTCTATCATTTTTGGATGAATTTGGGGAGTGGAAGATTATGGTACCTAATATTTTTCCCTTAGATGACATAAGAGGTTAAAAATTCAACATAATATGAAAACACATCAATGTTAACAAAAACCATATAGAGACAATAATCGATGGGACCTTGATTTTGAGTGTAGATATAATTAGTTCCCTAAAATATCCCCATTGAAGGAATTAATGAGGTTTTGGAAGAGGGAAATATTTATTAAAAGAATCATCATCTAGTTTTATATCCTTGATATCATTGGAGTTGTGTCCTATTGACATTCACTCTAACAAAACCTCTCTCAATTACATGATATGTTCGATGTATCCCTCTTGAGGAAGTAAAAAACATACCCCTCACATGTAAGTAATCCAAAGGTGGTACCAATGGAAAATTATGTTTCATACAAGGATAATTTAGTTGAGATATTATATTGTACATACAATGTTCTAAAAAAGACAACTGACGTGGTTAATGTTTTAACATCTCTACATGGGTGCCATGAATTGATTCCCCGAGCTGATCAGTTACCTGAACTCAAAAGTGCCTCCCCATATTTCGTAGGATTCCAACTAGTAGAGAGGGACTAATATTGATACCATGGGGATATTATACATTTTTTATCAAGGAATCCTATTTGAGAATGTAATAAACAAGTTATCATATGATAATAATTCACAACCATAAAGATACATTAACCTGAAAAAACTAGTATGTCATGATGATGGAAAACATAAATATACATGAAAAAATAGTATCTATTTAATGCTGAATATGATTCTAATGTGAAATGAAAAACAAAATATAAAGACATTGAAAACACTCTAGTGGGTCCTGACATAATATCTGCTTCACTCATCCATGATCCATCCCAACTCGACCATCTATCAATAGGGCCATTTTCTGTATCCAGTTATGGGAATCCAAAATAATTCATCATTAACATTTCTATTGAACATCATAGGAATTTGAATACCCTGAAAAACAGTAATGATATTTTCATGGAGAACTTTCAAATGAAATACATGATGTTTTTTGATTTTTTTAAGGGGATATACCTTTCCCTTTGTATCACCCATGTCCTAATTTTTTTCTAAGAGTTTCAAATATACCTTTTGAAGAAAATATGGCCAATACACTATATAGCCTAGACATGATCACCCAGAGACACATGTTTTTCCAAGGGTAGTCACATCCAGTGCGAAATATTGGTCCAGTTATCTTACTATCATGGGATCATAGCTCCCACTAAAAGCGATTGGGCATGTGTACATGGCCCAAGGTGTTCGAGCCCAAAGGCGTGCATACTCCAGGCTTGAATATCGGTGGTCCAAATCCTGTTCGTGGTACTGCATGTGGTAGATGTTCCAAACCCCAATTTTAGATCGGCCAAGTAGAAGTCTTACTTTATTTATATACAAGAGGGAAGGATATGCTGGATTTTAATGTTGGATATGGTATATCAAAATTGAACCATCCAACATGATTCACGCTAATCCTAGTCATCCACTTCGATCATGCACACCACAAACTCAAAATCAATTTGATATCTTGCTACACAAATTCAAATGAATCTAGTATAACATGATACCTATATCATCATCCTCTTTCTCAACTTTCACATTCCTGTACCATTGGTTCAACATGGAATCTCACCAAAAATCCATTACCTCTACCTTTCACCGAGTCCCAATATTTGAGTGATTCTAGGACAACATGCACAATCCATCACGATATCCAAACAAGAATGATAATGGCATGTCATGAGTGCTATCTTAAAATACCCTAGGTATTATCATGATCATCCATTGATCCTGAAATCAATGTGTATATTGTATGTGTGCTCATCATGAGTATTTTACGATGAAAAACCCCTCCACGACCTCAAAAAAAGCAGCCAAATTAATTTTAATTTTTCGGATCACATGATTCCCCTGAGGGAATGAGGATCACATGAAGTTGCTCGAGACCATGTGATGTTGATTTGGAAAAACCTCCACTACCTTAGTTGGTGCACATAGAATCATCGCCTTGAAATGAGGATGGATATTTTTCATGTCCTTGCCTATACATACCCTGCTCCCATCATGATTAATAGACATGTGGGGGAAGAAAAGAGAGCTCCAAAAAGAAAGGAGGGTGGTGGAATAAAATGCATTTAAAATCATTCCCGATAAACTTAATTATGTTATCGTCAGACACTAAATTATAGAATATTGGGGATAATAAGGTCACATGATGATCTAAGTGTCACATAATGCCTTGTTTTGGTATTGTATTAACACAATCACATGATACGCCCATGGGTTCTTGATCTCACCAAGATTTAACATCATCTAGAATTTTAGTTCTAATATGAACTTGTTCATTCATCTTTGAGACCTCATGTACAATCCTCATAGAGATCACATGATCACAGGAGAGATGGAACCTCATGCAACATGGAAGGCAACATCCTTAGACATATATCAGACCCATACTACTATTTGTAAGATTATATTAGGGGACATGTTTCATGAAATTCAACGCCTTAATCCTCATGATGTTTACAAAAATCATCAAATGAAATGGATTCAGTATATGAATTCCCAGTAGGATACTGGTTTTGTGAAGGATTAACACTTTCAATATCTAAACACTCCCCCTACTCGACCACATGGTGTAGGCTATAGGATGTGAACCCCTAGACTGATAGTGGGTCGACAATCCTCTAATAAGAACCCATTTCTATGTATGTGGGACTAACAATAATCCACAGTTCACACCCATAGAGTCTCCCACATGATAACTTAAATATAATGCTATCATATGTGATCATGAGACCCTGTATTGAATATGTGATGACTGGTAAATAACCTCCTTTCCAAAATGAATTAATAAGTAGGAACCCGATTCACATGAAGGAATATTTTCTAGGCCTCACGATGTAGTATTTTTTATTCTAACCCTTCCTCCTTTCCATATAGTGGACATCTCTACCCATTATGGTAGTGAAATTAATACAAAAACATGATTCATCACCACATAACTCCTTATGATACCCCATTAAGGTAATGTGAATCCCATGAATGGTGGAGCTTCATGCAGCTCCCTTATTCGAATATTCCTCAATTTGAATGTGGTCTTAATCCATAGGGGAGGTCATTTGAAAACCTTTCCATGGTCAATCATGCCTCTTCATAGGAAACATGTTATATATAAACATAGGTTATACTACCTTTGGATGTTAATTTTCATCACATAAAAAATATAAGATCCTAAACATATCTACAATACCCAGCCCTGTAAATTGGTTAAATGAATGAGTTTGAAATATTCCTCATGGGACAAATGATGTCATTGAGAGGATTTAGATGTGTCACATTTATCATGAGTTATGCCTCAAATAAGTCATATTGATCTCATGATATCCCATTGACATGTCACCAATGTCATGTGATGACCCTAGGAGAAGCTGATTTGATCAGGTGACAGCCCATTGTAATGTTTAAATTACCAAAAGACAAGCATTGAGAAATCCTGGATAACCTCACGAATCATCATTACCATTTATGGCAATATCATGAGTATGTTCATAGAAACATCTTCATGGTCATGTAACTGTCCAAAGGTGGGTCTGGTTGACCATGCGATGAAACATAGTAATGTATACATCAATGATTTGATAATCCCAAATATTTCTTATTGGGTTATGTGAAGAAACATGGACATATCCACTTCACTCATGTAATGGAATACCTGAAAATATAGTTTATATTCCAAATGATCCTAGATACCACCAATTAGATCATGTAATATATCTTGTATATGTAAACTTCAATAGTGTAAAATATATTATACATGTTAATTTAGATCATGTAAATCATATTTAGAATATAAGGCCCCAGCCTTAAACATTACTTAATCTTGGGATATTTCAAGAATACACATTAATGATCTTTTCAGGTATAGAGTTTTATAGAATTATATCATAAATCATGCATTACTCTCCACATTTAAACCAAGTGGTTACATATAAGATAGTAGTCATTTTTCCCATCAACAGAAACATATTTAAAATAAAACATGGATTCTTTCTTGACACTTCCTTGACACTATCATCAAATCATGTACCATTCCCTTGACCTGTGAAAAAATATTTCAAAAACATGGGATGATCATAAAAAGCACAGTAAGGGATATAAAAGTATGAAATGAAAACATAAGTCAATGTACGAAATCATACTTTAATCATAAAACATAATCACTTTAACATACCTCATCAAATCATGAATAAATCATAGAAATCATTAGACATAAAGGTAAATTGAGGAATTCATAACATTCTTACGTAGGGAGTAACCCTCATGGTTACGTTTGGAATACCCATCATAGTATATTCCCTAAATCTCTTTAGAGAAACATTAACATTTAACTCCTTCACGTTACCCAATGCATTGGATAGCTATATCGGGCTCACCTGCCCTTAGTTTATCACGGAACCACTCGTCTTCATAACAATGCCCAAGAACCATAACATAATTGTATCACATAAAACATGCATAAAGGAAACATAACATTTCCACTTTTAAATCACAAGATATCAATAAAACACATTGATATAAAAAAATTATGAAAACCATTTTCAAAACCAAAATAAAATAAAAGTAAAACATGGTATATATTTTTCATTCAAAAAAAGTTATGGCTTGTATAGGAAGCCGAAACTCAAATAATGGTCATGGCGGTGGAGAAGTCGTTGTCGCCGAATACGTACGACAAAAAAACATTCCCTTTTTTCGTTTAGTAAACACTTCATATAAAAATATTACATTTGAATAAATGTAAAATTCAATGTGTTTTATACACCGTATAAAAGAACGTTGTGTATAAAACAAAATATGCCTCAACGAAAGGAGATTGAGACGTTGTCCCTTACCTCAGGTCCGACTTGACTAGATCATTCTTTAACGTCATGAATAATAAAATTTAGTTAAATTATAGTTTCTTAAGAACCTTTTTCAAGTTCATTATTCATTTTATGTCCCTTATTACCATCTCATGAACACTATGTATTTATTTATCGTAATAACGGTCGTTTTAACGATCATTGGTACTTGCATCAAAAATAAAATCATTATAATTACAATTTGTTCATGTATCCATAATATCCAGAGTTATACTCATGATTTAGATATCATATATATCATATATATCATGTATATACATGCATTTATAATATTACCTAACATTTAGAGGTAAGAAATTAAATGCACCATTCATGGAGACGGTAAGCTGTACGTACGCACGAACGCTACTTTCATTTATATTTCATACTTAATGGAGTGAAATCATAATGATATAAAGGTATATTGTAATTAAAGTATAATATCATATATAATATCATTAAAATTATCTTTTATACATACCATATATGGTATTAACAAATCAAATCACTTTGAGGGGGCGGTAGTCCGCACTTCCTAAAATGAAGATATCGTGTTTACCCATAATGGAAACCATAAATGTATTCCATAAATGAAAAATACATAATCTTAAGTAAAACATAAACATATTATATATCATATATAAATATAGTGTCATCTTAATGGACATCTTTGAAGGTGTTATATGAGTGTTGAACAATCATCGTTTCGTGAGGCAAAAATTCGCCATCAACAGAAACAATATATTCTTTAACCATTAGATGTAGGTGTGTGTAAGTGTAGATCGAATAATTATTATTAAAAACTCCTAGTATATTTATGATACTGGTTTTGTTACAAAAGAAAGGAATGAAAAGAGTTTTGGGGGTTGGAGAAGCGAAATAAAACATTAGAACACAAGAGAAAACACTACCTTTAAAACGGGTAACTCTTTTTTATATGAGCACAAAGGCTTCCTTGGAAAGACTTCTGCCCAAATTGAGGTTTCTAGGAGTAAGATAGGGATGTGTGGAGACCAAATGGGCCAGGGTTGGCCGAGCCAGAGGCTTTAGAGGTGTGGGTAAGGTGGTAGAGGTGGGGGCATTTTATAAGAGGAGAGGAGGGGCCCTCTTGGAAAGTTATAAAAGGTTACATTATTATAAAATGATTTTCAGATTTTAAAGGACCAAAAATTATATATTTCGAGGATAAGGTGATAATAGTTCGAAATACACCCATCCAATAGGTTTTTGACAAGTTTATGTCTTAGATTTTTCATTATTCTTTCATTTTGTTTAAATCGTTTAATAATGAGGTAATCGCTGCATCATCATTATGTCATAAATAATTTAATTTATTTAATGTATAAAAATTATAAAAAAAATAATGATCTAGGAAATCTTTTTAGATTTCTAATTAATACTTATAGTCCAAAATTTGACTTGTATAACCCCATATGAATTTTTTTAGTAAAACAACTAATGTTTGTGACACTTTTATTTTAACATTAAATAAAAAGTTATTGATGACATTTTCCTACCAAAGTGGCTCCATGGGGTCCCCAAGTTGACCCATGGATTTTCTTGGTCGTCCATGACACATAAAATAAGGGTAGAACATGTGTCAAGGTCATTCCATATTATTAAAACATTATTTTTACCTTAAATTATACTAATTACCTCTAATCGCGATTAAAAACTTAAAAGTTACTATTTACAAAAAAATTATTTTAATCTCATTGGACCAAATTTTACTTCTTAATGGCAACCATTTATGTTGGATTTTTGAAATTCATAACATAGAGGTGGTAAAATTTCATTTAAAAGAAAAATCAGTTTTTTGAAGTACCACTTAGTGGTTTCACTATTCATTAAAAATTGAAGTTTTTCAGAAAAATACCAAAAATTCACCCTAAGATATATTTGATATTAAGAATTCAAAAATGATATCTATTTCACAAAATTCAAAACATATAAGATACATTAATTAATTTAGTAATTAATTCCCGCTGTCAGAACAAATAGCATGTTTTTATGAAACAATATATATCAAAACATTGACAGTAATTTAAGTCCAATTTCAAAATTAAATTAATTCCAATGAACAATATTGGATTGAATGGTAAAAAAATATTGTAATTTCAATTTAAAAAAATTAAAAAGAGAATCTAATCATGTAAATAAATTATATTGAAAAGTGGTTTTGAATTAAAAGACAACAATTTTCACTATTCATTAAGAAATGAACTTTATCGGAAAAATACCAAAAATTTACAGAAAGTAAATTTTGATGTCCCGATTCTAAAGAAGAATTTTATTTGGTCCAATAGAATGTATAAGAGTGTCCAAGACTATATTTAATGATGGTTCGCCATCAAAAGGCGATAAGTGGACCTTTAGTGAAAATTAGAGTATATATGCCTAAAATTGAATTCTTTTCATATTTTAAGCCTTTATCCTTTATTGGATAAATGTAAAAACATTTAACAAACATATATATTCATATTTTAGTTATTTATATTCATTCCTGCCAATAAAATGGCTACGTGTTAACTACCGTTTAAAATAATATTACTTTATTACTAGTGTGCAACGTAAGATTTCCAAGAAACTCTTTGTTCCGTATTGGGTACTCTATTGAACATAGAAACCCTTTTAAAGTAATATCAATATTTAATTTGTAAATATTAATAAATATGAAAAAGTTTTATTCTTTATTTACCAGTAATGTTGCATCCTTCCCCCCTTTTGGGAATTGCATCCTCGCAATTTTATTCTCTTATAAAAATAAGTGGGGGGTATTTATCCCTCATAAAATTTTTAGATTCCCATGTCGCCTCTTCAACCATATGGTTTTTCCAAAAATCCTTTACCTGGTGAATTACCTTATTCCACAACACTTTCTCTCTATGGTCTATAATCTGGACTGGTTGTTCTTCAAAAGAGAGATTCTCCTCAAATTGAACTACCTATGGGCTCAAAAACATGAGATGGATATGGCATATATATTCTCAACATTGAAACCTGAAAAACATTGTGTACCAAAAATAAACTCGGAGGTAATTCCACTCTGTATGCAATTGATCCAACATTATCCAGAATTTCATATGGTCCAATGATCCTTAGACTTAGCTTTCATTTCATACGAAATCGCATCACACTTTTCCATGGAGAAACTTTGAGAAAGAGATGATCACCTACCTCGAATGATAGATCCTTCCTCCGGTTATCCTTATAACTTTTCTGTCTGCTCTGAGTTGTTCCCATGTGTCTCTATATCATCTAAACCTTTTCTGCCAAATCTTCTACCAATTCTAGTCCTATCAACTTCCTTTCACCCACATCATCCCAGAAAGCTGGAGTTCGACACTTATTCCCATATAATGCCTCAAATGGTGCCATCTGTATACTGGAATGAAAAGTGTTATTATAAGAAAACTCAACCAAAGAAAGATGTTGGTCCCAACTTCCCTAATAATCCATCGAACAAGCACGTAGAATATCCTCCAAAGTCTGAATTTTTCATTCTGATTTCCCATCTGATTGAGGATGAAAGACTGTACTAAAATTTAATTCGGTACCCAACGACTTTTGAAGGACCTTACAAAAGTTAGAAGTAAACCTGGGAACACTATCAGATACAATGGATAGAGGAACTCCATGTAACCTTACTATCTCTTAAAGATACAAACAGGAAAGTTGATCTAGGGAAAAAGTATCTCGTATAGCAAGGAAATGAGCAGATTTAGTCTAGTGATCAACAATAACCCAGATTGCATTATTACCTTGAGGTGTCTTCGGCAATACCACAATGAAGTCATGGATATATTCTCCCATTTCCACTCTGGTACTAGTAAAGGCTGAACCATCCCTTTCGGTATCTTCCACTCTGCTTTAACCAGTTGACATGTCAAACACATCATAGTAAAATCAGCAATATCCCTTTTCATTCTGTCCCACTAGTAATACTCCCCAAGATCTCTATACATCTTAGTTATGCCTGGATGAACTGAAAACAGAGAACTATAAGCTTCACATAACAACTCTCTCTTCAACTATGAATCACAAGTCACACACAATCTCTTCCCAAATCTCAAAACACAATCATTATCAATATTGAATTCAGGCAACTTACCCTTCTAAAGCTGCTCTCCCTTTTTCTGCAACTAGTTGTCTTGCTTCTGCACTTTCTTAATTCTGTCTGATAGAGATGATCTCACTGATACCTGAAACAAAACAGAAGAACTTCTTGCACCAAGAACTTCTATGCCAAAGTTCATCAAATCCTTTACCAATGGATCTTGTTCCAACCGCAACATTGTTAATGAAGCATTACTTTTTTGACTCAAAGCATCAGCCACATTATTTGATTTTCCCGGATGGTAATTAATTGAGAAATCATAATCCTTGATTAATTCTATCTATCTCTTCTGTCTCTTGTTCAATTATTTCTGAGTGAATATATAATTTAAAATTTTGTGATCGGTATATACTTCCCACATTACTCTATAAAAATGATGCCTCCAAATTTTTAATGCAAAATCAACAGCAGCTAATTCCAAATCATGTGTAGGGTAATTTACCTCTTGAGTTTTCAACTGTCGTGAAGCATAAGCAATTACCTGATAATTCTGCATTAGGACGCAACCATTTCCATTCAATGAAGCATCACTGTAGATAACAAACTCACCATTCCTGGAAGGACGTTGCAAAACTAGAGTATTCACCAATCTTCTTTTCAGTTCCTAAAATCAATCATCACATTCTTTTGTCTAGATAAACTTAACACCCTTTCGAGTTAGCTTAGTCATCGGAATAGACAATCATGAAAACTTTCAAACAAACCTTCGGTAATAGCCTGCCAAGCCAAGGAAGTTTTGAATCTCAGTTACATTTGTGGGTCTTGGCCATTCTTCAACAACCTTTTTTTGAAGAATCAACAGTTATCCCATATTTAGAAACAATATGACCAAGTAATGAAATTTGTTGCAACAAAAACTCACACTTACTGAATTTCCCATACATTATATATTATTTTAATGTTTTCAAAATAACCCTCAAATGTCTTTCATGCTCCTCTTTTCTTTTAGATAACAACAAAATATCATCAATGAAAACAACCACAAACTTATCCAAGAACTCATGAAAAATTATATTCATAAGGTCCATGAATACAGTAGGTGCATTGGTTAACCCAAAAGGCATATCTATAAATCCATAATGGCCATATCTAGTACAGAATGCAATCTTCGGTATGTCTACTTATTTTACTTTCAATTGATGGTACTCCTACCTCATGTTAATCTTTGAAAAATACTGAGCTCCCTGAAGCTAATCAAACAAATCATCGATATGAGGAAAAAGATACTTGTTCTTAATAGTGATATTATTCAAGGATATATAATCAATGAAAAGTCTCATTGAACCATCTTTCTTTTTGACAAATAAAATAAGAGCACCCCATGGTGATGTTCTAGGTCAAATGAAACCTTTCTCTAATAAATCTTGCAATTGCTCCATTAACTCTAAAAGTTCAATTTCAGCCATTCGATAAGGGGGTTTTGAAATTTTCATAGCATCAGGAACTAGGTCAAAAGTAAACTCAACTTCCGGATCTAATAGTATTCCAGGCAACTCATCATAAAAAACATCAGTATAATCATTTACCACTAGCACATCATTAATCTGAACATTTCCTTTGTTTTCAAAAATATTTTCAAGGTAACATTCATTTAAAACATTTACAAGTTTCTCAGCCTCTTGATATATTATCAACAGTAAGGTTTCATTCTTGTACCCAAACTGAAAGTATTTCAGAAAAGAAACTTCTGTAGCTCTACAATCAATCTTAGCATGGTATATAGAGAGCCAATCCATACCCAAGATAACATCAAACTCTACTAGAGGTAAAACAATAAGGTTTTCAAATAGGTTCTTCCCATGGATAAGGATAGAAAGATTCTTATAAATTCTTTTTTCCTCAACATTTCCCCCAGGTGTTTTTACCACAAGTTCAGGAGTCATTTCTTGAGATGGTATTCCCATTTTACAAGAAACGTTTTTAGAGATGAATGAATGTGTAGAAACTGAATCAAGCAACATAGTGGCATAATCTGAAAAAACAAACAAAGTACCTGATTCCACTTCATTTGATGGCCCAACATCTGCTGAAGTAGTTGCAAAGGATTTCACCACCCCTTTCTACTTGTAGTCTAACAGCTTCCCATCACTCGAGCTCTTTTTCGGACACTCGTTTGCACAGTGACCCATCTCATTGCACTTAAAACATTTCACTAACTGCAAATCAAATTTGGACTTACCAGCACCTTGATCTTTTTCAGTGCAATCACGAGCCTTATGTACCATCTTACCACATCAGTAGCACAATCCAGAATTCGGAAGACATTCCCCAGCAAGCCTTTTACCACATTTATCACAAACTGGAAACTTAGTTTTCTTACAGTCAGACTTTTTGAAGAATTATTTCCTTTATCCTGCCACCTCGGTCTCTTCTTATGCTAGTTGTTATAGAACACTTGATCATCGTCAAACTCTATTTCCACCTTCTCAGTACATCAAACAAGATTTCCATAACTTTTGAACTCACTAGAAGCTAAAACCCTTCAATATTTTGGCTTTAACCCTGAGTAAAAACAATTGATTTTACTATCAAGGTCTCAGATAAAATTTAGAGAATACCTTGAAATTCGAGTGAACCTTTCTTTATAGGAAGCCACTGAGTCTTCATCTTGCCTAAATTCTAGGAATTGTTTTTCCATCATAAGTCGAACAGCCTTAGGAAAATACTTCTCAAGAAACATACCTTTGAATTCATCCAAGTCGAGAGCATCAATCTCATCAGCATCCCTGATATTTTTAACCATCGACCACCACTGATCTGCCTCACCCTCCAAACTGTAAATAGAAAGACTAACCTTTTTATTGTCTGAACAGCCCAAGACATCGAAAATATTCTCTAGTGCTTTAATCCACCCTTCAGCAAGCACAGGGTCAGATGATCCTCTGAATGATGGGGGATGTTGCCTCATGAAATGTTCCACCATTGACATGTTCCTCTACGTTTGATCTAGCTGATCTCGTGTATGGATACCACCACCATTTATTTCTTGTGTCAACTGAGGCATTACTGCAACAAACTATTCAGTTCCAATTCTGACCATCTCAGGTTGCTGATTTGGATGGTTGTCTTCCTTCTGATGTCGTCCCAACATAGCTGCCTTGTTTCCTCTACGGAAAACCATTCTGATCACAGAAATATCTCAGGCGAAGCAACATGGTAATCTTTAAATGCTATATCATTTCAATCATACCGTAAATTAATTTATAATTTAACAATTTTATAACTCCTAATGTTTTCTAAACTGAGCTCTGATACCAAATATATGGCCCAAGCCTTAAATATTACTTAATCATGAGATATTTCAAGAATGCACATTGAAGATCTTTTCAGGTTTAGAGTTTTAGAGAATTAGATCATAAATCATGCATTACTCTCCACATTTAAACAAAGTGGTTACATAAAAAAAAGTACTAATTTTTTCCATCAATGGAAACATATTTAAAATAAAACATGGATTCTTTCTTGACACTTCCATGAAACTATCATCACATCATGTACCTTTCCCTTGACCTGTGAAAAACATTTCAAAAACATGGGATGAGCATAAAAAGCTCAGTAAGGGATATAAATGTACGAAATGAAAACATTAGTCCACGTACGAAATCATAATTTACTCATAAAACATAAGAACTTTAAAATACCTCATAAAATCATGAATAAATCATAGAAATCAGAAGACATAACGGTAACTTGAGGCATTCATAACATTCTTACGTAGGGAGTAACCATCATGGTTACGTTTGGAATACCCATCACAGTATATTACCTAAATTTATTCGGATAAACCTTAATTTTTAACTACTTCATGTTAGCCAATGCATTGGAGAGCTATATCATGATCACCCGCACTTAGTTTATCACGGAACCACCCATCTTCATAACAATGGCCAAGAACCATAACATAATTGTATCACATAAAACATGCATAAAGGAAACATAAAATTTCCACTTTTCAGTCAAAAGATATCAATACAACAAATTGATATAAAAACATTATGAAAAACATTTTCAATACCAAAATAAAAGAAAATTAAAACATGGTATTTATTTTTCATTCAAAAAGAGTTATGGCTTGTATAGGAAGCCGAAACTCAAATAATGGTCACGACAGCAGAGTAGTCGTTGTCACCGCATATGCATGACAAAAAAACATTTCCTTTTTTCATTTAGTAAACACTTCGTATAAAAATAATCCTTTTGAATAAACGTAAAATTCAAAGGGGTTTATACACCGTATAAAAGAAAGTTGTGTATAAAACAAAATATGCCTCAATGAAAGGAGATTGAGACAATGTCCCTTACCTTGGGTCCGACTTGACTTGATCGTTATTTAACGTCCTGAATAATAAACACGAGTAATTTTATACTTGCTTAAGAACCTTTTTGAAGTTCATTATTCCTTTTATATCGCTTATTACCATGTCATGAACACTATGTAATTATATAAGTTAATAACGGTCGTTTTAACGATCATTGGTACTTGAGTCAAAAATAAACTCTTTATAATTACAAGTTGTTCATGTATCCATTATATATAGAGTTATAATAATGATGTATATATCATATATATCATATATATCTAGTATATACATTCATTTATAATATTACATAACATTTAGAGGTATGAAATGAAATGCACCATTCATGGAGACGGTAAGACGTACGTACACATGAACGCTACTTTCATTTATATTTCTTACTTAATGGAGTGAAATCATAATGATATAAAGGGATATTATAATTCCAGTATAATATCATATATAATATCATTAAATCTATCCTTTATACGTACCACATATGGTGTTAACGAATCAAATCACATTGAGGGGGCGGTAGTCCGCACTTCCTAAAATGAAGATATCACGTTTACCAATAATGGAAACCATAAAGGTATGACATAAATGAAAAATTAAGAAGATTAATTAAAACATAAACATATTATATATCATATATAAATATAGAGTCATCTTAAAGGCCACCTTTTAAGGTGTTATATGAGTGTTGAACAATCATCATTTCGTGAGGCAGAAATTCGCCATCCACATAAACATTATGTTATTTAACCATAAGATGGAGGTGTGTGTATGTGTAGCTTTAATACTTATTATAAAAACATTCTAGTATATTTAAATACTGGTTTTGTTACAAAATAGAGGAATGAAAATATTTTAGGGGGTTGGAGAAGCGAAATAAACATAAGAACACAAGAGAAAACACTACCTTTAAAACGGGTAACTCTTTTTGATTTGCGCTCAAAGGCTTCCTTGGAAAGACTTCTGCCCAATGTGAGGATTTTAGGAGTAAGAAAGTGATGTGGGGAGACAAAATGGGTAGGGGTTGGCCTAGAAAAAGGCTTTAGGGGTGTGGGTAAGGTGGTAGAGGTGGGGGCCTTTATAAGAGGAGAGGAGGGGCACTCTTGGAATGTTATAAAAGGTTACTTTATTATAAAATGATTTTCGGATTTCAAAGGTCCCAAAATTATATATTTCGAGGATAAGGTGATAATAGTTTGATATACGCCCATAAAATATGTTTTTTACAAGTTTAGGTCTTAGATTTTTCATTATCCTTTCATTTTTTTAAATCGTTAAATAATGAGGTAATTGCTGCATCATCATTGTGTCATAAATAATTTAATTTATTTAATGTCTAAAAAATATAAAAAAAATCATGATGTAGGAAATATTTTTAGCTTTATAATTAATATTTATAGTCAAAAATATGACTTGTATAACCCCATTTAATTTTTTTAGTAAAACAACTCATGTTTGTGACATTTTTATTTTAACATTAAATAAAAAGTTATTAATGACATTTTCCTACTAAAGTGGCTCCATGGGGTCCCCAAGATGACCCATGGACTGTGTTGGTAGTCCATGAAACATCAAATAAGGGTAGGACATTTGTAAAGGTAATTCCATATTATTAAAACATTATTTTTACCTTAAATTATACTAATTACCTCTAATCGCGATTAAAAACTTAAAAGTGACTATTCACCAAAAAATTATTTTAATCTCATTGAACCACATTTTACTTCTAATTGACAACCATGTATGTCAGATTTTTGAAATTGAAAACAAAAAGGTGGTAAAATTTCATTTAAACGAAAAATCATTTTTTTTAAGTACCACTTAGTGGTTTCACTATTCATCAAAAATTGAAGTTTTTCAGAAAAATAGCAAAAAATCACCAAAAGCTATATTTGATATTCCGAATTCAAAAATGATTTCTATTTCACAAAATTCAAAACATATAAGTTATATTAATTAATTTAATAATTAATTCTCACTCTTAGAACAAATAGCGTGTTTTTTTGAAATAATATATATCAAAAGATTGACACTAGTTTAAGTTCAATTTCAAAATGAAATTAATTACATTGACCACTATTGGATTGAATGGTAAAAATATATTCTAATTTCACTTAAAAACAAATTCAAAAGATAATCTAATCATATAAATATATTATATTAAAAAGTGGTTTTGAATTAAAATACAACATTTTTCACTATTCATTAAAAATGACCTGTATCAAAAAAATACCAAAAAATTACACAAAGTAAATTTTGATGTCCCAATTCTAAACAAAAATTTTATTTGGTCCAATATAATGTATAATATTGACCAAAACTATATATAATGACGGTTCTCCATCAAAAGGCGATAAATGGACCTTTAAGGAAAATTAGAGTATATATGCCTAAAATTGATTTTTTTTTTTTTCATATTTAAAGCCTTTATCCTTTATTGGATAAATGTAAATACATTAAACAAACATATATAATCATATTTTAGTTATTTATATTCATTCCCACCAATACAATGGTTACGTATTAACTACCATTTAGAATAATATTATTTTATTACTAGTGTGCAACGTAAGATTTCAAAAAAAACTCTTTGTTGCGTATCAGGTACGCTATCAAACATAGAAACACCTTTAAAGTAAAATCAATATTTAATTCGTAAATATTAATAAATATCAAAAATATTTATTATTTATTTACCTCGGATGTTACATAGAATGCACGGAAGACACCCTTGAATGACTATGACATGTTTTTTAGATCCCATGAACATATCGGGCATGAAATAAATGCATTTCTAGATGACAACCAAGTTGTGACCTTCATATCCCTTATAAAATTCCCACTTAGTCTGGTATACCCATTTGGAATCATTCCCTATATACCCTACATATGAAACATTATCTACGTACCCCTTTTAGAAGGGAAACGTCATTCATGAGATATGATTACACACTAATGTGACACTACAAATTTCACACTCTCATATGTACCTTTTATGGTTACTGACACTCTTTAATCAGTCAGAGGATAATGAGTGATTTTGTCACTATTTGTCCCCTATTCATAATCCCTAGTCAACATGTAGACTCAGTGTGTAAGCCCCAATCAACATGAAACCTCAGTGTTTTTACCCCAAAAACAAGTGAATCCATAATGTTATAATCTCATAAAATTTCTGAAACATTCGGGGAATTTTTTTATCTTCGAGTGTGATCATCATCCTTAAACCATCAATGGGTTTAGGGATGTATAAACATTGATAATTCTGATTTCTTCCATTACTAGGATACATATGATGCCTCACTTTGGCACAATATGCAATGGGAATTCACATCGGTGAACGTCACATCATATCCCAAGTATTCTCGAAATAGGCAACTAAATTCTCCCATATGGTTATCAATCCTTCTTTTCCAATAGAAAACTAAATGATTTTTCATAGACATGAAGAATTCTGTGTATCAGTCCCGAACATTCCATTGTGTACCTCAAACTAATTAGCAGGTTTGGGATCAAATGAAATGTGAAGACTCTTATTCCTATTATATAACTAGATAGGTAGGATGTCGTACAAAGGAACGGGCTTTATATCATACCCTCCATTAGATGCGTAATCATTCCCCTCAAGTAGTAACATTTATGTGTAAGACCCTATTAATATGCTCACATGAATTTTGTCAAAACTACCTCTATATCTTTTTTCTCACAAAAATCATATATCATATTGACATAAAGACCACTAAAGAATGCATCAAATGATTATTGAGACTTCCCCTAGTGTGTGATCATTATTGGGATGCAAGCCTTACTACATATAATCGCAACTCAAAGGGCCACATTCCTAAATACGAAATATAGTGTTGTTTCATATACACACTTCCCACCTAGGGTACATATTTTAGTATCTCTCACAACATAAATTCTCACCATCAAGAACTACATAGACTATAATTCATCGTTCAAATAGTATATATTAGATTCCTTATAAAGAAAATGAGACTTATAGTCACATCCTCTCCGCACGATGTTAAACTGCATGGATAGGTCCAGTCACACAAACATAAAAAATGAAAATGAACTACAAGGTTTTTCAATCATCATTCACAAGATTCCATGTATTCCTCTTGGAGATTCAAACCCATCTCTAAGACTCCAGTTGTATCCCTTCATGGAAATAAACACTAGATTTATCGAACATGACCATAGACCATAGAATCCAAAAATAAATAACAAATAAATAGAAAACATGTGAGATAATGAAAATTATTCCTATAAATTCATGTTCGTAATCAAGTAATTGACACACGGGTAACAATACCAATATCGAGATCTATAAAGGATTTAACAAACATATCTTAACTCTATAAGAGAGTCACGAAGGAGGAAACAATTCTCCCCAAAATGGTTTTATGAGCCCGACTTCCCATCGTCTTGACCAATGTGTTTTCCTAAGATCACCAATACTTTAATGGGAAGCGTTTTCATCATCCAATACCACCAATACTTCAACAAATTCCCCAAAATAATAAAATTTCGGACTCTATACCCCATAAATAAGACTTATCCATGCACTCACACAAAATATAATCATATGATACTTGCGGAAGAAGCATCATTCTCATCCATTCTGTAAATATTGAAAATAAAATTTATATTCCTTCCAAGCCAATCATATTCTTGGGTTTATCAACAATGCTCTGTAAAATGGTTTTATAAATATCCCTACAATGAAATTTTCAATTAAGGAAATGATTGTACGACTTGGAAATTATTTATCACACCCTCAATGAATTAGGAACACAATATAATGTTGATTTTCCACTATAGACTATCTTGAAGTATAGATCGACATAGGGTTATTAGAACCCAAAACACCTAAATAACATCTCTAATCATTTCTACGGTATAAAAAGGGTGAAATAGTTTTCAAGTAGAGCATCATCCACCTCCCTCCTAGGGAGAATTGACCATATTTTACTGAATGGTTAGAAAAATATATTTGGTTCCAATAGATCATGTCTCGATGTATTTAGACCACACCATTGAAATTGGTCTGATGAAACACCAAATAATGAGGAATCAGACTGAGGCAGGGATGATTTGCTACGAGAAACATTACCCCTGCCTTTGACATCTTAGGAACATGATAGAAAATTTATTTTTCATCAAGTATTGGTTATAGGGATAGGTATAATAGAATTTTAGTGATGAATGACCTTAGGACACATTTAATATGCATAAGAGTTCTCCATGCTTCTTCAAAAGGGACACTATCATGATGGGTAATTCTATTTTTCCTTACCAAAATAAATTACATCATATGGATGATGTCATTTCCACAAGACATTAAACTATATGTCCATCATCCTTATCACAATATATTAAAATATATGGATCACATCCTTACTACATGAAATTAATCTATTCATCTCATGGGAATCCACATAAGTTCAAGTTCCACGGATCATCGTTGTAACATGACATTACACTAAAAAATATTATACTATCCACAAGAAATTAATCTATTTAAAGATATCCTTGTAGAATTATATAAAACTAAACAAAATCTCATGTCCATTCAACATGATCTACAACTGTGCAGATCTATACCATATATCATTATTCATGTTGAATAACCCAAAGGCTTACATCAATATGTATAACAAAATCGTTTTTGTATTCCTACACATGGCTTGATTCACATTTGTAGTGAGATACAATGGGATTTCATGAGCATATATCTTGTTCCAATAACCACATGATACCTATTCCTTTTTCATTAACTTAAATGACAATAAATGATGAGATTTACCCTTGTATTGCTTGTTTCAAGAACTCATAATAGCTCATGTGGGTGTAAGAGTATCTGTAAGGGCTTCCTCGGACAAAAAAATGCATTACATATTTCGACATGAACATATCCTTCTGGAATGAATTATCATAATATAAATACCATCATTCATCAATTCTAGATATTTAACTTCACATTTATTTCCCCCATATGATATAAAATTGATCACTCATATGGATATCTCCCGTGACAACAAATATAGTTAGTGTTGGTGTTCTAGATAACCAACATCCACTCCATCCACCTTCACACATTGTATCCAATGTCTTTGACACATGATGTTAAACTCTATGGTTATTTGAGAACAACATGTGGATTTATTATCATTTAATGAGATATATAGTGATTCCACGACTTCCATCATTTGTCCCAACATCAATATCACCATTTTTTCATGTCAATAAATATTTTTCATTTCCACATGATGTTAAACTGTTTGGTTCCATGAGAACTATGTGTGTCTTGAATCCTTTCATCATAGGATATGTAGTGACAAATGGGTATATAATCCTTGGCCTATATACAATAATTAAAAGAAATAACTCGCACCACTACATGTTGGTCAAAACTATCTATATTATTTCAAACTCAAGGGCAAATTGTTTCTTGAATCATGTCCTCACAGGATACATATGACGTCCATATTTCAAATAGAAGTCCATGTCATAATAAAAAAATATAAATATTCCCCCTCATTGCTTATGGGTCAGACCTACCAATGGATATTCAATGAGAAATACATGTGGATTGATTCCCACCACAATGGGATACATAATGACACCCATAATTCTATTCATGGGCCTAGCCGCAATACCACAATTTTATATAGGGTGACCCACATCCTCACGTCATGATGTTAAAATACAAGGCTCATCATAACTACATGTTTTTTATTCTCACTTTCATGAGACATGTTGCGATGTCCATACTTCTATCTTTGGTCCCAATTGAAAAATTTTAATCTATTCATGTCATTTAATTTTCATCATCATTGCATAATGTCAAAATATAGGTGATTTCAAGAACAACATATGGCTTGATTCTAATCATCATATGATATGTATTGATGTTCAGATCTCAAATCCTAGGCCCATCTGCAAAAATGGTGATAAATACAGTCTAACAACATTATCAACTAGTCAGAAAAGATGATTTTTCCAATTTACAAGGCCTATATACATACGAATTTCTTGATAACACAGTATATGATGCAGAACAATTTCACATCAGTTCCAAAATCCGTACCTCATTATGATAAACTGCCAATAATTTTTTAATTACTGATTGACGTTAAACTACAATGAAAATTTCGTTGCAGCATGTCATTAAAACTGTACAAAAATACATCCTTCTCGTATAATGAATAACCATATAGAGCGTTTTAATTCCAAATGATGTTAAACTACAAAGAAAAAATCCCCACAACATGTAGACAAAAAATTTATACCATCACCCATTTTTCATTCTTTATTGAAGGGACATTAGAGCCTTACCTTGGTCAACTAGGGTGAGTGGTTATTCTACCTTATTTTAAAAGCACATAAATACAGTTTCCACACTACATTTCGTGAGTAACTCAGGTTACTAGAAGCCTTTATTAAATATAGTAAAAGAAAATAGATCTATCATTTTGAAGATACTATTAACACAAGGTCTTCAGTGCCACCAACCAGTGACATCTTGGCCAAATATAATGGGTCTTCCAATCCATGTGAGTCTAACATCATTGTGGTGTAACTCAGCACCTAGGGGTGTTTTGGGTCATCCCTGATATGATTTTACAATATCATTACTCTTGACGTGAGAACCTCAAGCTGGTGTTTACAACATTTACGTATCCCTCTAACAAGGATGATGGGGTTTTATTGACCACCAATATCCAAATTAGGCTCTTATATTACTTCAACCATATCATTTCAATTTAAATCATGAATTTAAACTCTCTTAACTTTGATCAATGTCATACGACCATAAAATGTAGCCTATAATGCTGTTAATTAGAATACCTTAAACTACTCGCAAAAGAGGAATAATTTTTTTCATGCTGAAAAAATATAAAGGGAGGCATGGGAGAAAATTCATGTCATCACTCTCTAAAATATCTATCTCCAATGTTCATGAAACAAAAAGTGTGAAAATATATAATCCATAGTGACTATAGTGTCCACATTGTGGAATTAACAAAACCAAATTTATGCTTGCTGGACCCTTTTGTCATGGAAAAAATTATAGAAACAATTTGTCACATCTTATTGCCAATATAATATGTTCTCTAGGTTGTGACACAACTTTTTGGTCACTTGTATACATATAGAATATTACACATTCCATAAACCACCATCAGGACATTTAAGTATAGGCTAACTTTACCTCCCCATACAGAACTGGTAATGGGGATTTCCTTTGTCGATCTTACCATTGGATCCCATGAAGGCCCCTTCAATTCGGGAGTTATCATCATGACAGCTTGGAAAAATTGATGATATATTTACCCATAATCAGTAGTTTTATTTTCACACTCTAGATACCTCATATATTCATGGACCATAATTTAAAATTACATTAAAATAAATATTCAAGTGGATTCAAAATCCTTGAAATTATTTCACCCTTTTTGTTCAAATTCTCAATGATGGGATGTGAAACTCCATTCCCAATCCTTTTTATGGACCACACATCATGATTGGAAACCACATGATTTAGCGATCGAAAATTCAAATTAAGAGTTTAATTAACCAAGGGTTCCATAACAATTTCGTTATATATTTCAATCTATACAAAACTACATTGGTCAAATGCTTGAGTCTTCACAAATCTTTTATGGGACTTGGAAAATAAAAGAGATCTCTCAGTTTGGCCATGCTACTGACACATAAGGGCTTCACACCAACCAATCGATGACATTATCGCCCAATAAAAATGACATTCTAATAATTTTGAGCACCGAAAACACTAAGGAAGAACTAATAATATGAAATTGGTAATGGACATACCCGAAATATCTACCACAACCAATATTTACATACTCAATATTTCCTGGTTATGACTTATATATCACACATTACAACTATCTAGGTGGACCAATCACCCTAGTATTTATACCAAAAACAATATAACAACCATAAATCTTACATAATCCATCAAAAATAGTGGAGATCATCTTTTCATGGACACTATATCGATGTATAATGGATTTAAACCACAAACTAAATACACAACATCCTCATAAGAAAGGAACTCCAAACCACATGAACCTTCTAAATCCACATTGGAACCCAGCACCCTAGAGTGTTTTGAGTCCTCCCTTCTCTTCCAACCCCATATTCACTACACATTATAGGACTGATTTACATAACATTAAACTATAATACATTGATGGTCTGAGATAAATGACCCTAATCTTTTGTAAATCAATGTTTTGACCTAAAATACCCTAAAATTCTGTGTATCAATGGACTAAGGAAAAATACACTAAACTACAGTACAATAATTATCTTAGCTAAAATAACCTATACAATAGTACAATAGATGTATAAGATGAAAAGTCCCTAGACTATAATACATCACAAATTTGAGAGAAAATACCTTAAACTAAAGCTCCACAAAGTTATGATCTAAAGTAACTAAAATACAATAGAATAAAGATATGAGCTAAAGGTCCATAAACTATAGTACAAAACATTTATTAACTAAAAGAAAGTAAACTACAACATTGTGATGATTTATCATGTATTTCATTAACAAATCCAACCGAAGGAGACATAATTCCTAATTGATTGAAAACCCAATGACGAAATCTTGGGGAAAATGACAATTTACAACTTGTTAAAAATTATTTTTGAGCGATCTAGAGAATATTGAGCTTCTATAAAATAGAAGTGGCATAGAAATATTCTAGATCAAAAACCTATAAGAAGTTATCCTATGAAAAATAAATGTAACTTCATATTATGTCTTCCACCATGTGTAACATAGTAAAAAGAATTGGGGAAAAATAAAAACAAACAAAACTTGTGGGGCTTAACATATGGACATAGAAAAAATCAGGCCATGCTCACTATGTCCCACATCATAATCCATAGGTAGAGAGTTCAATATTGTTACCATGTCCAGATTGTCCCTATAAATCAGTTTTATCAAGAATACTGGAGTAGGTGCATCAATAAATAATTTCATGTACGTTGGTATTGATCAATATTTAAAAATGACTAACCAATTGATAGACAAGAACATTAATTAATTTGATTCAATCTATTTAGTATTACACACAAATTATGGGTGTCATGAATGATCCAAGAAACATCTATACATAAAAATGGATATCTACCCATGATTTCATCAAAATAAAGTGATATTCCCACTCCTAGGAATCAGCTAGATCTATATAAGGATATACATCATATATTTCTTTTTCTGTGAACCTGTGTTTGCAATGCATGATTCTAATATGCACGGTGGTATATTTCATAACTATGTGTGGCTTGATTCCAATCCTCATGGGATATGTACCATCCTAACATTTTTAAGGGGAATCAAAATTCCACATCATGATTAAATGAACCATTAAATACAATGTGGCATTTTAAATCTTTCCATTAAACATAATTGTCTCTGTTTTGTTATTTGAATTTAAAAAATCTAACATACACGATAGTGATAAAAACGTTATTTAGACTCTAATAGGGAAAACATAATTTTTTGGGAAATGAATTATGGCCCATATGGATATGAAATCTCCCAAATGAATAGTGAATTCACTAATTATTTTATAATAATAATGCATATTATATGTAACTGTTTTACAATATTATAAGTGTTGATATTTTGTAATTCATAATAATATAATTACACATTTTTATTAATTTAATAATCTATATTAAAATTTATTTTCATAATGTTTAATCATAAATTATTATTTAATGTTTGTAATAAAATTTTAATATACCGTGATTAATCTTAAAAGGTGATATAAAATCAGTTACTGTTTAAAAATTGTTATTTTCTAAATAAATTATAATTTTATTTAAAAATTATATTACTCATATATAGAAAAATATTCGGATCAAATTTAATTTATTTTTGAATTCCATATGTGAAAAAGTTGTAGGGGCGATTTTTTTGGAATTTACAGAAATATTTAAATTTTTGTTGAATATTGAAATATGATAATTTACAAAATAAGACAAATACTCAAGTTGATATGTCATAAATCTGATTTGGTGGTGGTTTCATCCCAATACCTCGAACTCAAATTCACTTATTATTGTATTTATTTATGGAATCATCACTATTTCTTGTCTTGTGGAAGACTGAAGAAATAAGGAATATAATAATGGAAAACCCCTCTTCTCCTCCGCTATAAATACCACCCTCACCACACACTTCCTCTCACTCCTCTCAAGATTTTAGAATTTTCTAAATTCATCCCAATTCACTTGAAAAGGCTCTTCCCCATGTCCAAGATCTACAAGTATCATTAAAAGGGCATAACTAAATTCCTTATGGAGAATCTCATGGAGAAGAAATGAGGAGGTAAGAATCCCCTTTAAATTTCGTGTGTTTTCTTTTCCATTACTTTTCCATTATAATAATCTCTTCTCATACCCTTATCCAAGTTGAATTAAAGGTCCAAAATAATATATATCCTTGATGATATAATGTTTATGGAAATTTTCATCATCATTCTAACTCTCCTCTCCCTCTTATTTTAAAAAAATAACATTAGTTATATGTCAATTTACCAACGTCATGGATGATGTAGTTTTTATTTAAATTACATCCACCAAAACTGTTCATAAAACCATTTTAATGGTTGAAAGATATTTTAATTTTTATTATATATTCTTTATTTTTATCTAGAGTTATCATCATTACATAATTTTATGTTATATAAACAAACTATTTCATGATTATTGAAGATCCTCCAAAAATGATATAAATGATTACCATTAAGGTTATAAATAATGAATCATCTTCATTTGCCAAATAAAAAATATAAATGGTATAATTTCTAGCTATGGAAACGTATTAATACCATCTATTTCCACATTTGGAGTTATTATTTCCTTTGACAAGAAATTCATATACTGGCTGACGTTGGAAATCATGGGAATCATGCAATCGAAGCAATATAAATAAAAAAATATTACTATTAAATGGATATAATTATATTATTAGATGGTCATATATGAATTTATAAAAATAATCATATTTCATTAAAATATTAATAACAATATTTTAACAATTATACATGAGGTTTAAACATGTTTTCTATAAGATTAACCCAAGGTAAGGGGCTTCATAACCTAATTTTCATTCTTTGGGTTAACCTTATAATTAATTAATTATGTGGTACTAATGATTTCTTATTGTGAATAATTTTGTTATTATTATGTTATATTATGTTAATTTATAGTTTATATGAATATTACATTCATTATATTGTTTCTTATTACAATTATATGTTATTTTGAAGGGTATTTTCATAAAAAAATCTCCTTTAAACAACTAGTTTTACAAAATTAAAAGTGAAATTTGTTTATTCTTGTTTGATGATTAAGTTATAGATCTTGGTAGTTGTTTGTGAGGAACAGTGGGACTTATATCGACCAATAATGTTTTTGGTATATGTATGATGGATGTCATATGAATGATTAGACCATGTGTAATTGTGAGGGTTACAAATAATAAGGTAGCTATGGGGAATACAATATAAATTATTTTACATGATACATTTTTGGTTTTATTTATGTTTTATGTGTCTATGAGAATCAATTATTTCACAAAGTATATTTAGGTACTATGATTATTATGCTCAACCCAGGCATTGAATTGATTTTCACAAGATTATTTAGAGGTTCAAAAGAATGTCAAGGTGATAATGATGATGAATCCAATTAGTAATTTTGTAACTATTATTTTAAACTCTAATTTAATTTATGGTATCTCTAATCCTCTAAAACATAAACCATAAAATGTACTCTCATGTATAATAAGTTATGTATATTTCTATAATATCATAAAAAAATACACAACATATTTTAGTACTAAATCCATAATTGAGGGATCAAGGAATTGGAGGAAACATACTAACGTCTGACCACTTAAGAATAGATTCAACTATATATTTTTTTTATTTATAGAGTTCTTATACATCTCAATTTCAGGGTATCTATACCCCAAACCAATGACACTTTCGATCTCAGATTCTGGAAAGCACACTTTTTCTGATGTCTGTTATTGATAGTGCCTAAAATTCCTTAGTGACATATAATAGACTAATCCTCTCAAGAATCTCAAATATCAATGCTCATAAAATGCACAGATATGTAGAAACATGATATATTATTAATTAAGAATGATATTATTTTCTTTCCAATAAAATATAATTTTAATGGGTGTCATTTTGTTCACACGATTAACAGTGCATCCTTTACTTTTCCCTCAATGATTCATGGAAGGTGAAGATCGTGAAAAACATAAATGTATTTTTCCTAGAGAACAGTGAAATGAAATAAATGATGGATTGGGATTTGGATTTGGATTTGTATTTGGATTAAGGGGATATACCTTTGTCCCTTATTTCACACATCTTAGAATTTTATTCTAAATGTTACAGACTTTTCTTTTCCAAATCCTATGGCCAACACATGAACTAGCCAATGAAAGATCAACAAGAAGGACATGTTACAAAAATTAAAGACCCTACTAATGTGATCTAGGTTGATCAATCCCACAGAACATGATGGGAGTATAACTCCCTCAAAATGTGAGCTGGTCCATTTATAGGTCCCATGCTTCATGATCCCGATGAAACACATTGTCCAATCAAGTAGCTCTGTGTGCTAAATCCTAGGCAGTGGTGCGACAAGTGGTATATGTGCCAAGTCCCATTATTATATCGAATGAATATCGTTCATTCCTCTTCTAATATATCTTAGGGATTTTGATGTGGTATTTCAATGCTGGAATGGATAATCAAATCAAGAACATCCAATGATGCCTCACACCAATCTTAGGCATACCCTTTGATATTGTATTTCACAAACACATAATATATTTGATCCTATGTTTCACATATTCTAATCAATCTCTTGCATCATGAGACCTATATCATTAACGACCGGCTCAATTTTATCATTCTTTCACCACTACTTTGTGTGGAAACTCAACTTCTTGACATCGCCAACATATCTATAACTTCTCCAATATATGAGAGAGTTTGTGAAATCCCAAATAATAAGTCAAAAGAACCAATAGAAACTCTTGTTTCAATCCACAAGAGGTCCCTCCAAACACGTGAAGTCATCACATGATCATCCTTTAATCATGATAAATAATAGTAGATAGTCACTAGGGTGAGCATTAGTATATAATGACAAAAATCCAATCCACCACCTCAATGATTTTTCAGTCAAATGTTTTCATATTTTTCAGATCATGTGAAAGCCACTGAGTGAATTAGGATCCTAAGATTCATCTTGTATACACATTATGTTTATTTGAAAAACCGTTTTCACCTTAGTTGGTATACATGATATCCTCCCTATGTAATCTGGCACGTTCTTCAGGAAAACCTCCCCAATATATACCCATTTCCCATCAACAAAAATATACATGATGATGGGAGAAATGGGAGCTCCCAAAAGGAAGGAGGGATGTGGAATGAAACACATCAACAACCAACCACAATGAAATTCCTTATGTTATAGTGTGATCCTATGGAATAACCTTATAAGGTTCAAGTGGTCACATGATGAACTGAACATCGTGCGACACCATGATTATGAATGGTGTTACCATGATCTCATGACACCCAATTAGGTTATTGAGCTCACCAAACTGAACCTTCATTCCGACATGTGGTCCCAGTGTGAAACCCCCTTCATTGATCCACGAGACCTCCTACATCATCCTCAATAAGATCATATTGTCACATGAGTGATGGAACCTCTTGAGATGTGGTAGTGAATGTCATCATACATAACACATAAACATAACGATGTCCAAAAGAATATACCTAGGGACATGTGTCTTGAACTTCCAGGTCTTTGGGATCATGATGTTTATCCACATATTCAAATGTAATGGATTTGGTGTGCACATTCTCCACGAGTTCCTAGTTTTGTGAAAAAGATACACTATCAACATTGTAATTCCCCACTTTGTGGTCTCCCAGTGTAGGCTGTAGGATGTGAACGCCATGAAATATTGTGGGTCAAAATTATACAAAACATGAACCCTTGTATGTGTTTCCATCATTGGCCAACATCCCTAGTGTGCATCCACTATGTATCATTCGTTATCACTTAATGATCAATCACTCTTATGTGTTCGTGTGACCATGTAGTGGATAAAAAATCATTACAAAAGCACATATTTTCAATATGAATTTTAGAAGACATAAACTGATACTTGTTATGGAATATCTGCTCAACCTCACAATGAAGGATTTTTTATTTCACCCCTCCTCCACAGTATGTTGTTTCTATAATTTCCCATACATGTATATTATTTAATTCAAATCCCTAGTCATTAACACAACTCCCCTCAGGATACCCATTTACGTTCATGTGAATCTCTTGAATGGAGTAGCATCATGTTCCTCCCTCATACGAGCATTCCCTAATATTAATATGGAACATTCCCACATGGGAGTCATGGGAAAGAGATTCCATGTTCAGGTTCCCCTCTTCAGAGGAAAATAATTTTTTTTTGTAGTCATATGGTTTGATCCCCTTCAATGTTTATTTCCATCATTTACACAAATGCATCCTCCAAAAAAGATCTGTGAGAATCTTCCTCGTGGATTTTTTAATAGAATGAAATCACAATATTCATCAAGGGACTGTTGATGTAATAGTGAGGCTTTGGATGTGTCACATTGATAACAATACTTGACTCCAATGAGTTTTTTTGATATCATAGTATCACCATTACATGTCACAACTGTCATGTGATTCCCCAATGATATGCCAAGTTGATCAGTTAACAAACCCTTAACATGTATGCATTTTCAAATACAATATTTGGAAAAGCATTTATAACCTTGAAAAACATCAATGACATGTTATATTGAGCATTATATTTTGAACAGGGATGTCTACATAGACACAGTATGGTCTAAAGGTGTGTCTGGTTGATTACGTGATGACACATAAACATGTCTATGAAAATCTTGCGCAAGGCTTCCTGATATGTCCATTTTGGTTATGAGAAGCAACATGTACATGTCTATTTCGATAATGTAAGGGAATTGATGAAAATTTTGTTGATTGACTGAAATATCATGAATACATCAACATGTATTAGTTGAAATTATATGGACTTCTTAATATGGATCATGAAAAGTATATTAGACATGTCAAATTAAATCATGAAATGAATATTAGGAAAGTCATTAATATACCCATGGATGTGTCTCTTATTCTTGGATGATACCACAAAAATGTTAGGAAGATGATTAGGACATGTCCAACATACATCCAAGAAATGACATATAGATCCCTTATAACATGTCAACTTTGTCCGGAAGACCCATTTGGATTCATTCCATGTGGACCTTGGAAATGTTCCAGTAGCTGTAAAACCATTTTTTATGGAAGTGGACTTGATGAGTTACTGTTATAGACTTATATGAACATAAAAATTCCATTCCCTTATACATACCATTTATGGTTACCACATCTAATTAATCCTTTAGAGAATAATGATTGTGTCTCTCAATAGGCAGTGTTAAGGCATGATCCCCAATCAATGGGCACCCTCAGTGTGTAAGACCCACCAAAAGGGAAACCAACCAATTAAAATCCCATTAAAATTCATGAAACCTCAGGAATATCAATAATATATCTTTTTATAATCATCCACCTTATATGATCAGTGGGATGTGGGACAAGTGAACTATTAGTTTTTTGATTCCCAACATAACTAAGATACATAGGATTCCATACGAAAGGTATGAGATCCAATGTGAATCCACATTGATGTAAGTCCCATCCTGTACCATGTATTCAAATCATAGCGAACTAAATTATCCTATAAGTATATCAAACATTCTTTTCTTCCATAACATAAAAGAGGGTTAAAAATTAGCATCATTTTATGTATCAGTTATGATCATTACCTTGAGTACCTCAAACTCATAAATGCGTCTATGATCAACTGAACTATGATAACTCTGATTACTGTTATAAAATAAGATATTAAATATTCCTTACTATGCCCCATTTTTTATACCCCATCTTCTGTGATAGGTGTAATAATTTCCATCCAAAAATAATGTTACTGTGTAAGCACCATATATATATGCTCTCAGGAAATGTTTACAATGAACCACTCTCTCTTATTTTTCATATCACACATGGACCACATGTCATTACAGACCAGAGATGATTGTATCAGAATCATGTTAATTGAGGACTTGAGAACACCCTAAGAGGGGAGGGGTGAATTGGATTGACAACTTTATAATTTAAATTGATGGATATTATTTCAAGGTTGTTAGGAACCTCTTAAACAAGTCTGATAAATTCATTAAAATAGTGGGATCATAAATTTTACTTGGTCCACCGTCATGTTCTATGTATGTGGAAAATACACCAACACTGTGTTGGTCATAGAATAAAACACTAATAATAACAATATGAAGATTAAAAGGTTTTCCCAAAATCACTCAATTCCAGGATCATTGCATTTACATTGGTTAAGGGATAGCTCACTACACCCCATGGAAAACTTATGTTAACTCCCCCTATATCACAACCTTAATATAAGTCTTCCTCATTTTATCAACTTGAACATATCTTAAATAGATTGACATTGAAGTATTTATCTATGTTAAACAAGATACACTACTTGTATCAATAACCTAAGTAGGTGCACACTCAAATCCATGTCCACCTAAACCTAAAATTCAATAATTTCATTTGAAAACCCCCTTTTCAATTATCATCCCATTATAGTGCATAACCCTTCACGGAGCACACACCTAGGCAGAGTACACTACTTCACAGACCTCACTGATTCACATAGCAAATTGATTAGGAGAGCTCACTACTTCGCACAACTCAACCCTTCACATAGCTCTAAATGGAGAGAAAACACCCTTGTGAAGCTTAGATAACACTTTGGATAACATTTTCATCATGAAGAACATAGCCTTCATAGAACACCTTAATTTGTGAAACTCACTAATCCAATTCAGAACATCCCATCTTCATGAATAACTAAATACTTAGAAGCACTACCTTAATTCAAGACCAATGTAGTCTTTTCACAAAGAAAATGGATACATAGAAAACCATCCCCACAAAACACCCCTATCATGGTGAAAATAGAATGACTTGAGATTTTCTATCTCAGGTTTAGGTGTAATTGATAGGGGTGGCCTCTTATTTATAGACGCAGTTGAATGCAGAGATCAGATTCTTCTATCGCGATTTATAGATCAGTCAAAATTCTTTTCCAGCACATCTCAGACTGTGATGCTCAATTAATATTCACCATTATAAATTCTACTTTTAATAGTAGATCATTCCTTTAAATATATTTGTGATGTCATAATGCTCCACTTGCAATGTCTCTCGTCAAACCTTCAAGTTTCCACAATGCTCATATTATCTTAATGAAATAGAACACTATTAAAATATTTATGTATTCTCAAAAGACACTTTATGAAGACCTTCTCTGCGAAATTCCTGCCTTTGACATATTTTCATGAGATCCTAAAGAAAAATATTTCACAATTCATTACGTTCTCCAATTTTTGGACACCAAATTTTTTGGAAAACACTAGGAAACAACATCACCTTCAATAATGCTTATGCATTGAATTGTTTGATCCCTTTCTTTGCAATCTCTCTGATCATACAATAGAGTATTGATGACAAACACAAACCATAATCCATTTCTAGAACAGAACAGCATTGGTTCCAATAGTTTATACTTCCCCCATTGTTGGTACATCATTGGAATGTAAGTCGAACTACAGCTCATCTATGCTCAAAGGGACAATTTACTGAATAATCTACCTAGGGAAGTCATGTATGTATAAGTCCTTCCTAGGACCTCTGGGTCGTATCTCTAAAAAAAATAATTTAAATAATAACTACATAGTCTATTATTCCTATTTTAAAGAGGATACATAGGATTCATCATCAATATATGAGCCAAATATTCATGTCCTTATAGTATAGAGTTAAATTGGATGGATGGTTCTCGTCAGATCACTATAAACTATTTCAATATAAAAATGTGGGTTTGATTATTATTTCAAAAGATATGTGGGACACATCATAGAGGATCATTCACATATCTATGACAAAAACCACCTCCTTATATGGTAATAAACACAATCGTTCTTGTACATGGAGATATAACAAAGCATCCTATGTAAATAATAGAGTGATTGTAAACCAATAATTTCATCAAAATTGTTCGTATCATTGAATGTTTGAAATAAAGTCATTGACATATGGGTATCCAACCCTATATAAGGGTCTAGTAATTTTTTTTAAACATATATTTAATCAATACGTGATTGAAAAACTAGGAAGAAATTCCTCCTAAATGGGTGTGATGAGATTGACATCGTATCCTCTCGACCAATGTGGTTTCATATGAATTATTAGGCTAGTAAACCCAAAGGACCGCCATCCATTGAAAATATGTTTCAAACCCGTTTATGGATGTGGGAACCATTTGATGTTTATATGGAATTTTAAAGAAATGTTAAACCCAATGATAGTGATTAAGAGAGGTATTAAAGCCCCCACAATCAAATCATTAGTAAAAACCTATTACAAATCTTAATTTCTAAAAGAACACTTATCCTAAAAAAGGAATTTTATTTAGGTACCGATCTAGAATCATGAGTAGGGTGTTTTTACAACTTAATAGGACCACACCAATGTTGTCTAATACAATATCTAATAACTAATATCATATGAAGTTCTATAAATAATAAATTATAACCTATAATGTTAACATTTTTACTTTTCAATTATATTATATTTAACCACATAAATCCCCAGGCAGAGGATGAAACCCAAACCATTAATATATTCTTCATCCCATGCCAGATTATAAACAGTATCATATAGGGATACAAAATTCATTATAACACATGTTCTTTCATTTTCAATTTAATTTCATTCAGAAATTAGCCATTTAGAACCATATTCCTATTCAAATCCCATGGATGTAGAACATAGTATCTAGAACCCCATCTGTTTTTTTGCCGAAATAGTCTTATCCCATGCCACATGGGTATTGGGGAATCAATCCATGTCCCATTAAAAATATTCACACATATGAAATTTGGTCTATAAAATCAGGGCTAGAACCCCGTGGGTATTTCAACCATTAGTAGGTGTCCTACACCCCATTTACCTTTTAATTACATATATCAAAAATATATCTTCTAAAAAGGATACTTACCATTATCCCTATCATCATTTTTTCACATCATGCTATTCCATCTCAACTATCAAATCAATAATAATTTTTTATTTTAATCACACAGAATAATAAGAAAAATTGACCATTAAACCATATATCAACATTTATTCAAAACTGATTAAATCTATGAGGTTAAACCAAACATCACTAAATACCCTATATCAACTAATTCAATATTCCATCAAATAACAAATTACACAATCCCATTAACCCATCAACTTATTGATCACAATTAAACCAATTTCAATTTCCACCATTTTTTCCCAATTCATTATGAAATGTAAATTAAATTTAACAAATTAAATATTAAATGAAATTCCACAATCATGGAAATTTAAATTTCATAATGACTTACACATAATTAAATTACGACTATGGGATTTTAAATTTAGACAACCTACCTAAAGATAATTGATGTATGCTTTCTAACTAAAATCCCCAATTGATGAAAAATATTCAATTACTAAATGAATAATTCTATCTACATAAAAACCATATATACAAGTTCAAAATGATTTGGAACTAACAAAACCTATATCCAAATTCATTACATCAGATTAAACTATTACCTCCTCATAGAGAAAGAGTGACATGTGGGGGAGAAATATAATCAGTAAAAATTCATATACCATGAGTGGTGGTGATTCTTTGATTTTGAAATTTATTCTTTAGTAATTGAGTTCAAAAGATCTTTTAATCCATCTATTATACTACAAAATCGGAGGAAAATTTTAGGTTTTAGTGGGGTAAAATTGGGGTTAAAACTATGGGTATGATAGTTTTTATATAATTTTATATAATTTTATATCTTTGTTCATGGTTTCAATGGATAGGGTGCACAGTTTTCCATTCTATGAACCCTTATCAAGCACCTCACATAGGGGACAGCCAATTACTACTAACTAGGAACATGTTTTTTCAAAATTTGTTCATATTGGCCAATCCCCATTTGTCTAAGGATTAAATGTTTTCTAGGGTAGGGTCCAGGGTTAGGGAAAAATATTTCCATTCTATGAACTGCCCAAAACCCCTAAAAAGTAACCATATGACCTAGAAAAACTCCCCAATGAAAATGCCAAGAATGACATAACAACAAGAAGGTAAAATAGTACCAATAAACAAGCATCATACATCACTAGAAATGGTTGGTGTCATATTTTCTCATGCCCTATAATAGCTTGTCCCTAAGCTGTATGATAAATAACCACTAAGAGTATAACATAAAAATATCAGACCAATCAAACATCATATCCACTTATCTCTCCCACATTTCCTCCTAAAGCTGCCCATGTTTCTAAAATAGTCAAACTATTGGCACAATACTCTACCAAAAAACATTCTCAATGTGATCCAAAACATGCATCAGATTATCCCCAATAGACACATCATTCTCAAGATGAACATCATCCACCTTCTTCACAAGATAAGGGTCAAAGTGACACCACCAAAGTTTTGAAATAAGAAAAACATGGTCCATAACACTATACCTTCATGGAAGATCCATTAGGTTTCAAAAAAAAATATCCACAACCATAAATGGTCCAAATAAACATGGGATCCAAACTGCCCAGACTTTTATTCCTATAGTGACATGACCTAGGAAAAATCCAAAGGAACACAATATCACCCACAATAAACTCAATGGGGATTTAACATCTATCAATTTATTAATTATTCATACTTTTAGATGTATCCATATATTTCCCAATCATCTTATCCTACATAGATGTGTCCTTTACATGTCTTAGTCATAAATGCTCAAACTCACCTACCACCGTCCTACATATATGTGATTTTCCTGCCAACCATAATGATCCTCATATGGTTCCATATAAATAGTTCCCTTGTAATAGATTTTATAATTGAACAGAACATGATATTTGTGATTCTCCAACGACCCACCAGAAACTAGGACACATGAACGTATCATATCCACTAAAACTAGTATCATACATTTCAATAGCCCATTTATTTTTGGGTGGAATGTCATACCTATTAATAATTATGTACCAAGATATTTATGCATTATTTTCAAGAAATTAGTGATAAATCATGATTTATTTCATGAAAAATACTCTTTGGTACCAAACACCGATAGACTATCTCCTAAATATACAATTCCAAAAACTAATTTAGTGATAAATTCACCAGAAATTGAACAAAATGTGTTAATCATTACTATCATTCCACAACCACCCAAATATAATCATTTATTTGAATCATCCTATAGATACCAAACACAATGTCTTTAGTGGATTCAAACACAATATCTTATGGAATGGGAAATGGTTTTAGTAAACCACCATGTTTTTAATTAGATACCATAAACTATTAAAAGTTGTGGAAATGTGTCAAAAACCCTAAAGTCTGTTTTTTTCATTTCAGACTACCAATAATATCATCAATGGCCATGTTACATTTTGGTAAAAACTGAATGCAAAAAACACATTGAGACATGAAATTCATGTTTCTGAACCTCCTTCATATCCATAGACACAACCACACATCTCTAATCATAGAGCATATCATCCTTATCTGTAGTGAAATATTAACGTGACTTCCCCCATTCATGGCTTTCCCTCATGTAAAGCACTTCATATTATCATAATTCCTCTCCAACTTCCAAATATAATGTGTAGATTATAGGGATTCTAATATGGGGGGAATCTGTTCATACCCCTCCAAAACTATAACATGTCATGCATCTAGAAATGTCATCATCTTCAACTTAAATATAGACCCCTGAACTAATTGATTCTGTGTATTCCTCCCCAATGTTTTATCAAAAATATTTCTCTTCCTAGGAATATTTCATAGCTAAAAATTAATGAATTCTTATACTCAACCCATTTCTAATACCATAGATTCAAATCTCATTGTGAAATGCTATATTTGAAGCTCTTATGACCCGTATACATAATGAAATTATTTCCCAACATTTAATTACACCAACACATCAAATCATAAACCAATACATCAAAATTTCGGTTGTCTGTAGTTTAGTTACATTAACATGACATTATCTTCCATGACCCAAACACCCAATCTTGATCTCTCTACCTCAGCATTGCACCATTTTATGGAAAATATGAATTATAAAACATTATATATTCATTTTATGATATAGGTAGGATAAAGATTGGTGTGGTAGTCAATCACTTCATGAAATCCTAGAAAGAATTATCTTATTATCCAGACCATTAAAACATAAATCCATCCTTGGTGAATAGAAAATGTGGTGGTTCCCAATGGGAAAAGTCTAGGATGAACCTCCAATAATATTCCATTAATCCCACAAAACTAGGGATATCAAAAACATTCTTTGGAAGATCCCATGAAACACATTCATTCAACTTATTTTGGTGCACTAACACATGTTCATTTGAAATGATGTGACCCAAAAAATGTACCTCTTCAATCTAGAAATAACACATAGATAACTTGTTGTATAGAAGATGCTCCCTTATTATAATCATGATGATATCTAGATGTTCTAGAATGATTTTCATGGGTCTTAGCGTACAAAAACATTTCATCCACAAAATGAAAAAAATTGATCTAGGTATAGTTGGAAGAGTTAGTTATGTATGGACATAAACACTACCGCAATGTATGTTAGACCAAAATTCATCATGAAGAACTCATAAAGGTCATAATTTCTTCTAAGAGAATTTAATGGTATATTATAAGGTTAGAATATCAACTGATGATACCATGATCTCATGAAAAACATGGATAAAACACATTCCCCTGTCAACAAGTCAAATAGTTTATCAATATGATGAAGAGGATATCCACTCATCAATATCATAATATTCATCTTCATGTACTCAATATATAGAAATAATGTCCTTTAGTGATTCTTAGAAAAAAACTAGAGAACCCTATGGGGACACACTCGAATAGCTAAATCCCATATCCATCAACTAAACTATTCGAGTACTAGGACATTGAATATGTATTGGTATCCTTAAATAAAATTTAATAGAAACTGGTTCATCTATAGGAATATGCTCAGTCAGTAAATCTACAACCCTCTCAGGTGGAAGTCCAAATAATTCCTCAGGAAACACATCCTTGAACTGATCTAATAAGGTTTGAAATTCATCATTCATGTAACAGACCGAAATTTTGAATGTATTTTTGTTTCCTAATTTTGTGCGTTATTTTAGTTTATAAACAACAAAACAATATTCTTTAATTAATGATGTTGCTATAATCAAAATGAGACCATTGGGTTCCGACAGTTATAATATCATTGGTCAATATGACAGTTAGAAACTAAATGTTGCGATTGTTGTCTCTACATACAAGTGATCTTGGTTAACTAATACAGAAAGAAGATTTGATGGCCTCATCCAGTAGTCTCAGGCCAATTGAAGCCCGTCTGATGAATCGTGGGGAGGAATTAGCACCACTGGACATTTCTCTAGTCCAAACCCAAGCCAAACTTCATCGTGTGAAGCTGGAACGGAATCGCTTTGGAGAGAATTTCAAGATTATAGAAATCACTACTTGGGAAATGTTGCCCAAGACACCCTCAGATTCTCTCACCTTATCACACCTTACACTTAGGTCCTATTCTGGTGTTATCAGGTGTTATGTAATGAGACTGTAGCTACGTTGTTTAATCCTTTGGGATAAATAAAATTGTGAATTCTTCCAATGGTTACATTTGTGTTTTTCTTCAGATGTTCAAATAAATATAGGATTTATATTGATAAATTTTGGAAAAAGGGGATATTTTAAAATATTTATGTAAACATTAAATGATTAATGATGTGTAATGATTTTCAAAAAATAGTCTTCTGGAAATGTGTTCAGTAAGAAATATAGAATCTAATAAAATCAACTTAAATTTTTGTAAATAGTAAATTATGAATAGTTATTTCATGCATAGGATTAGTAATGTGACCAAAAGGATTAGTAATCTCACATTTAGAAAGTATTATTATAATTTAGGCACCTTGATTAAGTAATGTGATTCAATAAAATAGGTAAATAAATGTTTTGGAAATTATTAGTCAAGTATTAATTTTTTCGGGTGAATAGTGTTTTTTAATTTAAAATTAAATTAAAACAATTTAGAAAATTATTTTCATAAAATTGAGTTCATTTTTGAATTCAGAGAATCAATATTAGGTTATGTTGATTTTGGGGGCTTTTTCTGAAAAAAATAAATTTGTGGTGAATAGTGAAAATACAGTTTTTAGTTTTGGGTGTTCAATGAAATCATTAAGGATGTAATAATTATGTAATATTTCTGGTAGAATTATTAGTAGTAAGATATGTTATTAGGTTTTCCTAGTGTCCAATACCATTGGAAAATTCCATGGGAAAGCCCATGGTTTTGCCAATACCACTGATGTGGTGTCCCTTGGCCATTAATGACTCGTCCCCTCACTTATCCTATAAATACCAAGACTTTCCCTCATTCGTTTCATTTCCAAATCCTCATCAATGAATTTATTGTCTCCATACCTTTTAAGGATTCCTCCCAAGTTCCCTCATGCCTTTCAAGGTCCCGACCTTCATGGTTTCGATGTTACTCTTCTAGATAAGGGATCCTTTCACCCTCCTCTTTTAAGTCTCAACTTCCTTTATGTTGTGTATTCTAATTTGCATATGTTTATGTTGAGGGTTTATTATTATATCTTCTAAATTATTTCAATTTAATTTCTAACTTTTAAGAGACTCTTTTCACTGTTATCAATTTATTTTCTGAATTTTTATGGGACACCGTTAGGCTGCCGAATTTTTCGTAAAAGAAATCGCATCTTCTATTTTCATTCATGTTCCTTTTTCATGTGGTATGTAATTAAAATGTCCATACCATGATCTTATTCAGTACACATTCTTTATTATGAGTTATTTAAGTGTGTATGAACCATGTACCCTCTATTTTCAATGTTTTCTAAAACCATGTTATATAGTCGTTATGCTGCAGAAATGTCGCCTTGAAATTTCTATCGCTTTCTCTAAAGATATTCTATTGTTTTATTTATGTGAATACCTAGACCTATTTGGATTCATTGGGTTTTCATAAATATATAAATATGATTTATTTTATTCTAGAATTGACATACATATAACCCTTACTCCGTTTCCATGGGTTATAATTGACAAAATGTCCTTTTTTAAGAACTTTTAAAACATCACGATCTTGAAATGAAACCCATTTCTTTTATTATGCATGGGTTATTTATGAAATTTTTTATTATGATATATGTGGCTCACATGAAAGTAAATACATATTATGGGTTCTCTCAGATAGCAGTCCAATGCATTGAGTAATGATTTAATCTCTAGAGATGACAAGTTTAACTATACCATGGTGAATAACCTTGGTAATTTTTATGACACCTTGGGGATGGACCTTTGTGATATGTTTGTGAATTTCTAAATGAAATGTTGTAGCCACATATTCATGTTATTTTTGAAGTTATTTTCATTATGATATGCCTATACTTCAATTTCTGATATCTTTATGTTGTTATTCAAGATCTTATTAATTTCGCAAGTACACTGATTCCCTTATTTACCCTTACTAGGCCTTCACTAACCCTTTCCTTTGATGTATGTCTCACGGATATGATTGGAAGTAATTTTACATAGTATTCTCTTATGATGAAGCCTTAAAAGTGGATTAGAAGAATTTGTTTATGTTTTATTCATGTTTTATTTTTCCTGATTTCCATGACACTAGACTTTAAATATCCTCTGTATGTAAAATGTAATGAAAAGTTATGTATTAAAAAGGCGGGATGCAATAGTTGGTATCAATGGATCATTTAGTTATAAATGGAAATTAGGCTATGAAAATTTTTTTAAGAACTCTATAGAAATGATTAAATATAGGGAAGACTTCCTGGTAATTCAGGGAGTATTGATTAAGTGGTTTATCAAAAAAATACATCCCCGTCAGGATACAATCAGGTAGAGGCGGCTCTGGAATATATGTACATAGGGGTAAAACAAATAAACATTGCATTGAGCTAGACTCAAATGGGAACTGTTGCACGACAACGGCCCTTGCTACACATTTCGTTATGACACTCCTGGGGGATATATTTGGTTTATCGCAAGCCTTTTATGAATCATTATGACAGAATTAAAGAGAAATATAATTACATAAGAACGATGTTTTAAGATGTAGAATCCTTTATAGTTCAAATATTCTTCAATGAAACAAGTTTCTCACTATGATTTTATTATTTCAGAAAATAGAAGGCCATGGAAGGAACCATACAAATGGTGACCGCAATAGACCATGCGTTGAAGACCCTCCGATGGAAGATGGAATGGGAACTTTCATGTGAATAATGAACCAACTAACTCAAGTTATGAGTAATAAATTGAATCAAGCTGAGAGGCCAATCTCACCATGAAGGGAACACCATTCTGTTGAGTCCTTTATGCGCTAAAAACCACCATCCTTCAGCGGATCGACTGACCCACTGATTTCTGAGTAATGGATCAGCTCTATAGATCATATCTTTTATGTGCTACATTGTTCCGAGCAAGATAAGGTCACCCTTGTTGTCTATCTCATAGAGGGAGAATCTGATCTGTGGTACGAACTGATCAAAAACACAAGGCAATGAGTGGAAGTTGACGATATAGAGTGGGAAGAATTCAGATGGATCTTTTTCAGCAAATATTTCCCTCATTCCTTGAAAACTGGAATGGAGAAGGAGTTTATCGAGCTAAAGCAGAAAGAGAATGAATCTGTGGGAAGCTATGAGATGAACTTCACAAGGAATTCACAATATACCTCTAGCTTTTTCAGGGATCCAAACGGTAAGGTTGCTAGAATCTTCGGTGAACTGAGACCTCATCTACGGAAGAATCTAGCCAACCATGATTATGATAGCTAAGAGAAGAACGTGCGGAGTGTGATGAAAGTCGAGCTAGAGATTGGTGAGACACAGTGGTCTCATAAATCCAATGACAAGAAGCGATCGATGGAGCCCAACATAGTGAGTAATTTTGATCAGGGAAGAGGAGGAAATCAAGTGCAACTCCCCACATGTAATAAATGTTGGAAGGAGCATTCAGGGAACTGCCTGCTCGGGGGTGTGAAGTTCCACAAGTATGGAAGGGATGGGAACATTGCGAGGAATTGTCATGGTTAGGTGAAACCTCAACATCCAATCACAAATGACAAGGGGAAGATTGGGCCATCCCTACCTGATGTACAATGCTTCAAGTGTGGATAACGTTGGCACATTTCCAATAACTATCCAAATAAAAGGCTACTGGAGGGGAACCACCATCACCATCAGCAAAGGCCAAGGGATCTAGGCCGTGTTTTTCTATCATTACAGCTGAAGTCGATGCTCCAAATGATGTGGTATCAGGTACTCTTATTGTTCTCTCAAATATAGGAAGTTCTTTGTTTGATTCTGGTTTTATGAATTCCTTTAGTACCTCCAAGTTTGAAAGGAATTTACAATCAACCCTTGAGTTGATAAAAGTAGAATTTTCATTCAAGACTCTTGGTGGGACTATCCAATCATTGTCATTGTTTAGAAGAACTAGTATTCACATTAGTGAGAACAATCTTATCGATAATCTAGTATTCATTCCCATGATGGAATTCGACATTATACTAGGGATGGACTGGCTCTCAATGTATAATGCTATGATCAATTGTAGAAGTAAGGAAATATCAGTAGTCTTGAATGGAAAACCAACTGTTATCTACCAAGGAGAGATATCTCAACCTCATCTTTGTCTAAAAGGACCCCCTATATAATTATTTATGGAGTTGACCGTTGAAAAAGAAGAATGAGATGAGAGTTTGATGATAGAAAATGTACCCATCGTCTAGCAATACGTTGATGAATTTCTGGAGGAGATGCCTCGACCTTCCCTGAAAAAGGGGTATAGTTCTCCATAGAACTCATACCTGGATCTCATCTAATATCAAAGACCTCGTATAGGATCGAAAATGTGGAGCTGGAGGAATTAAAGAAACAACTCCATGATCTTTTGGAGAATGGGTTAATCCAACCAAGTGTGTATCCTAGGGGAGTATCTATTCACTTTGTGAAAAGAAGGATGGATCGATGAGGCTATGCATTGATTATAGAGAACTGAATGGGGTCACAGTGAAGAAAAAATACCCTTTTCCATGAATTGATGACTTATTTGACCAACTTCATGGGTCCCAATTCTTCTCTAACATTTATCTTTGATCTAGTTATCATCAACTGAGGATGAATAATGATGATATACCAAAAACTACCTTCTGATAAAGATGTAGGAATTATGAGTTTGTTGTTATGCCCTTCGGACTGACTAATGCACCTGCTCTTTTTATGGATTTGATGAATAGAGTCATTTAGGACTACCTTGATAACATTGTCGTAGTTTTTATTGATGATATTCTGATATATTCCAAAATTCGTGAGGAGCATGAAGATCATATAAGGGTTATTTTGTAAACTCTATGGAATGAGAGGCTTTTTGTAATTTCTGTAAATGAGGTTTCTGGTTACAACAAGTCGCTTTCTTAGGGAACATTGTAACTAATTATGGAATCACATTTGACCCTACAAAGACAAAAGTTGTAAAGTAGTGTCCTCAACCTAAAAAATAAGTGAGATTCATAGTTTTCTAGGATTAGTAGGATATTATAGGATGTTTGGGAAAATCATTCCATGACATTCTAATCAATTAACCATGTTAACTAAAAAAGGGGTCAAGTTCATCTGGCCAAAGGAATTTGAGGAACGCTTCCAAGCGCTGAAGAAGAGATTGGTTACTAAAAATTTGTTAACTCTAGCATCAAGTGAAGAAGGATTCTTTATTTTTAGTTATGAATCCCTAAAAGGGCTTAGGTGTGTCCTCATGAAAATGACAAGGTCATTGCTTAAGAACCTCGACAGTTGAAGATTCATGAGCAGAACTATCCTACACATGATCTGGGGATGGATGTAGTACTTTTTTCATTTGAAGATATAGAGGCACTATCCTTATGGGGAGAAATATGTTATAAACACAGACTATCAAAGTATGAAGTATATTTTCACACAAAAGTAATTGATCATGAGACAAAAGAGATGGTTGGAACTACTTAAAGACTATGATTGTTCAATTCATTATCCCCCTAGAAGTGCAAAAAAGTTGCTGATGCATTAATTATGAAGGGCCCAATTGTTTTTTCCATAAAGTGGATTCAAAAATAACCTTTGATCAATGACCTAGTATAACTAGACATAGGAATATTATGGAAAGGGACATCATCAACCCTAACCCAAATGATTTCTCAATCGTCATTATTAGAGATGATCAAGAAGTCTTAGAAAGAAGATCATTTGTTACAATATAAGTTTGAGGTTATAAAGGATGGAATGTTTCCTGAGTTCAACATTGATCAAGAATGTGTACTAATATTTCGTACAAGACTATGTGTTCCATATATTCTGGACATAAAGATGGAGCTGATGGATGAAGCTCATAGCTCTACATTCTCTATACATCCTTAAAGAAAAAAAATGTATAATGACCATTTTGATCATTATTGGTGGGATAATATAAAAAGGGAGATTGGTGACTACACTTCAAGGTGTCTAGTATGTCAACAAGTGAAGGTAGAGCGACAGATTCTTAAAGGGGTATTGCAGACACTACCCATACCATCATGGAAGTGGGAAAATATCACTATGGAATTAATCACTGGTCTTTCGAGAACTCCCAATGGAAACAATGTGATATGGTTTATTGTGGACCGTTTCACCATGACTGGCCATTTTATCTCTATCCTGGAAGATTTCTCTCTTGATCAACTTTCCAGGACTTACATGAAAGAAGTGGTTAGGATGTATGGAGTTCCACATTATATTTTATCTGATCGTGATCCATGGTTCACATCAAAATTATGGAGAAGCTTTCAACAAAATCTATGCACTGAATTGAATTTGAATATGACCTATCACCCCCAAACTGATGGAAAATCTAAATGTACTATTCAAACACTTGAGGACATGATGATAACACGCTCAAGGGAATTTAAAGGTGGATGGGATCAACATCTCTCTTTAGTTGAGTTCTCTTACAACAATAGCTTCCACTGGAGCATTCAAATGGCACCCTATGAAGCTCTATATGGGAAGCGATGTAGAACTCTTACATATTGGGATGAATCTGGTGAGAGAATGATTCTTCGGCCTGATCTAGTGCAAGAGATGACAAAAAAACTTCTTTCCATCCCACAACACATTAACGTTGCTCAGAGTTGGCAAAAGAACTATGCCCACAACCATCAAATGGACATATAGGGTCATGTCATTGACAAGGTCTTTCATTGAATTTCACCTTGGAAGAGAGTCATGAGGTTTGGGAAGAAAGGGAAGCTCAGCCCTAGGTACATTGGCCCATAAGAAATCCTTGTTCGCTTGGGGGTAGTGTCCTATTGGCTTGCACTTCCTCCAAATCTAGCACAAGTTCATGTTGTCATCCACATATCCCTTTGAGGATGTAAATACCTGACCCTTCACATGTACTAAACCCATAGGTGGTACAACTAGAACATGGCCTCTCTTATGAGGAGCATCCAGTGGAGATCTTGGATAGTAGAGACAAGGTTCTACGCAACAAGACTACCCACCTTGTTAAGGTGTTGTGGAGAAACCACAAATATGAAGAATCCACGTGGGAACCAGAGGATTCTACGAGGCACAAGTACCCAATCCATTTCTTTTCTGAGGATTCGAGTTAAAATTCTGGGGACGAAATTTATTAAGGGGAGAAGAATGCAACGAACCAAAATTTTGAATGATTCTTTGTTTCCTAATTTTAGTGTTATTTTAGTTTATACTTAAAAAAAATATATTCCTTAATTAATGATGTGAGAATAATCAAAATGAGACCATTGGGTTTCGAATGTTATATGATCGTTGGTCAATATAACCGTAAGAAACTAAATGTTGTGATTGTTGTCTCTAAATTCCAGTGATCTTCGTTAATTTATAAAGAAAGGAGATTTGATGGCTTCATCCAGCAGTCTCGGGTCGATTGAAGCCCATATAATGAAATTTGGGAAGATGGTAGCTCCACTGGTCTTTGTTCTGGACCAAACCCAAGCCAAACATCATCATGTGAAGCTAGAACAGAATATCCTTTGGGAGATGTTCAAGCTTATTTAAATCACTACTTGGGAAATATTGGTCAAGCCACCCTTGGATTCTCCCACCTTATCACACCTTACACTTAGGTCCTATGCTAGGGTTATAAGGGGATATGTAACGAGAACATAGCTAATTTTTGTAATCCTTTGAGATAAAAAATAGTTATTTCTTCCTATTGTTAAGTTTGTGTTTTTATAGATGTTAGAATAAATATATGATGTATATTTATGAAATTTGAAAAAGGGGATATTTTAAAATATTTATGTAAACCTTAAATAATTAATGATATGTAATGATTTTTAAGTAATGGTCTTCTAGAAATGCGTTCAGTAAGAAATTTAGAATCTAATAAGATGAACATAATTATTTGTGAGTAGTAAATTACGAATAGTGATTTTACGCTTTGGATTAGTAATGTGACCAAAAGTATTATTAATCTCACCTAAATAAGGTATTAATATAATTTAGGCACCTTGATTAAGTAATGTGATTACATAATATAGGTAAATAAGTATTTCGGAAATTATTAGTGAAGTATTAGTTTTTTAATGTGAATAGTGATTTTTAATAAAAAAATAAATTAAAAATACTTAGAAAATTATTTTTATAAAATGGAGTTAATTTTTGAATTCAGAAAATTGATATTAGGTTAAGATGTTTTTTTGGGATTTTTTTGAAAAAAATGAATTTTCAGTGAATAGTGAAAATCCAGTTTTTAGTTTCGGATGTTTAATGGAATTATTATGGGTGTAATAATTATGTAATAATTATGGTCTACTTATGAAAAGTAATATAAGGTATGAGGTTTCCCAATTGGCTAATATCATGGGAAAATACCAAGGGAAAGCCCATGGTTTTTCGAATACCACCGATGAGGTGTCCCTTGGCCATTAATGAGGTGTCCGCACACTTCTCCTATAAATACCATGCCTTTCCCTCATTATTTTCATTTCCAAATCCAAATCAATGTATTTCTGGTCTCCTTTTCTCACATGGAGTCCTCCCAAGGTTCCCTAAATCCTCCCAAGGTCCCAACCATCATGCTTTCGAAGTTACTCTTCAAGGTAAGGGATCCTTTCACCCTCCTCTTTTATGTCTCGACTTCCTTTATGTTCTGTCTTCTAATTTCCATATATTTATGGTGAGGGTATGTTATTATATTTTATAATTTCTGTCCAATTCATAGTTAATTTTTTAGAGACCCTTTACACTCTCATCAATTTATTTTTTGAATTTTTATGTGACGTCACTAGGCTTCAGAATTTTCAGTAAAAGAAATCACATCTTCTCTTTTATTTCATGTTTCATTTTCATGTGTTATGTCATTAAAATATCCATACAATGATATTATTCAGTACCCATACTTTATTATGAGTTATTTATGAGTGGGTGAACCTAGTCCCCTACCTTTTCAATGTTTTCTAAAACCATGATATATAGACGTTATGCTGTAGAAGTTTCACCTCAAAATTTCAATCTCATCATCTCAAGAAATTCTGTTGTTTTATTTATGTGAACAACCAGACCTATTTAGTTTCTTTTGGTGTTCTTAAATATATAAAGATGATTTATTTTATTCATAAATTGACATAAATTTTACCCTCACTCCCTTTCCATGGGTTATAATTGGCATACTGACATTTATTTATGAACATTTAAAACCACATGATCTTGAAATGAAACCCATTTCTTTTATCCTCCATGGCTTATTTAGGAAATTTTTTGTTATGATCTATGTTGCTCACATGAATGTAATGACATATTAAGGTTGTTACCTTATAACACTCTTATTCATTAGGTAAATATGTAATCTCTAGAGATGACATGTTTAAAGATACTTTGGTGAATAACCTTGGTAATTTTTATGATACCTTGGAGATGGACCTTGGTGATATGTTCATGAATGTCTAAATAAAATTTTGTAACCACATATTAAAGTTATGTTTCATGTTATTTTCATTATGATATTCCTATTCTTCCATTAATCATATCTTTAAGTTGTTATTCATGTTCTTATTGATTTCACACATACAGTAATTCCCTTTTTTAGACTTATTGGGCCTTTTGGTCACCCATTCCTTTGATGTATGTCTCCAGGATATGAAAGTTTGTAACTGTACATAGGATAATCTTATCATGATGCCTTAAAAGTGGATTATAATAATTTTTTATGTTGTATTCATGTTTTATTGTTCCTGATTTCCAAGACACTAGACTTTAAATATCCTCTGTATGTAAAATTTAATGGAAATTTATGTATTAAAAAGGCGGGATGCCACAATTCAACATTCCCTAATCATATTTAAAAATAATTAAAACTATGTAGGGGAGATCCCCTTATTTCGAAGTAAATTTCCCTTCCTCTACCTCATTGATATCCCACTATCTGTTATGAACATAATTATCAACCACAAAGGTCACAAAGATAACCCTCTATGAGTAACAATATATATGGACTAGTTGTGCTATTAACTAGTCCATCTACAAAATCATGTTGAATCATGACATATCATGTATATAGATATCCCTTTAAAAACGTTACTCTCCACCATCGAGATAACACAAATTTCATAAGAATATGTCTCTTGAAGGAACTCTAAAAGGAATGTCAATTTTCAAAACCCTATTCACAAACTCCACTAACAAGAAAAAACAATTAATAATTTTTACAGATAAAAATGAATAGGGGAATTAATGTCAAATAAGTCACTAGAATGTGTAAAATATATCAGAATTGTACCACTGACAATTGATGATCAATCCTATCTATCCACCATTGTAGGCTTAATTGCATGCAACTTCATGCCCCTCATTCACGTGATGTTGTTTTAATCCCATGAGTTATACAACTCTACTGGAACATGAAATCATTCCCAGAAATACCATTTCCACTTCATGAAACACTACATTCAGTAGAACTATATCTTTTAGAAATTAATTGTGTAGAAGAAACCCTTTATGTTCCCTAGTTCTATCTCAACACTCCATCAGTACACATCTACCAGGGGATCCAGTGGAATGAAAAATGATGTTCACATGGTACATAATTACAAATTTAATCACATTATAAAAACATTTTTCTGAATTCGCCTAGTCCCCTTCCAATGATAGAGTAGATGACAACAAATAAAGAATGTTGGCAACATAGTCCTTCATAGACATGCTCACCTATGTCGGCCACATAAATAAATCTTCCCTCTAATAAATTAGAATCTCTATGTAAAATTGCACTAATAAGTTCTCCTAAATTTTAATCCACTCCATATTCTCTATCAATCCATCCTGAATTTGGATTTCCCACAATTACTTCTCTTGACCATGTAATATATGAGATGTGTGTTTAACTCTTTTATCAGAAAGTGTCTCTATGTGGTCAAGGGTTTTCTAAATATATTCAATCCAAAACTAACCTACCTTAGGTCAAACCTCTCCAATGAAATTCATGGGGTTCTGCAACTAAAACTCCCTTATCAGGTCTCACATTCTTTCCACAACCCACCATGTTTCTCTTACCATGAACTATTTAAACAGAACAATGTTCTCCCCAAAATACATGCTGATATCATTGCCCAGAATTGTCATTGCCTTAGGTTCTAATATAGAAGGATTATTAGTTTCTATATGTCATCATATATTCCTACCAATAACCATTTTCATAGAGTCATATCACTAAAATTTGGAAATGAAATTTATATCAAATTTCAAAACAATTTCACATTTACCATGAAGGATTCATATAAACGAATAACAATTCATCCTCGTTTTCTCACCACACTGTCAATATTGAGACACTATAACAACCCGTAACCATCCTACATAACGGTAATCATTAATAAGGGTAATAAAATTTGCATTAAACACTTTTCTCATTAAACACACATTTTCAGTTTTTTTCATCATTTTACAATTTTCATTTTATATTTGGTACCTTTTTAATTCAATTACTAATGTTAATAAAAACATTTAAAATTCAAAAACATTCAATGAAACTGAATTTCCATGATTTCCAAAAATTGATACTTGTTATAATAATTTTGGATTTCCTAGAATGATTCATGCGTACATAACTCTCATCCCATAACATTCCATGAAAAAAATTTCAAAATATCTCTAAAATAATTACCACATCACAAAAAAAGTGAATCAATTGAGGGGAAATAACATAAAACTATAAAAAAAAATCCATAAAATAACACCACAATGGTTACATGGATTTTACCCAGGCACTTGTGATCGATGCTACTATGAAAAAGCTCTTAAACAAGGTTACAACCATCACATTATCCTTTCTACCTTTCAAATATAGCATGACAATAAAAAAGAAAATAAATCCTCTCTAGCTTATTCAGTATCCAACACCCCATGGGTATTTGGAGCATGAGTCCCTATTCAATAAAATAATATTCACATTCATTCATTTGGATCTTGAATAACATTGTTATCACCACATGAGTATTTAGATCTTTAGTCAATGTCCCAAGCCACACTTCTCAACCAGTTAAAAATAATTTATAAATCAAATTTACTAAGGTTAACTAACGTCAACCCTCTAATATATATGTCACATAATTTCATAAAATTTCAACTACTAAATCAATCATATTTTTTTACATTAATTACATGGATAAATATGAACAATTCAACATTTAAACATCTATCTACGTTTAATAAAAAACATTCAAATATTCAATGTTATGAAAAAAATACCTCCACCCACATTATATAACAATTCGAAATTAAATCAAATAAAAAATATCACAATCCCATTAACCCATCAATTCCCTAATATCAATTAAAATTTTTACAATATCCCCATGTTTAGCCCAATTCATTTTCACATGAAAATTCAATTTAGTCAATTCTATCTCTGATGTAATATCCCCATCATTGAAATTGAATGTTTCTAATTACATACACATTATTAAATTAAGACTATCAGATTCGAAATTTAGACCACCTATGTAATGATCATTGATGGTAATATCACCATCAGAAATCCCCAATTGAAGGGGAACGTTAAACTACACAATGGAGAATGTTATCTATATCCAAAACAAAGAACTAATATCAAAGAGTTCTATATCTATAAATACATAGATCTAAACTCATGAAAATAGTGTTAATATATTCCCTTATCCTTGGGAAAGATAGATGATAGAGAGAGAGAAATATAATCTCGAAGAAAGCACATACTAGGAGAGGTGCAGATTCTTCAATATGGTATTTCATTCATTCTTAATGATGTTCAGAAGGAAATAAAATAAATTTAATAAGTTCCAAAATTGATAGAAATACATATGGATTTTGTGGGGTAAATCGGGGATAAAACCATGGGGTTTAGGACTTTTAAAATAATTTTTTAGAGATTACTTTATGCATACATTTTTTCCTATGACGGGGCCGATAATTTTTTAAATCGTTAACCCTAACCCTGTACCTCATGTAGGGGTTTTATGATTTCATCTAAGAGGTCAAAAAGTGTTCTAAACCAGGTGAAAATCATGGAATCCCCCTCTGTCTATAGTTTAATATTTTGTTGGGCCACATTTCATTATTGGGTAAATCCATGTTCCAAACATGACCTACCCGAAACCCTTATAAAAATCATTAAATTCCCCACAATCTCCCCAAATTATACCCAAAATAGGATGTACATAAAATAATGAAAAAGTGTTGCTGAAAAATTGAATGATACATCACATGAAAAGGTCGAGATCATACTATATAGTTGTGATAAAACAAAAAGTTTAATAAAGCAACATGGGAAGAAAAAGAGGTGATGATTTAGATGTACCATCAACTATTTAATTGTACGAATCAAATTTCACTAGAAAATATTCTGAAGGGGATATAATGAGATGAAAAATGAAATTTTAAATGAAATTACCTTTATTAATGAGTAAATTCATTATTTAAAAATTAAAAAATAGATTACACATACACTATTTTGGTGTTTTTTGGAATGTTTTATGACATATACTATTATATATAAAAGATCGCAAAGAATCATAACTATTGTTATTATAGTCACGATATATTTATCGTATGATTTGTATATATATATATAGGGTTATGATAAATACTTTCTATTGATACAAAGGAATTGATGGAATTGTCTAATAGTATTGTACTATATGATTCCCATTTTTTGGAGTGTCTAATGGATATAATGTAACTACAAAATTTCCTTCATAATGATGTATCCATTATTATAATATTAATTCTTGAGAAAAATATATTTTTGGGAGATGTTCAAGATCCCTATGATCATAACCCAAATGATGTTTATCAATCCATTCAAAAATATATCACCATCACACACTACAAACTCATATAAATCACATGCATGATAAAAATATTTTTATTTTGACCATAATAGTATGAATTTGTATATTTGTTATAATAAATAAATGATAATATTTATATTTTATTATCACATAATTATGATTTAATTATAGAATTTATAAAAACTATATTTTCATATGATGAATCATAAATTATATTTTTTGCATATATATATTGTCAACCAAGACACACTTTTAAAGAATTGAATATTTTTTAAATTGAATTATATTTTAATAAAATATTAATTTTACGTAATATTTATCAAATATAAAAGATATCAAAATTTATAAAGTCAAATGTAATTTTTGTAAGAGACACAAAAACACTTATTGTTAAAAATTAGTATTTTTCAATAAATTCAGAATTTGATTGTAAAAAATTATCATATTTATATAAGTAGTTTGATTACCTATATATTATTTTTTAAATCAAAACACAAAAATTATCTCATGGGGAATTTTTCATAATTTTATAATATAACCAAGTTATTAGGTAAAAATTAAATAAAATATAAATATACTCTATGTGATATATACTCATAATGACCCCAAAGTGATGAAATATATAAAATCAATGTTATACACAACTAAAATTGTTTTCCCATTTAAAATAATATCTTTTTGGAGTGATTTTATTAATTTGATATATCATTAATGAGTAATCCAGTGACAAGTTATTATTTTCTATTTTTAAAATGAATTCCATATAATTATGACTCACGTTCACATCACCTAGGGTATTATATTTAATTTTTTGGTTCACAGGCTTATAAAATTATGAGAACCTATACACTTTCGCATAAACCATTGGAAAAATCATTGGACTATTTGATTATTAGATTAATTTAATATATATATTCCAATACCTATGTTTTAAAATTAATGTTGAATTCCAATGTTGATTAAAAAACCTAACCACCCATTCCTATTTAACACAAACTATTTGATCATAATGTTACTATATACTTACCTCTATATAGTCATCCCATGGTGATCAAATTATCTTCCAATGCTCATCCCATGCAGTAAGAAAAATCCCCTCTAGTTATCGGATCTTATAATTCTATTTATTCCATGACATTATTTATAATATTCTATTTAATTTCATAATGATCATATTGAGATGTTTTAATACACATCTATCCAACTGTCTATATGATTTATAATTAATGAGATACCCCTTTTACACTCATTAAACCCTTCCATTATTCAATATTAACCACATTATGATTTTTAAATTATCCATTAATTTTTCCATGAAAAGCATTGGGTTGAGAATACTAATCCTCATTTCCATCAATGGTATTCACCAAGATATAACAATCCTTCCTTGATTGGGAAATTCCATATATTTATCCCACAATACTTAATCATTGTGTTAAATGTGATGAAATATAATCCTAATTTGAATAATATATATTGAAGACAATTTCATATACCAGATCTGAATGTGATGGGTGGTCTAAGAATTTAATAGTCATCTAATGAACTATGTAATGTTATCTTCTGTACAATGATACATTATGTGATATATGAGGGAGTGAAGATAATTTTTTAATGGTCTATTTTCAACAAGTGATGTTTTCATAGTACTTATCATTGACTTATTCTTATTTCATGTTTATTTTTGTTGCCAAATTCAAATGTTTCATTGATTTTATAATGTTGTATCATGCCTCTATAATCATGATTTTTATTCTATCCTCATTTAGGTCTTTCTGATATACCAATTGACTCACAGGTGTTACATTTATCATGACATTCTTTGATTATTCACTTAGTATTATTTATTTCTCACCTGTTCCATTTGAACATCCCTAGGTTATACGGTGTAGTTTCAGAAGATCCATGGAAAATAAGTACATTATTTGGGGTTTTTGAATAATATTGTTATATTTTTTTGTCAGGTATTTATATTATTTACATATTTATGTAAATAAAATAGGACTCATGATCATATGTGGTTGTATTAACTGTATCTATTTGTAATAAATCAAGAATTTATGTGTATTAAATATTTGTGGTAACATTTAACCCATATTGTGGGCGACTATAGAATTTATGTGTTATAGCTAGTCCATGATAGAAATTTTACACTCTTATCATATGTTTTATAAAGATAAAGGTATTATCCAACACCCAATATCAGTTATTAACATAAAATCCATCCTCACAATTTTACACTAGTAGTTTTTCACCAGAAATGAATTAAATTTTATACTGAATCACATTAGTTTTAAATGTTCCTCCTTTAGAATACAAATTTGGTACACCCTTGAATGAATTATAATAATTATTAATTAAATTATTCTTTAATATTATGCCTTTAAATGAAAATAGCTAAAAAATATAATCTGTATGAAAAGATTCCTTATACTATGTGAATAAAAAAATCAAGTCACAATTCATCAAGTCGATTTTAGTTATATTATTTCATGGGTATCTAAATAAATGAGTGAAGATATTTTTTGTTTAAATCATTGTTTAACCAAAATTATACACCATATTCAGGATTTTTATTGTAATACATCTCTTTATAAGGAGAACCATGATTTATGTGACCTTCATTGTACCATAATGTACAGATTATAATAACACATCTCACTAATAGTCACATAAAAAAATTTCCAAAGTTTTAGTGTCTTAGGTATTGTATATTAAAAAATATTATTTTTAAAAACTTTAAATATTATAAACATAATCACGTTCATATAAAACCTTTTAATAAATCACAATAGATATAATCCCATTCATAACTAGGGGCTGAAATCAAAAGATTCAAGTGATAAAAAACACTTATTAATGGAAAATTCATGTCATAATGTTTTTTCATATTAGAATGAAGGAGAAAATGATGAAGACAAAAATTTATTGATAAAATACCACAAGACCATGTTTGAAAATCAATAATATATTATACAATATATGTTTTGAAAATTATACTTATGGAATCATAAATTAATTGACACATCTCAAACAAAAATAATTTATTATAAAACATATTGTCATGATAGAACAATTTAAAAAACATTAAAAAATTCATGAACCTGAAAATTTTTATTTCTATGAAATGAGATGCATCATATAAAATTATCATAGGTTTATTTATTTTTTTTTGAATTTGGATGAACCATATATATGGGAAAAACATTGTGATAATAACAATTTTTCTAATACCTATAATAATAAATTCATTATATCCCTGGCCGAAATAGTGAGAATCCCATCATGTTAAACCCAATTTATAAGAACTCATTTTTTATGTTAATAAATATATAATGATAAATAAAAACAAACCAATAAATATGAGGGAGATATTTGACCCTACCCATAATCATCTAAAAATATGTGGTCTAAATTAAATCAATTATCATATTAACTTAAATTAACCCTAGAATATAATGTCTTTTATAACACCCTAACCCAAGAATCCCCGAGCTAATGAATTATTTTAATATTTTGGCATGATTTCATGGAAAAAAATCCCAAATGACCGGTCAGTTTGGTAGTCTTGAAAAAAACTAGATAAATACATGTAACTCATCTTACATTGATTAATGTATGAAAATAAAATAAAAAACAGAAAAAAAATACTACATCCAGGAGAACTGAATAAACGGTCTCCACTTCAAATCCTTTTGAAGGTAAACAAATGAAATGGGTGATCTAAAATACTCATTAAGGGTTACATATAGTGGAATAATGAATCAAAAAAATCCAATCATATAAATTTTGTAATAGTAAATATGGCATGGTGAATAAATAAAAAACACACAATATTGATAATCTAAGAATAAAAATGCATCCATAGATTTTTTTTCATAGTAAAAACGTCATGGATAGTAATAACTGAAAATGAATAAAGGGAATTCTTATTAATTGGATGTCGTGTATTGGGAACGTGATACCATTATATCCTCAAAAACAATTATGTCTGAGGGTAGAAACACATATGATTTTTGGAAACAAACTTGAAGGGTTTATCCCGAACTGATTTGTCTCAGAAGATCTGTCGATGCCTTTAGGGGATATAGTGGGCCCCACCCATCACTACAAGTCCAAAACATTATTTATACATATATGTAACACAGTTACAATGTGCCTTATCGATATCCATGTAGTGATGATGATACAAATTAATCAAAGGATGTTGAAATAAATAATGATACTTTTAATTTAGATGATTGAAAAATTCTTGCGGAAATAATTTTTAAAAATTCCAATGTGTCCTCACAACCTAGAAACATTCAAATAAAAATACCTTAAAATATCATGAGAATAACTAGACTCTTGATATGATATACCAATGGGATATACATAAAACACATGGTTGAAGCATGTGGTTAACAAGGAATATATCTCATAATAGACAAAGTCAACTAAGATAAATCCTTTTCACATTACGAATAAGAGTTCTTTTGGAAAATCAGTTTTAATTGTAATGAAATCAGATTGTAAAAATGTATAACCTAGAAAATAAAATGTAATGTCATTGATATTATATTTTAGGATTCAATATAATATTATTTAGGTTAAATCATTTAAAAAGTGTTTTAAAATAATTATTATAAAATAATCATTTTAGTGGGGTTTAAGGAATTATTTAAAAATATTTGAAAAAGCAAAGTCCGGTATGATTTCATAAAAAATTAAATGAATAAAAACAATTCACTAAAAAATTTTGTGCTTTTCAATGGTAAATATATCTCAAAACAAATTATGTTGTAAACTTCAAAACAGTTAATAATCCAAGAAGTTCATTGAATCGAGCTTGTGTTTCGAGAAGAATTTTTGAAAAATCCTATTAACTAATATAACTACCCATAAAAAAAAGTATGTTTAATTTTGGTACAAAAATATAGAACATTCAAAAATAATATTTGAGAAGTACATAAGAATAAATAAAAATATCTTTGAGGTGAGTTGAGAATAAGAGCAACCCAAATGAAAATGGTTGTTTGGGTAGAAAATACAAGAATCGTTGTAATAAATTTAATTTTATTCCCAAAAATTAATAACAGTAAATGATAAATTTATTATAATGAAAATAAATATATTCATTATATGAAAAAAATAAATGGTTAGTATACATACACCATACATATGTAGTATTAGTGAATATAGAATATCTCTGTAAAATGTGAGTGAGATGATGACACCCCTTACCTTACGTCTGATGGTGTTCTTCACTTGATATTATTAACCACTATAACGAAATAAAATTCAATAATTTATATTTCAAGAACCACTAATAAATTTAATTGATTTATTATAACCTTATTATGTTCAATCATTTTCTTTTTGATGGGTTTAAATGGATCTATTTTATTGTTTTGGAAGCATTTTCTTCTGTGGTTTTTATGGTTGGTTTACTTGCATTCATTAATTGATGTTCATCTGAAATGTGGTCAAACATCAAGAGTTGTTAATATATATTATTAGTGAAATTAAAGGGATATAAAGGATCTTCTAATGCATTTTGTCATATACAATTAGGATGACTTGTTTTATAAAAGATAATGATAAATTCTTTGATTAACTTGGCGGTTTTCAGCATAATGACCTTCTTATGAATTTTCATTTTTTATTATGAGGGTGTAAGGATTATAGAACATTAAATAAGATTGAATAAATATATAATGATTTTTCTTAACCATACAAATGGAATCATGACTATAATTGAAGATGGTAATAAAAATTGACAACCTTTCATCCAAGAATGTGATAAATTAACACATCTCGGATGGTGTTTTCATTTTTAGTATAGGAGGAGGGGAAAAGGGAAGTGATGAGAAAATAATGCATTACCATAATAAAATTCCAGATTAATTATGGTACTATAATTATCATTGAATTTTGAAGAGGGGAGATGAAAAAAAAGAAAGCAACTCGAAATAAAAGAAATGTTGAGAAATCCCTCAAGAAAATTCTACAGACTAACGACATCACTTAATATTTCATAAATTTTTACGATGATAGAAAATGGGTATATTTTCACGACCCGTCTCCTAGGGCCCGTATTGTGACTTCCCCATGCCCGCCTTCCATAGAGCAGGGGCTGGCAACTAGCACCAAAGTAGTAATTCCCTAAAACTTGGATCCATTGCCTTTATAAATCATAATCAAAACAACCAGAGTACATGAGGATGCACACAATATGAAAAATCTGTATAACAAGTTTACTGAAAGTAAAGGGGGCTAGAATACAAGACCAAATGTAAATTACAAATACAACTAAAATCAAGTACAATTGAAAAATGGAAAAATAGGTGAAAGGTGAAAGAAGCTCATGGATCATCCTCCAGGGTTCTTACCTGAAAGGTAGGTACAAATGGCCTCCACAACACTAGATGTCTGTCAGAATCCACCATGTACTGATACGTCGTAAGGTCCTCCCCAGGGTACCGTCCAGTCCAGGCACTCTCGGCCTCCGTTAGTGATGTCTGTCATCTGCATCCAACACAACGAGGTGCAGGCATAAACCGTGCAGGGGTGTGTGTAACGATACTCAGTAGGGACCCCGAGACACTCATGGTCTCAGAAAATCAAAAAAGTATAATCCAAAAAGTATGAAATACAAGTATAACCATTACATATGTATATTCCCATACATATACCTAAGTTATCAAGTAACCCATCTCAATCATGAGGAATACACCCAGGTCATTGACTCAACTGGAACTAGAATTATCATTATCGAAATTGTGACTGCAAGAGAAAAAATTCTATGTCGAGTATAGTGGTCATGTTGTGACAGAAAGGCACTTCTCAATAACTTTGGTCTACTGAGGTACTTCTCCTGTCGAGTACCACGGGTATGCTGCCAACTAACATGTGCTCCATCCACTGTGGGTTTTCTGCCGAATACAGGACGGCCCCCCTAATAGCCTGAAGAGGCACTCCTCCTATCGAGTACTATGGGTCTTCCACCAAATAGCAGGCACTCCTCCGCCATAGGTCTACCTCCAACTACCAGGCTCTCCCCACTGGGCTAGTCGAATCACTCCTAGTCGATTTGGTCAAGCAGTTTTTAGGTTGCTAATAGGTCTCTACACTCTGCACACTAGTTTCTAGGAGGATCCACTCCATGATCTACTGGTGGATACTCCAATTATCATAAAGTCTCAAGTTGAAGTATCTTCAAGGACCTCAATGTCATAGGGGTCTCAACGCAATATAAAGCGCGTCAATCGGACGCCCGGTCTGTGAGTTATTTGCATTTCCCTCCCAGGAGCCCGGTTGGTTTTTAGGTTCAAACCAACCTGACCATACACCAACTATGTCCAAAAATCATGTGGGATATGCCAAAAGAATATTCCTATTCCATGATTTCCGTTGCTATATATGGTTTGACGATTGGACACTCGTAGCCCAGGTTATGAGTGATTAGGTGTAATCAGGTCCGACGAGTTCAGGTCCGGTCAGACCATGTCGGACCAACCCGACCTGACCTAACCTAGGTCTGGACTGAGGTCCAACCCGGTCTGTCGGTCTGACCTAACCCGACGGGGCGGCCTGGCCCAAATGCGGCCTGACCCGAAAGCGGCCCGACCAGGCCCGGCTGGCCGTGATGCCTGGCCCAGCTGGCCGTGGCCAGCTGGCTGCATGGACTGGCTTTCCACGCTGCAAGGCATGACTAGGAACCCCATGGGGGGTGGGGGGTCGTGCCTGCACTTTTTCATAATGGCCGACGCATTGCACCGACCCCTGTAACTGCAAGACCCGGAGGGTCACGCCTGTGCAGTGCGCACTGCCGGCCGGCTCAGCCGGCCACCCTACCCTGTCCACTGTCTCCTTAGGCCGCGAGTCTTCGTCAGCACATCATGATGGTGCTGAACCCCTGTTCTCCCACCACGACCTGCCTTGGATGCGGTCATGTACCACCGGCACGACGTGACATATCCGTGCCACTCCGCCGCGACCAGCCTTGGTTGTAGCCTCCTGTATCCCTACGTGTGGCGCAATGGGGATGCGCACCGCTGCTATGGTCCGTCATGGCCGTGGCTCTCCTACGTGTTTCGAGATGGTGACACGCCCTCTAGACGACCCAACGGCTTTTGCACAACCGATTTCTTTCATGGCCCGCCCGTCGCCGGTGGCCGTTGTTTGCTACGGTCCTTTCCTCCATTGTCAACAAATAAGATCAACCAACTAGTGATGTTTCGGTCATGTTGGATCAGCTCAAACCCCCCATGTTATGTTGATAACATTTGGCATAAAGAATACCAAAATATTAATGACATAGAATGGGAACAAAACAACTCAAATCCCCCAACCTTGCTTGATGATTTTTTGTTTTTGAGTCATGGGGAAAAGGTGGCGTTGTTTATTTGATGTTAGGAAATAAGAAGTTGAGGATGGCATTGGCGTTCTTCATGGGTGACGTTTCCCATTCTTTCCCCGGTCGAAGAAGGAAGAAGATGGTGTTCATCGATCTTCTTTAGAAGGAGCGTTCTTCACGTTCTTCATTGAGAGGATGAAGTTCCCTCTCAAGTCCCACCCAAATGAATTTCCAACCAAATTAAATAATAGCTTTGTCTACTATTTATTCATTGTCTTGAAATCAATATAATTCAAATGTTGAATAAATTAAAATAGGGGGTTTAATTAATTCGATGTGGGTTTCCACATTTAATAGGTGGGGGAAGTACAAGGGTCCCCCCCACATTATGGAGAGTTACATGGGGCTAAATTCTGTGTGGTCCCCATGCTAAATATCCTTCCAAGGGAGGTTATGTGTTTGTGGGCCCCATCTCTATAACCTCTCATGGAAGGTTATGCTATGGTGGCCCACACCACTAACCTCTTCTTGGATCATATAACCACCATGAAATAAAAATAATCTATCATCTTATTTTTATTTAACTTTATTAATGAATCCCAAAAAAAAATCAATGGGAATTCAGGGTCTTTAAATTCTTCCCACCTTAGTTATTTTTGTCCCTGTAAGCTAAAACTCAAACTAAGGGAACAAATGAGGGTACTGAGCACACATATGAGCCTCCCACTCCCATGTGATCTCATAGAGGTTCCTGTGCTGCCAACATATGTGCACCAGAGGTATCGTCCGTCTACAAAAGACCTGCTCCTGTCGATCTTCAATCTCCACTAGATCCTCGGTTAATGTCACCATGTAATCGATGTACAGATCCCTGTGGTCGATGATGTGGGATGTTTTATGCACGTATCTACTCAACTACGATATGTGGAAGACATCATGGACCCGGTGCAACTGAGGTGGAAGAGCCAATCGGTAAACCACCTCACCTACTCTGCTGAGAACCTAGAAAGGTCCAATGAATCTCGGAGATTGCTTTCCGTCGTGGCCAAATCTCCGTAGACATCATCTAGGTGAGACCCATAAGAAGACATGGTCTCAATCCCTGAAATCCAGAGGTCTCTTTCTCATATAATCTTACGACTTCTGTCTACTGTGTGTAGTCTTCATTCGCTCCTTGATGATCTGCACCTTTTCGGTGGTAGCCCATCCCATCTCTGGTCCCAGTAGTGCTGACTCCCCTGGGTCTGTCCAGCATAGTGTCTATATGCATGGTCGTCCGTAGAAGGCCTCAAACGGTGACATACCGATGGTGGAGTGATTGAAATTGTTTTAGGAAAACTCCATCAAAGATATGTGATCCTCCCAGCTATGACCGAAGTCAATGACACATTCACAGAGCATTTCCTCGAGGGTCTGGATTGTTCTCTTGGTCTGAACATCAGCTTGAGGATGGAAGGCGGTGCTCAAGTGAAGTTGTGTCTCAAAATCTTTCTCCAACCCCTTCCATAGTCGGGAAGTAAATTGTGTGTCACGGTCAGAGACAATAGAAGTAGGTACTCCTGGAAAACGCATAATCTCCTGCATGTAGAGGCGTCTCAAGATCTATACTGAGCCCTTCTATCTGATTAGTAGGAAGTGGGCTGACTTGGTGAGCCAGTCAATTATCACCCATATTGATTCGTGACCCCTGGATGTACATGGAAGACCCGTCACAAAGTCCATAGATATCCCATCACACTTCAAATCCGGGAACTCTAAGGGATGAACCAACCCTGCCGGTACCTGGTGCTCCATCATCACTTGCTGAAAAATGAGCCATCATGAGACAGTCTCTTCTATAGCCTTATTCATACATGTCCACCAATGATGTCATTGAATGTCCTGGTACATATTTACTACCCTTGGATGTACCGCTAGATGGAAAGAGTGAGAATCCCTCTACAGTTCCTCCTGAAGGGAAACTAGTACCATGGTACGTCCTATGAAGAGGGTGATGTGCTCGCCACCTTCAGAAAGTTCATCAGGTGCCTGCCCCGTGGATATCTAAGCACGTCACGTCTCGCAGTCAGTGTCCAAATGATACACCTCCTTGACTTGCTGAAGAAGTTGTGGAGCGACTATAAGAGACTGTAGATAGGATGCTTCATCTATATCCACAAATGATATATATAAGGCACCCAGCTGCTCTGTAGCCTCTACAAGCAGCTGTATCCTAGTCCTCTTGCTGACCACATCTGCAACAACCTTCCCCTTCCAAGGAGTATAGATTATCTAGAAGTCATAGTCCTGTAGGAACTCAAGCCAACACTGTTGTCTCTGGTTCATGTCCTTCTAAGAGAAGATGTACCTAATACTATTGTAATAGGAGTAAATGGTAAAACGTTCTCCCATCAGATAGTGCTGCCACATCTTCAAGGTGTATACCACTGTTGCTAACTCCAGGTCCTAGGTAGCGTATTTATGCTCATTTTGTCACAGCTTTCGAGTACCATACACGTTCCCTTCTTGCTCCTACATCAGGACACAACCGAGTCAAGTCCCTGATGCATCACAGTAGAGTACAGACCCTATACCTTTCTCTAGAATAATCAATATGGGAGCTATAGTCAACCTCTACCTCAGCTCCTAAAAGCTCTACTAGAATCTCTCCAACCACACGTAGGGTTTCCCCTTCTCCTTCAATGCTGATAGTGGTGGTGCAACTATGGACAATTCTGGCACGAATCTCTGATAGTATCTAGCCAAGCCCAGGAAACTCCATACCTCCGTCACACTTCGGGTGGCTCCAAAGAAAGTATCGCTTCAATCTTCACTGGATCCACTACAACTACAGCCTCCAAGATTTCATGTCCCAAGATGTGAACCTATTAAATCTAAAATTGGCACTTCGAGAGAATACCGTAAAGTGGGTGCTCTCGAAGTGTGTCCTCTACTACCTATAAATGGTAGGCATGCACCTCCTCAGTAGTCGAGTAGATCAGTATGTTGTCGATGAAGACTACAAAAAAGTGATTGAGGTACTGTTGGAAGATCCTGTTCAAGAGACACATGAACACTGTTGGAGCATTGGTTAACCCAAAGGGAATAAACAAGAACTCATAGGGGCCATATCGACACCTGAAGGTCATCTTCTACACATCCTCATCCCGAACTCTAATATGGTTATAACATGATGTGAGGTCTATCTTCAAGAATCGTCATACTCCCTCGATATGATAAAAGAGGTCGTAAATTCATGAGAGTGGGTACGTGTTCTTCATAGTCACCTGGTTCAGGCGACCGAAGTCGACACAGAGCCTCAAGCTCCCATATGACTTCTTGGTGAACAGAATCATGGCTTCCTATGGAGAAACATTGGGCCAGATGAATCCCATATCCTACAAGCCCTCCAGCTGTACCTGCAGCTCATGAAGCTCGGCGGGAGCCATCCAATATGCTGGAGAAGATATCTGTGCCGTATCGGGGTACATGTAAATGTAGATGTCCTCCTATCTGCAAGGAGGTAGTCCTGGAACATCATTATGGAAAACATCCATGTACTAGTCCACCACTATAGGATAATGCAGACTCTCTACATCAACTGCTCTAAGATTAAGGCAAGCCAAATGATGAGTGATCGGCTACACCTTCCTCTGAGTATGTTCGTCATGTGCTGCAAAGGTTCCCTTCTCGCCGGTGAAGGTGAAACTGGTCCCATCCTTGCAGACACACCACACTTTTTTCCTAATATAGTCAATTTGAGAATGGGCTGTAGATAACTAGTCTATACCCAAGATGACATCGTAAGGCCTCGAAGCCACTATGAGGAGATTCCAGACAAAGATCTCACCTCCTACAGTAAGCTCACACTACCGGCACCAGTGTGTAATCATCAAATCTTCTCCCGTAGGAGTCTCTATACATAAGGATCGAGCCAACGGATTCTTTGGAATCTTTGATATCTGAACAAGGGTAGTGGAAATGAATGAGTGACTGGAACTAGTGTATATAAGAACTGCTATTATGGCGGAGTAGACATATATTATACCTAGAATCATCTCTGGAGAAATGTGATTGTAATCCTCTACTGCTTGCAGCTGAGCTCTCCCTTATCCACCCACTCCCTGTGGTCGTGGTGCACCTCCTAGTGGTGGTGGAGGTAGCACCCCGTAACGTCATCCACCACTAGTATCACGTCCAACTCCTCTGCTACATCCACCTACACCCTACGGACCGCCTCAAACAAACCTCTGCCTCTGCCTGGGAGGTCCCACAACTGTCTGTTGATCATCTGAGCAGTAGGTTGGACAGTCACCATGTAGAGACCCAAAGATTGACGTACATGTAAATTACATTACATTCTTGGAATACTTAACATATAACAAAAACAGACACACAAGGACCGTAATAGTTTAGTGTCTTTGGAAACTTGGAATATAAACTTCTAATCATGTTGAAATATCTTCAAAAACTCCCATAACGATATTCCCCTTTTTGTTTCCTTACCTAAAACCATTCTTTATTTCCTAGGGAAAATAAAACATAAAAAGGGTGAGCTCAAATGCTCAGTAAGGTCAAACATAGAGAATATAAAACAATCCATAAACATTTGAAATCAAAAACATGAACATGAAATTTAAACATCAAAATCTTGAGAAAAGACATAAATCGTGGAAGTACGTAAGGCATATATCATAATGGAACATCGACCATGATAACATATAATGGGAATAAAACATGTAATTTTGGAAACCATTCAGCACATGTTATGATTTCCATAGTATCCAAGGAATTTTTTCCAAGACCATCTTAGTAGACAAAGTCCCTTTCTGAATCTAGTTCACTCCTCGTTTCAGTCCAGTAACACTGAACCAGATTAACTTACCGTTCCATCCATGTCAATCTCATGAGATATAAATCTTTACCCAATGCATTAAAGGGAGATATATGTCCCACCCATCTCATAATGAAATCATTCTTACTTGTGCCACAAAATAAACTTAAAATATTCATCATAACCAAAAGAATAAAATGGGTTTCATAAACATCATCCCATCATCTCATAATCCATATAAAACAAATGAAAATTTCATCATAATAAATGCGAAACAATTTAAATCATAGAGAAATTAAACATGAAACATAAACATATGAAATAATGTCATCTTAGATTAAAAAGGGTTTTGATAAAACACTTGAAATGAATTCATGAGGAAAATTTTCTTTTCTTCTTCAAAATCAATTTCTTTTCACAAAACATAATGAAATTTTAAGAGAAAAATATTTTGTTGAAAATAGTCATGAAATATTGTGGAGGAATTTTCCGGAAAATAAGGCTTTATAAAACCATAAAAATCCCTTCATGACGTATATGTTAAAAAACAATCTTCTTGCACTTTTGCTGAAAAAGTCAAAAACTACCTCATAACGTAAACAAAAGAATGATTCCTTACATACCATGTATTATAAGTAAAAAATGGGTAAACTGGTCTTTAATAATACATGAAAACATTTTTATAAAACTTTTACATGTATGATAAATATAACCCCAGTAAATACTTACGTATAAGTAATCTCGGATAGAAAACAATTGAGATTGCAACATTATCCCTTACCATAGGTCCGATATGCTTTTAACGTATCCGAACCTCCTGTATAATGATTCAAATAATGTCATTGACTTATTGAAGAACCATATTCATTGTTATGATATCATATATGGCTCACTTATGAATTTATATTACCCTTTCTTTAGTAAATTCCATGTGAAAGAGTGTTTGGGTAAAATCGTTTCATTTGTCGTCCATGTTTTGACTTGTAATTGTTCATATGATTACATAGATCATGATTACATAATTCCATAATATAAAACATGATTTATATATAATATATATATTCAGAATATACATATATATAATAGATCGATAAATGGAATGAAATACACCGTTCATGGAGACGGTAGTCCGTACGTACGCATGAACACTGTTTTCATTTCCTTATTTAATTGAATGGAATTAAGTGAATGAAATACATATATATATACATAAATTCAGTATCATTATTATTTAATATATTTCATGAGTACTTATTATATAAACTTTATAATCATTCATGAATGATTAATCATTGAGAATGAATCTCATCGCATCGTGGAGACGATAGTCCGTACATACACACGAGCGATGATATCGTTCCCATAATTATCGAATTGAATTGGAGTGGGTGATACAATATATCAGAATAATTATGATGTTATAATAACTATTTATAGTTATGCATTACACCATTATACCCATCCATGTAAGGTGGTGTTGGAAAAACAGATTACACCACGGCGCGGAGATGATATTCCGTATATACGCACGAACAGTGATTTCATTTTCCATAGGATGGATAGATGGTGAAATAGAGTTTTTTAATAATTATAATAACATATCAGTATATGAGTGATACTTATTTTATTACTTAATAGTGATACAAATAAATAATAAGAAGTGGAAGAATAAATAAAATTGAACGAATCGGTAACGGACATTACCTCTTCTTTAAAGAGCCTCTTTGAGACCTCCTTTTAGGTTACTAAAATTTGACTTTGAAGAAGACCAGGACCTCTAGGATGTTTCTAGGGAATAGGATAAGTGAATTTGGCAGGGTTTGGCCGATCTTCAAGGCTCATAGTGGTGTGAGGAAGAGAGGGAGGAGGTGCCCTTTTATAAGGGAGGAGAGGGGCACCTTTGGAATAACTAAAAATATTATTTTATTATAAAGACATATTCAGTTTTTAATAGCTACAAATTGAGTTATTTATAAGATAAGGTGGGTATGGGTATAAATCCTCCCATAAAATAGAATTTATACATGTTTAGGTTTCTATTTTAACGTTATCATTTAGATTTAACTTTAAGTTAAATAATTTTTCTTTTACTGTGACTTCTTTTTTTCTTACACTATAAGGTTAATAAACAAACAATAACAAGCCAAACGAATACCGAGTTGTTTATTATTAATATAAATAACCTTATATAAGTCAGTTTTCCTAACATTATATTTTTATGAAGAAAATAACAATTAATAATATAATATTTGTTTTAAAAATTATTTTATGTCAATTTTGACAATATTTGGTAATTGATTTTTGTGAAAATACTAACAGAATTTTTAGTTTGAAAAAAGTGAACTAAATCAATACTAAAATGTAATATTATCCCTAAAATTATCTTAATTCATAAAAAGTCTCAAATTACATTATTTGGGTTTTTATAACATCAATTATATCAATATTTCATTAACAAGATAATTACTGCATCATCATTGTGCCATACATAAATTAATTTATTTTAATGTCTAAAAATTAAAAATAAAATACCATTATTTAATAAATAATTTTATCTTTCAAATGAATATTTATAGTCTAATTTATCTTGTGTATAACCCTATATTAAAAATGCATTACTTATTAAACTTTGATTTTAACTATTTTAACCCTTCTTTAAATAAATTAATACTAAATGTCCTAATCTAATCCAAGTGATCCTAAATGGTCTTATTTTATTCCTAAGGTTGTTTTTGGTCGAATTACACTTATCCAATAGAATTATGACATGTGTTAGGGTAATAATAATATCATTTAAACCCTTAATCACCCTATTTAAATTTAATCGTGGTAAAAAAATTAAAAAGATACTATTCACCAACAATTATTTTCATCTCATTGAACCAAATTTTAGTCCTTGATATTAACTGTGTCTCTCGGATTTTTTAAATTCCACTCACAGAAGTGGTAAAATTATGTTTTATGTGAATTTGGAAATTCACCTAGGAGGTGGGTAATAGACGGTGAAAAGTTCAATAAAATATTAATATATCTATAATTATTATAAAATGACTCCAAGGAATTACTTTGAAATAATATAGGTATTATGTATCAATATTTAACTAAAATAAATTTGAATAAAATAAATAATTATTTAAATAAATAGTCGGTTTTTATATAGTAACCTAGTGTTTTAACTATTCATCAAAAATTGAATGTTTTCAGAAAAATACCAAAATTTCACCCAGGGAAAACTTATATATTCCGACTCCAAAAATGAAATCCATTTTGAAAAATGAAAATTTTTCAAATTTCAAAAACTGGTTATTACAATTCATAACGGCTAGTTTTAATAATATTTTTATAGCATATCGTTGTTTAGAGAAATTCGGTACTGTGTACAACACACGCTATCGTAGAAGGTCGCGAATGTGTGTAATTAAAGCCAAGTCAGGGATGTGTGTAGTGAAAACTCATTTTGGTGTAGCATACAACACAAGACATCAATAAAATTAAAAATAATATTTTTCATAAAATCTTGGGGTGTTACATTCTACCCCCTTTAAAATGAATTTCACCCTCAAAATTCATCGTGGTTTTAAATGGTTTACTACTCGAAAGTTTCTTTAATAGAAACCCACATCATAAAAAGGAATACCAAAATCAATCTTTAAAAACTAATGTCTGAAACGTAACAGTTACCCAAATTAACTAATCACTAGGTTTCCACAAAGGTGAAAATATGGATATGGAAGAGAAATATAACCATCATGTTCTGATGGAGAGTGGTAGAGAACATGGCTATGGAAAAGTCAGCAATCACAAAGACATATATTTGTGATGATCTAAGGTTCCATCTGATTCATCGGATATAAGGGCACTAGGACAACATTTTGGGTTTTCAAGATCATTTCCCTAAAGTTGAAAAAAATTAGAATTAGAAGAAATACTTTCTTGATTTTGGTACAGTCTCACCATTGGTCGTTCCTTGGACAATTTCCACTTCATCTCTTAAAGAAATGATGTTGAATTTGTCATTCGTGATGTGTTAGCAGATCATGTGATAGAATGATGGGTCATTCCATCTGTCTCAAACAAAAGGTTAGAAAAAGTTATCAAAAATATATAAGTCCATCTATAGTGAGATTAATCATATATGGTTCCTAAAATGGACTAATACATCTTATATCATACTGCTTATTATAATAAAACTGGGTTCTACTAAAGAGGGACTTCATGTAGGCTAGTGGTAGGCGATAAAGGCCTGTCTCACTTCAGTTGTGGGTTCGATTCCCACAACCTTGTCCGACGCGACGGGTTTCGCCCGTCCTGCAGGTTGTCCTTTTTTTTTCTAAAAATACATTATTATAAATTTCCATCAATAATATCGAAAAAGTTCTATCCCTAAAAGAAAATATCTTATTTCCAACATAATCCATTCCAATCATTAGGCTTATCCAAAATACTGTTGTCTAAACTCATATTATAGTGAAAATGATTACCAGAGAGTTCATATAAAAAACATTTTAATACAATCGTTGATCCCCATATATCATAATATATGTCTTTTTGGTCACATTCCAAACATTAGGAGGCCTTAATCACGTATTCTCTTGAAAAATGAATACCCATTGAACCTTAGTGAAAACATGAGTGTTGTGAAAAGTTACCTCTTTACACATACCAAAATCCCAAAATTCTATATACTCAAACCATGATATCACTTAGTCCTTATATCAATCATGAGCTCATGAATACTATCATACATTTCATTTTCTCCATATCCCTTCATTATGTGCATATCATCTACTTTCCAAAATAATTGAATCAATTTTCATGGTTACCGGTTCCATAAAATTATTGAAAAACACAATATACTAATACAAAAATATTCTAATACACCATAAAAATACCTCAACAACATTATTCCTGAATACCAATACATAAACACTTAAATCCATCCTCTTTAATGATTGTCCTAGAATAATTCCTTCCTTGATTTAGAAGTAACTTTTTAGGTCATGGCATTGATTTGGGTAATTCCCTTGTTCTCCACAAATAAGTCATTGAACTCCATAACATTCTTTCACTCTATGACCCTTTTCTCCACACAGATAACATATTTCCCTCCATTTGAGGTATTCCTCAAGGTTCTTCTTACCTTCTTTAGAAATCTCAATATTCCTTTCTTTATGCTCCTCAACATGCGCACATGCATAAAATTCTATCTTCCTATTATTTGATTAATTAGGAATACCACTAAATTTCACCTTGTTAATCATATATCGTGATGTCTAGTTCGGCATAATCACAATATATTTACCTATAGGCATTACAAAATTTTGTTTCTCATAGTTACAAATTTGTCCATTGGATTCAATGTTAACCGAATTCTTTCTGGTTCCCTCCATTTACTAAAACACAAAAAGAATTTTGTGAGAGGAAAAAATCATTAAAGGAAAATAACATAATCAAGGAGGAGTACCTTCGAAATATAACATCTTAGGTTTAATTCTAATATCATTACTGTAATTCTAGGACTATAAACTATACTTATACTTAACCTTACGGACATCCCTAGACATACCTTAGAAATATCTCTAGTGATCTCACTATAGTTTTCGCATCCTATTTTCCAAAGGTTGACTAAACCTTTCCTCTGATTCCAACTGTAGAGACCCAAATAATGTCGTACATGCACATTACATTAATTTTTCAGAATAGTTAATACATAACAGAAATAGACACAAAAGGACTGTAATAGTTTAGTGTATTTGGAAACTCAGAATATAAACTTCTAATCATGTTGAAATATCTCAACAACTCCTATAACGATCATCCCCTTTTTGTTTCCTTACATAAATCCTTTCTTTATATCCTGGGTAAAATAAAACATAAAAAGGGCGAGATCAAATGCTCAGTAAGGGAAAACATAGAGAACATAAAACAATCCATAAAAATTTTAAGGCAAAATCTTGAAAATGAAATTTAATCATCAAAATCTTGAGCAAAGACATAAATCATGGAAGTACGTAAGTAATATATCATAATGGAACATCATCCATGATAAAATATAATGGGAATAAAACATGTAATTGTGGAAACCGTTAATCACATGTTATGATTTCCATAGTATCCAAGGCATTGTTGCTAAGACCGTATTAGTGGACAAAGTCCCTTTGTGAATTGAGTTCACTCCCCGTTTCAGTCCTGTAACACTGAACCAGATTAACTTACTATTTTATCCATGTCTATCTCATGAGATATAAATATTTACCCAATTCATTGGAGGGAGATATAGGTCCCACCCATCTCATAATGTAATAATTCTCACTTGTGCCACAAAATAAACTGAAAACATTCATCATATCCCCAAGAATAAAATGGGTTTCATAAACATCATCCCATCATCTCAGAATCCATATAAAACAAATGGACATTTCATCATATGAAATGTGAAACCATGTAAATCATAGAGAAATTAAACTTGAAACATAAACATATGAAATAATGTCATCTTAGATGAAAAATGGTTTTTATTAAACACTTGAAATAAATTCTTGAGGAAAATATCCTTTCTTCTTCAAAATCAATTTCTTTTCAAAAAACATCATGCAGTTTTAAAATAAAAATATTTTTTTTGAAAATATTCATGAAATCTTTTGGAGGAATATTCATGAAAATAACGCTTTATAAAACCATAAAAATCCTTTTATGACGTATAATTTAAAAAAACATTCTTCTCATACTTTTTCCGGAAAAGTCAAAAAAGTACCTCGTAACGTAAACAAAAGAATGATTCCATTCATACCATGTAGTAAAAGTAAAAAATGGGTAAAATGGTCTTTAAACATATATGAAAACATTTTGATAAAACTTTTACATGAATGATAAATATAACCCCAGTAAATACTTACGTATAATAAATCTCGGATTGAAAACAATTGAAATTGCAACATTATCCCTTACCGTAGGTCTGATATGCTTCGTTCGTATCTGAACCTCTTGTATAATGATTTAAATAATTTCATTGACTTATTATAGAACCATATTCATTTTTATGATATCATATATGGTTCACTTATGACTTTATATTACCCGTTCTTTTGTAAATTCCATGTTAAAGAGCCTTTTGGGTAAAATCGTTTCATTTGTCATCCGTGTTTTGACTTGTAATAATTCATATGATTACTTAGATCATGATTACTTAATTCCAGAATATAAAACATGATTTATATATAACATATATTCAGAATATACATATATATAATAGATCGGTAAATTGAATGAAATACACCGTTCATGGAGACGGTAGGTCGTACGTACGCATGAACGTTGTTTTCGTTTCCTTATTGAATTGAATGGAATCAAGTGGATGAAATAAATATATATATATAAATTAATTCAGTATCATTATTATGTCATATATTTCATGATTACTTATTATATATACTTTATAATCATTCACGAATGATTAATCATTGGGAATGAATCTCATCGCGTCGTGGAGACGGTAGTCCGTACGTACGCACGTGCGATGATATCATTCCCCTAATTATTGAATTGAATTGGAGTGGATGATAAAATATATCAGAATCAGTATGATGTTATAATAACTATTTATAGTTATTATTTACAACATTATACCCATCCAAGTTAGGTGGTGTTGGAAAAACAGATTACACCACGGCATGGAGACGGTATTCTGTACGTAGGCACGCGCGGTGATTTCATTTTACATAGGATTTATAGACGGTGAAATAGGATTGTTTCATAATTATAATAACATATAAGTATATTATTGATACTGATGTTATTACTTCATAATTAAACAACTATATAAGAAGAAGTGGAAGAACAAATAATGTTGAAAGAATCGGTAACAGACATTACCTCTTCTTTGAAGCGCCTCTTTGAGACATCCTTTTAGGGTACTAAAATTGGTCTTTGAAGAAGACCAGGACTTCTAAGATGTTTCTAGGGAAGTGGATATGAGAATTTGGCAGGGGTTGGCCGAGCTAGAAGGCGCAACGTGGTGTAAGGAAGAGAGGGAGGAGGTGCCCATTTATAAGGGAGGAGAGGGGCACCTTTGGAATAACTAAAAATATTATTTTATTATAAAGTCATATTAGGTTTTTAATAGCTCCAAATTGAGTTATTTAGAATCTAAGGTAGTTATTGGTCTAAATCCTCCCATAAAATAGAATTTAGACAAGTTTAGGTTTCTATTTTAACCTTGTCATTTAGATTTAACTTTAAGTTAAATAATTTTTCCTTTACCGTGTCTTCTTGTTGTCTTATACTATAAGGTTATTAAACATACTATAACAAGCCACAAGAACCCCAAGTTGTTTATTATTAATATATATAACATTATATAATTTATTAGGCTGAGCCTTAGATTTTTAGGAATAAAATAACAATTACTAATATAATATTTGTTTTACAAACTATTTTCTGTCAATTTTGACACAATTCGGTAATTGATTTTTGTGAAACTCCTAACAGAATGATTAGTTCGAAAACAATTAACTAAATAAATATAAACTTGTAATAGTATTCTATAAAATTATTGGAATTTATAAAAGGTCTCAAATTACATTTATTTGGGTATTTATAACATCAATTATGCCAATATTTCATTAATGAGATAATTATTGTATCGTCATTGTGTCATACATGAATTAATTTATATAATGTCTAAAAATTACAAATAAAATACCATTATGTATGAAACAGTTTTATCTTTCTAATTAATATTTATAGTCGAATTTATCTTATGTATAACCCTATCTTAAAAATGATTTACTTATTAATCATTGATTTTAACTATTTTAACCCTTCTTTAAATAAATTAATATTAAATGTCCTAATCTAATCCAAGTGGGCATAAATGGTCATATTTTATTTCTAAGGTTGTTTTTGGTTGAATTAAACCTATCCAATAGAATTATGACATGTGTTACGGTAATAATAATATCATTGTTACCCTTAATTACCCTATTTACTTTTAACCGTGGAAAAAAAGTAAAAAATTACTATTCACCAGAAATTATTTTCCTCTCATTGAACCACATTTTAGTCCATTATATTAACCGTGTCTCTCAGATTTTTGAAATTCCACTCAAAGAAGTGGTATAATTAAGTATTACGTGAATTTGGAAAATCTCCTAGTAGGTGGGTAAAAGAGGGTGAAAAGTTCAATAAAATTTTTATATATCTAAAATTATTATAAAATGACTCCAATGAATTACATTGAACTTATATAGGTATTATGTATCAATTTTGACCTAAAATAAATTTAAATAAAATAAATAATTATTTAAATAAAAAGTCAGTTTTTAAATAGTAACCTAGTGTTTTCACTATTCATCATGAATTGAATGTTTTCAGAAAAATAACAAAATTTCACCCTAGGCTAATTTAGATATTCCGAATCCAAAAACGAAGTCCATTTTGAAAGATGAAATTTTCAAAATTTCAAAAAGTGGTTATTACTATTCATAACTACTAGTTTTAATAATATTTTAATAGCATATCGTTGTTTAGTGAAACTCGGTATTGTGTACAACACACGCTATCGTAGAAGGTCGTCATTGCGTGTAATACAAGAAACGTCAGAGATGCATGTAGTGCAAGCTCCTTTTGGTGTAGCGTACAACACAAGACATCAATAAAATTAAAAAGAATATTTTTCATAAAATCTCGGGGTGTTACATTCTACCTCCCTTAAAATGAATTTCGCCCTCGAAATTCTTTGGGGTTATAAATGGTTTACTACTAAAAAGTTTCTTTAATAGAAAACCACATCGTAAAAAGTAATACCAAAACCAATCTTAAAAAATTGAAGTATGAAATGTAACGGTTACCCAAATTAACTAATCACTATGTTTCCACATAGGTGAAAATATGGATATGGAAGAGAAATCGAACCATCATGTTCTGATGGAGAGTGGTAGAGAACATGGCTATGGAAAAGCCAACAATCACAAAGCCATCGATTTGTGATGATCTAAGGTAACATCTAATTCATTAGATATAAGGGCACTAGGACAACATTTTTGGTTTTCATGATCATTTTCCTAAAGTTGAAGAAATTGGAATTAGAAGAAATACTTTATTGATTTTGGTACAGTCTCACCATTGGTCGTTCCATGGAAAATATCCACTTCATCTCTTAAGGAAATGAAGTTGAATTTTTCATTCGTGAAGGGTTAGCAGATCATGTGATATAATGATGGTTCATTCCATCTGTCTCAAACAAAAGGTTAGAAAAAGTTATCAAAAATACATAAGTCCATCTATAGTGAGATTAATCATATATGGTTCCTAAAATGGAATAATACATTTTATATCATACTTATTAATATAATTAAACTTGGTTCAACTAAACAGTGAATTCCTGTAGGCCAGTGGTAGGAGATAAAGGCGTGTCGCACTCCAGTTGTGGGTTCGATTCCCACAGCCTTGTCCAACGCGACGGGATGTCGCCCGTCCTGCAGGTTGTCCTTTTTTTTTTCTAAAAACACATTATTACCACTTTCTATCAATAATATCTAAAAATTTATAGCCCTAAAGAATACTAACTTATGTCCAACATAATCCATTCCAATCTTTAGACTTATCCAAAGTACTACTATCCAATCTCATATTATAATGAAAATGACTACCAGAGAGTTCATATAATAAACATTTTACTACCATCATTGATCCCCATATATCATAAGATATGTCTTGTGGGTCACATTCCAATCATTCGGAGGCCTTAATCATGTATTCTCTAGAAAAATGAATACCCATTGAACCTTAGTGAAAACATGAGTGTTTTCAAAAGTTAACTCTTTCCACATTACAAAACCCCAAAATTCTATATACTCAAACCATGATATAACTTAGTCCTTATATTTCATTAGCTCATGAATACTGTCAAACATTTCATTTTCTCCTTATCCCTTCATTATGCGTATATCATTTGCTTTCCAAAATATTTGAATCACTATTCATGGTTACCTATACCATAAAATTATTTAAAATAACAATAGACTAATACAAAAATATTCTAATACACCATAAAAATACCTCAACAACATTATTCTTGAATACCAATACATAAACACTTCAATCCATCCTCTTCAATGTTTTTCCTGGAATATGTCCTTCCTTGATTTCGAAGTTACTTTTTTGGTCAGGGAATTGAGTTGGGTAATGCCCATGTTCTCCACAAATAAGACATTGAACTCCATAATAGTCTGTCACTCTTAAGACCCTTTTCTCCACACAGATAACATTTGTCCATCCATTTGAGGTATTCCTAAAGGTTCTTCTTCCCTTCTTTAGAAATCTCAATCTTTCTTTTTTTATGGTCCTCAACATGCGAACATGCAAAAAATTCTATCTTCCTCTAATTTGATGAATTAGTCATACCACTAAATTTCACCTTGTTAATCATATATCGTGATGACTAATTCGGCATAATCACAATATCTTTATCTCTAGGAATTATGCAATTTTTTTGCTCATAGTCACCAATTTGTCGATTGGATTCAAAGTTAACCGAATTCTGTCTGGTTCCCTCCATTGATTAAATCACGAAACGAATTCTGTGAGAGGAAAAAATCATACATGGAAAATAACATAATCAAGGGGGAGTACCTTCGATATCTAACATCTTAGGTTTAATTCTTATATCGTTATCGTAATTCTAGGAATATAACCTATACTTATACTTAACCTTAGGGACATCCTTACACATACCTTAGAAATATCTCTAGGGATCTCACTATAGTTTTTGAATCCTAGTTTCCAAAGGTTGACTAAACCTATCCTATGATACCAACTGTAGAGACCCAAAGCTTGACGTATAGGTACATTACATTACATTTGAGGAATAATTAATACATAAAAAAAACAGACACACAAGGACCGTAATAGTTTAGTGTCTTTGGAAACTCAGAATAGAAAATTCTAATCATATTGAGATATCTTCAACAACTCCTATAATGATCATCCCCTTTTTGTTTCCTTACCTAAAACCTTTCTTTATTTATTGGGGAAAATAAAACATTAAAAGGGTGAGCTCAAATGCTCAGTAAGGGAAAACATAGAGAACATAAAAAATCCATAAAAATTTGAAAGCAAAAAACTTGAACATGAAATTTAAACATCAAAATATTGAGCAAAGACATAAATCATGGAAGTATGTAAGGCATATATCATAATGTAACATCAACCATGAAAAAATATAATGGGAATAAAACATGTAATTGTGGCATCCATTCAGCACATGTTATGATTTACATAGTATCCAAGGCATTGTTGCCAAGCCCATCTTAGTGGACAAAGTGCCTTTCTGAATCGAGTTCACTCCTCGTTTCAGTCCTGTAACACTGAACCAGATTAACTTAACATTCCATCCATGTCTATCTCATGAGATATAAATCTTAACCAATGCATTTGAGGGAGATATAGGTCCCACCCATCTCATAACAAAATCATTCTTACTTGTGCCACAAAATAAACATAAAACATTCTACATAACCCAAAGGATAAAATGGGTTTCATAAACATCATCCCATCATCTCAGAATCCATATAAAACAAGTGGACATTTCATCATAAGAAAAGTTAAACCATGTAAATCATATAGACATTAAACTTGAAACATACAGATATGAAATAATTTCATCTTAGATGAAAAATGGTTTCGATAAAACACTTGAAATGAATTCTTGAGGAAAATAACCTTTCTTCTTGAAAATGAATTTCTTTTCACAAAACATCATGCAATTTTAAAAGAAAATGATTTTTTTGAAAATAGTCATGAAATATTTTTGAGGAATGTTTATGAAAATAAGGCTTTATAAAACCGTAAAAATCCTTTCATGACGTATAAGTTAAAAAACATTCTTCTCGTACTTTTGCTGGAAAAGTCCAAAAAAGTACATCGTAACGTAATCAAAAGAAAGATTCCCTACATACCATGTAGTAAAGGTAAATAGTGGGTAAAAATGTCTTTAAACATTCAAGAAATTTTTTTTATAAAACATATACATGTATGATAAATATAACCCCACTAAATACATACGTATAAGCAATCTCGGATAGAAAATAATTGAGATTGCAACATTATCCCTTACCTTAGGTCCGATATGCTTCGTACGTATCTGAACCTTGTGTATAATGATTTAAATAATGTCAATGACTAATTACATAACAATATTCATTGTTATTATATCATATATGGTTCACTTATGACTTTTTATTACCCGTTCTTTTGTAAATTGCATGTTAAAGAGCGTTTTGGGTAAAATCGTTTCATTTGTCATCCGTGTTTTGACTTGTAATTATTCATATGATTACATAGATAATGATTTATTAATTCCATAATATAAAAAATGATTTATATATAACATATATTCAGAATATACATATATATAATAGATCGATAAATGGAATGAAATACACCGTTCATGGAGACGGTAGGTCATACGTACACATGAACGCTGTTTTTGTTTCGTTATTTAATTGAATGGAATTAAGTGGATGAAATACATATATATATATACATAAATTCAGTATCATTATTATGTCATATATTTCATGATTACTTATTATATATACTTTATAATCATTCATGAATGATTAATCATTGAGAATGAATCTCATTGCGTCGTGGAGATGGTAGTCCGTATGTACGCACGAGCGATGATATAGTTCCCATAATTATTGAATTGAATTGGAGTGGATGATACAATATATCAAAATAATTATGATGTTATAATAACTATGTATAGTTATTATTTACCACATTATAACCATCCAAGTAAGGTGGTGTTGGAAAAACAGATTACACCACGGCGTGGAGATGGTATTCCATACGTACGAACGCATGGTGATTTCATGTTCCATAGGATGGATAGATGGTGAAATAGGTTTTTTTAATACTTATAATAAAATATCATTATATTAGTGACATTGATGTTATTACATAATAATGAAACAACTAAACAAGAATAAGTGGAAGAAGAAATAAAGTTGAAAGAATCGGTAATAGGCATTACCTCTTCTTTGAGGCGCCTCTTTGAGACCTCCTTTTAGGGTACTAAAATTGGTCTTTGAAGAATACCAGGATATCTAGGATGTATCTAGGGATGAGGAGATGAGAATTGTATAGGGTTTCGCCGAGCTCGAAGGCTCAATGTGGTGTGAGGAAGAGAGGGACGAGGTGCCCTTTTATAAGGGAGGAGAGGGGCACCTTTGGAATAACTAAAAATATTATTTTATTATAAAGACATATTCGGTTTTTAATAACTCAAAATTGAGTAATTTGAAGATAAGGTGGGTATGGGTAGAAAACCTCGCATAAAATCGAATTTAGATAGGTTTAGGTTACTTTTTTAACCTTATCATTTAGATTTTACTTTTTGTTAAATAATTTTTATTTTACCATGTATTCTTGTTTTCTTAGACTATAAGGTTAATAAACATACTATAACAAGACACAATAACCCCAAGTTGTTTATTATAAATATATATAACCTTAACTAAGTCATTTGTCCTAGATTTATATTTTTATGAATAAAATAACAATTAATAATATAATATTTTTATAAAAAACTATTTTATGTCAATTTTGACAATATTTGGTAATTGATTTTTGTGAAAATCCTAAAAGAATGATTAGTTCGAAAAAAGATAACTAAATCAATACTAACTTGTAATATTATCCTTGAAAATTAGTGGAATTCATAAAAAGTCTCAAATTACATTTATTTGGGTATTTATAACATCAATTATGTCAATATTTCATTGATAAGATAATTACCGCATCATCATTGTTTCATACATAAATTAATTTTTTTAATGTATAAAAATTACAAATAAAATACCATTATATAGGAAACCTTTTTATATTTCTAATGAATATTTATTGTCGAATTTATCTTATTTATAAACCTATATTAATGATGATTTACTTATTAATCATTGATTTTAACTATTTTAACCCTTCTTTAAATAAATTAATATTAAATGTCCTAAACTAATTCAAGTGGCCCTAAATGGTCATATTTTATTCGTAAGGTTTTTTTGGTCGAATTACACTTATCTAATAGAATTAGGACATGTTTTAGGGTAATAATAATATCATTTTTACCATTAATTACCCTATTTTCTTTTAACCGTGGTAAAAAAGTAAAAAGTTACTATTCACAAAAAATAATTTTCATCTCATTGAACTATATTTTAGTCCTCTATATTAACCGTGTCTCTCGGATTTTCGAAATGCCACTCACAGTTTTGGTAAAATTATGTATTATGTGAATTTGGAATTTCTCCTAGGAGATGGGTAAAAGACGGTGAAACGTTCAATAAAATTTATATATAACTAAAATTATTATAAAATGACTCCAATGAATTACATTGAAATTATATAGGTATTATGTATCAATTTTGAAATAAAATAAATTTAAATAAAATAAATTATTATTTAGATAAAAAGTTGGTTTTTAAATAGTAACCTAGTGTTTTCACTATTCATCAAAAATTGAAAGTTTTCAGAAAAATACCAAAATTTCTCCCTAGGCAAATTTTGATATTACGAATCCAAAAATGAAGTCCATTTTGAATGATGAAATTTACAAAATTTCAAAAAGTGGTTATTACTATTCATAACAGGTAGTTTTAATAATATTTTAATAGTATATCATTGTTTAGTGAAACTCGGTATTGCGTACAACACACGCTATCGTAGAAGGTCACGATTGCGTGTAATGAAAGCCAAGTCAAGGATGTGTGTAGTGAAAGATCCTTTTGGTGTAGCATAAAACGAAAGACATCAATAAAATTAAAAAGAATATTTTTCATAAAATTTCGGGGTGTTACACACGAGCCATTTGACCAAGTCCGCCACAGGTGTAACATTGTCCGCTCCTGGCATGATTGGCACTTTCTCCACTCTGGGTGCCTCGCACAACCAATCCTGAGTAGTGTGGTTGACCACCTATAGGTCTGGTCCTCTTGGAACTCTAAGTCATCTATCTACTACCATCTACAGAAGACTCTACTGCATGTCATCTAGTGGTGGGTCTCACTGCAGGAGACTACTCAACAAGAAAAATATCCACTAGGAGGGCTCGCTCCAACACCCCCATCTGCATTGGGATGTTGTGGGAGATAATTGAATCTCTGATCCCTCGCCTGAGTACTTGCTCGAAGGTCAGGGCCCTAAAGAACGAGTCCTGTACCATATTAGTAGAGTAGCGTAAGAGGTCAGTGAGCCTCGCAGAGTACTGAGCTACACTCATGCAGCCCTACTGCAGATGAAGTAGATCCTGTATCCGCACCGCTCAAAGGGTGGCTGGTACAAACTTTGCCCGAAAGGATCTCTATGTATGCCCATATAAGTGAAGCCTCATCATTCATCTAGAGAATCAGGCCCCACCATCTTCCTATTGTTGTTTGAAGGAGTATGGTAGCAAGAATCACAATTAAGTCTGCTAGTGTCCCTACCAGCTTGAAAACTCTCACCACAACATCTAGCCAATCCACAACTGCCTGTGGGTCTGCCTCTCCCATGAACCTAGGTGTCGTCTGGCACTGCAACTCGTGCAGTGCGCTCAAATGGCGTGTACTCTCTACTACTAGGGATTGTTGCATCAGTGACCCAATGGGGTGTAGTACCACTGGTGCCACCGCTGGTGCCTTAACTGGAAGAGGGCCATGTATTGAGGCCTCATCGATCAGTGGGATGTTAGTATGTATGACACTCGGGGCTGTAGCTGGTCATCTATGGGGAGGCATCCTGAAAGAAACAGAAGTGACATGGTCAAAAGACTATACTTGGTGAGCATACCTGGTTGAGTTTACTTAATGAAAAACTTTTTAAAACACACACACAACTAGTGTTTTTGTGCACTGAGTCGGTAATCAGAAGTCAGGGTCATGTTCTATGGATACGTCAGCCGCCTGCACCAACTCTGGACACCCTAAACTGAAAACCAAACTTGTTACCCTTAACAATATTGCTTCATCGAATGAGTTATCAGAGTCCTATGTTCTGTGGTAGAACCGACATCCATTGAAGAATCTATTTTTTCAAGTCCAATTTACTATTCATCACTATTCATTACAATTTATAAGGGTATGATACTATTCATATGGGTATATTACTATTCACCCAAAATTATGTTTGTCTTAATAGACACTAAATATCTTACTGAACGCAACCATGCTTTTTAGGTTTTCAAAATTCAAATTATAGAAGTGGAAAAATTATGTTTATTGGCTAGGTTATAATAATGTGTTGTTTTGTATAGAATTATTTTTTTTTGTATTCTATATTAAATCTATTTGTATATTATGGGTGTGTTACATTATTACCTCCTCAATATAATTGCATCCTCACAATTCAAAATTGCACTTGAAAAGTGAGAGTTTGATGCTTGAAATTTCCCTTATGGAAATCCCACAGCAAAAATAGGGATAATAAAATATACTCCTCAAAAAGGGTTTAAGGAAATGATGTGGTCACCCAAAAATTATCCTTTTGAATGGGCTGACATTAGTTGGAAGTAAAAACCTACAACTGGAAAAAAATATAACTATATAATTATGATGGAACATGATATAGAACATGTTCAGATTAATGTAGATTATTATAAAACTAAAAACTACCATAAAAAATACTTTGATAGTATCAGTGATTGTGATAATAGGAAAACATTTTTTTAAGACTATTTTTTATTGAGTTGAGGAATTATTCCACTATATATGAGTATAAATATTGGTTTCTATTTACAAAATCATCCTTTTATTTCACCATGAACTATCTATATTTTGTCACTTAGCACACGGTAGGCCATATGGTGAAGTAATGCATTAACCTACAAAATCACTTACAATAATCAACTTAACCAATTTCGTAAAGGGTTAAACATTCAAAAATAATAAAATTCAACACTTTAGAAATAAGGTCTCTAAATTTATATTATGAAATTATTATCAACATGAAGTAGCTCTAAATTTTCACATTCTGAACATGTAAATAACATCACCATGTATCCTTTTGATACATGGTAATAACAGAAATTACCATTAAAACCATATTAGAAAAATGCTTTTTAATTCATTCTTTATGTAAGATACATGTTATTGGATATATTTCTTAAATACAAATTGGTTGAAAACTCCAGTTATGATAGAATATGCCACTTATCGACAAGTCAATAATATATTCTAATTTAGCCTGTACATATTGAAAACAATCATTTCTTCATCATCATCTCAACACAAGATATATATTAAGGGGTTTCGTTCCCTCAATCCGGCATTTTCCAAAATGTTTAACTTTTTTTGAACATATTCTACTCGTAGCATTAATCTTATGGATTCGAATCCTTAATAAAAAAATTTTGTAGTAAAATCCTCATGTATTCCATACATCTAATAAAAACTACATTACTGAAAAAATATTCAAAATACATGATTCTTCAATATGTATATTAATCATTCTACATCATCTACAGAAGCATAATAATATAATCATTATCCATAATCATTGTTTGGGGTATATTGCTCTAACACTTGGGAAATTGTTTCACATAGTGTTCCATCTCCTTTCTGTTGAACCATTGTACATCAAAATCCATTTCATACCCTAGAAATCATGAAAATTGTGTCATTTAAACCCAACATAGATAAAACACCCATTACCATCATGTCTTTACCAAGTTGATTATTTCCATTGTTATCACATGGGGGGAAAACCCTCATTTTCCATTATTTCCTTTATCATTGTATTTCTCTTCCAGCCTCTTATTCTTTTCCTCCCTTACAATTCCAAAGGACTCAGAGAATTATTTACATAACAAGATAATATAGGATATTATTTCCTCATATGAGGAGGATTCTTGGGATATGATCTTCCTTTGTACCGATGTCTTAATTCCATTAGAGATATTATCCTTCTTACTCTTCGGATAATGTTCATTGGTAAAGTTCTCATTTATTCTTATAGGGGACATTTCTTATCCATTCTATATTATATAGTATCTTAAAGAATTATTAACACTCTATAAATCTTAACATGGTATATCACATTACCTAAATTTATGAATTGTAAATCCAAGAAATAGATTCCTTGTTTACTTTGGGGGCATAAATCATTAATAATGGTGATTAAATAAAATTTGAATTATCCTAATAATATCCCCCAATAATGTCAAACTAGGTGCATAGTAAGACCTATTTCCATGTTCCAGGATACCCCAGGTCAAGCATGGAGCTCCATTTCATTGTTTTCACTCCTTGGCACATCTTTGCCCGAACGACTTCTGATTGTAGTATCTAGATAGGGATGTATTTGGTATAAAAATCCACATAATCTATTCCTTAAAAAAAATACTAGGATTTTCTTTTATGTATTTCCTTATACACTATCATAGGGTGTTTTTCCCCAATTTATATTTTCTAAATATAGTTTCCATGTTTTCTACTAAACATCCTCTAAAACAAATTGTAACACCTCGACCCCAGAAACCCCGAGCCAGTCCATTATTTTAATACAATGGAATGACTCTAATGATACCAATCCCAAAAGACTTGTATGTTTAGAAGGCCTGAAGAAACTAGATACATAAATGTAACTCATATTACATTGGTAAATGTATGAAAAAATACCTATCAATAACTAATAAAATACATCCATGAGATCTCAACAAATGGACTCCTCCTCAAAACCTATTGAAGGTAAACAACTCAAAGGGGTGAGAAAAAATTCAAATGGTTAAAAATATCCAAAGCATGAATCAATTAAAATTTAATTATAATCATGTTGGAATATTCAATATGACATGGTGAATAAATGTTAAACACACACCATTAATAAACTGATAATGAAATAGCATCCATAGATTTTGTCATAGTGACAACCTGATAGATAATAATAACTAAAAATTAATAAAGAGAATTATTAATAATTGTATGTAATTTATCTAGCCCATGATACGAATATAACATTAAACATTTTTTGTTTGTGGGTAGAAACCCATCTTATTTTTTGAAACAAAACTCTAAGGGTTTATCATCGACTAATTTTTCTCCTGATACTTGTCGTTTCCTAGTTGGCCTATAGTGGGTCGCACCCATTACTGCAAAGTCCAAAAAGTGGTATACTCTTAAATATAATTAATGGAAAATATCCCTTCTCAATATTTTTATAGATATTTGGATACAAATTCATCAATGTATTTTGATATAAATAATGATTTTTTAAAATTATATCGTTGATAAATTTACGAGGTAATAATCCTTAAACTTTCCAAAGTGTCTCATACCACCTTGATACATTCAAATCATAATCCCTTATAATATATTGAGAATAAGGAGACTCTTGATATGATTTATCAAAGGGTATTACAAAGATCACTTTTATGATGTAAGTGGTGATCAAGGAATATATGTTATAAATGATAAATTGAGATGAGTAAAATCTTTTTTTACATTGAAAATAATAGTTCTTTTGACATGTAATTTGTAATTGTCCTGAAATAGAATTGAAGTGATGTATAACCCAGAAAAAAAAACATTTAATTAAAATTATATTCGAGGCTTAAATAATGTATTATTTAGGTGAAATCATTTAAAAGAGTGATTAAAGATGTTTTTGAAATTACACATTTTATTACAGTTTAAGGAATTCATTAAGAGATTTTAAAGTGAAAAGGACTTTTTGACTTCCTATAATAATAAATGAACCAAAGTATATTTTTCAATTTAAAATTTTTGGGTTTTTAATGATAAATTTATCTCAAAATTTATTATAGTGTAAAAATCAAAAAATTTAAGAATTCGAGAAGATCATTGAATCTATCTTGTGTTTCGAAATGAATATTTGAATGATCCCTTTAAAACATATAATTCCCATATATGAAATTATGATTCTAGTTTGTACACAAATATAAAACATTCACATCGAATTAAGGATGATTTCATAAGAATAAATAAAAATATCATTGAGGTGAGTACAGAATAATAGATACTTGAATGAAAATGGCGGTTCAGGTAAAAAATAGTGGAAACATTGTAATCAATTGAATCATATTACCAAAAATTAATAACCATAAATGATACATTTCTTATCATGAAAATAATTATATTCATGATATGAAACCTAAATGGGCACTATACATACACCATACAAAATTAGTATTACTTAATATAGAATGTCTCACGAAAATGGGAGTGAGATGAAGAAACCCCTTACATTAAGTATGATGGTGTCCTTCAATTGATCTTAGTGTCCTGGATAACAAAATTAAATTCATTAATTAATTTTTCCAGAATTTTTTCTACTTGTAATTAATTTATTATTACGTTATTATGTTCATTCTATTCCTTTTTGGTTGGTTTAAGAAGTTCAATTTTGTTGTTTTAGAAGCTATTTTATTTAGGTTATCATGATCGGTTTACTTGTATTCATGAATGAAAGATCATTTGAAATGTGTAAAAACATCAATAATTGTTTATATATATAATTAGTGACATTAAACGGGATATAAATGATCTTATAATCATTTTGTATATATACCATTAGGATGACTTGTTTGATAAACGATAATGATAAACACTTGGATTTACTTTGCGGTTTTGTGCGTAATGAAGTTGTTCTGAATATTATTTTTATATTATGAGGGTGTAATGATTGAAAAACATTAAATAAGTTGAAATATGTATATTATGATCTAGTTCAACCATAATTTTTTTTTCATTACTAGTAATAAAAATTGGGAACCATTTATCGCTGAATGTGATAAATTAACACATCTCAGATGATTTTTTCAATTTTAGTATAATTTGAGGGTAAAAGAGATATGATTATTAAATATTCCCTTTTAATAATAAAATTATAGTTATTTTTATTTAATTTAATTATCATATAATTTGGATAATGGGATAGGAAAAAAATAAAGGAACACGAAAAAAACAAAATGTTGAGAAATCCCTCCTGAAAATTCGGCAGTCTAACGACATCACATAATATTTCATAAACTATTTTGAGGAGATAAAATGGTTATATACTCCTTAATAAAATATCTAATGTAATGAGGATATGGAATTAAATATCCCCTTTTAAAACAATATAAATTAATAGATAATAACACAATAAGAGTTGTTGAAAAAGAGAGAGATTTTGAGACGAAACTTCTGCATCATAACAACAATGCAACATGTTATTAAGAACAAATAAAATTATTGGGGAAAGGGTTAACCCATTTATAAAAGACTCATAAAATATTATAGGTACAATATAAAATGTAAATTATTATATGGTATTAAGACATGAAATATATACAACATAAAAGATAACTTTAATGGAAAAGAAAAGTTGAGAATTCTATTACATTGTTGAATAACTGCTATGACATGATGGTTGGGACCATAGGGGATTAAGGGAAAATTTTGGAGGACTTATAGGGAGTTAAAAATACCAGATGATCATGGATTATGATTTTTGGATGAATGAAAAAAATTTATTGAGTGGGTATTTATAATAAACGAAAGGGAGTGTTTTATTAATTTTAATGGACACCTCATTAGTGGTTTTTACAAAACCACGGGTTGTCCCATGGTATTTTCCCAAGGTATTCTTCACATGGGGAACATTACATCATATAATACTACAAAAAAGCCAAGAAGAATTTTATATTAAGTATTATATAATTCTGATAACATTAAACATACAGAAACCAAAAAATGGTATTTTTAATATTCATAAAAAATTAAGGAATTTTTAGAAAAATCCTAAAAATTCCACTGAACCATGTTTCGACGTGTATAATTATAAACTGAAATATATTTTTAAAAAATAATTATATATATATATATTTAATTTATTTTTTATATAAAATGATAATTTATTCGAAACAAACAACATTAAAACTATAAATCATTTTAAACACCTAGAAATATTAATCAAGGTCCAATAAAATTATCTTCTAAGAAGAAGATAATAAAATAACAATTTTTAATTATGTGTTATGAAAATAAATTTCCATTGTAAATTTCTAAATTAATCGAAAAGTAGTAATTAAAATATTTATGTCAAACAAAAATAAAAATACATATACTATGATCATTTTTTTGACATAGAAGATGTCTAAATTGTATTTATACAAGAATGTTAGAAGTTTCCATTTTTTCTTACCAAATTTACTATTAATTACTATTATTAAGGTTAAGTTACTATTCATAAGGGTATGTTACTATTCATCGAAACTTATGTTTGTTTTATTCGACTCTAAATATCTTACTGAACGCAATCGTGTTTGACATTTTATCTAAATTCAAAATATAGAAGTGGAAAAGTTAGGTTTAATGGTTAGGTAATAATAAAGGGTGGTTTTGTATAGAATTAGTGATTCATGAATTCTATGTCAATTATTATTGTAAATTTTTGTGGGGTTACATGTTTATAAAACATATCACAGAACAGAAAAATAAGAAATCATAGGATAACATAATCCAATTTTCTAAAAGGAATCATAATATAAAATACATAGACAATAATAATAATAATAATTCATTGGAGATAAACCATGGATGAAAATTTTTAGTGAATTGTTTTTCTGAATACAATTAAATTATTTTTTAAAACAACAAATTGTAAATTAAATTTAAAAACATATATTCGAGAATGGAAAAAAACTAATTTTGGAAAACTATATTATATAGATCTCCAAATAAAAAATACATTAATGTATATAATTTTTCAAAACTAATAATAAAGATAAATTAAAAAATTACCTTTTAAAAAATATTGACTGCTGAAGACATCAAAAGACATAATGTTTTAAAAAGTTAGAAATGTAAATTCATTAAAAACATTTATATTTTTAATAATTATTAATAATTGAATATTTAAAAACAAAAAATATTTTTAAAACTTAAAAGGGATATTAATTATAAAATAATAACTTTTACAAAGTTTCTTTAATAATGGAAACAAATAAAATAATGAAATTTTATCAAAAAATGTACATAGGTTGAAAAAAAATATATTTAAATTATTGAGAACCCATTTGTTCATTTAAAAATAACATTTTTTAAAACCCACATCCTTAGAATGATGGAGAAACCAATTTTTAAAAACGAATAATAGGGAATAAAATTGTAATTAGAGAGAAAATTTATTTGATTTTCCACTAGGGAAATGAAAACATTAATAGAATTTAAAAACATATAAACGGACGCAATATACATTAAAATAAACTGGAAATATTCTTATAATTTTTTTTATCAAAAATAATTTAATTATTAAGGAATCATAATTTAATGTTGATCTGGATTTACACATGGGAAAGGAGAAAATTGATGGTGTGTAAAAACATTGACATGGATTAAACTAAGAAAATGAAATTGGAATTATTATAATAAACAATTCATTTTTACAAAATAGTATAATTTTTAGAGAATAATAATTTCTTGGGGATCGTGATTTCCATAGAACAGAAGGTGAAAAAAACAAGTCATCTATTTAGTTTATAATAGATCAATCCTGAATGAATATTGTAAAGTAATGATTTTTTTTAACCAAAAAATGAATTGATTCAAGAAACCCCATTATACACATTTTATTATTTTAACCGAAACCAAATGATACATATAAACACTGGTGGAAATAGAGGCCTTTTCATTAGGATTTTCACATTATATTTCTATAAACTAATGATAAAATTATTTTGTGTAGACTATTCCTTTTTTATAAAAAGAATCCATATCTTATTTTTAATAATATTTTAGAATAGTATTATTTTGAACAAATGATAAAATTATATTTGAAGTCCATTAAAATTTGGTTATACGATAAATATTTTTAAAAATCATAAAACCACGTTAACATTGGTTTTTAATAAAATCAATGCTAAATGTGTTTTAAAACATATTTACAACCAAAAACTCCCATTTAATTTTCAATCAAAACTATATTCTATCAACCAATGATGATGTTGGTTGATCCTCAACCACCGTTGATGTTATATTTTTGTCAATTTTTATAATCATTTAATATGTTTTCTACTCTGAAATTTCTCATCCATCCCCATTATCTTGATAAGTGGTCGTGGTGATACTATTTCATAGGTTAAATCCCCATCAAAATAAAGGATATCAATAAAATCCACGATCCTTCCAAATAATTAGGAATGATTTTTGTTTTGTTATGATGAATCTAAATGATAATAAAAAAATTACCAAACCTCTACATGTTTCATGGAAATAAAATACTATTCAAACAAACAAGAACTGAATCCATAAGTGATTAAAAAAGGAAACCAATTGATATAAAAAAATTAATCTAAATACAATGAAACCCAAATTCACCAAATGCATCCATCACACAACTCCAAAAATTCTCATAGATCCCAGTCGACCACCAACACCAATTGTGTTATGAATAATTAGTAATGAATTGGGATACATTGTATTTATAATTGTGTGGATATTTTACATCAAATAAAAAAATAACTAAGAATGGGTTGAGTGTAAACTTAGTAGGATTTCAATGATGACATCCAAACTCATGCAACTTGGAAAAACATGTTACCACATTTCTATAAAAAAAATAAACTATAAAAATTATGTTTATCAAAGACAAAATATGATTCCATCGAATGAAATAAAATATACATTAAACCATTTCCCTATTCATTTTTAATACTAATAACCACGTCTTCACACACACACAATAGGCATTCTAAGGATACAATTCCATACAAATGAGTAGTCTGTTATTCATCCACTAATTTTTATCAAGGTGGTCCATTTGTCCATTCCCCAATTTTACATTCCCCTCATCTTGGGATGTGTATCATATACAGCAATGGTACAAACCAATTATTTAGGGTAATGAAAAAAATTCATGAAATCAAACCAACCATTTATTACAAAATCAATGCTAACAATTTCACAGAAACTGTTATTTCTTTAAAACATTTAGACAACCAATTTAGATGTATCAAATAAGAACGATAATTATTAAATTCCCATTTTGAAATTATCATTTATGGTTATCTTCCAAAAAAAAGTATCCAATTTCCATAATTTCTCTGAACCACTTCTTAAGAAAATTATAAGAATATTCACAGAATAATTTCTTGAAAACCAATATTCTAATGCTAATATATAATGTTAAAAAAAGTTGTGGTTGATAAAGATGTGACCTATCAAAAAACTATTGGCTAAAATGAAGAACAATACTATGATCATAAATATATAATCATAGATATCCTTTACATCAAAATATAAAACTATAAAGCATCACAATTACCATTAATGAATATGTATATATCCATAATAAACAATATGTATGGTTCTAGGAAGAGGATATGAATATATCTAATATGAAAGACCAATTACGTAGATTTATAGAAGAATCTATGTCTCTAATGGGATTTTATTTTGATAAGACATTATCAATAATCAAATAGGAATTTATCTCTAGCATTATTTGAATTAAGATTTCATGACAATGAAGTATTATCCAAATAGAAGGGGTCCAAGTAGATAATATGAACTTCATCCAAACATTAGCGATCTTTAAATATACACTGCATGGTTGGGACACATGATTTGGTAGAGCATGCATCAATCATCCAATGCTACTACCTTAATCCAACCCCCCATATGCTCAGCTCACAGGGTTAATAAACTATACAGAAAAAATTATTTTATCCTCTATACATGCATGAATATTTTCCCCTTAAAATGTACATGTTTTTTCCAATATCTAATCCAACCATGTGAGATTTTGTCCCTCCTACCATAAGACACATGGATTCCTAGATGAGGTGCCGAGTTTTCAGAAACCATTATCAAACCATGAACCTATAGGGAAGCCTCCAAACAATGAACAAACTGCTTAAAACCATCGAAAACATAGCATGATAAATATATATACACATAAGTTATATTAATTAATGGTCGATATATTTAACTAATAATGATTCCTTCTTTAAAAAATTGGGATTTATGTCCTGATATTTTTGAAAACTATAGTTTCCCTTGAATTGTTCGGTTTAGTTATCAAGAATTTCCTTCAAATAATCACATGTTTCGTCAAAAAACTACCATGATTCCATAAAACCCACACTAGAATAATTATTTTCCCATGAAATAATTTCACATGCATTTTTATAATCTTTATGATCACATTAAACCATGTTTTATCTAAATGTTGTTAAACATGATACTATGTAATCACATGGTCAGGATCTGGTTGTGTAACACCCTAAACATGGTGCACACCCCAGTTCCCCGGGGTTTTCGGTTACATTACCTCAATCATTCCTCCTCATATTCCATAGGATTTTGACTAGCGCTGAGGGTATAATATCAATCATGGGGAGATTATACCATCTTTATCAAAGTAGCACAACCGATAAAATAAATAGTAATAAAAAAATTAAATAACTAATAACCAAACAAATCTATAAGAGTACTAATATCTCCTGATGAAAAAATAGGAAATAAAATATTCAAAACTAAATAGTATATATTCCATATCGAATTCATGTCAAGTGTTAAAATGAAAAAATAACCGAATGTAACTAATGACAGTCACAAATCCCTAGTGTTTTTCGTAACAATTCTTGTTCCCTCATTGACGATCCATCTCAGCTACGATATCTAATATATATCTATTTACCTCATCACATCCCAAAACCTAGAAATCTATTCAGGAACTGATCTGGAATCCTTAGTAGGGTGTGAGTACAACTCTATAGGCCAGCACCAATGTCGTATATAATAATATCCAATAAAAATAGTTTTAGTCATTTGTATTCAGAATAAATAAAACCTATAAAAAATTGAATTTATTCAATATCACTTTTTTTAATCCCATATCACCTTGGTTTTCAAGGACACCCTAACTCCGAATACCTACTTCATCCAAGGTCATAGTCTTAACCATATCCCATATTCAATTAAAATTTAATCATTACATATGTAAGTTCATTATCCAATTCATCTTAATTCATTGTCATGGATAATGTGAACTATGCTCTAATGCCCACATTTTGGTTCTACGTCATCATGCCAAGGACCCCATTGGTATTTGAATTAGATTTTTGTGAACTAGAAATAATATATCAAACAATCACCCAAGTGGTCTTTTGAAGTAGTAGACTATGTCCCATTGTAATTTTTCACTGTGGGATTTTGATGCATCAATCCATGAACCACACATGTTTACCATTCATGTTATCACTTTGAAATTTTGATGAATACTATAGTGTCCAACTCAAAAATATAAATATATGTCATACATCACTAATATCACATCAATCATTGATATCCAATACTAACTATCTTATCACAATTCACAATTAGAGAATATATTAATTAATTAAAAATTTAATTAATCCAATTTATTAAATGTCATAATCACAAAAATATCTATTAATTAATTAATTAATTAATGAGTATAAATCAACTAATTTAATAATCACTTCAGTTATCCATAATTATTTCAATAAATAATTAATACAATTAAAAAATCTCAAAATCCTATTAATTACTTCAATAATTATTTATTCCAAATTCTTCAATAAAAATATCTCATTAATTAACTAATAAATCAATTAATTAAATCAATTTCATAGCCTCAATATCTCATCGATTACAAAATCAGACATTCCATTAATTAATTCAATAATTAATTAATCCAATTTTGTGATTCAATAAATTAATTATTCAATTAATTTAATCAAACTAGAATCCATTTCCTAATGTTCATATTTAATTCTAACAATTCTTACATGAATTTATATTAATTATAATTTTAATTTAATTGATAAAGCATTACTCAAATCATTTATGAGAGATATTCAAAAGGAAATTCAACAAAATGAAATAGAAAGTTTTAACACATGATAAGGAATGAATTATTTAATATAATATTTGAAACTTGATCAAATGGATGAAGATACACGAAACCTAGATTTATATATAATACCATCATGGGGAAAACCCTTTCAAAGGATGAGAGATTAACGGTACAGAGAGAGGGGACACTAATCAGGTGGATATTCTCATACTATGAGAAGTGCAGATCTTTAATCACGGAATTGAGTCACTGTTAATTGAGGTCGATAGGGATTGAAATTTCTCTGGGGACACCAAAAATATAGTAATAGGTTAGGACTGAGTTGGGGTTTATTGGGTTAAATAAGCTGTGTTTAGGTTTATTAAATACAATTTTCTTGTTAATTAAAATGGTGTGCACAGTTTCCTAGGCATGGGAACATGGTCTTCAAAACTATGCTCCTCTTCTAGAGGGGGGGGGGGGGGTGTACAGTTTCTCATAAGAGAGAAAATGGATTGGAAACCCATGTTCTAGATATATTAATCCCCTCTATTTGGGCACTTTTGGTTTTCTGTTATGATAACACAGTTTGGAGAAAAGCTGTTCCATCTATGCACTACCCCTCCTATATCCAATTTTCTCCAATTTCATGACTGGAAGTTCCCAAGATAAAACCCCTATATATTAATCAATGATTAGAAAACGAGTACCTATAATAAATCCTCAATCATCTCCAATAATTTTACGAATCTTATAATATTCTCATCTTATAATAACTCATCCTCATGGGTTACACTCAATCCACTCTGATATTTAGAGTAAAAAAGAACTGGTCGTTGAGAAATCATATCATCTTCTATCTCCAATGATATATCCTAAATACGGCCTTCATTCTATAATACACAAATTATAATCTTGTTTTTTCCCAGAAAATCTTCTCATGGGGTTCCAACACACATATTTGATGCTCCCCAAATGACGCCTCTATCTCAAGATCAACATCATACATATTGATCTCATGAGAAGGGTCATTGTGATATTGCTGAATTAGTGATAAATAAAAAATTTCATGAAAATAACTATACCTCTATGGATGAACCAATTATTATTCCACTAGTAAAATTATCTCCACAACAGGAAGTGTCCTAAAATACACGGGAAACAAATTTCCCTCTCTGTATATCCTGTAGTTATCAAATCTAGGAAATATCATGAGAAATAAATTATTACCTTCTACAAACTGTAGTTGTCATCAAAATATATTAGTATATGATTTTTATCTACATTGAGCTATATCCAGGAATTTTAAAATCAAATATACCTACTTTGAAATCATCTCCATGAAACTTGATCAAAATATATCTCACTCCCCTATCTCTATCCAACATAGAGATTATCTTCATGTCCTACAATAAAGTTCCTCATATAGTTCCTTATATATTGTTTCTATATAATAGTTCTTATATGTTAACTCCACCAAAGAAAGGTGAATCTACAATGTCCCACTGAAGTCTAGGATATATCCCCTCATCATATCCTCAATAACCTATATAGTACGTTCTGGTTTCATATCCATGTTTAGCTGGATATTTGTAGTTAATAAAACCTATGTACTAAGATCCTTTAATAGGCCATGCTACAAGCATGAATTAAAATGTGATTCATGGTCTAAAAAAATAATATTTATCACTCTATGTTTATAGAATATTTTACAAACATACATGTCTCCCAACTGATCCAATGATAAAGTCTCTCAAACCCTCAATAAATTTGTTACCCTTTTGAAATGGTCAACAAACACCCAAATAGAATCATTCTTTAAAGGTTTCCTTGGGAGTCCCACAAAAAATCCATAGTCTCATCATCCCACATCCCTCATGGAATGGTAAATCGGGGAAGTAAACCACCAGGTCATTGAGGCTCATCCTTCACATGTTTATAGGTGTATCTTCATGTCACAAACCCAACAATATCTTTTTAAATGTACGGACTCTGAAACTATCATTCTAGGACACATTACAATTTTTTCACACCTAGATGCATTGTGAACATTGTGGCATGAAATTTTGGTGTTATCTCCTACTGTATGCTAATATGAACAACAACCTAATTTCTAAAATAGATGATATCATCCTCACATATTGTCCAATTAGATGGCGACTCCCCACATTAAGGTATTTCCATTAATGAAAATCATAATGTATCCTCATACATTATGTTTCTAATACATCTCAAAAGTGTGGTATCAATTTTAACTGAAATGTGAATCATATTCTTCTATCTCCCATAAACCACAACACACATATGAGAATAGATAATCATCATTATCCAATCATCCCCATACTCCTCATCTTCTTGAGTCTAGGTTTTCCTTCTTAATGATTCATCAAAATTATTCCCTATACAATGCAATCTTTATGGATAAAAATAGAATGATTTCAGAATGTTATCCTGCCTCTACTGTTAGAGAATTAAATGTCACTATGATAAAATATTTTTAAAACCTTTTTATCTTTCAACGTAGTCTTTTTTTCCCGAACATAAAGTCTATAGCACGTCAAATCATAAACCACTTCTACTAATTAAAGGTCATGCATAGTGTATTTTAGTTTATGTGGCCTCTATTTCCATGACCCATATACCCCATCTCAATATCCCTGCATTAAATCTACTCTAATCCCGATCCCCAAAGCATTACAAAATAACTAATACTCTTCCCTATGGTTATGTAAGATAATGATTGTTTTTGTTTAAAAGAACATATTCATATCATGGAAATAGTTCACACAATATCCAGACCATTAAAACATTAATCCCCTCTTATTGAATCCCAAATTTTTTCCTTTCAAAATGTGAAATTTGCTTGATGAACTTCACATAATATCATACAAACACCAAAATTCTACAGATATCAAAAAAATTCTTGGGCTCTGATACAGAAACAAATGACTTCACTTTGTCAGCTTATACTAGAAAAAATTCCTTCGAGATTATGTGACCCCTAATGTGTATCTGATCAATAAAAAACATAAAATTAGATATCATTGAATATAGATGATTCTATCTCTATGTAATTAGGATGATGTCAAGGTGTTGGGCCTGATCATCATGATTCTTAGATTACTACAAATATGTTATCCAAAAATGCCACCAGATGAATATACTAGTATGGGTGGATGATTTTTCTCATTAAGGCCATAAATACTTCCAGTGCATTCATTAACGCGAATAGCTTCACGATAAACTCATACATTCCATATATTTTTCTAAATATAATGATTTACATATCATAAGTTAAAACGCTCAACTGATGATACCCCAGTATCGGTTAAATATTGAATAATACATAAACTCCTATCAACAGGTCAAATAGTTATTTAATTCCAAGAGGAGGATACCAGTTCATCACACTCATCTGTTTCAAATCTGATAATACACACATAAGTGTAGAGTCCCATCAACATTCATAACAATTAATATTGGATAATCCCATGGGGGGTACTTGTACGGATAAATCCTTTATTCTCCAACTCTTCGAACAATGTCGTGAGATCTTCAAGATTTGCTGGTTCCATTCTATTTATTGGAACAGAAACTAGATATACCTCATGAAATAAATCAATTGTAAATTGAACATTTTTCTCTAGTTTGATCCCTGTGAAATCATCAGTAAACACATCCTAAAATTGATCCACTATGGATGGAAAGACATCATGTATGACACACCCATTATCCAAAAACATACTAGTACCATGGGTAGTTATCTCCCCTTAATTATGAAGAAAAGGCCATAGATGACCCGCTTGGATATCCCACTCTCATCATTGAATATAACTGTCAACCTTGAGAGTTTAAAATGACACTATATTGTGATAACAATATTTTTGGTACCTAAATTCTACTAACTGGTTCATATCCAAAATTAGTTCCCACCCTAACATATCAAGGATATAAGGATCTCAAAGAAAATGATTCTTCCCAACATTAAGATAACACCTTTTATACAAACATATTTCCCTAAACATTACTCTCAATGTTGCATCTATCTTTATCACCCTGCTCACGAAATCCACCTCCAACATCAATAAATTCACGAGTTCTAAACATAACCTACTCTAATCCTCTCAATAAGAATCATCATGGAGGCATACCTCTACAATTCCATGTACCCATATCTAAATATTTAACACAACAATAACACATTTTTTAAGAGGTAATCACAACTATCCATAACTACTTATTTCCCAAAAAAACTGACCACATGGTCAAAACTAAGGTTCCATCAATACCTATAAAAATTATACATCTAGGCCATGGTAAGGAAAGGCTAAATTTATTCTCATTGTTCATTTCTCTTTGTCTATACAATTTTCCCATTTTGAATCATTTTCAATTTCCATTTCTTCCTATTAAACCATGTAATTTAAATTATAGATCCATTTAAATAAAATAAATTTCATATATCTAATAGGGAACCCATTATCCAATGTGTTCCGAAAATGATGCATCTCAAAAAAAGTGCCTAAAATAATTCTTTCATACTCCACTCCCATTCCATATTGGTCGATCAGCTAAATCATAGAACAAATAAAAAAACTCACACATCACACAAAAAGTAGATCACTTGAGTGGAAGTAGAATTCATCTATAAAAATAAACTTAATTAACAACAATCCCACCTTGAGATCATGTATTTTACCATGATACATATGTTAGCCACTCCCATCCATAATCTATTATCCATGGAATGAATCATCGTAGTATCGAATCTAAAACAAACATAGACTAATAAGGATGAAAAAGAAAAGAAAACACATTTGATACATCTTGGTAAACCCCTGACACGAGTTCCCCACACTGGTTCCCTAAATCAGTTGGTTACATTAGCTAAATAATTCCTCCCCATATGGTTGAGACTGTCAACTAGTAGAGAGGGTCTAATATCTATAATGAGGAGAGTATAACATATTTATCATATTAGAACAATAGTGTAAATAAATAATAATAACCAAATGATATAACTGATAACCTAAAAATCCATAATATTATTAATATCACCTTATGAGTAAAATAGGAAATAAAATATCCAAAACTAAATAGTACATAATTCATGTTGAATATGCTTAAATTATGAATATGAAAATCCCATTACAAACAAAAACACTAAAAACTACCATGTCTGTCCTAACCCACGTCTGGTTCCATCATCCATGCTCCATCATAAACAGATATCTAACATATGTCCATTTTCCTTATAATGCAATAAGGTTGTCAAATCTATTTGGGTATATATTGTTCAGACTGAGTATGGTGGGAATAAAACTCAGTTTCCCATGACCAATGATCTATAATATAATATCCCGTCAAAACCAAGTATGGATTTGTATAAATAATAAACAAATTAAACCATTTATGGTTATTCAATTATACATTATTTGACCACATAAATTGGGGGTCCTTGAGGACACCAGAACTCTGAAAACCTTTTTTGGCCCATGATGGAGTATAAACCATATCCACTATTCAATTTAAAATTTATTTTAACATAGTTGATTTCATCATCCATTTAATCTGTAACGATCCATGCATTTATTAATGAAAATTTCTCTTAGTCTAATTAAATGTCTTATTATGAAAAATGGTTATATAAAAAATATACTTCCTTTGTCTTATATTTTATGATTTCAAATTACCATTATGAAATTTTAGCATTCCTAATATAGTCGTTGAACAGTTATCACGTGATTAGTACAAATATAGGGCTTTAACAAATCCATTTTACTCAGTCAAAGAAAACAATGACCTCATCCAATAGACTTTCTCCATAAGATGCCCATTTTTCAGTTCTCAGAAAGGATGTGGCGTCATTGGGTTTATCTCTTGAACAATACCAAGACGATCTACAACATTTTAATATCTAATGGAACAACCTGTGGGAGAAGTGGAAGCATATAGAGATTACCACCTGAGCGATGTTAGATGAGCCACCATAAGAGTCAATCACCATTGCACACCTTACTTTTCGATCATATATGGATATTATAATGGTTTATGTAAAAATACATCATAACTTTGATTATGTGCATTATATTTGTATATAATAATGAATATACAATCATTTTATTATTGTTACATTGTAAATATTTTTGAATGAAAAAATATTTTTTTAGTTAATATTCACATAAGAAATCTATTTTGATAAATTAATGTATATTTGGAGTCAATATTATATTAATATAATTTTAATATTATTAAATTACTTTTTATTATGTATAAATGACCATAAAATTTTGATGAAAACAATGGTCATTTTTATTATGGTTTGAAAGATGTTATTGTCAAAAACAATGAATTTTCAATAAATGTCGGTTTTTATTTTAAAATTTCAAATTCATGTATTTAGAAAACAATTTGGATAAAATTAATATTATTTTTGGAATCAAGATTTAAAAATTTTCCAATGGGGATTTTTTCAAATTTTTCTAAGACAATCTATTTATTTGTTAAAAAAATAAATACCGATTAAATATATAACGTGTTTTATAACATCATAATGACCCAATATTGATGTAATAAAACACTATATACATTATATTTGTACAATATATGTTTTACCATCACGATAATTTGATTTTAGGTTTTTTTGATATATTTTACAAATCCTTAGTGGACCATCCATGGATTATAAAATATTTAAGCTTTTTAAATTCATTTCCTTGAAATTGTAACTCACCTCCATAGAATAAACTCTATAATTGTAAGAAGTTAGGACTTTGTCCTTATTAAAGATTTTTTCTAATCCCCTTGGAAAAAACATGGGATGGTTTGTGGTTTTGATTAGTTTAATATGTGGTGTCCCAAAACCTAAATAACAAATAATTTCATCTCTTTTCCTATATAAACCCACCCAAGATCCCAATTCCTCTCCCCTAAAATCCTTTGGAGTTCATCCAACCTCTTACATCCTCTCTATGTAATCCTACCAGGGCACCCCAAGCAACAAGGAAGCCTCTATGAAGCCTCTTCTAAGCCTTTGGGATCACAAATCCACGTAAGGAATTTATTTTTTAATTATTTATTCCCCAGTTTCTTAATATTCTTATGTCCATTAATATGAAATTATAAATTTTGGGGTATTATTAATCACCTCCCATATATGGTCCTCTTTATATTTTAATGACGATAGACCCATTTATATATCATCAATGCATTACATGTATACCTGTTACCATGTCAAAATACCATAATAGATTCCTTCCTTTCTCATTTTATCCAAGATTCTAAACATTGTTATGCCATTTTATTTTCAGTTATATATGTTGGGTTATGATTTAGAACCTCCCACATATAACCCTATTTATATTTGAATTATGAGAGACCCATTTATGTCTCATTAATTCCTCCCACGTACATGTATTACCATGTCAAAATTATGTAAGGAATTTATCTCTCTTCATTTACATTCAAGCAATTCGTTTGTATTATGAATCCAAATTCCATTACATATGTTTGGAAATGTATCTATAAGACCCATGATAATAAATTTAATGTACATATGATGATACACCCCTTTTCTCTCATAAAACATTTTTATGAATTCATATGTCATGTCGTTATGCCCCCGAAATTGCACCATGTTTTTCCAAGCCAAAGTCATTTTGTAGTAAATACCATGACAATTTCTCTAATAGGGTATCATTAGGTCCACAAGGATGAATACCCTGAGTGGGGGGGGGGGTGAATCAGGGTATTACTAATTTAAACTTAAAGACCGTTATGATCTTGTTTCACTGTTAGACAAAAAACTCTTCTCGCTCTTTCATGTTACAAAATGTAAACAGAAAGTAAATCATGCACATGACACAAAAATTTTTACTTGGTTTACCCTCACTAGGCTATGTCCAAGGAGCATACACCGAAAAGTTTCTCTTCGTACCAAATTCACTAAAATCACACTACTATTTACAATGTTCGGGATTGATCACTTCTATTCCCAGGCTCACTGCCTATACAAAATTTAAGGTCATCTCACTTATTTCCCAAGGGTCACTCCCTGTTTCTCTCTCTCTGGCTCATTGCTAGTGGAGAGGATCACCTTCTTCCTCTTCCTTTTGTCACTACTCCAGAAATGATACACTCATAGTTTATAGAATTGTAGGTATCTTCATTATCACATATGAATACATCCCCTGTTTTATCTGGATGCTCTGTTGAAGTCCAACTATCAACTGTAGATGAATTTCTCTTTGCACCGAAGGTATGAGTCAATTTTATAGCCTTCACGAAGCCCTAAAGAACTGCCCTGAATCGACCTTACATGGCACATAGGTCTAACCCGGTGTGAAAGTCACAACTGGCGCACAATTCCACCTCGTACACTTGCATGAAACAAGCTTCATTAACTTCAAACTTGCATGACACACATCCCTTTACACCCAAACCAATATTGGCATGCAACAAGAAACAATTTCCCATATTCAAATCTGGCGCGCAAGTCCAACTTACGCGATACACCACCACTTGCACGACCACCACACCTGCGCGATGAGAGCTCTGATTTTTCAAGGTGTTGAACTCCATTGTAAATGAGGAGGGGTGGTCCAGTATTTATAGTCATTTGATCACCCTACGCGATGGCATGCAAGTCTCCCCTTGGCACGCAAGTTTCGGCGTGCAGGTCTCTGTCCTTGCAAGTCACCTGGATGACCAACACAATACCTACACGACCCTCTTTCCTTTGTTGTATTTTGAGCTTCTGATACAAGAAAATAATAGGCGTGCATGTTCCCAAGACTCCGGGGAATCGGCACAAAAGTCTCTTCACGGCTCGCTGGTCACCTGTGCGACCACACCAATACCTACGCGACCCTCTTTCCTTTTCCATATTTTGATGCTCTGATCTTGAAAAACATATGGTGCACAATTTGCTTCTAATTCAAGTCAACGGAATGTACGTCCCTTTTCCAAAAGCCACTTGTCTTCATTTGTTGATTATCAGGCCCAAAAATTTAGGAAACATAGGAAAGCAGTGCCACCATGTATCTGTTCTTTTTGTACGTCCTCCAGATCATCCATTCCTTTGTCGAAATTATTGAATCAAACATGGATCATTTACCACAGCTCTTGAACCCGACATTCCACCATGAAATCCTCTCTGTCCAAAAATTTGTATGTCATTGTTTTCCCTTTTCAACAATCACAACACAGATGTACACATTGTCATAAAAAACAATCACCTAATAAATTCTTCAATGATACCTTGAGGTATTTATTCCCAACAATCTTCCCCTTTGGGTTTGTTGTCAACTCTTCCATAAAAAGATACATCGTTAATTCTTCACCTACCCTTCGCCTTTTGCGATTCTGATAGCGATCAAGGATTTACTCAACACATACTCTAAGCCCACATGAGCAATGCTCGACTTGAGAAATAAGAGTAACTGAAATGTTAATCAATGAATAAATTGAACTCTGAAAGCCACTATTAACATCAAACTGATACCAATTGTTACCAAAATGATACCAATTTTTGGAAATATTCTTACCATTCTCCAACACCACTCTTCAGATTTTATCATGATCCTCAGCTATCGTGATATCTATTATTTGATCGATCACTTCTAGCATCGTCATATTTAAACTTTCCCCCTTTATTATTGCTCCCCCTATCTCACTGCTTCACTTTCCAGGTTCTCCCTGTATCTATCATGATTTCTAAAATAGCCACAATGTCTCCCCCTTGAACAATAACTATTTTCTCCCCCTTTGGCAATGAACACAAAGGTCACTCTTTTGCAGTCTGTAACAGAGTAGAGAACACATATTGGCAAATTAGGGAAAACACATCTTACCTATGGGGGGGGGGGGGTCCACAACCACGCTCTTTTAAGTCCGGGGAGTCGAATTAACTCCCAGAGCCAGTCAATGACTCTCAGAAGCATCTTTGGGTAATTCCTTTGTCAAAATGTCTGCAACCTGTAGTTCTGTAGGCACATACTCCCACTTCACGATTCCCTTATCATCCTTCACCTAAATAAAACAATACTTTATCTCAATGTTCTTTGTACTTGAGTGATTGACGATATTTTTTCTAAGATTTATAGAAGTTGAGTTACCGCACTAGATTCTGATTGGAGAATTCAATTCAACTCCCATATCTTTAAGCTTCTGCATCATCCATAATAACTGTGTGCATTATTGAGTGGCCGCAATATACTCAGCCGCCCTAGTGGTCAATGAAATGAAATATTTCATATTTCTTATCCAAGAAATAAACAATCCACTAATATATAATGAACCTCCTGACAATGATTTTCTGTCATCTGCTGATCCAACCAAATCTGCATCTGTGTATCCCAATAACACTGATTAATATTTTTCATTATACGTCAGATCTAAATCCACAGTACCTTTGATATACCTAATTATTATTTTAACTGAATGCATGTGGCTTTCCTTGTGATTACTCTAATATCTCACTACTTGGCATGTGGAAAAAAATATCAAGCCTTGTTGAGGTCATGTACAACAGACTTCCAATAATTTGCCTGTATTCTGTGATATTAACTGCCTTGCCATCCTCATCTTTTGATAATTTCATCTGGGTAGCAACCTGAGTTTTTATCTCCTTGGAATTCTTCATTACAAAACTTCTTAGAACCCACTTGGTGTATTTGGATTAAGAAATGAAAGTTACATTACTTCCTTGTGTCACCTATAAACCAAGGAAATTTTTTAGCTCTCTAGTCATTGACATTTCAAACTCATTTTTCATGATTTCAGAGAACAATATTCACTGAGAATCATCTTATCCACCTAATATTGTGTCGTCAACATAAACCAGCACTATCATCCTTTGATTACTATCATTGTTGAAATAAATATTGTAATTAACTCCCCCACTCTGGAAACCATGCTTCTTCAAGTACTGATCAAGACTTGAGTACCATGCTCTTGGTTCTTATTTAAGCCCATACAACTCCTTCTTCATCCTGCAAACATTGTTCTCATCCTCATGAAAGTTAAAACCACCTGGATGATCAATATACACCTCCTCTTCCAAAACACCATTCAAGAATTAAGATTTGACATCCATCTGGAATACTTTCAACTTTCTTTACACTTCTATTGCCAAAAATAATTGGATTGTCTCTAGCCTAGAAACTAGGGAAAATGTCTCATTAACATATATCCCCTCTATCTGGTAGTATCCTTTGAACACTAGTCATGCTTTATTCTGAATCATTGTGCCATATTCATTCATCTTGTTGTGATAGACCAATTTAGTCTTGATAAAATTATTGTCTTCCAGCCTCCAAACACTCTCCCATGTCTGATTCTTCTCAATCTGATCATGCTCTTCATTCATATCCTGAACCCTGTTTTCATCTTCAGTTGCATCAGAAAAACATTTATGTTCCCCCTGATATAAAAACGTTGTTTACTGTAATGAATTCATTCATAGAGTCTAAACTAGAGATGTCTGATCCCCAATGATATTATGACTATAAATTTTAGATTTACTCTTTGGATTCCTTGTAGACACAGACTTGACACTTTCTTGTTCATTATCGGTATCTTCTTCTGAGTCATCCTCTACTAATTCTGCTCCCCCTGTGTTACTTACCTCATCATCACTTTCATCCCGAAACAGTTCACTAGGCCTTTGAGTATTCTGTAAATTTTCAACTATAGTGACATCATTGCACTCAGCAATTTTTCCTAGACTTTTGTTGATACATTTATATGCTTTGATTTTTCCTAAATAGCCAAGGAATATCCCCTCATCTCCTCGTGTCTCGAACCTCATGTGATTTTCATTGTTGAGATTGAAGCACTTACTCTCAAAGATTCGAATGTATTTTAGGGTTGGCTTATTTCTGTACCACATTTCATATGGAGTCTTCCCTTCCTTCAGAAACAATAGAGACCTTTTCAAAATATAGACCGATGTCAAAACTACATCCTTCAAAAATTTCTCGGGTAGGTCATTTTCAATAAGCATCGTTATGGCCATGATGTTGATGATCAGATTTCTCATCTCAACCACTCCATTCTGTTGGGGAGTTCTCACTGATAAAACATTATTCCTTATACTGTGTTCCTCGAGATATTTTTTGACTTTACTATTTGTGAACTCCGTACAGTTATCAGTACAAAACATCAGAATTTTCTGCCAAAGAACTTTTTCTGATTCACTCCTATACTGCTTTATGAAACTGAACACCTCTTTCTAATGGGTAATAGAAAATACCCAGGCCATTATGTATAATAATCAATGAAAGGAACGTAGTATCTTTGAACATTTATAGATCTTGGAGAGATAGGTCCACATACATCATCATGCACCTATTCGAGCACTCTAGTTGATTTGAGTTCCTTTGGCCTATATGTATTTCTGATGATCTTCCCTTGTTGGCAAACATCACACGTATGAGTGCGCTCACATGATAGTTTGGGAAGGTCTCTAGCAGTGTCACACTTTACATGATCTTTGATAGATGGTTGTCATTGATGACTGAGTCACTTATTCCACAACTAGTTTTCTTCCACATTGGATAAAAGGTACTTATATTCTTCTCTTCCTATAAGGTAATGAATTCCCTTTGTCCATTTCCCATACAGAACAATAGCTTCATCTTCTGCTTTCAGATCACAAATCTTCTTGGTAAATCAGATAGAGTTTCTAGAGTCACATTGTTGATGGACACTGAGTAAGTTATGACTAAGACCCTCTACTACCAATAAATCAGCACGTCTAATTTGTTTTCCCCCAAATTTGGAATTTCTGGATCCAATAATCTTCATCCCTTCATCACTACCAAACTTGAAAACTCCTTCTTTGTCATATTTTATGCCGGTAATGAGATCCTTATTCCCTGTAATATGGGATGTTCAACCACATTAAATGATCCATAATCCTGAACGATCTGATGTTTTAAGGGAAATTTACGCAAAGACTGCCTTTTTATTCTTTTTCATTCTGATCCATGTCTTCGACATCACAATTGGTTTGGTTTGGAGAACTTTATCTTCCTTAGAGTGTGATGGACCAGCTTCATCTTGCAATGCTACAAATATATTTTTCTCTTTTAACACACCTATTAGTTTATTGATCTGATTCTTTCAAACATTTTGATTTTGCTTTGGCGCATTCCTCTGTATGGCTGAAGTGCAGTACCTAGCCATGTGCCCAAATCCTCTGCACCAAAAACAGTGTCCGTCGAAATATGTTCTGGAGAACAGTTCTCTATTTGACTTCCACCTTTGTTCTTGTTCCCTTTGATATCTCTTTGATATAGAACACACATACTATGTATGTCCGATCATCCCGCAATAATAACACCTGATATATGGTTCATTTTTTGTGGTACTTTAGTACAACAAGATTCCCCTTGGGATCTTTGAATATTCTGATTCTGCTTTGTGCCTAAATCAACCGTCAATCTTCGGACTGGTGCTTGCGCTCTGAGATCAATTGTCACGGATTTTTGTTTATGATTAAGCCCTAAAACAGACTTAACATCTGAGTAAAATTGCTACTTTTTCCCTGTGGAACAACTAGGCTCCTCTTTTATCTTTTCAGTCTCCGTAATAACCTTCTTTCCCAAGAATGTGTTAGGAATCAATGTTTTTTTCACGTCTTTGACTTTTCACCACAGACTAAAAACGTCTTATATAATTCTCTTCGATACACTTGACGTGATCTTTCAATTTTCCATTCAAGCCATCGATCTCACTTTTCTATTATCCAATCATGAGATTATGCTCATCAACTTTTTCTGTGCTCTATAGTGATGATAACTTGATTTTCTCAATTTTTTCTAATAGCTCAGACTTTTCTTCATCCTGTTGTTTCATATAGAGTTTGGCATCACATACCACCTTGTTGGATTTCAATGTTTTTTCTCTCCAAATATATATATCTTCAAGAGATGATTTTAATTCAGCTTCCATGTCAACTCTCCCTTTAATTTATTCTTCTTCTTCATCAGCGTCGGTTTCCCCCTTTTCTTGAGCACTACCAACAATAGCCACCATTGCACTTTTTCCATGATCTTTAAAAAATTTAAACTCCACAATATCTTCACCCTCAGACTCATCTGAACTATCTATTTCTTGTGAAAGATGAATCATCTTCTTGAAGAAATTTCTCTTGAACTACTTTCTTCCCTTTCACATAGGCTGAAGATTTCTTCTTGGTAATTAAAATATCATATTTATCATTTTCTTCTTGAAACTTTTTGGGGAATCTAATACGAGATGACTAACCTTTCCACATATAAAGCATTCAAGAGGATGTTTACCTTTGAACTTTCCTTTTCCTTTTTGAGGATTTGAGGAGAGGAATGACATTACCTCATCTGTCTCTTCTTCCTCTTGAGAATATTCAATGGTGAGCTTCTTCATGGCCCTAAATGCCACATCTTTGGATTTCCCCTTTTCCACAGCATTGATATGGTAATTTCTCATTTCATATGAAACAAGGGTGATGTGCAGGGTATCCAATGTCAGTTCTTTTGGGCCTTTATCTTCCAGAAAAGAAACTTTCGGATTGAATCGAGGTGGAAGTTTTCTCATGATGCGCCTCAAAATTTTTATGTCTTAGATAATTTCATCAAGACCTTGCATGTCTTCCACCACAACATATACCATGTCAAATAATGCATCAATAGACTCATTGGGGTTCACTCTCATATCCTCATACTTGTTCCACAACACCTGCAGCTTTGCCTCTCTGACCTTTGTATCCCCTTCATATATATTCAAAATATTTTCCCACATGGAATGTGATGTTTTTAATGACATCACCATTGTATTTATGGGATTGGAAATGTTTCCCCTAAGGCATTGATTTCTTTGGAATCAGTATCAAACTATCTATGCTCAGCTTCTGATAATGCACCACTATTAATATTAGCTGTGATTCCATGCAATGCTGCTGAAAACACATACATTCCCAATGATTGGAAATAATGTTGCATTCAATTCTTACATATCTGAAAATAACATCCGTCGAAGATAGGAATCCATTTATCATTAGTGCCCTCCATTGAGAGAATAACAAATATTAGCCATTACCTATGATACCAATTGTTAGGTCCACAAGGCTGAATACCCTAAGAGGGGGGGGGGGTGAATCAGTGTATGACTAATTTAAAATTAATGCTCATTCAGATCTTGTTTCGCTATTAAGAAAAGCACTATTCCTCTCTTTCCCATTTCACAATATAATCATAAATTAAATCATGCACAGGACACAACAATTTTTACTTGTTTCACCCTTACTGGGCTACGTCCAAGGAGCATATGCCGGCGAGTTGCCGGCCATACCAAATTCAATAAAAGCACACTGTTGTTTAAAAAGTTCAGGATATATAACTTCAATTCTCAGGCTCACTTCCTATAAAAAATTTAGGGTCAACTAATTTCTTTCACAAGGGTCACTCCCTATTTCTCTCTATGGCTCACTACTGGGGGAGAAGATCACCATCTTTCTCTTCCTTTTCTCACTGCTCCGGAAAGGATCCACTCACAGTTTATATACTTGTAGGTCTCTTCATTATCACAAATGAATATATCATATGGTGTATCTGGATGATCTATTGAAGTACAACTTTCACCCGTAGATGAATTTATCTTGGTATTGAAGGTATCGAGCAATCTTCCAGCCATCACGCAGCCCTGAATAACCGTCGCGAATCAACCATACATGACATGAAGGTCTAACACGGCGCACAAGTATCAGTGCACAAGTCACAACTGGTGCGCAATAGCACCTCAGAAACATGCACAAAAGAAGCTTCTTCAACTTCAATCTTGTGTGATGAACTTCCCTTTAAGACCAAACCAATATTGGCGCGCAACAAACAACAATCGCCCGTCTTCAAATATGGCGCGCAAGTCCTACTTGTACGACACACCACCACTTGCGCGACCACCACACTTGTGTGACGGGAGCTCTGATTTTTCTATGTATTGAACTCCCTTGAAAATGAGGAGGGGATGTCCAGTATTTTTAGGCATTTGATCCCTCTACGTGACAGTGCACATGTCTCCCCTCGGTGTACAAGTTTCAGCGCGTAGGTCTCAGCCCTTGAAAGTCACCTGTGTGACCAACAAAATACTTGCGCGACCCTCTTTCCTTTTCCATATTTTGAGCTTCTGATCCTAGAAAATAATAGGCGCACAAGTTCCTAAGCCCCCTGGGGATTGGCATGCAAGTCTCTTCACAGCGCGCATGTCACCTGTGTGACCACACCAATACATGTGCGGCCCTCTTTCCTTTGACATATTTTGATGTTCTGATCTTGAAAAACATACGGCATGCAAGTTCCTTATACTGCAATTCAACGGTGTGCAGGTCCCTTTTCCAAAAGCCACTTGTCTTCATTTGTCTATTTTCATGCCCAAAAATTTGGAAAACACTAGAAAACAGCACCACCATGTATCTATTATTTTTGTACCACCTCCATGTCATCAATTCCTTTGCCGATGTTCGTGAATCAACCATAGATCATTTACTATAGCTCTTGAACTCGACATTCCACCATGAAATCATATTTTTCAACAAATTCGTATGTCATTTTTTTCATTTTTCTACAATCACAACCCAGATGACCACTTTTTCAACAAACACAATCAACTCAAAAATTATTCAATAATACCTTCAGGTATTCTTTCCAAATAGGTATTCACCATTTTTAACATTTACTTATTGATTATTTTGTTTCATGTATGAATTCCACACTCAATTATTATGGAATAAATTACTATGAATCCATGTTTTATGATCAATGTGGAACACTTATGCATGAAATGAAACGATTAAGAATGTTTCCCCCTGATAGCGCTTCAATGCATTGATTGAATATTAGTATAATGATACGTCATGTGAAATGAGGATTTACTCATGAAAATTATAGGGCAATGAAATTATACTCATACTAATTCAACTGCAATGAGTATTTACTAATGCTCTATGAGTAATGAGCCTTGGCTCATGCTAATTCCATGTTATGTGTTGTTTCCACATTTCCATGTTTTGATAATCATGCTATATCATAACTTGATGTTCATGTACTTTTATTCTCCATTGATATTCTTATTTCATAACACATATTGTATTATTCATGTCATGCCATGTTTACTCCCTTATAGGGATTTATATCCCACTGTTTTCAAATGTATGTCCTTAGGTTATTCCAATAAATGCTATGTATGAGGTAATGTCATGATTATGTAATGGATGTTTTGAATAAATATATTGTGTGTTTTATGTTTTAAGTTTTTATGTAACATTACTAATCCCCAAAGACACTAGGACTCTCTATCTTCCAGGTTGTATCAAGTGAAAAGTTTACATAATAAATCATGTTTAAGTGTAAAAAAAGATGGGTAGTTCTAGTTGGTATCCGAGGATAGGGTTAGTTATTTTTGGGATTATGATTTGAAAACCCTAATGAAGCCTTAGAGACAAGATTAAGTATAATAAAAACATCTCTATGTTTTCGTGAGTATTAATTATGTGGTTTATCAACAAAATACATCTGATTCTAGATATGAGAAGCTAGAGGTGACTTTGGAACAAATGTACCATGGTGTGAAAACTCCACCAAGGAGTTTCAAGCTTCACCCGAGGTGTCTTTGTACATGACAATGGGCTTTGCTGCACTCTTGGTCGTGCAACTCTCAGGGGATACGATTTTGTAAAGTCACTGGATTAGTATGAACCATTGTTAAGGGAATAAAAAAATTAACCAAATAATATATGTTGGGATGTAAATCATGGATAACATAGACTGAATCCTATAAATTCATTAGTTAATGAAATAATAATAATTTATAATTCATCAGATTTTTTCTGTGGATTCCCCTTTATATGATGAGTAGTTTAAAATTACTCATCATTATGTATATATGGGATATAGTAGAACCAGAATTAAAAAGTGAAAGGTATGGTTTCCTCCATGGTTAAATGCATTCATTGGTATCTCGAATGATTAGTTGGTCAATCCCTACACCACCAGAAATCATGGAATTAAAGGTATTGGTGAGTATGTGAAATGAGGTATTCATTGCATTCCATGAATAGAACTCGTCCCGTATCATAATATGTGGACTCAACTTCTCGGAAAACCTCATCATAATTACTCTTGTGGAATTTGATGAAATTTTTGACATGGAATGGCTTTTATATATAGAGCCAACATAAATTTCTTTGAGAGGGAAATAACTCTTCATATAGAGAATCAACCCCTGATTCTATACAAGTTCAAGGATGAAGACGAATCTTCTTTAGCACCATCATCTCATGTGTGGTTATCACATCCCTATGAGAATGCATATCTAGATTTGATGATTGAGTATAAGGAGGCAACCATCCTTGAAGACATGCCAATTGTGATGGTATTCGCTAAAGTGTTTTCCAAGGAATTTCATGGTCTTCTTCATAGAAGAGATATTGAATTCTATACAGACCGTATACCTGGGGAATTGCCAATATCCAAGACTCTGTGTGGAGTGGATATTATAGAGCTTGAGGAGATGAAGAAACAACTGCAAAAGAAAATATATATAAAGGATTTAAAGGCCCAAGTGCGTCATCATGGGGTGCTCGAGTACTCTTCGTCATAACCTTCTCTAATCCTCTCAATAAGTGTCAGCATGGAGGCATACCTCTACAATTATAAAGTCCCATATATAAATACGCCACAAAAAACTAACACATTTTTTAAGAGGTAATCACAACCATCCATAACTACTTATTTCCCAAAAAAACCGTCCACATGTTCAAAACTAAGGTTCCATGAATACCCATAAAATTATTCATCTAGGAAGTGGTAATGAAATGATAAATTCATTATCATTGTTCATTTCTCATTGTCCATACAATTTTCCCATTTTGAATAATTTTAAATTTATAGTTATTCTTATTAAACATTGTAATTTAAATTATAGATCCATGTAAAAAAATAAATTTCATATATCTAACTGGGAACCCATTTTCCAATGTGTGCCAAAAATGATGCATCTCACAAAAAATAATGAGTTCCTAAAATAATTATTTCATACTCCACTCTCATTCCATATTGGTCCATGAGATAAATCATAGAAGAAATAAAAAAACTCACACATTACACAAAAAAAAGATCACATGAGGGGAAGTAGAATTCATATATAACCACATACTTAATTAACAACAATCCCACATTGAGATCATGTATTTTACCATGATACATATGTTATCCAATACCATCCATAATCTCTTATACATGGAATGAATAATCTTAGTATCAAATCTACATCAAACATAGAGTAATAAGGATGAAAAAGAAAGGAAAACACATTTCATACATCATGGTAACCCCCTGACATGAGTGCCCCACAACGGTTCCCTAAATTTGTTGGTTACATTAGCTAAAGAATTCCTCCCCATATGGTTGAGACTGTCAACTAGTAGAGAGGGTCTGATATTGATAATGAGGAGAGTATACCATATTTATCATATTATAACAATAGTGGAAATAAATAATAATAACCAAATGATATAACTGATAACCTAAAAACCCATAATATTATTAATATCACCTTATGAGTAAAATAGGAATTAAAATATCCAAACCTAAATAGTTTATAAGTCATTTTGAATATGTGTAAATTGTGAATAAGAAAATCCAATTACAAACAAAAACACTAAAAACAACCATGTCTATCCTAAACCACGTCTGGTGTCATCATCCATGCTCCATCACAAACAGATATCTAACATATGTCTCTTTGCATTATAATGCAGCAAGCTTGTTAAATCTATTTGGGTATATATTATTTAGACTGAGTAGGGTGGGAATAAAACGAAGTTTCTCCTGACCAATGATCTATAATAGAAAATCATGTCAAAACCAAGTATGGATTTTTATAAATAATAAAAAAAGTAAACCATTTATGGTTATTCAATTACTCATTATTTGACCACATAAATTGGGCATCCTTGAGGACACCAGAACTCTAAAAACCTTCTTTGGAACATTATGGAGTACGATCCATCTTCTCTATTCAATTAACAATTTATTTTAACATAGTTGATTTCATCACCCATTTAATCTGTAACGACCCAAGCATTTGTTAATGAAAATTTCTCTTGGTCTAATTAAATTTCTTATTATGAAAAATGGTTATATAAAATATATACTTCCATTATCTTATATTTCTTGATTTAAAAATACCATTATGAAATTTTAGCATTCCTAATATAGTCGTTGAACTGTTATCATGTGATTAGTACAAATATAGTTCTTTAACAAATCCAATTTACTCAGTCAAAGAAAACGATGACCTCATCCTGTAGACATTCCCCATATGATGCCCATTTTTTAGAACTTGAAAAGGAGGTGGCATCATTGGGTTTCTCTCTTGACCAATCCCAAGCTGATCTACAACATGTTAATATCTAATGGAACAACCTATGGGATAAGTGGAAGCATATAGAGATTACCACATGAGTGATGTTAGATGAGCCACCATAAGAGTCAATCACCGTCACACACATTACTTTTCGATCATATATTGATTTTATAAGTGTTTATTTAACAAGACATTAGAACTTTGATTATGTGCATTATTTTTTTATATAATAATGAATATAAATTCATTTTATTATTGTTACATTGTAAATATTTTTCAATGCAAAAATACATTTTTAGTTAATATTCAAATAAGAAATCAATTTTGATAAATTAATGGATATTTGGAGTATATATTATTTTAATATTATTTTATTATTATTAAATTTCTTTTTATTATGTATAAATGATCCTATAATATTTATGAAAACAATGGTCATTTTTATTATTGTTTGAAAGATGTTTTTGTCAAAAACCATGAATTTTCAATAAATGTCGGTTTTTATTTTAAAATTGAAAATTCATGTATTTAGAAAACAATTTGGTTAAAATTAATATTATTTTTGGAATCAGGATGTAATAATTTTCCAATAGGGAATTTTTCAAAATTTTCTAAGATAATCTAATTTTTTGGAAAAAAATAAATACCGATTAAATATATAACATGTTTTATAACATCATAATGACCCAATAGTGATATAATAGAACACTATATACATTATTTTTGTGCAATATATGTTTTACCATAACTATAATGTGATTTTATGTTTGTTTGTTATATATTAAAAAGCCTAAGTGGACCATCCATGACTTATAAAATATTTAAGCTTTTTAAATTCATTTCATTTAAAGTGTGACTCACCTCGAAAACCGAAACCATATAAATTTAAGAAGATAGGACATTGGCCTTATTAAAGATTTTTTCTAATCCCCTTGGAAAAAACATGGGACGGTTTGTGGTTTTGATTCGTTTAATATGTGGTGTCCCAAAACCTAAATAATACATAACTTCATCTCTTTTCATATATAAACCCACCCATGATCCCACTTCCTCTTAACTAAAATCCTTTGGAGTTAATCCATCCTCTTACCTACTCTATAATTAATCCTCCTAGGGCACCCTAAGCATCTTGAACGCCACTATCAAGCCTCTCCTAATCCTTTGGGATCAAAATTCCAAGTAAGGGATTTATTTTTTAATTATTTATTCCCCATTTTCTTAATATTCTTATGTCCATTTTTGTTAAATTATAAATGTTTGGGTATGATTATTCACCTCCCCTATATGGTCCTATTTATGTTTGAATTATGAGAGACCCATTTATCTTTCACCAATGCATTACATGAATACATGTGACCATGTCGAAATACCGTAATGGATTCCTTCCTTTATCATATTATCCAAGATTCTAAACATTGTTATACCATTTTATTATCAATTATATATGATGGGGTATTATTTAGAACCCCCCACATAAAACCCTATTTATATTTGAATGATGAGAGATCCATTTCTATCTCATTAATTCCTCCCACATACACATGTGACCATGCCAAAATTCAGTAAGGAATTTCTCTCTCATCATTTACATTCATGAAATTCGTTTATATTATGAATCCAAATTCTATTACATATGTTTGAAAATTAATCTATAAGACCCCTGATTATAAATTTAATGTACATATGATGATACACCCCTTTTCTCTCATAAACCATTTTTATGAATTCGTATGTCATGTCGTTATGCCCCCGAAATTGCACCATGTTTTTCCAAGTCAAACTCATTTTGTAATGAATACCTTGACCATTTCTATAAAAAGGTATCATTAGGTCCACAAGGATGAATTCCCTGAGAGGAGGAGTGAATCAGGGTATGACAAATTTAAAATTAAATCCTGTTCTGATCTTGTTTCACTGTTAAACAAAACACTCTTCTCTCTCTTTCCTGTTGCACAAGATAAACATAAAGTAAATCATGCAAAGGACAAGAAAAATTTTACTTGGTTCACCCTCACTGGGCTACGTCCAAGGAGCATACTCCGGAAAGTTTCTGGTCGTACAAAATTTTACTAAAAGTGCACTGTTTTTTACAAAGTTTGGGATTGATCACTTCTATTCCCAAGCTCACAGCCTAAACAAAATTTAGGGTCATCTCACTGCATTCCCAAGGGTCACTCCCTATTTCTCTCTCTATGGATCACTGCCGGTGGAGAGGATCACTTTATTCCTCTTCCTCTTCTCACTGTTCCGAAAAGAATCCACTCATAGTTTATAGACTTGTAGGTCTCTTCATTATCACAAATGAATACATCCTATGTTGTATCTGGATGCTCTGTTGAATTCCAACATTCAAACGTAGATGAATTTCACTTTGCACCGAAGGTATCAGGAAATATTCCAGCATTCACGCAGCCCTGAATAACATCCGTTAATCAATCTTACCTGGCATGCACGTCTATCCTGACACGCAAGTCACAACTGGCACACAATTCCACCTTAGACACTTGCGCGACACAATCTTCTTCAACTTCAAATGTGTGCTTAAAACTTCCCTTTATGCCCAATCCAATATTGGCATGCAACAAAAAACAATAACCCTTCTTCAAATCTGGAATGCAAGTCCTACTTGCGCGACACACCACCACCTGCGCAACCACCACACCTGCGTGACGAGAGCTCTGATTTTTCTATGTGTTGAAATACATTGAAAATGAGGATGGGTGGTCTAGTATTTATCAGAATTTGATCACCCTACATGATAGCACGCAAGTCACCCCTCGGCGTGCAAGTTTCGGCGTGCAGGTCTCTGCCCTTTCAAGTCACCTGCACAACCAACACAATACCTGCACGACCCTCTTTCCTTTGGTGTATTTTGAGCTTATGATCCTGGATATTAATTGGCATGCAAGATCCCAATCCTCCTGGGAATCAGTGGACATGTCTCTTCACGGCGTGCAGGTCACCTGTGCGACCACACCAATACATGCGTGACCCTGTTTCCTTTAACCTATTTTGATGCTCTGATCTTGAAAAACATATGGTGCACAATTTTCTTATACTTCAAGCCAACGACACAAATGTCCATTTTCCAAAAGCCCCTTGTCATCATTTGTCGATTTTTAGGCCCAAAAATTTGGCAAACACGGAAAAAAATGTCCACCTTGTATATGTTCTTTCTGTACTGCCTCGAGATCATCCATTCCTTTGTCGAACTTCCTGAATAAAACATGGATCGTTTACCATAGCTCTTGAACTTGACATTACACCATGAAATCCTCTTTGTCAACAAATTTTAATGTCATTGTTCTCCTTTTTCAACAATCACAACATTGATGTACACATTTTCAAAGAACACAATCACCTCATAAATGCTTCAATGATACCGAGATGGATTTTTTCCCAACAATCTCCCACTTTGGGTTTGTTGAAAACTCTTCCATAAAATGATACATCATTAATTCTTTATCCACCCTTCACCTTTTGCGATTCTGATAGCGATCAAGGATTTACTCAACACATACTCTAAGCCCACATGAATAATGCTCGACATGAGAGACATGAGTAAATGAAATGTTCATCAATGAATAAATTTAAATCTGAAAACCAATGTTGACATCAAACAGATACCAATTCTAACCAAACTGATACCAATTTTTGGAAATATTCTTACCACTCTCCAACACCACTCATCAGCTTTTATCACGATCCTCAGCTATCGTGATATCTATTATTTGATCGATCACTTCTAGTGTCGTCAGATTTAGACTCTCCCACTTTCTCATTGCTCCCCCTATCCCGCTGCTTCACTTTCCAGCTTCTCCCCGATCAATCATGATTTCTCAAATATCCATAATGTCTCCCCCTTGTACAATAACTATTTTCTCCCCCTTTGGAAATGAACCCAAAGTTCACTCCTTTGCAGTCTGTAACAGAGTAGAGAACACATATCAGCACATTAGGGAAAAAACATCATACCTCTGGGAGAGGAAGGGGGTTCCAGATCCACACACTTTTAAGTTCGGGGATTCGACTGAACTCCCAGAGCCAATCAATGCCTCTCAAAAGCTTCTTTGGGTAATGCCTTTGTCAAATTATCTGCAACCTATAGTTCTGTTGGCACATACTCCCACTTCATGATTCCCTGCTCAACATTCATTTTGAAAAAATGATACTTTTTCTCAATGTTCATTGTCCTTGATTGATGGAATAGATTTTTCCTGAGATTTATAGCACTTGTGTTACCACACTACATTCTGATAGGAGACTTCACTTCAACTCCCATATCATCAAGCTGCTACTTCATCCAAAATAACTGTGTGCAATCTTGAGTGGCCGCAATATACATAACCTCTGCAGTGGTCAATGAAATGAAATATTGCTTCTTGCTTATCCAAGAAATACAAAATCCACAAAGATAGAATGCACCTCCTGACGTTGATTTTCAGTTATATTCTAATTCGGCCAAATCTGTATCTGTGTATCCCAATAACATTGATTAAGATTTGTCATTATACATTAGATTTAAATCCACAGTTCCTTTGATATACCTAATTATTATTTTTACTGCAATCAAGTGGCTTTCCTTGGGATTACTCTAATACCTCGCTTCTTGGAATGTGGCAAAAACAATATCAGGCCTTGTTGCGGTCATGTACAACCGAATTCCAATAATTTTCCTGTATTCTGTGATATTAACTGCCTTTCCATCCTCATCTTTTGATAATTTCATCTGGGTGCAACCGGAGTTTTCATCTCCTTGGAATTCTCCATTACAACCCTTCTTAAACCCTCCTTGGTGTATTTGGATTGATAAATAAACGTGACATTACTTCCTTGTTTCACATTTAAACCAAGGAAAACTATTATCTCTCCAATCATTGACATTTCAAACTCATTTTTCATGAATTCGGAGAAATGTCTGCACTGAGCATCGTCTGATCTTCCAAATATAATGCCATCAACATAAACTAGCACCATCATCCTTTGTCTACTGTCGTTGTTGAAATAATGATTTTAATCAACTCCCCCATACTAGAAACCATGCTTCTTCAAGTTCTAATAAAGACTTGAGTACCGTGCTCTTGGTGCTTGTTTCAGCCCATACAACACCTTATTCATCCTAAAAACACTGTTCTCAACATCATGAATGAGAAAACCACATGTCTACTCAATGTAAACCTTCTCTTCCAAAACACCATTCATGAATGTAGATTTGACATCCATCTAGAACACATTGAACTTTCATTGCTCTACTATTACCAAAAATAATCTGATTGTCTCCAGCCTAGCAACTGGTGAAAATGTTCTATCAACAATTATTCCCTCTATCTAGGTGTATCCCATGCACACGAGTCGTTCTTTGTTCTGAATAATTATTCCATCTTGATTCATCTTGTTGTGATAGACCCATTTAGTCTCGATAAAATTCTTGTGTGATGGAATCGAAACATTCTCCAATGTCTGGTACTTCTCAATCTAATCAAGCTCTTCATTCATAGCCTGAACCCAGTTTTCATCTACAACTGCATCAGAAAAACATTTCGGCTTCACCTGAGATAAAAACGTTATTTGGTGTAATGACTTCATTCTTTGAGTTTGAACTAGAGATGTCTGATCACCGATGTTATTATGCCTATCAATTTAAGTTCGACTCTTTGTCTTCCTTGTAGACACAGACTTGACACTTTATTGTTCATCATCAGTATCTTCTTCTGATTCAGCCTCTGCTACTTATGCTCCCCCTGTGTTTCTTAACTCATCATCACTTTCATCCAGAAACTGTTCATTGGGTCTTTGAGTATTCTATTCATTTTCAACTATAGTGACATCATTGCACTCAGAAATTTTCATAGCCTTTTGTTTAAACATTTATATGCATTTATTTTCCCTAAATCGCCAAGGAATATCCCCTCATATCCTCGTGACCCAAACCTCATGTGATTTTATTTGTTGACAATGATGCACTTACTCCCAAATATTCGAAAGTATTTTAGCGTTTTCTTATTTTCATACCACATTTCATACGGAGTCTTCCCTTTCATCAGACACAACTAAGACCTATTCAAAATATAGACCGATGTCAAAACTACATCCCTCAAAATTTTCTCAGGTAGGTCCTTTTCAATAAGCATCGTTCTGGCCATGTTGTTGATGATTCGATTTCTCCTCTTAACCACTACATTCTGTTGGGGAGTTCTCACTGATGAAACTTGATGCATTATCCTATGTTTCGTGAGAGAGTTTTCTACTTGACTATTTGTGAATTCCATACCGTTAAATGTACAAAACATCAGAATTTTCTTCCCAAGAATCATTTCTAATTTCCTCCTATACTGCATTATGCAACAGAACACCTCTGTCTTATGGGTAATGAAAAATACCCAGGCCATTCTGCTATAATCATCAATGAAAAGAACATAGTACCTTTGCACATTTATAGCTCATGGTGAGATAGGTCTACATACAATAGCATGCACCAATTCGAGCACTCTAGTTGATTTCTGTTCCTTTGGCCTGTATGTCTTTCTGATGATCTTCCCTTGTTGGAAAGTATCACACATATGAGTGAGCTCATGTGATAGTTTGGGAAGGTCTCAAGCATTATCACACTTTACTAGATCATCCATAGATTGTTGGGATAGATGACTAATTCACTTATGCCAGAGCTGGTTTTCTACCTATCTGGATAAAAGGCACGTATCTTCTTCCCTTCCTACAATGTAAAGATTTCCTATTGTCCTTTTCCCCTGCAGGCCAACAGATCCGTCTTCTGCTTTCATTCCACACATCTTATTGGTAAATCAGATAGAGATTCCAGATTCACATAGTTGACTAACACTGAGAAAGTTAGGAATAAGACCCTCTACTACCAAGACATCAGCACGTCTCATTTCTTTTCCCCCAAATTTGGCATTTCCAGATCCAACAATCTTCAACCCTTCATCATTCCAAAACATGATAACTACTTAGTTATCATATATTATGCCTGTAATGAGATCCTTGTTCCTTGTCATATTGGATGTCCAACCACTATTAATGATCCATACTCCAGAACGATCTGAAGTTTTAAGGGTAATTGCTGCAATGACTACCTTTTCATTCTTTTTCATTTTGATCCATGTATTCGACTTCACACTTGGTATGGATTAGAGAAAATTATCTTCCATAGAGGTTGATGGACCAACCTCATCATGCAACACTACAAATCTATTTTTCACTTTTAAATAACCTATTGTTTTATTGATCTACTGCTTGAGAACATTTTGATTTTTCTTTGGCACATTCCTTTGTATGGTTGAAGTGAAGTACCTAGCCATGTGCCTAAATCCTCCGCACCAAAAACAGTGTCCTTGGAAATATATTCTGGAGAACCATTCTGTATTTGACTGCCACCTTTATTCTTGATCCCTTTAATATATCTTGGCTATGGACCACACATACTATGAATGTCTGATCTTCCCGCAATAATAACACCTGATATATGGTTCATTTCTTTGTGGTACTTCAGTACAACGAGTTTCCCCTTGGGATCATTGAATATTTTGATTGTGATTTGTGCCTAAATCAACTGTCAATATTGGGACTGGTGCTTGTGGTCTGACTTCAATTGTCACCAATTTGTTTTCCTGATTATGCCCTGAAACAACCTTAACGTCTGAGCACAATTTCTACTTCTTCCATGATGAACAACTAGGATCCTATTTCATCTTTTCAGTCTTTCTAAAAACCTTCTTTCCCAATAATGTGTTAGGAATCAAAGGTTTTTCCAGGTCTTAGACTTTTCTCCATATACCAACAACTTCATATGTAAATCTCTTTGATACACTTGACATGTTCTTTCAATTTTCCATTCAAGGCATTGATCTCCTTTTTCTGTTATTCAATCATGAGGTTATGCTCATCAACCTTTTCTGTGCTCAATGATGATGACAACTTGAGTTTCTCAATTTCTTCTAATATCTCAGACTTTTCTTCATCATGTTGTTTCATATAGAGATTGGAATCAAGTACCACCTTGTTTTATTTATTTATTTTTTCTCTCCAAATATCTATATATTCACGTGTTGCTTCTAATTCAGCTTCCATGTCAAATCTCCCTTCAATTTCATCTTCTTCTTCATCTGCGTCGATTTTATCCTTTTCTTGAGAACTACCAACAACAGCCACCATTGCATAGTATCCATGATCATTACAATTTTTAAACTCTTCATCCTCTTCCACCTCAGACTCATCTAAACTGTCTATTTCTTGTGAAAGAAGATTTTTTTTCTTGAAGAAATTTCTCTTGAACTGCTTCTTCCCTTTCTCATAGGCTGAAGATTTCTTCTTGGGAATTTAAACATCATCTTCATCATTTACATCATGAAACTATTTGGGGAATCTAGCTACGAGATGTCCAACCTTTCTCCATCTAACGATTGAGAAGAGAAAGTTTCCCTTTGAACATTCCTTTTCCTCTTTGAATATTTGTGGAGAGGAATGACATTACCTCATCTGTCTCTTCATCCACTTGAGAATATTCAATGTTGATCTTCTTCATGGCCTTAAATTCCACCTCATTGGATTTCCACTTTTCCACAGTGTCGTTATCATCATTTCTCATTTTATATTCAACAAGGGTGATGTGGAGGTTTTCCAATGTCAATTCATTCGGGTCTTTATCTTCCAGAACAAAAACTTTCGGATTGAACCGAGGTGGAAGATTTCTCAAGACGCGCCTTATAATTTTTATGTCTTAGATAATTTCACCAAGACCTCGCATGCCTTCCACCACAACATATACCCTGTCAAATAATGCATCAACAAACTCATTTGGCTTCACTCTCAGATCTTCATACTTGTACCACAACACTTGCAGCTTTGCCTCTCGGACCTTTGTATCCCCTTCATATATATTCAAAATCATTTCCCACATGGAATGTGAAATTTTTCATGACATCATCATTGTATAGATGGGATTGGAAAGGGCTCCCCCTAAGGCATTGATATCTTTGGCATCACCATCAAACTCTATAAGATCAGCTTCTGATAATGCACCACTATCAATATCAGCCGTGATACCATGCATAGATGCTGAAAACACATCCCTTCCCAAAGATCAGAAGAAATTTTGCATTCGATTATTACATATCTGAAAATTACATACGTCGAAGATAGGAATACCTTAATGATTAGTGACCTCTATTGAGAGAATAAAAAATATCAACCATTACTTATGATACCAATTATTCAGTCCACAAGGCTGAATACCCTAAGAGGGGGGTGAATCTGGGTATGACTAATTTAAAATTAATGCCGGTTCTGATCTTGTTTCACTGTTAAGGAAAACACTCTTCTCTCTCTTTCCCTTTTCACAATATAAATAGAAAGTAAAGCATGCACTGGATACAACAATTTTTACATGGTTTACCATCATTGGGCTTTGTCCAAGGAGCATAATCCGGCAGGTTTCTAGTAGAACAAAATTCACTAAAAGCGCACTGCTGTTTACAAGGTTCGGGATAGATCACTTCTATTCCCAGGATCACTGCCAATACAAAATTTAGGGTCATCTCATTTATTTCCCAAGGGTCACTCCCTGTTTCTCTCTCTAGCTCACTGCTAGTGGAGAGGATCACCTTCTTTCTCTTCCTTTTTTCGCTGATCCAGAGGGGATCCACTCACAGTTTATAGACTTGTAGGTCTCTTCATTATCACTAATGAATAAATCCTCTATTGTATCTGGATGCTCTGTTGAAGTCCATCCTTAACCCCTTAGATGAATTTCTCATTGCACTGAAGGTATCGTGCAATCTTCCAGCCTTTACAAATCCCTGAATAACTGCCATGAATCAACCTTACTTGGCATGAATGTCTAACCTGACGCACAAGTATCAATGCACAAGTCTCAACTGGTGTTCAATTCCACCTCAGAAACATTGACAACATAAATTTCTTCAACTTCAATCTTATGACACACTTCCCTTTGTGCCCAAAAAAATATTGGCACACAACAAACAACAATCGTCATTCATCGAATCTGTCACGCAAGTCCTACATGTGTGACACACCACCACTTGAGAAACCACCACACCTGCACCACGAGAGCTCTGATTTTTCTAAGTGTTTAACTCCCTTCAAAATAAGGAGGAGTTGTCTAGTATTTATAGTAATTTTATCACCTTGTGAAATGGCGCACATGTCTCCCCTCAGTGTGAAAGTTTCTGTGTGCAGGTCTCAGCCCTTGAAAGTCACCTGTGTGATCAAAACAATACCTGTGCGACCCTCTTTCCTTTGCTATATTTTGAGCTTCTGATCCTGGAATATAATAGGTGCGCATGTTCTATAGCCACCTGGGAATCAGTGTGAAAGTCTCTTAATGGCACGCAGGTCATGTGCGCGACCACACCAATACATGCGCGAACCTCTTTCCTTTTCCATATTTTGATGCTTTGATCTTAAAAAAAATATGGGGTGGAAGTTCCTTATACATCAAGACAACGGCGTGCATGTCCCTTTGCCAAAATCCACTTGTCTTAATTTGTCGATTTTCAGGCCCAAAAATTTGGCAAACATGGGAAAACAACGCCTCCTTGTATCTGTTCTTTTTATACTACCTATAGATCATCCATTCTATTGTCGATGTTCTTGAATCAAACATGGATCGTTTACCATAGCTCTGGAACTCGACATTTTACCATGAAATCCTCTTTGTCAACAAATTTTTATGTCATTGTTTTCCTTTGTCAACAATCACAACATAGATGTACACTTTGCAACAAACAAAATCACCCCAAAAATTCATCAATGATACCTTGAGGGATTTTTTCCAAACAACTCCCCTTTTATTTTGTTGAAAACTCTTCCATAAAAAGATACGTCGTTAATTCTTCATCCACCATTCACATTTTGCGATTCTAATAGCGATCAAGGATTTACTCAACACATACTCTAATCCCACATGAGCAATTATCGGCTTAAGAAACAAGAGTAAATGAAATGTCCATCAATGAATAAATTCAACTCTGAAAACCACTGTGGACACAAAGTGATACCAATTGTTACAAACTGATAACAATTTTTGGAAATATTCTTACAACTCTCCAACAACATTCTTCAGCTTTAATCACAATCCTCAGATGTCGTGATATCTATTATTTGATCGATCACTTCTAGCATCGTCAGATATAAACTCTCCCCCATTCTCATTGCTCCCCCTGTCTCACTCCTTCACATTCCAGCTTCTCCCCGTATCTGTCATGATTTCTCAAATACCCAAAATGTCTCCCCCTTGAACAATTACTATTTTCTCCCCCTTTGGAAACAAACCCAATGGTCACTCCTTTGTAGTCTGTAACAGTGTATAGAACACATATCAACACATTAGGGAAAAACACATCATACCAATGGGGGAGGGGGGTTCCACATCCATACTCTTTTATGTGCGGGGAGTCGAATGAACTCCCAGAGATAGTCAATGCCTCTCAAAAGCTTATTTGGGTAATGCCTTTGTCAAAATGTCTTCAACCTGTAGTTCTTTAGGCACATACTCCCACATCACGATTCCCTGCTCAACCTTCCCCTTGATAAAATGATACATTATCTCAATGTTCTTTTTCCTTGATTTATGGACAATATTTTTAATGAGATTTATAGCACTTGAGTTACCGCACTAGATTCCGATCAGAGACTTCACTTCAACTACCATATCTTCAAGCTACTGCTTCATCCAAAATAAATCTGTGCAAGATTTAGTGGATGCATTATACTCAGCCTCCAAAATGATCAATGAAATGAAATATTGCTTCGTTCTTAGCCAAGAAATACACAATCCACCAAGATAGAATGCACATCCGGATGTTGATTTTCTGTTATCTGCTGATCCGGACCAATCTGCATATGTGTATCCCAATAACACTAATTAAAATTTGTCATTATACATCAGATCTAAATCCATGATGCCTTTGATATACCAAAGTATTATTTTAACTGCAAGCATGTGGATTTCCTTGGGATTACTCTAATATCTCGCTGCTTGGCATGTGGCGGAAACAATATCAGGCCTTGTTGCGGTCATGTACAATAGACTTCCAATACTTTTCCTCTATTCTGTGATATTAACTGCCTTGCCATCGTCATCTTTTGATAATTTCATCCTGGTAGAAACCTGATTTTTCATCTCCTTGGAATTATCAATTCCAAACCTTCTTAAAACCTCCTTAGTGTATTTGGATTGAGAAATGAAAGTTCCATTACTTCCTTTTGTCACATGTAAACCAAGTAAAACTGTTAGCTCTCTAATCATTGACATTTCAAACACATTTTTCATGAATTCATAGAACTGTATACACTGAGCATCTTCTAATCCACCAAATATTTTGTCATCATCATAAACCAGAACCATCATCCTTTGATTACTATCATTGTTGAAATAATGATTGTAATCAACTCCCCCATGCTGGAAACCATGCTTCTTTACTTACTGATCAAGACTTGAGTACCATGATCGTGGTGCTTATTTCAACCCATAAAACGTCTTCTTCATCCTGAAAACTTTGTTCTCATCCTCATGAATGAGAAAACCACCTGGCTACTAAATATAAACCTCCTCTTCTAAAAGTCCATTCAAGAATGCAGATTTGACATTCATCTGGAACACTTTGATCTTTCTTTGCACTGATATTGACAAAAATAATCTGATTTTCTCCATCCTAGAAACTGGTGAAAATGTCTCATCAACATCTATTCCCACTATCTAGGTGTATCCCATGCACAATAGTAATGATTTGTTCTGAATCATTGTGCTATATTCTTTAATCTTATTGTGATAGACCCATTTATTCTCGATGAAATTCTTGTGTGCTGGCCTCGAAACAATCTCCCATGTCTAGTTCTTCTCAATCTGATCATGCTCTTCATTCATATCCTGAACCCAGTTTTCATCTTCATATGAATCAAAAAAACATTTCGGCTTCACCTGAGAAAAAAAATTTGTTTGTTGTAATGATTTCATTCTTTGAGTCTAAACTAGATATGTCTAATCACCGATGATATTATACCTATCAATTTTATCTCGACTCTTTGGATTCCTTATACACACAGACATGAAACATTATTATTCATCATCAATATCTTCCTCTAAGTCAGCCTCAGCTACTTCTTCTCCCCCTGTGTTGCTTACCACATGATCACTTTCATCCAGAAACTGTTCACTGGGTCTTTGAGTATTCTGTTCATTTTCAACTATAGTGACATCATTGCACTCAGTAATTTTTCTAGCCTTTTTTTGAAACATTTATATACTTTTCATTTCCCTTAATAGCCAAGTAATATCCCCTCATCTCCTCATGACTCAAACCTCCTATGATTTTCATTGTTTAGAATGAAGCACTTTCTCCCAAAGATTCAAAAGTATTTCAGCGTTGGCTTATTTCCATACCACATTTCATACGGAGTCGTCCCTTCCTTTGGACACAACAAAGACCTGTTAGAAATTTAGACCGACGTCAAAACTACATCCTTCCATGTTGTTTATGTTCTGATTTCTCCTCTCAATCACTCCATTATATTGGGGAGTTCTCACTGATGAAACTTGATTCCTTATCCTGTGTTTCTTGAGATATTTTTTGACTTGACTATTTGTGAATTTTGTACAGTTATAAGTACAAAACATCAGAATTTTCTGCCCAATATTCCTTTATGATTCCCTCCTATACTACTTTATGCAACTGAACACCTCTGTCTTATTGGTAATGAAAAATACCCAGGCCATTCTGTTATAATCATCATTGAAAAGAACATAGTACCTTTTCCCATTTATAACTCATGGTGAGATAGGTCCACATACATCAACATGAACTAATTCGAGAACCCTAGTTGATTTTTGTTCCTTTGGCCTGTATGTCATTCTGATGATCTTCCCTTGTTGGCAAGCATCACATGTATGAGTGCACACATGTGATAGTTTGGGAAGGTCTCTTGTAGCATCACACTTTACCAGATCATCCCTATATGTTTGGCATAGATGACCGAGTCACTTATTCCACAACTGGTTTTCTTCTTCTCTAGATAAAAGGCACGTATCTTCTTCCCATACTACAAGGTAAAGATTTCCCTTTGTTCTTTTTCCATACATAACAACAGCTCCATCTTATGATTTCATTGCACACATCTTCTTGGTAAATAAGATAGAGTTCCCAGATTCACATAGTTGACTGACACTGAGTAAGTTATGACTAAGATCCTCTACTACAAAGACATCAGCCCGTCTCATTTCTTTTTCCCCAAATTTGTCCTTTCCGGATCCAAAAATCATCAGCCCTTCATCATTCCAAAACTTGAAAACTCTTCCTTTGACATATTTTATGACAATAATGTGATCCTTGTTCCCTGTCATATGGGATGTGCAACCACTGTTAATGATCCATACTCTTGAACGATCTGAATCATTAAGGGAAATTTCCGCAATGACTGCCTTTTAATTCTTTTTCATTTTGATCCATGTCTTTGTCTTCACACATCGTTTGGTTTGGAGAACTTTATATTCCATAGATTGTAATGGACCAACTTCATATTGTAATTCTACATATCTATTTTTCATTTTTACCTCACCTATTGGTTTATTGATCTCTTGCTTGCGAACATTTTGATTTTTCTTGGGCACATTCCTCTGTATGGTTGAAGTGTAGTACCTAGACATGTGCCCAAATCCTCCAACCCAAAAATATTGTCCTTGGAAATATGTTCTTAAGAACCATTATCTATTTGACTGACACCTTTTTTCTTGTTCCCTTTTATATCTCTTGTCTATGGAACACACATATTGTGAATGTCCGATCATCCCGCAATAATAACACCTGATATATAGTTCATTCCTTTGTGGTACTTCATTACAATGAGTTTCCCCTTGGGATATTTGAATATTCCAATTCTCATTTGTTCCTAAATCAACCTTCAATATTGGGGCTGGTGCTTGCATTTTGACTTCAATTTTCACATATTTTTGTTTCTGATTATGCCCTGAAACAACCTTAACCTCTGAGCACAATTTCTTCTTATTCCCTACTGAACTAAAATGATCCACTTTCATCTTTTCAGTCTCTATAACAACCTGATTCCCCAAGAATGTGTTTGGAATCAAAGTTTTTTCCAGGACTTTGACTTTTCTCTGAAGACTGACAACTTCCTATATAAAGATCTTCGATACACTTGATGTGATATTTCAATTTTCCATTCAAGCCATCGATCTCCCTTTTCTGTTATTAAATCATGAGCTTATGATCATCAAACTTTTTTTGCTCTATGGTGATGATAACTTGAGTTTCTAAATTTCTTATAATAGACCATTCTATTCTTCATCCTGTTGTTTCATATAGTGTTTGGAATCGCGTACCACCTAGTTTTTTATTTGTTTTTTCCTCTCCAAATATCTATATCATCATGAGCTGCTTTTAATTCAGCTTCCATGTCAAATATCCCTTCAATTTCTTCTTATTCTTCATCAGCGTTGGTTTCCTACTTTTCTTGAGCACTACCAACAATAGCCACCATTGTATTTTTTCCATGATCTTTAAAATTTTTAAACTCCTCAATCTCTTCACCCTCAGACTCATCTGAACTGTCTATTTCTTGTGAAAAATGATTCTTATTCTTGAAGACATTTCTCTTGAACTACTTCTTCCCTTTCACATAGGCTGAAGATTTCTTCATGGTAATTAAAATATCAACTTTATAATTTTCTTTCTGAAACATTTTGGGGATTCGAGATACGAGATGTCCAACCTTTCCACATCTAAAGCATGCAAGAGGATGTTTCCCTTTGAACTTTCCTTTTCCACTTTGAGGATTTGAGGAGAGGAATGACATTACCTCATCTGTCTCTTCCTCCTCTTGAGAATATTCGATGGTGAGATTCTTCATGGCTGTAAATGCCACCTCATTGTATTTCACCTTTTCCACAGAGTTTTTATTATCATTTCTCATTTCATATGAAACAAGGGTGATGTGCAGGCTATCCAATATCAGTTCTTTTGGGCCTTTATCTTCCAGAATAGAAACTTTCAGATTGAATCGAGGTGGATATTTTCTCAATACGCGCCTCACAATTTTTATGTCTTCGATAATTTCACCAAGACCTCACATGTCTTCCACCACAACATATACCCTGTCAAATAATGCATCAACAAACTCATTTGGGTTCACTCTCAGATCTTCATACTTGTTCCACAACACTTGTAGCTTTGCTTCTCGGACCTTTGTATCCCCTTCATATATATTAAAAATATCTTCCCACATGGAATGTGATGTTATTAATGACATCACCATTGTATTGATTGGATTGGAAAGGTATCCCCATAAGGCATTGATTTCTTTGGAATCAGCATCGAACTATCTATGCTCAGCTTCTGATAATGCACCACTATTAATATTAGTTGTGATACCATGCAAAGCTGCTGAAAACACATCCATTCCCAATGATTGGAAATAATTTTTCATTCGATTCATACATATCTGAAAATTACATATGTCCAAGATATGAATCTTTTTATGATTAGTGCCCTCCATTGGGAGAATAAAAAATATCAGCCATTACCTCTGATACCAATTGTTAGGTCCACAAGGCTTAATACCCTAAGAGGGGGGTGAATTAGGGTATGACTAATTTAAAATTAATGGTCGTTATGATCTTGTTTCCCTTTTAATAAAAACACTCTTCTCTCTCTTTCCAGTTTCACAATATAAACATAAAGTAAAGCATGCACATGACACACCAATTTTTACTCGGTTCACCCTCACTGGGCTACGTTCAATGAGCATAAGCCGAATGTTTCCAGTCGTACCAAATTCACTAAAAGCGCACTGTTTTTTACAAAGTTCAGGATATATCACTTCTATTTCCAGGCTCACTACCTATAAAATATTTAGGGTCAGCTCATTGCTTTCCAAAGGGTCACTCCATGTTTCTCTCTCTAGATCAATGCTGGTGGAGAGGATCACCTTCTTCCTCTTCCTTTTCTCACTCCTCCGGAAAGGATCCACTCATAGTTTATAGACTTGTAGGTCTCATCATTATCACAAATGAATATATCCTCTGTTGTATCTGGATGCTTTGTTGAATTCCAACTTTCACCTATAGTTGAATTTCTCATTGCACGGAAGGTATCGAGAAATCTTCTAGCCTTCACGCAGCCTTGAATAACCACCGGGAATCAACCTTACTTGGCATGATGGTCTAACCCGGAGCGCAAGTCTCAGTGCACAAATCACAACTGGCATGCAATTCCACCTCAAAAACATGCACAATAGGATATTCTTTAACTTCAATCCTGTGTGACACACATCACTTTACGCCCAAACCAATTTTGGCTTGCAACAAACAACAATCTCCCATCTTTAAATCTGGCGCGCAAGTCCAACTTCCGCGACACACCACCCCTTGCGCGACCACTACACCTGCACGACGGGAGATCTGATTTTTTTAGTGTTGAACTCCCTTGAAAATAAGTAGGGTTTGTCCTGTATTTATAGGCATTTGATACGCCTGCGCGATGGTGCGCATGTCTCCCCTCAATGCGCAGGTTTCAACGCGCATGTCTCTGCCCTTGCAAGTCACCTGTGTGGCCAACACAGTACCTGCGCGACCCTCTCTCCTTTGCCGTATTTTGAGCTTCTGATCCTGGAAAATAATAGGCGCACAAGTTCCCATGCCTTATAGGCATCATCGCACAAGTCTCTTCACGGCTCACAGGTCACCTGCGCGACCACACCAATACCTGCACGACCCTCTTTCCTTTTCCATATTTTGATGCTCTGATCTTGAAAAACATACGACGTGCAACTTCCTTCTTCTTCAATTTTTACATGGTGCCACCATGTATCTATTATTTTTGTACCACCTCCAGGTCATCCATTCCTTTTCCGATGTTCTTGAATCAACCATGGATCATTTACCACAACTATTGAACTCGACATTCAACCACACAATCCTCTTTTTCAACTAATTTGAATGTCATTGTTTTCCTTTTTCAACAATCACAACACAGATGTCCACTTTGTCAACAAACACAATCACTTAAAAAATGCTTCAATGACACCTTGAAGGAATTTTTCCAAATAGGTATTCACCATTTAGAACATTTACTTATTGATTATTTTGTTTCACGCATGAATTCCACATTCCATTATTATGGAATAAATGACGATGAATCCATGGTTTATGATCAATGTGGAACACTTATGCATGAAATGAAACTATGAATAATGTTTCCCCCTGATAGAGATTCAATGAATTGGGTGAAGATTAATATCATGATACGTCATGTGCAATGAGGATTTACTCATGAAAATTCCAGTGCAATGAAAATTTAATCCTCCTAATTCAACTACAAAGAGGGTTTACTCATGATATATGAGTAATGAGCCTTGGCTCATGCTAATTTCATGTTATGTGTCATTTCCACATTTCAATGGTATGATAATCATGCTATATCATAACATGATGTTCATGTACTTTTATTCTCCATTGATATTCTTATTGCTTAATATGTATTGTATTATTCATGTCATGCCCTGTTTACTCCCTTACAGGGCTTTATATCCCACTCATTTCACATTTATGTCCTAGGGTTAGTCCAATAAATGCTATGTATGAGGGAATGTAGTGATTATATAAAGGATATTTTCAATAAATATGTTGTGTGTTTTATGTTTTAAGTTGTTATGTAACATTCCTAATCCACAAAGAAACTAGGCCTCTCTATCTTCTCTGTTTTATAAAGTGAAATGTTTATGTAATAAATCATGTTCATGTGTGTAATAAAATGAAGGGTAGTTATAGTTGGTATCCGAGGATAGGGTTAGTTATTTTTGGGATTAATATTTGAAAACCCCAATGAATCCTTAGAGACAAGATTAAGTATAATAAAAACATCGCTATGTTTTTATGAGTATTAAGTATGTGTTTTATCAACAAAATACATCCAATTATAGAAATGTGAAGCTATAGGTGACTTTGGAACAAAAGTACCATGGTGTGAAAACTCTGACAAAGAGTTTCAAGCTTCACCCGGGGTGTCTTGGTACATGATAATGGGCCTTGCTGCACTCTTGGTCATGAAACTCTCGAGGGAAACACTTTGGTAAATTCACTAGATTAGTATGAACCATTGTCAAGGGAATAAAAAAAATTAACAAAAGAATATATGTTGGGAAGTAAATCATGGATAACATAGACTGAAGCCTATAAATTCATAAGTTAATGAAATAATAGTAACTTATAAGTCATCAGATTTTGTCTATGGATTCCCTTTATGTGATGAGTAGTTTAAAATTACTCATCCTTATGTATATATGGGATATAGTTGAACAATAATAAAAAAGTGAAAGGTAGAGTTTCCACCATGGTTCTATGCATTCATTGGTATCTCGAATGTTTATTTGATCAATCCCTACACCACCACAAATCATGGATGTACATATATTGCTGAGTATTGAAAATGAGGTAGTCATTGCATCCCATAAAGAGAAATTGTCCCCTATCATAATTGGAGGATTCAACTTCTTAGAAAACCACATCATAATTCCACTTGTTGAATTTGATGAAATTTTCGACATGTATTGTCTTTTCATATATAGAGCCAACATAATTTTCTATGAGAGGGAAATATCTCTTCATAGAGAGAATCCACCCCCGATTCTATACAAGTTCAAGGAGGAAGATGAATCTTATTTAGAACCATCATCTCATGTGTGGATATTACATCCCTATGAGAATGTGTAACTAGAATTGATGATTGAGAATAAGGAGGAAACCATCCTTGAAGACATGCCAATTATTATGGTATTCGTTGAAGTATTTCCCAACGAATTTCATGGTCTTCATCCTAGAAGAGATATTGAATTCTATACAGAACATATACCTGGGGAATTTCCAATATCCAAGAATCTATGTAGAGTGGCTATTATAGAGCTTGAGGAGATAAAGAAACAACTGCAACAGAAAATATATATAAAGGGTTTAAAGGCCCAAGTGCGTCACCATGGGGTGCTCCAGTACTCTTCGTCATGAAGAAGGATAGGTCAATGCACTATTTCATTGATTATCATGAGATCAAAAAAATCACTATAAAGAATAAGTATCCTCTTCCAATAATTGATGACTTTTTGGATCCGCTACGTGGAGAACAATGCTTCTCGATGGTGGATCTCGGGTCTAGAAATTACCATATAAGGTTTAAAGAGGGAGAATATCCCAAAGACCACATTTAATTAATGTTATAGGCACTATGAATTCAGTTTAAATCCTTCTAGACTCCCCAGTGTTCCATCAATCTTCTTGGACATGATGAGTAGAGTTTTTTGAGATTTTCTCGAAAAATTATTTGTAGTATTTATAGATGAAATTCTAATATACTCTAAAACAAAGGAGGATCTTGAGATGAATCTAAGAACTGAACTAGAGACCTTGAAAAAGGAGAAGCGTTATGCATAGTACAACAAGTGAGAGTTTGGGTTTAAGGAGGTCTAATTGATGGGTAATATCATGACATGCAATGAGATATCTGTGGATCCCTCCAAGACAAATACAATCAAGGGATGGTCGAGGCCAACATCGGTAATAGATATTTGAATTTTCTTGGGGTTATTTGGATATTATCAGCGATTTGTGTAAAACTTCACTCAATTTTACAACCATTTAACCAAGCTAAATCAGAAGGGATTTATGTTTTATGGAAGTTATAAATGTGAAAAAAGCATCAAGGAGTTGAAAATGAGGCTTATCACTGTGCCTCTTCTCACACACCCAATAAGTGGACAAATATTTGTGGTGTAATGTGATGATTCAAAGAGGGGTTTAGGTTGTGTGATAATGTAAAATGACAAAATGAGATCCTACACCTCAATGCAGATGAAAATACATGATGAAAACTATCCCATGCAAGATCTAATCTTAGTGGCGGTTATATTTGTATTGAAAATATGGAAACAATATCTCTATGGTGAGAAGATTGAGATATATACTGATCACCAGAGCCTCAAATATATATTCACACAAAAAGAGATTAATATTAACACACAAATATGGATAGAACTCATAAAGGAATATGAATTCTCAATCCACTACCATCCCATTATGGCCAACTAGGTGTAGGATGCTCTAAGTAGAAAGGACACAACACCATTATCAATGATGAGAATTGAAAATGATCCAATCATTATAGATTTAGAAATGAAGGAAATGGGAATAATTATGGGAGGAACATCATCAATCCTTTCTCAACTGATTTCCCAAACATCCCTCATAGAGTAATTAACAAATGCTCAATGAAAGGATGTGGAAATTATTAAAATGGTGGAAGCTATCAGAAAAGGGAAATCCTAAGACTGCGTATTTGAAAAGGATTGAATTGTGAGATATCAGTCAAGGTAATGTGTGCCATTCGATACTGAGATAATGAAGGATCTTCTGAAGGACACATATAGCTCAACCATCTCTATTCACCTAGTGAGCACAAATATGTATCGAGATCTCTAATGAAATTTTATGTTAGAAATTATGAAAAGGGAGATTAATGAATATAAATCAATGTTTCTGGTATGTTAAGAATTTAAGGATGAGAGAAAAAAGTATAAGCGGATTATGCAACCACTACCCATACCAAAAATGTTGTGGGACAGGACTATCACAGACTTTTTCACTGGACATCCAAGGATATCCAGAGGAAACAATGCTATATGAGTCCTTATGGACCTTATTATGAAGACAACTCACTTTATCATGATTCAAGAGGACTACTCATTTGATCTACATGCATGTATTTACAAAAAATAAATTGAAATGATTCATGGAATACCACTTTTTATTGTATGTGATCCTGATCCAAGAATCACGTAGAAGTTCTGGAAAAGTCCCCGACATGCTCTAAGTACTGAGCTGAACATCAGTTTGGCCTATAATCCTTAAACTGATGGCCAATATAAGAGAACTATTATGAAACATGAAGATATGTTAATATTATATTATATGAACTTCAATGGCGGATGGGACCAACATCTTCCTCTAGTTGAATTCTCCAACAATAACAGTTTCCACTCTAGCATCCTAATTGGACCATGTGAAGCCCTTTATGGGTAAAGGATAAGAACATTGGTGTGTTGGGATCATGTCAGTGAGCGTAAGCTGCTTGGACCTGTAGTGGTCAAATAAATGGCGGGGAATGTGAAAACCATTCAGCAGCATATCAATGCATCCCATTGTTGATAGAAGAGTTATATAGATAATCGTTGAAGAATCCTTGATATCAATGTTTGATACATGGTATTTCTACACATAACTTCTTTGATGAAGGTCACGAGGTTTGGAACGAATGGGATGATATGTCTTTTTTACATCAACACCTTTGAGATTCTTGATCGTGTCAGGGCTGTGGCATATCGACTGGCACTTCCAACAACCATAGCCAATGTACATAATGTCTTTCATGTGTCCCTATTAAGGATATACATACCAGACCATTCACATGTACTCTCTGTAGAGGTAGTACAGTTAAAGGATGATCATTTTTATGAGAAGCAACCCATGTAGATGAAGATCGTAGAGAAAATTATCTACGAAATAATACAATTCCCCTTGTCAAGGTGTTATGGAGAAACCACATGTTTGAAGAAGAAATATAGGACTCAAAGGAATTGATGAAGTAGAGTTACCCACATACGTTTTAGTGTGGGAAAATGCAAATTTCGAGGGTGAAATTTCATAAGGGGGGTGATTAAAAAGACCCAAAATTTTGTAAATGGAAATTACCCTTTGTCTAATAAAATTTCTTGTTATGTAAAATTCTTATATAAAATATTAACATCCTTTGTTATGTTTTTTAGTTTCAAAATACCATTAATTTTTTTACCATTTCTAATACAGATGTCGAACAGGGATCACATGATTAGTATAAATATTGGGCTTTAAAAATCTAATTTACTAAGAAAAAGGAAGTGATGGCCTCATCCTGTTGACTTGACCCATAAAAAGCCCATCTTTTGGAGCTCAGAAAGGAGGTGGAAACATTGGGCTTCACTTTATTCGATGCCCAACTTGAGCTTCAACATGTTATGATCTAATAGAACCACCTATGGGAGATGTAGATGTTGATAGAGATTACCACACGAGCGATGTTATATGAGCCACCCTAGAGTCTGTCAACATTGCGCTCCTTACCCTTCAGTATTATGCGGTTGTTATAAGGGGTTATATAAAAAGACCTTAGCACTATGATTATGTGCATTATTTGTTAATATAATAAATAATAAAAATTATTTTTATTATTGTTACATTGTAAATATTTATTAAATCACAGATACTATTTGTAATTAATATTCATCTAAGAAATAAATTTTGATAAATTAATTTTTTTCATAATTAATAATATTTTATTAAAATATTATTACTATTAAATTATTTTTATTATGTATAAATGATCGTATACTTTTTATTAATACAATTGTAAATTTTATTATTGGTTGACAGCAATTTTTGTCAAAACCCATGATTTTTTAAATGTCGTTTTTTATTTTAAAATATGAAATTAAAATATATAGAAAATTATTCATAGAAAATTCATATTATTTTTGGAATCAGGAATTTGAAATTATCTAATGGTGAATTTTCCATAATTTTCCGAGACAGTTGATTTTTAGGGTTAAAATCAAATATCATTTAAATATATAATGTGTTTTATGACATCATAATGACACAATAGTGATGTAATAAAATACTATAAACCATATGTTCATCCAATATAAATATTTACCATTAAAAAAATTTTATTTTAGGTTTTTTTGATTTATTTTACCAAACCATACTGGACCCTCCAAGACCTATAAAACATTTTATCTTTTTAAATTGATTTCCTTGAGAGTCTTACTCACCTCCACATTAGGAACCGTATTATTTTAAGTGGTTCAGACATTGGACATATTTTGTTTCCAATCCCCTTTAGAAAACACCATTGGAAAAAACTGTGGGCTGGTTTGTGTTTTTGATTAGGTTAATGTGTGGTGTCTAAAAACATAAATAATAAAGAATTCCATCTCCATTCCTATATAGACCAACCCATGCTGACACATATTATTCACTCAAAGCATTTGGAGTTCCTCCAACCTATCCCCTCCTCTATCTAGAATCCTCCCATGGTTCCCTATTCCCCCAATAAGCCTCTTTCAAGCCTCTCCCAAGCCTTTAGTATCACACTTCCATGAAAGGGATTTCTTTCTTCCATATTTATTTCCATGTATCTTAATATTGTTATTCCAATTTATTTTCATTTATATATGCTGGGGATTGATTGATAAACTCCCCTATAAAGTCCAATTTATGTTTGAATGATGAGAGACCCATTTCTCCCTCATCAATGACTTCCATGTATACATGTCACCAAGCCGAAATTCTGTAAGGGATTCCTTCCTCTCTCTATTTATCCTGGGTTTATAATATTTTTATGCCCATTTATTTTCAAGTATAATTGTTTGGGTATGACTTTGAACCTCCCCCATACTGCTCTATTAATGTTTTAATGATGAGAGACTAATTTCTCTCTAATTAATTCCTCCCATATACCCCAGTTACCATGATGAAATTATGTACGGAATTTCTATCTCATCATTTACATTCAAGAAATGGTTTTGTATTATGAATCCAAATTCAATTACATATGATGGGAGATGTATCTATATTACCCCCTTACATTCCATTTCATGTATATATGATGATTCACCCATTTATCTCTCATCAAGCATATTTATGAATTCTTTTCTGATTCTCTATTGTTGTGGAAATTATGCCACGTTTTTCCAAGACAAAGTCATTGTGCATGTGAATACCATGACAATTTTTTCGATCATGTATATTCAACATTATGAACATTTAATTTTTGATTATATAGTTTCATGTATGAAATAAAAATTCCTTTATTGTGGAATAAATGATGATGAATGGATGTTTTATTATCCATGTGGCAAACTTATGCATGAAATGATATGATTAAGAAGGGTGTGCTCTAATAGCGCTTCAATGCATTGGGTAAAGATTAGTATCTTGATACTTCAAGTGAAATGAGGATTTGCTATTTCTAATTCATTTTAAATTAGTATGTACACATTCTAATTGAAATTAAATGAAGGATTACTCATGATCTATGTGCAATGAACCTTGGATCATGCTAATTCCATGTTAAGTGTTGTTGCCACGTTTCCATGTTATGATAATCATGCTATATCATACCATTATTTTCATGTTCTATTTTGCTCTATTGATATGAATATTTCCAAAAATGTATTGTATTATTAATTTTATGCCTTTTTTAATACCTTACTGGGATTTATAGCTCACCCTTTTGACATGTATGTCCTTATGTTATCCCATGAAATGCTATGTACATGGGAATGTCGTGGTTATGTAATGGATATTTTCAATGAAGATGTAGTGTGTTTTATGTTTCACATTGTTATGTATGGTTTATAAGCCCAAAAAACAATAGACCTCCTGATCTTCCATATTTTATCTAGTGAAGAGTTTATGTAAAAATGCATGTTTAAGTGTGGAATATAAAGCAGGGTTGTTAAATAGTCACGATTCATTGTATCGACTAATTGGAACCCTGGTCTGATGCTGTCATTTTGAGTATAGGTTATTATTCTTAGTACACTGTGGTTATTTAATTTAGTGGTTAATGACCCACAAATCGTTTATTAGACAACCACACAAGTGGTATTTTGTAACAACAATATGTTTCCCACAATAGTTTATCACAATGGGATTTTGATGTAGCATACTAGGACCGACACACATTTCTTAATCAATATATCAGAATGAGATTTTCATTTACCATGTTCCACGCATGAATACCATAATAAACCATATATCAATAATATCAAACTGTTACATCCCAAATATGATGACACTAAAATTGTGCTCTGATCTAGATGGTTATGATTCCTTAAGAGTTCCCCTTGTATGCTAGAGGACACTGACTAACAGCAAGGGCCATTAGAACGATTGTGGGGAGACAATTCCCTCATATTGGCGTGAGAAAATATCATAAATAACTATTTTTTATACAAACTATGTACTAATGATAGATAAAAATTAGTAAATCATATAACATATAACATGATGTAATAATAAATTAAAATTATATAAAATCCCAAATATCAATGTAAGACACACAACACTGGTCCTCCAATGGGCCAACCATACATATATATGAGTAACAGAAGAAAATAAAATGAATTGTTAGGGATCAACTACTCTCTCAGAGTTAGACCACATACACGATATGTAGACCCTCTCGAAAAACACCATCCTGATCCGATGAACTCACTTGAGTAGCTCTGTCCAATAATGAAACTGTGGGCCTCAATCCTATCAACCATTAAAATTATGCTCAACCTAAAATTTAGACATAAGGTCTAAATGCACACTATGGTACTTGTAAAGGGTCCTCATATAATCTTAGTAGCCCACCATAACCATAAATATATAAAAAATACTGACAAAAGTATGTGGAAAATAGATATTCTCAACCATGATCAGACTCAACTAAAATAACAAGTAAATCCAATAATGTGAATCCAATGTAGAACCTCGGGCCAGTAATCACGTTCAATTGGGCATGTTCCATAATGTATTTATATATCTATATGATTATACTTGTATAATACCATTATTATTCAAATATATATACATATGAATATTCATGAGTAAGGTGAATCAAATAACATAAAACAAATTAGTAGTTGAACCTTGGGTATGTAATCCTAATCGCCAAAACATCTAATGAATGGTAATTGGGCTAATTTTTTTTTAATAAAGCTGTCTATAATTAATTCAATATTTAGGTTTGTAATCCAAATTGATATATATTTTCTTTAGACAAAGCCATACATGTCTATGTGTAATCCACATCACTACAGGATGATTCTTTTCCTAACCAGAGGTTTACTAGTACTCACCTCTAATCACTATAACAATGGACTTTACAGAATTGCATAACTAATCTTGTAAATTTTCACTAAGATATAATCCATGTTGTTAGGTCTGTGTAACAAAGTCTAATATATACGAAATTTTTCATTGATCTCATGTGGTCATGACATTATGTCTCAGATGAACCCTAAGGGTCTGTCCCTTACACGATCTGTAGGAGAGCTCCCTAGTGAGATGCCATGCCCACCTTTAATGATATTAAATATTAATGTAAATAATTGGGGTGTGAACCAGGATTCAACTTCCTAGATAATTAAAATGGACCATAATCCTTGTCCTAGAGAGAAGTTCTAGAGATCCTCATTATATAAAAAACCATTATAGTTTAGTCGTCCTCCATAATCCACAGGTTGAGGAGAGCGTAATAAACCATGATAGAAAAAAAATTTGAGGATAGTGTAATCATACACGAAAATCCTCAAGTAGAGGAGAGTGTAATCAACTTTATTTAACCCATGAGTCTAGGATATCGTAATCATCACCATCAAATAAAATCTCTAAGAGACTGGAGCCATCCTCATCACTCATGAGTGTAGAATGATCCTTATGTATCATTATAAGGGATGGAATGATGTATATAATAGTTGTAGGCTCAACATCTAAATTCCATGAAGCACATATAAAAATCCCAAAATATTATAAAGAAAAATACTAATTCTCGAAAGAAATGGACCAGGTAGTAACAATCAGTATTCTAGTAACATAAGATATACCATGTCTCTAAAGCATGAACCCATTAAAACACATGGGAAACCCAACGAGAATGAATGACAGCTCTATTTAGGATCAATAGACACCAAATATGAAGAAAATATCATTATAATCAATAAATTATTAATAATCATTTGAATGAAGAAACAAAACGATTGGGTAGATGAATACCAAGACTAAAAACCACTGTCAAACCCAATTTGGCTTCCATGTTCGTCATAAATTCTAAGGTGACGAACGATACCATATCTACCATAACCCAACATACTAAATCAGGTTTTGTCAAACAATGGGTAACATGCTAATATACTCAATACAAATTACTAAATATGTATCCTACTTGGGGTCCTCATGGTCTAAATAAAATAAAAGACATCTTACATGGGAACCTTACATGAAATGTTAAAAGGTGGAATCTGAAAGGAAATCCTCATGGTCCATGCATAAGTGATTGAATCCTACTCGAGATTATCATATAAAAAAGTAATATGAGGAATCCTACTCGATATCCTCTAATATAAAGTCAAAAGATAATCCAATAAGGGATACTCTAAGAATCACAAAAACTAATGCATCATATAAGGGACCCTCTATAACAATATAAGAAATGAGAGGCATCACACATGGTATCCTCGCAATGGTACACTAGTAAAGGGATCATATAAGGGATTCAATAGGTTATATCATTTGAAAGGAAATCCCCCATGAGTTCCCCAATAACTAGATATGAATATGGTGTCATCCAAAATGATATCATATTGGTCAAAATATAAATAGATGAATCCTTTAATGATCCTCAGAATAACTAAACTCAAAGCCACCTAGGCTAGAAGGGGACATCTAACCTGGGAGAAGTCCTAAATGGAAAATATGTAAAATAATTAGTAAATATAGATAGATGATGTCCCATATTCGATAAATGGGTCACACTCTAAGGAGATAATTGTATTGATTATCGGAGGGAGAACCTCATCGTTTATTTAAAAATCCAAAATAACAATCTAGATTCTTCAAATCACCCCAAGGGTTTCACCATCATGATATACATGGAAAAATACTCATAATGGACTCAAATTTTGTCTACTTATGGCTCTGGGGAGAAAGTAGGAGTACAATCCAAAAAATGGAAGAAAAGGGGGAAGTACCCTTCATGTATCCCTAAACGCATAGTATGTACTATCCAATCCCCACACGGGCATGTACTCTAGTCGGTCATGGAATGTAAATACCCAAGTACATTATGAGTATGATGGTTACATAGTGTGTACACTATATGGGGTATATTCCTCAATCCCTCACCTATAATTTCCATGTATTTATCAGGACCATGTAAATTTATATAGTGCATAACCCACATGTGGTCTGGTAATGTACCCTACACGGCCATGTTCTCCTTACACGAGCAGCCTAGATTGGTACTCGACTACATGGTGGAGATTCAGTACACTGATTTTATTCCACATAAAATATGTTTACAATGAAATAATTAATCATACTATAAAAATAATAATAAACAAGATGTCTCCTTGAACAACATATAGTGTAGACGGGTTTTCCAAAATGAAAAAAAACATTTGAATTTCTCAATACCATGGGTTCTTCCCCCCATGAGACGACCATTTCTTTTGGATAAATACTAAAAAAAATTATGTAATTTAAACAAGAAAACAAAATATACATAGTGGTCAATGGAAAAAATAAAAATGGAGTACCATTATGAGGAATTTGTCTAAGATTTTCCCATTTCAGCTATCCATGGTTGTTGCATGATAATCTGTTGTGTCCCATGCTATGCAGAGGTACCTCTCTCTATCCACTCTATTCAAATGATATTTCTAGATGATAATTTGGGAATAAATTAGTATTTAATTTATAAAATATTACATATTACTTAATCCTCTAACAATGGAAGGGCTCCTATTTCCACCATACTCATGTCCTAGGGTAGAAACCATATTATGTGACGAAAAGAGTGGTCATAAAAATATTCGAGATCGTATTATTGTTTTGAATAACTATATTACCCATTATATAAATCTGATATCCTAATATATAATTTATTCCTAAATTGTTTATCACAAAAAAACAGTTGGTGTTACAACCTCACCAACCTAAACCATCTCATATCTAAGAATCTTAGTGCTATGAATATTATAAATGCTCTCAACTGAAACCTCTACACTAACATGAAGTTTGAACTATATAACAACTTTTATCATATTCAAATACACTCTTAGATTAAGTAGATGTTCATCTAGGATTGATTTGGTACTCCCCCTCATAGGAATTCCCTTTATCATCATCTCACCCCCAAACCCCACGCAGAAAGACATAGGAAAATCACCATATTTCAACTGAAATAAGTGTCATGACCCTAAAATGACCCATGGTATAATCCCCACCATATGAATAACCTTATTCTTATCATTGATCAATACCCCAATATAAATATAAAATAATAATGAAGAGAAAATTAAAATGAAATGAATCTCAAGGTTGAGATTATTCCCTCTCAGCATACTAAAGATGAATTCAATATTGATGATAATTATATCTAACTAAGAGTACATTATGATTCCAAGAAACATGTTTTTTTATATCACTACATTCCACACTCATAGAAAATGGATAAATCTCTTTTAAAAAACACCTTCCACCATATCTCTAGAAAATATGTGTCTATGTCCATCGACAGGTGGAATTGTTTTCTACCCGGTCATTAAGGATGTCACCGCTACCACAAAGGGAAATGTTTTATTTAACAAAAATGTCTGGAAGACAATTCACCTGAGATGTATTGAAAAAATAAGCCCTCATATTTCACCAAGTCACTCCAAAATTATATATTGAAACGATTCCACAAAAAACCAGTGTTTACCTATATCACATGTCTCATACTCCAGTGAGTCATCTGTTACAAGGAAAAATTGTCCTAGCTAAACGGTACATTAGTATCATTAATCTAGAAGCTTGCATGAAACTACACTTCAAAATCTGGAACCCCACATTTTCCAATATCTTATTCCATTAATTCCCATAACCTAGTACCATTCTAGTCAAAATCATATACCCACACTCTGGCTATGTTAGTGATTGCAAAAACACCGGTCAACAAGGAAAAGCTCCAAAACAGCCCATCCCATCAAGGCCAGTATTGATAACAAAGCACCCTAGGATATTTCCAAAAGCTGAAGGTATCAACATTCTTATAATGAAAAATTCAATCACCTTCCATGAATCGATCTTTACATATGCATAAAACAATGCTCATGTCCTATAAAAGCATTCAAAAAACCAATAAAAACCTCTCACATAGGATTACCTTGGTCAAAATGAATGTAAATCTAGAAGGTTCAAATTCAAAACAATAGGTCTCTTGGTCTCTCAGCTATTAATAAATACCATTCGTCATAACTAGGTAATATGTTTTGACAACGTAGCCCAAAATATCAATACTCCTTAATGGTGAAAAATGTCATAACATCTTTTATGGTTCGAAACAAAGAGCATGACCTACAGGGTCCTAATATATATAATGAATCCTCGTAAAGAACTACTACATGGTGGTCACAATACCCCAAAAGAAGAGATTGTGAACTAAAATTCTACAGGAATTTGAATACATTAATACCCCATGTAGGTCCTATTCAAAATATAGTTCTCAGTATCCATTAACATTGTACTCGGTGATCCAATTAGATTACCATGAACTACGAAAAATACCCTACAAAATGTAAAACATAAATCCATCACATTTCATATCGACCTACAAGGGTCTCTTTACCTCTCTTGTATAAGGACTGAGTCAGCAGCCTCATACCAAATTACTCATTGTAGATATAAATAACATACCATCATAGTTGACTACATACACATATAAGTAGGAAAAATATAAATATGATACAATTTTTAGTTAAAAGAAACAATAATTCAAATATTATATGAATGATACATGATAAATATTATACATGAGAATCTACTTAACGTTGTATAAAAAGTGTTATAATTCTCAAATAGCATATTCATAATGGTTCAAGAGGTAGAAATACACTACAAATCATAAAAAACACAATAAATGTGTGTCCCTCAAGGAGAAATTCACATAAAACTAGGACTTCGCAGATCATAATAAAAATCCCATACCCTATAAACCATGAATTCATACTAGAAAAATTATTCCCAACACACCAGAGAGATATCTATCACAGCCTCTAATACATTCCAAATTCCCCTCTCTACTATAACCATAATAGTAAATCCACAAAATGAATAATGATGATATGAATTTGTAAAATCTAGTCCCAGAAGCCCCTAAAATGGTGCTCTCAGTTGATTTTTTAGGATGATTCATGTGAGACTCCCCATACACTAGACGTTGCGGACTGGTAGTGAGGTCTTAGTTTGTGTTAGTTAGGGGACTTTTCCCTCATCTATGACTGGGAAAACAATATAAATAGTAATGTATAATACATAGTGATAAATAAATTTATTTTTTTAGTAGTAAATAAACTAAAAAATAACATTCAATATTAAAAAATGATGATTCTATAAAATACCAGACAAATGTTTCATTCATAGAATACTAGTCGCCCACATGGCCAACCATACAGATACATGAGTACAAAATAATAAAATAAATATATAATGATCTATTAAAAAATATGATCCATACCACATACTCATTCTCTACACACTCTCAAAATTCACAATCCATATTAGAAGAAATACATCAAGCATCTCTACTCGATCATGTAACTCAAGGAATCATCCATATCCACCATGAAAACAATGATCATCCGGAAAAGTAGATATTGGGTCTATACACACACCAATGTGAATTTGTAGGGGTGATAAAAAATATCAATTGGCCACCCTAATGATGAACCAATATAATATGCTACCATAAGTGATTGAAAAGGAAGTATGATCATCCAAAAAATGACTGCACTAAAATGATAAGTAAATCCAATAATAGGAAACCATAGACAATCCTGAAGTCCGTAACCCATCCAACTTGGAAAGTGCTACCATGGATGTCTATATCTATATGATTATACATGTATAGTCACAAAGAAATGTAAATATATATACATAAATATGAATATTAATGAGTAAGGTGAATGAAATAACATAAATCAAATCAGTAGTCAACCTTTGGTTATGTGATCTAGATCATCTAGACATCGAGTCAAAGGGTATTGGGATGAATATCATGCACCCGAAGCCATGTATAATTATGCAGATCTCTGGGTCTCTAATACCAATAGATATATAAATGCTTCAACCAATGCAGTAAATTTCATTTAACAAACTACATTATCACCTGTGGGTACTCTTCCTAACCCTAGTTTCACTAGTACTCACCTCTAATCATTATAACAATGCATTCCATGGTAGTATGTTTTTACATCCTATAATTGGTCACTAAGATTCATTTATGAAAATAATCCCATGTATTCTAATCCAACATTAGATCCCTAGGTCTCAGTATATAGGCATTCATTACATTGAGAATTAGATGAAGGCTATGGGTCTGACCCTTGGGTGAGTAGAAGGATATCTCATCTGTGAGACATTAAGCCATCCCTCTGAGATCAAAAATTTTAATCTAAATAATAGGTTTGATAATCCATGCTCAACAACATTGATAAAAGAAAGGGCTCATAATATTGATCCCACTGAGAAATTTTGGAGATCCTCATTATATGAGAAAATGAAGAGAGCGTAGTTATCCCTTATAAGAAACAGGTCTGGGAGAGCATAATCTTCATCTATAAACCACAAGTCATGGAGAGTGTAATCATCCACTGACAACCCCGGGTTTAGGAGAGGGTAATCGTCCTCATTTAACACATGATCTGAGGAATGCATAATCATCATCATCATATAACAACTAGAGGAGAGATGAATTATCCTCATTACTCGGGAGAGTGGAATCATCAATGATTAAGATTAATTGGGAATTAAATCCTATATATCATAGTGGCCGGAACAATAGAAGGATTCTTGAAAGCACCTTTAGAAATAACAATAATATACATATAAAAATATAAAGGCTATATATCCAGGTCCTATGTATTACCTCTTGGTATACTAGTAAAATAATAAATAACATGGCTCGGAATATGAATCCCAGGATGAAGATTCATGAATCCCCAAGATAAATACTGATTCCCCACATCAGGCTCAATAGATACTAAATAGAAATAACCTCTAATAATCAATATTTCATATTAAAAAATCATTCAACATTATAAAATAGTGTCAGTTGGTCAAATTTTTAAATCGAATATTACTTCCACATCCCTATGGGATTACAAGTTTCTCATGTGTTCTAAGGTGACAATATATCCACTCTCATCCCAAACATGACATACTAACAATATGTAATTCATAAAATGGGCCACTAGATGATTACCTCAAGTCAAAACAATTAATACGTTTCTTAATTGGGATCTTTTTTGTCAAATCAGATGTAAATTCATCAAATAGGGGATCCTTATCTAAAAAGGTAGATGGAGAAATACTACACATGATCATCAAGGTATGTGAAGAAGAGAAGGTATCCTACTATGAATTTTTGGGTGTAAAGGTAAGAGGAGGAATCCTAAAAGGGATCCTCTAACTCAATGCCAATAGAGTAATCCTAAAAGGGATCCTTAGAACAATAAAAAGGTGATGGTTTCCTATATGGGAACCTCTATAATGATATTAGAAGGTAGATGCACCAACATGGGATCCTCAGAATAGTACATAGGTAAAGAGATCCTATGAGAGATTCACTAGGTCATATCATAAAAATTCATCCATTAGAGGAACCATGATATATAAATAATAATATGGTGGAATCCGACAAGGTTAACTCGAGGTTTAATACTAAATTGAGAAATCCTACAAGGGATCCTCAGAACAACAGAACTCATAACCTCATGGGAATGAAAGGAACATCTCTCTTGGGATAAAACCTTAAGGGAAAAGATAATAATTCATAGATAATGGAAGATGGATCTCAGAACATCTTAGGTCGATGGTTATCACTCTAAGGAGACAATTGGAATTAATTACATGAGGAAGTAACTCATTATTTAGGTAAAAGACCAAGAACACCCATCAAGATTCCTCAAATCTCCCCAAGGGTTTCACCATCATGATCTTTGTGAAACATACTCATAATCGATTGATATTATATTTAATTATTTATACATGATGATGCTACATGGGAAAAAATATGGTTCAAAATGGCATATCACACAACATGTCTCCGTAAGAACAAAATATATATTCCCAAATCCTAACATGGTCATGTACTCTAGTCGGACATGACTTGTAAATGAGCAAGTACACAACGAATAATATGGAAACATGATGTAAAAAAAATATGGGGTACCTAACAATATCCCTCACCTTATTGGTCCATGTATTTGTGTTAGCTGTTTAAATCTACATGGCCTGAAACCCACACAAGGTCTGGCTTTGTAATCTACATGGCCATATGCCCCTTACACAGATAGCATTGACTGGTACCTAACTACATGTTTGAGATCCAATACACATATTTTATACCCAATAAATGGAGTATACATAAAACATATCCATATTACCAAAACCTAAAAAACACATGTCATGTATCCATGAACTACAGAACTTGTATATGGTATTTCTTAAAAGGAAAACCCAAATGAATTCTTGAGACACAGATTTCATCCCCAAAACAATAGAGTGATATATAAGGGGACACAAGAAACGTTATTATAGGATTAATTATATAAATTGTAAAATAGATAGGGTTATATTGAGAAACAAAAAAAATATCTAAACATTGGGAAAAATCCGCAGATGCTTCACCTCTTTCACCATACCACAGTTGATGCATGATGATCAAATATGAACCGAGCTTCGCGAAGGAACCTATAAATCCCCATATATATTTCTATTTATCCTTATAAATATTCTATATCCTTCATGAAAAATAGGGAACACACAAGGGGGAATTATTGAAAATCAAGTTGGATCAATTAAAATAATGAAATGAAAAAAGATGAAAATAAAAGATACCAGAAAGAATAGAAAAAGGGGACCCCTACCTGCCCCAACACCCAAAATGAGTTTATGACCCAACTAGGAATAATTTACATTTATGTACAAAACAACAGATATTTAATCTCAATATAATGATTCAGAGAAAATATATTTTCAAAACAAACATGGGAAATAAATTAATATTTAATTTATTTAATATTAATTATTAATTATTCAAAACAAAACCAATCTCTAAGATTTTAAATAAACTCATGTCCATGGGTAAACACTCTCTCCTAGGAAAAATTTATTTGTTAGAATTTTTTTGTGATCACATTCATCTGTGGAATTCCATTTTACCCATTATACACATTTCATATAAAAAATTCAATTTTCTGTTCTAAATTTTCAGTTTGAAAAAACATGGTTCGTTACACACATCAATAACTGTAAATAAAAATTAACATAATTATAATATTTCAAAATAATATAATTTTTTAATTATTTAAATTATTAATTTAACAATTTAATAAATTTAATAATTAAAATAATTCCCATCAAATAAATCATCAGTTAATTAATACAGTTCAACCAATTGAAATATCACCTGAGTTCCCATTATGTAATTGAAATTTATTTTAATCAAATAAAAAAAATATAAATATCCCCTTAATTAAATAACCAATCAAAAATCTAAATAAATTTCAAAACAACATTATCTCATCAATTCCGCAATAAGAAATTCTCTTACTTAATTTATAAATTAAATAATACAATTCTATTTTTCCATAAAATAATTAAATAATTAATTTTAAAAAAAGATTAATTTTTAAAATGAGAAAATTGAATACTAAAAAAAACACTCAACTGAAATAAATACTATGGGAATTGAATTGAGACCACTTACCACAAATCTTTGAAAATTTGTCATCCAACAAAAATTCCCCAAATTGAAACAAAATGGTCAAACTCATGATAAAGAATGAGATCTCAAATAAAATAACAGAATCAATGTCAAATGTATCACGATTCATTAAAACTATATCAATATCATATTCCATCCAGAAAAAAACATCCCATCAATGGATGGGAAAAGAATTATTGAGGGTGAGATGAAACTAATCAGGTTGAGATTCTATTTCCTGGAAATGTGAAAATCTTCGATGCATGCTTCAAATCACAATGAACATAGGTTAGTATGAATTTTAATAAATTTGGGAGCCTTAAAAAATATTGGAATATGATAGGGATGAGTTGGGGTCAATTTTTGGGAATATTAAGGGTGTCTCAATATTTATAATCTGATTTCCAGATTATTTAAAACCGCATGAATTTTTTTTAGTAGTTTCGCAAAATTTTCCATATCATGATACTTAATAATGATCCTCTTATAGGTGGTTTCAAGGTACATATTAATAGGTATCATGGTTTGAAAAACTATGATTCATCCTCATGAATCACCTCTATTTAGTTTTAAGTGATTTTTTGGGCACAACACATGGTTTGGGAAAACCATGCACCAACCATGAACTATCTCTCCTCAGATTTTTTTTTGAAATTTCAACCAAAAACAAAAAACGAAAATCCCATATAAAAAGTAATCCAAAATGAATAGATTTACTTTAAATGATCCCAATAAATCTTCAGAAAATATGAATATCTTATAGTTCATTATTTCTGGAATTGGGACACATGAAACACATTATTCCCAAAAATGATCCATTGTTGAAATGAAAATCAGTATTACACCTCATCATCTCCATTATCTATCTCAAAATAACCCTTTCAAAAGAAATACATATTTCTCTAATTCATAAAACAATGTTACCCCATATGATGAGGGATTGATAATAACAGATGATCATTCAAATCAAATGAAAATATTCATCAACAATTATCCACATATGATTTTAGATCACTCTAATCCATCTCTATAATGTTTTTTGATAACCTGAATATTTGTAACTCTCTCTCTCTCACATTACACGATCCAACTCGTGAAGCCTCAATTTTTTCACATTCAAATATGGATAATGAAAATGACATCAATAAAATGCATAAAAAAGACATATTTATAAATTCATAAGATTCAATGTTTCATAAGAACTATAATAATGGTGTGTTCATATTCTAAGTTCCAAAAAATTATATTACAAAACCCATATGAATGTATTCCAATGTTTGGATCATCCTTTCATAGTGTCCACCCATATGAGGGTGATACACCAAGATCATAGTTATCTAAGCCCCAAGGGATTAGTGTTTGAATTTAAAAAAAAGAATACATAAACCTCGGCTCTCGTTTGGATACAACTAATATTAAGAAACCATGCCACATTACAAATTTTTCTATATATTCTTTATAGTAGTCCTCTATCATTTTGGGACTCATGAATATAGATAAAATGAGATTTCATTGTGAGTCGATGCAAAATGACCCATATGGAATCATGTTTCCTCTCCAATCATTGTAGTATTGTCAAAAATTCCATGGATATACTCTCCAATTACCAGATAGTTATTGGTAAAGACTTAGCCATGCACACTAGTAAAATGTGTTCCATATTAAGCTACTGAAATTTGAGGCATCCTGGAAAAAAATATTCCACATACCCCTTCATTCTGACTGACTAGAATAGTTTTTTCAAGAATGAATAAATATTCTTAAATCTATGGTGAATTACCCTTGTTGAATAGTGGTAGGCATTAATAAATTGATCAATACAAACCAAATTCACCATGGTTCGATTTCAAAACCAATAAACTGAAGTCCAATACATCTACCATCACTCAATGGTCTACCCTCCATATAGATTTTTCTCATAGTTATGCAATCATAATTAGATATATGAGACTTTCTATCTTTCTCAAACATATTAGGAAAAATGAAAATGGAATGAAAACTACACCATCCCCATAGTTCGAGCAGTCTAAAAGAATGAAATCTATGATTGGCATTAGTAGTCATGGGTCTGATGCCTCTTTTTCCAGCTATTATTATGACTTAATACTCAATTAATCACCCACTACATTCTAATTTCCTGTGGTATACATGATTTTGAAGTTAAATATATAATGATACTCCATCCATCAACACTATAGTAAATTAAAATACATTTGTGATTAAATGTGTTTCAAAATCAATTGATTTTTAAATACTATGAATTTATAACCAAAAAATTTATAATTCCTTGTATTAAAATCTTGGACCACAATAGCTAGTTAAAAGTTGTGTGTGTGGATTATCTTCTCCTGCACACACAACAATAAGGAACCATGGAAAACAACCTAATATCTATGAATGTGAAACCATCCACAGCAAGATCTTAAGGCATTACAATAGATTAAAAAACCATATAAATAATCTAGAAACATTACCATAGGTGATTATGTAATTTTAAAATTTTTTCATGAAAGGATTTCTAAAATTCTATGTTCTATTGTTAATGTACGTATTTCTTCATTTAAGAGATCATCAGTGATGCCAAACTAGAATATACACATACAAAACGTTTTTTCTCCCACTAACCATTGAATGTAGTTATCATAATGAAAATCTATGGTGGTTTCTAATAGAAAACTTTTTCTATTTTTATATGACCTATAAGAATTAATTTTTTTATAAACTAAATGAAATGGAAATATATCTCTTGGACCCAAAAATCACACATTGAAAACATGAAATATTGATTATTCTCCACCATGATACCATAAACTGTATACAATGATTTCTCATGATCTGTTATTAACCTAGAACACACCAATAAATCTTCCAAAATCACCTCAATAAAGGAATCCAGATACCATTGAAATTTTTAATTCATCAATTATATAATGAATGTTGGTGGATTTATAATACAAATAGGTATAATAAAAAATTCATAATGTATATATATTCTTATAAATTTTTACATCTTAATATACACTATTCCAAACTGTAATTGTTAATATCCAAAAAAGTCAATTTCACAGAACAACTTTTCTCAACTCAATTGATAGAACATATTGTTATTAAATAGAAGAGGATATTTATTATTATCATAACATGGTTAATAATACAATAAAATATGAAAAAAATAATATTTATATCTTCAATATTAAAAAAAGAAACAGTTCTTCCCATGGAGACGGGGTCGGTCAGATGAACCCCTTACTTTCAAACACTTTCATGTGATCCTTTAACTACAAAAATTTTACTAAAAACCCATATTAGATAGATGGGGAATAATATTGGTCCTTCAATTTTTTAACATGAAATTGTTTCTACCATATATTTCATGGGTGTTCCTTAACATAAATTCACCATAAAATCTTCTATGATGAGGTTTATGTCATCATTAAATGATTTGGAACATATGTACCATGAAAAATAAAAATATGTGCCTAATTGTTCGTCATTTAATCTATTTCTAGAATAATTTCATCAAAATCCTTCTCTACAATGCAAAAAATTCACATACCAAATTATATACAAAAATTGTTATTGAACATGATTGATAATTTAAGGCTCAAAATGTCAAAGTCCCCCGAGTGTATGGTGTCTCTAAAATAGAAATCATTATATCAACATATAACCACATCATATCTACAACTGAATCAATAATAAACCATTGGGACTCACCATTATCAATAAATGTTTACATAAGGGTAGAATTAAAAAGTATCATATATCTCACTATTAAAGGGCCCAACTAATCAGCAATTGTCATTTTAATATATCCAAAAAATTCATTACTTTATAAACATTTAATTTATTACACTGTTGATATTTCACCAGTTTAAGAGCCATTATGCTCCTAGAATCACATTGTTGTGATCAGTTCTGCTGATATGATTAATTATTATACACTCTTCCAGTCAAACAATATGATGCATGATAAACATGATATGTGTGACTAACACACATCCTTTGAGAATTTAAAATAAAACACTGATGATTTCCCATATAGTTCAAATTTTTACATGTTCTATGTGGGGTTATAAAATCTATCTTCATATTATCAAAACAACAACGCAGAAAACATCCTTGCATACATTTAGGTCAAGTAGAAAATTTGACTAATTCTATAGTCTGATTATGATATATATACCACCACCTTGATAATAGGTGTCCCACATCCTCTTATATTGATAATGGCATTCCCACCTATTTCAATATGAAAAAAATGCTTCCTCAAACCATGTTTCTTGAGAGGTATCTTTCTCCCAAGATCTCTTTATTCAATACTTTTGTATAAACTATAATAAAGTGAAAAATTGATAGTTATGTATATAATAGTTTCAAACCTATGTCAAAAATATTTTATTTTACAGATTCATATAGAGATACATAATGTGAATGAGGACAAATTTCATAAATTTAGTTTCATACTCTGTTATCGAGATGTTATCCTACTTAAAACCAATGAATTCTATTATTCTAAAAGTTAAAAATTTATGAGGATTGATTTTTTTCAGAAGTATTAGAAATCCCCACATTCCATTACTTCTTCCTATAAGGACCTATTTTCTAAATCCCACCACTAGTGTTCATAATCATCTAACATAAGAACTCCCAGCATCACATTCAGTTCAGTAGGAGTTCCATGGAAATAGAAGATTTAATTAATCATATTTAGGCACTCATCAACTTCTTTCGACTCAAAATCACATCAAATGATGGGTGTATTTTACTTTTAAAAAAACATAATGATCTAATTATCTTGTATTGTACATTACATTACATCTATCAATAGCCTTAAAATACATAAATATACCTTAGAACAACTATGGTTCAACTGTGGCATAGGTGAAACCTTATTCTACGCAGCCTATTTGGGATGGTTTCTAGGGTTCCAACCAAATGTAATTTTCTATAACCAAATTCAACTCTCATTAGTAACACTCTCTACAAAATGAAGTATGAGATATTTAAAATTACCATTTCAACAATATATATAATCATCTTTACCCATAAAAAACTATTTTACCCATTTTGAAAATATGACAAAAATTCCTTAATGAAAATAAAAATTTGAATAAATTTTAAATTCATTTAATGAATTACTAGTTATTACCATTTCCATAAATAATTAACTAAATAATGAATAAAGAATACCTTGTAGGAAGTCAAACAATAAAGGCATTTCCTGAAACACTGAACATTAATACAATTGATGATGAGGTAACCACTCAAATAGATGTTCCTGAATCACTTATGTACCCATACACCTTGATTACTTCATGTTCGACATTAAAATTTAACTATGAATTTTTATGATATATATTTCAATTAACAAAAGAGTTATTACTTTTCTATATTCCCATGAAATATATGATGATATAAATATTGATAAAATATCTAAATCTAGGTTAGAATAAAACTGATGCCTAAGAATCGAACAAACCAATACCATTAGTAACATCCCACCCATACACATTAGCATGAGAAGAGGTTATCATCAATATAGAACATAAGTATATCCCAATTAGCACCAATGGCTAGGAATAAATTCCAATCCCCCTAATAATAATTTGGGAATGATTTTCCCTTTGATGAAAATGCATGAAAACTAATTTAAAAATAAATAACCAAAACTATATGTTATTTATGAGTAAAATATTGCAGTCAACAAAACCAAAATTGAAAACTTATCAGAGTACAAGTTTCAACCAAGTCAAATAACCAAAGAATCAATAGATAATGAAATCTGAATACATCGAAGACATCCATAAAGAAAACCCCAATCATCTCTATGATCTATGTTGATAAGTCATTCCTATAGTATTAGGAAGAATAACTAATGAATAATTACAATTCATTCACCTATTTATCAATATTTTACATAAAGAAAATATCATAGGTTCCCAATAAGGTGGTGAAATTAAGATCAGTAGGATTTCCCCAATGACATCACAAATCACTACACTAGGAAAAAGTACTTTAGTATACTTAAATAAAATATTTATTAGAAATAAAAATTCATTATATCAAATCCAAAAACTAGTTTCCTTGGAATGAAATAAAAATAATCTTTTAAATAATATATCAATTTATTTGGAATACCCAAAACCATCTCTCCACCACACCCTTACACAATTCATTCCCAGTAGATATATCCATACTCATGAGCAGTCTCTTATCTATCCACCAAGACATTATTTGTTTTTAATTTTCGTGTTCCCCAATGGAAGACACCCACTATCTAGGGTCAAGTCACATATACCCTTGTAGTACGTGCCCCTTATCATGGGACATTCAAAATGCATCAAATCACACTATCCATATATTCCAAAACCCATGCTATGAAATTTCCCAAAAAATACATTCTATCTTAAAATAATATCAATATCCATTTTTTAAAGTATCAAATCAGAAATTAATTTTAAATTAGCCATTATAAAATTACTAGCAAAGTGGATTTTTTTGCAAAATTACCTAATTTCATAATTTTCCAAAAACCGTGATTTAATTGGATTAAAACATGAATCATATTATAATTTCCCTATAATTTCATGAAACAAAATTATTTAAAGATATTAATTTAAGTTGTAATTATGTAGACTGAGGAGGGAAGCCACCAACTACACAATGGTTGGGAAAATTAAGAACATCACTAAAATCCTCCATATCAGGGAGTAGATTTACTATCCCTTAATAGATTAGACTGTAAATCATAAAAATTACTTTCATAGAACATGGAACTATAAAAAATATACTAGATCTAATGTTTCGAGATGGAGGAGAAGAATATATCATTGAAGAACATCCATGAGTGTATAATGACAGTTGAATGAAGATAAATAATCTAATTTGGATCATGTAATGATTTCTCTGGGATTAAAGGGGAACATCCCTCAGGCCATGTGGGAAAATGAGTTCATGATACTAAAATGTTTTTAAAATAAAAGGGGTCTAAAGACATAATCTGAATAGGATCCAAAAATTTAATATCTATAATTGTACATGGCGTGTTCTGGCTGCATGGTTCATAAAACCATGTGCCAACCATTATATGTTATTTCCTCAAGCCAACCCCTAAAATGGTTGGAATGCATACATTGAAAAACCATGTGCCAACCACGATTTTCCATACTTTCCAAACATTAATGGCTTCACATATAAATCAGTATCATTTATAAAAAACAATGATCCAACTATGTGGAGCTATTTTCCCTCCCAATATAAGAAAAAAATGTTTCATAGAGGGGTTTAATGGTTTCTACTAACCATTCTCACACCTCGAAGCTCTAGAAAATCCACCAAAATGATTCCGAACTATTATGAACATGCCGAAAGATTACAAGATCAGTTTATAAACAAAAAATACATAAATTATGAGTCATGTTCATGATATTAGAGGTGATAAATCCTTAATATTCCATCTAGAATTCATTATTAATGATCTATAAGTTTTTTAATTGAACCATATCCCCAGTTCAAGGTTTCACTTGTTACTTTATTTATAAAATTACTACATTCATTTTTCTTCAATCGCACAAGTTTCTCCTATTTCCACTGACTTTTACTGAGACCATGATAATTAAGGATCTATTTTTCATTATCGACCCCCAAATATATGAACTAATATTATTATTTTTTAATATAGAAAATTTATCCATTGGTTATAAAATTTAATCATCAGATAATTTTTTTTCATTTTATTTCAATTTTATATTTTAGTATAAATTTTCATAATTTTATAACAATTTTACATTTTTATATTATTTTCACTATAAATTAATTTTATTTATATCTATTTGTATTTATAATTTTTATAATTTATATTTGTTTTATTTTAATTTTGTTTGTGGTAGAAATAGTATTTTATCAAAGCTTTTCATTTATAAAAAATTTATATATTTACATTAGAATTTTTTTTTGTAACTTAATTTCATTTTTTAGATTAAAATTTTCTATTTTAAATTTTTGGTTGTTTAAATTTACATTTTTTATATATTATTATTATTTGTATTTAAAATTTTCATTCAGATGTTTTTTTTAATTTTTTATAATAATTTGATATGATCAAATAGTTATATATAATATATTATATATATTATATATATATATATATTTTAAAAAATATCTTCTTAAATATTATTTTGTTTTTTTATTTCTTTAATAATATATTATTTTAAATTGTGATATTAGGTAATTAATGAATTGTTAAAAATTAAATTTAAAAATAACCTATAATGAATATTAATTAGGGGTTCTTGGTATATTTTACTTTTTAAAATTTCAAATCCCATATGAAGATTTTATTTTCTAAAAATGTAATAATTTGTTGAATATGAGAAATTTAATGTGTATATAAATAAATGATCATATATTTTTCTCTAATATTATACATAATTATACAGTTGGATCTGTCCTGGTGAATTAACAGAAAATTCAACAACAAACATTGATGAAAATATTTATATTGTGATAGTGGATCATATTATAGAATCAATTAATGATGTAGTCATAAGAAAAAAATGAATAATCAATAACTATAGAATGAATTATTTGGTCATTATTAGAATCTAATATTATTAGGATTCGATAAAAAATTTGTTTGATTAGTGATTTTTAAATTATTTAACATGATATCATGAAATGGGTTGAATGATAAAAGTTTCCAAAAACATCTTAAACTTTTATATTGTGTACATCCAAAAGGAAATTGGATTCTATATTTCTCTTTTAGCATAGGGAATATATTATTCCCATTGGAAATGGGGTATAAAAAGATACATTACCTTTATAAATATTTTTCATTATATAGAATGTTATATAGTTGTATATAATAATTTTCTAAATAATGGATATAAATATATAATATGGGTGAAAAATTTAACTCTGATTCATTTTTAGGTACCAAAATAAAACCACATAATAAATAAATTATGTACCTAAAAATATTTCCTCACATTATGTGTCAATTAAAAATTTTAATTGATTAAAAAAGACTACTATGACAAATAAATTAGTGTCTCCCTAGTTTAAACATACATCACCTTGGTAATTCATCAAAATCGAATATATTTTATTAAAATCATCCATATTTTAGAGGAAAATCATGAAATATTATAATGGTAATGTGCACCGATAGAATAAATCAGTATTAGATCGTTATTATCTAGTATAATTCATGGGATATTTATATGGTCGATTTCAACATGACCCCACATATATTTTTTAATAAAATAATAATTTATGATGATCTTGATGATTACTAGACCAAAAAACCTCGAAGCAATATTGATGTAAATTTTTTACCATTTATTGATGAATTGAATTATTTATTAGAATCATGTGTTTCAATTATATATTAAAAAAAGTGTATTTTATTTAGCATATAATGATAATGGTAACTATATATAAAATTATATTATATTGAAACATAATTGGATACTGGGTTGATGGACATAAATCTTATCCAACTTGTGATGAAAATACTTATTCCAATAAATTTTTGAATATAATAAGGATAATTTATATTGAATATCAATAATATTTTTCAATTGATTTCAATTATCATAGAAAAGAAACATTTAATATTTTCCAAGAATATAATTTCCCCCAAAAATATTTTTCAAAAGAAGTATATTATAAAAAGGGGAATTTTTTTTCACATTTAGAAAGAAAGGATTTTTTGGTAATCAATCAAATATATTCCATAAAAAATATATCTTATTATAAATACCTTAATTTAAATTTGTGGAGATAAAATATAACATTGAAATTATTCATGTCCTCAAAAGCATATATGATCATCTAACTTCAATTTTTGTAGAATTGAATTGAACAAAAAATAAGGTATATCATTCAATAATAGTGTTGATATCCATGGAAATAAATTTGGTTTTTGATCCCAGTATAAATTTAAGTTAAAAATTGTTTACTCTATCTTGTCACACATCAATAATGATTGATAAGATTAGTTTTTGGAAGTGTCTGTGTAATACTAATGTACCATGTGAATATTACTGAAATGAGAAATATTTGGTGATAATAAAGGATTTTAAATTTAATGTAATGAATTTTTATAAATATCTTGTATTGAAGAACCAAATGATATCAGTTTCACAACATGGTATATGGAAAACACTTGTTAGAAAGACTATCATTATGTAATATTATTTTATCAAATCCATTTTTAAAATCTTTTTAGATTGAAATTTGTTATATGTATTAGAGAATTAAGTAGTGTTCATGCTTTGTCAACTAAAACATAATTCCCAACAAATGATTTCTTATAAACTTTTACATCTAGTGATTCCTTTTGTGTGTGAAATATTAATATGATTCCTTGTTTAATTGTGTTATATTTACACTTATGAAATATATATGAAAATTTGGAATGGACATGTTTAATATACTCATCGACTGAATGCCACTATTATTCAAAAATATTTATTACAAGATGTGATTAGGGTCTGTACTGATTTTTTATATTAACTAGAGAATAATTCTCTTCCTATATCACATCGTTTTATAGTTGGATGTAAAATTTGGGGGAATCATGGCACAATTTTAATGTTATTTCCACGTAATGATCTGATCCAATAATATAAATTGATTTTCAAAAATAGAGATGAGAATAAAAAATATATATAGTCACATATTATTGAATTAAAAATACACTATCTAACATGAAAATAATAGAGTTTGATGAAATACTGTAAAATTATATTCATTCATAGTTTACAGAGAAATACAACACAGATCTATCTACATATGATACATTAAAAATACTGGTATGGGGACCATCACATAATGTGATCATTTATTGTAGTATTGATATTAAATATTTCTAATTTTAAAAACAATATCAGGATGAAAAGTGTTCTATTCAAAATATTGGGGGAAATGAATCTCGATGAAACACTTTATGTTTCATGTGAAAATGGTCAAACAATAATTTCATCATTAATGACATATTTTTCAAAACAGCTCAACATATAACACATCGATTAAAAAAATTTCAAGAAATAATGTTTTTTGTAATAGGGTTGATAGTAAGAGTGGTGTAAATAATGATGAATATTGACATAAAATCATTTATTTTAGAATATTTAGATGAAAATAATAACTATTTATCTTTATGATGCGTTCGAAAAAATATTTTTTGTCAGTGATCCATCAGATGATCAGAGGTCAATCATTTTCAAGGGAATATAATTCATTCTGAGGATGATGACGTTTTTTATGATATGCATTTATGTGAGGTTTCTTCACCCATTATATGATTTAAATATTATTATAAATAATTCAATGTGGACACTATACATGAAGTAAAAAATTATCAATGGTGATGATACATGAGAAAAATTCTATATCTGATACAAAAATATTCAGTTAAACATTAATATTTAACGAAATTTTTGAAATTTACATTTTTAAAGACAATATTTTTTTAATTTATATGATTAATTATATGCATATTAATTTCGAATATGATTTTTTGTTATGTTTTATATTAAATAGTTATGGTAAATAAAATATTGATTCAAAACCCCGATTCACATCATTATGTTTTGCTAAAATTTTTATATATATATACACTTTTAGTTATTTTGATATTTAAAATTATAAATATTTTCCATTCCCATCATTTTCGAATAAATGTTTAAATTTAAATGGTCATGTTTCGTGTTTTTTGTTTTAGAATATAGCCATCATCATTATTATTTTTATTCTTATAATTCCTTGGAAATATTTTTTATTCAATTAAATATTATTGTATTATTATCATTGAAATATTAAAATTTATTTTAATATATATTTATTTAGAATATCATTAAATTTTTATATTTTAATGATATATAAATAAGAATACATAAATTTTAATAGTTATACTTATTTCCTCAAAATATTAAAAATTCAATTATAATATTATTTTTTGAATGTAAACATTTAATATTGACACTAATTTATAAGGATAATAGTGAGCCTCTTGTGGAGGAACCCTCTTAATCCATACTAAGGAAAATGTTTCCTAGATTCGATGGATGTGGGATTAAATGATTAATAATATATTCACATTCTCATGGAGAGAAAACTTTATAAATTAATTTAGAGGATAATAATAACCCAATGAGTCCAAATTAAACTTAGTTTATATGGGATATCATTATACAGAGCCATTGTAGAATTAGAATTTTATGTTTTGATTTTAAATTCCCCATAATAATACCAAAGACAAGCTGTGGGAGTCTATAATAGTAAAATATATCAATTAAATTATTTTCATCACATTCATTGTATATTATTTATTCTATATGATTAATATATACTGAATTAAATTACAGATGAAATTATACATTCATGAAATTAAATAAATTAACAAAATAAGTTTATCATTAATGGATGTTCAATAGAATGATGTTAAATCAAAATAAAAAAATTATGTTTTAGGTATGTTTTATAAGTAATACCCATGCCATATGTATGGGTTTTCAAACACAGATAAATTGATTAACGTTTTCACCACTCTATATGATGATGCACCAATAGTATAGTAATTGTTTTAGATGATAATATTTCATATATATTACTTTATTACTTAATTTTTTATTTTTATGTTATTGAAATCTAGGTTATCTCATCATGAGATCCAACAATAGAATGTAAACAATCATTATTTATCATTTAATGGAAAAAGGATGAGAAAAAATTGGTATAATTTTTGTTCCATTATGATCTAAATCTAAGAGTGGTTCAAAATAGGTGTATTTCATTGTTCAATATCCCCCCACTCACCATGAAAAACGGAAAAAAGTGGTGGAAAAAGATAAAAAAAATTAGATCAATATAAAGATGAAGTTGAGGGTATTTTTAGAAACTAAATTTTGTTTTTGATTATTTATTGTATTTTTTAAATTGATAATACTAATATACTATTTGAGATTATTATTTTAGGATGACTATATAGGGGAAGATATATATTCAACATTTAACCCAGCTGATAGGATGAAAATTCAAGCTACTACATTAGGAAATTGAGAATATGCAGGCCACATAAGAGGATATGGGGTTGGTGTTAGTGTTATGAATTGTTTTAATAAATAATGTAAGAAATGAAGTGAAAAATAAATACAATAAATTAGAAAAAAAAAATTAGTGAAAAAACAAATTACATGTGAGATCAAATTAAATCAATTGTGCAGGAAATGATTGAAAAATATATAGGAATATCACATCCTGTGTAGCCATCCTACTTAGACCATCTACCTCCACATTCAACCCCAAATATTAAAATGAAATTTTAATGGTGTAGTTACCCACATACATATTGTAGAATATATAGTAGTAAATATTTTTTGGACTCTATACATCACCTGCATGTGTCCTTGGTTTATAGATTAGTATCAATAGATGATATTATCAATCAAAATTTACTATTCTATTTAATATAATTGATGTTTCCCGAGTTGGGGAATGTGTTGGTCATTTTCTTCTTCTTCTGAATAGCATTATTTTCCATCCAAAATATGTGGTATACATTTTTTTAATGATTTATAGATACTATAGAAATCTAATTATAAATTTTTTATATTTAATTTATTTAAGTATATCTAATATCAATTTAATTATTATAATAAATTAAATGGTTGAAAACCAAGAGCATCTGATATATCTCATTCTTTTCGCCACGTTGATACCAAAAAAAATAATCTTATTGATAAAGAAAAAGTATTAAATGGCCCGTAACATTTTCAAATGTTTCAAACCTCCTAATATCACAGGTCTTACGTGGGAACATAATTTTCCCATATAAAATAAATTATCGTTTTGATGAAACAAATAATGAAAAAACATCGACACCCATAATATTTTCAAGATTTATATTAGAACCATTTCAACTCCTATGAGAATTTATACAATCATGATCATATAATAAAGACTAATATATACTCCATTGTTCCATATTTCTACAAAAAATACAATATTATACAAATTTATCTTTAAATTGATAAAAGAAAATATTAATAAGAAAGAGTTGAAAATAAAATAAATATAATTATTTCATAGGAGCATAATTATCTTAATAATATATAATTATTTAGTATTTTAATTATAGAAAATGTTAAAAATGTATTAACATAGTTAAAATGTTTTAGATTTGAGATTATTAATTTAATTTTTTACTAACTTATAAATTTTTTATTATTTGCTATAAATTAGATTATATTCACCATTAATTAGTGTTAATTAGAATATCTGTAAAATTATAATAAAAAACCTAATTTAATATAATTTTTAATAATATTTTATTAATTTATAAAAAGGTGTAAATCATAGAATTTCGAATCTTCAGATCAGGGGAAATGCGTAATTTATGCTGACCATATTCAAATTATTAATTTGTCACAGGCTAATAATTGAAAACCAATTTCATTTTCCGTATTTAATAAATTAGTAATAATTTATGATACTTAATATTATTTTATCATAAATTATACTAAATTACATTAATTACATTAATTAATAATTTTTTATATATTTATATTTAATATAAATTTAATGTTATTTCTAATTTATTATAATTTAAGATAATTTATACTATTTATATAAATTAAAAATAAATTAATCCAATTTAATAAATTTCAAAGTAATTTTTCATAATTTATACTAATTTATATTAATTTATATTAATTTTCTAAATTTCACGCATTAATTCTAATTTTTTGTAGTGCATATAAAATTATTTTAAATTATATAAATATATAATTTCATCAATAATTTTTTAAAATTTATACTACATGAAGATTACATTATGATTATTTATAAAATTAAATACTACTTTATAAAAAATTATACTAATTTCATTAAAATAAATAATAATTTTATAATGTTTTTAAATATATAATATATTTTATTAGCATTTAAATTTTTTATTGATATCGATTTATATTAATATATAATATTTTTATAAATTATAACAATTTAAATTATTTTTTATTTATTTATATTAAATTTTTATAATTTAAACTACTTTTATTATGTATAATAAATTTTTATAATTTTATGAATTTTACAAAATATATAATGTTTTAAATTAATTTGTTTCTCAATTTATGTATTTATTTAGTTAATTAAAATAAATAAAGATAAATTTTTACAAATTTTAACTAGATTCCACTAATTACAATTAATTATTAATATATAAAAAAATCTATTACAATGTTCTAATAACTATTTTTATGTAAAAGTAGTTATTATAAATTATTTCTAACTATGACTAATTATTAGTAATTACAACTAATTATTATTAAATATTACTATTTATTATCATTTAATAGAAATTTTTAATGATTATAACTAATTTTTAATAATTATAAATAATTAAAAAGAATTATTAATAATTTTCAGTAATTTTTAATTCTTTTTACGAATTTTTACTAAATTTTACATATTATTACTTATTGTCACTAATTTTTAATAAGTACTACTAAATATTCCTAATTGATTCTAATTTTGACTAACTATTATTAATTATCACTAGTTAGGACTTATAATTGTTAATTGCCACAAGTTATTACAAATTATTACTAATTATTACAAATTATTAGATATTATTACTAATTTTGACTAATTAATACTACTTATTAGAAATTATTACTAATTATGACTAATTAATACTACTTATTACAAATTATTACTAATTACGACTAATTATAACTAATGATTACAAAATAATACTAAATATTTTATATTTTTTATAATTATTAATAAATATTATTGATTGGGATTAATTTTTATAATTCTGAAAAATTACAAGATATTATTACTAATTATTACTAATTATTAATAATTACAAATATTTAGTAGAAACTATTCTATATTTTTTATAACTACTACTATTTAATACTATTTAATACTAATTATTTCTAATTACAAATATTTATTACAAAGTAGCACATTATATTTCTAATTACAACTAATTATTACTAATTACCACTAATTATCACTATTTTTTTCTAATTATAATATATTGCCACTAATTAACACTTTTTTCACTAATTTACACTAATTACTACCAATTTCCACTAATTACAACTAATTACCATTAATTACCACTAATTACAACTAATTACAACTAATTAGAGAAATTTGTCAATAATTAAGATTAATTATTACTAATTATCACTAATAGTCACTAATTAGCACTAGTTATAGCTAATTATCACTATTTATTGCTATTTATCACTAATCATCTATAATTATTGCTAATTATCGCTCTTTTACCTTTTTATAGCTATTTATGACTATTCATCGCTATTTATCCTTATTATCCCTATTTATCACTATTTTTACTAGTTATCACTATTTATCCATATTTAAATCTATTTATCAGTATTTATCAATTTTTTTGCTAATTTTCAATAATTTTCACTCATTTTTCAGAATTTTCTTATTTTTTTTCCAATTATTTCTATTTATGGATTCTTATATATTATTATTGCTAATTATTGATAATTATTTCTAATTATTTAAAACTACCACTAATTATTAATAATTATCACTGATTGTTATGAATTATTAATAATTACAAATCATTATTACTAATTATGACCAACTATTTCCTATTATTACTACCACAAATCATTTTTTTATTATTTTATCGAAGTCGGTTTAAGGAAAACCGGTAACCATACAGAAACTCATACTCCAAGCTTTAAACATTCAACTATCAACTTCAAATTAAAATTTCAAATAACTGCTCCCCTCCATCAACACCTTGACCCACGAGCCCCGGCACGCTGTCTCATACGCCGACCCCGAAAAGCAAGTCCAATCGACTACTGAGTCACCGTCAGACGCATCTCGATCCTATCCGCACCGCACTCAAGATGAGAGCCTTCGCGAATCCCCATGTCACCTCCCGTCAGATCGCTGGTGAGACCCACCGGACCTGCACCATCCGGAGCAACGCCTGTGAGAACCTGTCATCTTCTTCAAAGCATCAAGGAACCACAAAAAACACACGTTCCACAGATTATCACAACCAGTGACGAATCATCAGTCGCACACCACTTTCATTGGCGATCCTCACCGAGAAAAACATAACGCCAACGAACAACACCGACGACCGTCGTCAGCAGCACCATCCAGCACCAAAGCATAACGCCGGCGAACCACATCGTCGACCTTTCATGATCATCATCGTTGGAGGAAACAAGACCTAGAACATTACCGCTCCAAACCAAAACCACAAGCAAACACAAGCGGACAGAGACCAGAACCCCCTCGCAGAGCCTCACATCAACGAGGTAGAATCCCTCAGCACATCACACAATCATCACCAGAAAACCAACAAAACCGGTGAAAAAAGAAGAAGATAAAAAAATGAACACCAGAAACCAATCCATAAAGCATCAGCAACGCACACCCGCTGCCTTCGAACCCCACCGTCCTGAACAAGAGTTTATTCAGCAAAGGTCCCGCTGTCGACCTCATATACACAAAACGAAACCATCTCCCAACACCGCTATCCAAACAGACCATAGAGAAATACTCAACCGTCAAATCACCCAGATCTAAGGCCGAAGTGCATATCTCAATCCGCCAGACCAGGTGCTCAGGCGCAGAATCAACATCGAGTCATGAATTGATACTAGTGACAACTAAATACTATTAATTACTACTAATCACTACTAATTAATACTAATGAACAATAATTATTACAAATTATAACTAATTTTTTCCAATTACAACTAATTATTACAATATTAAAAATAATTATTACTAATTATTACTTATTATTTCTTAATATTATTATGTACTACTAAAATTACTAATTATTTCTAAATATTACTAATTTTTACTATTTATTACTAATTGATAATAATTATTACTAATTATTTTTAATTTTTAATAATTATTAATTTTTACAACTAATATTTACTAATTATTACAAATAACAACTACTATTGTTAAATACATCTATCTATTACTAATTACCACTATTTATTACTAATTAAAAATTCTTATTACTAATTACCAATTATTATTACTAATTATCACTAATTATTACTAATTATCAATAATTATTAGAAATAAATAAATAATACTCTGTAATAAATAATACTAATTATACTAAATGTTGAACATGAATCCTCATTTTATTCGGGGAATGGGGTTACAAATCATTGAAAATCAGGCAACACACAATGTAGGGAAGAACACATCGAGACTCAAATTATTTTATATATCTTATTACTAGTTAATTAAAAATAATATTATGTAATTATAATTAAAACTAATTAAAAATAATTAATAATAATTATTACAACTGTAAAATAAAAAAAACTAAAAATTAAGAAAATTTAATAAATACATAAAAACTGAATTTTTTCACTTACGAAGCCACATATTTCCTTCCCTATAAAATTAGAAACATTAAAATAACTATAGTGAAGAAAAGGTAAGGATGAAAGTATATGAGGGGAAGTGGTGGAGAGAGTAAAAAAATCAAAGAGGGGTATATATAGGTCACATCACAAATATACATTTTTGTGACTGAACCAGTAAAAAATAGTACCTACCATAAAAAACCACGTTAGTTGTTAAAAGATATTTACGATGGGTCCTATTATAGTTTCCCTTCTATCAACATATTATTTTTCTGCAGAAATACACCTCTTATAAGACAACTAATAATGACCAATGGTCTTTGCGATGAGACTTGGAAAAAATACTCTTTTACTGACAGATTATTTGTGATGGGGAGTAAATCTTGTTACAAATAACAATATTGAAGTAAAGTATATACGATTAGAATATAATAACATCAAAAATACCATTCATGTGTTTTGGTGAATAAAACGTGCCAAGGATTATTTTTCATTGTGAAGTTTTTTACCATAACAAATATTCGTTGTCAATGGATTATTTGCGACAGGTGATGGGATTGCAAAAAAAAACATATTGCAAATGCTATTTTCCCCATAGTGATATATCATAACTTGATCTTAGGGAATAACCTTATTTCATAATCCAATTTCATTAATGTATTCACAAAATAATAATATTTTTTGTATTATCCAATCATCAGTTAATGAGAGATATGTCTTAGATTGAAAATTTATTTGAAAATACAAATTTTTTTCTGAATTTTTTTAAACATATTTATAAATTATACAATTTAACATACATTCAAAAACATTTTTTAGGATGGATATAGATTTATTTTTGAAAACAATGTTTTAAAAATTATAAAATAAATGATACCTTATAAGAAATATGGTTTGAAAAGGTTATGTAAAAACAAATTAAAAATTTACATTGAAAATAATATTTAATAATATCGACATGGGTTGAGATAATGTTTCAAATAATTTTAATTAAAAAAAATATAAAAATTTTTGTTTTAAAAAGAATCATTTATAATGGAATCCTGGAAAACCAATGATGTCTAAAAAAAGTGGAATTGAAAATAAATTTGTACCATTAACATTCAGAAAGACTCAATAATATTGGAATCATAGAAAGAAATATACACATTATCAATATAAAACATTAATGGGATGAAATACCCTTTTATTTTTTTGGGATTAAAAAAGATTTTTTACATTTATAAATAACCATGTTTAAAACCCCAATAGTTGGATATATGATGAATCAATTTTTGAAAAATTAAAAAATTCAAAAAAGTGTTATTGGGGGAAAATGTAATTTCAGATTCCACTGTGTAAAGTTGAACATTTGTGTCAGTAAAAAATGGATGTGGAAGAAGAAATACAACAAATTGAATAAGAATTAATATTACCATATATTCTTTTTAACAAATCCATATAATATATAATGGTTAACAACTTATTATGGATAACTATATCCCTATAAAAATGGATTATATAAAAAAACTTCTTTATAGGTTAAAATAGATAAATCATGAAACGATATAGTCAAAGATGTGTGATTATGAAAAAAGGAAATAATTTAAATAATGAAATCCCATTAGAAGACTTTTAAAATTTGAATAAAATCACAATGATATGTATAACATGGATAATATAATTGAATTTCCTTAAATATATTATATTAATGATACACAATGACATTTGGGAAATATTTACAGCACTAAAAAGGAATCATGGTGTATAGCATAAACATGTCTTAATGGATTCAAATTTCACTCAATGAAACCCATAGAACACTAGTAATTTTTTGAAATAAATATCAATAAAAATATTAAAATAATATGGTTATGTAAATACCTAGAATTTAATCATGAATTAGACAAAAATATTGGTATCTTTAGCGTATACACCATAGAAATAATAAATTAAAACAAGTCATAATGAAGTGAAATGGAAATAAAAACCTTACCATGTTTCTTTACGAGCATTATCACACAATAAAATCTATTAATAAAAATATGAATTCATAACATACTTCATATCCTTACCATAAATATTACCCATTTATAGTCAATAGTTTAAATATTTATAATGATGACAATTAATTTGTTATTGTGAATTATGGCCATTTGGTTTTAAAAGATATAATTTTTTTTCATAGATTAATTAAATCTGAAATAATTAACCATAATTTGATATGAATTACTTTATTAATATATCATTTATGATTCTATAATATATACCATATATTTATTTAAATTCTTTTTATTTCCTTCCATTTTGTGTTTGGGTTATGTTATGTAAAAACCAAATTGATAAAGATATATTTTAATAATTATAGTCAATGAAAATGTTAATGTAATAATTTTTTAAATAAATAGTATAAAATTTTAAGAACAATATACCAATAATTATTTTAATATTTTATTATAATATTATTATTTTTCATGATCAAGTATTTTTTTGTAACAAAATTTTATATCATAGATCATTTAAGCTGTTACACCGACCCAACCATGAAAATTATTTAACTTGAATGGTGTGTGATGTTAAAGAGATTTTCATAATAGAAATAATATCCATCTAATAGAATAATAATTATATTATTTTCATTTTTGTAATTGTGATCCAGATTTGAATGTTTTAGGAAATTATTGAAATTCTAGATGAAAAATGAAAAAAGCATCATAATGGAACCGATAATCTGCATGTAAGCATGACTGGTGTCCCTGTTTCCCAACAAATGAGAGGGGGTGAAAGTTGATAATAAATTTATATGATAGAATAACAATTGAATGTTATATATTAGACTTATTTATCATTACTATCATTATTGCATTCCATTAATTATTGTAATGAAAAATAAATTACATTACGTCAAAGAGGTGGTAGTTTGCGCCACAGTATAACAATGTTCATTTTTTTCTATATTGGTGGATATTAATTACTAATGGTAGAAACATTAATAAAACAAAATAAATGTTTTCAAATTATACAATTTTTCACATATTATTGTGGTGAAAAGATATGTGTATTTGTCTGATTAAAAATAAAAACATAAGAATGAGATAATTCAAAAATAAAAAATATGATTTTTCCTTATATGTTCTCTAAAAATTAAAGTTAACTAGAACATTATGAGTGTCCAGGGGATTTATTTATTGGGATAGGGTAGTAGGGAATGTAAAAGGTCAAATTTTTATAGATAAGTGTGTGCCAGAAATAGTGTAATTGATTCTTGTATACAAGAGATGTAACATGAAGACATGGAATGGCCAATTTTAATAATGAAATGATAGTATTCAGATTTCAATATATCCATAATGGAAAAAATATGATTCTGGGGTATGTATGGGGAGATAAATGATTTAAAATATTTTTAAATACATGTTTTGAAATTGTTATAAGGACTTTTTGGAATTTTTTTCACATTTTACTCTGTTACATTTAAATTAGGTAACAATTTTTTATCTTATTGATTTTAGGTTTTACAGAAAGAATAAAATAATGAATATAAACCAATTTCTGTTTGACATAACTAAATTTTTTATCCATTTAATCTATTTAGATTTAAATATATTAATAAGATAACTTTTTATTAAATTCATTAATTGTTATGAAGGAATATATTGGTACGAATATGAAATTTTGACCATTATATATCCTTAATATTATTTAGAAATGAATATAAATTATAAGTTTTTTAATATATTTATTTATGTTTTTATACATAATAATATATTTTTTTAAAGAAAATTTAAATTTTGTTTTATATATAAATTATTTGATAACATTGAAATAATATTTTTCAAAATTAATATTTCACTATTTCCTTACTGAGTCAAATTTATCATAACAATAAAATATTATAGAAAAAAGGAAAATTTAAAATTTTGAAAATATGAAAATTATTTAAAATAATATTGTATTGATTTTATTGAATTAGATTTCTATGTTTTTCGAAAATTAATTTTGACAGAACTGCCTTTAAGGCTCACAAATCCATTTTTTTGGAAATGAATATTTATTTGAAAAATGATTTATAAAAGTGATTGTATTAAAAAAATCTATATTTCATTTTCATGTCAAATGTATAAACAATATGGTCATGAAAATTCAAAAAAAAAATTTAAATTATTATATTTTATATACTAAAAATCATGAAATTTATATTTAAATTAAAAACTAAAATATGGGGAACATATATTTCTTATCAAAAAATATTTCTTAGGTTAATTATATATTTTCTAACATATTTCATATAAATTACTTATTAAACTAAATATAATCATTTGTTTTTATTATAATATATTATTATAGGAAGGATGTAAATTTTTGAAAATAGATTTTATTAGTTTCTTACTTGTAGTAGTTGATTAAATAATATTTTCATTACATATATATATATATATATAACTCTATTAACAATGATTTTACCTTCCAATTCTACAACAACCACAAGTGGGTCCATATTTTATTCCCATTTAATATGATAATAGAATTAAACAATTTATTTATTCAACTCAATATACAGTGTAATATTAAGTTATAAGATCAACATCTTATGGTTCATAAAATTATATTGTTTTGAACTTCTCCCATTCTCTTCAACATCTATGGAATAACCTCACATGGATATTAAATTATAAATAATCACTATATAAGAAGAATAATTTACTAATAGTTTCATTTAATCTCAATAATCTAGAAAATGAAGCTAATTCTACCAATTCTTCAACATGAAACTATAAAAACAAGAATTTGTTGAACCATTAAATGTGACATCTAATTATACACCATGTGTAAATGAAATACATTTCTTTTATTTTTTTAGTTTTTCTAAAACACATTTATACTCTGTACTCGACTCTTTATTCTATTTTAAATTCCTTATATAATTAATCTAAATAGAATATATTTAGATTCAATATTTTACTTGGGTACATTAATAAAAAAACTCTTTCTCTTAATATGGATTACATTAATTTTTTTAGTTATCATTTGGAATGTAAACCATCTATATAAACATTATGATATCATGAATGACATTATTTTAATATATAATTATCATATTTTTAAAATTATTAGCATATCAATGCTATAGTTAATACCTATATAAAGCACATTAATCCCATTTTCAACCAATTGGGATTCATCAAATAACATTTTTTAGTTTCACTACACTCCAAAACACTAAAAATAAAAATAATTCTCAAATTAAATTGAATTCAGATAATCTAATAAACCTACATGTGGATTTTACACAAATATTTCACACTTAAAATATGTGAATATATATTTTCAAATATAGGAATATTCTGGAAGTCTTCATCTTTAGCCAACATCATCATCTGATATCCATAATAATTGAATTTCAAGAATATTTTATACTTCTATTTCCTTTGAGAATTTTTTGGTTGATTAATATTAACTCTTGATGAGAATATAATCATCCTAAAGTAAATTTCAAATAATTTTATATATTTGATCACTACAGTCAATAATCAATATACATGTTTTAAAACAATTACATGATCCTCCTATTTTGCAACTGATGTTTTATTATATTTTCTTATTCTTGTATTACATAGTAATTAATTTTAAATTTTATACATTTATCAAATCTTTTACGTTCTAGGCATATATTTTGGACTTCTTCATGGGTTTTCCCTAGGCTTCTTCTATCATATTCAAAAAATCTGCATCCACAACCTATATTTGTATAGTGTATATTTCATGAGAGTTTCGTCCATTTTACTCGATTTTTGGTCTATATTATAAAACATCATTATAATATTTTCCATCATATTTCACATAATATAACAATATTCTACTCATTATATAATTTCCTAATCATACCATCCAATTAAAAAATTGTATAACTACCAAATATTTTTCTATTCTATAAAAATGGATCGTCTTTTGAAAATGTAACTTCAATAAATCCACTTATGAGTTAAAAAACATGAATATTCTCTTAAAAAAATATTTTAATCATCCAATTATTTAACATACATAAGTTTATATTTTGGCAATCATAAATCATCATCATCCAAAACTAGTTATCTCACATGTTGTATTTATTAATATAAGTTAAATCTATTTCTGAAATAATTATTTTAAAATTATTTTTAATAGTTCTACATGAATAATATTTCTAAATAATCATTACATGACATTCATCCCATATGAAATTAGTTAATAAATCATCTGATGTAATGGTTACCTAATACAAAGTAGCATCCCTTCAAATATAAAATTATTTCCAAATAATGAATAATTATATAGTCTTCAAAAATATTAAACTCAATATATAAATGAATTGAAATACATAGAACACTTCCCCGTATTGTGGAACTTCATTTGGATCATCCAGATTACCTATCTTTATCTCACATAGACTTGACTTTACACAATCAAATTAACAACAGAAAAAACAAAAAAAATTCATCACAATTTTTTTCTTCACATTCTATGGTATCCCAGATACTATAAAAACTCATAACCATAGAGGAGGAACCATCAAAACATATTCTAGTTAACTAGACTAATGTTTAAAATGTTATTCAAGACTAAATTTTTCTCACACAATATACATCCATTTCCCAGATAATACTCTTAGAAATTTATATGGGACCAAAGGTATATATTTTATGGTCCACTATTTTGCATGTATACACATTTAGGGGATTTAAATTTCAGGATATCTATTCACAGTCAATCATATGAGCATTAGTGACTAAGGTATCATGTGTTCAAATTTTGTTTAAGGACAAATAAACTTCCATTATACTCTTGGATGTTAATGGAAAAAATTAATTTTAATCATATGTTCAATCACACACACATGTTGGGACCACATATCACATGCTGTATAAAAATTTCATTAACTCTAGAGATATGATTATGGACGTAATAACTCATTCATGGAGTTTATTTTATAAATATAATAAAACCATTCACAAAATATTAATAAAATGTTTGGATATCTCACATACCCTTAAGTCCTAATGTTTATTAAAATTCATCTTAATTGATTATAAAATCATTGTTATAAATTAACATAGTAAACCGACATATTCTTATTAAAATCAATATATAAGGAATAAAAAATGCATTACTTATTAGAAGGAATCCCATGACTGATCCCTTTGGAAAAGTGACACTCACAACACCTCATATAAACTAATATATTCTCCACACAAAATCACATAGTTCCCCCTCAACTCATCTATCATTTTAACATACCTGGATGAAATCCATAAATAAATAAAACAATGACCAATCATAGTGAATATGTATATGTTTTAGTGAATTAAACCTCATGGGTTCCCATTTATATTATACAATTTAATTCCCCATATTCTTTTTAAATTACATCATGATCCGATCAAAATAGATTTAGATCCATCTATCATCCTGATCAAATGACACCCAAATCTAGTTAATACTGAATTATATATCCCTTGTGAATAAAAAGTATAAGGAATGAAACATTTATGGTATAATACCATTTTATAGTTTTATAATTCCTAATAATGATTTATATATGATTTAAACATGTTATCAATTTTGTATAAAATTATATAATATTCACAGAACTAACATTATGAAAAAACCCTAAACATTATGTGTTGTCCCACACCAAAATGTATAACACACTTATATATAATACATATCATACACTTATCCTATAAATTCCCATTCATATTTTGTTACCTCCACACATATGTAATTCTCTAATCAATTTATGAACCAAAAATATTAATGTTACCTTTTCCTATGTGAAAATTCACTCTTATGTATTTCTATTGCCATAGTATTACCTAAACTTATCTAAGGATGTTGTTTTGTATCAATGTAAGATGAAAACATCCAAAATTTTATTAAAAGAAATTGTTGATATGTATCATAATATTAATGCTATAAATTCTATTTTTCATTAATTTATGCTTATATATATAAGGTAACACAGGAAATATATTACTATAACCACAAATCTATTTTACCCAATTCCATGGGATGACTCTTATTGATCAGTGGGATGATTTAATATTCCAAAAAAATACTTTTATTCCCATTTACATATGACACAAATTCATAAATAATTGAATTTTCACACAAAATAAGGTCTTTTATCTACATATATGTGTCCTATATGTATGAGTAACATTCAGATATGGTTACTCTTATATTTCCCAAAATTATATAAATTCTCCAAAACTATTATTATGATAAATTTTCATATCAATACACTTATATCTAAATCACATACGAATAAAAAACTACCATAATAATTGAAAATATAAACATTTTAAAATATATTATGACTTTTAAAACCAAAACCACATCAAAATTAAACCATATAGAATAAAAAGTATCAATATATTTCTGAAAGAAAAAATAATTTTAAACAAAATACCCTTCCCAAGATAACTGCCAATAGAGTGTAATAAAATTATTTTCCTCAGATATTATACATACTTTCAAATCTCATTACATAGAAAATAACAACACCCTTGATGCTTTTAAAATCACACGTAAAATAAACAATGACATGAAACAATATAACCATTGAATGAATTATTATCTACAACTAAAAGTATATTATGAACACCCATCCATAGGCAAATTTACATGAAACCCTCCCAAAAAATATACCTCTCTTGGCATGGAAATGTGAGAAGGGAGATATTGACACCAATGTCCTACCTCCAGTAGGCCTGGTGTTAGCGACGAGCAGTAAGGGTATAGTATACACACAAATGGGTGGAATTACAATCCAAGAGCACTCAGGTAGAATATTACATAATAAAAACACAAATAAACAGATTATTAAATTAGAATATAAAAAAACCAAAGTAATAATATTGTAATTTCATGAAACCACTATTACAAATAAACAGGAAAACTGTAGGTACTAGAAGAAATTAAAACCGCAACGACCAGAAAGCCTTAATATCCCCTGAAACCCTAAGCTATTTGTAACTAGAATGATCTCCAAACTAATCCAACCAACCAGGAAAAAAATTTATACAACATAAAAATATTATATTAGTATACTCATTTGGATACTCCCCAGTGCCACTCATGCAATGGTAATGAAATCATGTTAAAGCATAATGAACAACAAATGAAACTACCTCATTAGTTAAACATGTATACAATCTTACCGTCATACCCTTGGAAAATCTCACAATGTATCACATACAAGATTATATAATATAATAATGAATTTAAAGGGTACCCTACTACCACTTCCCCACATGTTTTCCAATTTTCACAAACACTGCACTTCCTAAGCATCTATCTTAGAAAAGGCATAACCATAGACACCTGGGCAGAGCACCACAACATGAAACTCATGCAACATAACATCTACATCCACATAACCAAAGTAAACATTTAGATTATAGGACCCCCCACAACTCATGTAACATGTATCGCATATTGGGTATCAAACCCCAAGCCCTTATAGCCCTTACATCGAGTAAGGATCCTTAAGAAATCACAAACTATACACATTAAAACAACACTAGTCCTTAGAAAGGTATATATAGATTATATTTTTTTTCAAATAACCACAATCCATCACATCCCTCTTCCAAAATATATAGGGAAAACTAACCAATGTGCCTACCATCAAAAGAAAACACCAAGATAACAGAGTAGGTTCAATGGGTTTAGTCAGCCATCCATCCTCCCACAAGAATTTTTGGGAAATCACCCCTAGGGAATAGAATAACCAGGTTGTTAGCTTCCCTCACTAACTGGGTGAAGTAACATATAGAAACACAAAAAGTACATGGTATAACATAGATCACAAACCACAATTTGGGAAAAACCAAGTATTAGAGACAACTACATCTAACATCACTCGGACTCCAAACTTCCACTACTAAAACTTGATATCCTATAAACACCTGACTATGTAAATATGTTTATTAAATTACATCATTCCCTTTCAATTAGTTCGATTGTATATTAATTAATTTTTTAAACATTAATTAATCGTTTTCAATTCCGAATTTCATTCCATTAGCATCCCAAAAATATTCCAAGCCATCCATGAATAACCAAACTGAGTCCACAGTTCTTCATAATTATAACCTCATACGTACTGCCTAACATGCTCCTACCCCATGGGTTCAACATCATTTAATCAATCTTTTTTAACAATATTATTACTCTCTATTATTATAGTTTCTCCAGAAAAACAATCTGAGCTACCAAACACAAGGGGATCCACATGGTGAGTTGATGTACTAACCATTGAGTCCTTGCCACCTGTAGCCAGAGCGCAGACCCATCATACATCTAGATTCTAAACATAGAAAGAACATGGCGTATATCGTGCATCTTCTCCCCATTTGTATGGAAGGTCATAAAGACCAACTTGTAATATTAGTGGGGAAAATAATGAAAATAAATGACCAATATGATTGAACAAGCATCCCGCAATCACATCCAACCTATTTCATCATCTCGGGTGTCATCCCCAACTCCTATATGCATAAAATGATGCACCTCACAACTGTAGGAATCGACTACTTCCACAACCACTAGGACTCCATTCCCCACATCTCATAACATCCATCCGGGCACAAAACACATCACATGTAGCAGGAAATAACAAAAGAAATGGTTTATTGACCCTAATCAATGATTCCTAACCTTCAAACACATGGAGCTCTCACGGATGCAACGTATAAGGGACTCGACCTCACAAGAAAGTGGTTAACTCATAATCATATAAGGAATTTAAATTTATCTCTCATCTAGATATTTAGTCCTTCATGAATTAGCTGACTCATTATTAGTAGGTTCCAACTAAATGCAACCAAAATAAAAAAGATATCATAGGTTTCGAAAATTAATTATACAGTATCACTACTTCAATTTGATTATCATAAATTTCCAATAGCAACTACAAGATTCATTTTGGGGCCTCTTAATCCTTGAATAAATATTTACAATTAATCCTTCGATACGTAATTTACAAATTTCTATCAAGAAAAAAAATTCTAAAAATGGAAATCATAGATATCAAACTATCTAGAAAAACATGAGGCAATAACATAAAATCAATACTAATTTATTTATCTAGTTCAAATATTTATTATGTCAATTACATTGTGATCTAGTGGCCTAAAACATGCTAACTCCAGATTTTCACATAAATGAATAGATAAGCCACAAATCATCAAACTCAAATGGTTATTGAAATTATTTATATGAGAACGAGGCAATACAATGGATCGTGATCACCTTTCCATGTGCCAAATACATCCACCTGAGGTCTCCGCAACATGACTGCACCAATCGAAACCCAAGATTAATCCATTAGAAACATGGAGAAAACTTTCCATAACATCGAAATGGGAAACTTGATAAGAAGGATCGATGAAAACACAAGAAATGTGGTCGTTCATACCTTCTATTGATGACAGATCGATGCTTACTACTTCGACCACAACTAGGGGTACATATGCATTAGAGAGAAACATCAAGTGGAAACGATCCATGGATTAAGGTCTGATAACAAAAATCAATAAGAATAATTTCTCAAGGTGTCTCACATGAAGATAATGGAGATGTAATAAAATAATGAAAACATTCCTGACAGGGAAAGAATAGATCACAGAGTCAAGGTATTAAAAATTGGTTTTAATTTCTCCTAATGCATATCACATTAATCTATGTGATTTGAATATGTAAATACATCTTGAGACTTAGGAAAACTGTGACAGGAGTTATGATATTTGATTCCTAATTACATCCCTAAAAAAATCCATGAATGCTTTTTTGTCAAATAAAATGATAATGGGGATAAATAGTAGGAAAATAGAACCATTGTACACCTACTAGTGGTTGGAAACACTATACACCAAAAGAAGACATGAAATGATGTACACTGACAAATGAATGGAAACATTTTACACCTACCCATTGTAGGAAATAGTGTACACTGATCGTTGGCATGAAACATTATAATGCTATGAACGACTGCAGACATTGTACACCTACTGACGGTAGTAACATTATACACCTACCGATGGATAGAAAAAAATACACCTACCTAGGGCTAGAAAAATATACACCAAGTGATAGATTTAAACACTATACATGTACTGATAGATGGAAAATATTATACACATAATTGGAAACACTCTTTACAGAATAATAAATTTGGAAAATTGTTAGGGATAAGTCACCTTGACCACACAGAATAGCTAAAACACAAGATTTTATAAATGGAAAGGACCTAAGAGGTCCTAGGCCTTACATCAGACCCCTCTCAAAATATTATCATCCTTGAAATTCAAAAACAACCTAAAAGTTAATAAAAAAGGGTTCTAACCCACCACCCATCAAGATACCTGTAAAAAGAGAACAATCCTCTAACTGGGGAGAATGCTTACTCCCACGAACAAACCATCGATCCCCATGACGAGGTGTTACCTTTAAGAAGAGAGGATCCCCAACATCAAACTAAAGGGGTCTCCTTATATGGTCAGTTTATTACTTATGATGATCTTATACTTCCTTCTTCCTCTCACAAATCACTAGAACCATCAATGTTGTATTCTACACTAGTTCTGGTCCGACAATTCTCCATGCACAATTCAGAATGCTAGAGAATGGAAAGGTCAGAACTACAAGGTTTCAAATGGCACCATACCAATGGCGGAGTGAAAACTATTGTTGTATGAAATCTCAACCAAGGGTATGTCTCTCGTCCATGAACATCTAAAATCTAGGATACTAGAGTGAAACATGTATTCAAGAGTCTAGATGAACTGCTCTGTTCGATCGCCCGTCAGTGGATGAAAAGAAGTGCTAAGGATTTTTTGAGAATTGAATTGATGTTGGAGACCTCACCATACCCTATAGGTAAAATGTAGATCTTGATTGAAAGTTATCAACCTCGGAAAATCCATGGAGTCTCACCACCTCGTCTAGATACTTGATCCACAAAACTACCATAGATATCGACTCCTTGATCGTTATTATATTGGCTGATAATGTTCAATGATCCACTACCACCCATATACTATCATGGCCTCCCTGAGCTCGAGGTAAACTAGTATCAATGTCTAGACATGTGTCCTACCACTTCAACAAAGGAACATCTAATGACTTGAGGAAACCACTGGGGACACGGTTCATGACCATTACCTTCTGGAAAGCTATACATCGAGAAAAAAACTCGGTAACTTCATGATTCAATCCAGGAAACAAAAACTGACTCCTCAAGGCTTGGTAGATATTTTTAACTCCAGGATATACTAGTATGTGTGAACTATGGAAGTCTCTGAGAATCATATAATGCATCACCAAAGGAACAAAAAATCCTTCCCAGAAACAACACCTGATGTTATTCATCCTCAAATCAACCATCAAGGGCTTCTATAGAATCAGCAAGGCCCCTCCAGATCACAACCATCAGATCGCCCAACTGGGATTATTCTATTGACTACACCAGAGATGACCAAACATTCAGTTAGAAAATACTACCCCTACCCCCCATCTTTTGCCATATCCTGATGCAATGTTGATGGTTATTCCATTAAACTCCATGTAACACTAGATTCACACACTGCATCCCAATGAAACTTCCTATTGAGACCATCAGCTAGAAAATTCCCTTACCAGGTGTATACGAAATTTCAATGTCATTGTCCTGTAATAACTTTATCCATGGACGCTACCACATGTTCATGTCACACTGGGAGAAACCCAACCTCAGGATCTTATGATCAGTTAAAAACACAAAGTCCTTGTCGATGAGATAATTACCACAAATTAAAATAAATAACAACTATACAAAAAATAAGATCATGGGATCCATAGTCACATTCATGGGATGCAATTCCCATGAACCTTATAAAACGACTGAACCCTATAACATCAGAACGCAACCTAACCCTATATGTGATGTATAACAGAAAACATCAAACATAATTCCCTCTATTGGAAGACAACAAATTGAAGAACTATCCATATTATACATTAGATACTAAAAAGTTACATGACACTGATTAGTCCATTGAATTCCTTGTCCTTCATGGTCTACGCTGTTAGAGGAGTTACAACCCGAGAGAAACACACTGTGAACCACATGTAGTAGCCTGTGAGACCAAGGAAACTATACACCTATGACACTTACTTGGTGGATTCCCAAGAAAAAACTGCTTCAGTCTTCGATAAATACACAACTACTCTCAGTTCGGACCCTTCATGCCACAAGAAACTGACATCTTGGGCCCAAAATTCACACATTTATAACATCCCAAAAATCAATTGTCGATGAATAACACCCAAAATACCACATAGATTCTATTTGTGATCCTCCTCAGATGGGGAGTATGAATGGATGTAATTGATGAAATCCACTATGAACTTATTGGTGAATTAAAGGTAAAAAAGCGTTAATTAACCCCATGAACACGGCTATAGAATTCTTCACACCGAACGTCATTAAAACAAACTCATAATGAGCATGACGAAAACTGAAAATATTATTCGGGATATCCTCATCTTTCAAATGCATGTGATGATATCATGAGTGAAATTCAATATTCCAGAACCAACATTCACCCTTTAGATGATCAGATAAATCATTGTTCCGAAAAAGAGGATAGTGATTCGTCATTGTCTCTTTGTTCAAGTGATTATACTTTATACACAACCACAAAATGCCATCAACCTTCTTCCTGAAAAAAATTGGTGCACCCCCACAGTGACACACAAGGCCAAACAAAAGCACAATGTATCAATCCAAAAAGATGTATATGTAGCTCCCCTAACTCAGAAGCGGCCATCCCCTATAGAGACATATATATATGATATTCTCCTGGTTGTTGTTCAATCCCAAACTCGATCTCCAATCAAGGGGGTAATGATACAACCTCTTCAAGAAATATATAATGGTAATATTTTGTGACCATGTGAAACATCAAAAAAAACCTCTAAATAAAACAACATCTTCCCACCCATCAAGGATGGCATGGACAAAACAGGCCTCTGGCATATCTAAGGGATTCTTTCACTAACATACACTTCTGAAACTCCATTGTCATCAAAGAACCCTTCCACCCTACAGAATAAATATATGATAGAATTTAAAAAATACAAAAAAAAACAATTCCAAGGATTAAATTTTATCATTGTGACAATAAAAATATTAAATCTCCCCAACAGAGGTTTTACAAGAATACTTGCTCAAAGTCTCTACATACGTCAAACCTATCAGCTCGACCTCCAAATAGCCTAGTCAATTCCAAGGTAACTCATATCATCTCTACCTTAAGTCACAATGCATGGTGAAGGGAAGGTGATATGATGTAGTTCATGGTTTCTGATTAAAAAAAGGAATACAAAAATGTTGACAACAAGAAAATGGTACCTCGAATGATTCCAGGATATCCTGACGCTGAAAACGCTTATGCTTGATGCTAACCATGACATGCTACACATCCTCTATAACCATAATGATGTAGACAAAAATAGTCTATATCTTCTCTCTAAAGTTGTGGAGCATCCTAGGGCAGTCCTCTGCCTGCCCCATCTTTTTTATACTGAACCTGCGCTGGTGCAAACTACTACTACTTCCTCAACTGGAACTACCTCAATGAAAGAACCTAGAGAGGAACACCTGGTGTACACACACTACTCTGATATGTCTGGTACCCTCACTGCTGATGACCTAAACCTCAAAAATAAATTCAATACCATGATACCTTGGTACAGTCCATAGAGCCAGTTCCCCTGGGGAAAAGAGATGTCTTGGGCTAGAACCTAACCCCGACCGAATGGAAACCCCAAATCAGACCTCCACGACATGAGAAATCCTGAATACTCCCCTCTCATGACAACATGGTTCTAGCTAATGTTCTCTTCATTATCTCTTTCATCTCCATCACTTCATGATACTTCTTCATCATAAATGGGGTGACCTATAACTGGTTCTCATGAAGAATAGCCTGTTCAAAATACCTTACTCTGGCCTCTCATATTGAAATAATTATGAAGCATATAATAGAAGGATACTGAAATAGATCCCAAACTATCACACAATAGAGCTTCCCTACCATATGGAAATCAACTCCTCGAAACTAGCCACCTTCAAGGTTGATGAAAAAAACTCTACTCTAAAAAAGTCTTGAGTCTCCACCAATGAGACTACAAACTCCCCATGATCCATGAGGAACAATATTCACAACTTCCTTACTACCCCACGTAGAATTGTTACAACCAAAGTCACCATGTGATCATTTCGAGCATTGATCATACTAAATGATTTCTCGACCTCCTCCAACCAGTCTTATGTTAATACATATAAAACAAATCCATTTTACTTATACAGACTCAGATTATGATACTCTCTATGTTTCCTCCTCTATGTGTCATTTTCATCAACCTCTAGCATGTAGTGATTTGCTATCGCATCCTGATGGATATCTTCAGTGTGAGCCTTCCAAGGATGATGACCTGGATCTATACCTACAAAAAAATTGACCCATGCAACCTCACATGTTCCAAACAAAAGCACAAGGAAGAATGATGCACGATCTTATCCAATGTCTCTACCTTTCATGCAGTATCAACTCGTTTAGTAGAGTCCATAAACATATTGGTATGTGCATAAGATCATAGGGGGCCCTAAACTCTTATGTCTTTTCCTATCTCCAGTGCTTACATCACATGATAAACATGACTAACACCATTGTCCTACCAACCCATGAATACTAACATGTTCCTAACACCCAATTCCACCACTTCCCTCAACCGACCTATGATACCTCTCTGTCTAGACCCCCATCCCCACATTTTGGAACCCACATAATCTATAAATGTGACACCGGATATAGTGAAAACAAATTCCAACCACTAGTAGACCTCATGTTGGCGACTGACACAGAGGGTATAATAAACACATAAATGAGAGGCATGACCCTCTAATAGAAAACACGTGGAAGAGATAGATAAGAAATACACCAATAAAAACCTTCTCACACTAAAATATAAAATAACCCCAATTACACAAAATTTAATTTCATAAAATAACTGCTAAAAATGAAATGGAAATCTACAAGTACCAAAATAATCTAAAATAACAATGACCAAAAATCCCAAATAGCTCTTACAGCCCTAATATAGTAGTAGAAAACTAGATTTCCGTCCATATCCTAGTGACATACTATAACTATTTATATAACATAGAGGTGGGAAAATAGTATACTCATTAAGATCCTCCCTGGAGCCTCTGCTACAAAATTAAATAAAGCATGCACATACAAAGTGAACAACAAGTGAAACTAACTCTTTACCTAAATAGCCATATTATGTTCCCAGACTCACCATGGCTACTCCCACCATGTATCACATACAAGACAATATAGTATAATAATGAATATTAGGGGTAACCCGCTATAACTTCTTCAATGGTTTATCTCATTTCCACAACATCGCACGTCCTAATCATATATCTCCAAAAAGGATTCCTCGTAGACACTTTTCATGGAACCAACAAATGAACCTCATGTAACGCAACCACTGTGTCCACATAACCAAAGTAATTAGGTAGTTTCCAGGAGCCACCAAAATTTGATTAATTTTTATCATGCGCAAGTTACTAAAACTCAAGCCATTATATGTCATACAAAATGTAAGGATCCTCAAGTCATCATAGCCTATACAATTTACACCTATGGTAGTTCATTGGAAACTATATCCAAAATATATTTTTATGAATTAAAACAAGCCATTACATCCATCTAAACACATATATGGGTATCACTAAAAACTGTTCCTACCAGATAAAGTATCTTCCTTGAGATGAGAGGAGGCCCAAAGGGGGGTAGAAATACACCCATCACCCCATTAGAATGTTGGGGAAAACACCCACCATGGATCAGAATCCCTAGGGGGTCTAAAACCCTAACATATGGGGTAGAGAATAATATAGAAACAAAAAAAGTGCATGGAATAATATAGCTGACAACCACACTATGGGAAAAACCTAGTCATAGGAACAACTGCAGCTAACATATCATGGACTCCCGACTTCAACTACTAATACTATATATAATATAAAAATTCTAGCATTTAAAGAGCATTATTAAATTAATTCATTCCCTTTTATTCAGTTCTATTTTACATTATTTAATTCTTTAACTACTAATAAATCATTAACAATTACACATTACATTTCATTATCATATTAATAATGTTCAAAACCCTATAGGCATAACCAAACTGAGACCACAATTCCTCATAATTATTTCCGTAGACTTACATTCCAACAAGATCTAACCCACGTGCTCAACATCATTTATTCATTCATTTGTTAACAGATATACTAAAATCCACAATTCATGGTATTATGATAAAACATTCTAATATACCAAACACAAGGGTATAAACATGGTGAGTAGATGAGCTACCTGTCTTGTTCATTCCACCTATAACAGGATCGTAGACCCATCCGTCCAATAGATGATAAACATGGAAAGAAAAAATCATACCCTACATGCCTTTAAAACTTTTTGAAATAGGGTAATAAAGACTATCTTCCTTCATCAGTGTGGAATGTAAAGAAGAAAAACAACCAACAAGATTCAACATGAATCCAACATTCATATTCAACCTATTTCATCATCTCTGTTGTCCTCCACGACAACCATATGCATAAATATATTCACCACTCCACTATAGGCATCAACTTTAGCCACAAAACCGGTCCCCCCTTCCCCCATATCTCAAAAAATCCATTCAGTCCCATAACACATCCCAAGTAGTCGGAAATAACCAATAAACTGGGCACTTGTCTCTAATCCTAGCATTTTCCTTTCGCACGTAACGATCTCTCATGGGTCCAAAGTAAATGGCAATGAGCCTCACAAGATATAGTGTTACTCCTAACCCTACAAGGAATTAACATTGATCAATCAACCATCTCATTAATCCATCATTAATTATCTGAATCATTATTATTAGGTTCCAAATAATGATAACCTTATAAAAAATATATCATAGATATCACAAATAAACTAAACATTCTTGCTACATAAATTGGATCATCCTCAATTTAAAACATCAATTGTTAGATTCAATTACATGACACATTATCTTTGAATAAATAATTACAATTATTCCATGATTACATTATTTAAAAATTTCCTTGAAGAATGACACGCTAAACACGGTATGGATAAATATAAAACAATATCAAAAAACAAGAGGGAATGAAAAATGATCAATAACAATTTATTTATTTGGTAAAAATATTTACTATGTCAAATAAATTGTGATCCAGTGGGATAAAACATGAAAAATCAATTGTTGCATGTAATAGAATAGTGATTCAATGAACCCCTTCCTCAAAATGCTCTTAATGTTACTTATATGAGGACGAGCCAACATAACAGATCATGATCACCATTCCCTGCGACAACTACATCCAGATGAGGATGTCGCGACATGACCGCACCAACCGATGCCCATGAATTATATATTAAAAATATGGAGATCACAATCCAAAACATGTTAATGAAAAATAGAAAAATATGGATTGAAGAAAAAAACAAGATTGGTGGGAGATCATACCTTGTATCGATGACCAATCAACACTTGTTCTTGCACCATAATAGGGGGTTCACATGAAGTATGAAGAACATCTAGGGGAAACGATCCATGGATTAAGGTTGGATCACTCCAATTCGATGGGAAAAATGTCTTTGGGTGCCTCCCACCAAGATAAATGAGATGTGATGAAGGAAAGATGCCTGACTATGCAGGATTAGATTCTAGCCAATGGGGATTTGCAATGGTTGAGAGTTTATATTAATGAAGATCACATTAATACATGAGGTTTTTCCAAATAAAGGCATCCCAATAAGTAGGAAAATTAATATAGGAGTTATGGACTTTGAATTGGCCTTGTATCTTCAAAAATATCTTTAAATGCATTTTTTTCAAGAAAACATTAAAGGGGAGAAATTGCAGGAGGCTGGAAACACTGTACACCTACAATCCTAGAAGAACTGTACACCTAGTAATTGATGGAAACTCTATACACCTACTGGTGGATAGAAATAATAAACTCCAACCAATGGATGGAATCTCTGTACACATATTGATGACTGGAAACACTGTAAAGCTGCCCAAAGGATGAAACACTATACACAAACCGATAGCTTGAAATAATGTAGACCTACATATAGGGGGAAACACATTACTCTTACTTACAGGTGGACACACTATACCACTATTGATGTCTAGAAGCACTGTACACCTACAAATTTCTAGAATCACTATAGGCATACCATCATATTAAAGCACAATACACCTACCGATGACTGGAAACACTATACACCTACTGATGGATGGAATCATTATAAACCAACTGACAACTGGAAACATTGTACACCAAATGATGACTAGAAGCATTTTACCAAACACTAGAAACACTATTCATAGAACTATAAATATGAAAATGAGTTGGGGATATGTCACCTTGACCTCCCAAAAAACATTAAACCCCAAAACTCAGAAAAGGAATAGAATAGAGAGGTTTGGGCTATTACATGAACAATAACCCGATTACCTTAGAAACCTATTAGTCCACTAAACACATTCAAAATCACCTATTTGTGATGTTATAAATTTTTTTTTATTTATTTAAATAACAATTCCCAAAAAATTCCTTATTAAAAAAAATTCATTTCCCTTAATTAGAAAAACCAATAATAGAACGTCCTTTCAAAAATGCATATTATAAGACTTCTCATCTATAAAACATCTCCTCATGAATCCTCTATGAACCAACTAGAAATTAATATTGTTTCATTGACCCAGTATTATATATCTTTTTGACTATTGTGGAGTCAATGCTCTACCAAAACCATCCCCACTAACAAATATCCTATAAAATTGCTTTTCATAGAAATAGTCATTTAAAAAAATAATGAATCAAAAATGTGATCATAGTGGAGTTCCGGAATTATATTTTTCTAGGACATACAACATTTGGGGATGTCACTTTTTTCAACAATTAATCCCCCACTCCATATAATGATCGCGTCTCAGTAGACTAACATAATAAAAAAAACATCTCATTCCTGAGACTATTTCCAGATAACATGATTACACCGCTTTGTTTATGTCAACATGCTACCCATGATAACTGATATTATCAAGACCAAGTCACTCCCCTCACATATTCTAGAAGCACATACATGTTCATCCCACCATGCCATAATCCCATTTGCAGTGGCTGTTAATCAAAACATATATTGGCATTTACTAACTTCCATAAAAAAATATCAACATATGGGAATCATCTTTTTTAATTAAATAAAACTTAACTTATTGAATCTAAACACCATTATAAATGCACAACCACTACAAGTTGGGTCCTCTAACACATCGATAATCATCAAAAATGTTTCAAAATATGAATCCTGCTTTCCAATCTTGTATATTGTACTCCCCAAAATATGAATTTATTTATAACTACTCCACCTAAAAAATAATCATTGATATCTAATATATATTGAAAATTAACATCAATGATCCCAAATTATATACTTTAAAAAAAATCATAACACAAGATACTAAAATAGAACATATAATACATAGGTTCCCCACAAAACTACCTTCCAAGTGAACTGATAAGGCTTCGAAGAACACCCGGGCCTGATGGATATGACATGAGGTGGAAAATATTGATCATTTACTTGAATCCTAGAAATTTCATTATACTATTTGAACTATATAGTCCCAATTGTTACTCAAAATCACAAAAGATACCAATTCAACTTAGATAAGAAACTATTATAATTCATTCCCCATCACAGAAACACAATCATCACCTATTTAATTCATAAGACCAAAAGAACATGTCTCCAGTTTTCACCATCAATATAGATCACAAATCATACCTCACTAGAGATTATTATCTCATCATATCCACAATCTGAATAACCCTCGATAAATCCTCTATCATATCATAGATATCCTATATAAAGAAATTAGGATAATTTCAATGCATATGTTTTAAGGGGAAATATACTCTTTATTATATATCTAATAGCGATACAGGAATTATTTTCCAAATATACCTTCAGTATTATGCTCATTCAACAAATTCAGTAAGTACCTAAATATCACCTTGTTTTTGGTATTATAATTCCATGTATTTCATTACAAATTTACTTGAATATTATGCCTCCCACACATGTTAGACATTTCTCTAAAAAAAACACTTCCCATTAATCATGTATCTAAGGAACTCAAAATTCTAGGAGAACCGAAATATTAGTTTACACTTATATGTAATGACTCATCTATAACTATAACAAGAAAGAAGCATGATATTAAAATTTTACTCTAGAAAGACAACTATCATGAGATCATTTAATATCTACCTAGGATATCTCTCATATCGCATAACCATATCCCAAATAATTCAATGTATGGGGAGAAACATATATTCCCAAATATTGGATAAAATAAGGGAACTCACATGTGAATACACCCACTCTAGTGTTTCGAAATATAAAACATATTTGAAGTAATTAATATTCAATCCACAACTCACTCCAAGGAAATAATCCATATAAAGATTCCATATTCTATACTACCCCTTTTTGGATAATAATTACGAAAACAATCATATTTAAATGGCATATCCCTATAAATATTGACGTTACGAGAACCATACCCATCTAGTTCCATTAAGTATAATTCCACCAATATGTTATATTATAAAAAGAAATAATTTATACATAATAAATTAATTAACTAAACCTCATGTTTATTTTTATTTACCATCCTAGAATTAGTATAATATCTTATTTTTTATGTTTAATTACAGAAAAATGATATACTTAAAAAAAATAAGTTAATTTTTACACATCAACTAATAGAAGCCCAATTTTCTATTTCCTGAATTCAGGAGTTAGTCACACATATATATGAACCTGCATGTGATTATATCTATTTGATATAATTCATCAACAAATATTCTCATTGAACCCCATGGAAGGTGAAATTTAATGAAATGGATTTACTGAAAACATATTTATTGATAACAATAAACACAAATATAAAATCCAAACAAGAACAATTGTCCCATACCTTAGGTGACATGGTATCTTTCCCATGTTGTTGTCTTCTCAGAACACAACATAACTTTCATCCTATTTTCTAACTAGTCAAAAATCATTCCATCCATAATAATATTCATATAAACAATAAAGCGACATTATGGTATTACAATGTAATGAGAAAAACAGACTCATACAATAGAAACTATACCAGTTTTCTACATTACCTCAATCATTGATTACCTTATACAATATAATTCCCATTTCCAACGGGTGTAAATTGATTACTTGGGGATATTTTCCCATCATATCCAGGTGGAAAAATAAAATAAATATCCTATATTTAGTCATCATAGAACCCAATGAATAAATACTCATTATTTCTAGATAATCAAAAAAATAAATAATATACCCATGGAATTAAATTTCAATTAATTTATAATTTTCACATATTTTTTGAAAGAGATAAAAATATTCTCTATTATAAGATCATATAAAACTCGGTCAAAAATAAAATCAAACATTAAATTATTATCATTCTATGTAATGACCTAGACATAATGATTACATAATTAAATAATTTCGTCAAATTCATTACAGAATAATATTTCCCAGACAATTGTTTATTTAGAGTTCTGTAGAATTAAAGAAACACTTAAATTATAAAACCTAAACTAATTCCACCAATAGACATTTCCAAAAAACCAAACTCTTCAAAATCATCATCATATTTATTTAATTCCAATAGATCATAATTATATATTTTATATTATAATTTATCATTATCATTGTCTGTAATTTTAGAAATAATTTAAATTTATTGGATGAGCACATAATGCTCTATATTAGTTTATAAATGATATTAAAAACTCATTTTCAATAAAAACGTTAAAACCCATTAATATGTTTATTTTTTTAAAAATAGTTTCAGTATTATAAATAAATCATATATTCTAACGAAAAATTACCTTGATAAAAATGACCATTAAATACTATGCATAGAAAGCTGTGAAGGCACTATATAGAATCATGTCTTTTTAACCCATTAGACGGAATAACTTATGCTCAAATATTTCAAAAAATAATGTAATGAAATAACTTATGGCATAATAATTAAAACATCATTACCTAATAAATCTTGTCATGTTAATTAAAATATAATTATAGAATGAATTATATATTGATAATTCCAATATCTTCTCTTTTGATAATAAACCATCAAGGAATATATTATTAAGATACAATAATCCCACCACTCACCATATATAATTTACAAGCACTATAAATTGTTTAAAAGACATATAATCTTACATTTCACCATTAATATCATATTAAATTACCTTTAAACTCATAATCTCATCAATTTTCAATTAACCCACAAAAAATAAATAAAATACCATTTCCATTTTAAATTATAAAAATATAAGAAGAAATATTTTTATAAAACAAAATTAATATAAATACTTTATAAAATTAAGAACAGTTGGAAATGAATAATTAAAATCAAATCAAGATAAATTGGTTGGAAAATCAGATCTTATAAAAAAATTTAAAAAGTTATTACACTAAATATTTTTTTATTTAACATTTAATTTAATTAAAAATGACTAAAATAAATAATCTAAATATCGATAATAATATACATAAAATAATGAATATGGAAATTACAGTGGTGAAAAGAGTAGGATTTTTGAAATAAATAACATATAATCAACCCAAATATGAATTGTTTTAAAAAAAACCATTTAAACAGATATTTAAAATGAACCCCATAAAAATATCACCACATTTTTAGTGAGAATAAATCATGGAAGATAATATGTGAAATATATGTGAATCCAAATAAATCATTTTGAAATAAAACATAAAATATTTACTGGTTATATTTCTCATAAAAAGTGATTATTATAGTCAATTAAAAATAGATATAACACAATTCAATGAAGTTGCGTTACAAATACACTAACATTAATCCATGAATTTCCTGACACCTCAATAAATATTATATATATCAAAATTATGTTAATTATTTTCTTTTATTGAATACTTCTTCATATTATTTTACATGCTATTCTTCATAAAATTTAATTTATTATTAGGGTTCATTCATTTATTATATTAGTGACTGAAAATTTAATTTCTATTTAGAATGATCATTTTTGTAAAATGTGGGAAGCTAAAAAATATCATTCCAGAAAAATAAAAAACCATGTGGAAATACTAAAACATTAAAGGAAAAACTGAATCACTTAGAATCATTCTCCCAATATAATTTCGGATTAAGTGCATTTTCTTATGTATTTGTGTCTTCCATGATGAGGCCATGAAGATGAAAATCCATATTTTCCCATGTAAGTATGAAATTATCCATGTTTAACTTCATTTAGATGAATCATCAAGTCAAAATATGATAATTCTTATTGATCCACTCCAATTTCCCTCGGTTGTTATCCACTAGAATAATACATTAATCCACCCTATCAACGTTATCAAGAGAATCATTATTCTAAAATGACACTTCAAACTTTTCATCCTCCGAGTGAGGGATAAAATCCCAAGCCAATGCATTCTCCCCAATGTACTCATCTTATATATATTGTGGGAGAACAATAATATAAATTGTTTAAATATATTTTCATCCTCCTTTCATGAATTTGACATAGGGAAAAAAATTGGATGGGTGGAAAAAGAAGTAATGTCTTATCAATTAAAATAACCCCAATATTATAGACCCCCAATATGTGAGACAGGTATTCCATTATTCCACCGACCAGTTCTTTATTTGTAAAACCGCCACTTTAATCTAGTGATCTTTAACTCAATAGGTTTGCACCCTTATTCAATTATTATTCATTATTAGTGGGTTCATAATGTATCTTATTGAATGTACACTTTATTGAAGTCCTTATATTCTTTAGCTTAGGAATGTGAGAGTAATCCTTATTCAACTTGGATATTTTCCTCCTAATCGTAATGAAACTAACTGAATCCATGTTCCCTTTCATCTCTTTTATTCTAACCGGACTACAATTTCATATACCATGTCCTACATCAGATCAATCTGATGAGAGTGGTAAAGCCCTATATTCTCCTGATTCAAACCCATATAAATATTTCATTCTATTGTAATTATCTTCCAAAATAAAAATTCATTGATCGTAAGAAAAAACATTAGTTCCCAGACCATGAAATAATATAATAATCTTAATATTCGTCATATTATATCTATGAAATGACCAACAAAAAACATTAACCAAAACACATTATAAATATATGGGGTGGCATTTATTGAATTTTCTTGCCTTTTGGATGCTACATGACCTCCCTATCTTTTCCATAAAATTGCATCCTCAATGTAAATTTGTTATAAAATTCCCACTTAATCTATGTGGGATGAATCCTTTGGATTGTTGGAACCAGGTTCCATAATATTGAAAGAATGAATCATCTTAGGTCCACTGACGCCAACAGGTCTTGAACTGTCTACTTCCTATAATCCAACTCGCTTTTCAAACATCAAATAATGTCCTCCACATTCGTATTGGTACTTAGTGGTCTAACATACTTTTGATTTTATCAGTGGATATTTCAATATTATCACTCAATTCATCAACATAAAACACATCCAAATCCAATTCCCATAATGGATCCTAGATATCAGATCAATATCCACATGAAAATACATGAAGCATAAATGAATAATGTAGGAAATTTACATATATATTTTCATGACACACAATAATCTATCTAAGAATCAAATTTTACTTTTTTATTTATAGAAAATTTATTCCCCAACTTCATTCCAAACAAAATCCATGATCAGATTTGAGAGATCCACTTTATAAAAGATAATTTGGAATAATACATGAAAAATGAAAATTTTCATAATACCATTACACAAAAATGCCGTATCATATTTCCCATCATATGAAGAATATATATTTTTGGAAGATAAAGGGGATTTTTAGATGACTACCCACAACATCGTAGTGGGGGATTCTCTTTTCATGTGGAAATCATAAATCCTTCAAATGTGGAAGAGGGGAAACTTGATACATGATCATGGTTTTTTCTACCAGGAAATAATAATATTTGTCATTGTAGATAAGAAACTAATTATTTATGATTTTTATATAATTCCAATAATTTCCCATTCATGTAAATCCCCATAGCTAATACAGATCATTTAAAAAACATCTATTTATGGTATATACTTCCATAATTGGCCACCAAATTCATGTTTTGAAAACCAATATCTTTTTTAGTCTTTAAAGTCTAAATCTATAGTTAGGTTTGGTTATTGAATAGATTGATAATGTTTAGGCTTTTTGAGATAGCTGGGAAAGGCGAATGAAACTAATTGTCAGAGAAATTAAGAATGGGATGTAGGTGGGGTATAAAGACTATGTATAAAGATCATAACCCCCTTATTAGTGTGGAGGGGGAATGCAAATGGCCTCCTCTAATATAATAAGAATGATCTATGCGTGAATTCCAATTCATTTATCATATTTCCTTTGTTTACATGGGTCATTTTTGGTTCATTATTTAATAATATCTTAAATTGAATGTGTATATTTGAAATTTTCAGATTCCCTTTTACAATTATTTCATAATATCAAGATGTAAATCTATATTTGATTCATATTAATTCAAAATAAACTAGAATAAATTGTTATTGAAATTATTATAATTAATAAAATATTCTTTAATAAAATATTTTATAGTTAAAAATAACTATAATATTTTCATTTTAGTAAAAATTTTATGATGCATACATCACTATTAGAGATTTTTAATCATTTAATTAATTGAATAACAATATAATATTCATTAATAAAACTATTTTTATGTAATATTCATGATTAAAATAAGTTTATGAATATAGAATCATTCATTAAGGAATAATATTTTTCACTTATGTGAGAAATGTTTTCCAAAAGAGTTTAGATGAAGGTATACACAATCCAATATTATAGTTTTTAAAAAAAATATGATAATAATTAAAATATATTATTAGGGTTACATTTTATGATTACATGTGTTTTTAAAATTAGTAAGTGGTTATTGTGAAGGATTAGTCTTTTTTTGGTAAAATATTTATTTTCACATATTGACGGTTTTGAAAAAAAGTTTCTACAGAGGTAATGAGTGATTAATAAAAATATGTGGATGAATAAGATTTTAATAACATGATAATCAAATAAATTTTAAAAAAAATTACCACCCAATTTTTATTTGAATAAAAATAATAATTATGAATGAAAAAGTATTTTATAAATCCTCACCTTACTCATTAAATGAATAACTTTTTATAGGATCAAATTCCTTATTGAAATGCATTTTTGAAATTATGTATCCTCATTATCAAGTAAAATGAATATTTTTTTAAAAATTCAGAAGAATATAAATAATAAAATGATTATAAAATACTTTTTGGAAGTAATTGAATTAGTCCCCAATTATAATCAAAATTAATGTGTGTTTTTTCAAAAATATTAATTATTCATGGGTCAATAGATTAATTTTAAAATAATGTTTACTCATGACTGGTCAATAGATGATATTTTAAACCATCCCTCTTCCTAGTTTTTCTTATGATAATGTTTTAGTTTTTAATATTTTGTATAAAATACTTTTATCATTAATATCCTTAAACATAATAGTCTCGGTTATTTTCATAATATGGAATTTTTAATTTGTATATACCAATCAAATTAGAACATAAACACTTAAATATATTTTTTACATATCATTTTTATACAAAATAATTAAAATACACCATATTTAATTTTAGTCATATAATTTTAATATTTTCTGAATTCATTTACTTTGAGTATCCTCTTATTTGAACATGTGATGCACCAAAATTGTTATGAATTTTGGATAATTACTATATTATTTAATATTAAAAATACATAAAAAATTAATTAATTTTTTCATTAATCTATACAATCATCTAGAACTATTAATAAAAAAATTTATTCCCATTTATCTTTTGGAATCATTTTTATACCAATGACTTTTTCTTTTGTGGACTCATTCTATTTTGTTGTATGATTTTTGATAAAAATCTCGATATATAATTTTAAATTCTCTAATAAGAGTGAAAATAATTTATTCTCAATCATATTTATCATTCAAATCGATCATGCACTCATCCTTTGTTGACTATTATCCCAAAGTCACCATGTTTTAATTTTCCAATATCATGAAAGCATATTATCAACAAAAATAAATATTTTTATATTCATTATTGAAATAAAATTAATTTATATTAATTGAATAATATTTATATGATATTTTGAGTATTATATAGTTCTTATTGAATTAAATTATATTCATCAATATTTATGTAATATTTATATCATTTGGATGTATTAAATGATAAAAAATTAATAAAAACTATATTTTTCAACATTCAATTAGAAATCAACTTGTATAGAAAATTATACAATATTGACAAGATATTAATTCATACATAGTTAAACCAAACATGATATTCATTTTTCAAATAAAATTTTTCTAATTTATAAAAGTAAATTTTCCATTATATTATATTGTACATTGAAAAAACTTATTTAAAATAAAATCATTTTCATAATTAAATTTAAAATAAAATTATAATTACGTACCTTAATAGATATATTAATAGTATTATTTTTTGAAAAATTATGATCATTAATCTATAGAATTTACATGGTTATTCATTTATAAAATTTCTAATAATTAAATAATTATGTTGTTATATAAATGAATCATGTCGAAGAAATATATATTCTTTAAATAAAATATATTTTCTCTCAAGATGTTAGAATAATAATTTTAAATATACAATTAAAACCTATATGATTGTGTAATAGTTTTCAACACATTATATAATAATATATACATGGTTAACATAATTTTATAATTTCATGTTCATGAATTTTATTAAACCCAAAAAGAAATTCATTGTATAAAAAACATGGGTATTTTACATTATATTTCCCTTGATGAAACATAATCGTAAATAATTTATCATGGGTAAATAAAAATTATAACATTAACAAATCACAATTATCAACAATATAACTCTATAAAATTTTAATTGACATTTAATGTGTAATTCAATAATATTTTCTCTCAATAATAAAAGATTATAATATATCAAACATTTTATAATAATAATTTTAATGTCAAAATATGTTGCATATACTTATAAAAAAAATTAAACCTTCACCAGAATCCCAAATTTCTATCGTCACACATTTCCTGATATGAAATTTTTTATGAAGTGTGATGATACATTAAAACATTTCAAAAATTAATTTAAAGTGTTGAAATAGATATTTGAGAACCATTAAATAAAAATATCTACCAATAATGTTTCATTTAGTGGAAATACATGTAATGATAAGATATTTATATTGATATATATAGTAAATTAAAAGAAGAGGTTGGAAATAGTATTTACTTTCTTTAAATGATTTTATTTTAACGACCATATATAATTGAAATATTAAAAAAATAAAACAAAAAATATTTTTAATTTTTATGGTTTATAAGATAAAATATTTTAATTTTCTAAACTAATAACATTTAATATTTTTTCTGTGAATTAATATGAACATATCGGATAAAATTGTAAATAAATAGTTGGGGGAAATCCATAACAACATCATTCGTTGAAAAAATTAAAATTATTTCTTCAAGAATAAAATGAAATGTGAATATAAATTCTTCATAAGAAATTAGATAATTCCATTTATGAAACATAATGGTATAATATATCATTTAATAAAGAACATTGTCAATGAATTAAAAATATGACCCTAGGAAATGAGGTTCGGTCAATGAAAAAGCATATAACATTAGTAATGTATAAATTAAAATCCAATAATATATAAAAAGTTATACCAATTATAAATATAAGATATGAAAATATAGTAGTATGCATACCCATCAAAATTGAATGGTTGTAGAATATGAATCACTACTTGAGTAATCATAATTCGGACAAATAAAACCTTATGAACCCCATAATTAATACTGTAAGAATAAATTGAAAAGGAAAAAATTATAAATAAATCAAAATATCTATCCAAGAATGAGGATATAAAATATAATATAATCATATGATTTTGGAAACCGACTTAAGAAAATATTATATAAATACAGTACAATAACCAACAAAAGAAAATATAATCATAACAAATAAATCTAAAAATATTATTTGCGGACTATAAACTATTTTGAGGAAAAGTTGTCACTAATTCAAAAATATATATATTAAAATTTGATGATACCCCCCATCTAATGGTACCCCTCCTGTGATGGTAATGAATGCAGATAGGAAATGGCACCTTGTTTCCTTACTTTAGTAGGGATCATGTTGGTGAAAAGAACAAAGGGTATAAAAATATCACATAAATGGAAGTTATCACCCTTTATAGAATAAAACCATGAGTTATTATACATTATAAAAAATAATATCAACAATATAATATAAATTTAAAACATAAAACATGAAATAATTCTTATATATTCTTTAATACTTATGAATTTTTGTAATATAAATACCCAAAATGTATTTCATATTGTAGAAACTCAAAAGAAGTCAAAATATCAGGCTAGAAATTTCTAGCACAATCCACTAATTTATCATGTAAACATGAATTTTTTAATATAGATAATATAAGAAAAAACTACAATTACTAGGATCATAAGAAAATTCACTCATGCACATGTAAAAATAGTATACGAATTTTCACAGTGATAAAATAGAAGCACAACTAAATCCTAAATAGATCATCAAACAAATACCATCCCCACCATGAATTCCCACCAAATAAAAAATCCATGTATAGTAATATAATAATTATCATACTAATAAACTGGTATAGAAACACCTCTATCCCACTAATTTTCAATGACCACACCCCAACATCATATGTACACCATGTCATTTCATCTCTTCTATATATAGACCCTCCTAAAGACCCAAGGGCCATCACATCACATATCACCCATATTCACCTCATTCATCCCATCACATAACATAACATTACTTCACACCCATAGATCCTTCTTCCATCACATCACATCTCATCTCATCTTTCCCACAAACACTTTATCTGTCACATTACATCTCTTCTATATCGATAAGATTAATAGTGATGATTCATGAACTTGATAGATGTCACTCACATTCCCTCCACACACCATGAAGATACCCAACCACAATCAATATCATAAAAAATCACATCATCAGATTTTGGATTTGGGGATTCATAGTTCATCCAGCTAAACTTCCTTAAGATGACGGATCATAGAAGTGATTGTACCTAACCGTCATTCCTCTCAACAAAAATATAACATAAACACATGAAAAACAATTGGATTTTAGGAAAACGTGATCTAAATTGGTGGGGTTCTTATAAAAATCACAAGGAACATACACTATAAATGTAATAAACACACAAAAGCCCATCTTATGGGGTTACAAAAAATCAATATCCCAACTCACAACATTTCCACCCATTCCCAAAATATCTATAACATTTTCTGCCACCACTATAGGAACAACACCACTAAATCAAGACACCCCTAGAAAACATATTCCACCACTCATATATCATTAAGAAAAATTCATGATTTCCTATTACCAACCCATTTAAATTACATATCCTATTTATTTTTAATTTAAATATTTAACACATTTATCCCCACACACAATATTATTTCAAAACATTCATTAACTATTGTAAATAATTATATTTCAATTAATCATTTAAAAGTTGATCCGATTAATTCAAGTTACATCCACAGCAGAATAAAAAAAAATTCATCTGTATGCCAATAAACTCTACATTTCACTATTTCACATCACCGCCACTTCTCTTCACAAATACAACATCACATAAAACCATCATACAGATGGAAACACAACCAAAAATATAACCATTTCATATCACCACCACTTCTCATCACAACTACCACATCACAACCACTCCTATAAAAATTTGTGCCACACATCGAAAATACAAATCATCATCATAAAATACAACCACACAACACAACCAAACATCCCGAAAAATGATTAAAGATTTTATTAAGGGCCTTTCGTCACTGTATAAATTATTTTCAATGGATTTTTTACACAAACTACTCTACTTTGTATCTGACCTCCATACAATTTATACTTGTACTCTAAATCTAGAAAATACTCAAAACTAAAATATTAGCTTCATCTCCTCCATTTACCATCCACACTCATTGGACCTCCAACAGACACAAAAAACTAATATAGTTTATAAATTTCAATCTTTTTTATGGTATGGAATGTTACATTATATATCTCAAGAACAATTCTCATTCTAAGGAATCTCAATACGCCATTAAAAGGAAAAAATGAAAATTGAGTAAAAATAACCATCGCATGAGAAACCACTTATGTATCACTTTATAAATGAACAACAACAACTACAACAGAAGAAAACAACCTTGAAAAATGTATACAAAAAATCATCTATATCCACATTACCAATCACATATACCAAAAATAAGAAATTACTATTTCATATATCCATTTATAGTTCCATATCAACATCAAATTTTCAAATACAATGAGCATCATAACCATCACACAACACATCCCTGAGAACACAAAATCAAAAAAATTTGACTTTTATATTAAGATATTATCCTCTATGTCCAGAACTAACTAAAACATATGATATTAATAAAATGTATAGTATAAAAAATTTTGATTAGAAATTATTTTTCCCCAATTCATATGACTGAATATTTAACACCCATTAATTTTTATTGAAAAAATAATAATGATAAAACACAAAGAAAAACAGAGTGTATTAGGAATTATTTTTTATTTGAAAAATCTCATGTACTCTATTTGAGGGGACCATTCCTCCATAAACAATAAGCTAAAGGAATGATCAATCCAAACTAAACCTTATCCCGATAACATAGATACCATCAAGATTATCAATGAATTTCATGCCCTCCATGATAACTAACTATCCTTAATTAATGACATTTGTGTCCTAAAAAAGATATTGATAGATCTGACAAACATGCAACAAATCATAAACCCATTAACCCATCTCGATGGTTCCAATAGAAAATACACCTCACCAACACACCCAAACACCTTGAAGGGTCTAAAAACCCTTAGATATTTCTTACACCCCCAACAAAACTCCACTCCTTATATCAATAAGAAAGCATTATGAAAATATTTTCTCAATTTTCAAAATCCATGGGCCTCCTGCTGTAATTGGAATATGAATTCATACATTTTTTCACCTCTTTTATCCACCTTAGAATAACCTAAGCCTTGATTGATGTGCTTTTAATCCCTTGGGGACTGAAAATTGACAACTCCCAATTCCTCATACCAAACTAGTATTGAATGTCATATCCACCAATAAAAATACAAAAATAGGGCCATGCTAATGGATGTGTGGTAGATATTATTATTAAAAAAATCCATGATCATATTCAATTCCCAAAATCCACGGAATTTCATGAAGAATGACTCTAATATATCCTCTAACATCTCAAAATTTCACTATATTTTCCCATTACTCATTGTGTTGAAGACAATGTTGAGGTAAAATCGAGTGAAAGAAGAATGATGTAATCATATACAGATATATAGTGATAGAAAATAGTATTAATTCATTAACATTAATTTTTGAACCCCATATGGCCTCACAACCACATCTACACATCTTCTTGCCAAATTATCCACAATGCTCGAATGTTAGAAAATTAGGTAGTGAGCCAATTTAGAAAATCAAACCACGATTAAATAGATATAATCATAACCTACATGAGTTTGGGGAATCCTATGATGAATTACATTATGATGTATTCCAATATCCTCTTGGTAACATCCAAGGGATGAAACAAACCTCCAGGAACACATTATTCATCCTTTAACCGCTAGAAAAACATATAACGAGCCACAAAAATTTTGATTTCATGTTTCATCTCCGGAGACCACAACTTTATCCCCATACCACAATACATCTTGGAGTCTTCTGAGTGTATATCAAAATATTATCTATGAAAAACATAAAGGAATACATTATGCATCACCATAGGTAAAACAACATCCCCTGAAACAATATTTGGTTCTGGATATTCTCCAATAATCCATCTGGAGCATCACCATGGACAATGCAATTGGGAATCACCAATGCCTTCAATTGTTTCCAATGTAACTCCATGATATTTATGAAAAAATATTGTAATGAAAATTTAATTTCTTATATATCATGTGTTATATGAAACACTATATTTTAAGAAACCATAATAAACGTTTATTATTATTATTTAATCATAACTATTATAGTTCTTCCATTAAACACAGTGGGATAAATATTAATAAACAAAACTGGAAAATTATTTATAATAGATTTAGGTGAAATAAATATATTAACAAATATATAGTTAATATTTATTGAAATTTCATTATATGCAAAAAAAATAATCCTCTCTAAAAAATCATTAATATTTACTTTTTATGAAAAATTAAAATAATAATTCAGTCCAATTTTAGAAAACATATTTGAAAAAATTATCTTTTTGGAATAAAAATTTAAAAATGAGTTTGTGTGATTTTTTGGGATTTTTTTAGAAATTTTAAATTTTTAATTAATGGTGAATAATACTGGTTTTTATTGAAATTTTTTTGTTTAATTGTATAGTGAAATTAGGTTTGACATTTAGAAGTTATTGATTTTAAAATAGTTAATTTATGATATACTTATTACAATTTATTCTATAATAATCATTTTAATAATAAAATTTTTAAGTGTATACATTTTGTAATTTTGATAATTTTTTGTTTGGAAGATCCTTTTTTCATGATGACTACATTTTTTATTTTTTATTAATATTTCCCAATTATATGATTAACATTTGTTCAAATAGAATAAAAATTTTGAATAATAATAAATTCTATTGTAAAATAAAAAATATTGACTTTTGTTATACTGAATTTTAAAAACAGATAGAAATATAATTATTTTGGTTATGATTAAAATGAGGTTTAACATGTTACATATGCATGTGTAAAAATTAATTTTCCACACATATAAGATCGTTTTTAACAACATATATTTAATATTTAGAATTAGTCTGTCCATATTATCAAATTATTTTTATTTTATTCTTTATAGACAACTACATTAACAAATAATATGATACAATTTATCTTGGTGTATTCTAAAATGGAAAAAATGAGTAATCATAGGTTTGATGTTAATATAACATTTAAAAAAATTGAATTTTTTTATGTATATATGGATATAACATATATTACATCAAATTAATTGTTTATTAAATTTGGAACACATTTATTGATATTGGATTCCAATTATTTAATAGTATTTGGTATATAAAAAATTCATACTCCACATTAATTCTAAAATGAGAACTCCACCTCTACCTTACTCACATCAATTTGGAAATTTTTCAAAACCAAAACCTTATAATATAACTCTAAATTTTTTTATCCATGATATAGAGAATCCATTCTTCCCAGAATACCAGCCTGAAGGACTATAATATGTGATCATGTTGAGGTTTTTCTTAAAAATGTAATTGTCCTCACAAATCTTAATCTTTAAAATTTTTCTATTTATCAATATCCTCTTCCATCATATGGGAAAAAACCATGGATCCTATATATGGGGGACTTCTGCATCACGCATCTATAATGCTAGTTTTCTATTACTACCTATTATATCTGAATATAATTAATTATTTTAATTATATATATATATATGATATATATGATACAACTATACTTCTTTTATAATAGTTTCATTAAAACCCTCTTTACTTCAAATATGCTGGAAATCGATAACATCCCTCTTTTTTATGTGTATACTTCCCTAATCACAATGAAATGTCATTTGATTATCATTTTATTTTTAAAGGGATGGTAATAAGGATATATTTAATTAATATATTCCATTTATATTATATAAAATATATTATTTATGGTTAATTAATATTTACCTTTCTTCCAATCTATCCAATGAGAAAAATGTAAGAACATTCATGTGTATCTATATACCTTACGATCAATATGTATGGTCTAATTTATGTTTGATCAGTAAAATTTAAAAATTATACAAAATAAATATAAAATTAATATATATTAAATTGATATCATCATTATTGTTTTTTTAATTATGAATATATAATCAATGTAAAAGGACAGAAAATAAAAAAAAAGTACAAGAAAAACATAGTATTTATTACGGAAAATATGATTTTGAGAATGAAATGTTAATGAATATGTTATAAATGGGCATATGTAAATCATAGATTATATGTTATATATTAGTATTATTTTGTAAAATATTTATATTTTAACTATATATAGTAAACATTATTCAAAATTCATTAGGTAAAAATTTCATATTAATGGAATGTGATGTCTTGTCCCACATTTATTTTTGGGACACATATTACATATTCAGAACTTGTTTATTTTATGTGGTTTATATACTAAAAAATTAGCTTTTATATAATTAATATAATTATTTTCATGATATTTATAGTATAATTTCATGTTACTAATCAATGGATCTTATAATTGAAACATTACCAACTGTAAATTGATTTTTTTCGCACTTTTATATTAATGGGACACATTTCATATTCACCACATATTTCATTTTTTTGGAATAAATATTTACCATTACTATATTTTATAATATGTATCATGAAAATTATTTGATATAAATATCCACAGTAGGTATATTAATTAATGTGTTTTATTATTTAAAATTAAGAAAGTGTTAACTTTTTTTGTTATAGTCTAATTGTTTATCAAGATTGATAATTATTAAGTATAAATTTTTTAAATATTATGATATAAATCTAAATAAAAACATATATATTTATCTCATATATTTATTTCTATAGAATACAATGATTGAAATCACATTCCACTCTTTATTAGCTTAATAGTCCAAAAGAATAATTTATTTAAAAAATAAATATTTAGTAAAAAATCCTATTAATTTATGTCCAGGTTTTATAAAAAATATTTAAAGGGTTTTTGTATTATTTATTACAAATAAATTTTAACACATGTTTTTGTTTTTATAAAAAAATTGAAATTAGTATTTTTTATATATATTATTTTGTTTTTAATTTTTACAGGTAATGTGAATTAAATCATTATTTTATCTTACACCACATGAATAGAATATTACATCATTATGATTAGTGAATTATCAAAATCTTCCATTACAATTTTCCATGGTTCATTTCAAAGATAATTATTTCCTAATAAATTTAATGTTTTTCATTTTGATTAATTTATTTTCATATTTGTGTTATATTTTCATTAAGAATGTTATAAGGACATTTTATGTAATTTTTTTAATCAATAAAAAAAATTATTTTATGTTGCTTTTGTTTTACTAGATAAGATCCAATGGTGAAATCATTATCCATTCTACGAATATGTTTTTTATTTTTTTGGTTACACGATATTTGTGAAACTTATTACTTTTTAATGATTTATTCAATGATTAAATTATCAAATTTTTATAAATACCATTCCTTTTCCTTGGTTTAAGGTATAATTCAATGATAGAAATTTGATGACCCCCATTTCTTTTATGTGTTATTCCATAATGAAATTCATATAAAACAATATTTTTTATTTCATTTTAATATGATGGATGTTTTATGATCATGTGGAACACATATACAAGATTTTAATTATTTGAAATGTTTGACCTATATCTCCCTCAAATTAATTGGTTAATGATTGATATCCCATTAGATAAAAAATACTGTAATGGGGAGGGAATCAAATTATATAAGATAGTTTTTACACTATTATAGTCTTGACTGTGAACCCTAAAATCAATTATGGTTTGGTTAGGGAACCCATTTCCCAATGATATCCTTATAATGGTTCTTTTACTACTAAGGGTATGATTATATATGATTATGTTGATGCCCAAAACTATGCATTATTCCCGTTTAATAGTATCATAGATCAACTTCTTTGATTCATCAATGATTAATGTCTTATTAACCTCCACGGATTATGACATGACTAATATTTTGATATTTTATTTGTAGGGAATGTTTTTAAAATTTTATTCTAATTCTCATATCATTATGCTCATATTATACTTATGTGATAACTAGTATCTCTCTTATATACCCTTATACAACATTTGAGCTAATTCATTATTCTAATTATTTTCACCTGGTTATGAAGAATTTTTTTGTAAATAATATATCTAGTACGGGTAATAGTTTTTATGAATAATTTGGGATAATATTTTGTTCACTTATGAAGAAGTGGTGTATGTATCTATGATTCCAAATTCAGTAAACCTTTATGGGCCTCTTATGTGTTTCTATTGAATAAAATGAATATTAATATTTTATTATATAAAATATATGTATGAAATGTTTGGGGATTAATATTTTTTATCATAGGATAGGTATAATTATCCTTTAAAGAATAAAATTAGAAACATTTTTTGGAAACCCTTCAAATAGGTCAATTTATACGAAAAAGTACGAAAATATTGATAAAGTATTGAGTGAGTGGACTAAATGAAATTGGATCCCTATCATCATTCTAAAAGTGCATGTGGATATATGATATTTATATATAGGGGTAATACCTTTGAGAATAGAGAATCAAGCAATGACATTATCATCCCATGGTGTTTTCCATCATGGCATTCTGCCCACCTATTTTTACACTCATAAGGGATATTTATATGAAATTAACAAACTCTAGTCAAACTATCATGATGTATTTTAAAACATAATGATCCTTAATAACCATTTTAAACAATATATTTTCTTATATTTTGAATAAATATTGTTCATTTAGTTATATAATTATGGTTTTTTCATATAAATATGTTTTTTCACTAGGATTTACATTTTTCACAATATGTTACTTGGTTTTGGTAAATTTTTGGAAACTAAAAAAATCATTTTAATGATTAATTTGAATAAAAAAATGTAATTATTTTTTTCATGAGAAACATAATGTTTTTGGAAAGGAAAAAAATCACATTCCTATTCTCACACATATTTATCTATCTAAAAATCATGCTAAACATCCAAAGTAGAAATGAATTGAATAATAATACATTGAGTTATTTATTAATAAATATAACGATTATTTTAGTGTTTATGATCATACAATAGTTTCCAATAATTCTATCCATAAAACTGAAAATGTATCTTCCATTCACTAGGGTGTAGATAAAAAAATTTCAGTTTTTATATCTATATTTTCGAAAGATATATTTATTAATGATGTAATCTATTCAACAATATGAGGAATGTGGAATAAATTGACTCCATATATTGATATTATTTTTAGAGTTTATTTCTGATTATGTAAATACGTCATATATTAAATAAAAAATTCAAGAAAAAATTCTTTGAGATGAATCCAATCATAATTATGAGGGTAATTTTACAAGACTTATGATGTTTGCATCTAGAGTTATCATCCAACTTGAATATTCTATTGATCCATTTTTTAGTGTCTTAAAAGGAATTTTTTAAAGGGGGTTAGACATAATGGACTTCATATGATATTTTAAAATCATTATGTGTGTTATAAATGATTAAATATAGATGTGATGTATAAATCAATCTCTATTTTTGATAAAAAATGAAATATGAAATCATATGGTAACTATAAATCCCATAGAGAAAATAATATGATAATTACATAATGTTGTTTCTATAGAAGTAAAATGGACAAATTATTAATTAGGGTAATGGTAAATTCTTTATCATTTGAAAGTATTTTCTTTTGAAAATAGATTACATAGGTTATGGGAATATGTTATAAAATGATACCAAATGAGTGAACCCAACATAGAATGCACTAAAAACATTCCAAGGTTTCAAATGGATGAATTATGGAATTTATGTTAAACATTTCCCAAATATAGTAGCTAATGATGAAAAATGATATTAGAAACCACTTACGATGATATAAAAAGACGGATTTTTTTTTTACTATTTCTGATGAAGGATACGATAATGAAACGATGAACGGTATAACAACCGTCTACTCTAGAGATAATAATGTTTTAATGGATTCTAGATCTACACAGTATTTTACATCTATATAACCTTATAAGGGTATTGAAATACCAACCCAATGATTAGATATTGATTTATAAACATTAAATCATAATGGTATGGTAATCACACCATGATTTTTATAATCATCACCAATTAGAATTTGTGGAAATTTTCTTCCACAAAATCACATTATTCTCCTAATAGTTGAAATTGATCTTATATGAGGAATGGATTTTCTATGTATACAAAAATACCAAATAAAGTTTTGAATAATTGATGTGTGGTTTTAAATTACAAGATAACCTATTCTCTTATATGGGTTCAATAATATATATGATCTTCCAATAGAGTTCGCACCCACAATATGTTTCATGATTCCTATTCAAATCTATATTTGTCACAAATTGTAATGGAGTATCTCAATACTAAGGGTATTCCTATTATGTTGGAGAATTATCATGTCTTTATCAAATATTTAAATACCATTCCAATAAATAGTAATTTTTATTTAATTATATAACTCAAAAAAAGTGTTATATCAATATAATAGACTATATATAAAATGGTCCTGATTGTGTTGTAAGAGTTGATGATGAAACTCAATGTGAATATTATCATGTAATTCATTCTGAAAAGTTTGTTACCCTGGGGTGTATCAGTCCATTGACTAATGATGGAATTATCAAAATATATATTTATTATTAGAAGAATAATAAAATAAAAATTATGAAAAATACCCTTAGACCCACAATGATGAATTGTTTGACCTAATCCTGGGAGCCCAATACAATTCTATGATTTATGTTCATTCAGGATATCATAAATTGAGTACTACAAAGGAGGATACGACCAATAAATTTCTTTACTTGTTAGGGGCTATACAAATATATAGTGATTCCATTTGGTCTTATTAATTCCCCCACTATATTCATCTTTTTTATTAATTGAGTCTATAAAGACTACCTTTACAAGTTTTTCATCATCTTGATAGATGATTCACAGATCTATTAATGGAGGAAGAAAGATCATGAATATTACCTGAAAACTATGTTGATTACCTAATGCATGGATAAATATTATGAAAAATTAAATTGAATTAATTTTATATACAAAATCATTCATTTTTTGGGTCACATAATATCTGGAAATGGTATATCAATGGATCCATAAATGAAATATAATATTAAACATTAGCATGGATGAACTAAAATTACTATAATTCAAACATTTATTTGTATGAATGGATATTATCGATGATTTTGGCATAATATTTCACAACAATAAAATACACACAATAGGATTACTCTGAATGAAGCAGATTTCATTTAGACATTTGAATATGATGAAAATTTCATGGAACTGAAGAGAAGACTAGTCAACACATCAATGTATAAATTACTAGTACTATATTATGGTTTTCAAAATATAGTTATTCTTTATTGAAGTGGTTGGGATGAATTATCAGGAATAAAAATAATGCGGTATCATATGAATCATCAAAATTAGCGGTTCATGAGAAAAATTCCCAAAATCATGATTTTTAGTTAGCTATAATAAGTTTTTTTTGAAAAATATACCAAAGAATTATCTTTGTAAAGATAGTGGTGACATAATTATAGATCATAATAAGTTTGATGTATATATTCACACTAAAATGGTTTTTCATAAACTATGGAATACAGCTTGAGATGATTAGTTTTTATTCCTACTCAATACATTACCATCATGTTTATAAAAACTAGTATATTGATGATTTGAGTAAAAATAATCATGATATATTTTACATGATGAGGAACCAAAAAGAACCATTATTTCTATATTTCAAAAGGAATGATTTTTTGATCTCTATGGATTAGGAAAAATATTATCTTTTGCAAATGGGTTTTCAATTATCTATTCCTGGGAATATTAAAGAGTCCCAAAAGGAAGATGTAGAGATACAAAATAAGGTCATAAATTGTTAAAGTTTTAACACTAATTGGGATGAAATATATTATTAAAAAATTATTTATATGTCACACTTATATAATATTTGAATAATTAGATGTCATAATGACTTTATTTTTTCATTCTCTATCCATATTGGAAGTAGTAATATGTATAGACATTTTAATGGCTATTAGTTACGCCATAGAATGAAGAGATATATTTTCGAGTATTTATATCTCTATTTGGTATGTCGACATATTGAGGTTGAGATAGATACTTATAAGGGGATGTTTCAACCATTAAATATAATATAATTAAATTGGGTAAATAAAAACATTTTTTCCTTGAGTCTCCCAAAAACATTTAATGGGAAAAAGGCTAAATGGGCAGTAGTGAACCTCATGAAAAAGTAATAACACATCATTACTATCAAATAATGTGTTTCAATTTACCATATTGATTGGATAAACATTATGGAAGTAATGAAATTTCATTGAGTACCAAATTATATTGTTTCTAGTAGGGATAAGATGTTTAACTCAATGTTATGGAAAAGTCATCAATATGATTTGGATATAGAGTAAGGTTTCATACATGATTATCATCTTCAAGAACATGGTCTTTCTAAGAGAATAATTAAAACCCTAAATGATTTTCTATGATCTTGATCTTTGTAATTAAAATTTATTTTGTATAAACACATACCTCTAGATGAGTTTTCTTATAATATTATATTTCACTCATTAAATTATATTTCTCCTTATGAATAAATATATGGAATGAAGTGGAGAAATATGAAATTATATGATGATGATGTGGAATTATTTCAGTTGGGATAGATATGGATAAACCAATGGTATATGAAATTTTTCCCTTTGCACTATATATATAGATACAATCACATTGATTGAAATTTTATGCTAATAATAATTATGTGATCTAGAATTTATGGTTTGTGAGAAATTTTTTGAACCAATTTCTCTATGTAATAATGATATAGTATTCTAAATGAATGAAATTAATTTACCTTGATATATTTTCTATTTATATGTTTCTGATAATGTTAGTAATGTTTCTTATAGATTTTAGCTTCCTTAGAAAATTTCTCAACCCACAATGTGTTCCACCTATCTCTCCAATGTATGTATACCTAATAATTCACTGCTACTAAACATAGAGGTCATACCACGTTATAATTATCTTTTATATGATGGAAAAATTATAGAGATTTTGGAAAATATAAATAATGTTACACCAAACAAGACAACTCATCTGGTCAATTTCATATTGAGAAACTACCATCATGGGTAGTCTTCTTGAAAAACTGAGGATATGATGACGTAATTTTAACTATATATGTTTCTGTCATAGCCATGATATTTAGAGGGTTAACATAATTTTCCATAGGTAAGAATGTAATAAACAAAATTTTCATGAAATATTTTTTTTTCAAACAAATTTAATTTCCCTATTAGTTAAAGAAACATGCAACACCTTGTTTTAGAAAACCTTATTATACTATTAATTTTCATTTTTTTACAAGAACGTTATATCCTAGCCATTAAACATGGTGGTAGGAATTTCAATATCAAATTTTTTATTTTTTATTTATATATGTTATATAAATAAAATATTTTAACAAATAAGTACAAAATTCATGGTAATGTATTTACTTTCCTTGATAATACATTTGTCTCAAAAGTAAATTTTTTTCTCTTTTTGTGAACAAATAATAATGTTAATTTTTTCACATATATAATTTTTTAAACAAATATTCATAATTTATGGAGTAAATTTTTTAGACTTATCATATATTAGATATTTGGTATTTTATTAAAATGACTAATTTTTAATGAATATAAAAAATTAAATATTTTTATTTAAAAGTACCTTTTAATTTAAACCACCTAATTTTTTTAATAATCATATTAAACTAAATAAAAGAAGAACTAGTGAAAATATTTTACTATAAATCAAATATAGAACATTATAATAATTTTTATACTAACTTTTGTTATTTAAACAATTTATACATAAAAACTATTTCTCATTAATAGACCCCTTCATCATAGTGTCTATGGATTTTATTATAAATTATAACCTATATCTTTTGAGAATGTAATTTGATAAATTGAAATCAATATTTTGAATAAAAAAATATAATATATAATATGGTGAAATTAATATTTTGTTAGAATAAAGAGTTAAATAGTAGAAAAATTAATTACAGTGGATAAAGTTAATAGAATATTTCGTGGGTTATATATGCAAGTGTTAAAATTAACTTTCAACAGAAATTGGATCTTTATAAAATAAATTTTATTTCATATTTATATATTTTATGTAAAAAATATCTATGAAGTATCGTTTTGTTATTATTTTTCATTCTAAAAATACGAATACAAACTAGAAGAGAAAAGTTAATGTGGGGAAAACTAATATGGTAAAAATGTGTAAACATAGAGGCATAACGAATAAAATGTTTAAAAAATATGTATTTATTTCCCTTAGAGCTATGGATTGGTAATATAATCCAACCAATCCACTATTTATGAAATATTTGGAACATTTATTTAGTGTGAAATGTAAATATTGAATTGTTCTGGGTATTTAGAGGAATGAATCCTTCACCCCTTTTATAAAAGTGGACCTCCTACCCTATCTTATGTGCACCTCTTAATGAATTTTCCACATACGAAAAACAAAAACATATATAAAAAAATCATTTACCATGTCCTAGAGATATTTTTATTCACAAAATAACAAATCTATTGTCCATAATGAGTAATCCAGTAGATTTGTTTCTATGTTAAGGTAATTTTACACACCAATATAATTCATTTTTAATAATTCTCTTACCATATTCATTCATGTTTTTTAATTGAAATATATTATAAATATTATCTAAAATATAATTTTTTTTGTTAGTATAATAAATTATATCTATATTCTCTTCCTTTAAATAAGAAACAAAACCTTGGATCATGTGTAAGGAAGACTCCCAACTCACAAATACCAGTAGCAAGAAGGGTACTATAGATATACTATTCATCGATGGACCTTTAGATTAAATTTATTGGCCTATAGTCCTTGTAATGTGATTTCATGGCCCCTTGGACTAAGGGCCATATAATATGCTTCATGCCCATTGGGCCTACGAGTCCATGTATGGAATAAATGAGGCTTAATGTGTGGGGTATCCCTATGGGGGATATGTCTTACCTTTTCAGCACGTGTGTGAGTGTTTGTGTGTGTGAGTGTGTTTAATTATAATTATACCATTGAGAAGAAAATATATATATATATATATATATATATATATCTGTGTGTGTGTGTGTGTGTGCATGGACTACCACCTCCATAATGCGATATGATATTTTTTCAATTTATTTTTTCCTTGATAGAGATAAGGTTAAATTTAAAGAATAAATATGATTTATATGCAATATAAATGATCCTAGAAATATGAATTAATATTCACCTTTTTTGATCGAGAAAATAGAATAAATTTTCATTGGTATGCACGACATCCCATATCAATGAACTTTGTTATTCATTTTCGATGTATTACTTTTATAGAATACCCAATATAAAAATATAATTAATATATATGTAGTTTTTTCATGGCTAAACTCATATATTTTATGTATCCATGATAAATGTAAATTTTCTGAAAATAAAAAATATAAACTTACATAAAAATGAAAAAATTATTACCCAAAACATTATTTTAACTAGGAATTTTTATCAAACATGTAACAACAAGTCATAAATAAATATTATATAGTATGATATATTAGAAGATGGTTATATAATATATTTATAATAAAACAACATTTATTATGTTGGATATTTGAATCCCTATGATGAAATTCAATACTTTAGGTAAGGGATTGTAGACTATATTTTATATTTTTGAGACATACCTCATATTCAACAATCGTTTAATTTCTGAGTTGTATTCAATTCCCTTTAAAATGTTATATATCATTATTTTAAGGAAATATAATGATAATTTTTTATTTTTCCCATTAAAAGGAATTTAGATTCTAAAGCTTCCAATATGTTAGTATATTGTTTCATCCCTATTACGTCCTTGGTACAAATGCCATATTCAAAAAATGATTTGTTTGTTTACTGTATATAATGAACATGAGTGTCATTTATAAATCTTCTAAAAAAAGTATACAATATTAATATCCATAAATGTTTATTTAATTTATTTTTTATGATTAAAATGTTAAAAAAAATTAATTTTCTTATGTTTGAATCTCATTTTTTATCATCATTGTTTATAATTAAGTATCTAATGATGAAATATTGTGATATGAATCATGAGAAACAGATTAATTTTTATCCTCTTTATATTTATATATAATACATTATTTCATATTATTCTCCTCTTGTTGTTGTATAAAGATACAAAAATATTGTTTTTGTAGTAAAGGATTCATTTATTCCTTTTTACAAAAATCATTTTCATTCCATGACCATGTTTTCTAAAAAAATTTGGAATGAATTTTTTACTATTTTTTTAAAACAAATTTTAACCCATGACTAAAATTTTAAAAATTTATTTAAAAAGAATTTTCTTTTCATATTACCTATTAGGTAATTTTTACCTCTTTTATAAAAATGAAAATTAAATCATTGTTTTGATGATTATAACAAGAATATAAATTACCACCGTTCATTACACACAATTATTTAAAGAATCCAATACACTTTTTCAAGGAAATTTTCAATGAAAAGTTTTTCCGTAATATTATAAGAATATTATTTTATAATGTTATTAAAAAATGGTAATTGTATTTTTCTCTAGAATTGTATAATTATTTTCGGATCGAATTTTTATTTCATAATGATAATATACTTTCGTAATTTTTATGGTTTACCTGGGATCGGTCTAGTGATACCATCGATATTATTTAACAATATAGTTTATTGTTATGTTTACGATGGAAATATTTTTATGAAACCCATTACATTTCCAATTGTTATTCTATGGTTAAAATAATATATGTAGAAGAAAAATTTTCCTTTTACAAGGTATAATATATTAGGAAAGGATGAAAAGTTTATGAATCTTATTTCTTTTCCATGGGTGATGTCTTAAAAAAATGGTAATGAAACCCATTTCTATTCATTGGGTCAAATAAGAAAAATTGTTTTTTATGTTTTTGAACATATATGTGTTATTTCATTTTTGTATTGTGTGGGAATTATATATCCATAAAATGAATTAGAAAAATATTGATGTGTCATTGGATTAGCAATACGTGAATGGGGTGTGAACATATTTAGTAGTGTAATTTTGTTAGTATAAAAGTCTTGAGAATATACCATGACTACTATAAAAGTATAGGGTGTGAACCCATAGCACTAAGATAGAATTGGAAATGATTTTCCACTACTAATTAAATGATTTTATATACATATGGTTGTTCCACACGCACACATATATTTATATATATTATTCCATACGTTTATTCTCATTGATCATGTTCTCGGATTCCTTTATGATTTTATTTTCAGATCAACTGTGAATATTTATAAAACGATTCATGATTATAAACTCTTATGGGTAGGTTATTGATTTATAATGTCCAAATCATGTTTTAAAACCATTATTATCATGTTATACTAATGAGTTCATTGATATCTCCCTTATAATACATGTATTGGGAATCAAAGAACACTCTTTCTGATATTGCATTTCCCTAGGACTTGATGAAATTTACTATTTATTATATTTCTACGAACATTTATATTAATGATGAACATTGTTGGAGATGATGTAGTTCACTTATGAACTTGTTGATTATGAATCCTTAATTTTAAATACATTAATCGTTTATAGAACCCTTTAAATTTTCAGTAAAATGATGTGAACATGCATATATTGAGATGCAATATCATTGTATGAGATGTTTGGTTCTATGCACCAAATGAGATTCCAAAATTATTAACATTAGATATTAATACACTAACATTTGTAAAAAAGGTATCTACCTCTATTATATATAAAATGAGGACTTACATCTACTTTAACTCCCACCAAGAGTCTCTATACTCTTAACCAACATCCATTCATGACATAATTATCAAATAACGTTCCATGAAATTCACTTATCTGGGGGTATACAAGATATAAATTTCATCGTACCAAAAACAGTCAATCTACATCCATTTTCATATATTAATATCACAGTGATATAATATATATCTCACACTCTTATGATATATGATGTCTATAATGCACTCCCCAATAAGTTAATTTTGTGATAACTTCTATATAAATACCACAAATCCAATATCTATATCCAAGAATGCATAATTATTCCCATTGTTATGTAACATCCTCAACCCACAATAGATCAATTATTTGGACTACATAATGAATAAACACTACCACATATTAGAATCATCATCGAAAAATACAAACAATACCCATCCTATATGAATTACATTTCCATCGAAATAATTTATTTCACCTTCGACTAGTCAAATGATTCATGACATTGATCAATCTACATAAATTCATGGTCCTCCTTGGATAATGATATCAATGAGGAATCAATTTATGTGAAATTGAATATGAACCTCTATTAATACTCAAGAATACTATGGTAGTGACAATACTCTACCCTATTTCTGATTTCGTCCAAGGAAACATGTGCTTCAATATTTGATGGGTCCACAACCACACCCTAATAAGATGTTATGTCACCAATGAAATGTACCAGTAATTTCTAAAACAAAACCTTGTAAAAATTCCATAGAGTTGGTTTTGTTAAAGAACATGATTTACTTCTCAATTTTCATCAGAGTTACCCTTCTATATGTTATGGTAGATTATGATATCATCAATGGAAATGAATAAAAAAATTTGAAAATAACTCTACCAGCATGGATTTCATGAGTCTCCTAAACACATTTAGTGAATTTTCTACATGAAATGAATTCACCATGAAGTCAAAGTTCCCAAAAATTATTCAAAATTAAAATGTTGGATATATTCCACCTTCACCCACAATTGGTGATTTTATTACCCCATATTGATCATAGAAAACCATCTCCCTCCAATCAATTGGTCAAAAATATCATTTATTCTCAAAAGATGGCATTGAATCATCATAATTGAATAAATATTCCATTAGTTGTCTATACATAGTCTCAGATTTCCTTCCTCGTTTTTTGAGAATAATACTAGGGATCCCCATGGTGACTCTCTGGGTTGGATGAAACCTTTTAGAACGATCTCATGTATCTATTTCCACAAACCCAACAATATAATAGTCTTTATATGTTAATGATCCATTCAAATTAGAGAAACTTTTGTTTTCAAGTATATCCAAATTTCAACATCATATTGAGGGGGTAACATCACACCCACCTCATGAAAACATTAATAAACCCGCTAATGACCCCTAGAATAACCAATATGATAGTTTTAAGGATTCAAAATAATATTTTTAATTAAATTGAATAATTTACTCCACACATTAGTAAACTAAATGAACATCCCAATCTAAAATAGAAAATATACAAGCATCATCCACATCGATAACAGAACATTCCATTATTAGTAGTCTATAAAGAGACACAAAAAATTCAACCAGTTGATAATGAGAATGACTTTGTATAGTTCTATTTTTTATAATAAATGTTCACAACATGACTGATGGGTCCTTATCATCAGTCTACAACAAATTAAAATATTAAACAAGATGGTCTATCCTCTAAATAGAATAATCAATGGCAGGGGGATTGGGATATTATCTTCATCTATTCCAATTGAATGGACTATAATGGTTTAAATAAACAAAAATTACAAACAGTAAATAAAACATGGTACATAAAAGTGATGAATTTAAACTAATAATACTTATAATGAACCTTTTCCCCTATTTTGTTTCCAACATAACTATATATAGAAGTCAATTATCATATATTCTCTCTCCCTCTCTCTACTAACGAACACCTTACTAAACATGACCATGTAAAGGCCACTTTCAATGTGGAACATCTTAAGGGATAACACTACCAAATCTATATACTCATATTATAAGATAATATTTATTATATAGAAAGTATAATGGCATCATTTTTAGTTGTTACATAGGCTGACACTGAACCAGACCACCTCTACAATATTAATCTCGATTAAACATGATGCCTTGATTTTGACAATGAAACCGATAACCATCGATAAATAAAACAATGTATAATTCCCAATGAAATGAATGGAAACCAAAATCCCAAGAAGACTTGAATGGAATTTGGTGAGTCTAAATCCTCACTAGTAAAATATTCATTGACCAAATAACATGGGACCTATCATTGAAGACTCCTCACTTCAAGGATCACCGTCAGTTCCCTCTCAATGTAATCCTCTTCACAAGTATATATGTTTCATCACCTCAAATTTTTTATAAACCATTTGATATGTTGAAAATGTATAAGGAGTAACTACTTAATAGATTAAAGGATGTTTTTCCTATCAAAGATGTAATTTTCATGACTACTCATCTAGAAGAAAATATGTGGATAAATGTAAACGATCCTAAAAATCGATCCCATTCTCCTATATAGACATGCAACCTTATAAAGGGAGAGAATATAGTGGATATAAATTTTTTTCCATAGTCAATATAATATATCTACTTATAAATAATTCTAAACGTGAACTCAAAAATCATATACCTCATCATGCCCAGTATGATTTAGTCTCCAATGTTGAAGGGTGATCCCTTGAATCAAATTTCCCCAAAATTGAATGCAGTAATAAACGAGGGCCTGAATCAAAATAAATTGGATCTAGACAACGTTTAAAAATCACACTATCATTGGATAGGATAATTTTCACCCATAATCATCTTGATTCATTCCATAGAAAGTTTTAATTGTCGTTCATCAAACCTTATCATCCTCTACTAGGTAAATCGTCAAATTATCTATTGATCGGCCTACTAAACCTCCACTACATGAAACATATTTGGATGTTATCTAGTATAAAATTATTAAATTTAAACATGTATTTCCTCATTTAAATTTATGGGAATTTCATAATGATTCATTTAATCAGAAATAACATCCCTCAATCGGTCAATTAAAATAAGACCACAAGAAATCATAATGAATGTACCTTCCTCATTTCTCTACACTACAAGCTAATACTTCAGACATTGTATGTTGGTAGGCTTAGAGTCCTTACATCAGATCATATGTGGGCCTAAATTTCCATTACCTATATAATCATCCCAAACCTATGTCTTGATATAAGATCAACTTGCATCATTTCATTGCAATCCCACGGAATCTTCTCTATAAGACTCAAAATTAGATATTTTTATTATCAAACACTTCTGAGGAGAATGTGAGAAACCCGCAGTTCAAACATAGATGGAAACATCAGATTAATTAAAGCACAACTTAAGCCTACCTGATTTTAACACCCTAAATAACTTCCAGGATATATTCTTTAACTGTGTATGTTGTCCATCCTCCAAAATATCTTCAATAACTCCATCCTGCCCCTCATCCAAAAGGCTTTGATACCTATAATTTAATATATTATCCCTATATAGGTACCCCTCTTTATATGTAATGTATGAAAGAGATATAATAAACCATAAGTCATTCCTTTACTAGGCCCCATGATTGATACACGCACTCTGTGTATGAAATTATAATATAAATGGAATACATTACCAAATAAAACATAATATTATTTTATAAAATAAATTAACAACTATAAAAAACATTAAATAATATAAAATTAAATTAAAACCCATCCCATAATTTATGTGTAGAATAAAACTATACAACAATATCCTAATATATACGAAAACAATCATATAGAAGTTTCTCAACATCTTTTCCAAAGTCTATGAAAAAAAAGACTAGCACCATTCATATTATCCTCCTATAAACCATAAAATTTTTCATCATATACTTATGGTGATAATACATGTTAAAGAAATAGGATCATAACCAATGTATCTCATGAACATTTCAAAATGGGAAACTACTAAACTGGTGATGAAAAAGAAGAACCAACCTCACAAAAATAACAAAATTAACCAATGACATCCCTAACAAGTAACACATCTATGTATAGTAACAAACTAAGGATAATAAAGATAAATGGTTTCCCCAAAATTGTTATCCAGATATTATCTACTCTCATAAACAAATATTTTATTTACTCTATCTCCAAACTCATTCGAATAAAATGATATATGATGACACCTAGTCCGCCATATCACATATAACATTCAGAAACCTAGTCTATCACATCATATCACATCACATATTTCTCTCTAACACTAGGGAAATCACATCACATATCAACCCAAGAAAAATGGTCAATCAAATAACATCCGAGAAACCTCCATTACTATAATTGTTGGATATCGTGAAGATGAAGGACATCAACCTCATTCAATCCTCCTACCATAAAAGAACCCAATCATTGTCCATATATATCATAAAACATAGTATTGGATATTTGGATTCTTTTTGTCATAGTCCATGCAAGTTATCCTCACCTAAAAGAGAGATCATAGAAGATCAAGAATGTATCTATCTATCCTGACTATAATATATAAGAAGAAACACACCCAAAAATTTTGGTTTTCATATAAAGTGCTCAAAATGGGTAGAGTGTGTGTATATATATAATATGTAATGAAAAATGAATATATAATATCCACACAATATCAAGACTTAATTGTTCAAAAAAATAATTATCTCAACTCAAAAAATACCCACCGAGGACCAAAACCTCTTCCACATTCACTACTACCACTGCAATCATAACACTAAACAAGATAGATACAATCCACAAACCACATTCCTACATTTATTTAAGTTAAATAAAATTTAATTTTTTCATATTACCAACCCAATTAAATTAACTATACATTTATTTCATATTTAATAATCCACTACTTATAATCATAATTCCCATATTATATTATATAGTCATTAAAAATAATAACCCATTCCATTTCTATCAATTATTTTTAAATATATTTCATTACAACTGAGAAAATAGAATAATTCACCACAACACAAATACACTAGCCTACTCATTCCAAATACCCCCACACTAACACAATTACATATCTCCATCATTAATCATCAAAATATTCATATACCAACAACTGCATATCACATTTTCCCAACACATCACAAGAACACATCATGCCCCACACAACACAACCACACAATACTACCACTCAACTTATATCTGATTTATCTAGGAGATTTAAAAAAAGTATACTCTATATTTCAATGAAATTATCACAATAACCTTACCTTACATGTGTTGAAGAATTATTAGTGTGATATTAGTGATTAGAAAAACATATTAAATTATTAAATAAATAATCAAAAAATAAGGGTTTGATAGACACAAAAACCCCAATTCTATGAAATTTCCCAATGATCCAGACATTTTGTAAGGAATGAAGCCTATAGAATCCAAATATTAATAATATAAAAGATGGTAAAACATGTCATATATCACCATTACCATCAAATTTCAATGAAACCAAATATATTTATATAATAATATGATTCATACTATCATCCCAATGATAAAAAAGGGTTCAACCCCTCCCGCATGGTATAAATATATGAGAATGTAAGGATCCCAAAACAAAAGAAATATTTATAAATAACTTTATATGATTTGAAGGAAATGAAGACAACCACCCAGAACTATGATAGGGAGAAACACGATGATCAGGCCATACAAAATACCTGAATATATCCTACTCTGAAAACGTCAACCAAACCAATTCTATTACTGATAAAAATATTCTATAGATGAAGAAAAATTTTAAAAATTTGATGATGGTATGGTTGATACATACATAGAACCTATAATGATTTTTTTCTAACAATCTATTTTGGAATCCAATTAAAGGATCATGAAATAACTCGATGTAATGAACCTGGATCACAAAATAATTGAGAATAATATTAGGATAGTGAGGGGTTATGATTGTATTTTGGTTTTGGTTGGTCATCTGCAAAACATAAAACCACATAAAAACATGGACTACCATGCCGTAGAACTACCAATGGAAAAAAGAGAATATAGCACTAATAGAAGGAATATGATATTTTCTAGATAGTAAAATTATAATATGAAAATTACAGCAATAAAAAAACCATATATATGAGAACTCATGATTAATACCATCTCACATACCAGGACACTAAAATGTACGACTAATCAACATTGAATGGGGATTTGTTGTAACATTTATCCATGACACAACTCCCCAATATCAATAGAACCAACAAAACTGAACAAGGTAATAAACACAATAGATTAGGTATATATTCTATAGGTGTGCTAAAAATATTTTTATTACTCAAACATCCTTCAATCCTCTATCCTACAATGGACTCTTTAATGACATAGAACTTAAAATGACATTTCAAAGAACCACTCCACTACATAGTTATTCTAAAATGTGTGGAAGAACCAAACTCCTAATATAATCCACTCCTACACTAATGCTAACTACTCTAAACTAAATAAGAACTCATAATGGTGTAGCATTATGCTATACACGCTATAAATAATTTCATCTAAAATCCATGTATCACCTTCGCCTTTTACCCTCAAACTCTCTAGACCTCCCATAGACACCTCCACCAAAAGAATTATTATAATGTAATAGTTCAAAACTTTTTGACCATTAAAAAAAGTGTAAAATTTTTATTTATGGATATTTTATGTTAATTATTTTTTGTAGAATATGTGATAAAGGTGGTCATTTTATTAATATGTTTTTTAAATATATAAAAAACATTATTTTTCAATGAAAGAAAATTTAATAATCATTAAAATGGTTTTCATTTCAATTATAAAAATAATCCTATTATAAATTTCTAATCACCAATAATTTTTAAAATAAGACCATTATATATCATGATAAGTGATAGAAATATAATGGAATATCTGTGAATCATATTAATTATCACAATTTCAGTTGATTAAATTAAAAAAAATTGGTCTATAAAATCTTGCGATGGAATAACATATAACACATTAATGCCTAAATCATTATGGTATTGCATATATCCAGTTAATTGTGAAAACACTAGTTAAAAATATACATACATTTTATTCAAAAATAAATAATCATTAAATTATATGATTACCCAATGAATAAGATGGATATAATAATCCCACCCATTAACTACTAAAATGAGTATGTAATTATAAAATTAATAAGATATATATGACCATTCATTTCACTATAAATCATATTAAATATTTTCAGTTTGAAAGAAAAAAAATTCAATTTTTATCATATAAAAAATAGGTAAAAATTAAATTTACATTTCAAAAAATTATTACTTGAAGGGAAATAATTTTATATGAAAATGAATAAAAAAATAAAATCAATAAAATGAAAAAATAGAATGGAGTATTTCTAAAGGAAACAAACTAAGAAGATGAGAAAAATAAATAATGATCAAAATGAAAAAAATAAACCCTGTTTATTATTTAGTAATGAGAATAAAGGAAAATAGGAAATTTCCATATGGAATTATAATATTATAGTAAAGAAAATTTATAACATATTGAATATAGAAATGAAAAAGATTATAAAACATCTTTTTCTGGTATCGGTACTGGGGGATCTGTGGTTGGCTTCCCTAGTTGTCAAGCTCCACGAATTACCTTAAAAGAGGCTCGGTGCTACCCCTAGTTTACCAAGGCTATTCTGTATAAGGATAAAAAGGATATCCTAGAGTTCATTGTGATTAACTTAGATCCAGATAGCTTTGTCTTAACACTTTCATTCTCATGTTCATTCAATAAAAGGGTTTTTACAAATAATCTCATGCTTAGGATCATCAGGACAACTAGAACGATGTGGTGTGGTGCAAGAGGGTCCCAGAAAAATACAGAATCCTTACATAGAACATTAAGAACTCAACTATTTCAATAGATGAGAATGTCAAAAAATGGGCCTTAGGTTTTCCATGTGGTGCCTATGTTGTTATACTAGATTGGAGGAGATTATCATGGACATCATCTTGGAAGGGGATTGGGATATTGCAGTGTAGACTTTCTTTGGAGGATGTACTACATTCACTTCTCATGATCATTGGGATGTACCTTTTTGGAGAGGTGGTTTCATGGTACTTGTGGCTGTGATATCAAATAGCTGGTCTGGTCAGGGATTCTAAGTGCGGGGTTCTGGTGCTTGTGGTATGGTAGAAAGAAAGCAAGGTTCGTTGGGGCTCTAACCATGGCGAGGTCTATAATCGTGAGGACCAATTTTCTACTAGTGGACTTGGTTTGGCTTATCCATGAATGGTAGGACGCTCCATCCCTATGTTTCTTATTAGCTAATAATCCTTCGACTCAACCCAACAAATTAGATCAACGTGTATATGGATGTGGTGGCCCCCTCCTAACATTGGTTACAAGCTGAACACATATAGTTCCTCCTTACTGGTAAACATGATAGGAGGTTGGTGGTTAATGGTTATGGGGGGGGGGGACGTATTTCATGCTTTATCCTTATACTATGGTGATGGGTAATCTCTCATTTCTGAAGGCAAAGCCATGCTCAAACCAATATCTCTTTTTATTCAGTATACTATTATTTTTTAATTGGTGGAGAGCGACTTGTTGATACTTCATGACTCCATTTTTGGAAAAAAAACTCCACCACATGGTCTATTTAATACAATTTCTAGAAATTTTTACCCCTCCTCCATAATAAAATCCATGTGACCCACACATGGTATAATGGAAATTAGGTTATGGATTACCTTTCTCCTTTTTCGGATCAGAGCTCTATCCACACATATCTCCACAACCCTCTCATCTTAAGTCTGGAGGGTGTTAATTTTATTAGAGGGGTTTCCTTTGACCTGTATTATTTAAGGCCTTCCTAATTTGGAATATATACATTTTCCTCCTTGTTTTCTACATCCTTTTAATAAAGATCCAATTTGAATTTAATGGAATTGTATAACTTTGTAATAGAAAATTAATTTATGAATACCCTAAGAGGGAGTCATAACACATCTTGTATGTCCTCTATCTTTCAAAATAAATATATTACAGAAATTATTTACTTTATTTAAATATGTTACAAAGCCAATTTCTTTATTATTACCTATATTTCATTTATTATTATGTTACATACAATTAAAATATCATTATTGTTTTTATCTGTCATTTTTTATCATTTTGTTCGTAATACACAAAACCACATAATAATAATTGTAATGTTCAATATTCATTGTATAATTATTATACAGTCTCTATAATTATCATTAATTTATATCTATATCAATCCAAAATATTGAAATTTCAATATATCCGAAAATATATACCATTTAGAGTACATTATTGAAAATCTGTTTTTTAGTTAAAAATGACTGTGATTTTTCCATTTTAATTTCTATTTTTTAAAAGAAATATTACGACTTCAAATATATAACAATTAAATATTTGTATAATATTATAATATTCAATCATTAAAACAATTTATTATAATATCTATAAATGACATATATTTTTGAAAACATCATTTTCCAGTTAGGCAGTGTGTAACCATAATGGTGAGATAATTTTTTTCCAATGTGTTTAAAAGAAATAAAGAATAGACAAAAATTTTGGTTTTGAAAAATAATATTTAATAATAATAATATATTTATGATTACTTGTAAAAATATTTATTTTATTGAAAATTGTAAATTATATTAAATTTTTATGGAAAATGCCATAAATTGACAATGTACTAGCTTCTAAAAAATAATGTGTTGAGAGGTATTTGGTTCACTCTCATAATATAATAATTAAATATATTCCAATAAAATCATATTATAATATTAAAATAAAAAGAATATAATAATTAAAATTATTTTATCATAAGCAATAAAATATAATAAATAGGAAAGTGGATTTGAATCCCATAACATTATTTTTCAATTGACTCCTATTGATTGAGTTTACTGATTTTTGTGAATGGAATATCAAAATAGATACATACTTTTGAAAGATGAAATTTAATTTTAGAGAATTATTTTGGGAGATTGTGGTGGGAAATCCAAATTTAGATTTGTTTTCGAATGGTTTGAATGAGTTTTTTTATTGGATAAATTCATGGGTGTGTTCCAGAATATTTAACTTTTATGGTTCAAGAAATAATTTTAAAAATTAAAATATTCACATAATGGGAAATATAAAATATAATAAATAACTAAAAATCATTAATTTTTTTAATATAATGCATTATTATTTCTTATTAATTCATAAACTATTTTTAACATTAAACCCCATTTAAATTAATTATCTATGCTGTTTTATAAATTTTAATTAAAACATATGGATAAATATGAATTTTGAATTTAATGATTTAAATAATTTATTTAATTTTTGATTATTAAAAATATTTCAAACTCATTTATCATCAAAAAATTCTGATTTTTTTATTTTTTTAAATCCACTTCATTTACTTTTATTCTTCTTACAAAAGTACTACATCAACATTGTGTAAGAATTTTTTATATTTATATTATTTCATAATAAAAAAATATAAAATAAAACAAAATATGAATTAATATAATCACAAAAAAACATTCATAATTGTTTCATTCTACATTTTGTATCGAAGATTTTTTTATAATGATTTTAACATTTTTTAAATTGGGAAGAAGCTATATAAGACATTGTATAATTATTTTATTATATAAATTAAAAATTTTAAAATAAAATAGAAATAATTGAATTATAATCAAATTAATATTTCATTTCAACAATAACACTATCGCTTCGTGTCTCTAATCATAAATATACCATGTTTTACTTTTTTTGTTATGCATTAGCACTATGAAAATAGTAGAAAAGTTTTCATTACAATATTAATATAGTATTGATTTAATATTAATTAAATAATCCTTTTATAATATTATGAGAATAAAATAATATATGTTAAATTATTTTACATCCCTTAAATTAATATTTCATATATAAATAGTGATTATTTCATAAAATATTCACACTCATAAAAACTGTGTTTCATCTATTAACAACAAAAATAAAATTTCCTATAAAAATATAAAAAACATGATCAAAATATAATTTCAATATGATGAACCAAAAATATAATTCCATATATCAAATTGAAATGCTATATCGAGAAATTTAACATTTAAATAAAACCTCGTATTACATTGAAAACTATTAAATTAAGTTAATTACAATTTCTTTTTTAAATAAAAATCCTATTCCTATACCAGAAATAATTAAAATTATTCCTACTATTATAAAAATAATATATATCAATATGAAAAAATATAAATAAATTTAAAATAAAATTATATAATTTCCATTAATGTAACTAAATTTTTAGATAGATAAAAATAAAAAACAAGTTATGGAAATATATTTAACATTTAAAAATGATTATTTTATTTAACATTGTAAAAAAATTATATGTATAACTGAAATAATTTTTATTGTATATATAATATTAAGACAAGATTTGATCATATAATCATGTTTATTATATATTCTTAAATTAAAAATCATGATTACTAATAAACCATAAAATTGATTCATTAATAAAAATAAATGGATTTAAATAACATTACCCTCAGTCCAAACTCTATCCAATCCCTAGCCACAATACGAGTTATACGACTCAATCATAATTAATTTTCCACAGACATAACATCTCATGTGATCATGTGGTATATTAAAAAAATTTAAAATCCATAATAGTAGGTTCTGAATAAAAATTATTAGGCCACCATCAATAGTGTACTTAATGTAAGGATAATATAAGGGGTATGCAAAATAAGATATGATAATAATATAAAAATAACAAACAAAAAACAATTAAAAAAATTATTTTCAATCATCATGTTCTATGGTGAAAACATAGTCTGACTATACAAGCTTTTACTAGTGAATTTTATATTTATAAATGTAACATATCAAAAACAAGTGCATATATTAGCACCAATTCATACTACAATCAATATATCGCAATCATTAGGGGAATATATCCCACTTCATAATAACAATCATATATTATACTATAATCTTGGGGAACATATCTCATCCCAAAATAAACATAATAAATTATAATTAATGGAAATTTAATCCATCCAATAACAATGAACATATATCATACGCATAAGAACAGCACCCACCCCGAGGTGCCCATCATTAATAATATTTATAAGAAATTTCACTAACCCCATTATTCCAATATAATTTCATAATCACGTATAATGGTTACTAACATATAAAAACAATCATAAATCATAATTTTATGGAATTTATTTTACCATATAATTCCCTTTATATTTTATAATCAGGGGGAATAGATCCCACTATGTAATAAAAATAATAAACCAATACAACGGAGGAATAGAACCCTCCCTTTAATACTTATCATAATATAATAATAATAGAGAATGATTTCGACCCTATTATACCCAAAAAATAACCATTAGGATGAAATGATTATTCCTCATAATACCATCATAAAATATCTCGGTGAAAAGAAATTTCTTATATACTATAGAACACTATTTAAATGAATAGTGCCCACTTTTTACACTATCATTCACTATGAGGGGGAGTATAACATTCGTAGGATGAAATCTCAAAAATCATACATATAATGTTTCAAAAATAAATTCTAAAACCAATGTACATTTTGTAAATATTCCTAAAAATCAAAAAACATACACACATAAAACCATATCATAATAGGAATAACATAATTTCATCTTCTTCTCATTATCCTCTGAAATTTAAATATGATAAAATTGTACCCACTCTGGTCCCATAACTCACATCATGTTCATGATTCCCTTTATTGGTTCATTTATCACATTTCTATATTCTAAAATAAAATCCCTTCACCAAGTTAGAATAAATTCAATCAACATAGACATGCTCAAAACATGGACGATTTCGCCACATCGGAAAAAAATAATATTCACAAAAAAGGGATGGATCAATTTATATAACATATAAAAAATATTACTAGGTAAATCACCTCAATACTAACATAAATATATGACCTCTCTATGGTATCTCTCCAATAATACATACTCAAACTTGTAGTGGCTGAACCCTCCCCCTAAAAACTAGTCAACTATAATAAAGCGTAAAACACAAAACATATTTCTATATGGCCAACCCCTAGGCTATCCATTTAATATTCGGTCATGCTCAATTTATTATATGATTAAAAATTAAAAAAAATAATGGTCTATTATGTACACTCATTTCAATTTTACCCCAATGGAATCCGCAAAACTCATGTCATATATGTATGGACAAACATGTGTCAATAGATGAATGAGGATGAAGACTATGATTAAGGGTTCAATAAGACCCCTTGAAATTCCATAATAATCATGTGTGTAGAAGGATAAAAAGAAAGTTTTGATAATTCTCAGCCACATATTAGTGGAAATAATCAAAGTCAATTCATGCCTAAAAAATTCATAAAAAATAGTGACATGTTTAGGAACCATGTACCCAATTCACTATGATATAACCATTTAATCAAACATGGATACAATTTCCATATCCATTAAATTAATAAATATTAATTTTACATCAACAAAATTCCTATATTTCTTTAATTTTAATATAAAATGAATACTAATTAATATTAATTAATTTAAACAATAAAAAAAATTATTTTTGAAAAATAGCACATAAGAAATAATTAATGAATTACTCATCATGTAATCTTCCATGAACTAATCCATTATAAAATGGGTCTAAACCACCCCTTAAACATAATTACACATTAATAATTAAAAAACCCATGTTCACATCTAAATATATAACTCAATTCGTCCAAAAAATTCAAAATCCTTTTTTTAAGTCAAAGTGTGATAGATATCAATGAATCCACAACAAACTGGGTTTTTCATCTACTCTAGGACACATTAAGACGAGAAAAAAAAACATCACACTATCCAAATTAAACCGTGAATAAGTGTAATCATAATAAAGAATAATAAAAGTAAAAACAAATAATAAAGGACCGAATTGGTATGAAATGTAGGATTAATCAAATATAAATCATTTATTTATTCTAGTTATAATATATATAAAATGTTACAAAAATCTTGTGTAAGATAGAAAATGAACACACATTAACAATAACAGAAAAATTATAGTTCCATTTTGGTCATATATACAATTTTCTTGGTGGAGAAGGACTTATTCAACTTTTATGTTATATTTTAAGACAATATAAAATTTTAGAAAAATGAATTTATATTCATCAAAGCTATCATTTTGGAAAACCATAAGACCACAAAATAAAAACCACTAGAATTTTGTATCACCCATTTTGAATATTTTATATCATGTATATATATATTTATATGATATAAATACCATTTTATATCAGGGAAAAACCAAATATATTAAAATGTTAAAAATATAAGAGGACCATTATATAACAATGTTAGGTTTACAAATGAGATAAATTTATATTTTTTTTATCTCCTATTCAATAAATTTACAATTACATATCATGTGTTTCTCTAAAATTTCATCGGTATCACAACAATTAAATGATTTTTAAAATTCATAAAACTTTTAAGTATGTTTAATGATGTAATATACATTACCATTTTCAGAAATTTAGTCTTATATATGTAGGTAAATTATATAGTTTATTTAATGAATTATCATATCCAATTTTCCTAAGTACATCAAATGATTCTTATGTGTCACATTTTTAGTAATATATTTTATAATTTTATTCTTATTCTTGAATTTTTTTAATTTTTTATAGGACTTGTATTCCAAAACATAATCGTTTTCTCAAAATATGTGGACCCTTTCATATGGGGTACCCATACAAAAGAGTAACTATCTTGAATTATTAACCTGCTATTCCTTGTACTTATCCATCTTACTCAAATGAACCAAATTTTTAATTTTAAACATGTATAGCCCTATCAATATTACTATTACATGTCCAAATATTACTATTATGTATTTAAGAATTTATTATTTCATGAAACATTTTATAATTTTAAAAACTCAAATTTTATTATAAAATCATATAGATCCAACTTTATAAACAATTAATGACCAAAAATGCATTCTACCAAACCACTTAAAAAAACCAAAAAACTAATTAAATCATAAATTCAATCCTTATTATTAAGAAAACTAATGCAACTCATTCTACAACCTATATCGAATCCCTATATTATTTCAAATTATCATATAATATACAATACATGATAACACCCACTAGCCACACTGTGTGAAACAATTTTTAATTGAATGTATAAAAAATTCCACTTACAAATCTATAAAACTATCTCAAGAACCATAAAAAATCATTTTCCTTAAAAAAATGAAAATCACCTCTTAAATGTTTTCTTACTCTATAATTTCCAATCCAATTACCGTTATATAAAATATCTATTCCTCCCTGACAAAAAATAAAATTTCTACAAATTTTATCTACCATGAGCTTTGTTTTTATTATATTTACAAGGTTAAAATATATCCCACCTTTGTGTTGATGATACATGATGTTATATTGGAAGATATCCCTTATGATCCTAATATTATAAAGTATCCATATAATAAATAATTTCAATATTGATCCAAACTGGTATGTTCAATCACAAGTGTATTAAATCATACCAACGTTCTTGAAGCAAATCATCGATATTGTTAATTTTTTATATTATAAGAATAAAAAAGTTTCTTGATCTATATATACAACATATATGAGAGACACCATTGGTAATGACCATATGAGATTCAAACACACACACACACTGCTTGAGTGGCCATGAATCTTTTCTAATTTAGATGATCTCATAATTTCTAACAAATTTATGTAAGAGTCATTCAAATAGATTTTATGATAGAAAATTTCATCTGAATCTGGATATTATCATATGAATAAACACAAGATTATGATATCATAAGGTTTTATTTTTTATATTTATGGTATTGGTAGAATCTAATCATCCCATGGAAGGACATTATGTTGTTTCCTGGATTCCTGTGACATTTAGAGTGTTCATTTTGTTATTTTATATGAAATGTTCATAGAATTTTCTATGGATTATATATCATATTAATTACTATTTTTTTAATTATTCTAATGACTCTTTGTTTTTTATCTCCATATTTTTTTTAATAATATGATATAAGTGTATTATCTTCACGTAGTGGCTGTATAGACCATCACATAAATTTATAAATCACTAGCATAATGTGAGTGATACAAAGGCTACCTTATATCTTGAATAAAAAAAGTATCCCTGAATTCATATCACTATGAATAGAAATCAATATTCTCATATTTTTTTCAGAAATTTATTCAATATACATAATCATTTATTAATATTTTTTCGTTTTGTAAATTCTTATGCTTGAAAGGATCATGAAGATTTTTTTATTAGGTAATATAATTTTATTATATTATAATAAATGAAAATAATAAGGGGTATGGCTATGTTTGACCACAATGGGTTACATATAAACCAAAACATATCCTCACCCAACAATAATTTCACAAGAGATCATCAATATTGAATAATTTTTTATGTTTTGGGACTAAACACACAAGGGGTTAATTTTTTTATATCCATATCACAAGAACAATATTTATGTCTAAATCAATACACTCATCCAATGCATATTATATCCCAAAAAAATATCTCTATTTAATCAGACATCATCTCACAAAACATTAATCTTATGTTTTATATAAAAAAAGCGGGGCAAATAATTTATTATACATGGGTGTTTACATCAGTAAATTTTATTCACATATGATGATAATATATCATAACCCCATAACTCATTTCTATAAAATTCATGTGAAATAAAATCCATAATGATTTCAGGGATTTGAAATTCTCATTTTATCTCCCCCAGGGACTTATCCTTCAATATTATTATTCATGATCACGGAGTTCAAGAAATACAAGTTAAAGGGGGGATGCGAAATAAAATAAATAGTAATGTAATTAAATTTAAATATTTAATTGTTAAATACAGAATACCTTACACCAACAGAGACAATTTTTAGGCCTTATATACTTAATCATATAAAAATAGCAGGGGGAAAAATTATATTCACATCATATTCAATATCCTTGTTGGGTTTCAGGATATCGATCACCTTCTTCCTTAGATGGAAGGCATGTGTAGAGCATGTGGATCATGAATCCTCATATGGGACTATCAAATAATTTGTCTGTTTCTAGCATTCTTCCCATGAAGTTTATTGTTATTCATCATATTTACGATTAAATAATGGGTCTTGAGAGAATAATCTCAATTATGGTGATCCATTGACATAAATTTATTATTTTAGGTTAATCTTTCCTAGTATTTAATTTTTTAAGAATTTAATCCCCATAGTTTCAAAAGAAATCAAAATGAGCATGATCGCTTGAGGGGAATGGTTGATTAAGAAATGGTTAATTAAAAAAAGAATATGTAGTCTATTAAATCATTTTATAAGAAATCCTTCTTTGTTGTGATTTTCTTCTATGATGAGTTTTCCTTGTGTTCTATTCAAAATGATTGTAAAGTTGATCCAGCCATTTGTAGAATATTCTAGGACATTCAATATAGGATATTCACAGTTGATTTGATCAAAACCATTGGTCAGTTCAGTCATAGGGTGATCATCATCCATGTTCTGTTGGTTGTTATCATGTGGTTGATCATGGGGAGACATAGGCAGAATCCACATACAATTGATCATCCAATATTCATTTTCGATTTATCCTTACTGTCTCTCCAACAAAATTCATACCTTCAATAAGGGAAATATATAATTTAGTACTAAAACCATTCCAATTAAGATTAATTTGAAAATTATTAATTAAAATTAAGGATTTAATCCATTGATAAATGATTTCATATATATCTTGAATGTAACATAAAAATTAATATTTTTGGGAATTATCAAGATTAATGTGTTAATTTTAATTTAAATATTATTAAAAAAATAAGAAATATTTTCACATATCACACCCCCTACTCAAACACATTAAATAACTGTCAATATAATAAATTATAGTTATGTGAAAAACAAATAGGAAAACAATATTATTCCTATATAGATTTTAATTCACACACAAAAAAATGAAACACAAAATACTCATCCATTACATAAAATTGCATTCCATGTATGTTAATTAATTTAAAAGCCTTTTGTAAATTTATGTCAATGTTCCAGTTATAAGAGTGAAATAAATAGATTAATGTTTTATTTAAACTTTTTCATTTGACACATTCAATTATGACATTCACTATGTTTTGTAAACCAGGTTTCCATTTTACACTCCTTTGATAAGAATAATATGATATTAATATAGGTCAATATCCCCTTCTTCATTTTTTGTTTCATATTTTCCTATCCTTAAACCCTTCATTTTATTAATTAGGAACATATTTTGATTATTCCCAATAATTTATGGGAAAATAATATATTTACTTTATAGAGGGTTTTTTTACACAAACTCTTAATTACAAATTATATTATAATCACTTTATGGGATCCCAAATGGATATTTTATTCCAGTTTCCAAAGACTCATATGATTATATTTTCAGTTGGTTCCCTAAATTATTCTCTTTCACAAAGTAAATTTCACTATGGGTTGAGTTCAAAAGTATAATTTCTATATGTTATAAAATCATTTCCATGTTGATCTATTCAATTACGTATATTTTAATAGTTCTTAAATATAATTTCATCTATAACTGAAATTAAATCCATTTATAAATCATGTATATTTTAACATTATGTTGAAATGTATCTTTTCAAACTTGAATGAATCATTAAACTATATATTATAGTATATGAACTAAAATATCCTAGATTAATAATTAAAATTGAAAAAATAAATGGGAAAAATGCTTGGATAAATTATTGATTAAATCTCAAAATTCATTTAATATATTTCTAATCTGGTAGTATGCAAAAATATATGGTCGTTTCCCTTTTTATCTATATGGATGACAAGGACAAAATAATAATTTCTCAATTAATATAAAAACAATTAATTACAAAAATGAAATATTATTCATTATAAAAAAAATTCTTGGATAGTAACCATAAGGAATAAATACTTATAAATTTTTTGGGATTAATTAACACAATATTTAGGAAGATGACCTTTCTCTTGAATGTCACCCGCTAAAAGAAGGGATTGAGCTAATTTATAGTGAAAATTTAATTTAGGATATAGAAGGAACATCTAAGAGTGGAAAAATATGTCTAGATTTTATGGAAAATTAGAATTGTACGTTTAACCACAAAATGGTGGATATGGTCTCCATTAATAAGTGAATAAAATTAAACTTTTGTGAACAGTAGTTATTTTACAATAGTGAAATGAATAAATTCCTTGGTAAATTATTTATAATGATATTTATAACTAATAAGTTAAAACGATAATGTCTAAAAAAAATTACAAATAATTTTTTAATTCAAAAAATCTTATAAACATGATTTTTATATTTATCATCTTTTATTTTTTACATTTATAACGTGTATTTAATTATTTAATTTATTATTTCACACAAAAAACATATGATAAACCATCATTGAAATGTTGTTTTTTTGGAAAAAAAATTATTCAGGATAAAATATGATTGAATTTATAAATATTAAAAACTACCATTTCTATTAAAATGCAATAATCTATAAAAAATATATTTGGATTTTTTATTTATTAATTTTTAGTAACATTATTTTGTATTTTTTATCAATTTAATGAGTTTGAATATAAATGTATAGGTTAAAAACTATATTAGATTCATTTTTTGAGATGTTATTAATTCATTTCAAAAGAAAATAAGTAATATAATGTTAAAAAAAATCCTTTTAAGAAAATAGTTCACCAATTTTCCTTGTAATTAACATTAATCCCAATAATCACACTTTTATACCAAAAATAAATTTGAGATTATTGAATAATAATAATACACTGATCAACCATATGAACAAAAATTTATAAATTTTCTATTTCATATGGAAAATTTTATTTAATATAAGAAAAAAATATTGTCAAAAATATTACTTATAATTTCAAAAATATATACAATGGTTTCAATCTTGTTTTTCAAATTGTTAATTTATTTTAAAAAATATAGTTTTTTAAATATAAAATATTAAAATATTTTACGTAATAAATACATCATGATAATGTTATAACTATCACATTATAATTATTGATAGTGATTTACAACTATTAAATGAAAAATAAAATATTTTAAAACAATATCAAAAATTCATCTTATGAGATATTGAATTTAAAGATCATAAAACTAATACCATTTGGTAAAATTAAAATTAAATTTTTTTTAAAAGTTATTTTTATATAAAAATATAATGAAAAGTGTCTTCATTGGGAAACATCATTTTTTATTTTATTTAACTATTTATATTCTTATTTCATAGCAATTACTAATATAATATGGTATTAACATAATTTTCAAATCAATAATTTATTTTATCAAACATATATTAATTATTATCAAATAAGGCATATAAAATAAAACATCAGAAGCGCAAAATTTTAAGTCATAAATCAGTCTCATATGTTACTTAGCTACAATAATTTACTTTTATAATTACATTTATAATAATGAAGAACATTTTTTTAAAATAATATTTTATATTTCATTGACAACTATTTTTAATTTTCCAATGTATAGGTATATTTGAATTGATATAAAATTCTCCCAGGTTTTTGAAAGTATATATACTATTATATTAGTCATTAATGGAAGATATATTTTTAAATATACTTTTGGTACATTCCACCCCCATAAAAAAGTTATATCTAAAAAATTATCATTTATCACATCTAAATGAATATTTTAGGGAGTCCCTATAATAGAAATATCACCATATTAAAATTTTCATGTTGTTTTATCAACACTATATCTATTATGACTATTAAGATCATTTTTCTCTCATTATACGAATATAACTACAATTATGTTTTTATCTTACCATTTTTTCTCATTACTAATTTTTTTGGGAATATCATTTCATAGAGACTTTATTGTCATACTTATTTTAATTGATTTTTAGGGGTTGAATTTTAGATGTGATTTTATATGATCGGAAATTATCCTGGCCTCTATATAGAGATCCAATCCACATATAATATCACATAAATGTTTACTAATGTAATTAAAAAATTTATTTATAGGATGAATAATCCAATTAAAATTTTCTAGATATAAGTATTATACATTGGATACAATAATCATACCAGTGCATGTATTTTTTTTAAAATTCAAAAAATTTAAGTGAGGAGATTATTTAGTGTTCTTAGATAACATAATAATAACATATGATTGGATTGGGAAATACAAAATAAATTTATTATTATTATTTTTGATATGATGTTTGGTGTTCTCCACTCAACTTCTTTATGAGAACTCATCATATGTAATTTTTGTTTCATATGAATTTCTATGATTCCCATGGTCATAGAAATTCCCAATTCATATCATCCTTGTAAGTATTTTTATTAGGTAATTGATCTGGTTAATTATTAAATTCCCACCATTTAATTTACTAAAATATCCGGGGGAATTTATGATGAAATAATTATTCCATTGACTACGTTTACTGAATACTTAACATTTATTTATAAATTAGTTTCTCTATGACTTCCTTTTATATACAAAAATCATCCCCAATTTACTATAAAACAATTTCATTGGATATAATTCAATAATTTTTTATATATATGAGATAAAAAATTTATTCTATCATCATATTTCTCACTTGAAAATTCATGAGACTCTATATATCTCTTATTTTAATGTTTTCTTGGAAGATTATATCTACTTACATTTTTAATCTTGAATCTTGATGACCGGTTCAACATAATTATTGGTTTTTAAATTTTGGTTTTATCCTATTATGATTCTCACTGGGGAAATATATCCATTTACCATGGAATCCATTATTAACATGATTCATTCAGGTATTTTACATTACTAAATCCATAATGAGATAACTTGATCGATGAAAATTAAGCGATAATTATCATTAGAAACTTACATGGGAAACATATCCCCAAAATATATCACTCAATTTACAATGTATTTCAATTCAAACTAAATCAATAATAGTAAATAACATGATTACTTTTTACAGGTTCTCTCATATTCCATAAATTAATTCATCAAAATAATAAATAAGTAATAATTGATTTTATAATGAATTTTATCAACCCAATCGTATTATTAGGGGTGTGTCTAGAAAAGTGTATTGTCTAAGAACCACTCATCTTGTTATATAATGAATATTTTTTTGATATCCATAAATTTTTTTAAGATTATTAATCCTAGGTGAATATATTCAACATATGCATCCACCTACCAATATACATACACAAATAAAGCAAGCAAAACAATGAAATACCCACAATAAAAAAATATTGTGATACTTTCCAATAAAAATACTTATATTTTAGAATTATTGACATGGTTTTCAATAATTTTCACTTATCTAAATCCCTCAAAAATTTAATAACACCTAAACTTATGAAAACAAATTGTCTATACCTTTTAAATTTTGATCACTGTTAACTTTTTTACTCTTGATGATATTTACATCCCCACAAGATAAAATTTTAATCTCCAAAGTTATCTAAGACCTTCCCTAATACAAAAAATGAGTATAGATATAAGGGACCATCTCTATTAGAGAATAAAAATAATATATTACATTATAATAAATTCTAATAATCTTGTAGGTTTATAGTTTTGAGAATTATGTAAAAATATCTATCAAAACACACAACTTTTATAACTGAAAAACTTTTTTCCACCAATATAAACATATTAAGGTCCATAAAAATTAATCAAACATTCCAAAATTATTTTTCACAAATTATTCTATTATAGACACAACATACAAATCAACTAAATTTATAATTACACAAAATTGATACATAAGAAATTGTTTGGATCAGATGCTTAGTAAAGGTAACAATTATAGGAAACCATGAATGATCATAAATGAGCATTATATGATAATATTAGTATAATAAATAAACACAATTGGTTATAATAAATAAAACAAATACCATTAACAATGACATAAGGCACAAATTAACAATAATACAAGGAATATATTAGGAAATATGCTTAAACATTGAATACAACATATCATGAAAATGATGGAAGTATAAAAATGATCCATAGTAATATTAATTGGATGAAAATGTTAGAGAACTAATTATTACCAAAAATTTTAGAAGAAAATCACTATTTCCATGCCGGAAAAATTAGAAAACACATTATTCTCAATCTTATGATAACATAGTCATAATTTTCATTCATTAATATCTCATGAGATAACCCCTTAATCTAATTCATTTAATGGTGATATAAGAACCTACCAATAATCATTTTTAAATATTTGTTCCATATAAAAAATGCATTTATCATATCATAAAAACACATAGAAATAAAATGGATTCCACACCCTTTAAAAAATTAATCACTTAAGGAAATGATTCATAATTCCATCACTAGTCTTGAAAATATAATCATAGAAAACAAATTGTTATCTTCATAAATTAAGATAAATTATTTATAAATACACTAAAATCAAAATATTTTACATGTGTAAATTAAAATATAAAAAAGGTTTGTAGTTAATTCTATAATTTTTGTAGTTAATTGATGTATATAATATTGGTGTTCAAACTTTGGTCAAATGAAGGGTGTATGGAATTTTTAAACAGGAATAAAATTGAATGAAAAAAAAACCTATACAATAAACAAATAGGAAATGTAAAGAAATAAATTTATTTAAAATAGATTAATTTTAATATCTAGAGATCATAAATAATTTGTTCTTTGTTTGACATCATACAAGACATGAAACACCCAGCTTAAACGGACGTCATATTATTATTATTTAAAAGTTAATGTTATAAACATGCCTTTATATATCCATGAATGAATATTATTAACAATATTATGACATATTTAATGGTAAAAGTAATTGAAAAATTATTAATTAATTTTTTGTACAAAATAACATTAAATTCTAGTAATGTCATTTTATATTTATTTTTTACATAAATATTTTTTTCAATTTATTTTTGGGATTCAATATTATAAATAATTTATATAATGTTTAAAAATATTTTTATACAAAATAAATTTCACTTTAAAATTCACAATTTAATATTACAATATGATGGTGTTTGGAGAAATTTTTTAAAAGTTAAATTTTTTAGTGAAAAGTGTAAATAGTTATTTTTATAAAACTATAATATTAATTATATTAAAAAGTACCATTATGATTTTATTTTTTTCAAAAATTAAAAGAAATAAATTTTTTATATATAAATTAATTGATTTCATTTTTATAATCCCCATACCTTATTTTGATATAAGTATTGTCTTGGGTATAAAACACACATTTCATGAAATTTTCTATTGTTATGTTTTGTGAGATTGATAAAAAATAATTTCTCCCAATTTTATGATTTCAATCATGAAAATTAATTCTATAATTTCAACCATTGGGTTCTAATTTGGTAAATATTTCACTTTTATTTTTGGTCAATATGATTAGTATCTTTTTTAATTTTTTTACAACGGTAAGGGTAAATCAAGTAATTGAGGATAAAAATAATATGATAATGATGAAAAAATGAAAATAAATCATGATGTTTTTTTATTGTATGAGTGAATTTATTATATAATGATCCATGATTTAGGTATATTTCTTGTTTTATTTCCATTTGGATGAGATTGTTCATTTTATAGAATTTTATTTCATGAAAAGTAAAAAATGTCATACTCTTGTATTTACTAATAATAATATTTTTAATATGGGATTATAAGAGGATATTACATAATCTAAATATTATTTTTAAATATATAATATTACTATTCCTTATGGTAATTTAATTTTATTTTTTAGTGAAAAAAAATTACATTATTGACTATGAAACTCTGATGATAAATTTATTCAACCAATGGAAAAATAAATTAAATCATAATGAAAGTATTAATGAAATTTAGTTTGTGATAAATAATTTTCTACAAGTATTACATATAATCCTTTTTCATGTTTTGTATTATTTAAAATAATTTTTTCAAATTTAAATTTTAATATTGATGTTATTAATGTCTAATTAATGAATCCTTCTTAGAATTTATATCATAGATATTATAAAGTAAATAATATTTTATTAAATGATATAAATTTCATTAAAATATTCAATTATTAAAATTTATTATGAATTTATTTATAATATCTTAGAATACCCATTTTTGTGACTTTGATTCAATATATTTAAACTATATTGACCATCCATGAGTGAAAATATTTATTATCACTATATGTTTTAATAGTGTTAATTAGTGGATTAAATTAAATTAAACATGAAGAATTGCGACCTAACCATGTAAAATGTATATATAATGATATTAATTTGACATCACATCATCCTATGTTTGAAATAAATTTGTTTTTCATGCATTTAGAATTGAATAATATATGTTACTGATCTAATATTTTAAGAAATTCCTAGATTACTCCTCCCCCTCTTAAAAAAGGGTTTTACTTATTATCTTTTCATCAAACCTCATAACCCATATAAATAAAAAAATAACTTCCAAAATATATTCATGTAAACTATCCCCTAATTATTGATCCCCTAGTTTAGTTATAACACCAAATTTAGTGTACATAAGGTTTTAAAAAAAGAAGGTTGTTTGAAAAAGATGTATCATTTTTATAGAGTATTTATATATTAGTTATTCATAAAATTCATTCAAAACATCTTCAAAAACGATAATAAATAACTAAATTATCTTAAATATTTTTATATGTTATTATGTTGAAATTGTAACCTAAATCAATCTCAAATTTCCATCAAATTTTTATCGTTTATGTATACCAGGGACTACATCCTCGTGAGAATATATAATTCATATACAATGAAAACCACTTAGAAATGGGTATTATAGTTTTATTAATGTCAATATATTATATTGAAGTCATATTTAATATTATAAAAGGTTAATATATCATTTTACATCATACCTTTCCATTCACTGTGAAATGATGTTGTCATTCACATGTATGTGCAGACTACCACATACATAAAGTGATTTGATTAAATTTTCACAACCACATAAAATAGATGATATATATAATTATATTAAAATATAAAATATTTTATTTTTTATAATATTATAATTATTTAAATATAAAATAATACATAACATTTTTATACATTGATCTTCAAAAAATGGAAAAATAACACACACTTAAATACTGTCTATCCTCTCCATGATCATAACAGAGTTCATTTTTCGTAAAAATATTTTACTAATTTATTTAAAAGTATATTTTAGGTTTAAAAATTATAATTATGTAATTATTATTAATCTATATATGGTGGAATAATTATCTCTATGAACATAATAAAAATCGGAATGTCATTTTGGACTTATGTACCAAATATTGTCAAAATGTATCACGACAACCTAAGCTAATATGTAAATTTATATAACATGTTAATAATTGATATAAAATTATAAATACCCTATAAATATATTTTCAATAATTTATAATATTATTATACTTTTATTATTCTGAACGATATGTGACTTACATGATTAGTTGGACTCACTGTAAGGGACTTCATTTAATTTTTTATTAATTTTAAAATATATTGATGTTATACACATAAATTATATTATTCAGTATATATATAGATCCTACTATATTTTATATATTGAATATATCAATTAAAAATACATTTAATACTTTATAGTTATTATAATTAAATGTGTCTTATGAATGAGATTTTTCCAACAATTTAGCGACATTATTTTAAAAATATTCTTAAATGATTCCCTTAAAACTATATTTTTCATATTGAACCATATAATTATTTTCTATAAATGATTTAAGAAAGTGTTCTAAAAATTTCTTATTATTTTAAGGTATGTTTTTAGACTATTTAAATTTTTAAATTTTTTATAGGATTTATCTTGTTGTATTCAAAATGAGATACCTTTTGATTTTTCTGAAAAGTTATATGTATGAAATGATTTTTAACTTTTACTATATGATAATATTCTTCCACCATAATTAATAATATATTAATATATTCTCCCTTTACATGGGTACAATGATCTGTTCAAAATACATCCATTTATAATGGCATAGATATTTTAATTAATGATTTCAAAAAAGATATGTTATTTTCCAGAAAATATTTTATAAGTTTAATGATAAAAATTAATGCATGATTATTTTAAGATAATGACTTTATTCATTGGATTTTTATATTATATGATTTTCTATTATAATCCATGGAATGTTAATTATGTTATTAACCAATGTTTGGTGGTTCCAAGATAAACCATGGATGGATAGTGACAGTGTAACCTCAAATGCAATGGGTACAAAATTTGAAATATTATTCCACTTATAAAAGTGAATGAAAGAGTGATACATAAATGTTGTCCATGTTAATGTACACGTTTTATCAGTGATAGAAATGGGATTTATAGTAATTCAATGATTTATCAATGTACGATAATGATCTTATATTTAGATAATAATATATATTACATTTAAAAGAATAAAATTAAAACATTGTGAAAATGATATTATGAGTTTCTTCATGTTCTCAATTATACTTTTAGGAGTTTTATTTGTAACTTATAAATTATTTTAAATATTTTTTGTGAAAATATTTTTGTATATTATTTTAGTAGGTGGGTATGAAAATTTCTATCCTGAGCTTAATATTTATTGGGAAAAGGAATATTTTTACAAGTACACATGGGATAATTATTTCATTTTTAATTTTTTATACATTATTGATATTTTTTTACCAAACAACAATTTAAAATGATTTTCACATGATATTAAGGATATGTAAATAAATTTATGAGGTCAAGATAATTTTTTTGATGATATGCCAAGAAAAGAAATCCTATGTACTATTAATCATTTTGTAGTGAAAAATTAATACTAATAATTGGTGTCTGCCTTGAAAAATGTGGAACTGTATGGTAATATTTATGACATAAATCCATAATATCTAATAAAAAAATATAGTTCTGAATGAAATAATGTGAATTCAATTATAAACAGTGTAAATTTTTTTTAAGTCTAGTTCCTTAGAGTTGGTATCATGTAAAATGAGTGATTCTAATCCATGAGAACTCTCAGTTGTGAATATTTGGTAAGGAATATCTATCCTAAAAATGGAATAATGAGGGAAGGGATATCACTGTATATGGTGGTTATAGTACCTCCTAGTTGGTGTATCCACACATAGAGTGTAACATCCCAGGTAAATAAAGAATAAGACATTTTCATATTTATTATTATTTGTCATATAAATATTAATTTTATTTTATTGTGGTTTCTATGTTTGATAGCATACCCGATACACAACAACGAATTTCTTTGAAATATTACGCTGCACACTAATAATATAATAATATCATTTTAAATGGTAGTAAGCACGTAGTTTTTGTATTCACAGGAATGAATATAAAAAACTAAAGTATTATTATATATGTTTGTTAAATGTGTTTAAAATTATCCAATAAATTTTAGAGGCCTAAAATGATAATAAATCTAATTTTAAGCATAATTTCTCTAATATTCACTAAAAGGACGACTTACCACCTTTTGATGGTGAACCCACGTTAAATCTAGTTTTGGTCACATTAATACATTTTATATGAACAAATAAAATCCTACTTTAGGATGGAGACATCAAAATTTACTTTGTGTAAATTCTGGTAACTTTTCTGTTGAAGTTCATTTTTTTAACGAATAGTGAAAAAATACTGTATTTTACTTCAAAACTGCTTTTTCATCCAATTTAACTATACTGTTAAAATATATTATTAATTGGTTTTAAAGTGTAATTAGAATATATTTTTACCATTTTATCCAATAACATCCATTAGAATTAATTTCACTTAAAAATTGGACATAAATAATTGTCAATCTTTTGAAAGATATTGTTTCTTAAAAACATGCTATTTGTATTGAAAACGGGAAATTTTTTTTAAATTAATTACTGCAATTTCTCTGTTTGGAAATTGGTAAAATGGATTCGATATTTGGAATCAAAAGTTCTAAATTATGTAATTAAAACCTTTTTGTTTTTAGACATTATGAATAGTGACGAAGGTAATTATCTTTAATTATCAATATTAATAAGTAAACGAGTAGTTAAGGGTAATACAATAATATCATAATAATATTAAATGACCCCATAATTTGTCTAGATCATCTTTTTTGAGCCACTTCCGACCATGGAATACCTTGTTCCAACCTTGGGGCGCCATGGAATCACTTTAGTGTGATAGTGTCATTTTATCATATTATTTTTAAAGAAAGGGAAATATATCCAATGTATGTATCATCTAAGTAAAAAAAATTATTTTTGTTTACATAAATGATCTCTCAGACTATAAATAGTTTCTTGAAAGCGATAAAGTTTTCCAAGATCATGGTATTTTTTACTAATTTTTTTACATTAAATAAATAAATTTATTTATGACACCATGATGATGGAGTGATTACCTCATTAATGAACGATTTAAATAAAATGAAAAGATAATTTAAAATCTAAGACATTCACTAGTCAAAAATCTATTTTATGGGTGGATTTCAAACCTTTATCACCTTAACCTTGAAATATATCATTGTGGGACCTTTAAAATCCAAACAAGATTCTATAATAAAGTAACATTTCCTGACGTTCCAAGAGTGCCCCTCCTCCATCTTATAAAAGGCCCCCACCTCTAACCTCTTATCCAGACCTCTCAAGCCATTGGATCATCCAACCTCTGCTCTTATAATCTCTCAACATCCCATTCTAACTCTTAGAAGCCTCACTTTTGGTAGAAGTCTTCCCACGGTAGCCTATGGATCAAATCAAAAAGGGTTACATGATTTAGCGGTAATGTCTTCTCTCGAGTTTCATTCTTTTATTTTTCCTTCTTCACTCCCCCTACCATTATTATTTTTTGATTACATAACAACAACAGTATCCTCAATATACTAATATGTTTTTATGAGTATTATTTGATTTAAACATACACACACACATCCGCCTATGGGTTTAAGAACATACTGTTTCTGTGGGTGGCGAAATACTTCCTCACGAAACGATGATTGTTCAATCTTATTTTAACACCATTCATGGTGTCCATCAAGATGATACTATTTTTATATATGACATATATTATGTTTATGTTTACTTTAATATTATGTATTTTTCTTTTTATATCATACCTTTATTGTTTATATATGTGTAAATATGATAATCTCATTAGAGGAAGTGCGGACTACCGCTCCCTCAAAGTGATATGACTCGTTAATACCATACGTGGTACGTATAAAGGATGAAGTTAATGATATTTAATATGATACTATACTGGAATTATAATACTACTGTTTATTATTATTTTTTAATTCCATTTGATATCAAATAAAAATGGAATTAGTACTCAAGCGTGCGTACGACTTACCATCTCCATGAACGGTGCATTTCATTTCTTACCTCTAAATGATATGTACAGTTATAAATACATGTATATTCATGATATATATGATAATTATGATATCCAAATTATGAATATCATTTGGCATATAATGAACCTATGACAACACGAACAACATGTAATTATAAGAATCCCATTTTTTACTTAAGTACTAAATATCGACAAAACGAACATTATTAACTTAAAGGATTTAAAAATGTTTATAACATGGAAATAAGTGATATAAAAGGAATAATAATCTTGAGAAAGTTTATTAAGAAAGTAGAAATTAACATTAGTTTATTATTCAGGAGATTAAAGAACTATCGAGTCTAGTCTAACATGATGTAAGGGATCTTACATCTCTCTTTCTTTTTAAGTACTCTCTTTTTTGTCATTTGATTTACAATCCTTTTTATTATGTTAGGGAATGTTATTTTATATTCCTCATACTGTAAATATTATGTTCTTATGTTAATTGACCCAATTTGATCTCATTAATCAATTTTTTATGTTTTAAGTGGCGTCGTTTGGCTGCCGAATTTTTGTATGGGATTCCTTATCTAAATTTTAATTACGTGAGATTTCCATTGTTCGCCACTTATTTATTTCATGTGGTGTATTGTGTACTGCCATTTTATATATATTATCATTATTATATTTATATTCAGGGTATTTTGTGATTCATTTGGTGCTTATTAACTTTCGGTCATACGACACAATTTATTACAATGGGGTAAGGGTTTTTATCTCAATATTTATTCCTGTGAGAATCATGCTATATATGTCACTATCTCCTTTGAGTGGTGTATGTAATGCCCATTATTATACTCTGTGTGTATTATACTTCCGTTTATGGGTTTTTACATCAATTTTTTATGCTAATTCTTTCATGGGGTGTATGTTTAGAAAGTTACCCAAGTTGGTAAGGGAACCTTTCACCCTCCTCTTTTTAAAAGTCTTCCTTTTGTTAGTCATTTAATTTACATCTTCATAATGTTGGGATATGTTATTATATATCCTTATTGATATAAATTGTATGCCCACGTAATGAGATACACATTCTATCTCTCATCAACTCACTTTATGAACTTTAATGTGACACTGTTAGGATGTCAAATTTCATTAAGGGAACTTATTAACACAATTTCAATTCATTGGGTTAAACCATCACTCCTTGATTATGTCGAGATATGAATACATGTGGATGTCCTCTGATATATTTCCACTTAATATCCAATAATATTGTGTGTATTTATATTTTTCACACATAATTATGTAATTGATTTATCCTTAATCTAAGGATATTGTCATTGTAAGGGACTTCGTCTCAATCTCTTTTAGTTGAGGAATATTTTCATTTATACACAACTTTCTTTTATATAGTGTATAAAACCCTTTGAATTTTAATTTTATTCAAAAGGAATCTTTTCTCTACGAACCCTTTTACTGAATGAAAAAAAGTATGTTTTATTAATGTACACGGTGACAATGAACATTCCGCCACTGTGAGTATTATTTAATCTTTGGCTTCCTCAAAAGGCCATAATGTTTTAACAGAAAATTAAAAAAAACAAATACTCTATTACATATTTTGGTATTAAAAATGTTTTTGTATAAAGGATTATTTTATATTAATATATTTAAATGATATATTGTTATGAAGATGCGTAAATATAATCATTCTTTTATATTTTTTTATGGGTTATGATTTTATAATGGTACATAGGAATTTGATGGGTGGTTACGTGATAAACCAAATGACGGGTGGTGTCATGAATACCAAGAAGGGTGGTTACATTATAGCCTCCAATGAATTGGGTATGGAAGTCAGACATATGGCTATTCCATTTAGTGACATTTGTGGAAGTAGACCATATGGTAATTCCATTTAAGATTGTTTATGTTCCAAGTTACCTTTATATGTTATGTGTTTTTAAAATGGGTAATATTTTGGTTACAAAATGGTATGTAGGGATATTTTATTCAGTGAAGAGTATTTACTACTTTATAATGGTGAAAAGTATTACTTATGTTAAAGTATTCATGGTTTACTTAAAAACTAACATTTTACTTCTTTGGGTATCCCTTACTGAGATTTTTATGCTCATCCGAAGTTTTTGAAATGTTTTTCATAGGAAATAAAGTGTAATAGTGTCAAGGATGGGATCAAGGAATGTCATGGTGTCTAAAACATAGAACTGGACATGACACTTTTATTGAAGAGTTTTTATTTTATGAAAAAAATGTAAACTGAGTATAACTGTCTACTTTGTATCTTTTGAGATGTAATAGTTATGGCCTAATTCTCTACAACTATAAACATGAAAAGATCCTCAATAGGAATTATTCATTTAATTCAAGATTATGTAATGTTTTAAGGTCGGGGCCTTATGTTTGGTGTTAATGTATTGGTTAGATAACTTTAGAGGTTAGGGTGTTATATTGGTGTAGTTAAAGGATCCCATATAACCAAGAAGGTTATTAACATGTTGAAACTTCAGGAGGGTTATGGTAAATCATATTGATTAGATAGAAAACCTAATAAATGGAAGTTGATGAATTAGAGTAATAAAAAAAACTATGTTATGTATAATGGATTATTTTATTATAATTTTTTGTTTCATTTTTATATGTTGATTCTTTTCAGCAGATTAAGGATTAATTTTTAATATGGAAGGAAATAGATCTTGCTCAACGTTTTTATCCCTCCTCAATGATTTGATCATGAATCTTATGGTAAAAGACTATTGAATTGATTTTGACAGCTTCTTGAGTATTCAAATCTCCTATAAGAAATTTTTTGAGCTATCCAACACCAACTCATTTCTAAAACAATTTTATGGGTCATGGTATATTTTTCATATCATTTCAAGATATCAACTTTTCTACATATATAGAAAAGGTAAATTAAAGAAGTGGAGTGAACGTTTAAAAATTTAATGTATGACAACATGCCAAAAGAGAAAGAGAACATCCTAAAGATCATGGTACCTGTGTTTAAGGTGTGATTTATTTTTCCAAGCCTTAAATAATGAAGCATCATTGGATTGATATTTATAAATAATGAGGATATTCAATCTACAGAAATGTTTTATTAAGAAATAATGTGGAAATTCATAGTTAATGGATCATGAAGAACGTTGAATGATTCATAAGTCGACTTATAATGGGTTCATGTGTTAAGGTAGATTTTAGGATGGTGAAATTTATAAAAGTATTAAGGTTCTTTTGATGTTGATATTACATTAGAAGACTTTTTATAGTATGTGTAACCCTGATGATTGTTATATGAAAATTCTATTCAAGGAATAATTATCTTTTCTTTTTTGGATATAGTTATAAAGAACCATTTGTGTTTATATGATCCTTGAATTTGGGGATATTACTGGTTTATACATTTGGGATTCAAAATGAATGTTATTAGACAACCTTTGTGGTTAAAATATGTTATGGTTAATTTTGATGAATTTATCTCTTTTTTGGAATGTTATAAAATTATATATTTTTTGAAAAAGGGATAAGACGCAGATGGTGTGACAACCCATCGCATCAGACAAAGCTGCGGGAATCGATCCCACATCCAAATTGCGATGGCTATTTATCGCCTACCACTGGACTACATGATGTCCCTGGTTAGTATAACTAATTATTTTTAGTTAGATGATCTTATGAATTATGAATAAGTTGATTTTGGTTTATCTATGGAAATTATTAACCTATCATGGAGGATATGTGATTAGGTTAATTACTTTTTCATATGAGAATTTTAGAGTAACTAATGTTATTTGGAGATAAATGTTAAGATTTTCCGTGGAAGACTATGTGATTAAATCCTTTAGAGATTTGGGTTTTAGTCATAGTTTGGAGTACGTTGAAGAATTTTATGGATAGTTATTTATTGAATTTTTCTTTGATGAACTTTGGGTTTGGTTGGACAAATTTTGGAGATTGAGAGTAGTTATTTTTGTAATAGATTATCCTTTTGGGGGATTATCTGATCTTGTTCTAACCATTATGGTTTTGGTAAAGGTCTAAAGACATGGGAAATATATAGTTCTCTTTTGTGGATTAGGTGATTCTGTAGAATTTGATTATAGCACTCTTAATGTGAACAAGTCATCCAAAATACCCATCGTTTGGAGAGATTATGAGTTGGTGTTAGAAATCTGGTTAGATATGAAAGTCTACATGACAATAAGTATGTTTACTTATGATTTATTTAAGCCCTTAAATATATTACTTAATGAAAAGAAACATAAAACAAAAAATGTTTTCTGTTAACTTTTCCTACTGGGGAATCAAATACCGTTTAACCCATCACATGTTTGTGATTTCCTATTGGTTAACTTTCTCCGAGACATGTTTTCTATCACTCTCCATGAGAACATGATGGTTTGTTTTCACCTCCATATCCATGTTTTCATGGAATCCAAGTATGGGTTATTTCAGGTGACCTTTATACTTATTTTTCTATTTTTCTTTTAATGTGATATTTTAATTTACTCTTTTTCCAATGTGGGGCTTTCAATGTAGTTTTTGAGCCGAATTTTAAAATTGTGAGGACGCAATTCCCAAAAGGGGGAAGGACGTAACATCCCTGGTAAATAAAGAGAAATACATTTTCATATTTATTAATATTTTACAATTAAATATTAATTTTATTTTAACGATTTTTCTATGTTTGATAGCATATTTTATACACAATAATGGATTTTTTTGAAATCATACATTGCACAGTAATAATATAATAATATTATTTTAAATGGTAGTTAGCATGTAGCTGTGGTATTGGTGAGAATGAATATAAATAAATTAATATATGATTATATATGTTTGTTAAATGTTTTTACAATTATAAAATAAATTTTAGAGGCCTAAAACACGAATAAATCTAATTTTAAGCATAAATTCTCTATTATTCACATAAAGGTCGATTTACCTCCTTTTGTTGGCGAACCCTCTTTAAATATATTTTCGGACACATTAATAATTTTTATTTTAACAAATAAAATCCTACTTTAGGATGGGGACATCAAAAGTTACATTGTTTAAATTTTTGGAATTTTTCCAACAAAGTTCTATTTTTTAATGAATAGTGAAACAATACTGTATTTTATTTCAAAACTGCTTTTTCATGTAATTTAATTTTATGGATATATTATATTTGTAATTTGTTTTAATGTGTAATTAGAATATATATTTACCATTAAATCCAATTGAAGTCGATATAATTAATTTCACTATGAAATTGGACATAAACAATTATCAATATTTTAATAGATATTGTTTCTTAAAAACACACACTTTATTTTGAAAAAGGGAAATATTATTGAATTAATAACTAAAATTTCTGTGTTTGGAGTTTTGTAAAATGGATTCCATATTTGTAATAATAAGGTCCAAATTATGTAATTAATACCTTTATGTTTTTGGACATTATGAATAGTAACGATGATAATTATCATTAATTATAGTGATAAATTAAAAATCGGGTTGTTAAGGGTAATAAAATAATATCGTAATAATATAAAATGACCCCAAAATATGTACAAATATTCTTTTGTTGAGTCATGTCCGACCATGGGATGCCTTGTTCCAACCTTGGGACCCCATTGAATCACTTTAGTGTGATAGTGACCTTTTATCATATTAATTTAATAGAAAGGGAAATATAACCAAACTATGTCTTGTCTAAGTAAAAAAAATTAATTTTTTTACATAAATGATAAATTAGATTATAAATAGTATTTGGAATTCTAATAATATTTCCTACATCATGGTATCATTTTTATAATTTTTAGACATTAAATAAATAAATTTATTTAGGACACCACGATGATGCAGTGATTATCACATTAATGAATGATTTAAATAAAATGAGAAGATAATGTAATATCATAGAATTAAACATTTCTAAAACCTATAGGATGGGTTTATTTCTAACCCTTATCACCTTATCCTCAAAATATATCATTTTGGGACCATTAAAATCCAAAAATCATTTTATAATAAAGTAACATTTCATGACCTTCCAAGAGTGCCCCTCCCCCCTCTTATAAAAGGAACCCACATCTACCCCCTTACCCACACAAATCAAGCCCTTGTATCATCCAAACGATACTCATATTTTCTCTCCACATACCTCTATTACTCCTAGAAGCCTCACATTTGGGAGAAGTCTTTCCAAGAATCATTTGGGTCAAATCCAAAAGATTTACGTGATATAGAGGTAATTTCTTCTCTCGAGTTTCATTATTTTATTTTTCCTTCTTCACTCCCCATAACATTATTATTATTTAAATCCATAACGACACCAGTATTCTCAATATACTAGGATTTTTTTATGAGAATGATTTTATTTACACTTACACACACACCTACGTCTAATGGTTAAATAACATATTGTTTCTGTGGGTGGCAAATTACTGCCTCATGAAACGATGATTGTTCAACCTTTATTAAACATCTTTCATGGTTTCCATTAAGATGACACTATTTTTATATATGATATATATTGTGTTTATATTTACTTTATTCTTCTGTCTTTTTCTTTTTATATCATGCCTTTATGGTTTCTATATGGGTAAACACAATAATCTCATTAGAGGATGTGAGGACTACCACTCCCTCAAAGTGATATGACTCGTTAATACCATATGTGGTATGTATAAAGGATGGATTTAATGATATTATATATGATACTATACTTGAATTATAATAGTACTATGTATTATTATGTTTTAATTCCATTGAATATTAAATAGAAATGTAAGTAGCGTTCAATCGTGCGTACGACTTACAGTCTCCATGAATGGTGCATTTCATTTCTTACCTATAAATGATATGTACTATTATAAATTCATGTATATTATGGATATATATGATTATTATGATATCCAAATAATGAATATTATTCGGTATATAATTAACGTTTCACCACATGAACAACAAGTAATTATAAGAAACCCATTTTTGACTTAAGTACAAAATATCGACAAAACGAACATTATTAACATAAACAATTTCATAATATTTATATCATGGAAATAAGTAATATAAAAGTATTTATAAACTTGAAAAATGTTCTTATGAAAGTAAAAATTATCTTTACTTTAATATTAAGGATATTAAAGAACGATCGAGTCTAGTCAGACCCGAGGTAAGGGATCCTACATCTCTCTTTCTTTTTAAGTACTCTCTTTTATGTCATTTGTTTTAAGCTCCTCATTCATATGTTATGGGATTTTCTTTTATATTTCTCTCAGTTTAAATCTTATGTTCTTATGATGATATACCCTATTTGATATCATAAATCATTTTTTGGATGGTTTATGTGGCGTCGTTTGCCTGCTAAATTTTCATAAGGTATTCCTTATCTCACTTTTAATTACGTGAGATTTCCATTGTTCGCCACTTATTTATTTCATGTGGTGTATTGTATACTTCCATTTGATATATATTATCATTATTATATTTATATTCATGGTATTATGTGATTAATTTGGTTTATATTATCATTTGTTCATATGACTTGATTTATTACAATGGCATAAGGCTTTTTATATCACTATTTATTCTCGTGAGATTCATGAAATATATGTCACTATCTCCTTTGAGTGGTGTATGTACTGCCCATTATTCTACTCTTTGTGTAATATACTTTTAATGGGTATTTACATCAATTTTTTAATGTCCTTATTCAATGGGTTGTGCGTTTCGAAAGTTACACAAGTCGGTAATGGTACCTTTCACACTCCTCTTTTTAAAAGACTTGTTTTGGTTAGTCTTTTAATTTAAATATTCATAATATTGGGATATGTTCTTATATATCCTTATTGATTTAAATTTTATGTCCATGTGATGAGATACCATTTCTATCTCTCATCACCTCACTTTTTGAATTTTAATGTGACGCCGTTAGGCTGTCAAATTTCTATAAGGGAACTTCTTAACCCAATTTCAATTCTTTGGGATAAAACTCTACTCCTTGATTATGTCGTTCTATTAATATGTGTGGATGTCCTTTGATTGTTTTACAATTAATATCCACTTATATTCGGTGTATTTATATTTTTCAGACATAATTATGTAATTGATTTATCTTTAATCTAAGGATACCGTCTTTGTAATGGAATTCATCTCAATCTCTTTTCATGGAGGGATATTTTAATTTATACACAAGTTTCTTTTATACGGTATATAAATCCCTTTGACTTTAACTTTTATTAAAATGGAATATTTTCACTAAGAAGCATTTTACTAAACGATAAAAAGTATGTTTTTTTACATATGCGGTGACAATGACATTTCCGCCACCGCGTGTATTATTTGATCATTGGATTCCTCACCAAGTCGTAATGTTTTAAAAGAAAATAAAAAAAACCTTATACACTTTTACATATATTGGTATTGAAAATGGTTTTTGATAAAGGATTATTTTATGTCAATATATTTAAATTATATATTGTGATTGAAATGTGGAAAAGTAATATTTCCTTTATATTGGTTTTATGTGTTATGATTTTATAATGGTAATTGGTCATTTGACGGGTGGTTACGTGATAAACCAAATGACGGGTGGTGACATGAATACCTACGTTATAACCTCTAATTCAGTGGGTATGGAAGTCGGCCGTATGGCTATTCCATTTAGTGACTTGTGTGGAAGTCGACCGTATGGTTTTTCAATTTAAGTATGCTTATGTTTCATGTAACCTTTATATGTTATGTGTTCTTTATATGGGTAATATATTGGTTAAAAAAGGTTAAGTAGTGATCTTTTATTTAGTGAATAATTTTTACAACATCATAATGGTGAAAAGTATTACTTATGCTAAAGCATACATGGTTTACATAAAAACTAACTGTTTCATTCTTTCTATATCCCTTACTGAGGTTTTTATGCTCATCCCATGTTTTTGAAATGTTTTCCACATGACATAAAGAGGAATAGGGTCAAGGATGGGTTCAAGGAATGTCATGCTGTCTAAAACATGGAATTGGACATGACTCCTTTTTTCAAGATATTTTATTTTATGAAAAAAATGAAAACTAAGTAGAAGTGTCTACTTTGTAAATTTTGAGATGTAATAGTTATGGCCTAATTATAAAAAACTCTAAACTTGAAAATATCCTCATGGTGAATTATTCATTTAATTCAAGATTATTTAATGTTTTAAGGTCGGGGCCTCATATAGAGAGCTCATATATATGTCAAATTCATCCCATTTTTTGTTACTCCAAACAATTATAATTGTAATTAGAGAATAGTTGAGATGATTTTGGAAATTAAGATGATTTCATGTGCGGTTTTATTAATAGTTATAGAATCAATCACTGGTTTACATGTTTGAGTATGATTATATGTTCAATTTCATTTACATCCATTTATCTATTGAAGTAATGTACTTAGTGGGTATTGATTACAATTTTTTATATTTTATTTAGTAGGATAATCAACTTATGTATAAATGATTTCATGGTTATAATAATATGTAATTTATAAGGGTATATTATTTTCAAGGACCATTACTATTTTAAAATGGAGTAATTAATTTCATTTTTCTAATAATGTCCTTTTATACTATTTAAATAAATTTTATCAATATGGATAAAGATAAATCATTTACAACCATCACATCCCTTTAGAATAATTTTCTTACCACTATTATTGAAAACTATTATTCTAATAATTTTGAAATGTTGAGTATTTTCAAAAAACTACATGAAATTGTTTGAAATATCTAAATAATAATAATTTAATGAAAAATATTATGCTTAATAATATATTTTTAAATTGATTTCAAAATATAAACTCTAATAATTCTCTTGAAAAGAGAAATTCATTAATGGGCATTACTATTTAATATTTTATAATTGTAATCATGTGGGGAGATAAAGGGGATATCAAAGAATTTATTATGTTTGGATTTAGTGTATGAATTATTTTTATATTTGCTATATATGAATCACTTTTTGGTTGATATAGATTAAAAATAATCATATAATTCATATTTATTATTATATAAATAAAGTATTAATGAATACAATTTCCATCTATAGTTAAAGTTTTAGGATGGAAGTTGACAGAAGGATGTGTTTATGTTTCATGTTTAGAAAATTATGATATAGTGATATTTTAGGAATATTATAGGAATTGTGAAACAATTATCGATTTTTTATATCAGGAATTGTTTTGAAAATATTGAAAAATATTCTTTAAGGAATATATAACATTGAAATGTGGTGTAATAAAAAGGTGTTCATTTTTCCAATACATTCATTTAGTTTTGAATAATTTTTTAGGTATATATAATCCTTATGTTTATCATGTAATAATATATTATTGGATGGCTAATAAATTTAATTTTAGTGGAAGTAAGATTAAATGAATTTCAATCCTTTATTATTTCTTTAATGTCTTATTTTTAGGAATATATCAGTTACATCATTTTTTTGGATAAAAATTGAATGTTACGAGATAACCATTGAGGTTATAATACATCATTATATATGAAATTATTATGGGATCATTTTAGGATATTTATCACCAGTGTAAAAATGTTAAATGGATTATATTTTTAGAGTAAAAGACAACGTGTACGTTGGGATAAAAAAATTTATTCCATGAAATTTTCTGATGCTTGAAACCACAACCTGAGATTGACATGAGTGCATTTCCTACTACTACACTACATGATGTCCTAAATCGAATGAAAATTATTTTCATTATTTCAATAATCAGATAGATAACATGTAATTTTATTTTTGGGAGTACATGATTTATCATATAGAAAACCATTTAATTAAAAATTTATTTATTGATTATGTGACTAATGTAAATTCATAAGAGGTTTGATTTTATTTTGGGGAATATTATATGATTATATAAAACATAATATTAAATGATTTTATATTATATACAATAGAATTATATTATGGTATCTTATATGTTATTTGGAGAAAAATGTTAAAAATAATCTTGGAAATCCATTTGAAAAAATCATTTTGATTTTGGTTTTGAATCATAGTCTAAAAAATATTGTGCAATTTAACGATTATTTTTTATTTAGTGAACAATTCTTGAAATTTGGTATTATTATGGAATTCATTTAGATTAAAGTATTTTTATTTATATATATATATTTTTTATTATTTTGTTAAATATCATACCATTTGAAAAATAAGTTAGTTTTTGTTAATTCCAAAGGATATAAACAATATATTGTAATAATTTTTTATTATATGATCCATTTAATGTTGATTTTAGTGCTTATGGAATAAATAAATTCATGTCTAATAAATATTGTTTAGGGAATGAAGATGAGTTTTTTAGGGAAATTGATTAATGGATGAAATAATATTATTCATGTAAATATATTTCCCTTTTCTCTTACACATTATTGAAATGGAATTTATCAGCTCTAGGGAAAATATTTAAATATACACTATCATTTTAATTTCAATACCAATAAATCAATCGTATTTTAACCTATTATAATTTTACTATTTTTTGATTGTTAAGATACAAAAGTCCTTGTTATCTGTCAATCATTATAAGTCCATTGGAGTTAGTTATCTCTTCGATATCCCATTTATGATGTCCTAAAAATTTTCTTGTATTGAATCTTAATTATGTGTTATTTCATATGACCATCACACATATTTTCTCTCTTTTCATGTTGATTTTTTGTTATCCCATTTTAATATGTGGGTTATTACCAATGGTATTTTGAAATGTCAAACCTTGGTTATTGATCTTGAGTTTAAATATTAAAGGATGCTATTTGTTAAGGGGTGGGGGATAAGGTAACATCATGATATTTTAAATCTTAAGGACAATGGTTGATAATTTACATGATTTGGAACTTGAATCATAAACGAACAACAAATTTTTATATTTTAATTCTGACCATTATAACTTAGTCATTAAATCGACAAAAATGAATATTATTAATGTAATTATGAAATATATAATGATTATTCTGTTATATAATTTTTTTTGTTAATTCATTTTAAATAATAAATCAAATTCTTTGTAAGGTCATTTTATTCATCAAGAATCTTCCTTAATTAGAAATTGTTTTTGATAGCCATTTTTTCTTGAATATTTAAAATATATATTTATTTTTTAAAAAATATATCTAAAAAATTAAATTAAAAATTAAATTTAAAATGATAAAATTCGATTAAGATGATTTTTTGAGAATTTCAATAAAAGATTGTATTTTTCAGGAATGGTGAAAAATAATGATTTTCATACAACTAACATTTTATTCATATTAAAAATAACCAGTACAAGTTTAATATTTTTCTAAAATTTAATAAATTAATATTTAGTTATATATAATAAAATTAATTATATTTCAATCATTTTTATTCATTATTTTAATATCATTATATTTTTGGGCATAAAAACACATTTTTATAAAGCTATTTTCCATTGCGATTTTCGGGATAAATATTAAATTGTGTTCATGCAACTTATGTGAGTATATATTCAAAAATGTAATTACATATTTGGAATCACTGGGTTTAATTTTTATAAATAGGTTATTTTTATTTTGGATCATTTTGAATAGTAACTAATGTAATTTAATTACTTTAGTATGTTTAAATCTGGTAGTTTAGGGTAAAATAATATCATCAAGACTAAAAAAGGATCCTAAACCATTTTATTAATTTTATTTTCTGATTCATTTTTTCTATAGTAATTAACTATTATGGTATATGTCATTTATTTTATATTTTGATGATATTATAACATTTATAGTTTATTATATCTAGAAAATCCTAACATATCACACTCTTGTATTTAATAACTATATTATACAGAATATTAAGTTATACGTAGGATATGTTTGACTAAAAATTCTATTTATAAATATTAATGATTTATCTTCATCATGGAAATTTATTTCTAATTCTCACTGAAATAACAATTATATTAAATGATTACGCAATGTATGTGAAATAATTATTCAACTAATAGAACAACAAAATGAATAATATTAAAAATATTAAAATAAACATAATTTAAGATAAATAATTTGATTAAAAATTATATAGAATTATTTTCCATTTTTGGTATGTATCCAAATATTTGGTTTTAATTATATGGGCTATCTCGATAATAATAAATTCACGGAAATGAATAGTTCTAAAAAATGAAAATAATGATATTTAATAGTAAGAAAATGTTATTAAATGATATAAAATTAATAGATATCAAAAATACATCAATGATATTAATAGATTCTTAATTATATATTAAATTTCACATTAATTTTCTTTTTTCCTCTTATAGTTAAAATATTGTGACATAAAAAGTAAATATCCTTATTGTGAAAGTATGTTACAAAATGGATATTGAGGTGTTTAAACCAATTTATAATGGTAAAAATATAACCTAAAATTTGAATAATTGTTTTATAAGGATATTTGAAACTATACAGATCATTTTTTAAAATAAATTCTTTTCAATCCATTTGTAAATTTATATTAATTTAATATTTTGAAAACATCCCAGAGTAACCCTCCCCAAAAATATAAAATGGAACCTATTATTCTCTTTAATAAATACATTGAAAACAATTTTATATTTTCAATATCAATATATACGACTTCATAGAATACAAACACTTATTTTAAATGTATTATACTATCATAACACTAACTTTAATGGTCTTATAGAGTAATGTAAAGGAGGTTATTTGAAGGAGATGTATCATTTTTCATCAAGAATTTCAATTTCATTTCTCTTTACACATACCTAAAAAACAATTCAACGATGACAAAATAATAACACAAAAATCATAAAAATATATATATATATATTTTTATATTACAATAATATCCTATAAACATATTGATCATATTTTGAATCAGAGAAGAACCCATCATCCATGTGTTTATTGAATTATCTACTCATGAATTGATGCAATTTTTTTCCATAACCACCAGTCATATATCGATAAAACATTGGAATTTAGGAGAATATATTATATTCATGACATATTTATCATTCTTAAAAACAAATATAATTTACCTTATAAAATTACCTTCATTGAAAAATGATAACACCATTAATTCGTATGTGTGGACTACCATATCCACGAAGTGAAATTATTCAATTTTCATCACCACAATACATGTATTTTATATCGAAGTATATTTAATGAGTTAATATGATATTTATGATTTTATAATCAATATTTAAATATAATATAATACATTCATTCTTCCCATAATGATTCTTGTAAAATAGAAACATCTCTTATGCGTATATATAGCCTACTGCCTATATGATTTTAATGTTGTTCATTTTTCATAACAATATTTACTCGATAAATTTGAAAATATTATTCATGTATTAAAATTTTTATTTTTTCATCATTATAATAATTATTATAGATATGGTGGAATTATTATCACTATGATATCAATCAAAATTACAGAAATAATTTTATAATTTTATACAAAATAACATCAAAACATTGAATATTAACCTTAATTATTATACAAATGTTATAAAATTTTAATAAATGATATCAAATGAATAGTAACATTTAAAATTTTTCTTCTTATATTATAAACATTATATATATATATTATAGGATGATAAAGAATTTATATGATTAGTTTAATCGTGGTAGGGGACTTCTTCTAAATTACCCTTGATTTAGCTCTATTTTTATTTTATGAATCTATATTATTTTATTTGGGTTATGTATATCCCCATTGACATGTTATATAATTAATTTCTCCATTCACTTGTTATTTAATGTTTTATATATTTTAATATTTATTATGGTCTTCAGATTCAAAAGTTCCCAAAGTGGTAAGTGTCATTATTTTAAAAATAATCATTATGGATTTCTTTAAAACATTATTTCACTTCCATATACATATGATTGTTTTATAGGAATTATTTAAATATTTTTTTTACAATTATGCTAGTATTTTTTAAATTCATTATCTCCCAGGTCTTACTTTTTTCAATGTGGATTTATTGTAATGTTGTAGTAATATTCTGAACTAGGTACCTTATGACATTTCCGACAGTATCATCAATGTAATGTTTTTCTATCATATACGACATCAGATAATTTTTTAATCATCAAGGATAATATTTACAAATAATCTATATTCCTAATTTTATCATTCTCGTATAATTTTTTTCTTTTATAATAACATTTATTATTAAATATATGATTTCATAATGGGAGGATTATTTTGCTCAAACGATTTTATTACTATAATGAAGAAATGAAAATACTTATTATATTTGGAATATGTTATTGTAATATAAATTTTTTATGATGATGTGTGGGTTTATTATAATCCTTGGATGGGTGGTTATAGTATTATCTAATGTTATGTGGTTCCATGATAAATTGTGGACTAGTGGTAACATTATAACCTACAATGAATTGGGTAGGGATGTTTAAAATATGGTTATTGTAATTATATGAGAAATTATTAGTATAATAAAGAAATTATATACCAATTACTATATATGTTTATAATATTATATATTTTCGTTTTAATTGGAATCATATTATTTTTCAATTTAAGATAATCATTTTAATATGAGATTAATGTATATGTAACCTTTTAAATTTTAAACATATATCTTCATAAAAAGTTTGTTAAGATTTTTTCATTTTTAATATAATCCATAATGTGTTTTAATTTTTTGTTAATATTGATTGTGAAATGATTTATGAACATATTTGGGTATACTAGTTGTTTTTATGGTTATGAAAATATTTTTTTGGACCCAAAAATATATTTTAAAAATGGAAATTTTTTATAAGTAATCATGGGAAAACAGTTTCGTTAATTATTTTTGTTCACCTGATGGAGATTTTTCCCATACCCTATATTAAAAAAAATCAACATGATTAATGTATGATTAAGAAAAATTATGAGGTCATGATCAAATTTTTGAGGATATGAAATGATAATAAATCATTTTCGTTGTAAAATTATTGTTCGGTGATAACTAGGGTTAATGATCAGAAGTGTCCACCTTGTAAAATATTGTAATTTTATGTAATACTTATGACCTAAATCTCTAAAAATTAAATATAAAAGTTATTTTATAAAAAAATAAATATAATTATTTTCTAGAGACCTTAGATTATGTGATGTTTTTAACAGGTCATTACATTAATACCGCAAAAATGTATAATAATATATAGAGGGTAAATCATGAATGAAGCCTCAATAGATGTAAATAATTTTGATATATACATAAAATTTAATGACTAAATATATAATTAGTTTTTAGAAAACTTTATTATAATTATTATTAAATAATAAATGATGAATAATATAAAAATATAATTTTTGAATGGTTTTGATGAAAAATTTGGAAAAAAATTTACATTTCAAAATTATATTAATAAAATAGATCCCTAGAAATATATAAATTTTATAAAAACTAAATAGTAGGTTAAAGAAAAAATTATATTTGTAAAGGAGGTAAGACCATTTATATATTATTTAATACAATTAATAATCACCCACATCATAAAATTATACAACAATGTATCCCTTTGAAAAGATGATAATTAAAATAATAATGTCACAACAGATAATAAATAATTGGGTTCCAAAATACATACGATACAATTTTTGTAATGGAAAATATATATAGGGAGGAGAACCCTTCATTGAAGATGATTGTAATTATTCTAAAAAATGATAAAATTTTATATGCGAATGAAATTTTATCAAGGTAAAAGATTGAAATTGTAATTAATTATACCCCATAGTGGAATATAATGTTCCATGAAATATAATATGTATGGTTTAAGAAAACGATATTGGGAGAACTAATTTCATGAATAATTATTGTCACTCTATAAAATAATTTTATTTAACAAAAAACCCTTACGACCTTTTGCTTTTATGAATAAAAATACATTTGATGAAATGATAAGATAATTCTCATAGAACCTAATTAATTATATAAATATGGTAAAAATTATTAATTAGGTTGTAATCACACCATATTCAATATATCAATGATTAAAATAAGAAGTATTTTTCATGAAATTAAATTTGAGTTAAATAAATCCTCATGAAATTAGAAACATTTAAATAAAAAATAATAAAGGATTTTTTTAAATGGATATTTAAAAACCATGTCAAATGAGAGATTAAGGAAAAAATAATAAATGGGTATTAAATACCCAACTCCAAATGATTTTTTAATATAGGAAATATGTCCCAAGGTGTTAATATTGGGACAAAAACCCCTAACATTGTTTCACCACTTAGATGAATGTACTATAACCTCTAGTAAATATAATATAAACACCAAACATTGTTTCACCATATTCATCCCTGATATAGTGTTATAGAATTGTTTATGTGGATGTATAAATTGACCCAAACATGAAAACACACTAATTAATAGATAAATATGGTTATAAAAACAATTTACTAATTATTAGTGTCACTATTTAATAATAAAAATAATGAAATTAGGTTATTATTATTATAATTTTTATTTATCTTCAATGAGAGTTTAAAAAATAGAAATAAAACTATATGAAAAATATGATATGATTCTTCATGGAGGATATACTCTTCACAATACACAGTTGACATTTCCATTTCCAAAATGAATGAGAGCGAAAAAAATTTGATTATAAACTTTCAGTTAATAATAATATTTATAATATGTATTCCATGTTTATTAATTAATTACCCCGATTTACATTTATGTAAAGGATATTGTAAAATTTCAATGGTATCATTTGGTGGAGAATGTAGTGTTCCCAAACACACTAATGATGTTCTTGTATTTTCATAAATGGTTTTATAGGAATAAATAATGTTCTATAAATTAATAAAAAATAACATAAATAAAACAATTTAAAAAAATTTATTCATTAAATATGGTAATTATAGTCCCAAAAAAGAAATAATATGAAAAAATCAATTAGGATTAAGTAATAGTCACTTTGGGACATAGAACATTTTCTTCAATGTGTCCATGGAAATAAAACGATTATGAAAACTTATAATGAGAATAGTCTTTGAAAATTCATAATATTTTTAATATAGTAAAAATTGTAAAGATTATGGGATAATTCCTTAGGGATGTGTAACATTGAGAGTATGATTGTGATTCCCTATTCTAATTAATGAAAGGTAATTTTTTTATTAATTAATATAATTTTTCAAAAATTGAATTGCACTATAAATGTTTCAATATATCTAATGTTGAGAAATAATTGAATTATGTGTGATATAATGTAATTAAATCCTGTAAAAAACATTTTCAAAATTGTTTTAAAAATACATCATTTCATTTAAAACATTATTTTAAAAATTTACCATTCTTATTTGAATTTATATACATAGTTTTTAAATATTTAATTTATGACTTATTAAAATATATAACATAAATAATGTTACCATAATCTTATATTTTTAACAAATATTAAATCCCTACAAAATATAATTAATTTTCTAAATAATAAAAAATCAACTTTTAAATTATTATAGATATTTAATGAAAAAAAATTTGTAACAAAATTTCTTCTTATAGTTATTTGTTACTAATCTTATTCAATATTTATTATTAATTAAAATAATTTTAGTATATATATATATATATTTATAAAAAATATTAACAATCATTTTTTGATATATGAATACAATTTTTAAAAGAAAGAAATTATCTTTTAAAATATTGGTGAAATATTCAGGCCAAATCATCAATTTTATTATTAAATAAAGGAAATGGATAATTCATTTTGGAAAGGTGTAAAACCATTATGTGGCCCATATTCCTAAGGGAAAATGTCCCAAGAACAGTTTCACATAGGAAAAATAAACATAGTCCCTGAACTATATCGAAGTCCCAATGTATCACCCATAATAGATATTTTGTTTCCTTGTGCACTCTATGATTTCTTGAACCCGTAGGCACTACATAGTGATTTATTATACTCCTCCCTCAGTAGGTCACCCATACAACCCACGAAAATCCCACTGAAGGACATCCCCATTAAATGTGAAACCCTAATTGTTTTACATTATAGTAGGTTGTCAATACTAGTGTCACCCATTTCCCATCACCGCCTAGTCTGTGCAATTCATTATACTATATTCGTGGAATATATTTTTGTTTCCAAATAGTGATTTCACTGTTAGAAGCCACACACACTCTACAGTGATCAAAACTCTTCCCACAAACTAAATATTATTATTGAGAAATTGTTATATAAAATGAGCATGCAGATCTAAAATATGAAATTAAATTTTTAGAATATTTTCCATATACGTGAGAAAATATAATTTATTAAAAAAAAATTCATTTAAAACAACAAATATGTTTAAAAAATAATAATAATGGAATTTAATAAAATTTTATAACTGAATAACATTAAAAATTCTACAAATTATTCAGTTATTATATTTTTTTATTTATTTTCCTCAAATATTGTAACCAAGAGAATGTTATAATTATATATTATTAGTAAAAAATGTGATTTTTCACAATTCACTTTAATTCAATTAATGTTAAAAAATATAAAAATATCATATTCTACTAATATTATTATTCTAAAACAAAAAATGAATTCAATTTGGTCAATTATATATTATAAAATTAAAAATATAAACTTTTAATTATAAATATGAAAAAAAATGTTTTCATTGGAAAATATATATTTTAAAAACAATTTAATAATTTTTTATTACCTATCTATTACTAATAAAAGTTTATATGAAAAAATTATTCATATAAATAATATAATTTATCTATAATATATTTATTATCTTAAAGAAGATAACATAAAACCACATATAATGGTTATATTTTAAATTATTAACACGTCTTTTTAGTTTCATAGACACACTAATTGAATATTATCAACAAATTAATAATAATAACAAAAATTATTTATTTCAAAAAATATTTCATAATTCAGTTACAAACGTTTTTACCCATCTATTCTATGAATAAATTTTAAAGTTAATATTATATTTTTTGTTTAATTACAGTTTGAGGATGTGTATATGATGTCAAACATATTAGTTTTATAGTAATATATAATATATAATCACACAATGTTAAATGTTTGTATCACCCACTATTATTCTAGGGATGTTACAAGGAAATCATGGATAATATTTAGTTTTATAAAATCAATTATATGGATATTATTTCAATTATATGTCCCCTTTAGTATATTTTCAAGATAGTTGTGTAAGGTTTTTTCATAATAATAGTACAGTGAATACATTTTTTATTAAATTTTTTATATAATAACATGTTATCTATTTATCATATTATCAAATAATTGGATTTAAATTATTTTTCAAAAAATTTATGATAATTATAATCAATTTTTGGGGTATAAATTCAGGTCTTAATTAAAGGGGGGCTTTATGCCATGATATTTTAGAGGAATAAGTTAATTGTTTATAATGATATAGTGGAACCTTTTATATAATTAAAAATAGTATAATGAATTACATCATTCCATATATTCTATAGTATCAAATTTTATTGAAACATAAAAATGTGATTCTGATAAATATTATGGATTTGATTATTTCCAAAAATTTTGGACATTTTTTACGAATTTAATATAATAGATGGTCTCATTGCAGATATTGAAGATTCTATAATCAAAAATAAAAATATTGATATCATTTACATTTCTAAATATTCAGTAAATGGTATATTAAAATTGGAAAAAATTTGATAGCATGGGGTATGTCTCAAAACATAGTTTTCAGTTATAATTCAATTGGAACAATTAAATGAATTATATGTGGCCTTGATGAAATATCATATATTAGAGATCCAATATAGAATAATGAAATGTTAACATTTTACGATTTTTGAATAAGAGGATAGTATCTCGAGAGTCTATCTAATAGGATGTTCCAAAATGTGAATATAATTAATACACCTTTCCTATTGTAATTTAAAGATGATTTCCATAGAGGAGGAATACATATTATCGAAGGTGTATTGATCTCTATCATATTGGATGTAATGTGAATTATTCATTAATTATATTAATGTTTGGAATAATAAGGATTTGTGTATCATCTCTAAATTGAAATAAAATTAATGAACACATTTTTTCAAGACCAAAAACAAATTATAGTTTCATACTCATTAGATTAAATTGGTTTGGGTTATCTATGTATGTAAATGATTTCCTTATTTTACATCTATAATATGTCATTACAATTTTTTTTGGGAGACCATGATCCATATTTTTTTATAAAAACTTCATTGTTTAAGGGAAACTAAAAATATAAATAATTTAATTCCCACCAAAAATATCATAAATTTTAGAATTATCAATTTGTGACAATGTTTTGGTCCTCTATAAGAATAATTTTATGAAATCCATTTTTAACCAAATGGGAAATTGATTTTTTTAGAAATAAAAATCCTCTAGGAAAAAGTTGAATGAAATAATATTTATAATCATTGTTAACTAGAATATTTATATCATCCATTAAAAAACTATCACCCCAAAATAAATGTATTAATTTATCTAAAAAGGGTAGGAGGGAACTTGATAATGATGAAAAATGAGATAATGCACTAGTATGATCATTATCCATGTCTCTATTCCTTAATTTCATTACACATAAATCCTTACATTAAATTTTAAAAAACATTTCAATATTGATAATTGTGTTTCCATGGTATATGAAACTTTGTTGACGGCATTACTGAACAGTTATTTGGATATAAAAAGGTACCCAAATGTGACAATTAATGCATTCCATTACTTTTTCAATGTCATTGTGGACGAATATAATTAACCCATAGAAAACCTCATTAATATAAATTTCATTAAGTTGATCCATGGTTATATAAAAAATTCAATGTAAAGGTGTTGGTATTCACTGAAAAAAACCTAAATGAAATTAATCAATATAGTCTATTCAACAATATAATTGGATAATATTTGGGGAAAATAAAGATGAGATTTTAGTTAAATGGGATATCAAGAAGAAAATTTATAGGTAAAAGAGAAACTCATAGTGGAGAATGGTCTAAAGGATTGGGATTTGGATTAGATGATTAAATTTCATTCCTGAAATTAGATAAGATAAAACGAAAAATACATTTGAAACAGTCCACTTTCTTTACGTATTTATATAAATTATTAAAATCAAAGTAAATGATATACCAATAAATTATGAGATTATGATGAAGGGGTCAAACTAATATAGAAGTCATCTAATTGTAAAAAATTTAAGAGAATAATATAATTGGTATAAATAAAATGGTAATAAATTATCTCACAAAATGGTGTAAGAATGGATAAAATGATAATGGAAGTAGTTTTCTTCTAAAATTACCTTATCGAGGATGTTATTATTAATAACAAAAATATAACAAAATAGGTCAATAGTGATCTTAATTGTGATGTGGTCAAGGGAAGATTCAACCGAATAGATTAAAAATAAGATCCTATAAAACAAATTTATATATAGAGGGACAAATGATATACACCCAATGGAGTGGCTCAAGACTCCTGAATTTATAAGCTATATAATTAATATGATGAATCATGGTTGATATTATAGATTAATGGAATTGACTTTTGATTTACTATAAACTCGGTGAATGAATTTGAGCAGAACATAAAATTTTAATGAATAACACAGAAAATTAACTAGTTTTTAAATACTATGATAAATTTTATCTAAATAAATTTGGAAATTCAAATATAATTCAAGATTATGTAATTAATAGTTTATTTTTATGAGAGAATTATATCACATAGTATGACCTCATGATGTTTGAGTGCAGTAACCACTGGTGAATCTTACAAGGTACATGGGAATTATATTAAAAAATTAAACAAACTTCTTAGAAGTGAAATACTAAAAATATAATGGTAAATATGTTGAGGGTATTGATTCCATGATAAAATAAATTGTGGTGTGAAGGATATATACATTGAGACATGAATTTATCATCAATTATACAATGCCCTCGGAAAAAACAGATCTAAATAAGTTATCCATTGAAAATAGAAGCATCATCAAACAGGTTAAAAACATATTATTTATTTATATCCATATAATATAAATATAATTAAATGGATATTAAGAGGAAAAAACTAATTTAACACCATGATAATTAATGTAGTGAACATTGATCATGAATGGATAATCAGGGTTGGGAAAATAATATGAATTCTAACAGAATCAAAATATTGGGATGGATTATGGGTCTTGGTAAATAATTTAATATCCTAGGATGATATGAAATTATGATAATTTAAAATTCATAATTTATAACAATGTATGTGTTGTTATATTTTGAAATGATTTCAGGTTAAATATACTTTCCTCTTAAAATAAAATATTATAGGAAAATCCCTAAGGCACACTGATGTTTGTTTGGTTGAAGACCCCAACCAAAACATTTTAATACTAATGAGATTTTGTGACTCAGGGAATGTTGTAAATTTAAATGGAATAATATCATATTAAATTACTAAATAGTTTTATTATAATGAAATAGTTTTGTTAAAAATAATATATAAAATATTGGTGGAGAAGAATATAAATTCAATGTATCAAATGATTAATAGAATTAGTTGTTACAGAAAATATTTGGGTACTTGATCTAGAATTCCTAGGAAGAAATTTTGAATAATTATTTAAATTTAGATAAATATAGCTTCTCATAAGATCAAACACACACAGTATAAAATTTCAAGAAATGAAAAATAATTTAGGAGAGCTATGAAATAAAAGTTTATAATGTTTCAAGAGTTTGTGTTCATAGTCTTATATAGGAAAATATCTCCCATTTGCATGGATAAGAAGTGATAATATGTTATAATTATCATTGAATTTCATATGATGGAATTTATTATAGTCATATCTACATAGACATAGTCATTTTGATTCATTCCATGTTATTAGATATATTTGAAAAATATATTCATTCAAAAAAATATGAATTTTAGACAAATAATGTTATGTAGATTACTATTAATTAGGTGGAATAATATATCAAGAATTATAAGAGAAATAATCATGTATATGTTGTGCATATTCCAAGAAAACATGTTGTTCTAGATTGGATGGATTAAATTATTAATAATATGTCCTTGGAAATTATCATTTAAAATAATCTAATAGAGACTTATTTCTAAATTTTGGTTCTTAGATAAATTTATATCCATAATAGGATATTTATATGTAAAAAACAATGATTATAAACCCCATGGGATGTCCTATAAGAAGAATACCACACTAAATTACATTTTTATTTTCAATGAAATTTTTCTTCTCAATAATAAAATTATTTAGAATTCTAATCCTCTTGATAATGAAAGTATTATTGACATAATTACTCCATTGATTCCTTTATAATTAAATTCATAATAAACATAATATGAAAACGAATTAACATTTTTATTCAATTTTTAATAGATTAAAAATAATATTTTGGTTAATTTAATTCCACATCTTTTATAGAAACATAGAAATTTCATTTACGGAGGAACAATGTTAATGATTCCATCAGAAGACATACATTCATCTTTTGAAGAAATTATAACTATAAATGAATAAAAAATAGAACATTGTATATTTTATCAATATTATAATACATAGTACCAGAACACCATCCATTAAATGAACATATTGAAATACATAATTTAATAATTATGAAATCTTTGGATCATTTTTATGATTTTTAATTTAATATTGAAGATAAAGCTTCATACTAGTGCAACAATTTTCTTTTTAGTTATTTATCTTCGAGATACCACTTAATGAGATTTAAATATATAAATATCATTAGTGATTTCCAATTGTATTCATTGTTATTTCAATCAATTATGAGGATATGAAGAAAATTCATATTCTAATCTAGTTGAATAAGTCCATTTATGTATAGGAAAATAGATTCCGCTTCCAATAAGTTTAGAGTCAAGGTATTATTTGTATAGGATGATATGATACCTTGGATCAATAATAATGATCCTTCTTGCACATATTTTTAAATGTATTATTTTTTTTTAAAATATATTATTTGGAGTCCTGGTTTCATAATACTTATTATATACATTTTTTATAAACTATATAATATTTTGAATTAGTAGTATTCATATTTTTATAGTTATGTGGTTGTAATCTACACAAATTTCATATTTTTACTCAGATAAATTTGGATTTGATTAGAAGATCATATTTAAGGTCAATATACACCTAAAAGATCATATAAATTTAATGGTAAATTTATTTCACTTTTAATTGACCACCAGTTCTAGTTTTCCTTCATTATATTAATTGGGTAATACATTCTATCAGAGCGTGTGTCTATGTATGTGTATATTCATGTTTTTATATTCTATTTTTTTATCATAAAAAAATCATTTATTCATACACTAACAATGTCAAACAGAAATTATTTTTTAGGATTTCGTGATGAATTGATGGATGTATATATTATGTAAATACTAAAAAATGGATAATTGTTTATGTAAATTAATATGATTGTAATTATGATTAAATGAGGACTTTTTTTATCATTTATTCATACAAAAACAATGTCGTATAGATAACTATGTGGTTTGCAATACATTATTTGATCGATTTTGGGGTATATGTATATATATATATATATTCAATTACCATCTTCTAAAATTAATAATAAAAATTTTAAATTCATAGTTATTAAAAAAATAAAAAATGAAAATTTTATGAAACTCAGATATTTATGAATTCTATGGATTCATAATATTTTCCATTAATTGAGAGAACATTTCTAAAATTTATTTTCCATATAAAAATATAATAATTTTTTTTCATAACCATCGTGAAATGGAATTAACTTCTAATCAATATGTGGATAAAATTATTGACATTCTGATAATGTGTTGGGATTCAAAATATACTTTGATTATTGATAAGAATTGTTTAACTATGATTGGCATTGATTCTTCAATGAGGACTATTATGAAATATGAGAATATATTGATGAGTGTTTCTATGAAATAGAAGATAATGAATAATATATCTTTTATGAATACATAAAAAAATACTACATAAACACTTTTACTAATGTAGAAAATGTTTTTTGGACACTGTAAAGAAACATAAGCATCATTTATATTATAGTGGTTATATAGAATATGAGAAATTGTTTTCTAAAATGAGAGAATAATGATAAAAATTATCAGAAATAAAAATATCTCTTGGGCTCATATGAGTTATACAATGGAAATCTCTAAGAATAAATATTCTTTAGATGTGATGTGTTATGAATGTATAACGGTTTCTTACATACGGATAAAAATTAAACAATGAAAGAAAAAAGAATGAAAAACTAAGAGATATTCTATAATAAATTAAAAAAAAATTCTGTAAGTGGTCTCTTAGAGTGAAATTGATATAGATACTATAATATATCTGTAACAACAAGAATTTGATGGTAGTGAAATTTTTTTTGTTTAATATGAATATTAATAAGGTTGAAAATATCTTTATTTATAAGTAAACTGATTAATTTATTTCGTATTTAACATAGAATTATATTTTTTTCATATAAATAATATAAATATTATTAATAAAAATTGATGGTAAAAATTATTTTTCCAAAATATGGGAAATATTTTCTTACACATGGGGAAATAGTGACATTTTCCTCAATGAAAATTAAAATAAAATGCTGAAATATAATTCTTATTGTTCTAACATTGACAATACTAATGTAAATATTATAATATAAATACACACTAAAATAATTTCATAACAGTAATTAATATTATATTATAAATACTTTAAACGTTGTAATTACTATGGTCTAATATTAGTTTTACAAATAGAAATATAAAGTGGATAGTTGAAATGACAAAATTATCAAATTTTAATTATAGTAGATAAAATTTCTGTATGATTTATAAAAAAATGAAATCATATAGAACATCTAATAGAATGGGTTCTACTTTTGAAGTCACCCATTTTCTACTAGATTAATGTGTACATATGATATTACCCATTTTATTTAAATTTCATATGGATGTTCACTAAAATATTAATTATACTGAAAATAAATTACAATATTTCAGTATGAATAATGCATTTATTTGTGATTAAATTTAATCCATTCAACATAAATTAGTTGGAAGAATGTGGTTTTATAAAGCCTTATTTTTTAATATAACTAGGCTTATGGATGTTTCGGTACCAAGAACATTGTTTTCATAATATTCCATTAATATTTTGAATACAAGCATCCATAAAAATTTGTATGTGGACCATAGTTTTTATTGACAGATTTTCTGAGTTAATTCCAACATCTAAAGTATGAAAATTCTATTCTATGTTTGATTTTCTGTTGGATAGACCACACATGGTTAAATTAATAGAATCAAAAATCTTACATTTCATAGAAAAAATTAATTTTAAAATTTTTGTATGTTTTTGTAAATAATTGAAAACTTATATGGATCATTACAATATGTAATTAGGGTTATCATTTGAAATTTTGGAATACAAAATGTATTATTGAATATTTGAGAGGTACATTCATTATATATTTAGATATTAATGAGATATTATACACGTTAAATTTAAGAGACTTATGAAATTAAAACATAACTATTTTTTAGTAAAAATAATTTCCTCTATTTTCTTTTCCATTGAAGTTTATTTCAATGCTGAATTTGGAAATTAGTATAATATTCATGGAATTTTTATGTGAGTGTATTTCCATAACATATGTTTATTTTTTCTATAGTTATATCCATGTCAATTCCGAAAAAATGTAATTTTATATTTAACTGATTCATGAAGTATCAAAATTATAGAGCTTTAGAATTCGTTATTATTGGATTATTTAAAACTATGGAAATTATGATAATTGGGGGAAATTACTATGTGTACATCCATATTAATTATCAAACTATATTTAGGTGGACTAATATTATCACATGAAGTTAAATAAAATATTTTTATCAAATATACTATATGTTGAATAATTTGAAAATTATTATTTTAATTTTTTTGTATTTATCAATTTAATACATCTGTCTTTCTGAAACATAGAACACCTCATAAAAACAATGTATTTTAACCATGTTATAGAATTAAAATTAATACTACTTGGAAAATCATAAGTTAAATTTATTTTGTTGTACATTTTTTGATTAAATCTATGATTAGTTTGTTTTATACTATAAATTGTAATTTATATCATCCCTTTCATAGTAGAAATTTTTATTAGTTGTTTATTGTATGAAAATCAAAATAGTATTCCTTTAGTGAATTTTGGTGTAATGTTGAAATTTTTAATATTAATGTTTAACATCAAAAAATGATACCCCACTATGGTTGATATGAATTTTCTTGGCTATCATATAACTAATAATGAAAAAATTATTTTTTAAGAGTTGATTAATTTTGTTTATTATAAAAATATCTTTTAATATTTGATGAAACTAAACCTCTTTTTCAGAAAAAAAAAATATGAATGTTAATAAACTATATATGTATTTTCTAATAAATATTAACATATACTATAAGATCAAATATAAAAAATTGTACTCAATAATATAGAAGTGGTTTAATTGTATTTTCAAAATCCAAATACTACTTCAACTGAAGATATACAAACAACATTTGAAGATAAGTCAACTTTTCACCTAGAATCCATTTAAAATTAAGGATCCATTGTATCATTAATATAATTTTATGATATTATAAAGATAAATTTTTTTCTATATATGGTAATTAATAGTTTTTAGTTTTAATCTTTGGGTTGTCTGACAAACAATCAATAATAATGGATATAATGAAAATAATTTTCCATCACAATTTGGATAAATTTTCATTTTTTTATTGATGATATTTTTGTGTATTCTAAAAGTAATTAATATCATGAATGTTAAATTTTAATTGTTTATAGAACAATAAATGAAAATAATTTAGTTAAAAATTTAGTAATTATGAATCTTAGTTATAGAATATATCATTATTTTGGAACATTTATTCAAAATATGGAAAAAATTGACATTTATTAAAAAAAAGTTGTCAAAGATTGTCCACCAAATAAAAATTACACATAGATACAGATATTTATTATATTATATGGTTAAAATTAATGGTTATTGGAATACATTGATAATTTATCTTGAATAAAAAATTTGATAACACTAAAAGAAGTTATATTAATCTAGATGATGGTGTGAGTTAAATAATTTTAGGAACTAAAAATAATATCAGTGAATTCTCTATATTTTTCCCTAATATCATAAAATTATAAATATTCCATCTTCACTGACACATATATGAAGTTAATTAGTTGTTTTCTAATAAAAAATTATCATGTAATATTTTTTTAATTATGTCAATTGTAATCCCATATGATTAATTTTCTTATATATGATCTATAAATAAGTGTTTTGGGTTATGATATAAAATTATGGGGAAATCAGTTTTGTGTTGTCAATTGTCAAATATAATATAATCATAAAATTTTTAAGCCTTATTTCAGTCCTAGAGATTTGAGAATGAGGAACTAAATATATATTGACCTAATAAGGGCTTTTTAATTTTTGATTCAATATAATGAAAGAAATTTCAAAATAATTAATTAGTGATTTAATAAAAAATATAATTCATTATAAAATATGAAACATTTATAAAAGTATCCATTGTAAAATGATTATCAGAATTATGGATTCTAAATTAGTGAAACCATGTACACCCTTGGTTTTTTAGGTTTCACCACATTCATCGTAATAAATCATAATTATGAATCCTCTAAATGAAATATTTTTCATTATTGAAAAGGTGGAACATTGAAGGAAATGTGTGTTTCAAAAATTTAACATTTAAAATGATATGATTTTGAGAATTGTAAAAATCATTGTGTTTCATCAATATTTATGATCCTAATTGAATTGTTGATTTAAGCTAATAACTCTCCATTATATATTTATCATTTTAGTACTAAGATGTATATATATTAATTTTCTTATAACTTTTAGGATGGAAAACGAAAGATATTATTGATTTTACTATGTAATTTTTAACTTCTAAAATCAATTATTCATGTAGATAATTTCTAAAATGGATGCCTCATCCATTTCTAGTGCTAGAGAGGTAATTAAAAAATATAACCATTGATGTCATGGTGGGAATCCCAATGAAAATTGGAGTAATAATAGAATTTTTTTTATTTTTGATCGACTGAATATATCATCACATTTCCATCATTTTTGAGAAACTATTACCTTATATATTCTTTGATGGATAAATATCTAGTGTATTTTTTGGTTACATGGACTTTCTCCCTCCATTGTATCATTCCACGATCCACGGATTACTTCTAATTTTTAGAATGTACATCATAATTTATTTTGGTATTGAATTATATTTTAGAATTTCTTTTCATCCCCAATCATATATATAGACCTGGGGAATTTTTTTCAAATTTTTTAAAAATTCATAGATTTTTTTTGAATTACTATGTATGTTTTGATAAGAATAATTCTGTAGTTGAATTTTCTAGTAGAAAAATGTTTCAATCCATTATATATTTTGATCCTTTTGAGAATTTATATGATATATGAATATAAACATTATATTATTTTTAAAATGAAATTGAATTGTTTTTATAGAAAAAATGTCAGTATACTAGATGAATGAAGATTTAATGTTGATTAAACAGTATATTAGTGTGTCTTTGAGTAGAATAAAGAGTTATAAAGATAAATAAATGGAATTTCATTCATTTGATGTTGGATATCATGGATTACTTTAATATATTTATTTTGAATTGTTATATGTTAAAGTAAAAATCTAAATGTATTTATGTGGATCATTGAACGAAATTAAATTTAAGTATAATTAAGATTAATTCCTTACATAAATTTCAGGACTCAATGTTTATCCAATGTATATGATAACATTTTTTTATTTTTGTCACTCATGGTTGAAATTTTCATTATCAAAATAAAATAGTAGTGGTAAGATAATTTATTTCTATTATGGTGGACCATATTTCATCTAAATCAGTTATTTGAGCTGTAGTGCTTATTTATTTGAAATATGATAATATCGTATTTTACTTATGAATCCCATGATTCTTTCATTTATGAGAAATTTTCATTTTAAATTGTAATATTATCTCATTTGATGAAGTTATGATTCATTTTAAACATATATTGTATGTTATATAGTAGAGATTCATTGTTAGAGTCTTTTTATTGTTATTAGTGGTTAGTTTTTTCAATAAGTCATATGAAACATTATATAGTAGAGTGTGATTTTATTTATGGATGAATTTGACCTGATATTATCATTTTATATTGATTTAATAACATATAAATTAATATATAATGATTATATTTGTTTGATAACATATGAAGAAGGTTAAAATTGACTAATGATGGCTGTGAATATTACCAAGAAAATATTCTTGATACGAAATGATTAAATAAAAATTAGTGATTTGTAAGATGTAAATGAATATACAGATGTATTTCATTATGATTTTCTTAGATATATTCCTAATTTATATGTTTTATTTTCTATTAACATATTTCATAGTGCTAAGAAAATTTTCAATCACTCTAATGAAATACCTCATGTGAAACATTTGTATTTGAAATATATATTTCATGAAATTCTATATGATGTTTCATTTTTTGGAGAACATCCCTAGGTGTTTAACTAATATTATTTTTCATAAAATATTAATGGTTCAATGAGAATATATACATATTATATCAACATCAATAACATTGCAATTTTGCACCATTACATATTTCCACAATTTTTTAATCATCTACTTAGTGGATAATAACATTCAATAATTGATCTTGGTTTAGGGGTATCATTAATTGTTGGTAAACTTTAATATATTCGTAAAATTTTTAATTAGAAAGGATCATCGTATTAGGAATTTTTGGTTATCCATTTTGTGTTTTCTAACACACCAGCTATATTCACATGTCAAATGAATATATTTTTCATTTATTGTTTGGATAAATATGTATTTAGGTATTTTGATGATATTTTGGGGTACTCTAAAATTAACTAGGTTCAAGAATGATACAAAAATATAATATTGAAAACCATAAATTAAAATAAGTTATATGTAAAATTTAATAAATGTGAAATTTGTTTATTGCATATATAATTCCTCAAGAATGTTGTTTCGGATGATCAAATATATATTGATTCTAATAAAACAAAAGGTTGTGAATAATGCAAAATCCATAAAAATATAAAAGATATTAACAATTTTTGTAGAGTATAGGGTTATTATTAGAGGTTTTTTGATAACATTTCTTTTCTATCTAGCCTATAATCGTTGTTAACACAAAAGGTGATAAATTATTATGATAAAAGAGCCTAATAGTTTTTTTGGGAAATGTAATGAATACTGGTGAATGATCATGTATTGGCCCCACCCTCTAGAAATAGTCAATTTTTTATCATGAGCAATTTTTCTTTGATGGTACATGGTTGTATTCTATTATATAATGATCAAAAAAATTATTATATTTCAAATCAATTGAATCCTCAGTGGCAAAATTATTATACACATGATATAGAACTAGTCGATATGGTTTCTTATTTTAATATATAGTGACCCCATTAAATTTTGTGATGTTTGACATATATAATAATAATAAAATTTTGGAGAATATATTCAGTCATGTAGAGATCATCATCATCCATAAAATATAGAAAAAACTAAATTGGAATATGATTTGATAATTAATTATGATCTAAGAAACAAATAATAGAGTTAATTATTTGCACTAAAACTTTAGGTCTTCATTAATAATATTATGTTTTTCATGTGATCCATTGATAAATAATTTATAAGGAATTTTTCATGATGAAACATCATCTATCATTTATGATTAAATGGAAATTTTGTTTTGAGATATAATTCATCAATTTTAGTATGAAGTCTTTGATTTTCGAGTAAACATGGAATTAGTAAGGAAAGGTATGATTTCATTATAAATCATTGATAAATAATGTGTTTTATAAATTATTAAAAGGTTGTGCAATCCATATATCTCCTAAATAACTGATTGATTGTTAATTTAATCACATATTACTCTCATTTATGTTCATCTCAGTAAAACTAATATGTTTAGAGTCCTTGAAAAGTATTTCTAGTGGTTTAAAATGGTGAATGATATTTCAGTGTTTTCTATGAAATTTTTAACATGTGAAATTGTTAAAAGAACCTGATAATTGTCAAAAGAGATGGTATATCCTATTATATGTTCAAAGTGGAAATGGTAAAATGAATATATATATTTTTTGGGGGTTGTTAAATACATCTAGATATAATTATCTGATTTTGGTAATTATTCATTATCTAACTAAATCTAAATGTTTAGTTCTTATTTATGAATCAATGTTTCCAGATAAAAATTGATGAATATATATCAAAGAGATAGTGAAGATACAATGTTTTCTCTCTCAATTATCTCTAAACATGATCCCATGTTTACATCTAATTTTTGGAATGGCCTTTTGAAGCCTTTTTATACTAACTTAAATTTTAGCACACCTTTTGATACACAATTTGATAGAAATTCATAGAGAATCATTCATTCATTTATAAAAACTCTTTTATATTATTCAATTTATTATTACAAAAGATGTTATCAAATTATTCCATATATTAAATTTTCATATAGTAAATTTTTTCAAGACAATATATTGATGGAAACACATAAGAAGATATATTGAAATTAGTCTCTAAATAAATATTGTATTAATGAAGAAGGTGGAAAGAGGTTTTTAAGAAAATCATTTTTAAAAATGGATGATGATATCTTGATTATTATTCATCATGATATGAGTTAAAATCAAATTATAATATATATTTTTACAAATTACTAGAGTAATGATATTTCATTCAAGGCATGGGATCAGGTTTTTCATAAACCATCATTGTAGAAATGTGACATGAGTTTTTGTAAATATATATTTTTATGCTCATAGTTCATTGTAAAATATGAAAATATGGATGATATTGTATTAATTCCTTATAATTTGTCAGTTAATTGAAGTTCATCCTTTGTACATGATGTGTTTCATGTTTAGTTATTAAGGATGTATGTTCCCATTGTATCTCATGTTTCGAGACATGTGATATTATAGTTGGTAGAGATTAAGTCATATGATGAACAACCTATTAAAACTCATGATCAAATTGAGTAGGTTTTATAGAATATGGAAATTCATCATGTATCATTTTTGTGGGAAATCATATGTTTGAAGAATTAACATGGTATTATAAAAAATCTATGAGATAAAAATATGCACACTAGTTTACGTAGTGAATTAAATTATGAGGATAAAATTTATAAAATGTGGAAGAATTTGAAAAATCGATAAAATAATACTTTTATCTTGTTTTATTATTAATCATGATGTAGATTAATTATTGAAATATTGAGTAATTTTTTAATATAAATTTAAATAATTTTATCCCTACAATAATACATTTTAAATAATATATGGTTTTATTTTTGATATTCCTTTCTAAATATTGAAATTTTAATTTGAAAAAAAATCCTAAATTTTTATAAAATAAATTACAAATTATTTAAAAATTACTTATTGGTATTATTTTGAAAAGATGTATCTTTAAGTGAATAGTGAAAATATCGATTTGTGTATAAATTTATTTTTTATTTCATTTAATAATTTATTAAAAAAGAACCTATATGTTTAAAATTAAAATAACTATCATTTAAATATAAATAAACTAATTAATTAAATAGGATTCACTAGATAATTATTATTATTGAATTTTCATTTTTTTCATAACAACACGTTTTACTAAAAACTCATTTCTAATGAATTTTAGGTTTTCAACAAAATATAATTTTTGAAAATATTATATATTGAATCTGGAAAAATGGATTCTATATTGGGAATCAAGAGGTTCAAATTTAGTAAGTATATGCAATGTATTTTTCTATTATGAATATTAATCGTAGTAAATACTTCTGACATTGGTGAGGTTAAAACTGTTAAAAATATTTTAAAGAAAATGGATATGACATAAAAATAATACGAAAAAACATTCATTTCGTTTTAATTTTTTTTAAAATAAAAAAACATTCATAATTTTTTATATTTATTACATCATAGCTTTGATAATCACAGAATTATTGTTTTATGTACAAAATAAAAACAAAATGACCCTCTATTTGATGTAATATATCTAATATTTGGATATAAAGATTAATAAAGTGCATCTTCAATTATAAATGGTTAATTGAAATATTAAATAATTTTTTTCTTGTTGATTTATTTTATTGTCAATATTAATTGAATAATTATGATAAATGGGTAGAGAACGATTATGTAGTGCTTGTTTATGTAAAAGAAAACGGAAGTAAATGATTTTAGAAACATTAAAAGTAATAAAACCTGGATAATGATTTTGAGAAACAATTTTAAAGATAAATATAACATACCACTTATGTATTTAATTTCAAAATTATCATTTCATTATAATCATTTTGATATTGCAGTAATACTATGTGAATTGTCTTGAAAATTAATATATTAGAATATTATAAAAAATAATTTTTAATTTAATATTTAAAAGTTAATAAAATTATGATAGTTGGAAAATTGAATGGGATATGGCTGATAATACCATTAATTTTAGTCTTATTGGATACATTCCATTCTTACATTATCATTTTTTAATACAATAGTGTAAAAACCTTATTATCATAGTAATCAATAAAATGATTAATGGGGGTGTTCAAAGAATGAGATAACAGTGAAACCATCCACTAATCGTGTACATTTTTAATTTTATGGGATGATTTAATCTCATCCCCATTATATTATATATATATATATGGAATTTCTATAACCAAATAAATGTCAAAATTAATTTATAGTAATTTAATACTTCTATTAATTCAATTAGTGACCCTCTCTTCACTTATAAAAGGTCACTTCATCTCATCCCATACACATTTTGAGTTTTCTTTTTCCAAAAATCCCAGTCTGAATATCATCTTAACATACCTAATAACATTTTTAATTAATGATATAATAAAATTTACAATATTATCAGGATTAATGTTTAATCAAAATAAGATATCTGAGGAGATGGTATAAGCCCTAAGTCATCTTTATCCAAAAAAATATTATTCTTCCCCCATAAAATCATCATTAGGCCTAATTAATTAATAACATAAATGTATTTTTAATAAATAAATTTTTTAATAGTTTTTTAATTACAATTTTAACCCCATTTAAAATCTTGTGGTAAATTAAAACAATACACCCAGGTACCTATGGACTAGAACCTCCATGAGGCTGGGTGTATTTATTTTCAGCTCCAGCATGCAAGGATGGTTATTATGCAAGATTCAAGTAGCATATTTTATAATTATGAAACAATTAAAATATATTTTCTATTTCCATAACTTTCTATCAAATGCAAAATTATAGCATTGTTCATATGTATGTGTGGACTACCACATCCATGAATAAATGTGATTCATTTTTCATATATTTCATTAATGTATTTTTATAAAATAGTATTGAATGTATAAAAAACAATATTTTCCTAATTTATATCTATAAATATTTGAACAAGGACCACTTCAACCATGATCGTCGTACTATGCTTATTTTGGGATCATGAACTGAACGTCCTAAAAGCATCCAATGTGAATATATTTAATTATCTAAAAAATAATATATTGTTATAAATGATTTAAAATTGATTATGAAAATTGATTATCCTTCAAAAATGTTCTTAATATTTAAATAACTTAGTTAACAATGATATTTAGAAATCAAAAAATTTGTGATGCAATATGGTATTTTAGGTAATGGATTTTATTATCATAATTTATAATAATGAATCTATTTTATATATTGTTTTTTAATATGAATATCCATAAAATGGATTCAATAAGGTTAATATTTATAATTAAAATAATGTTAAATATAATTTTTCAATACCATTGACATCATATACATGTTTTAAAATTTGATCTCACTATTTTTTTCCAAATGATAAAATATTACATATTTTATATAGAAAATTAACTTTAAAAAAATTATTAAATTATTTTAGTTTCATTCTATCATGACTACATTTTTATTTATATATTCATTTAAAAATTCTAATGGTTATATTCAATTGAAATAATTTCAATAATATTTTGTAATGGTTCATTTTAAATATTTGTAATAAAGAAATAGTTATTTCTCTAAACATTTCTGTGAAATGTAAAAGTATTTTTCTTATTAGACAAAAATAAATTCATGTGGCTCATTATGAAAAGTTTAAATCATAAAAAATGTTTTCATCATGATATGTTACATTATAAATATAAATGCTGAAGGGTCATACAAATATAGATAATTTTATGATTGATTCCAATGCATCTTATATGACGGGATACCTTTATATAACTCTCCAATTAAATTGGTAATGTTCATTATCTTCAACAATAAGAATTATGAATTTCAGTGTGTAGGTTTCACCTTTTGTTTTAAATTTATATATTTATTTCTAACATTAGATTGAATGTGTTATAAATATAAATTTCTAGTCTTTCGACCATGTTTTCAATATTATTGTTGTAGAATTCCAAGGATTTCATTGATTAAATTTTTTTTATTACAGATATAATTTATAAAACGTGATAATAGAATAATTTATATGAGGTGAAAAATTATGAGTGCTCATGTTTTTTTATCATATTTACAGATATCATTATTTATTGTCCCCTGATGAGTTTTATTGGACGTGTCCTATTTTTTTAAATATTTTTACCAGTTTTACAAGTTTTTATAAACAAATAAATGATATTTTAATAGTCATGATGATTTTATGATAAAAAGAGAAAATATTAAATTTTGAAAGTGTTATATTGTAAGAAAACAAAAAGCTAACTAGAAGTTCTTAGTTTGTAATATAAGTGTTTGCTGAGTAATATTTATGAAGTAATTTTCTAGAGCTCAAAACTGTAAAGATCCCAAAAATGTATTAAATTAAATTCTTTTCAAAACCTCCATATTAAGTAATATTTTAAGTATGTTTACTTATTAGAACCTATAGGTTATAGATAAGGGTGTGGGTATGGTATTTAAAAATATATTGGTCCATTTAATGGGTTCAAGTGGTGTTGATAAATTATAAGAGGTGGTTCCCTTTTACATGTGAGAGGACTGGAACCCAAATACATACCATCAAATTTAAAATAATATAAATTCATTATAACTATCAATTTGAATGAAGTCTCTATAGTTTTGATGAAAAGATAAATTCATTTTAAAATATACTGTACCATTAATATTTAAACAACATTTTGTGATATTTGAACCCTTATCTCTTAGGTAGTCCAATTCTCTTACCCATTTAACCCAATCTGCAGTGAGGGGATTTTTACCATTTTAACTATTCATTATGGAGAAATGAAATGAGAATTATTAAATAATTTGAATATATTTATTCAAAATAAAGAATCAATTTTATAATATTTAATTCATTGATTTGGTAAAAATTATCCTTAGTATAAGTGAAACAATGCAATGAAAAATTTATTTTAAAAAAATGTCAATGGAAAAAATGATTTTACACATATATAATTTATAAAATTTATTTTCATGAAATTTATTGAATTATAAATCAAAATATTAGAATTTTTTATATATAATTATTCGAAAAACTGAGTATATCTTTATAATTACATAATTCATGAAAATGATTATATTTAGTTCCATTCTAAGAATTTAATGTCATATCAAATTAATGATATCATTAAAATGATCCTAAATCAAATATTTTGTTAAATAATATATTTTAATTAATAAATAAATATTTTTTCATAGAAAATTTGTTTTCAATCTTTTAATTCATTCATATATCATAATAATGCTGTAAAATTTTCATTAATTATAAAATAATTATTTTTAAATATTAATAATGAAATAAACATTTTCGGTAAAATCCAAAAAATTAAACATATAATAACATTAAAATTATGAATTAAAAAAATAATTTATTTTCATAAATTAAAAAGTTATATAATTTTTTAATTTCTCATTTTGGTAAAAAAAATATATTGAAAATCATGTTTATAAAAAAATAACCATTTTAAAAATCAATTGTTCATAATTTATTTCATATGATTTAATATTTAATTGTGATATTGTTAATTATTTAATATTTTCAATTATTTTAAAGGTTTAAATATATTAAAACACAAAATAACAAAAAAAAATTAACTGTAAAATAATCAATTTAAACGTTGAATGATTTTCATCATATCACGTTAGTTTTTTTAGTTTTTTATCAAAAAACATTTATTCCATTATAAAATAATAAAATATGAATATCATATATTATTACTATATCTATGTTAATTAATTTTTATTATTGTTTAACTTGAATTTTATTTTTTCAATGCCTCTTGTAATTAAATGTATTGAAAGAATTAATTCTTATAAATAATCTCACTTTGAAATATCATGGTGTTTCTTTCTCCCCAAAATCGTAAATAAATTAGGTAATCAAAATTGTTATTTTCCCTTAACAAAGAGACATTGTAATGAAATATCTATAATATTTGATATTTATTTCATCTCGGTACAAAATTTATCACTCCCTTTTGCGTATCATAGTTTTCCATTTTTTAATACTTCTAAAACAATTTATGTATTATTGTAAGCGTCATAATTTGGAATGAGTTTCCAAAATTATCAATAGAAATTAAATATTTTCTACATAAGACGTTTTAGAATTATATTCTTCTTTCTTAATCTCTTGAATTCATTTATAGTCAATATAAATAAGATAAGAAAATATATTTACATTATTTCATTCAAATCAAAAAGTATAATTTCATCCATTATTTTTGGTTTTTGCGGTATTCATCTCGATTTTTTTAATATTTTAAATGATAAATAATCATGATGACTTTTGTCCTTTCTAAAATAACTACACCAACATTTAGTGGATCATAATATCTATAAATAATGAAAATAATTCCTCTTGAATAAAATCATTTAATAAAAAAGATGTTAAATAATAGTAAAGATAAAAAAAATTCAAAATATGAATAAACCATCCTATATTGCGATAATTAATTAATCACCCATGTATCAATAATTACTCCCAATTTATAATGGAAATAATTAAATTTAAAATTAACATTAAATACATTAAAATATTAATGACCAAATACAAAAACAAAAAACAAAAATTATTTTATCACACCTATATTGAAAATATTATTTAAATTTATCTAATAAATATTGAAGTTAAATAACCATTAAAAATATTATATACACTATCCTATACTATAAAATCATACAAAAATGTCTTCCCCAATTTTAAATTAACAAGTCTCCTAAAAAAATTAATAACATTCATTAATAATAAATACTCTTAAAACGATATTAATTATTTCTCAACATAACATGAATTTTCATGTCAATAAATTACATTTCAATCCTAAAGGTTTTCCACAAATATGACATTATATTATGAATAAAAGATATCCCATTATTCCCTTTTATCGTTTTTATTCCAAAAATGAATCCATAAAAATATATTTGAATCATTCTTAAGGGTTCAGAGAGACTATTTTAATTAACAAAATAATATCCCCCATGAGTTTGAAACATGGGGTCCATGTATTTTTACATATGATAGATGGTGTGATGATCGAGTTAATATCCAACCATCATTGTTCGGGTTATTGACCTAGTTACATCCATTATAGATCGAACATACACTTCATTGTTTATTGATTGAGTAGTCATTTCTATGAAACCACACACTATTCACATTATAAAAAAGGATCATTTCCTATTCTTTTAAATATACCTTTTATTATCATTATTTTTTCCTCATCCAATAACCTAAAAAACAAAATATCCAATCTCAATTAATATTACCTCGATATTAAATCACATACCATCTCCAAGGATTATATATAACCTAATAATCTAATATAGTCACATTAATCACCATAATATCTTGTCATGATAGTCTGCCAATAGATATATATGTCTTTGAACTTATGATCATATTTCACGACCCATCCCATTGAGGTTCTTCCCATAACTACCCCAAGCCCACCTACAATAAGAAAGGGCTGGGAAAAAGTGCTGACGGGGCATATCCCCCTAATTGGAGGAGTTAGCATAATGTAAATCTACATACTTACACATCATCAACACTACACAATGATGAAATAAAAAACAATTGATACAATGCATGAATATATCTAAGATCCCAAAAAACAGTATTATAATAATGTAATGAATGTGAAAAGGGGGTCAAATACCAGACCGATTTGTTTAGAGAGTCCAAACTACTGCATGGGTGATTAATATTTCAAACAAAAGAAATCAGTAAACACTTTATTTTTACAAGATCATGCTACACTCCACCCACTCTCTGTTGTCTCAGGACACAGTCAAATTGGATATCATCTGCATAACACACAGTAGGTGGGACTAAAGACCATGTAGGATTTTGTAAAACAATACACACTGTGACACCTTAGAACATTAAACATGATGCCCCATGAATAGTCCTATCAATAAAATATATTACAAACAATGTATAATATAAACAACAATATATACTCATGAAATACACCACACTGCCATGTTTCTATAACCAACTATCATCCTCATAGTTTTTCTCACAAACATTGCTCATTTCATTAGATTATACTCCATGAACCATGATATCATGAGATACCATTTATGAAGTTGTATATATCATTATGCCCCACCAAATAAAGCCCAGATATTTAATAAGACACATACACATTGGTAAGGGTAATGCCCAGAACCATTGGGGGACACCATGAACACAATTTAGAGCAATCCATTATATAGGGTATCATATGTCAGTAATACCTCATAACATAATGATATGAGATTATAGATTGAGAACCAATACCCTTATCTTTGACTTTATTCCTATTAGAAAAACCCCATCTGGGGAACATAGGTGATAGGGGATCTAACTCCAGCCTCATGGAGGGACTCCACAACTCTATATTAGACTCACTCTCAAGAGGGGGTCATGATCATGTGATGTGAATGTAATGTATCACTATACCCATCAAGGAATTTACCATGGGATGTAACCCAACATATACAGTTCAAAGCTATGAAAACTATGAGCTACAAACCCTTTTGAAGGGGTTACACATTGTGTAGTATAAAGTACAAGGCATGTCTAGTTAACCCTGTGATTTCCCATGTGGAATATCATTACATGGTATGTATGTGTCCATAATAAATATGTGGATAATAGGTACATGCTGTGTAAATACAGACAAAATTTTTCAAGTGTCTCCTTGTCATGACCATATTTTGTGGCCTTTTTTGTGTACCAGTGTCTGTACGTCATTCAATATCCATATTTACGAACATGAATTTCAAAATTGCCATGTATTTTTCTCATCCATGATTACAATGTGAATTACATACCGATCCTCACATAAGTGGTTACAGATTATGTTATAGGGGTCACACACCATGTGATGGTGGTATCATGTCGTCTTATCCTTATCATTATCCTGAAACCCAATCTTCTTCTAAAAGGGCCAGACAAATATTGTATTACCATATTAAATGACTTGTTTCTCGATATTTTCCTAATCCAATGGTGTCATCCATATTCATCCTCTCATGCCACCAGTGCCTTGACATCCACTAGAGAACATTCCATAGATATCAAATCTAGGTTGACCAGCCATATCATAAATCATTCTCTGAAATTTGTACATTGAAATGCATCAGGAAAAATAACTTCCACATCAAAGTTTCATGATCCACCCATTAGTAAGAATAACCCTCTATTTTTTATCATTATCCATCGATCTACCCACTATCATCATATATCCTTGTACCACAACGTCCATCATGTTCTTCACCCATGGTTTTGATCAATTTCACCAAATTAATGTGATGAAACAATCGAAACTATTTTATATATCGAAGCTTAATCCAAATTTAGCACCAATGATGATCACAATATGAATATGGGTATAAATCTAAAAAGAATGAATGGTGGGGAATAATCCTCAACCATTGTTGTATTTCCCTTGAAATGTTGTTATAGAAGAGGAAGAATAAAGGGGGAATAATAAAAAGAAATTCCATTAAATTAAATCTATTGATGATGTGTGTATCAATTCTGTTCATAGAAATTATATTTGTTCATTTAGTATTATGAAAAAGGATTGAAATAAAAAATAATAACATCTAATATAGATGTTGGATTGATCATTTTAGAAGAAAATGTGTTTTCCTTCAATGAAGATATCCATATACTTTGTTAGCATGATGATCTATGATAAGTTCCCGATCTGTCTTCTCTCACCAAGAATGATCTCCTCTAATGGATCCATGGACTCTAGGGGTTTTCCACCAATCCTGAAAAAATAATGAATTCATGTATTTATAATGGAGGTTTGAATATATTTATAAAAAATTAATAAAATACATTAATTGTTGAACTAATTTTTTTTATTACACATATGATGCCATTTTCACAGATGGTTCATGCCAAGAAATGTTATGCCTCACATAGGGTAAAAATTTTATTTTGAAGTCTATGGTTCCCTCATATCTCCTTTCCAAGAACCCTATAATGTTGATATAAAATTGTTTTATGAAAAATACACATTCATCTTATTTAATATTTATAATTTCATTGAATAATTTATTTCGGGAACACTAGGAAATATAATCACACACTATCTCAATGAATGGGCACAAAAATAATCTATATAATATGTAAAAAAATAAACAACAACTAGAGACATTACATTAGTGTCTTATAGTGGTCCTAGGAGTGACACCCTATATTTGTATTAGGGTCTTATTAGACAAGTGAGATATCATGGGAAGGGACCCATGAACATAACCACATCACTATGTGTCTCCAATGATAACAAGGCTCAAGGAGTGGATTCTCCCAGAACGAGCACTTCAATAGGGAGAATTCTATGGTTAATTTTTGGTTATTACCACATGGTGGTGTGGAGTATTTCCTACGTATATATTTTTGTTTCTATTATAATTTTATTACTATATAATTTATTGAGAAGACCATACATAGTATTTCATGATTATTATTTTTATGGATTCCTAATGAGTATTTTTGAACTCACCATGAATTTTCCATTCTCACACATGTATTGTATTATGCATACGAAGACCCATTTGATCGTGGAATGGGAAGATATGATGGATGTGGAGTGTATCTAGATATTTTCAGACTAAGTTGTTAATTTTGATCATTCATTTTACTTTGTCCTCTCTCTTGGATAATGTTTGCCACTATAAAAATTAGGTTGGGATATTATTTGTAACCTTTATCTCTTTTCAGTACATTACTTTTAATCTATTCTATTGGATCATAGACGTATTCATGCATATTTTCAGTTATATTTTTTTCATCATTATGTGGGATTGGAGAATTGTTTGTGTATATAGGCAGTTTAGGATGATCACTCCCATTTATGGGATATTATTAATTGTTGCTCAATGATATCCCCATGATAATTGGAGGCATGCTAGGGGTGGTCATGGGAAAGACCTCATGGGGTTAGGTCATGAAAGAGTGGTCTTAGAGGTGTTTAGTTCTACCTTAAGACCTAAGTTTGTGAGATTGGTTCTGAGAAACTTTTTTTTGTATCCAGTTCAGCTTTAAGGCCATGGGTGTGAGTGCTGGTGTGGCGAACAATATTTCTATATACCATGAATATGATCACCTGCATTTTGACTATGTATATCTAAAAATTGTTTGCAGTGGATTTTATTGTACATTATTCATATTAGAACTATGGTTTTTCCATGTATTTATTGATTCATCATCTTAGATATATTATTTTGACCATGGTACATCTTGTTTTATTTCAGGTTGCATCCATGATGTAATCATAATAGGATTCCACTATGTGATCATGGGGACTATTTGCATAATGATGAGGCATCATTATAGGGTTATGGTCAAATGATAGAAACTTCGGGTTGTTTAATAGCTATACCACCACCCATCGAGAATCATCTACCACTATTAGTACTAGATGAAGATTCATGCATGTTGAGTGCAATTTACGAATTCTAGAGGTATTCAATTCCATGGTTTTGGGGTGAGCTAGATCCTCAAGTGGATGTGGTCAGGATATAGGTATTCACTATTGTTTCAATCCTTTTGTGAATGCATGAAGATTAGATTGAGGTCCTCTCAGTGAGCCTTTAATAGATATTATAGAATATTGTGGAGTATGGTGACTTAATTAATTGACAAGAAACCTCTCTCTAAACCATATATTAATTTTCTCTTATAGGAAGAGTTATATATGGTCACATTGTGATAAGTATGGATATATGACCTTCTTCATCTACATTGAGTTATTACGACTATGGGTGTGTACACAGTGAGGTTCACAGACCAATCAAGTAACTCGTTGGATATCGTCTGGGATCGATTCTTTAGATCTTAAAATATTGATCAGGGCTTTCTCTATGACATCTCCGATTTAATATTATCCATTTTCATTTCTAAATATTCTTTCTTTATTTAAAAAATCATGTAGGAGGATATATTTCTCATAGAGAAGGCACGGGTAGTGGGAGCTAGTAGTAAGATCCTCGTTTCTTATACATATAAGTAGAAATAGTATGGAATTACTAGGGATCCAAGCATGTTAGACTCCTTCAAATGAAATTCCAAGAGTCATGTACAGTGCGGAATGGCTCTCAGGGTGGATCAAATCAACTAAATAATATTTTCTATTTCACATACAATGATCAGGGACATCTAGCATGATATTTTCTAACCCTCCATTCAAATTATCATAAGATGATTGAGGGACCTTTGAGATAATGAAAAATGTATGATTAGTGTGGTCTGTAGGATTAAAGATATGGAATAGGGGATAGAAGAGTAGTAATAGGTGGTCATAGGATTGACCTATTTCCACCACCACCCCTAGGTGGTTCATGCTAGGCACTGGGATTTGGTGGGTAGGGATGAGGCCAACTGTAATCTATGTTGGCCAATGGCCTTGAGTGTCTATGGATGATACAAGTTATGTTATCTCTCTTTCTTAATTTTGGTTATTTTTTTATAGAAATATGTGTGAGTCGTTCATTCCATTCCACTTATCATGTTTGAGATATGGGTATTATGCCTATGTAATTAGCTCGACCATTATAGATTTAGACTCTAACAACTAGTGACTCCAGGAATTTGAACGTGTGACGACAGAGTGATCTGATAGTTATATGATGTATTTTTAATGGGATATATTCATTACAACATGGATGACTTATGATGTCATCATAGGCATGGACTGGTAATCCACAGTTCATGCCCAAATTGAATGTTCTCTGAAGTGAATGTGGTATTTACGATGTTATAGAATTAGGTTTATATTTATTATTGAAAAAGAGAACTTGCCAGAGAAGTATGAGGATAGTAATTAGAGAGGGAATCCAATTTATAAGAAGTCAGCTATAGATAAAGATGGTGTAGTGGATACGTTGGGATTTCATTATCCTATAGTGGTTGTTGAATATGAAGAAGTCATTCAGAATGATGAAACATGTTTTCATCCAATGAGATCTAGACTCATACATTTACTTTCATCATGGGATGAAACTGAAATATACACCAACATATCAATTGGATCTCACAGAGTTTTGAGAGATGAGTTTTGAGTTCTATGACATGAAGAATATTCCATTTGTGAGACCCAAACATTCCCCTAGGTATCCCTAGTGTGTTTTTTCCAGAGGCAAGATGGATCTTGAAGATATGCATGGGTTAAAAGGTAATAAATAATGAGACTCTGAAGAATAATTATGCACTTCCAATGAATTGTGATCTCTTTGATGATTTGAGAGGGGAATATTGTTTCTCTAAGATTCACCTTGGACCAGTATATCACAAACTATGAGTACGAGATGATGATATACTGAATATTTCCTTCATATTCTGTCACAATCACTAAGAGAAAATGGTGACGTTACTTCACATCACAAATTGCACTTCAGGTTTATTGTACTCTTGAAACATATCATTTAGTTTATATTAGACCTGTTCATGGTGGATTTTGTTTATGAAATACTAGTCTATACATTATACATGGAAGATAATGGTAGGTACATGATGAGGGTCCTTGACAAACTCAATGAGAACTCGCATTAATGGACGCTATTAAAGGGCTGGTTTTAGGTTAAATAGGTCCACCTTCTGGGTCACATCATCTCATAGGATGGAGTAGTAGTAGACTCAGTGAAGAATAAGACAGTTATTTCCAAAAAGACAACAATAGTTTTACCAAGGATTGGAGTTCCGTTGGGTTGTTTTGGTACTATCAACATTTTGTACCCAACTTCTCAAGGGTGAAAGAATCCTTGAATGCTTTGACATGGTAGAGGAAGCATTTTATTTTGAAATACAAGTACTAGAAATTCATTCAATAGCAATGGTATAGATGGATGAGCACTCCCGTTATTGTATTTATAGAGGAGGGTGTCAGTTACATTGAGTTTTATAATGCATCATGGCCTAGGTAGCATCTCCCCTAGGGTTCCACTCAACAGTTACTCGATATGGTTTCTACATGACCTCAAGCACAACTCACTGAATGCCAAAGGATGTTGTCTAGAAGTGATGGACTTGGGTGTGTCTGTGGGGAGACTATACCCTCATAAATCTGTGTTAGTAAAATGGTAAACAATATATAATATATTGTGGAAGGATTGACCGAAAAAAGAGCCACAAAAGATAATGGAATTGAATCATGAATATGGAATACAAAACATGCAGATGCTGATATAAAATATTGAATATAATGACAATAATGACATGTCATGCATCTATGAAAAAATGTAGTGGATGGGAATCTGGAATATAAATCATATACTACTAGATATCAGATATAAAGTCATCTAAAAACTATTATAACTTCTTCTCAAGAATATACTCAGTTCTCTAACCCCGAACTCCATCTTATGGAAGAAAATATATCACGCATCAGAAGCTTCACACTTTCCTTTTCCATTATTGTTATCAAATATTCCACTCAAGTACCAATATACACGCAAGTAGGTTGTGAGATATAAATATCAGTAATACAACACCCTCCATGTCTAGGATCATCAATTTCATGTAGTTAATAGTAATAGTGTTCCATATATAAATTAAAGTATTACATTAAATTAATAAAACATGTAAAACTTGGTCTGGGTTCTTAAATGGTCACCCATACCATACCACATTGTTGAACCTGTGATGGATTTCTGAACATGGTATATGTGAATGTATTGATAAGTATAAAAGGGACATTAAAATTATCAAATGATGGTAAATGATTAATTCCCAAAGATTTTGATTTAACAAGGATATCATATTTTATAGTCAATATGTAGTCATTCTAAAAAATGAACAAGGAACATTTCAATGAAGCATGTATGCATCTCAAAAACCTATCAAATCAATTTCTTAAGTCTTGAGAACATCCATGGAGATATTGACAAAATCTCCAGGGTCAAAATGAGTGTATATGAATAATACAATGCCTCTAGTATATCCATGAAACCTATTATATGTTCATTTTATCACTCATTGTATTGAAACTCTCGGTCTGTACTAAGTATCTCACATAGGGGACTGGGTGTCACACTAATAATGGAATAACCATCATTTAAAAATAGTCTTTCCTTTATTTCTCATTTACAGAGTTTATATCCCTCATGACTATTAATAACTATTTGAAGAGACCGTACATGGAATGATAAAGAATCACTCCCGACACAACAAGTGAATCAAACTGAGCATAGTGAGTCCATCCACGTAATTCTTAATTTGGGACACATGTTTTCTCCTGGACTATATCATGTGATCAATAGTAAAAAATCACACATAAAAATGGAATCAATTTATATAATTTCAGGACATTAAATAATCATCTCATTCCAAATATAACATTCTATTCATATATTAGAATCTAAACTATCAATTACATATAGGAATGGGCACTTGCATATGCTATAATATATAATATACGGTCAAAAGGAAACCTGAATTGAGAACATGTCTTGAAATATAAGAACATGTATAAATAATTATCATGTCTCTAATCACATGACATCAATGAAATCTCAGAATCAAAAAATATCATGATTGGAAATCATGGAATTCCATGCAATCCAATCATTCTCTTATGCAATAATAATAAATGAAGATATTCCACATGGATCATGGGATAACATAATGTATGAAAATAATATGGCATGTGGAAGGGTATTTAAAAAACAGTAAATAAAAAAATTAAATTCATTGTATATGTAATTCAATGTAAATAATCATTCATTATAAATTAACATAATATGTGGTGCATTAAGATATAGGTAATCTCATGGCCAACCATATATCTCATTGCACCTTATATCCATGTAATTTACTATGAATTCAACTCACACAAGGAAATAGAACCATTTAAGGAAATGTAAAAATGACTATTATGGTGGTAAACCCAATTGGGGTACAAAAAAAATAAGGAGAGAACCCCATGTGTAGGTTACCACATAGGCCATGCTCACTAACTAGATTTAAAAACCATTAAATTAATGTTTTAAAAAAATGGTATAAAAAATTCAAGGTTACCATAGTCAGCACAATATCGTGTTATTTAAAAATCAATTGAATTAGAGGAAGGGGCCTAGACACACTACCTAGATGTATTAGTGCTCTACATGTCTGTATTAGGGAATTGCTATTACACAAAATGGGTGAAATTTACTAATTGTTCAAATTCCCTGATTATTGGGGACAATATTTTTCACCAAAATTGCATAATGTATTTAATAGGAACATTAAAATAGAATAATGTAAGAGGAAGAGAATTCTGAGAGATTTTCATTTCATCTGATGGTGAAGAATTTGATCTAGGTATAAAGGAGGTGGCACAAAACATAGGAAAATGGAATAAAGATCTTGACATATGGTGGATGAGAGAAATAAAACAAGAATGGAAGAGGAATGAAATAATGGGAAAAATAAATCATTAAATATGTGAATAAATTTATTTTCACCCTTATTTACATTATGCACATTTTGGTTACATGATTTTACAATCCATGCACCAACCATGCTCCACTGACTAATTTAACAGTAACATGGAACAATTTTTCCAATTGGTCATGTTCCCTAGGTTGCATGGTTTTAGAAAGCCTTACAAACTATATTACTCCTCTCAATTTGATCTCTATGATTCGAACGACTAACAGACACACTCATGACCTCCTTTAATCACATATGCATTATTACAAGGATAATTTTACATTATTAAATATAAAATTAAATTGTTATTACATTTCGATAAATATAGGAAATTGCAACCTCCCCACATTGAGACAATGCATACCTAGGTTTCCCTTTTGAGGGTGTTATAATGTCGTCTAAGAAGAGTTCCACCCACTACATATGCACATCGGCCTCCCAATACACGATTTCCTCTCGAACACATTTACAATACCATTGATACTAGACTATGGGAACCGACCTACCTTAGAGAACCATCATGTTATAATCAATGATATGTATCAGATTCTCTTATATGGGCGAAACTTCTTCATGCTCAATATTTTCTACTTTAAATGAATGATATGGGTATGCTAGATTATATTGAAATGTAGATAAATGGAAGATATTGTGAATGGAACTATAACAACGAGTTAACAATAATTAATAGGATACAAACCCAACTCTCCCCAATACCTCAAATTACATGACATATAGAGGTTCTAACTTTCCCTATCTACTAATTTTTATATAACCCATCATACGCGATATACATTTAAAGAAACGATGTCCCACCTCAAAAATAAGTTGTATGTGATGATGCTCAACATATGACTTCTATTTGGACTGTTCTATAGACATACGCTTTTGTAATAGTTGTACTTGCTATGAATTCTCTTGAACGAGACAAGGATCTAGTGGAGCTGCCTCACTTGTCAATATATTCTAAAACTGTGAAATGAATCTTCTAGTGTATAGTTCCTCATACAGAACAATTTAAATCATTTCCTAAAGGCTATAATTAAATTAAAACTCAATAAGAGAAATACTATTCTCATAAGAACATCAAAAATCAATACTACAATACAATAGAATATCCTATAACACAAATATGATCTCCTATATTTTCTAATCAGTATGAGTGTGATATGAAATACTCAAGATCCACATTTAACCTAGTATTTTTTAAACCATTTCCACAACCATGATAGGAACACAAAATCACAGTTAAAAATTATATTATATGGTACCCCAATATTTATTTCTATATTCAAGATATAAATCCATCATAAATCATAAATAGAGATATTTATTGAATAAGTAGTAAGTGAGGGACATTGGTAAGCCTATCAACGATCAACCATAATGCATCACTAGCTCAAGGGGATCTTGAATGACTATAAAATATCCATGGTTACACCATTCCATTTGCACAAGGTAATGGAGTGAGGTTATAGATTTAATGATGGTTGCTGGTGATCTTCCATTACATGATGATCGGTGAATCATAGAGTGATGAAACCTGGTATCTTCATCTTTAAACATAGTCACCAGTACTTATGACTTATATATTATTAGATGTTAGTGATCCTAGGATGAAATTCATAAATAAAGGTTTCATATGAGATTAATAATGTTTCCCTTTTATTTATAGGTAAGCATTCAAATCCATATAAGATTTTGTTTCACTTTCATCAACAAACCATCATGAGATGGGTTCTATCCTATGATGTTATCCTTTAGAATGTACAACTTAGATGTTGAAAAATTATGTATCTAATCCTATTCCACTAGAGAGGATACCACTACCAGAGATGTTAATCCTATTTTCCCATGTTGTTCGTAATCCTCTATATGCAACTCAGAAAAAATCACAATAATCTACTACTAACTACTTGCCACCTAGAGGGACTGAATCTATTTTTTCTTGCTCAATGAATCAGCCATGACATTAAACATAACTTGTGTGTATGAAAGTTCAATGTTTAATGATTCTAGGTATTCCACCCACCTATTCTACCTCAAATTCATGTATCATTGTGTGATGATATATTTATGATTTTTATGATCCATGTAAACAAAGAATCACTCTCCCAACATGTAAAGCCTCTATCAATGTAAAACATGAACTAACACTACTATCTTGAAGTCATACACATGATAGTTCCTCTCATGAGCCCTCATATGGAATGATCATAATAAAATGACTCAATAACCTTGCATGAGAATTATACCCAATCCATCTCCTACATAATCAAAATATATTGTATGAATTATTCTCCACTCATGAAGAATCATAATTGTATCTGAAGTGACTCTTCAATTTGACTCTTGAAAATCCTTGGCACAATCATTATATACATGGAACTGAACAACCTTCTTAGTAATGTAAATATGGGGAACATCGAAGTGGTATCATTATTGAATGAATCTTCTGTAAGATCCATCCATCCTTATGATGTTTCATATGTCAACAACATTATTGTGATTCTCCATAGAAACCATGGGTATCACATTATATGGGTCTAATTATATTCCTTCCATGGATATGATATAACCTAGTATGTGAACATTACTGATCCAAAAGTGGAATTTTTTTATCTTCACATATTGGGTGTTCCATTTCATTATACATAGAATGATCTCAATATGGTTATCAAGCTCATGTAAAGTGTGAAAATACTCCAATATATCATATATGAAGACTAAAACAAAGGAAACATCATAAGAGGTGAAAACATGATTCATCTTTTCCATGATGAATGTTTCCACATGCTTTAGACCAAACCACATAACAAAATACTCATAAAATTCATAGTAGCTCCAAAATTCTATATGTGTTATGTTAGAGGGTCTCACACACACTTGATCATATCCCATCCTCAAATTGATCTTGGAGAAAATAGGTATCCATGGAACATGTCAAATAGGTTATCGATGTCAGTAAATGGACAATAGTACTCCACTGTTAGATGGTTCAACCATTTACAATCTGTGTAAAATCCAAGGGAACCATCCATAGTTTTTGTAGAAATGTAATATTGAACCCTAGGTTAATGTGTTGGGTAAGATAAAACACATTATTTATATATCATTAAGTTTCTTCTGAACTTATTAGAGATCTGTAGGTTCCATCTTATAAGTGGGAATGGACCCTGGTGTTGCACTTATCATAAGTTGTATAGTGAACAGACCTTGCTCAGGAGGAAAGAAATATAAATCACCCCGGTAGAAATCTGAAAAATGGTCCTCAATATAAGGTTACTCAACTGACTACATCTGATGGTCACTCATAAAATGACTTGCTAACTATGTTTTCACTCTACCAATCCTAGTTCTATTTGGTCCATATAGATTTCATTGGATATCCAATTAACCCACGTGTATATATATGTTCCCATTGGAGATGTAAAAGATACAAGGAGGTGATATCAATCCATATTTCTATGATATGGCATGATATAGTCCATAGCGATAATGACTCAAAATCTAGTCATATCAATTATTAAGAATCTCTAGAAGAAATAACACTAACATGTCTCAAGGGGAACTCCAAAGATATTCATATAACCTCTATTATGACACTTAAATATACATATTGAGACATTATTGAAAATAATTACCAGATATCAAGGCCATGACATTCCACAATTGTAGCTGATATAGAGGAGAGTGATGTACGTGTATCCCAAAAGGAAGAAATTAATGTGGATTCTCCCAGAATTTTAACTCCAACTTTAGATGGATTTAATCATTTCTCTTTGGTGACTGATTTATTTCATACATATAGCCTGAAAGATGGACCTATAATGATATCTAACTAGCTAGATCATATGCACTCTATTGGAACTAATTCATTGGGGACAATTACATTGTCCATGGACACTACTTTATTGACATTATCATCTAATAGAAGACCAACTCCCAACCTAATATGGATTCATAGATCCTACTCCCGATAGAGGTTTTGGTATGGATCTCCTTTCCGAGGATGTTTTAGGAAAATAATGGAATAATCATAATAGGTAACCCATCATGGAATAGGTTGATCACTCAATTAGGTTCCTCATGCATAATCTATTCGTAAGGGTTGACCTTCTACACTGGTGACCAAATATTGAATCAATGTTTTTCAAATAGTTGTCACTACATCCATGTGGACCCTCGAAACAATAGATCATACTTTCATATGAATAATCTATATGCAACAGAACTGAACAACCCTGGTTCACATTTGAATCTTCTCTGAGATTTTGTTCTGAAATTTGGGTCTTCATCACTTTTACATTCACGATCATCAACTTGAATAAATATACCTATAAGAAGACGGTATACCCCTTCCCATCCTCAATATTCCTCATATTCATAAACTCGTCACACGTTAGAGAAGGATAAAATAACTGGACCTCAATAGGGAGAGATGAATACTTGACCACAGTCATATATCCCTATTGAAGATGAATGAAATCCTTGGAATGATCCTCTCTCAGATTTTTTGGTAACAAGTTATCAAATATTTCCATATAGGAATCTTGTCATACCATACACAAGTGACTATCACAATATGATATGACATCCAACCAGCTCTTGGTGGAGTCAAATAACATATAAATAGTGATAATAACCATGTAATATAGTGGGGTATATAGAATTTCTGTGATTGATATAATGGATTCTAACCATGACCCTATTAAATATGGACCTCCATCCCCTTCGAAGGTGGGAGGATGCCACTACTAAAAGTCATGAGTCAACTATTCCCCAGTCGGGGAAAGCTGTGGAGCAACATGAATTGACTATATAAACATGATGAATGTAACATAGAAAAAAGCATTAGAGCCTACTATAATATTAGTATGAGGAAGCACATTGGGTACTAGAGGAGGTACTACGAGTGGCTCGAGGCCCACCACCTCCAAAGTGTGCTCATCGCCAATCTATTTGCATAAATCTGGACGATTTCATGATGGAATTACTGTACAATTAATAAGATCACTACTAAGATATGATTTATAACTAATTGGAAATGAACATAAAGAAATAAATACCAATTATAAGGACAAATCCTTCATATGAAAACAACATAACAAATTGCTTTCTCCAAGATCTATACATAATAAATAAGGTAATGACCACATAAGGATCACTGAGACACGAACCACCACCTATTACAATGGTATGGTCAAGGCCATGTTTTAAATTCCCATGTAGTTTGACCATTTCATTTTAGTTAATAAGTATGTTTCAACCCATTTCAAAAGTGTAACAAGTTGAATCACTATTCTATATTACTAGGGGCAATAAAACTCGTAAATTAGAATCGAGTGTTCACAAAATCCAAGTAAAAATATTTCATGAAATTCATATTAGAACATCCATATGATGAAAAGAAATCATGTATTATAATGGATAACTACTAGGAACAATAAAAATAACATGGTAAATATATAATGCAAAATGAAATTTGATATGGAATTATAGAATTCTTCATAGATTAATTCCTATGATGCATTATATGATGAGTGATTCTAAAACACACTCATTTAATCGTGATATGGTAATAGAATTCCAAAAAATATTAATAATTACATCAGAAATATCAATTCAACAAAAAAGGTGTTTCACCAAATGTTGAAATCCATAATACCATAATAGTAAAAGAATTAAAAAAATAACCCATACTAGGAAATTGTGGTTTCACTAATACATAGGTTAACTATGTCCATGTATAAGGAAAATTCCACATCCTTATGTCATAGTCTCCATTATAAACCCATATATTATATCAAGATGAAAATTATATTTTATACCTCTTATTAGTGTGCCACCCTAGGGTCCACTCAACAATGTCCTGAGATTGTGGCTAGAGGACATTAATATCATCTCTACGAACACAAGAGGCTATCAGCTACAAGCGAGGGCATGGGGTGTGTCCACAAGGATACAATGTTACCGTAGATTAGAGTGAGTATATTAGAAAACAATCGAAAATAAATAGGAGAAGCGTATATATAAATATAAAGTAGATTAAGATAATTAAAATAACCATACATGTGAAATAGACTATATATAGAAGATGAATAATAGTAGTGGATAAAATAACAAAAAAAAATCCCTGTGTCTTTACCAATATGGGAGTACATAGAAACATTAAATAAAAATAATATACTCCATGATATCAAATATAAAAAAAGGAATAAAATTAAACCACAACATCTTTAATATAATCTGGGTCCTCTTCCCCCAAAAGCATCATAAAGCCACAAACCATTCATTAATCAAAATATACACACATCCATTTATCCATTGTTGTGATCATAACGTATACTTGGTTACCAAATCAAACTCAAGTAGGGTGTGATTTATAAATATATGTAAGATGATACCCACGGTGTCTTGGCCGATCTGTTTAATTTATTAAATAATGAATTTATTTCATATATAAATAAATGCAGGGACTAGATAAATAAAACATGTAAAACATGGTTTGGGTTCCTAAATGGAAATTTATCATTTTCCACCTACAATGCCCTCAAATAGAAGTAAAAACATGATTTTTGGGAAAATCATGATATGCATAAAAGGGTCATTACCATTTATCTAACCTTGGTAAAAGAAGAAATCACCAAGATTTTGTTTTAATAATGAGAACACATTGTATGATCATCATTAAATTATGATAGAGAATCAAATATGTAATATTTCAAAGAATCATGAATGAATCCTATCAAGACGTCAAATCCATTAGTGGTGTCCCAAACCAGTTGAAGGTGAACTAAATAGAATCACATGGGTCACCATGAGTGTCTCTAAACAACCCAAATACTTGATTACATCCAATTAAATCCATATAAAATTCCATTAATCACTCAAGTATTGGAAACTCTGAGTCCATATGGAGTATCTTAGATAGGGGAATAGGTAAAATCCAAAGCACGTCATATCCATATTTCCAAATGGGTATATCCTTATATTCTTCCAAAGGGAACCATGATCACCCATTAGTATAAATAAACACATGGATAGCCCAACCATAGAATGTTAAGATTTCTTTCCCTATGTGAAAAGTGAATCCAATATTGCATGGTTTGTTCATTCTTGAAATCATTAATTTAGGAGAAATGTTGTCTCATATCCTATATCATGTTATCTATAATGAATAATAACAAATCACAAGGAAAAATCAATAAAATTGCATTCTATTAAATGAACATATCAGTCCAGAAGCTAAATTTCTAGTCATATATCACAGTCAAAACTATCCAATTTATAAGGCTTTGGGATCTTACATATGATTTAGAATACAGTAAGTGAACACTAGGTGACATTCATTAAACATGTAAAATAAAATAAAAGTGTAGGAACAAATAATTTACATGTCTTTAATCACATGTTATTAATAAAATCATAAAATATCAAGCTATCAAGATTCTCCATGTTTGGAAATCCCTTAAAAAAATAATGGATTAAGAAAAAATCCATATATTAGGAAAAGGAACATGTATCATGTCATAAAATAATGTATGAAAATAATCTAGGATGAGGGAAGGTATCCGTATAACATGAAATGACTCATTTAAATTCAATGAATGTGTACTTATATTTAAATCCTCTAGAATGAGAATTTAAACATATGATGTGAGGACTTTTATAGAATTCCAATATCATGGCCGACCATTTATCTCAATTAAAATTATCACTATGTAATTTACATAGAATACAACACACATATATAAATGTATCCATTTTAGACAGGGAAAAAATGGTACATAAGGTGGAAAGTCCAAAGGGGTGGCCAAAAATAAGGCAACCAACCCACCTGGGGGATTATCCATAACTTTTTTTCCCAAACAACATTATGAATAATTTAAATTATTTTATACAACAAATTAAATGTGCCACCAAATTTTTCTAGCACACGACCTAATGGAACATTATTTAAAAAGTAATGAAAAGAGTAAAAAGATCCTAGACAAGATACCTTGATGTTGTATCTCTCCACTCATATTTTATTAGTTCATGATTTGAAAAAATTGATGAAATTGAAGAATTTATATAATGATTTAAAAATTGAGAAAAATTCATTGCACCAAAATTTCAATCTTGATGAAAGTGGAAGCATAAAACTATATCACGAAGAAGGAATAAAATAATTATGGAATTTTTTGATTCCATAGGTGAGGGATTAAATCCATAGATGAAAGAGGTATAACAAAACCTAGGGAAGTTAACATGGAGATCCTCATGTGGGGTAGGTTAAAAATACCACTTAATGGAATTGGAAAGAAATAATAGAATAAATTAGTAATTAAAGAATTGTAAATAAGTATTTTCACCCTGATTTAAAATACAAATAGTTTGGTTTCATGATTTAGAAAATCCATGCACCAAAAATGTTCTACTCAATACATTCAGGGGAACATCACATTGTTTTGCTTCATGGTTTGACTTAAAATGTACATATTTTGCAAAAATTTAATATCCCAGAACCAATAACACCCACACAATCCAGATACCATTGTAAAAAGGTATCTGAAAAACCATGAAACCCTGCCAGTGTACTCCTTTTTTGGACTCTGGGATTTCAATGATCCCCAGATTCACCCAGGAAATACATAACCTCTTCATCATCATTATTAGGGATGTTATTTTGAATGGAAAAAAAATTAAGATGGTCCATACAATTTAATAATGATGGAATTTTATAGACCTGACATGGATGTAATTTGATTTAGATGTTTTCAATTATTACTTATGGATTTCATCAGTTGAGACAACAAGAGAAGAACTACATAACCCATGATCTTGAGTTCTCAGTGGTAGTCTTCACATTGAATAAGTGTCATCACTACATGATGAGATGGTTACTTATCCTTTACCCTCACCACCAGTGTCTCAAATACATATTCCTATAGAATAATATTTACATGATATAGAGGAGGTGGGGAGGGTTCCTATTGAAATATGAATTTGATATTTTCAATACTACAAGGAAGGGAAACTTGGTTTTTGATACTCTCTATAGAAGATCATTTTATTATTTTGGATGGAGGAATCACAGTGGTTTTCCTTGTTCAAGTTTTCGTATATGAACAAGTATAGTAATTCATATATTCAGTCAAAACTTGTCACCAAAATTATACTACAGTGGGAATGGAATTCCCCATGTGGATATATTGACTATGATACCATACATACTCATTTATACCATGGACAATCTCTTGATGGGGATTCCTAATGTGGGGATCACACTATCCTTTTTTTAGGGTGGATAATGGTAACATTGACATTGAGAAAAGTGGTGATGTGGGAGTTTCACACATCCCATTTGACAGTAAATCCCTGTGTGTAACAGATTTACTGGGAACTATGACATCTGTATTGGTTTCCAGGAATAAATAATTAATTTCTAGAGTTTTTCTAGAGATTCCTAACTTTTCAATAGGTGAAGGCAGATAACCAGGTACTGGTGGCTATAACTGAACCCTATGAGGTTCTAGAGTAGAAGTGGGAGGTTATATTCATTGAATTTGTGATGATCTTACCGCGTTTGTACATGGGACATGATGACACCTGGGTGGCCATTGATCGACTCTCCAAGACACCCCAATTCATAAACATTTTGGTGTAGAGTTCATTAGAAATTTTTGGAAGCATCTACATGTAGGATATATTCTAAATCCATGGAGTTTCCTCAATGATAGTATCTAACTGTGATGGTCACTTCACATACCAATTTTAATGAAGATTAAATGACTACATTGGGACTCAATTACACTTAATCCTGGTGTTTCACCGCTAGATTAACGGTCTGAAAAATAAAAATATCCAGGTCTCAGAGGACATGTTGCGTGCTTTTATTTTGGACTTTGGCCACAGGTGGGAGGATCACATACCCATGGTGATTTGACCACACAAAAACTATAACCCTTCGACCATTGTTATGGATCCATTAATGGATTTTTATCAGTGTCCTAAAGGTTCCCACTATTTTAGATTGATCTAGAAGATTCAAATCTCATGGGCCTAGATTTTGTGAGAGGTAATGTTGAGATGATATAGATCATATTGGTGTGGATGGGGACTTCATGGAGCTGTTAGATGTCATATGTGGATCATTGATGAAAACCAATGGTGTTTTGGGAGGGTGGCTAAGTGTTCCTGCGTTTCAGTACCTAACCTTAATCATTAAATATTATAGTTATTTTAAAAATAGAAATCATATTCATTCCCCAACAGTTTTTTGATTTAGGGTTTTAGATTATATGGAAAAACCCAGACATAGTAAACCAATACTTTACACATTGAAACATATACTCAGTATCCATTTCATCAATAAGATAAAAATCATTAAACTATAACACGATTCCTTATGCTGATATATCATCACATTATTATCTTTTTCTCATATATGAAACAACTCATCCTAAAACATTATGAAAAGATTTTGAAAACATGTAATGAGAAAAAATATTCAGCAAGGGACATAAAAGAAAACAAAACCATTATTACGGTTAAATGAATAAAACATTTTGTTAAAACATTTCATTATACAATGAAAAAGAGATCATCAATTAAAAATTTTCATTATCATACATTTTAAAAATGAAAACATTTTTCATGAAAAATAATAAGCAAGCATAAAACATAAATTGGTTACATGAGAAATATTTAAACCAAAATGGAATATCCATGTGGAAAAATTCCATACATGTGACTCTTTTAAATAGAATAACCATATAGTCGACTTCCATACACAATGCATTAGAGGTTATAATGTAACAAATAGTTCTTACTTTATCATAGAACCATTTTTCCTTGGATTATCACATAACCACCCTTCATATTTCCCTGATCCATTATATAATAATAACACATAAAATATTGTAATTTTAAATTGTTCACTCATAAATATTAATTTTAAATCATAATAAAATGTTTAATGTCATATAAAAAATTAATCAATTTTCAAAAACTATTTTAAAACATTTTAAAAGATATTTTTAAATCAAAATGTCGCATATCACTTTGAAAAATGTGAAATAAACTCAAAATCACCAATTTGAAAAAATTCACATCCACATTAAAAAATCCATAAAAAATCATTAAGAAATTTTCTTCGATGATGAATATTTAGAATAATAAGTATTTAAAACATTTAAAATGATATTTTTGATAAATTTTACTTTACCTTGAGTTTCATTCAACGTGTGTGCCCTTTTCCATCTAAAATAATAGACTTTTTTTAATAATTAACTTCATTAAGAGCATTTAAATCATTATTATTAATTTAATATCACTTCTTATGAAATTAAATAGTTATAACAATTAAATAATTATTTCTCTTCAAATAGGATGTTTTGAAGATATTAGATTCTTGAGTCTAAAAAGAATTTTATTTGATATCAATAGATAGAGTGTTCCATAGTATATAATCCCAAAAATATTATTAATGAAATAATAAATAATTTTAAAAATAAATTATACATTTAAATTAATCCATTACATGTGGATATGAAATAATATAAACTTTAGAATCTTGGAGTGGGTAACCCATACATACACTTGAATAATAATTCTAATTTTCAATGATCATTATGAAAATAATGAAGGAAATATTTTATCATTACAGGATTATAATAATATCATTAATATGATATTAATAATTTTAATACAAATACACATATATATATCATCCCTGTAATTTATTTCTAAAAAATTAATCAAATGACCAAATAGAGGTAATAGTTTAGACGTACACACGAATAACATCATCAATTTTTATGTTCATAGAAAGTAAATAATGTATAATATATATTATTAAAAAATAATGATAAATGTGTCATTAATATTATATATAATCACTACTTCTATCATTACAACTAGTTTCAATGGCTTTTAATGAAGGAAAATTATATCGATTTGCAAGGAGGTAGTTTACGTTACACAAGACAGATTAATTCATTTCACATTTGAGGGTAGTGGATATTTATTTAGTTAATTATATTAACATAATAACATATAATCATATTTATTATAGTTTATCTATTAAATCTACATGGTTTTATATTATTTTAATGATTTGGATGAAGATACAAAAGAAAAAACACTACATATGAATCCTTTACTTCAGAGAATCTCCATCGATTAGGTCCTTAACAACTGCATGATGAGAGTTCTATATAAATGAACAGATTTATAATATATGGAGATATTGTAGGGTGGTATATGAAAAAATTTAGGATTATCCAAATAGGTTTATTGAGTGATGAAAAGTGTATAAGAGGTTGCCTTTTATAAGAGAGGGGAGGGGTCGAAGAAATTATTCAAAATATAAAATTCATATAAATTAATTTTAAATTCCAAATAGAATATAATAATATTTTAGAATATAATAATATTTTTGGTCAAAATAAATTAATATTATTGAAATTTTCATTGTTTTAACTATTTTTAATCCCTATCATTTTGTTTTAATCATTATATAACATTTGCAATTTTAACGTGATATTATATAATTTAAACTTTGAGAGTTAATATACCAAATATAAAATTTTAAAATACCAATAAATTAGTAATTTATAAAATTTAGCGACTTATCCTATTTATTGTATTAATTTTCAATATTTATTAATTTTATATCATTTATTATGATATCATCAATTTTAAAATGTCATTAATTCCAATTTTTAAAAAAGTCATTAAATTTGTTTTTTAAAATATTATAAATGAATTATAACTATAAGAAAACCACATTAACTCATTAAGAACTATCACGACCTGACCTCAGGGCCCATGTCGTGACTACCCCATGCCCGCCTTCCAAAGGCCAGGGGCTGTTAACTAGAACGAAAGGCGTAAATCCCGATAACTGGGAAGTCATTGCCATTATAAAACACAAACACATCCAACCAGAGTACAAATGGAAGTAATACAATAGGTACAAAAGAATGTGATGAAAATTAGATGGGCCAGAATATAATCCCAACTGAAAAGTGAAGATACAACTGAATGAAAGTACCACAGAAAAGAAAAACAGCTCGAAGATAGAAGCTGCTCTTGGGTCGTCCACCTAGGATCCTACATGAACGGTAGGTACAGATAGCCTCCTCAACGCTCTCGCCCTCCAACCTCCTCCATGTACCATCTCGTTGTGAAGTCCACCTCCGGAAACTGACTCGTCGTGAGGTCCACCTCTGGGTACCATCCATTCCTCGTACACTCGGTCTCTGTCAACGTTGTTCGTCATCTGCATCCAACACAACAAGGTGCGGGCATAGCCCGTGCATGGGTGAGTATAACAATACACAGTAGGGACCACGAGACCCTCAAGGTCACACTATATCCAAAATGGATATCCAAAAAGATATATCTCAATAGATAACCCTTACTTAGGTATAAGCCCATACTTATACCTAAGTTATCAAGTAACCCATCTCAATCATTAGGAAACAAAAATGTTATGAAATCAATGGATAACCACTACTTAGGAATATTCCCATACATATACCTAAGTTATCAAGTGACCCATCTCAATCATGAGTTAAACACATAGGTCAATGACTCAGCTCAAACCAGTATTTTCATTATTGAAACCACAACTGCTGTAGAACTCCTCCTCTGTCGAGTACAGTGGCCCTGTCATGACATTGAGGTGCTACTAGCTAACCTTACACTATTGAGGTACTCCTCCAGTCGAGTACCACAGGTCTGTTTCCAAATACTGGGTGCTCCGTCCGCTGAGGGTCTGCCGCCAAATACCGGGCACTCTCCCTAATATCCTACCGAGGTACTCCTCCTATCGAGTACCACGGGTCTTCTGCCAACTACCAGGTGCTTTTTCCGCCATGGGTCTGCCACCAAATACCATGCACTCCGTCCACTGGGTTAACTGAATCACTATGAGTAGAATCGGTCAAGTATTCAATAGGTCTATAGCTACTAGGTCTCTGCACTCCATACGCTTGTTTCTAGGGGGGTCATCTCCACGAGATACTGGTCGATATGTCCAAGTTTCAGGAAAACTCACATGGAAATATCTCAAAGGACCGCCTCGTCCTAGGGGTCTCAACGCAACAGACGCCTCGCTTATCAGACGCCCGGTATGTGAGTTATTAGCAATTCTCTACTAGGGGCCCGATAGGATTTCGGGTACAATCCAACCCTGTCATACTCCAACTACGTCCAAACCTGAGGTGATGTATGCCAAAAGCAATGTCTCATCAAGAGGAACCCAACCGTAACTGCAATGCACTGCCTGGGTTGAGATGTAGGGCCCACAACGAAGGCGTTGGGCTCTAAAGGGGGAAGGGGTGATTGTAAAATCCCCAAATGATAATGGGTTAAATGACTAAATTATATGACTCATGTAAACAAGGTGCGCCTTACTTTTCTAGATCTTGTCTGATTAGAACTCCACAGTTTTCCGTGCTTGGCCTGGAGTAGTGATCAGGATGGGTGGCCTATTGGGATGTTTCCCTGGGTGTGTGTGAGTGAGGACAAAGAACACTGAAAAGGAATTGTGTTGGCATGTGGGGACAATCATTAGTCATATGACAAGTTCGAGCACATGGGTGGACCCCAGGGTGGGGACCACGTGTCTACAGGGCAACCGGTTGGCATGGCTTAGTTGTTACAAGAACATTTATATGTCACCTGGAAAATTATTTTCTGTAATCAATTCTATCAAATTAATTGTAAATTAATATTTTTAATATCTTTTATTCAATATTTTATTTAATTAAAAAAATTCTGCATCATCTTAGTGAAAGCCTATAATTTATATACTTATTTCTTTAAAATTAAAATTAAAATTAACTTATGAATAAAAAAATTATATTTATAAATAATACATATGTTATGAAATATCTCCAATAAAATGACACACTGAAAATCATTCACTTTTTAAAAATAAGAGTATAATAAAATAGATTTTTCTCTGAATTAAAGACAATAAGTTGATTAATGTCATCTATGATGCTCCAAGAGATCATATAATCAGAAAAAAGGTTATTTTCATCAAAAATAAATAATACAACAATCTTATTACATGTTTTATTGTAATTTTATATTATTAATAATATTTTTTAACCTATGTTTACCCGATTTATCCTTAAACATGGTAGTAAAAAATGACTAAACGTACTTTTCATAATGTTCAAAAATATAAAATTTTCATTTATTAAAATTTTAATATATGATTAGAAATATGTAATAAAATTTTCAGAATTAAAAACACATAATTTAATTTAATTATTTTAAAATTTATCATCATGAAGGATTGAGAAAATGAGTTTTCAAGTAAAAAGGATCAAAGCATTCAACTATTTTTATATAGAAAATAAATTTTAAATTGTTTAAATTTAAATAAACTAAACAAAATAAAAAATAATATAAGTATTCTCCAAAAAAATCAATAATATAATTTAACATGATATATAAATTTTATAAAAATTTAATTTTCAATTAAATTGCACCATTTTTTCCCCATTCATCAAAACAAGATATTTATTATATACAATTAAAAAAATAAAATAACGAAAATTTTTATTTTAAAATTTATAATAGGAAGTTTATTTTTTAATATATATATATAAAAGTTCCAAAAACAAGATTTAATAGAACTAATCCATCAAAGGGTGGAAAAAATAACATTCTTTAAACAACATTTATGTATAAAATTTGATTTTTTACTATATAAAGTATAGAATATTCGAAAAGTGAATTTTAAAAATTATTTTTAATTTATTATAAATATATCATTAATATAATCCAAAATGATTTTTTTATTTATTGGAATAAAATACACAAGTTCAAATTTAAATATTTGTTATGAAAAACATGTACTTTTATTTCAAAAAGAGATTAAAATATGTTTATAATTAATCTATCACCAAAAAATTAATTAAATATACATTTTTCAACAATATATTCATCATTCGGTTAATCATGTTCATTGTAACTATTCAAGCAAATTGGTTATAATAATATTAAGTTTTTCATTTAATAAAAATGTGACATATTATGTATGTTGTTGAACATATTATACCAATTTAATGTTGAGCTTTTTGGTTTCAGTAAATGGATGGATCTAGAAAGAACCAATGTAATGTTGGTTGTGACGAAAACCCTAACTATTTTATGAATAAGAAACCATATAATGTGGGAGATGTAATGAGAACACTTTCTGTTATTCTCAACCAACTATTTGAACTGATGATTGACCACCTTAAACTTGGTGATTTTTATAAGACATCATATATGCGAGAAACAAATCCCTACTGAAGTTCAAGTAATAATCACAAGGTTGAGTATATTCAAAAACCTATGTTTCAAGGATGTGGAATTAAACACCTAGGAAAGTGATTCAAGGGGATGAGAAGATGTTTCATATGTGGTAATGATGGTCATAATGCAAAACCCTACCATGGAAAAAGGAGACATACAGTTGACTCTGCGAAGGGGAAAGATGTTCTCTCTGAAGGATTAATTAAATGTTTTAAATGTGGTGTTCATATTCATTAAACTAATAGATGTCCTACAACGAAGTTATGTGAATGGGATCAGTATGATCATAAAAATATATTTTTACCAATACCTAATTCCATTCCAATTTAAGATGAAGAAATTGAAAATGAACAATGAATGGTATAGATTATTTCATCACTCATGCTTTTAAATTATGAAAATATTAGGACATTATGCATGATTTTGTTTGTATAAAATAATTATTATAGAATAAGATTTAAACACATGTATAAAGGATCAGGATTAATATTTTATGATTATGATGTGTACTTTTTAGAAAATGAAAAGTTATTTTGGATCTTTGTATAATTATATGATTAAAATTAATAATGATATGATTACATTAGATGACTATTTATAGTATGTGTAAAACTGATGTTGGATATATGAATATTTTATTCAAGGAAGAAATATCATTTTTTTTGTGGATATTGTTATACATAACCATTTGGGTTTATATGATCCTTGAATGTGAGAAAATTACATGTTATTAAATTTTTGTATGAAACTGAGAGGTATGATATAAAATTTGTGGTTAAAATGTGTCATGATTATTTTTAAGAAATTTATATCATTTTTGGAAATGATATCAAATAATATAGTTTTTGAAAAATGAGTGCATGCAAACTGTGTGACATCCTGTTGTAGTAGAAAATGTTTCGGGAATCGAACCCACACCCAAAGTGTGATTGCAATTTATCACCTGTTAATGGACTACATAAAGTATATGGACTGTATGAATTATTATTTTTTGTTAAATATCCTTATGGATGAAGAATAAATTTATTTTCAAAAATTCTGTTTTATCAAATTGATATACGTTGTATAAGAAAATGGTTTTGTGATTTAGTGATAAAGGTAATTTTTTAGGACGTTTTCTCTTTTTGGGAAACACAAATGGTTGAAATATTATTTTGGAAGACTATATTATTTATTGTAGAAATATAGCCATTCATGTTCTTTATGGAAGTGATTAACCAATCATTGAAAATATTTTACTTGGTTAATTACCTTTCAGTATGTCACTTTTATATTAATTGATGTTATTTGGAGATAAATGTTAAGATTTTGGTTGAAGACTACGTGATCAAATCCTTAAGAATATTTTCTTTTAATCTTAGTTTAGATTAATTTGATGAATTTTAAGGAATGTTTTTTATTTAATGGTCTTGGTTGAACATTGTGTATTGTTTATCGAATTTGCGAGATTATGTGTAGTATATTATTATAATAATATATTGTCCTTTTTGGGGACTAATTGATATTATACTATCCATTTAAGGTTTTGATAATGTCTAAAGACTACGGAAAAATATAGTTTATCTTTTTTGGATTGTTTGACTTTCTAGAAGTTGATTGTATCACTTCATGTGTGACCGAGTCATTTTAATACTCTTTGTTTGAAGAAAAGTTCACTTATCTGTAGAAACATATTAAAGGATGAAACTCTACTTGAAATGTAAGTATATTTCCTTATATTATTAGTCAATATCATAAATTAATTCTTCAACTTTACTTATTGAAATTTAAAAAAACGTTGTTATTTTAATTTTCATTTTGGGTATCCATAAAATATTTAACATTTCACAAGTTTTCAGTTTTCTGATTGTTACCATTCTCCTGATCATGTTTTCTATCACTCTCCATCATATCTTGACACTTAGATTCTCCCCCATATCCATGTTTTCAATGAATCCAAATATGGGTTATCTCGGGTGACCATTGTACTAATATTTTTTTTAATGTTATAATTTTATTGACTCTTTTTCCGATGAGGTACTTTCAATGATGTTTCTGTGCCCAATTTTAAACTAGCAAAGACACAATTTCTAAATAGGGGGAAGGATGTAACATTCGAGGTAAAGAAAGAGTAATACATTTTCATATTTATCAATATTTTTTAATTTAATATTAATTTTAATTATATAGGGATTCTATGTTTGGTGGCATACCCGATATGTAAAAATGGGTTTCTTTAAAATCTTATGTTGCATACAATGCCGAGTTATACAGAATAATAAAAATATATTATTATTATTTTAAATAGTAGTTAACACAAAGGTGTTGTGTGGGTGGGAATGAATAGAACTAACTAAAATATGATTACACATGTTTATGAAATGTTTTTACATTTATCCAATAAAATTAATATGCTTAAAATGTGAATGAATCCAATTTTAAGCATAAATACTCTAATATTCTTTAAATGGTCGATTTACCACCTTTTGAGGGAGAACTATTTTAAAATATAGTTTTTTTTCACTTTTTTAAGTTCTAATTTACAATATAATATTCTTATATAGAATCAAGACATCAAAATTTACTTTGGGTGATATTTTGGTATTTTTCAGATAAAGTTCATTTTTAATGAATAATGAAGAAATACTATATTTTAATTCAATACTATATTTAAATATAATTTATTTATGTTGTTAAATTATATTTTAAATTTGTTTTAAAGTTTAATTATACTATATTTTTACCATTTAATTTTATGTTTGTCATTGGAATAAATTTCACTTTGAAATTGGACATAAAAAAGTGTCATTCTTTTGATGGATTTATTTCTAGACATACACGATTTTGTTTTGATAATGGAAATTAATTTTAAATTAATTTTTGTAATTTCTATGTTTTTAACTTAGGAAAATGGATTCCATATTTATAATCAATAGGTCCAAATTTTCAGAACCGATAACATTTATTTTTAGACTTTATGAATATTTATTTTATTTTATATATTATTTACAATCGTTATAGGGTAAATCTGGTAAATATTGGTAAGAAATATAATTACAATAACATTAAATTAAACTAACATGTGTCCTACTCCAATTAGTGGACATAATTCCTTTCATGGTCATCCATGGGTCGATTTTGGGAACCCATGGAGCCCTTAGGGAGTGATAATGACAGATTATATTAATTAATTTAATGGAAGGACCAAAATAACCAAAACATAAATCTTAAGGTAACGAAATATATAATGGGTCATATAAGTGATATATTTGAATATATATATTCATTTTAAATATAAATATATATCCTACATCATGGTATTTTATTTACAAATTTCAGGCTACAAAAAAATACATTTATTTAGGACACAAAGATGATGTAATGATTATATAATTAATAAATGTTTTAAATAAATGAGATTATAAGTGTTAAAATATATTTATTTTTAAACTTTTTATGCCATCCATGAATTTTAGGTATGCGTATGAATTTTTATATTTTCATTTTTTTAGGTTTTTCGAAATAATCATATTGATATTGATTTTTTAAAGTCAATATATGGATAGTAATAAACATGACATAAAGGTATTTTTAAATCAATCAATATTTTATAAAATAATAAAATAATCCTAAAAATATAATATTATGCTAAATTGAATAGATAAGGTTCATTGTTTCATTAATGAACCACTTGTGGTTCTATTACCATTATAAGGTAAATATATACACAATGTAGCATAAATATATATGAGAACATGGTAAAAGGTAAATAAATGAAGAAAGGGTTAAATAAAAAAGATAAGGATTAAAAATTATCCAAAACTAGTCCAATTCCTTGAATATTATTTCATTTATACTTATATTCAAATTATCTTATACTTTTATAAGTTTTGGAACGTTTGAAACAGAAAATTAGTTTATAATAAATTAAAATTTTCAAACATTCATAAAGAGCCCATCCTCCCTCTTATAAAATCCCACCACCTATAACCCATTACAGACACATCTAAAACCCCATGGAACATCCAAAATCTAGTCCATGAATCCATCAATTTTCCCCTCTTACTCTTAGAGGACTTAACATAGGCAGAAATAAATTCAAGAAATCCTTTGGGTTCAATCAAAAGGGAGTTACCCGATTTAAAGGTAACGTCATCCCTCATGTTCTCTTCTTTTATTTTACTAATTCACTCCATGTACTCTATTAATTATTTTTTATGTAACAAAAATAGTATCTTGAATATAATAAGTTTTTTTATAATAAGGATGTAAACTAGACTTACAGACACCTCTATCTAATGGGTATAGGACATAAATTTTCTATGTGTAGTGAACTGCTGCCTCACGAAATGATGGTTGTTCAATCATCTCCTACCACCTCATATGGTTTTCAAAATGATGGAATTGTAATTATATATGGTATTTATTATATTTAATTTATCTCTATGAATCTATAATTCTCTTTCACAACATACCTTTATTCATTTCATGTTGTATATGTACGATAATTTCATTTGAGAAAGTGCGGACTACCACCCCATAAAAATGATATGACTCATTCATACCATACATGGAAAATATAAAGGATGGTATTAATGAACATATGTAATGTATATAAAATGTGAAATTATAATGTAATAATAATATACCTATGAATCATTTTCTTTTCATTCCTTTTAAAATGAAAAAAATGAAATGGAAGTAGCACTCATGCGTACATACGGGATACCCTATCCATGAACGGTGCATTTCATTTTCTTATATCCAAATTTTATGGACTATTCTAAATAAATATATACTGGATATTTATGATATGTATTTTATATAAATCATTAATATAATTCATGAGACAATGGAATTTTTACCACATAGAAATATAATAATTATAACAAGTTCATTTTAACTCAAGTTGTGAACATTGAAAAAATGTCCAATTTGAACTAAAATAATTATCTAATTGTTATCGTAATATAACAAGTGATATAAAAGGAATAATAAATATGAAAAAGGTTCTTAATCAAGTATAAATTAACTAATGTTTATTATTCAGGAAATTAAAAAACGAACGGGTCAAGTCAGACTTGAGGTATGGGAATTCGACTCTATCTCCATTCAGTGAGGCAAATGTAGATTTATACACGACTTTATTTTATAAGATATATAATAAACCCCGTAATAATTTTAATTTCATTCAAATGGAATCTGTTTTCTATGAATAGTTTTAAAAAATGAAAAATGGATGTTTTTTAGCATTTGCGGTAACAATGTTCTCTCCACATCCGTAATCGTTAGTTAGATTCCTCTTTAAGCTGCAATGTTTTTAAAAGGTAAAGAACTCACTTAATATATTTTAAGGTTTTTTGGAATTTTTTTTTTTGAAATGGATTGATTATTTCAATATCTTAAAATTATTTCCTTTGATTGTAGATGAAATGTTGTTTGTGAAATGTATATATTTGTAATATTTATTGTGTTATGATTTTATCATGGTATTTGGACATTTGATGGTTTGTTACATGAAAAACCAAATGATGAGTGGTGTCGTGATAAACCAGGATAGGTAGTTACATTACAACATCCAATGCATTATTTATGGATGTCAGTCATATGAGTATTCCATTTTCTAATATGTGCCTATGTCGACCGTATGGTTATTCTATTTGAGTATGTTTATGACCAATGTTACCTTTATATGTTATGTACTCTTTATAGGGTTTCATGGTAATATTTTGATTACCAATGCGATAGAAATGATCCTTTATTTAGTAAGGAGTATTTAATACTCTATATAGTTGAAAATTATTACTTATGATAAAGTATTCAATGTTTACTTTTTTTTTTGAAAAAAATAACAATTTTCCATCTTTGTGATTCCATTACTTAGATTTTTATGCTATCCCACTTTTTTGAAATGTTTTGACAAGACATAAAGATGAATAGGATCAATGATGTGATTAAAGAAATTTCATGCAGTCTATAAAATGTAACAATAATATTTTCTATTTTCAAGAGTATAAATTATTTGAATAATATGGAAACTGAGTAGAAGTGTATACTTTGTAACTTTTGAGATGTAATGTAATAGTAATTCCCTAATTCTATAAAACCATAAACTTGTAAAGATCCTCAATGTGAAATATTTACATAATTCTTGATTATGAAATGTTTAAGGCCATGGCCTTACATGAAGTTATTATAATGATTATTTTCCATCATAGTAATGATCAAGGACTACATCTAACTGAGTTCTCTACTAGAGTCTTTTGATACAGGTATGTATTCCCCAATGACTATTTTTGACTACATAATAATAGATACATGGTTATAACTATCTAGCTAGTTCCTAGGGCTTCACCAATAATTATTCCTCCTTACATGGTATGTACTAAATTGTTTTAAGAGCACAAGAGATAGGTATATGATCTAGAGGATAAGGTTTTCATACGGCGTAATACAACTCTATGAGGTTTATAGATCATTTTCACCTAGAAGGTGGACAGAACCCAATTAATTTTAATGGATACAAAAATTGAATCATCCTATTAGAACAAATAAGTATACATTATATCACATAGATGAAATTTTTGACCTCATGTATTGAGGGTGGGTATTATCAAAGATTACCATATGATTATGATATCAACATATGTTAGTCTAACCTTATTGTATTCCACTTTCACATTTTTATAGTGGGAATGACTTATATGAATATGTTTTAAGGCCAATATGTATTATGAAACAACATTCCATATTCAGGGATTTTATGAGTAAGTATTTCCCTTCATATCCAGATTCCTTTGTTATTGTCTTCATAGGTGTAACATTGATGTATTATAATTTACAGAATGACCATTCCACTCATTTGGAGATCATTTTGAATACACTGATATTTCACTATTTGTGTGATAATCATAGAAAATTAATTTTTAGTATAGGTAATTTTCAATTAATAGTTCACATTATCTCAATGGTATGATTTTTTTGTTGAAGAAGGGAAGAAGATTATTGTGGTCAATTTGGAGTATCTCGAGAATAGAATTGTTATGCAGAGGTTCTTGGGGATAACATATTGGTACAAGAATTTTATATCGGCCTTATCAGGCTTAAAAATAACTCATTTGGGATCGAATATGATGGCTCTGATATTTATATGATATGAATATGTAGAGATTAACATTTAGTAAATGATAGAGAGATTGACATCAGAGTGGACCCTGATTCATCTATAACTAGGAAGGATCTATTGAATCTATTTTGATTAATTAGGTATCAATCTAGGAGTAGTTTGGATATAATAAGATCAGGTCATTTTAGATGGATCATAGAAGTTGAGTCTTCATTAGAAAAAAAATACCCAATTCAAGATCTCAATTTAGATGATATTTTATATGCCTTTCTCTTTTGGGGGAATTAGCAATTGGGGGAGTGTTTGTATTGTTTTCGAACTCAAAAGTGGAAAGTATATTTTTATGAAATGAGACGGGGAATGATGTTGTTCATGATCTGAGAATGAGGGAATAGAAAGAGGGAGTTGAGGATGTTAGTAGTGAATGTAAACATTTTTCATTATTTTATGAGATTCCCATAGAGTTTAGGACAGTCATGGATAGTCGGTTTATTAATAACTATTAGTGACTACATCCATCCTTGGGAGGTGAAGATGAGGTAATTTTATGATTCTGAAGGCCAGGTCCTTCATGATAGTAAGGGTGGAGATGACACGTATACATTTTAAAATATTGATGATCAATAAATCCTACATATATATGAACATATCTGAGTTCCAAAAAATATGAGAGAGGATTTAATATACAAGTCACATGCTTCTCAGTGGGAATATCCCCTAGGAAACTAAAAGATGTATCATGACATGCACCGAAAGTTTTTTTCGATAGGGATGAAGCATCAAATAATATGATTTATCAGTTGGTGCTCCACCTATACGCATGAAAATGTAGAACACCAGAAAATGGATGTTTTCTATTACTGTTAACAGTCCTAGTATGGAAATAGGATTATGTTTCTATAGAATTTTTAGTCGGATTACTGATATCACCTCAAGGTAGAGATACAGTTTGGGTGGTCATAGATTGAATTAAAAATAAGTACCACATTCTTCCTATACCTGAGACTTTATTAGTTGATGAAAATTGGAGACAATATTTCCATGGGATTATATGAATTCAAAATTCCCCTCATACTATCCATTCATATAATATTCCTTGTTTCACATAGAGGTATGGGAAGGGGTAATAGAAGTCTATTGGTACATAGGTGTATATGAGCCCAAAACTCCCCCCTCAGGCAGATGATTAGTCAAAAAAAATATACATGTTATAGCAGACATGCTCCGAGCATATTTACATGATATCAAATGAATGTGGGGGAAGTATATTCAAATAATAGAGTTCACCGATAATAATAATGAAGTGTTGAGAAAAAAATGGATCTAAATGAGTCTATGTACGATCAGACATGTTGTTCATACATTTTCACGTAAGATGGTGGAGAGGTTGCGCTACTTAGTCATCATATCAATCAAGAGATTTCAAAGAAGGTTCTTCTGATCAAAATATGGTTTACTAGTGATTAGTCTGTGAATAAATGTTATGTTGATCACTGTTAATGTCCTCCGGATTTTGAGTTTGGGGAACATGTCTTCTTATTGGTATTTCTCAAACATGTAGATTCATAGATATACATGCAAGGGAAGTAGAAAATATTATTTTTCATGATGTGTTTGAATCTAAAGTGGGTAGGGATGGTTTCCTATCAGTTTCAATTACCTCAAAGGAACCATTCCATTAAATATGTCTTCTACATTTAATAGCTTCACCATTATAATACACACCTATCTCATATTTTTTTTCCTGATGACATTGAGATAGATAATGAAGTTTCTTTTTATGAGTATCCACTATGTATCAATTATTTTATCCAAAAGTATCTCAATGGTTGTCCTATCACTTTAGAATCGATTCTATGGTAGTATGATTTAGTACAAGATGAGACTTGATAGTGGGAGGCCAATAATCATGCTCAGTGGAAATAGATGTTCTCAAGTTATGTTTCTCTACGTTTGGATAGTGAACATGGGGATGAGTTACTTAAATAGGGTAAGACTGTAGGAAACCAACATTAATTTAGGTTACGTATCTTTTTAATTCATTTACAATCCATTTATTTTGACATAATAATGATTCCCATCATGGTTATAATGGTTTTAAAGGTGTATGAGGATTGTCTAGATCTCCAAACCCCGACTGCTGTAGAAACAAACTAGGTCACATAGTTAGTTGAAACTTTGTGAGGCAACACACATAGTATTTCCTAACCCTAAAGGGATTGACCGAGATCATTAAATAGATACCCAATATCAGAAAAACAATAATATGGGGCTGAACACCCATGGAAAACCAATATATTTTATAGTACATGCATATTTCATGGTTAGATAATGGTTTCAAGTTATGTGCATCCTAACCATGTGTGTCCCCTTCCAAGGTAGTGTTCCTAGTAGCGTTGATGAACAGTTTGACCAGCCATGATTTCAAACCATGCACCCTTAATTTTCATGGGTAAAAAGAAAAAAATATCCTAAATGAATTATATTTTGAATATACCCCTCCATTTTTCATTTCAGTGGAAATTAGATTTTATTTGATCATGTTGGTGATCCCAAAGATCCCAAATCCTAGTAATTTATAATGATTCGTCATCTGGTGTCTGATTGAAGATATGCTGGTCTCATTTGGATTCCTCTAGGTATGAATTTTTTCCCCCCATTCTCTGTTTTTATTTTAATTGGAGGAGGTCTAGCCTCATGTTCCAATTTTTTATTCATTTATTCAATCCCACATTTTCTCTCAATTTTGATCACATTATTCTTCAATATGGGATTATGATATTTTTATGGGTGGGTTGTATGTGGTCTTTAATTTTTAACATATGTTTTTATTATTTTTATAATATATGTAACTGTGATACATGTATTTTTCACCTTTCATTACAATAAATAACTATTACCTGCTTTTTTTGACTTCTTAAAATACAATTAATATTAAGGATTAAAACTTTGGAGTGAGATATTCATTTGGGTGCTCCATCTGTATACGTATTTTATGTCAATACATAACCCAAAAAGAAGATATTGGATTGTTTGGAATTTATTTTTAAATGATATTATGATGGTATTGGATGAGTGTAGTGGCTTATCATGGGTAACTATCTTGTAATAAATTTATTTTGTTACAGGTGGGACATAAGGCAACATATCCTTTTCATGAATAAATGTAAATAAATTATTGATTATTCCATGGATGATATTAGATATTATGGATATTAATACTTAGGATGAGGGAGAATGGATACCCTATTTAATTATGGAAATTTGGAATAATGAATCAATTGTATTTTATATAAATAAATTAGTTTGGTGTCTTACATTATTTATATCAAATGGGAATTATGGGCATTTAATAATTATACAAAATTTTCATGATGGCCCTTGGGCTTGTTATATCAATACAAGAATGTCGTCCCACTTATAAATGTGATATTGAATAGGCATGACATCCCTTGTGATACAGTACATGCATGATGTCCCTTGATAAACGATATGATCTTGACATCCCTTACGATACTATACTATATGTCATCCCTTATGGTGAATCATCGATGGATTCACTTATAAATGGGATACTAGGAATGGAATATCTATAGTTACAATGATACAAGGAGTGGTGTACCTTTCCATTTTGATACTCATAATGCAATCCCTTAATAGAGTGATATTTGTAATTGCATCCCTTGATACTTTTTAAGAGATATTATGGCATGTAATTAAGAAAATAGATTCTTCCATGTTTCCTTCATGAACCAGAGTCAAACATTATATAATTAATAATAATTTTTTAACCTACTATAACTACAAACTGCCATATTACAAGATGAAATTTGATATTTATAGAAACCGTTTGTGGTGTCCTACTGATATTTATCTCCCACCATATAATTACCATATATGGTACCCTGGTAGACTACATAATGATAAGTGTATATAAGGGAAATAATCCTATTTAGATTATTGAGTTATTTACAAACATAATATGGTGCTGGGTTGCAGACGAATAAGAATGAGCATAGGATTCATGGATTGACCATTGGATTCTTTTTGTATAGATGTTATTGTAATTTATTATATTGTTTTTATCCATGATTTCTTAATTTAAAGATATAATAGATAAATTAAATTCATTTTTTATATGAATCAGTTTCTAGTTATTATTTATTATTATTTCATGGTTATTTATATCTACATACACTATGATGGGTTACTGGTCCAGGGTTTACAATTTTACATTTTTATATAATATTAGGGTATATTATGATTCTCCTATTTATTTATTATTACATATCATGTATTTCCCACACATGTAATGAGTTAAAAATAACTCTAGGGAAACACCTAGTCCCTCACTAATAGTTGGGTGGTACTTGTGTATTAGAGATGAACTTGGGGCCATGTTCCCGACTGGGCTTGGGGAACTGTTTAGTGGAATCCAAGTACGGTATTTCATAGATGGTACGAGTAATGAGGATTGGATGGAAACTGGGAGACCTTTTCATTAAAGAATGTAAAAAAGGAATCAATGAAATACTAATGATGTAGTAATTCACACATTGATCTATATGTCGAGGTTTAATGAATACATTCAGCGTGTCATGTTACATAGGAGAAAGGTGTTCACTATGAAGAAGAGGGGAATTAAAAAATTTATATACCAGAGATAACAAAATCATGTTATATTGGGTTAAGGGGTTTTCCTTTTACTATAATATGTTTATATTGTGACCATGATGTTTAATATGCAGCCTATAAAAAATCATATTGTAAGAGGATTTTGGTAATTTTTAGGGGTTTCTATTTTGGAACACCCTCTATTTCATCACATTCAGAATGATATATGGAAGTCAGAGGATCCCTATGAGATATACAACATCCCATCCATGTCTCCCTTTATTCTAATTTTTATATTGAGTATCATCATGTGGATATATGGTAGACACCTCTCATTTTATCAGTGATATTTCTCTTATTCATGTTTTCTTATAAATTTTTATATTGATAGGGATTTGGGAGAGAATTTCACTAAATCAAAATATAATAATCACGTTTAATGGTGATTTAATATGATTATTGTAGAATGAATCCTTATATAATGTATTAATTTGTCTTTTATCATTCTACTTAATGTGTGGTCGTTGAGGTATTTTATTAGTATTTTTTTAAATTTTTGGATAAATTGTCAGGAATTTGGTGTTTATTTTTTTATTTCTTTTGATTTTTTTTCATGTCCGTGTTAATAGAGTTATATACCCTTTTAATCATGGTTATGATTTCATGAGATTGTGATATGAGTTGAGATTAAATTAATCAAAATTTGGAGTTCAATTTTATATTTTTTTATTTACTATTTTTATGGTATTTATTAGTGAGATTTGTGATCATTGGATAATGATATTCATACAATCATTGGATGGATTTTGGATCCAAAACATTGGTAAGGGTATATGAAATTATTTTTTATCTTATTATATTGGTTATCTTATTTTTTGTTCCATTTTTATTATATTATCAAACGAAATGAATTGTGAAATATTTCTCAAAAAATAATGTGGGGTTACATTAGCCTTGTAGTAAAAATGTACTATATGTCCATAAATATTTATGGAAGGATTATACTAGTTTGAATGAATTAAGGTGGCCCAATTTATGGATTTTATGGTTTAATGTGTTGTATTTCACACATAAAGGTTTTCCATTTACTAATTAATTAGAAAAAGTGATAGAATAATATATGAATTTAGAAAGAATATGGATGAAATAAGAAATGTTTTTGGGGATGATATTTAAAAATGAATGCGTTCAATTATAGACAATATATTTTTGGTATATTAGTCTAATGGAGTAAAATTTATAAAAATGCATGGGATTCCATATCTAAATGATTTTATTTGTTGATTTTGATTGGTTTTAAAGGGAAGTACTCGGAATCTTGGTTGAGTTATTTGGTATGTATGACCTTGTGAGCATGTTTACCTATTTTATAGAGCTCCTATGATTTTTCATAGTTGTTTCATATTTCATGTTTTATATATTTTTGGATTATAATTAATTCAATTTGTTATGGATAATTATGATTATTTTCCCTATAAAATATTTTTTTTATTTGATAGATAGGAAAAAACATTAACATGGTAGAAATATTGAATATGATGTGTTGAGTGATACAATTTGATTCAAGGGAATTAAAACCAAGAAATAAACAAATTATTTTATAGATTTGATGTATTCCATTATTTCTATATAATATGAATGTGGATTATATTTTAATGTATTGTGATATATTTTTGTGTGGTAGTGTGGATCCCAAGGGCTTACCCCACTGTTAGTGAGATAGTTCCAGAAGGACTACCATAATTGAGGACCTAATTCTATTTAATTTTTTTCATACATGGGTGTTAATTTATTGCATGATATCAGTTATATGGATTCTCTTGATTGGGAAAATTTAAAATGAGTTCATCATGTGTATCATCTCTTTAGTTAGATGTAGTGACTATGCTTAATTATTTGCACCCCCCCCCCTTTTGGGAAAAGGGATGATGTAGGAATATGGTAGAAAATATATGTGACATTTTAATATTTTTTGAAACTTTTTTCATCAAATTAATTATAAAATATAGATATTTATCGTTATATGAAACACCAGGTTCATCTTTTGTTATCAAAATCACCGAGTTCTAACAAAACCATAATAAATTATAAATATTATTCGAAAAAGTTCATTATAACATAAATATTAAATATAGAGATATGAATATTTATAACTAATTTTAAATAGTTATTATAATATTTCTATATAAAGAAATCAAATAATTCAATAAATACTATTTTTCACTAAACAATCATATTTTTTCATTCTGTAAAAAAAATATTTTATTAAAATTTATGAAAATTTATTTGAAAAAATAAATATATTTTTATGGAATATTTATATAATAATTATCTTAGGATTAAGTTTATTCATTTAATAAGAAAATTATTTTTTTGTGAATAATGAAAAATTATTTAATTTTAATTCAAAACCACCATTCTGTTAAAATTATTTATAAAGTAATTTTATAGATAGATTGGTTTTAAGAAAAAATTGTTCTATTGTTTATATATTAATTCAAATTATATCATTTTAATAATTGTTATATTAAATTGTTGAAAAAATTCATTTCAAACATTTGAACATTTTTATCAATAAAACTTGGTTTTATCAGGTCTTTGGGATTTATTTTAAATTAACTTTATTCACATAAATTAATTTAATATGGAATCATGGATTAAATTTTTCAATTAATATATATTTTATTATATATAAATTTTCACATAATATTTTTCCATAATTACTATGGGGAGTAGTCAACAACCAATAAATGTGGTTATGGTTAAAACTAGTTTTTGCGCGTTACATGTTCATGTGTTGAAATTAATTTTTATAAAATATGATTATAATTTTATATAGTTTAATTCATATTAATAAGAATTATGACCAAATTATATAACAATTCAAATTATATTTTATTCTTAAATGATAAATTACCTTGGTTAGAATAACTAGGTACCATGGTGAAAATTAGAATGGTAAAAGTGAGTAAAACATAAGGGATAATGAATGAAATTTTTTAAACATGATTTTTTATGGGTTGGATGTTTTTAATGAAAATATAATCCCTTTAATTTATTAATTATCAAATTTTGATCCCTGGGTGGTGAGAGTGACCTCTCATTACTGAATACTTTTGGGCATTTAAAAAATTACCACTCCTCCACAATTATAGATGGAAAATCAATACACTTTATTATTCAACCTCTAAAGACATTTGTATTTCCAAAAAACATTCCAATTAAATTAAATCAACATTATATAATCCTATAATACTTATATTATGTATAAATTTATCATAAGAAGGAATCTTGTGCAAACTAAAGAAGTTAGCTGAAGAAGAGGAAACATTCTTTAAAAAATATTTTTAATTATTTCTTCCTCCACATCCTTAAATTACCATCAAACCATTATTATATAATTAAACCAGTGACATGCATATATTTAGATTTTTTATTGTTATGATAATGACCTACAACCTTCTCCAATATTAATAAACATGTTATTAAATTATTCTCCGCATGTAATACATAGTACCACCTAACGAACCAATGTCATTTTCCCTATAAAAACTATATATGTTGGGAATGATGATGGATATAATGTTTATATATGATAATTTTAAAATTATTACAATACTGGATTCATTATATCATGTATAATTTTTTTACATTCAATTCCAAATGGGATACGATAATGTAGCTCATGCATAAGGGGGACTACCCCCAAGATAAGTGATGTTATTTTTTTTATCTCTAATTATTTACATTGTATATAATATATATAAAAATATGTGATATTAAGTTAATAATTATGATATTAATAACATATTTATAATTTTTAAAAGATAATATGTCACATTCCTTCTTACTATTTAACTCAATAAATCATGACAACATCCTTTGTGTAAGTGCAGACTACTGACTTCACGAAGAGTTATGACTCGCCCATTTCATAAACACCCCAAAAGGAAGATATGTATAATAAATTTATAGAAATGATATGTTATTTATGATTTTTTATAATTATATAATGATAAAAGATTACATAATTCATTTCAATATTCATAATTGAATAATAGATATATCTTATTCAGATAACCGCTTTAGTATTTTACACAAATCATTTATAGACAATAATTTCCAATAAAAAATCGATTCAATGATGTGGGGAGGGATTTAAAAATGATATTTTAAATGAATCTTCTAAAAATGGATTTTGAAGTGTTCAAATGGGAGAATAGTGTGTGCACTTTTTAAGTGAGAGGGTGTGGAATTTTTTTTAATACCTAAAACTATCCATTGTTTGGAGGTTAGTTACAAAAATTGTGCTTAAAAATGGATAAATAATATATTATTGGGGTGACATTGTGAATTATACACTCCTAAAAATAAAAAAATTTTAAACTTGTCAATACATTTAGCACTATGGTTACTCAATTTTTAAAATTTGGAATTTTCACCATGGAAACATGTTTATTAGTATTTTACTATTAATTATAAACATATATTATTTATAAATTATTACCAAATAATATTTATTCAAATTAGAAATTTAGAATCATGTTTATAATATTGAAATCAAATTCATGAAATAATTAAAATTTTAATTATACCACTAAACTTTGTTGAAAAATGACTTTTCATGAAATGAATTTTTCAATAATAGATGATATTATATTAACTATATGGATTTTTATATTAATTATACGAATTTAAATTAATATTTATTAATATATAGTCAACAAATTTTTATTCTGTTTGTTCTTAATTATGGTTTATTTTAATCTACTAAAATGGAGGAATATTATTCACTTTAAATCATTAGTAAAAAAATTATATTTATGCCTCAAAATAAAATTATATTAATGTCAACTATAAATTTTATTTAAATTTAAATAATTGGAATATATTAAAATAAATAATACTTATATAACATTTAAATAAAATGAAAATCCTAATAGGACTTTTATATTTAATAGTTTATTTAAAAAATAATCTTTTTACCATAATCGTTATTTTTCACACTCCACTGTAAAATGAATATTTTATAAAAAACCATAAAATTTGAACTGATGTTAATATAAATATTATTATTTACAATATTTTATAAATTTTATGAATTTTTTTCTAAAATACAGAAAACATAAATATAGTATATTCCGATAAAATATAATTGATTTCATTCTTGATATAAATGTTGTCATTAAAAAAGGCTTCTAATTTATGCTGATTATATAACTATATTTAAACTTATATGAACCATTATATATATTTCATAAATCATCAAATCATGTTGATACAATCCAAATTAACGTTTTTTATGATGGTAATTTTTAAATATTTAAAGATTAATAATATATCATTGCATGTTTAATACTGATATTTCATGTTATAAATTATATCAATAATAGTGTTCATTTAAAATATTGGGGTGTTGTATACACTATAACCCTATATTAATTTAATTACTAATAAATGTTGTTAAAATCAATATTTCAGATTTACTAGCTGATGCCTATTCTATCAAGTCACGCTCCCCTTACAGGGAAACCCTAAGGATATTTCCATAAATATACCAGACCATGGACAAAAAACAATTCCACTTTAAATACCAATTTGCTATAAAATTGGATTCTAGAAACCCATGATTATTGATCAAAGGCTAGAAATGTAATCATTTTAAACATTCTTTGATACGTACTTGGAAAAACCAATAATGATATGTATATATTCTATATTATTTTTATAATACAGATATTACATCATAAAAATTACCTCACATTTCTATATCTCATCAGTGCAGTGTCTATAAAGAAATATTGTTAAAAATTATTTCATCATCATCTCCAAAAATCATATATAAATAAAAAATTCATATATAAATTTCAATCAAATAATTTCCTACAGAAAATGAAAAATAATATTTACTCTGTTAATTTGATGTGTAATAGATAAACATACTATTCGGTTAAAGGGTTATAATATAATTATATAATAAAACATGTGAAAATGAAAAATATTAAATTATATATATAATGGAATAAGTACCATTTTCTATAAGAAATAATTTTGTGATATATATCCAAATGATGTTAAAAAATACACAACTTGATTTGGACGAAAAGGCATGAGGAAATAATCAGGATCCATGGAATACAACAAATCTATGTAAAAAACATAGAAATTTTACATAATATAGAAATTTTGAGTAATATTTATAGGAAATAAAAATATTTTCCAAAATAATAACAAAAATTATTTATACACATAATGTTTTTAAAATTAAAATAATTAATACACACCATAATATGAACATAAAAAAGCATCACATGAATAAATTTGTTAATGAAAAGAAAAATTACATCACCTAAAGTTGCGAAAATAAAAACATATCCATGTGTAACATAATTATCACATGAGGAATTAAATTGTCACCAATAAATATAATATCTATATATGACCCCAACAATAAAAAATGATATTTCATGATTATGGATTCCACCTTCAATAAATCATTCATAATATCATAACAACCCCATGGAAAATGTGTCTTAAATCATTTCCAAACAAAAAATATTAATAAGAAATCCATTATACATCTATTAATGCCCAAATTTCAACCTCCATATATAAATTTAGTAAATAAAACATATATTATGATCATGAAAATACTTCCAAATGATGTAGATATGTGGTAAGTAGAGATAAATATATAAGTTAAAAAAATCTTGTATAACATAATTGTAATGGAAACATTTAATTACATCCAATAATAAGTATTAAATTTTTGAATATAAGTAATTGAGTAATCTTATTTTTATATAATTACTAATATTAAAACCTGAAAATATATTGAGTAAAAAATAAGTATTTTGGATTAGAAGATAACAATATATATAATTGCAATAAAAAATTTTAATTTATTATTTTGAAATATTAATTTATGTTTTTAAATTTCAAAAACCCCATGAAATATTGATAGAAATTTATTTAGAAAATAATAAATCGTTAATATAAAGTTTCTTTTATAATAATAGTATTAAAATTTGGAAAATCAATTCATCTAATATATAGTAAAATGTCACATATTCCCCAGTCCATAAAATTTGTAAAAAATCACAGAAGTGAAAAATCATAAGAAGGAATTATGAAAAATAATAATTTCTATGGATGTAATTTATAAAATTACCTTAAATAACCATCGATTCATATGTAATAAAATTTTTGAATCAATATAAAGAATATGGATATAGAATAGAAAGATCTATTAGAATATCTAGAATTATCCATATTAGCATTTTATTTTTACAGAGTGTGAAATTTGTTAATGAATAAAATTGTTAGGTAAATATGTTATTTTACTAGAGATAAATATAAAATACCACATATAATAGATAAATTACACAATTAAGTAATATTATAAGTGCATAGTCTTTAATAAATATTTATCACCAAATAAAAAATAAATTGATTCTATAAAATCAATATTGATTTTATAAAATTTGAATCAAAACATTATTAAGTAAAGAATATGTAATGTTACATTAAATACCATGAATAATGATTAAATATACTTTCTAAAATTCAAATAATAAATTTTTATTATGTACATATAGGAAAATATGTTGATAATGAAAAAAATGTCTTAAAATGTGAATTTCGGAAAAGAATCCCAAATCAATTTAATAATAATTGAATAAATCATTATTGAAAGAAATAATATAATTTAGAATTTAAAATCCCATATATTACATTAAACATATAGTTTATTATTTTTTAAGCAGGTAATTAACAAAACATAATTTTTATGGAAACATGGAGAATAATATAAAACACATCATAATGAAATTAAATTGCATTCATGAACAATTTACATATATTATTGTTTGGTTGGATGCACTTTATCCTATGGTGTAATAAAAAAAGAATCATTGCTCATCTATTCGGTATCGTTATACATATTTTTTTATGTTTTATATTTTTATTTTAAATTTTTTATTACATATTTATTACTTATTTTTATTTAACTTTGATAATATGTGTTAATGTTTTTATCTTTTCCTTTTGTATATCAATGTAATGGTTTTGGTTATCATTTAACGTGATTGAATTAATAATCACCAAAATATTAAAAATAGTATTAATTTTTTCCATGATTATTCAGGAAGATACATGTTAAATCTAAGGGATTTTTGAGTTTGATACTTTAGGATGAAATCAAAAATGAGATTTTATAACTGTTTTTATCAAATAAAATGTGGAATATCACCAAATCCAGTGAAATCCCTCTTTATACCAGTTATTATGGTTTCCTAGACTGGACATTTGGTAATTTTGAAAACTATATGATGTGGAAAAGATTGTTTTAAATGGGGTTTGGTTTAATTTTCACAATTTATTATACATTATTTGTTTGGAGAAGTGGTGTGGAAAAAGATTATTTTTTTAGGTGAAAGGTGTAAATTTGTTTTTCAATATTAATTCCTTAATATAAAAACTGATTCATTATCTAAGTAAAGTGGATGCAAAATTAATTATTTCAGAATATATTAAATTTTTTGTTCCATAAATCCATAATTCATAGATTTAGATATCTTGTTTTATGGGTATTTATATACAATATCTCTTAATTTAAATCATTCTTCATTTTAACCATTACTACATTGTCTTATATTCACATAGATATTTCCTTATTCCCTAATATCTAAAATAACTAAATAATTAATTTTTGATATACTATATTCAAATGTGGTGTCCAGGTTATAGATTTATTACACAAAAGACAATAAAATATACGTAATTAAAATTATTCATAACACATTGGAAAGAAATATTATTAATATTGTTTAAAGAACATTTTTTTTATAGATGAAAAAAAACTTATCCCTAAGAAAATATTTTCATGAAGAATCCAAAAATGAAGTCAATTTCTTAAAATTGAAAATCTGGAATTTAATAATTTTTCCTCAAAAAAACATATTATATAATGAAAAACTATTTTTATATGGAAAAATCATTAAAAATTAACAATTGTAAATATTTTTTCATATGAATATTAAATTAAATGATAGTTGATCTATATTTTTGACATTTAAACATTTTTTAGAATAATTTGTATAAAATTAAAAATTTCAATTATAATTAAAAATTCTAAAAAACATTAAACAATATCCTTTGAAAAATATCCCTTATTGACATTAAATTTTCTTACAGTTTTCTCTCTCAAGTTATGAATCATTAAAGTAATTTTAATTCATTTATATATGATCATTAATAATTCCTATGATAGATTTCATAAATTAATATAATATTGACTTTTAAATAATAACATATATTAAAATTTATTTATATTATTTAAATAATATTTAATTTGTAATAAATATATATATATTTTAATTCATTATAGTTAAATTTTTTTAATGGATTATATTAGTTTAAATTAGAAACCATGGATTCTAAATATAATAATTACTGCATTCTAATGGATTACTCAAAACCAAATGTGAACTGAATTCTACACAATCCTTTTTCATTCCACTTTTTTATTGGTTTTCTATATTAATAAATGTAATGAGAATTTTTATTATCTTTTATGGTATTATATGACTACTAATACCTCATTAGAATCTAATTTTAGTGTATATGAATTCATTTATTATCAAGATGACTCACTTCTAATCTAGTATATAAAAGTATAATGCATTTTCTAATATACTCTTCATGGAATCCTCTTTGGGGTTGATAGTGTTAAGGTAATTTACACAATTTTGAAAGAAATAATAAACTTATAAATAAATTGAAATCTTTTAATATTCAGATTTATGATTCTAGAATCATTATAGTTTCCAATGAATCCTATTCCCAAAAATTGATTGTTAGGATAATTATATAATTTTATTCACTATCCCAATGTTTCTTGGAAATGATTTCATGTTTGAGAAACATGTTGGGACCCTATATTTATTCTTGTATCCTACTCTCCAGGATGGATAAAAATTAACATAGATGGATCCTCGATTGTTAGCCCAGGTCCCTTATGTTGTGTTTATGTATTTATAGGCAGTAACTTGGGTATTCTTCGTAGTTACTATAGATATTGTTCTTTCACATACTCCATTCATGTAGATAAGCTCAATAACATTCAATAAATATATGTATCCATGAAAATACTACGGTCTATCTATTTGTTAGTGAACTAATCCACTATCATTCTAAAATCATTTAAAAATAAATTTTTTTATCTCTCTTAGTGCATGATGTCATGATGGATTGGGTGGATTCGCATCCTCTCCACAACTAAATTTAATATTAGTCCCACCAATTCAGGGGAAAACATTATAGAATATTTAATTTTTAAAAATGGGAAAACATGATCGACTTCATTAGTAAAATGACAGACCTTCTTATTTGATTAAACTCTTTGAAATAATTTTTATTGAAATCCCTTTTTTAACTATTATAATATTTATTTTTTATTAAATAGACTTGATCTACATCCCAAGGATCATGACATCAATAAAATAAATTAACCTAAAAAAATAATTTATTTGAAAATCCATTTTATTAAAATAATTCATCAATAATACTAATAATACTTAACACCACATAAAAATATATTTTTTATAATATACTGTCCTAAAAAAATATTATCTTTAGGTTTAATTAATTTTCATATAAGAAATATATTTTTCAAATTTGTTACTAAAAATAACATATAATCTATATAAAAATTGCATACAAGAATATATGTTGAGCTTATATCCACCGACTATATTTCTAAATTACATATATCCAATGACTCTGTATCTAAAGGATATATAAACATATAATCCATATTTCATTTATATATATCTGTATAAACATAACAAAAATCATACAACATATTTACATATACCTCAATTATACAACTAATTTTCATATCTTTCTCATTAATTCAACTGAGAAAAGTGGGGTGATGACATTAATGGAAAACTAAAATGATAACAATTAGATATAAATATTCATTTTATTTAATTATAGATTTATTCTTCTTGTAATTTTTTAATAGTTATTAAATATTTTATGTTCCAAATGTATTAATGATTATATTTTATTATAAAATAATATTTCAAAAAAATTTGTCCCAAATTATTTAATTTATTGATATGCGTGAAAGAAACACTATAATATAAAATCTATTTAATAGAAACTCCACAAAGAATAGTATGGTTTTACAAAATGACATGAAACAACATAGGAAAAATTTAACCTTAAGAAAAAAATCATTCAAATAGGAACATATATCTCCCTTTATCCTCCTCATGAACACAAATATGATGTACCCAAATAGAAATAAAATATTACCATTGTCTATTGAAATCCTAACAAATATTTCAAGGTAAATCATCCAAAATAATTGAAGGATTATATAAGAGTATTGTGGTAAAAAAATATGAGAACCATAATGTAGTGGGGTGATTAACTGTAACTAAATCACATTGATTGGGGGGGGAAATAGAGAAGAATATTGTGGAGGGAGACTCAATATACCCTATCCACCATAAAACCACCACGGTGAACCTTATTAAGGATGCATCAATAAAATAGGGAATACATCCACTTTCCCACATAAAAATATCCCAAGCTTCCACATGGATTCTGGAAGCTACTACTAAACATTTAGTTGTGTGGAAAATGTTGATTCACTCATAAAAATCCCTCAGATCCATTTCTAGACTACCACGCGGGTTTCAATTGCCTTTATTTCAGCCCACAGAACCGAAACTCATTTATTTATTGAAAATTTTGACTTTAAAACATTTAATAGTAAAACCCCACTAGAAAAAAACATTATTCCTTTAATATTAGTATATAGAATCCAATTCATTGTAGGAAGATAAAAATTCAAAAAAACATTGGGTCAATGTTCTCTAGAACATGAATTTCCATTAGAACATAACATATTAAATAGGGTGGATTGTCCCAACCATCATAAAATAACTTGATTCATCCCTAATAATTCACCATTAATATCTAACAAAACTCTATTGATCATATATATCGAATTTAAATTCCAATTCATTATCTCGCATTAGTTATGGTGGTACCAAAACTACAAAAAAAAATGAAATTAACGGAACCCAATATGTATCCTACTATAACCCATAATTCATGAAAATAATTTACTAAATGATCTTGTTCAATCATCACATAATTTTTAACACTAAAAATAATATGAATGATACAATCTAATACCACATTGAACATATTATCTATAAAAACATGATTTAATATGCCCCACTATACTGAAAATTTCTAAAATTACATGTCACTTCATCACAAATAGAAAAATTCATTAATTCTTAATTCACCATATTTTTATATAAATAGTACATGTCACTATTAAAACCCAACGTATTCACCACTTAACAATATACATGAAGAACACTAAAAACTCTTGGATAAAATACTAGAGTATCACTATTGACACACAATCCATCATATGTTCCCCATTACATTACACACATCATCATACTTACATTGATTAATGTCCATACATAGGAATGATCACCCTACTAGATAGGTTCAGGATATTCAATCCCTATGATTTATCGACAACGTAACACCTAACTCATGTGAAACTGATACCAAATGTACTAACATACCGAACCATTATCAATTAATACCCATATCAAGAAATTTTTAATTTTTCCAATACAATGTGACAACTTTTTGATAATTTATAGTGCAGAAAATTTAACTTTATTTGTTTAATATGACCAAATAGTTCATACATGATGCTCCAAATTTCGATCCCAAATCAAGGGGATGACCCAAAATGACTTAATGGTTTTATAAAAAGAATAAATAATATATTTTACATGTTTAATGAAAATTTTCCAATATTAAATTCATGATTATTTGAGTACTGAAAGGGATGTTACCTCCTCATTAAATCATGAATGACCATATTTGTGAACCCCACACTATTTTATTTTTCATTTGTCTTATAACATAAATCCATTCATAATTTCAACATTGTATAGACACCACAACATCTAGTCACAACATGATGATCAAAATCGTTGAACTTATAGTTTTTTACATTTTGTTAACCCAATGTATTAACACATGTTGTTTTCAGTCACCTAATTTTCTAACTAACCATACTAGGGGTTCAATAAATATTATTAAACAATTATTATATGCATCATTTCCCATAACATCTCAAATGGGATAAATATTCATCATTTTGAAACTCACATACAACAAAAGGTCTTGAATCATCCGATATATGTGCGGTCAATTTTTGAAAAACAAAAATTTTGATGATCCCTAATTCATTTCATCACCACACCATATAGTCCTCGTCTCACACAATAGTTTTATAAAAAACATTAGTTATCACATTCCAATCACACATTATCATGACTCCACCAATTCATGGTACCTCAAAATCATTTATTATCAAATAATAATTTATTATACCACAACTATGTTAATTTCATGAATTCAATCAGATTCCTTTTAAAAAAACAACAAGGATCTAGTAAAAAGAGAGACTTATATTTCATTTAAATTAAACAAAACCCTCAAGGTATTACCCTAATATATGATTGAAAATATAGAACATTTGTACCCACATGGCCTAAACCACACACTTGGAAGGTGTCACATGTCATCATTACACATCGAATTCATCAAAATAAACTAACTCGAAAGTGTAATGATTATTATACAAATAAATCTCTAGATATTGTAGATTTTTTGAAAGTAATATAATTTTATAAATCAATATTATTATTAGATCACTAATTTCATACCACATGTATGTTAATTATTACGTATCAAGAATAAGTTACATTTAGATCATATATCTTATATCATATATGTGTCGTAACTCTTATTTCAAAATAAATATAATTGATAACAACCCAAATAAAAAGGATCATAATTTTCCATGTTTTCCTGCTATCACATATCTATATATCTCAGTGATGTCATCAATGTCACTTGACTTATTCCATCATAAGTTAAAGCACATAAATACATGGATTACATACCTAATTAAAAACAGAAATGTCGATCTATTTTATGTTTGAAGCAATCCTTTAATGATGTAAAAAACCTCGTTAATTTGTAATACCACCCTAATTCACTCCTCGCATCCCTATATCAAATACATGATTCCATATCCCATGCACTAATCTCACCTAAAAAATCATCTACCCTTCCATCCCATAATTGAAAAAATACTCATGTCTGGGATAACCCCTTTCTACTATGAGTCCTGAAAAAATTAATCACCTCAAGAAAAAAACATTCAAGAATCAATGGAAATCATATAACATACCCTATGAAAATAATATCTTATGTCACATCCCATAATCACTTGTCCATAAAATGATGTATATGAACAATTACCTTTATACTACCCGGAGTATACAAAAAATTAAAAATTATATCTCTAAAAATCGATGAAAACCATATGAAATCACTTCTCTAGGTTCTATCATCGTCTTTTTTTATTTTAAACCACATATTATCCCCTCCCAAAAATTTATCACACTAATATTCTCATATAATAATGGAATAAAATTTGATTCCATAACTCCCCAAAACTCCATACATTCCCCATGATATAAGGGTCTTAAATACATAATACATTACTATAGTCTAATGTTCCAATTCTCATTACATGTTTCAAATACTTCTAAATCCACATAAAATGATATCTCATATAAAAACATTACCACCACATGTGTTCCAATTGTGTAGAAATATAATATAAATGTATTTTTTAGGAAATATATATGTTATTGAGAAAATTTTAAAACAATAAAAGCATAAAAATAATAATATCTTCAATCACATACTCTTATATGAATTTCATATGAATATAACATGTTGGGAATAATGTTTATATTAACACCTCTCACCAATATAACCCTGATTAAAATAATAAATTACAAATATAAATCTAAAATTTCATAAATAAAAATAGATAACATGGTAAAAATCCAAATAATAGAAAATAAAATATCCATGGATCCTTTAACATAAACATTTTCAAGTAAAATCTAGGCACAAACACAATATCCATTAAAAATTTCAACTTGAAAAATATCTATCAACTGTACATCAGATATTAAAATGGTGAATAATAAGTCTCCAAAAAACCTTTTAATATCCCTAAATAAAATACTTAATGACATACCATACATGTTCCTTAACATGATCTAAGGTCCCATCAATATATTTCGGTGTCCAAGGACTTTCCTTGAGGATCTTCAGAATCAAGTGGAATGAATATATCTTATATTATAATCATGAAAAATTACAGTTCAAAATTTAACAAATCATTGTGAAAAATAGAATTAATAAAAATGTAAAACATTATTAATGAGTTAGATTTACTATATTGAAATGTTTAAGTATAGGTCGATGGTTTTAAAATAGCTATGAAATAACCAAATAGGTGAACAAAGACAATATTAGCCAACAAGAAGTAATAGACACAAATACCCCACCACTAACCTCAACATCACCTTAAACCGGTATTTATAAACATTATATGATCTAAAAATTCATTCAATTATACCATGGACATGTCCGATTTTAGAATCCCAATATTTTATGAAGGAAAAAATATACTCGATATCTAATATGATACGCCACAACGAGCTTAAACGACCAACGAAATATTATTATTTAAATCTAATGATTATTATATACAAATTAGAATAGAAGGAATGAACATTATTAATTGATTTATTAAAATATGTATTAAATTTTTTTATATAATTATGTGGTGATTAATTTATTATAATTTAAAATAAAATCCCTCATTAAAAAAGAAAATATTTTCCTAAAAACTTTTTAAATGTAAACAACATTGTGTTATACTAATGAATAACAAAATTACAGTTTTTGTATTATAATAATGAAATATATATGTAATATATTCATTCAAATATTTATCATTCATCATATGTATTTTATATAAGTAATATAAGAACAATTTCAATTTTATGTATAGAAGAAGTATTTTTCAGAAAAGAAATTTTCTCACCTTTTGATGAACCACTTATTTTATATATAATTATTGAAAATTTAATAAATTATATTTAATTAAATAGAATTATTTTTTGATGTTGGAGTATTAATATTTACTTTTTTTTATTTTTTGTTATTTTTATGATACGACACAATTATTATGAATAGTAACAAAACAATTAATTTTAATTTTAAACAAATTTTTATTCAATTTTATTTATTTTTTAATTATATTATAAATTTATTTTATGTATATTTGTATTCAATTTTTAATATTTACTGAAATTCAGGTCATTGGAATAAATTTCCAATTGAAATTATATATAATAATTTTCGAACTTTTGAACATTTTTACATGTAAAACTTTTTTTCTCATTCTGTCAACGAGATTAATTTTGAATTAATTTCTAAAACATACTTCCTTTGAATTTTTAACAATGGATAAAATAATTTTAATAATAATTTCCAAATTTATTTAATTTTTTCGTAGTATTATTTGAAAATATGAATGCTGAATTTTTTAATTTCAATTATTACCCTAGTTAAGGGTAAATAGTGTAATTATTGTCAAAAATAATATTATAAATAATATAAAATTACATTAAATTTTTTAAAATTTTATTTTATGATTATTTGGATTCCCTAAGCATTAAATGATGATTTATGAAAACATTTATGTCCTTTTGGATTATAATATAACCTTAGTAATATTATATTCAACGAAAAGTAATTTTTTCATATAATTTTTATGAAGTATAATATATTTAATAAGGGGTTATATATGTAATATTTCATATTATAAATATTCATTTTAAATATAATTTTTATATAAACATCACGTACTTTTATTTAAAAATATTAGTTAAAAAATAATTACCTTAAATTGTGATGTAATGATAATGGAGTAATTGATTGACTAATGAATGAATCAAATAAATGATTTTAAATATATGGACATAAATATAATTTGATATAATTAATTCCATCCAAGAATTTTATGGATTACATTGATATTTGATTGATTATTTAAAATACATGTATTGAATATTTAATGTATTGGTGATATTTTTAAAAAGTCATGTATTGAGTAGTGTTAAACAAGGAAATGGTGATATTTTAAAAAAAAATTCATTTCATTAAATGATTGAAAATTTATAAAAATATAAATTACATCACACTTATTTTAATATGTCAATAGATTTATTAAATGGCTCATTTTTGGATTGTTTGAATTTTTATGGTACTATATTATCCCATAAAGTATGAAAATAAAAATTTCCATGGTAAGTGTTAAAGAGGTTAAATGATGGTTAATGCCTAAAAATAATGATTAATAATAGAAAATATATATAATATTCATTGTAGAAACTTTTTTAGAAAAAATTATTTTGATATTATATTTAATTATGTTTTATCTATTTTCAATAGAAAATTAATTTATATTAATATCATATTTTGAATATTTTCAGAGTTCTCCTCCCCTCTCCTATAAAAGGGTGCCCACTATTATCATTTCATCAAATATCAAAAAATGTTTCTTTTGGACATGATAAACTCATATCCATTCCTATAATAAATCCACAAATTATAGAGTCCTTATTATATTTGTAAAACCATCCATATTGGTGTTAATTTGTTTATTAAGGGATATTATTTAAAGCAGATATATTGTTTTAAATTAAATATTTTTATTTAGTTCCTTCTTCCACTTCCTTCAAAAATTATTCCACCATGATGAATTACAGACTATAGAATAATAAAATAAATTATTATTCTATTATGTTAATATTATCATTAATATATATACCATTTTTTTCAAATAGAAAAATAATTATCCGTTCATGTGTACATGTGGACTACCACCTCCCCGAACTGATATAATTCATTTTTCATTACTGTATCTCAAGACAGGTTTTTATAATTTAATGAATGTCTATATAATATATTTATGGAATAAGTAACATTTTGATATAATAATTTATCATTTAAATTTTACATTTTAATGCAATAGAAAATGACGATGTCATTTGTGGGTACGTCTTAACTATCACCATCGTGAAGCTATGCGATTCATTTGTCATCACCACATCACATGAATGACATATATAAGTATATTAAAATTATTTATATGATATTATTTTTGTGATTATAATTTTTTTTGGGTAATATAATAATTACCATAGTTTTGTAATGATCAATGAAAAATGGAAACGTTACTCATGCGTAAGTATGACCTATCATCTCAGTGATTATAATGTAGTTCATTTTCCATAAAAATACACAATGGTTTGATTTAAAAGTATAATTGATATATAAAAATGATAATAATGTCTTCAATATTATTCTAGATATTATGGACATTTGACCAATTTTTCTACAGACATCACATCAATGTCATTTTGGAATCATATACTGAATATTATCAAAACTTAACACATTAAATTAAATAACTATGTGATTTTTATTAGATGATAAGAGGTTAAAAAAGCAATAAAAAAAATGATTCTAAATCAATTAAATAACCTTTATTTTTTATTCTTGAACATAAATAATGTATGTGATGAGTCAGACTCAAGAACAATGACTCCTAAAATAAATAAAATCATTTTAAAATTTTTGTTCATTTATTCATCTAAATCATTTGTTTTCCGGTATTTTTTTAAAAAATTATTTTTAGGAATTTAATTATAATGATATAAAAATTTAAAAATGTTAAATTTGTAATTTTATCCAAATATTTCAAATTGGTATGGGAATCCATGATTCAAAAATCTATTTTTTAAATAATTTAAATGGTTTTTAAAAAATGATTGATTATTTAAAAAAATGGATTGATTATTTCTAAAATATAGAATTTTATTTGAACAAATACATCATGAATGGAATTTATCAATTTCATAATCCTTTAATAATTTCATTTTCCCTTAATATATTTTCATTGTTCTTTCTAAAAAAATTTATCTTTTTTGGTTTGTAGTTTTAAAATATTAAAAAAGAACATTACATGAAAAGGGTAATTGATTTCTAGAATTCTTTTACAGATTGTATGAAATTCATTTTTAAGTATTTTATTATTGATTCTAATCACAGAAAATATATATGAATTGTATTTCCCCACTATAGATCATGGGTGAGCCCGATATACATTAAATGATGTGTTGGCGCCCCAATATAGCTCATGAAAAATGGGTGAGCATAATATAACAAGTATGAATGGTGATCCCCATTAGATCTATCCATTTCAATGGGTACACTAGTGGTAGAAGTCGACTGTAAGGTTTTTCCATTTATAATGTTGAATGTGTGAGTAATAAGGTAATGATGTCTAAATGAACCTCTTGGACTTTTCTATTCTTGATAATGAGTTTTTAAGAAAATGACTGTAATGGGGTTTCCTGATTTCAATTGAATGATGATTTTCATTCTTTGTGTACCTAATGGAGATTTTGTTGCACATACCATTTTTTAAAATACTTTTCCATAGGTCTTTTTATTTGTAAGAACCAATAATTTCTAATTTTGAGATTTTTGAAGATGTGTCATAAAAAACTAATCTTGTATTATTTTATAAGTGTTTCCTTTTGGGGGAAAATGGATACTAAGGATAAGTTTCAACATGTAATATATGAGTTTACATTTTAATTATTTTTCATAAGTTTCTAATAATTTAAATGTAAAATATCATGTAAAGTGAATTCTAAAAAAATATGTAACATTTAAGGTTGGTTCGTCCATGTTGGTGTCAAATGGAGATTTAGAAAACATTATATATTATAATGTCTTCTTATGAGATGGTGACATCATCATGGATTTATAATTTTTATGTTGATCATATGTTCAGTATCATTGATACACTTTTGAGGAATGAAGTTATTAAATTTTAATGTAACTAATACTATTTTTAGAAACATTAATTTTTTTTGGTAATTATGGGTTATGGATTTTTTGGATAATAAATAAAAATTATAAAATAAACCAGAGTATAATTTTGTTTACTTTAATTGTTGAGTTTGTTTCTGGAATTTATTTATTTTTTATGTGGAGTATATTATTATATACGTAATGAAAAGGGATAATTAAAAGGATCATTTATAACCCATCGCTTCCGACAGGGCCATGAGAATCGAACCCACAACTGAAGGGCGATAATAGGGAATCACCTACCACTGGCCAACACAATTTCCTGGTTAGTGTGAATTTTTATTTTTAGTTACATAATTTTATTAATAAGGAATATTCTAATATTATTAACATTTCTTACTTCGAATACATAACCATGAGAACCAAAAAAAATGATTTGTGTTATTAACTGATAACTTTTATTTAGGTAGACATATGATTTTTTGGAAACCAAAATGATCATCATATGTAAAATACCATGGTATTTTATTTTAGAAGAAAATGTTAATTATGTTCTGTAATATTATATGATTTTGTTATGGATTTTTTCTACATTGGGTTATTTATGGAAATACATATCATATATTCAAGATTATGTCATTTAAGAAATTAATATTTTGAATGTGACTTCCAGAGTTATTAATTCATTTTGGATATAATTGATAAAATTTATCTTGGAAGATTCTGTTATCATGTAATTTTTGTGATTCCATATTAGTCAATAAAATTTTACTATGATGAATTTTATGGATAGTTAATTACTCTATATTCAACTTTGGGTATTTTTATTTTAGTTTTTTGAGATTAAAAATATTCTATCCATTTTACAAGAAAATATAAGACCTATTGGGAATTGTCCCTAAGGAAAATTTATGAAAATAAGTATGATTCAATAATTACATGGGGTTAGTGACGATAAATGAATGATTTTTACCAAATAATATAGCATCAAAAATTGGGGTATAAAAATTTGGGGCCATAATGGACCACATCATGGACATACTTATAATATCTTTCTTCAATAGTATATACGCATCATGATTTTCCTCCTTGTAGGCATGTGAGGAAATTGAATTATTATGAGTGACCTAATTGAAGAATTCCACCCAATGAGGTAATGTATGCCAAGGTACATTCTTTGTTCTAGTTTTCAAACCCTAAACTAAAATATTGGAGTCATATTAAATCCATAATAAATTAAAATATATTGGGTAGTATATCAATCACCATGTAACATCCCTAATAATATAGCTTCATATGTAACTCTAATGATAGTGTAGTGGTAGAAACACCCTTAGAAAAAACCACGCTATATTTAAAAGATACCTCTTCAACTTGATAGTCCTGGTGGGATAGAGGCTACCCCATAAAAATTCACATTATTCCATGAGTTGATTAGAGGACTCCACCAGATGTTCCTGACATTTTTTTGTTCATGGATGATCTATCACACCCAGGAGTCAAAGAATATTCCAATAATATAGGATGTAATGTATGATACCCATTTGAACCAAAGATGCAAAATCAACTTCTCGATGAATTGAAAGCATTCCCAGATATGGATTTTCTTGATTTCTATAAAAAAAATCACATTACGGGATCATAATATTTCATCAATTCTAGAAACTACTACTATTAATAGAAGGCTGTGAATTTACTTACTAAATTCAATTGTATAGACTAAATCAATGAAAGAATGATGTAATGTATATGTGCCCTGAATCCTCCCAAACATGAAGCTAATGTACCTATACAGTTTCTAGGAGAAATGCATGATAAAAACAAGGTCTGTGAATTTTCCTAAGAATTCATTCAAAATATTCATGAAGTGTCAATCTAAAGAAATGTCCATATGAGTTGATCCGTAGTGGGAAGGGGATTTTTTCAGATTCTATAGAACATAATCTATAGATATGGAAGAATTCAATGGGTAAGAAAACATAGCATCTCAGTTGGTTTTTGAGGGGAAACCCCAAATTAAAATCTATATAATTACATGGTATTGAAGTTACCAACATGACTTGGTTTCATAGAAGAATTTCGTAGTCTATAAATGCATATTATATAATATCTAGTTGGGCTTGTGGTGAGATCATGATAATTGAGATTTAAGGTAATGCTAATAATTCCTTGATTGATATTTTTATATCCTCATTTCGAGGGATTACGTTTTCCTAAAAAAAAATCGATCATTTAGTGGTAAAACATTTATGATTGGAGCCCTGGATTATAATCCATTTAGAGTCATTATAAATTCTTTTTTATTAATGCTTCATGGAGGGATGTATATGTGAGGTAAGGTAAAGTTTATAAAAATTAGGGATAAATTAAATATCTATTAATCCAGTTTATTTCATTGTAAAAAATTTATATTTAATTTTTTTATATAAATTTCTTACACTTTTAAAAAATTTCACCTTAATAAATTCATGTTCTCCCATTGTCTTCAGGATTACCATATATATTTTATTCTTCCACATATGTGAATACATTTTGGAAATATGGACATAAATGGATTAAATCAGTATGATATTTATAGTATAATCATATCCATATTGTTTTCTAACAAAATTAATAGTGGTATTAATTTAAATTAAGTACGTCAATTAAGGTAAAATTTTTCTTAACATGAGGCCAATGCTTATGCATAAGGTGAAAAACGTCCTAGAAACTGTTCCAAAATCAATTAAATTCCAATATTTTGAACATATACCCTAGTTTTTTAAATTTTATGAGTCAGTGGGAAAATGACTTATAAAATTGTCCCATATAATATGTTATATATTGAAAAAGGCGAAAAGGATCCTTTATTACCATTAAAAATAACTAAACTTTATAGTGTGGGAGAAGTTACATAGATTCGGTTATAAAAATTATTTTAAAATAAAAATGACTTTCTTTTCATGGTGATTAAACATTAAATTTTATATATGACTTAATTATGTCAAACTATTAACAAATACTGACACATCGATTAATTAGTCAATATTTAATTAAAATTAATTATTTTAAAGACATTAAAACTAATTAAAATTTAATCATTTATTGTGTTACTTTAATTTTTTGAAAAATAGTCATGTTAAAGATACATTAAATTAATATATATTAACTTCAATATTGTTTTTATATTTTATAATTAAAATAAAAAAATGATTTCAAAACTGAAATTATTGTTATTTTACAAAAAATGATATTTTATTAAATTATTAAAAATTAATAAAAATACTATTAAATGAAAAGTCAATTTTAAGTTACAATTAATTTTAAATATTTTCCACTCATGTACTAATTATTCTTTGGTAAATAACATTTTTACCCATAGATTGTAAAAACATTCATAACATAGTTCTGGATATGGCAGTGTTTTATTTTCACAATTGATGTGCTAGATTTAAAATTTATTTAAAACACATATGGTATTTCAATTTTTTAAATTTGGTAAAATATTTATAATTATATGGGAAGAATATGTTATACTAATTATCACTTTACTTTTTTTTCCTAAGGGAATAATTTCTTATCTTAGAAAACATGTTTCAGTAATAAAACCAGAATGATAAAATTGGGGGTCATAAAGAATGAAAATCAATATTAATAAAATTAAATGATTTATGTGTGGTGGAGGTTTTTATAAACATTAATTATAATTTACTAAACTTGGTTTTTATTTTGGAGTCACAGAAGATAACAAAGACCTAAAAATACTGTATAAAATTTTGTATATAAAAAAACACCACTCCCCCTCCAATATAAAAATGCAGTCAATGTTCCACATCCTCACACCTTTAAAGACACATTGGAAAAGAAAATATATTGAAAAATTGTCTTCTAATATTCCTTCCCTAATCATAGATGTTTCACATCGGGTATAATGAAATATAAGTAAACACATTGGTGAAAACCAAAAGGAGTTACCCAAAAATAAGTAACATTCTTCTATAATTAATTTTGAGTTATTTTTTTCTCAAACCATTCAATTATTTTTACTACATGGTTATATAATTAATGAAATATCAATAATATAATTATAGATATTAATTATCTATTTTTACCTTAATTTACACACACTTCCATCTAATGGGTATACTGTATAACGTTCATGTATGATGAACTACCGCCTCATGATACGAAGATTGTATGATTTTCCTTTATCACCACTCATGGTTATCATTATTATGATAAAAAGTACTTATATTATACATTATATATATTTAATTTCTGTATTCTTATGAAATTATATTTTGACTCATATATTAATCATTTTTTTTTGGTAATTCAATAAAATTGTTTTTTTTTGGAATTGTGGAACACCACATCCTTAGAGAAATGGTATCTCTTCATTATATAAATATAATGTATTAAGGATTTTTTTATTTAAAAATATTTTAGATAAATTACATATAATTTATATTACTTAAATATTTACATTTATTCAAATATAATATATCTTTTTCCTTAATAACATTTTCTCTTAATAGAAGAGTGATAATGTAGGACATATACGTGTGGACTACCACATCCTCGACAAGATGCGATTCATTTTACGTTATAAAAATTATATATATATGTATATATTTATAAATTACATGTTATTTATGATATCAATACCATTCCAGAAAGATATTATGATGCACACCTTGTTTCTATAATGATTATGAAAAAATGGGAACGTTACTTGTGAGTATGTACGACCTATTATTTCCATGATTGCAACGTTTTCTAATTTTTCATAACAATATTCCATAATTTATTTTAAAGGTATAATTTATGTACAAATATGATATTTATTTCATTATTATTATTCTTTATATGTTTACATAAGGATCTCTTTTACTATAGTTGACCTACTAATGTTTTTAACACCTGAAATGAATTTGGTCAAAACACTAGGAGAAATATTATTTGTTTATTTAGCTGTTTAAAAAATTGAAATAATTGAAGTAAAATTAATAATAAACATGTAAAGGATTTTCAGATATGTTAATAATTAATAAAAAATATTTTTCAGGAAGATAATGACACAGGTTGAATGTTTTATCAATGTTAAAGGATTTCATCTCAATGTAAATCACATTTAGACATATTTGTTATTATGAAGAAGTTCACATTTATATTATGTATATACTGCCTCTAAAATTTTATATCAAGGATATTTTTATTCTCATGATATTCTATGTTTCATTTAAATTTATTAAATCAGGCAGATTGTGATTCAAATGTTTCTAATTTCTATTAGAATTATTAGATAGTTTAGAAATTATTTTACTCAATAACATTTTAATAAACATTTAATTGTTTTTTAATTTAGAAATGTATAAAAATAGTGTTCTTAGTTTTTTAAACCCCATTAATAACGGAAAAATATTTATAATTTCATCAATATATATATATGTTATGAAATGGAAATAATTTATTAATTAAATTGGATATTCGATATAAAAGGAATTCTTTAGACTGGTTTGACACGAGATGAAGACCATTTAATGTATGCCCACAATGCATTAGTAGTCTAATTGGATGAAATCATGTTGGAAAAAACCCATTCGATTTGTAACCACTATGCATTTCTTAAACACTTTTTTGATTAAATAGAATTTTTTATTAGTACTTTACCATTTAATATTTATTATTCTTCTTATAGTTTTAAAATGTATATATTGTTAATTAATTTATCGTACTATATTGATTGTTTTTATTTATTCATGGTTTCATAACTTCCAGCTAAAATTATAGATCATTTGAGATCAATATTGTTTTGTTATATTTCCCCTAGATATGAAGAGGTATCGTTCCAATGTCTTTCAAGGATGTTGATATTTTAATTATTTATGCAATGTTTTCTATCCTTATAGTAAAATTGGTTACATGAATGTAATATAGATTTACAAAACATAATAATTGTTTAGTCCATTGGGATTTTATTCTTTTTAATAATGAAAATTTAAAAATTTAAGGTTCATCATATAATATTCTTGTGTAAAGGAACTATATTTGGTATCAAAAATAGATCAGTAACAACCATATAAACTATATTTAAAAAACCGATTATGAATTATATTCATAATATAAAAATTTAGTATAACTATATATTAAAATCATAACATTTATTAAGTTTTATAATGTGTGGATGTTATTATAAATTTGTCCATTACTGGATATAATAAGTGGTCGAGGTTCGAGAACAGATGATACTAGGGGTAAGAACTCTAATAAGGTGCATTGGGCCTAACTCAAGAAAAACATGATACAAAAAATGGGATTTACTGCACACTAGGATTGAAACATCCATGGGATAAACTTAGGATAATTCTTGTTTTCATTTCAAATCATTAGGAATGATTATATTGTAAATATTTACCTAATGAAACAATTTTTATTATTATTAAATTAGATAAGATCATAATTGTCAATTTATGTTAAGCATGTTATTAGTTTTGTGATTGTAAATTATGTTTCAAAATTATATGAAATAATTTTGTGCATGTCTTCCTTTATACATGGGGCCTATTAGAAGGAATATCAACCTCACCAATGTAAATGATCTGAATAGTAAAAATGATATTATATTTTATTCTATTAGAAATTTATTTCGAAGGGAAACACTTCCCCAATAATTTACATCATATGATAACATAGTATCACATGATAATAATATGGGTAATTAATTGTACATGTCTTATAGATTCAAAGGAAATATCGGAAATAAGAGGATGACTGGTAAAAAATTTATCAAAGGGATGAAGGGAATGTATTATTTTTCAATAACAGATATAAGATAAAAGAGACACACTAACGCTTTTATGAAAGAGCTTAATTTTATTATAAATAAATATAGATAGGCCACCATACCATTGATTGTAAGGGAATGAATGAAAATTAAATGGTTCAATGATTCCAATATAAGAAGACTGTACACTATTAAAATAAAAATCCTTTGGGTCTATGCAATATACCCTTAAATAGGATAATGGGTCATAAATATTCTTTTACTAATATCATTGATGGAGATTAATGATTAATATTTGTGTGTATGGATTAGAAAATTGTGTAATTTTATTAATATACCATTAAGGTATAAGGAATTAAAATTATAAAAAATATATGGATTTAACTGTAGTAATTTTTCATCAATAAATTAATAGTGAGTGTTGATTGGTACTGATAAGAATGAAAAGTGGAACAGTGGTAAGTAAAACACTTTTTAAAATTAATGGATATGTGATAGATAACCCTTAATATATTCTTTATAATGAGATAATAATGTTTTAATAAAAACATGATTGATTTGCATAAATTAAATTAGATAGTACATAATAACGTTAACCTGATTAATAGGTTTTTATCCCGTCATTGATGTAGTTAACATCATGTTTGGATTTAAAATTATATCCTACAAAATGTATTTCACTAATGTAATAAAGAAGCATCCATACGTTCAAATAACATTTTATGTTAATTATTGTTATTACCATATCTACAGAGAATAAGTTATGAATGTATTCACATCCTAAAAATGTGATAATTTAGGGAAGGTTCCTATTGATTAAAGGATAACCATAAGTTCCTTTCAAAAATCTAGTTACTATCATTCAAAATTTATGTATCAAAATATTTTAGAAAAGTTAACCATTTCTAAAATAGTATAAGTTGGAATATGGATTTATAAATATAGGTTGATATTTCACATTAATATATGAACCATATATTTCTTAGAGATGAGGTAGAAATAGTTCAAGGAACAATAAAATGAAATGATTGTCGTTATAAAATATTATATTTAATTATATTCATAGAGGGAGAATGAATTTCTGAACTCTAGTAAATTTATCCTAAAGTAAAAATATAATCATTAGACCATAATTTTGAATTGAACTGATAATTTTTTAAATCATCATAGATTTATGGATTTTATTTCCTCAATATTCCATTGACCATTCAGTTTTTTTGATTTATGTTTCTAATCACTCCCTATATATATTTATGACTTTCACCAAGTCCATATATTCACATTCAACTAATTTTTTTCGAACGTATAAACCTAGTTATATATTATTACATGGGATATTTTTTACTTCTTCTTCAAAATTATTAAGAAAATGTTTCATTAAGAATATTTACATTCTGGTTTGTTTCCCAAAATATTATTTTAAAATGTAAAACCCTTGACTACTGAGATAAAGATTAAATTGAAGGGACATAATTTAATTATGTTGGGGATAATGTAAAACAATATGAAATTAAAATACAATCCTTTTAGAATAAACTTATTTCTAATTGTTCATTATTTTAAAAAAACATATCATTACAGTACATAGAACGCCGAGTTAGTGTCTGTTATAGGCTAAACTATGCATTACAGCCTTTTAGTAGAGAACTAATATTAAATCCAATTTTTGGAACTTTTATAAAAAAATTTATGAAAATATAATTATAATTTTTTAATTCATATTTTCAAAACTATATTAGGGATTATATTTTGGTATTTTACATAAATGATTCATTTTTTCATGAACAATGAAAAATAAGGCATTTTATTTGAAAATTGGGTTTTCGTGTAAATATTTATTAATGATAAATTAACATTAAAATATTTCTAAAAAACATATAAAAAATTTAATATCTATAAATACAAATTTGGTCATTGGAATCATTTTAATATTTAATTTATAAATAATTACATAATGATCCTTTAGACATTTTCACATTGAAAATTCTCTTTCTCACCACATCTACATGATTACCATTTATATTAATTTAGAAACAACTCTAAAATGATTTTTTTAACATATAAATGGATGTAATTTTTATGATATTTATATTCTATTAATATAAAATTACTTTTTGAAAAAAATTATTTGTGAATGTAGTTAAAATTTATTTGAACGATTAAGGTAATGTAAAGCATAACAAGGGACTAAACATTATGCTTAAGTGCCAAAATGACTTATAAACATTTCTAGAAGCCATTTTCTACCAATTTTTCGACCATATATATCTTTTTTTATAAATTATGAGTTAGTGGTACTATTTTAATGAAGTTGATTTATATAATATGTTATGGAAAATTATTAAAAATGATACTTTTTTACATTAAACATTTATAATGATTTATTGAATTGGAGATTCTAAATACTTTCAGTTATAAAATTTTTTATTAATGGAAAATGTGTTTTTTATCATTTCAAATTTTATTTAATTTTAATAGATTATATAATTAAATTAAAGGCTTAACAAACTCTGTCACATAGACTATTATGTAAATTATTAAATATAATAAATGTTTCTCAAAACATTAAAATTAAATTAAATTTAGTGATTTTTTGTGTTTTGTGAAATTTTTAAATAAATATATCTTGATAATATATATTAATTTAATATATTTTAATAAATATAGTGTTTTACTATTTTTAAATTATAATTAAATTAATAAGTTCATAATTAACATTAGTTATAATTTACAACAAATGTAATTTTATTGAATTATTTAATATTACGAAAATTACAATACAATACCAAGTGAATTTCAAGTGTCAATGATTATTAAGTCGGATACCTTATTTGAATAATTTATTTTCTTAATTACCTTATTGAAATATTCATAATAAAAACAATTTTTTCATTATCTGTGTTAATGTAGTGTTTTTGCGTGTTACATACAATTGTTTCAAAATTAATTTCATGAAAAACATGCGATTTCTTTTAATTAAATTTATATCAAATATATAATAATGTTGGTCTATATTTTTTAATATATATTCCTCAATTTATTATTAATGGATTGATTTAATACGTCATAATAGTAGTTACTTTAACAAATTCTAAAAATAAAAAAATTGGAGAAACATGTCTGTTAACGAATAAGTTATCAAAATGCACTTATTTTTGTGCTCTGTATGATTTTATGGACCATAATTACGCATTAATAAATTATTTTTCAATTATTTGAGTCATATGAGGTAATGGATACCTCCCAATACTGTATACCTTATGATAATTAAAATAATGAAACTCCCCTATATTATAAATGGATTTCCATATTCCCCTTTATCACACCTCACATTCCACATTTTCTAGACCGAGAACTACCTAAATAGTCTTCCAACATCCCTCCCATAAATACAGATGTCTCAAATAAGAATTTAAAAAACCCACTGAAGTTATTAGGTGTAATCTAATTGTGTTACATGAAAATATGGAAATATTATTCCAAGTTTATTTTGTGTTATTTCATTCTAAAAAACATAATTTATTGATAATCCATTATTATATAAGTACATAAATATCTTCAATATTCTATGAAATTTTTATTCTATGGTTTTTTACAAAATTTATATAAACATTCTTCAAATGGGTATCAATATTACTATTCATGTACAGTGAACTACTACCTCACGAAACGATGGTTGTTCGTTCGTTTTTCCTTTACCATATATAATTTAGGTCATTAAGATGAAAAAAATTATATGATATATATGATATTTATAATTTTAATATATTTCGTTAATTAATTTTTATGACATACATTTATTATTCCATTTTTTGGGAATATGATAACATTGTTTGTAGAAGTGTGGGCAACTGCCTCCTCAATGTGTTTTGATTCAATCACAATAATACATGAAAATACTAATAATGATTTAATTAAAAAATGTGACGTAAATATTATATACATGATGTTGATGAAATATTTATATTTCTAGAAACATATTATATCCTTTTCTTTATTTCCATTAAGTCATGCAAAAAATGTGATATTATCATCCGTGGACGTGTGGACTACCACCTTCTCAAGGATATGTGAATCCATTTATATAATAATAATCTTACATATAAGTATATATTATTTAATAACATTCTATTTATTATATAATTATAAATTAAAAAATATACAATATAACTTACCATTTTTCTATAATGATCATGGGAGAATGTGATCATTACTCATTCGTATGTATGACCTACCGTATCCATAATAGTTACGTCAGATAATTTTTCAAAAAATTATTTCTTTATTTTTAAGAACCCGGTTCTTATTGTTGAGGTACGTGTTTCTTGTTTTATTTTTGGATTAAGTTATTTTGATAAAACAAGGGAAATGTTTGGAAAAATCCAAAATTTATGGGTACACGCCGTGTACATTTTTACACATGTTGTGTACTTTGGCTTTGGGAGATGAGAAGGTAGGGAAAGTAGGTTTGTCAGTAAAATCAAACGACATGCTGTGTACTTACATATACATGTCCTGTACTTTGGTCGTGTTAGACAAAAACATAGGTCCTGTAGACCACTTGACAATTCAGGATGTAAAAACTATCTACACATCGTGTAATTAGTATTACACTTCGTGTAATTAGTCGACATATGAACATGGTGGTGGTGAAAAGTAGCCGTAAGAGGAATAGTTAAAAAAGTAATTTACACGTTGTGTACTTTCAATGTACACGCCATGTAGTCATAAAAATTCACTTCAAACCAGCAGCAGCCTCTTCATTTTACAGAGGAGGCAGAACTCTCATTCGAAGATCAGGAGAGATGGTCGGATCATGGAGGAGCTCCCGACCACACATCGGGAGTCAGATTCTTTCGTTGTCGATCACGTTTGAACAATGCATATGAGTTCTTCCCTCTTCTGGGGTCTTTCTTTCAAATTATTCTTATAAGGTATGTTATTTTAGTTTGAAAAAAAAATCTTTTATCCCAGATCTACGTCGTTCTTGGTTATTTTGGAAGGCATCATTCGCGTATATCGATCACGAGAGATCGAGGTTGGTGGTCTTGGGTTTTATTACGAAAATAGAGTAGAATTTGTGCACTGTTTTTCCACACGCCCATGTTCGGGGTGTTATATAGATGAGGCTTTGTCTGTTTAGATACCGCGAATTTCATAGTTAGTCTAATGATTAAATATCACCTAATGTTTGGGATCATTTCTTGTATCCAGGGCCACCTCGTCGGTGTGTTCCCCTTTTTTAGCCATTTTCCCTTGATACCTGAGGGTATTCCATATCTATAACATGTTTTATGTTTTCTTGAGAAGACCATATATGTATTGATAGCTATGTGTTGGGCTCAGCCCAGTTTACTTATTAGCCTAAGGGTAGTGTTGTGTTTTTCCTCTGGGCAGTGTTCGTTAGCCTGAGGGTAACATTTTTTATTCATGTGGGTAGTACCTTTTGTGCCTGTGGGAAATATCTCATATTATTGTGGGCCCTATTCATTTTTCCTATGGGCAGTCACCTACGGGGTTCGATTCTGATTACCTGAGGATATAGAATTTCATGTCAACGGACAACAATTACATTTTGCATTTACTATGGTGACTTATTATGTTGTACCGACCAAGAAAAATCATAACCTTGGGATTGATAAATAATTAAAAAAATGGAAATGTAACTAGTAGAGATAGTTACTTTTGAGTACTGCCTAGTTTGCTACATTTTATTACTTCACACTATTGTTGCACAGTTTCACTTACTGTTGGGAACGGTCCTGTGGTGGTTACCTACTGAGATTTTTTTCACAGACCCTATTTTGGTGTTGTCATGGGCCCTAATAGATTATATTACTGTAGGTGTTGATAAGGGAAAGAGTCATTAAATAGGTACATGTTTTTTTCAGAGGAGGGGAAGAGCATTGGACCGATCATAAGCTTGGGATGTTGCTGAGTTCCTGCTATACTATTTTAGTTTTCTTACTATACATAGTACATTGTACTGTATTATATTTGATTGTAGTGTATCTTGTTTCGTCTACTTTCTTAGAAATATTACATATTTGCATCATCATGTATGTTTCACTATTTCATATCTCATTATTCAGTACTGTTGTCCTCCCAGTTATGTATTGTTTACTGCTTTCTCTTTTGTATGTTCATATCTATTATTGCTGTGCTACACTTTGAAAATTGAGGGAATAGTTTCCCCACTATTAGATCTAGCACATCGCTACAAGTCGGTGACCTCTGTCATTTGGGGAATTTCTCTTGAGTTCATGTGACCAAACAAGTTTTGGGCACCCGTTGTGTGGCTTTTGGAACAGGGACGTTACAATGTGGTATCAAAGGTTTCTTCTCTATTGACTTAATATATGGCGCCTACACCTAAGGATAGGATGGAATAGGTACTTGGTAATAATTTGTGCCCATGAGTAGCTAACCTATGTACATGGAAAAGAAAATTTACCTTGTGTTGCAATTTTTATGATTTTATATATTTTACTGTTGATTTGATTTTCACAGTTGGGTGACACACATGTGGTATGCTGTTATATTTTATACTTGGTTTCTATTTAGTTTTAACCTGATGAGATAAGGTTATGACATCTCATGCATCATTTAGGTGGATTTTATAATCATATTCCATGCATAGTTTCCATGCCATGTAGGTGCATTAGAAATTTTATGTTGTTATGATAGATGTTGTTCTATGAAATGCATGATGTTGTGATAGGTACCTTGTTATAAATACCTTCTATTTGATGGGGTATTTCTACATGCTACAGTTAAATTTTTGGACATTAAACATTGGTTCCAGAGAAGTATGGGCTCTCTTGGACTAGAGTTTAGCGGATCATAATCCAACCTTTTTTGGTATTTTTTACTATAAATTAAATGTTTAGGTGTTAAACATTGATTCAAAGGGATTATAGCCCCCAATGGATCAAAATTTGGAATAATCACACTTGAAATTAATGAAATGTGGCTATGGAGTAGTTTATAAGGTGTACTGTCCGGAAACCCAGACAACATGGCGTGTGGTTCTATGAACACACTCCATGTACACTTCTATTTTGGAAGAAATGAAAAAAAATTAAGTACATTCCGTGTAGTCTCTAACTATGTCATAGGTCGTGTGGGAAGAGAAATGAGATAAGGAATGTTGTGCGAGAACATGCAGTATACTCTTTGACCATGTCATGTAGTGTCGACCTTGCGTCCACCTGTGTGACTGAAAACATGGATGGAGGAAGCTTAATATATACATGTCATGTATACCTTGAACATGTCATGTTGTTTGACCCAGGTACTCGGCCATGTCACTAACAAAACATGTCGGTTGGGGCTTCTTAGTACACATCGTGTCCATCTGGCACACACCGTGTAGGGTAACCTGGGTATACAGGCCGTGTCACTAACAACACAGACTGATGAATCATGACTAGTAAATGTCGTGTACTTGTGGGACATGTTGTGGAGTCTTGACCAAGTAATGACAATGTGGATTGGGCCTTGCGGCTGAGGAAAACAAAGAGGTGTACACATCATGTGTGTTTAGAACATGCTGTGTATTAAGGGTTGAGACACACCCAAACTGTCATTAGAACACGACTATGTAAGGGCTTAAGGGTACAAATCGTGTGGACATTATACACGTTGTGTAGTCTCTTATTTCCAGTTCTTGTGTTTTTCTTCCCTTTTTTGTGTAGGCACTTTTAAAAAGGAATAAGAACCTCGACAGTAAATTAAACTAAGGTCTGTGTTTTACCATGTATAGTCATGTCGTCGAGACAACCACGATTTGTACGCCAAGAGAGAAAGAACGATTGTACTCGAGAGATAGTAGGCCATGGGCTACAGACGGATCCTCCAGCAGAGCCAGATGTGGCCCCAGCTGTTATACCGAATGTAGGCACGGATGCAAAGTCCCATGTGGGATTTATGCAGTTTATGCCGACCTTCCAGGGAGCACCAATGGATTCCACATCTTTGGAAGATAAATGTCCTATATTCCAGTAGCAGCATCCACTTACATTTCATGGGGATGGCGGACCATAGGCTGTAGAGTTTTGGATTGGTTATATGCAGACTATCTTTGAGCATCTGAGACACCTCCAGGGCGGAGGGTCTACCTCTCTACATACATGCTGCGGGATTCTACAACGCAATGGTGGGTTGTTACCACCCAGACAGAGCATCACCAAGATATGGTGTGGGATGATTTCCTGGTGGACATCTATGAATTTTTTTTTCTGGAGAGGCTGAGGGCATATAGAGTTTGAGAGTTCATGAATCTGCTGTAGGGAGCCATGTCAGTGATGGACTATTCTTCCCGCTTCACCGAGCTACAACATTTTTCACCAGTTCTAGTGGGTGATGAGATGCTGAGGGATAGAAACTTTGAGGATGGTATTTGATATGACATCTGAGCCCTGTTGAATGTTTGCAGGTTTCCTATAGTGAATGCTTTTGTGAAACATGCACTGATTACTGAGTGGAACATGTCAGAAGATAGTGGTGCAGGACAGGGTAGTTCGACACCTGTGTCTGGTACTATTTCTACTGGTAAGAGGAAGATAAATATGGATTTCTCTTATGGAGGCATTACAATCCAGACTGATTCTTCAGGAGGCCTGGTCATGAGCTACCAGCATGGTAGAGAGGAGCACAAGAGGCATCAGTGTCCACATGACATAGTGGAGTGTTGAGCTTACGGCAGGATGGGTCATCTACTGCGTTTTTCTAGGAATTTCCACTAGTGTCTAGTGAGAGGGGTTCTATGTAGACTCTACATACGGTAGTAGGGCCAATATCTTTTTACCATTCAAAAAATTAGGATATGTCAGAACGATCAGGCCAAGGATGTGATCGTGGACATGGTAGGAAGACACCAAGATCTCAGAGACGGTAGGGTGGTTCAGCTCAGGGTAGCTAGTCTGTGTCGCAGGGCCATGACACTGGGTAGACATATGCAGTGCAACAGAACCAACAAGAGCAGGATCCCAAACCTTCAACTATCTGAAGTACTATTTTAGTTTCTTCTGTTTTATCTTCAGTACTTTTCGATACTGGTGTTACACAGAGAATTATATATGTGCCCATTCTGGAGAGCCTTGGGCTTACTATTTTTTATACTTCTGATATTATGACACTAGACACTCCATTGGGGACTACAACAACTGGTGTTTGTTAGTGTAGGGAGTGCCCCCTAGAGGCTGGTGGGTGTCACTTTCTGTGGGACATCTATGTCTTAGAGATGACGAGTTATTACTTCATTATAGGGATGCACTGATTGGTAACTTTTGATGCCTTTGATGATTAAAACCGTCATAGGGTGAGTTTCACATAACTAGAGGGTAGGGAGTAACTATAAAATGGTTAGTGAGATGTCCAAGAGAGACGATATTGGCCCGAGAATCGTGGGAAAGGTTGTATGACATCCCAGATTGTGAGTTTATATCTGGATGACCAGGGAACATGTCAGAAGGATATTCCTCCAGTAGTTGATCATTTCATGGATGTCTTCCCGAACGACATTTCAAGTTTAACTGCAGAGCGAGAGGTAGATTTCTATATTGAGATTGTTCCAAGAGTAGCACCGGTTTCCATTCCTCCTTATAGGATGTTCATACCAGAGTTGGAGGAGCTCAAGAGGTAGTTGGAGGGATTGTAGTCCATGGGTTTCCTCTGACCATGTACTTCTCCTTGGGGTTCTCATGTCCTGTTTTAGATGAAGGCAGATGGTACCCTCAAACATTGTGTGGATTATCGGATGTTGAACCAGTTGACGGTCCAGAACTGATATCCTTTTCCTAGGATTGATTAGCTTTTTGATTAACTTCATGGAGCACATGTGTATCTAAGATTGACTTGAGATCCGAATATCATCTGTTACACGCTAGGCCATCAGACATACAACTTACAGCATTTCGGAGAAGATATGGTCTATATAAGTTTTTTGTCATTCCATTAGGGCCCATGAAAGCACAAGTAGTTTTCATGGTTCTCCGGAATCGTGTGTTCCACCCTCATATATATTCTTTTGTGGTAGTATTTGTGGACGATATCTTGGTGTACTCTCAAACTCAACACGACTATGCTACCCATCTTGGGATCGTTTTGAGTTCACTGAGGGGGCCTAAGTTGTATGCTATGCTCTCAAAGTGCCACATTTGGAAGGACCCGATACACTTTCAGGGTCATATCATCTCAGAAGGCAGAGTTTCCTAGGAGCAGCCTAAGAATGTTTATGAGATACGGAGTTTCTTGGGGATGGATGGTTACTACAGGCGGTTTGTACAAGACTTCTCCCACTTAGTAGTGCTGTTTGTGGGTTTGAAAAATAAGTGTGTGAAGTTAAATTGTTCAGAATCTTGTGATACATCCATTCATGAGATAAAGGGATGTTTGAAATCAGATCGAGTCCTAATACTTCCAGAGTAAGGGAAGAGATATACCGTTTACTATGATTCATCAGTTATTAGGTTGGGTGCAGTGTTGATGCAGGGTGACTGAGTAGTTGTGTATGAGTCTCAGTTGTTGAGGCCACATGAGGGTAATTATCTGACTCATGATCTCGAGTTGGCTGTAGTTGTTCATTCGTTATGTTTTTGTAGGAATTATCTCTTTAGATAGAATTTGGTGGTTTTTACGGACCACAAATGTCTGAAATATATCATTACCCAGCGTGGCCTAAATTTGAGGAAGCAAAGGTAGGTTAAATACCTTCAGTATTTTGACATTAATCTTGCATATACACCTGCTAAGGGTAACATAGTTGCTGATGCACTCAGTAGGAGTTCTTAGAAACAGGCATCGCAGAAGGCCAGTGGTGAGTGGAACCTTATGGCTTTGTTCTCTCTCATGCATTTAGAGCTGCAAGAAATTCAGGGGAAAAACATTTTTTCTTCCTTATTGGTGACTTCTACCATCCGGGATTGAGTGAGTATGATATATCTCTCGGATTCTGAATGCCTAGTTCTACGGGAGTCGGTGGAAAGTGAGGACCCTCCTCCTGGTTGGATATAAGGTGATGATGAGGTACTGCATTCCATGGATGAGTGTGGGTTCTAGGGGATATATGAGAGGAATTGATGTAGGATTTTAATGCTTCATATTGGGTTGTACATATGGGAGTTACCAAAATGTACTGTGACTTGAGACGTCAGTATTGGTGGCCCGCGTATGAAAAGAGAAGTAGCTTGTTTTGTTGTGAGATGTTCCACCTATCAGCAGGTGAAGGTGGAGAATCAGAGGCTAGCCGGTCTGTTATAGCAGTTACCCATTGTGGAGTGGATATGGGATGATGTCGCAATGGAATTCTTGATTGGGTTACCGAGGTCAACTTAAGGCAATGATGTCATGTAGGTTTTTGTGTACATACTTACAAAGGTAGCTCACTTTTTTCTGATCAAGGAGACCTTCGGTGTTTATGAGCACAGAAAGTTGAATATCCGAGAGGTACTACACCTTCATCGGGATCCTTATTCTATCAATTCAAATAGGGACACCTGCTTTATGTCTCATTTATAGTAGATTTTTTAGAGGGCACTAGGTACATAGGTGATGAAAAGTATAACATACCATACTCAAACCAATGAACAGTCAGAGCGTATGATACAGGTGCTAGAGGACATACTACGTGCATGCGTCGTGGTTGTTGGGGGCTCTTGGGAGAAGCACATGCGCCTGGTTGAGTCATCCTACAATAATAGTTTTCAGGAAACCATTGAGATGGAACCATAAGAATCTTTTTATGGTAGGCCATGATAATCACCTTTTTTCTGGATAGAGGTAGGTGATGCAGTTTTACTAGGACCGCGTCTCATGCAAGAGACTTCAGAAGAGGTCCAGTTGATATATAAGCAGATGGATATTTCATTGTCTCGTCAGAATTCTTACGTTGATCGCCTCACCTGACCCTTAGAGTTTGTGGTCAGGGATCAGTTATTCTTATGCGTTTCACCGAGGTTGGGACACAAGCAAATCAGGGGACATGGTAAACATTCTCCGAGGTATGTATGGCCATTTGAGATTCTGGAGAGAGTCAGGTAGGTTGACTATCGGTTGCAGTTACCATAGAGGTACCAGGCCATAAACGACGTCTTCCATGTATCTCAGTTGTGTCATTGTCACTCGGACCCATCTCACATTTTTCAGCCCAATGAGGTTGAGATTTAGATTGTTGTGTCCTTTGAGAAGCATCTGATTTTCATTTTTTATAGGAGAAAAATTGTACTCCAAGGCTGGTCAGTTTCTCTTTTATAGGTGATTTGGAAGCAGGGAAAAGTACAAGACAAAACCTGGGAGTGAGAGACCAATGTATGTGCTCAGTGGCCAGACTTGTTACCAGATTTATCATCACCACCCTTGGAAGGGTAATTTGGGGACAGATTGCTTTAAGTGGGAAGTTTGTAAGAACCCGATTATTATTCGTGAGGTACAGGTTTCTTCTTTTCCTTTTTCCTTATGTGTTTTATTGAAAACAAGGGAAATGTGGGGAAAATTTCAAATTTATGGGTACACGATGTGTAAATTTGTACAAAAGTCGTGTACTTCAGATGTGGGAGATGAGAAGGTTGGGCTCGTAGGTTTGTCAGTAAAAAAAAACTACATGTCGTGTAATTCCATATACACGCCGTAGGTTTGTCAGTAAAAACACACACACACACACACATATATATATTATAATTTCCATACAACTATAAATTTTGATAGATCATGAGAAAATAAGAAAGAAATATAGTTTCTCTACTAAAATACTCTATTGACATTGTATTGAGCCATATATAGTTATTAGTACACTCTATCAACTAACCAATGGTGAGTATATCTATTTTCAATTAAAGTATACAAATTATCATACACTCTTTTTACCTTATAAAACACAATCAATCCCCTTCTAGAATTAAAATCAATGCTTTTATCTTTGTGTATACCCATTTACTATTAAAACACATAATAGGTTCATCATTATTCTTTTATTAAAATAAATATTATGTCACTATAAAATTATTGGCACCATAGACATCCATAAAATCAGATTTATTAAATTAATGTTCCATAAATATGTGATTAATTATGTAACCTAATACTTTTTTCAAATTCAACTAAAGAAAACCATTTTTATAAATAGTTTTTTGATAAACTAAAATCATGTATAATCCATGTGGTCATCTATTCCATGAATATTACATTTAAAACCAAAATATTATCATATCAATCCATCTGTAAAAAAAACCATATATTTTTTTACACATTGTCATAAAATTAACCATTAATAATAAAAACCAATAAAATCTATCCCCACACCCTGCTAAGATGTATTTCTGACCAAACTAGTATTGGTAATGCATGATTACATTTCCAATCCATATATCTAACTGAACCATATCCATATTGTAAATCTCAAATAAATAAAACAATCAATGTAAAAACAATTATATTTTTTTTTCACATCCTAGACTAATTACTAATCCAGAAGACCAAACTAGTATTCCATGTGACATCAAGTGAATCACCTTATATGTTAGAGATTATTGACTAGTGGTTAGTTCCTAATATATAACAAGATTAAACTATTCCCTTAATACTAAATCATTATTATCAAAATAGATGTCACAATCCAGAAAACATAAAAAAAGTGTTTCATGTATTTATATTGAAATAATTTTACCATACAATTATATAATCATGGAAAAAAATAATATAAACACGTGGTATATCATATGATTAAAATGATAGAATGGAGATAACCAAGGGGGAGTCCGTATGAATGTAATATAAAAAATAAATTAGTCCAATAAATTTAGACATCACTTTGAGGACCCTGATCCCCCATTAGTACCATCTACACATCTTCTCTCAGATACTCCAGCTCTATACAATTCATCTAGGCCACTAATAAAATTTGAATGCCAACCTAAGATTTTCAGATCTACATGAGTTCATTTATAGTGTGTGTAAAAGATTTAGTTTTACACAACTACAATAACTATATATAGTCTATTATTTAGGTGTATATATTTATAAAAGGGATTTTAATAAGTAAAAAACATATTCAATTTACTATTCAAATACATGTGTAATCTTTTTATCCAATATAATGGTTTATATTTACAACATTGGCAATATCAAGTATATGGGATGATCATTTCAAGGCTTATGTTTTGTTGATCACTATGGTACCACATCGATGATGGCTAGTTCATAATATCATATATTAGTCAACCTATTGATAATTACATTGAAATATACTCTTTGATGTAATATAATAGGATAATGAATAGATTTATAAAATATTCTATTCAGGGATATACTACCTACGATAAATAGTAGGATGAGGTGAAGCATTGTTTAAACTATTATATAGTGATATAAATATGATGGATATATGGTAGTCTATAATTAAAATCTTATTAAAACAATATGCCAAGGATATACTATTTTTATAAAATATGAAAGGTTTATATTTATCCTTTATAAAAAAACACTTGTTTATTTAAATAATAATAAATTCATATATTATATACATATATCTATACATAGTTAGCTTATCAGTAGTTTAGGGAAACATTGATCAAATAAAATATTTTAGGACAAGGTTTAGCATGAGTTGTCATTATTGGAATTCTATGGCTATAAAGTTAACCCAAACATTTTAATATTGTTTCTAGATACATATACACCAATAATTTCCTCTAGGTAGTATGTATAATATAAAATTATCTATCTACTAGATATTTAATAAAAAATCAGCTCAACAAAAAATCATAGGATAATATTCAAAATGAGTGTAATTGATCATCCTAATGATTTATGTCATATAAAATAATAACTATGATCACTTATTCATTTGGAATCATGAAGTATTACTTTATTATATTTATTTTCATAAATAAAATTAACATCATTATTATCAAGATCTTTTTTCCCTATAAATATTAAAACAAAAATTTCTATAAACAAACTATCCAATATCCATTAAAATAAAATTTTACTATAATTTGAATGTGGAATATACATCAAAAAATGATTTATCTCATGAATACTTTATAGTAACAAATGATTATTTTGTTTAATCTATTTTGTTATTGGATAATCATATAACCCTTTCCATTAATCCTAGGATTTTTCTATGTTTTATACTCTTAATATTAATAGCCCACATCCCTAAAATAGATCATTTCTCATATAACTATAGAGTCATCCCAAGAATAAAAAGTAATAAATTTAGTTTATTTATATATTGTAATAGTTTCATCTACCAAATATACCTTTAATCACATAAATAAAATTCTTTCATGTCCTCAGAGATTATTTACCTAAATTTATAAATATACATTACTTCTTCAAAATCCCCTACAAATTTCTCCACAAATGTATTCTATCTAAAACAATTTTGGATTTTAATTCCATAGTAATTAGAAAATAAAAGAATGAATGAGTTCAAACACTCAATATAGGTATAAAATCATATAAAATATTTATAATTGTATTGATCATCAGGATGTGAGAGAACATGAACATGGGACATATATCTCAATAAAATGAACATGGAATCATATGATCTGTCTATAAAGTATGATAGAAGGGAATATAACCTCAATTAATAATACATAATCAAGGGGATTAGAATGTGGATATAAGAGACAATAATATTGTTCTCTGGATAATAACATAGGCATGAGTAATAACATTTAAATATATAATAACGATATGTGTAGGAAAAACGCATTGGGAAAAAATATTTCCATAATTATGTCATTGAATAATTTTCTAAACATGAAATATTTTCCACACATAGAATTCAGAAAATATATATATAAAATTGGTACATGCATGAATATTGGGACATGCCATCATGTCCACACATATAATATTCATCATGAGTAAATATAACCATATTAATTAATAATTTCATTTTAAAATGAAATATAAATCATCATCCAGGTATTTAATGTTTGATAACAGACCCACACATCACATACTAATATTCTATAACAATGCATTCCATATTATTTCAATAATAATTACATATGAAAATACTATATACAGTAAAATGTTTATATAATATTTTAAAATGGTTTCCAATAATATAAAATAAATTATTAGAGTAGTTGATATGAAAAAATTTAACTCAGAAATAATTATATCATTATATAATAATGTTGTAGATCAAAAACATAAATCATTAAGAGACAAAAACTGTTCAGCTAAGTGATAAAATAGATGTTAAATCATACAAAGAGTTATCATAATATATTTTTTAAATTTCTATAAAAATTTATATCACAAGTCACAATAAATATATAATTTTGGGGATGGTGATAACAATAGTTTTTCTAAATTATTTAATTGTGACACCAAAATATTTTACGCTAGAAATGAAATAAATTTTTTATAATAAAATTTTATGATATAGACACAAAATATATTAAAATGAAATGATTTTATAGTCTATGAATTTTTAGTAGTTTCTATGATTGTTTAGATTGACTAAATTGTTATCAAATTACATTTTGATTAGAGATAATGAGAAATATAATGACTACAATTTATAATACAAATATCATTTTAAAATGAACAGAAGAAATAATTTATTGTATGAAAAAATATTGCAATGAAAAAGAATTATATAATATAGAAGATAAGAATTATTATTAATAACATCATATATTTAGTTTGAATGAAATTAATCAGAGAAAAATATTGAATCAAAATATATAATTTACTGGATTAAAAGATAAATTCAGTAGTTAATATATAATTTTAATAAAATAAATAATTTAGAATAAATATCATAATGTGGAAACAGCATGATGCTTCAAAATTAAATTTATGTTAATATAATCATTATAGTATTGAAAAAGAATATTTAAATTTGAAATGAATTCGTGGTGTAGAAATGTAACCATAATTGTGATGAAAAAAATAATTATGATAGAAAATGTCAATGAGTTAGTATATAGGTCATATAATGGAATATGAATACATAATATGAAATATTTACAAAAGAAGGGAAATTTAAACCAACAACCTTATCATATTTAAAGACATAAGTTTTTAATGGAAATAATTTATAAACTAATGATAATTGAAATTATTTTAAAAAAACCTAAGATGTTTTTTTATTAATTGTTGTAATGAGTACCATATAAGGCACTAAAAATAAGATATTATTTGAGATTTTTTAAAAAGGGTATTGCATTCAAGATTGTATAAAGTTATTAAAAGTCAATATAAAATGACCTTATGGAATCATTATTGTGTATGGAAGGAATCTTATTAAGTAAATACAATGAGAAACTATGAGATAAAATGGTTGTAGTCTCATAGATAAGGAACATTTTATTTCCATAAAAATAAATTCAGTCATATGAAATGTCGATTTAAATGTGAGACTCAGAATGTAAACCTTATATAGGCCTTTTTCATTGTGTAGAAATTAATAGAAAGGTTGATTTTAAGAATGGAATTAAAATACAAAAAACATAGTAGGAATTAAAATATAATAATATAAAAATATATAATGTACTCAGCTTATAATATTAATTTCCATGAAAATGATAATAACTCATTTAATATAAATTTAGTTTCAAAAACCCCTTACAAATGATTCATGATTGGTTGAAGGTGATATAACATCATATATAATAAAATATGACATATTATTTATAAATTTTTTACAATAGTTTATGTAAAATCGTATTTATATTTATATTTTAAATTCATTCATTACTATATTATTACTTATATTTATTTTGTACTGATCATCTTTTGTTATTAGTTTTAATTATTATTTATTTGTTTTGATATGACAGTCATGATCATCATTAAATGATAATAATTCCATCATATGAATATATATTTGGTAATTTAATATATTTTCTATAATAATTTATGTTTTTATTAGTTAATTTCATTGGGGGCTATTGTTACAATTCACTGAGATGATATCCATAGAAATCATGTTTCTATAATTTAATAAATCATAATTTGGAACATAAATAACATTTTAAAAAATAATATTACCATTCGAGATGAAGAAAAAATTTTATTTAATTAATAATACAATATCATTCTAGTTAATACATTTTCTAAAGAATCATTGATAATAATTTATATCATCGTGTAGGTATATTGTAAAACCAATCCAAATAATAACATTCAATAATTTATTGATGAGTATGATTATAAAGTGATTTTATTGAAATAAAATTACTAATATAAAATAATTATATTATTTTTATGTTATAAATTCAATAAATCATAATTATTTATAATATTATGTAAAAGATAAATGAAAAGTAAGGAAAGGAATTAATTACATTCAAAGAGGAAATCATATATTCTCTTGGAAGCTTTCTATGTTCTGATTAAATTAGAAAATTTTCATAAAACTCAATCCTATATAATGTGGGAATGATTCCATAGAGAAAATTTGGGCTATGATGTATGATAAAATGAATTTAATTGAGTATTTTGAGGTGAGTATTAGAGTGGTCGTTTTATACATGATCATGAATGGAATTTTTCAAAATTCTAATTCCATAATTATTAAAGAATATAATTTCTCAATGAGTGTTGATCTAAAGTTATTAAATATTTTTAACAAGACAAATCTATTTAGACCATTCCCTTTTACACTAATTTAGATATTTATTATATACTATTTATGGACATTACAACCTACATTAACTTTATTTAAATTATTTTATGTTTACCATGTTAAAACAATTTTTACCATATTAACATCACTTTATAACTAAAAATGAACACAAGATCTATAAATAATATATAGATTTTTATTAAAATTATTATATCCATTTCAATTAAATAAAATTTATCAAATTAATGAAAATGTAATTTTAATATAGGAACACTTAATGCATAAAAACACTCTTTAAAATATTTTATTTATAATCCCATATAAAATTATTTTCAAACTATTATAATTAAAAAATATCTTGATTGATAATTTAATTAATTATATAAATTTTATATATATTCATTTAAAATCATTATTTTGTGGTAATTAATTTACTTTATTAATATAGAATCATAATTATACAAAAAAATCATTGAAAAATATATTTTCATAACATTAAATTATTTTATTCTAAATTATATCAAATTAATATTATTTACATTATTTTTAGTTATTTTATATTTATAAAAATATTCATTTAGTTTATTATCTTATTCCAAAAAAAGGAAAATTAACCATTAAAAACACATAATATGTAATTAGATACCATTTTTAAATAAATCATATTTAATGAGATTTGAGTAATTGAATTATAATATATTAATATCAATTAAATATTACTGTGATTTTATTTTTATAAACTATTAGTCATTAATTTCTTACAATATACCATGTTAAAATCATCATTTAAAGTAGTGTGTTTAACAAAAATCCATATATCCTAAAAAAATTTCATTAGAAAATATTATTTTCAAAATTTGATTAACATATGTTTATTATATTCAAATGTTTTTTTAATTGAAATTAATTATTTAATATGTAAAATTATTTTTTAAAATACTAAATAACATTACTGTATATTTACTATATTCAAATAAAAATAAACGAGTAAGATGATTACTAGACATCACACAATGTTTATATGCCCTTTGAAAATTTTAATATAAAATATATATTACCCCATTACATAATTTCATTTCATTTAATTATAAAATCTAAAAGAACACATCCAATTACTATAGAATTCTCATGGATTTTACAAAAAAAATTCTCATTTATGGTCATTCATTCTAACTTTTTGTATACATTCAAAAAATAGATTTTTCTTATTTTAGATAATTCATGAGATTTTCTTGTCATGATGAAATTATAATTATTTTTTATTATACAATGCCTAGACCATGTCAAAAAGGATTCCTTTGGTGGTGAATTAGAGGTAATAGAAATTTTAAACATTATAAATATATATTTAAACACCTATGATAGGTTAATTTAATGATTTTATGTGTTGAGTAATTTCCTCACCAATATGCCCAAAGTTGATAAAGATGTCGCACATATGAACATTTTATAAGGCTCAAAATTGATGATAGAGCCTATTATTTTTGTTATGAACCATTGTTTTGACCATGAATTATATTATCCCAATAATTTTTAGTAATTAGACATTCCTATAATTGAAAAAATATGTTCAATAATGTTATATTATCTTTTATCTATAAAAATTTATCATTCATTTTGATATAGAATTTTTATGGAGTTATCTAGTCAAGAAAAAATAATAGATAAAATATTATAACTTATTTTTTGGTTATATATTTAATATTTCCTTGGATACATCCACAAAAATGTATAGATCTTCCTCAAAAAAGTATTTGACATCCATATTGTTAATGGGATTAAAACGTTTTTTCACATCAACATAGGTAAAAATTAATAGCTATAATAATGGATTTACAATACCTCTTTATGAATATAAAGGAATTATATGATGATCATTATCATTTTATATAGATTTTATGCTGAATAATATCTCTTTCAGTCTCTCACAACATACATTCTTATAAAAAAACAAATTACTCAGCCCTCTAGAATATTTATTCACAAACATTTTGAAAACATTTAAGTCATTTATCTACCTAATAAAAATCAATTTTTCTATTCCTTTTCAAATTCAATCCCCACGAGTCCTTATCCTTTATTCTCATTTCAAAGTCCTACAATATCCCCTATGATATTTCCCATAGACCAATAATTATGTTTTAATGTTTTACTTGAATAACTATGGTATCATTTTCTCCATTAATTACAATACTTTGGGTTACTTCACATCTACATGAATCACACAAAAATGTAACTATCATTTTACATATATCATTTCATTATTTTATGCATATTTAAAACAAAAAATAAAAACACATGGTTTATAATGTATAGTTCTCTTCGAAGACCACATACATAGTAAATACACATGATTTATAATTATATGATATTTTTAAATATTTGAAATGATATTTGAAATTCCATTGAGCTCTTACATCTTTAGAAGATAACTTGGAAAATACGTGAAAATGGGATAACCAAAAAAGACCAATATGTGAATAAAAATATGAAGAAACAGAGTACTTGAGATGTAAGGAATATCATGATGATATAAAATGGAATGGAACAAGAATATAAATATGGAGTAATAAATTATAGAAAATGGAATAATGTGGTCATGGGAACATTGGAATTTGGAATCAACATACAACATGAAATAAAAATCAGTCAAGGCTAGCTTCTAAAACTATTTCACAACGAGGAAAATTCTCATAATAGATTAGGTTTACACCCTAATCCCATACATGATATCACATGAGACAAAATATTTCTTAATTAACTAGATATTTATGTGGATTCACCCATAATAATATTTCATTCATATTTATGCCCCATGTACAATCAGACATAGGGTATAAATTTCACAATCCAAAATGGGATGCCATCTGACCTGACACCTTAACAAGCCTATGGAATGCCCAGAAGGGTGTTCCAGATCCCGAGGGGCTGAAAACTAGTGTCGATTAATAAGGAATACACTATCGGAATTATTTTAACAAATAAACTAGGATTGAATAATATTAAGAGAAAAAAATAAAATATATCCAATGAACCCCAAATAAATTTCTATAAATATATTTACTTATAATAACTAAACAAACATAAAACTAAATACAAAATTAAAACTCAAAAAAAACCCACTTCCAACATGATATCCACATGACCATATAGTCACCATAATACACAAACCAACTTTCTACCAAGGAAACTCAAACCAGAAAGCTAAACCTACAATGTAGCTTTAGTTTATAAACACTAAATGGTGTAATAATTGTGTTATCTAAACAAATCAATAGGAAACCACCAAAGAATCCATAAATTCCCTTTCCTGAAATTATTCTATTAAGACGGGATTGAAAATTAATTTAGGATAATTTGTTTTCCTCATTTTAGCTAAAAAACAAATATTAATTTTTTCTAAAACAACACACACAAAATATTCATTAGATCAATATAGTTTATCATTTTGGAACCCCAATCCAAAATAAAATTTGAAACGAAAAAACCAGGTTAAACTAAAAAATAAACAGTTTAAAAATCCCAATCCAAACAATAATGGAATGTGATGAAAAAATGGCACTGCGAACAGTACATAAGATACAATAAGATTTAAAGAAGATTATAGAAATTCTAACCATGGGAATTTCCTAAACATCCCAAGAGTGATCCCTTGATGTACATGATTTGGAACAACCTTTTGTCATATGATGAAGCTCATTAGTCAATAAATAACATACACCATAAACTGATCAATCATGTGGCACATACCACTTGGCCTACCTATAAATTTTATGGGTACCAACCCATCTAATTGGGGTTGATCAGAAACCACTACTCAAACTATTAAAAGATGCCATGATATCCCATGGAAAAAGTATATTGGGTAAGTAGTTAGCCCTCAAATAGGTGACTCACATTACTTAATATCACTACAATTTTCTACCCCAAACATTTAAACCACCAATATGATAACCATATATGTAAAAACCAAATAGGTGTTCCCATCATAAAATAAATGATTTACAAGTTCCATCTAGTCCATCCAATTAAAAATGCTTTCAAAATCATTTGAAAAAATATTCTATGGATTCCAATTGATTAAAGGTCATTTATTTTTTAAAACAATACTCTTATGTATCATATGTCTCAAATAATCCTTACTCTTCTAATACCAAAATACATTTTCAAAACCGAATCCAAATTTTGTCTCAACATCAACACAAAACCCCCAATTAAATATACACTTCCAAATTGGATTTATCCCTTTTTAATCTCTCATAAGAACATGTTACAAGGAAAAATGGAACCATAATGATCATATTTTAAGTTACATTTAAAAAAACCTAAAGAAACACATTCCCTATTTCTAAATCAAGGGAATATTTAAATGGGAAACATCGAGGAAGGAGAGAAATGAATACTTTTGGAGAAATGTGGTTCATACTGACACTGTTATTTGTATTCACATTCATGTGTGTTGGGCCACATAGTTACCTGGATTGGGCCACATAGTTTCTAAAAACTGTGTGTTTCTCGTACATAGGTTCAAATTTCTCTATGACCCAAAAACATCAAAATATTTAACTGACACCCAACCTAATCCTCATCCAAAAAGATTCAAGAACAAGAAAATAATGAAATTAATGTGTATCTATGGTAGGGACTATAAACACCCATGCCCATATATAGTTTCCCAACCAAAATATAACCAATACTAAATTCCATACATGATGAAATTTTAAGGAATTATAAACCATGAGGTGACCATTCACTCCATAAATCTCACAAGAACTATCAAGAATAAAACACATAATAATGGTGAGGGTATACCATTATGGGGTTCTATCCACCATAAGATCTCATTAATCATATGAACTTTAGAACCCATACAACACCACCAATATATTAAATGTGAAATCCACTATGAGGAAAATGGAAATGGGAATGAAAGAACTCCCTACAAGAACCGAGAACACTATATTATAGGTTGAACAATAATACCATCATAAGTAAGAATTTCCCACACTAATATAAAACTCCTAACATAATGGGAGAGTAAACCCAAAAAAAATATCTCAAACCAAATAATGAACTGGAAACACCACCCTTTTAATTCCAAAAAACCCAATAATATCCAAAAGATCACTAATAAAGCTGATAACAACCCACATAACGGATGAACATACTCAATGAATAAAAACAATTAAAAAATCCACATTCAAATGAACACAAAAACTAATATAATGATATTCCAAATTCAATACACATTTTTAATGGAGATATGAGTTCACAATATCAGTAAAAGATACAATTAGGATTCCTTCAAATGCCTAAACTGACCATTCGTGTGGAACAAAAGATAATGTTAAGACTATCTATAATCTAGAACCAACAAAATATACTCCATAGATATTTTCCTCCATCATAGATGCCTTGCCAGATAGGGAACCTTTATAAAAAAAGAGACATTGGATTTCAGAATACCTGCACTCTGGAAAAAACATGGCTAGAAACACTTTGTCTGCCAGATTCTCAAAATGAAGTTTCATAGAATATATGTCCCAATATATGATATATAGATGAAGAACTCAATAAGAGATACAACTTTCATTATATCTTATGACACCTCCTATGATGAAAAGGATACCAGCTCCATGAAATGGTCCACATAGGCCTTCACCATCAATTAGCCTTGTTGAACACTAATGAGATCCTTTGTTTTCATTATCTTCAGCTACATATATATAAACCATTAGACGAAGAAGAAAATGGAAACTTTCCACATCAAACCAATTTGCATCAATGATAAGGAAAACATATCCCATCCGTCCAAAGAAGGACACTCAAAGAGACCTGGAATAACATGAACACTAATAGCTTCAGGAGTTCCCAATTATCAATAGACATGATATACTTCCTCAAGCCACTCCATTATCCCTAAAAACCTCAATAATGATGATAAATAAGAAAAAACTGAGGAGATCCAATAACTATTCATGAATCAGTAGAAACATTATTGACCTTTTTGGAGGCATATTATAATAAACATTAACAAAACCATAACCATTATCATAAAAAATCACAATCTAAATAGACAACTCGAGCCAAAAAATACTCTTGAAAATAAAAACATTCTAATATAACCAGAAATAAAATTATCAAAAAATATATATACATTTTAATTTCCAAAAATTCCTACATTGAAGGATATCTCCAAATGAAAAATCCCCTTTTCAAAAAGAAAAACACACATCATAAAATAAAAACCAACTTGTTGGATAATTTTCCATATTCAGGATAACATTAGAAAAATAATCCCATGACATTGATATCAATTACAAAGCTTGAGAATCCTATGAAATACCACATGTTAGTCTTTCCATTTCCATCCATGCATGCCAACATGAACATTACACACATACCCACACCCATGAGAACGTTCATAAAGAGTACCTATGGACTTTTTTACCATTTCATCATCTATACCCAAATATTCACCACATTTTCAATAGAAACAATATTTCTCATAAAACCCATTTTTCAAATTTTAAAACTATTTGAATGAAATTAGGTTTTGATTTTCATAAAATTGATTCATTTCATAATCCTAGTTACACTGAGTGTAACCAAAAAGAAGCATGTGTCAAGCCATTACACCAGAAACAAGTACTAGTAGTCATGCCATTCTTAAGTACACGCTAGTGATCCATGCCCCTTTTTAGATATAATAACTAAAGGGACCTTGACCAGTGCACATGGACATCACATGGGCACTAAAATATGTGAGGTCACAACAAGACCCCATCTCACCTCCATGATCATTCCTCAATCCAAAACAAACCAAGAAATGAGAATGAATCAATTCCAATAATACATCTAGATTCATAGGTCTCGTCAAGAGTGGTATTGATGAGAAAACAACCCATAACAAACTTATCATGAACCTAAAATAAAATTTTACACTATATTTGAAATCATGAATAACAATGAACCTTCTCTTATACAATTTTTCTTGAACTAAGATGGGATTCCATCTGAACCGGTCTATGGCATTGCCTGAAGGGCTTTCCTAATCCCCACAAACAAGAATTTATTGTCCTCCATCAAGGAAAACACTATAGGATTGATATTTCACTAAAAAACAATAAAATTAAATAAAAATAATAAGAAAAATCTATAACTACTAAATCTGAATTAAAATAGATTAAACAGATTCAGTTAATGTAGCTGAATAAATGAAAACTAAATAATAAACTAAAAACAAACAATTCTACTACCAACATGATCTTGAACTTACCACAAGGTCACCACTATATTCTATAAGAACTTATGCAATGGAAACTCAGAAAAAAAAACCTGGATTAGAAGAATAGCATGGGTATACTAACATAAAATGGTATTAATATGTTGTGTTCTAAACTGCTCAGAAAGAAACCAACAACCAATCCTTATGTTTCCTTTCCCAATATAATATCCTTTATCTCTAGATTGAAACTACAATTCGAAAAATATTTTATTCACATTTTAGATAAACCAAAAAACAACAATTTTTCCAAAAATAAAAAATTATCATTTTTATTATTTCACTACATTTTATAAATTTTTAAACCAGAACCCAATTAAAATTACAATCCTAAAAAAATACCTGGCTATGATGAAAGATAAACTATTCATGAATCGAAATCCAAATAATTCCAGAATATGATGAATATAAATAATTGTTTGAAACTAAAAACAAATTACAATAGGAAGTAAACAAGAACAAAGAAATAGTAACCATGTTATTTTCCCAAATATCCCAAGAGAAATACCTAGATATAATTGGTTCAAAAGCACCTATCTTTCTAAGGCGATGCTCCCTAGTCAGTAAAAAACATGACACCCTAGTTAAAAAATCTGCTGGCACATCCCTCATGGCCTCTTAGAAAATACATGGTTACCATGCAATATAATATTGGTTATTTAGAAACCATCATATTTCCATTTAAAAGATCCATCAGAAACCCATGGATAAACTATATTGTGTATGTAGGATGCCCCCAATCATGTGACTCACCCAACCTACCATCACCACAATTCTCTATTCTGAACAAATAGAACACATATTTGATAACCTATATAGGTAAATCCCCTATTTGTGTGCCCATAATAACATGAATAATTTACAATTGAAAACCAGGCCTTCATGTCACACATGATTTCAATTTCATTTCACGAAATATTAAAAACATTCAAACTGATATCAAATCATATATGTTTTAAAATGAAACTCCCAAAACATCATATGTCCAAATGTTCCTTACAATTATAAAACCAAAATATATTTTCAAAACTACTTCAAAATTATTTTCCAATGTCAAAATGAAACAACAATTTTAAATATACTATTCAAAAGGGGCCATTAGATGTTTCAATATCCTTCCAAAACATGTTTGATGTATAATCAGTCCAAACCATTGGGAACATATTTAAAGAGAAATTTTCAAATATTATGAAGAAAAATATTCAACATTTAGAAATCATGGAACCATATTAAGTATAAAATGGGGAATAAAGAGTGATGAGAAAATATTAAGGGAAATGTTTTCTTGAGTGGATCCTTTATTTGAATTAAAAATCAAGTGTTTATCTTAAAATCCCATTGATGTGAAAACATCCAATGGAACACCTAGAATAACCGTAGGAGCACCCGAAATCCATTTTGATTTCCAAAATCATCATTCGAATTTCAAACCAGTCCTTATTTTCCAATATAATTAAAAAATAATAGAAAAACCTTTGGAAATCATTTGTTACCAAACATCAATTTCTCACTACAACCATCAATCTATATAATTTAAAATTTCACAGAAACTATTCTAAATCCACAAACTGAAAAATTTTATAAAATATTCATAATGGAAAACCCCAATAAAACAATCAAATCTCCAAATTAAAACTAGAATTATATTTTAGCAATCACATTTTGTGTATGCATATTTTTCAATAATTAATGATTTACAATGAATTTTATTTATAAAATTACACTATCATGAAAACCCAGCAATAAATTAACCAACAATCTTATAAAGACTTGAATCATGTCTACACATTATTTGAAAGAACCCAAGAATAATATGTATTGATTGGGAATGGAAATTCATGGATACACCTACATCAAAGGACTATAGATCTAATGAAACCCCAAGAGAAGAGATATTTTTTCTGTAGAGAATATTTTCACCCGCAATAATGCAATGAAACACAACCCACACACAAACCCTATAAATTAAAGACTTTATAAGAGATATACCCCTAATGGAAAACCATGGAATCATGAGAGGTGAAGGGAATGTTGATAAAAAGGGTAAAAAACCCTAAAAACTCAAATTTTGACATCAATGTTGGATTAAAAGAGGAAGAGGTGTGAAGAAGAAGGTGATAAGATGAACCATTCACACGAAAAAACTAATAAAAATTGGTTTCTTGAGATTCGGTTAAAATAAGATATAGTGAAAAATGAATTTTATTTTTTATATTTTTGGGTAGCTTTCAAGGTAAACCTGGATGTTTTTATATGTTGTGTATAATCCCTATAGTATCCATTGTCCATGAAGGAATTGAACAGATAAAAAAACCCACATGTTTTGAAAAACCTTTTCTCAAACCGTGTGGTAGCATATATCCAACAAAAGGACCTACAAAATGGTTCCTTGGGAAGGGCTACATGATTTCCATTAAACATTCACCACCCATGAATAGGTTCTAAATTCATTCAAAAATACAAAATTTTAAAAAAATGGTTGGGTCTTAACCCTGAACTCAAGATTAAATATCAATGACCATGAAAATATGGAAATTAATGTTTTTACAAGGTCGACGAGTGATAATAAAAATAACTGATACCCATGAAAATAAATGTGTTTCCTAATCTTTTTATATGACATAACAAATGGGAACATCATAATGGTGTCCCTGAAATAATGGGATAAAATAATATATAGACAAAAATATGGTAATATAGGAATATAACGTGATAAATTATGTCCATATAAAGTGGAAATATGTAAAAGGAGTGTTTAAGAAACGTTATAATTGAGACACTTTAATGAGATTTAAGGAAAATAATAATGAGATTCCAATGTGGAAAAAAGAAGAAATGATTATATAAAACCAAAAATGAAATAAGTTTTTTTTTATGATAAATGGGTGATTTTAGTAAAATATTAGTGGAATAAAATAATTTATGGAGTGTACATGAATATGGGTAAGAAAATGGTGTGTTTCATTTAACATAAATTTTATATCTAGAGGAATTGAGAAATGAACAATATAAAATATGTATATCCCCATAAAATAAGGATTCATTGATCTAGATTTATAATTTAGTGTCATAGGAATATAATATATAAGATTTATTTAACATGAATGATGAAATATAATGTTTTTAAGAGAGATAGATCACCACCAGAAACTAATTTTCTTATTCTAATAGATCCCTGACCATTGGTCTGAAACTGTTCTACAATACCCATAATATCTAATATAATTAATTTATTTTCATAAATAATTTAATTGAGAAACTATTCAATGTATAATTAATTTATTAAAATTTTATTTTATTCATTTATAAAAATTTACATGGCATCTAATATTTAATTTCATTGTTCCAGGTTTGATTGTTTCATTATATTATGATTAGTTCCCCTGTGTTTAATAATTGGAGTTCATATCAAATGGATGTAATAATACAGAATGTTAAATATATGATATTTATGACTATATATAATTTTTAATGGACTCATATATCATTTTTTTCTATGTATTAGGATGGTTAATTAGATAGATCATTAATAACAATAATTTAGTTTGTTTTTGTAGTTTTTCGACCATCAAAACATGTTTTATTTTTTATTAAATATAATGTAAAAATATTAGTTCAAAAATAGAAACTTAATTCATAATATAAATTTTATAGTATTTTTAACCATTATAATTCTCTTATAAATATCCATGATGGAAGCCATGGAAAACTAAAACTGGACATCCATGAAGGTGATGAATAGACACACCATAGAAAATATATTCATTTCATGAATAAAAAATAAGTGTAGATAATTGGTGGAGTTATTAGATAAGAATAATAAAATTATTGTAAATATATTATTCTATTGTTATTATTTTTTTATGGATAAGGATAGTTAGTGGATGATAAGAAATAAAATGAAATTAAACGAGAAAGAAGAAGGGGTTTACCTCTTAAATAACGTCTCCTTGAGAACCACCTTATGGAACATGGGTTGGCATTTTGGTTAGATAATAAATACCAGGATGTGAGGAAGAATTGTGGTAGATTAAATGGGAAAATATAATGAACATCAAAAATCATAGATTGTGTGGGGAGAATTGGTGATTATGGGTTGTATTAATAAGAGTGGGATAATGTTGTTTTTTACTATTTTATTAAATGGTTAATTATTTTGGATCAATTCTATCAATATAGTTAATTATTGTTACTCGGTATAGTAAATAATTAATTTAAATTCTAACTAATATTTTCACACATCATTATTGAATAGAAAAATAATTTATTTTGATTAAAATTATATTTACCATAAATTATTATGTTTCACTATTGAAAAAAGATACTATTTCAGTAAATTACTAAAAATTCCCCATAAATATTTCAGGATAAATAGATTTTAAATATAAAAAATTTATTTATTCATTTATGGTTGATGGTATTATTATAATTGGAAGAGTATTACTCATAATGGATTCATTTCTTTTACAATGTTAATGTTTCTATTCCATTGGAATTGGTTCCATTACTTCATAAATACCACTTATTTAATTATTCATTAATGAGAATATTTCTTTTATTTTGTTTTCTATAAGATATGTGATATTTGTTCTGTATTAATAAATTATAAAAAATGAGTTTCCAATGATAAAAGTATAGGTCATTATATTCTTCCCCCATGACAAATTTATCCCTCAGAAGTATATTTTACACACTAAGGTAAAAACTAGCGAGGGTACTTCTTATTCATCACTTCATATTGTTCCCATGTATCATATTTATACATATAGTTCCACCATTGTACATTAATATGGTGATTAGTCTTGTTACATATAAATTTATCTTTTTGATCCAATATATGCACTGGATGCACCTTGTAAGAGAGATCATTTTCCAAATATACTACCTTTGAATTGAGTACATGTGAGGGATATAATATTTATATCATCATGATTGATACATGAAATAAATCATATAAATGAGACATGAATGGTGAAGATCCTAGAAAATAGTCCATAACTCCAATATGATAATAAATATTGAAGGAGATGATGTTCATGAGACATTGCCTTCATTTTAACCCAAATCTCATGATTCCTTTCACAAGAGATATATAGAGGAAAAAATATCTACAAAAATAAACTCTAGGTCACTTCGAGGATTTTATTCATAGATCTATTCATAACATTGGGATGTCTCGATGTGATACTAAATTTCTTGTACCTTTTCTACCATTTCATATACTATTTACAGTCTTATAAGTTTAGATTCACTAACATTATCCCATCGTGCTATTATTATGAGTCATATCCTATAATGAGATTAATATAATTACAATTTGATTCCCTATTAGATAATGTTATTATAGGAAAACTCTACCTGAGGTATATATGTGTCCCATAATCTATTTAATTCTATAGAACATTTTATCAATATGTCCTTCAGTGTCTAAATATTCTACATATATTCAACATCATTTGGAAGATGATAAGTTGTAACGATGATATAATAATTTTTTATAAAATTTTGGATAATTTTCTGAAACATGGAGTTATATATTGGATATCAATCACTTACAGTCACTAGTGGTACACCATTTATCATGTATACATCTTTTATGAATATCCACACATGTTAATTGAGTGTTAATTCCACTCAAATTGTAAGAAAGTGTGTTGTATTTTTATATTGATCCAATATGACCCATGTAGAATTATTTCATTTAGATGTTTTTAATAGACCATTGAGAAAGTCCATCGTTATTTTTTTTCGCATTTCCATTTTTATATGGGTAATGGTTTCACCATCACTATAGAATTTTTCCTTTTAACCTCACTTATTAACATACTTGGAACTGTGATGTATATTCTATAATATCATTCTTTATATTGTCCAACCAATTGTTCTCTCAGCCATCTCAACACGTGTTTGTGCTCCCTGGGTGAATGAAGAAGGTTGATTTATGTGTATCATTTATATGTTATTTTCATAAATCTAGTTTGGATGGTACACATAGTCATGAACTAAATCTTATGATTACTTCCTCAACAATTTTAAACTATAATGAATTACCATTTCTAATAGATTCCAACTTTATCTGAATTTGATGATCATTTCATTGGGAACCGATTATTTTCACCATAAAGTATTTATGGGAAATAATATGAAAAGGGTTTTATGATATTGATTCCTCATGTATTTCCATGTACATCATTTGAAGCAATAATAATATTATATCCATCACAATTTTCACCATTTAGGAAGTTTGATGATCTTTTCCACATAGATCAACTGCAACATTATATTCATTACCAAGAAGTTTTTGCTATGAGTAGTCATAATCCTTGATGATCTCTATCCATTTTCATCGACACATATTATGATTCATTTGTTTAATATATATTGAAGGATATTATAATAAGTATATATCTCACCCTTTTCCTCGTAGGGATATTTCAACATGATTTTAGACCTAAAGATGAAAACATTCAACTCCAGATAGTGTTTGATATTGATTTACTAATTAATGATTAGTTTCCCTGAGGCCAATATATCAAATTATATATTTTCATCAGTAAAAACAGTATTCCCTTCATTGAAGCAATGTTTTATACAACAAAGAGTACCTCACATTTTCGGAATTGTGAGTACTGGTGCAGTGATGAGCCAATTTTTCAACTATTTAATACATTATTCACATTCAATGGCCTTGGACAATTTTTCACCCTTCCTAGTCATATTAGAATGGAATATTTAAAATAATTATATGTTCATAACTAATTGATTGTAATACCCACCATGACCTGGGAAACAATGTATCTATATTATAGATTTTGGTATGAACCAATCCTTAATTAACATTATATTAGAATGTGTCTATAGATATTTATTTATTGGTGATATAATTCCACAAGTAGGATACATAAAACATCCATAACAAACATTTAATATACTTTGTAGACTATTTATCTTATTGGAATGTCATTAGCACTCTATGAATATAGTCATCATGATCCTCTTATCTTTTTGAGTATATTATAATATCATCAACAAAGATTACCACAAATTTGATAAGGCATTATCTAAATAATCTATTAATAAATTCCATGAATATTATTTTAGCATTAATGAGTCTGAAGGGAATCCCTATGAACTTAAAGTTTTTATAAATCAATCAAAAGAAAGTCTTGGGAATAAATACTATCTTCAAATTCAATTTTTTATATCCCAACTAACCATCCACCATAGATAAATACATGGGCCCAATTTTTTTTCAAAAAATTCATCTCTCTATCGAAAGGAATATTTATTCTTTATCATGTTTTTTTATCTCACAACAATCAATGAACATGCACATTTATCCAAATTTATTGTTGATGAAGAGGACTATTGAACCCTAGGGTAAAGCACATAGGAATATGAAACAACTTTCTTCATTATCCTATAACTTCTTAATAAATTATTCCAATTAAATGGGTTCCCTTATATTGAGAGTCTGGCATATAGAATGAGATCTGTTAATAAGCTCAATTGAGAGATCGTACTCTTAGTAAAATGTAATACATGTAAATTCATCGAGGAACACATCACTAATGTCCCTCAGAATAGGCTTGTCTTCAAGATTTATCCCATCCATTGTATCAATAATATGAGAAAGATATTCGTTTTCATAAGGCCATAATTCCCACAATCAAGATGATGGGTCTAAAATATATATATCATCATTATAACACTTATAAATAATAAAAGTATTCATCAGGATGTGAGGTGTAATCTCTCATTCCAAAAAATTAATTATATCTCTATATATTGATAACTTATATAATCCTACTCTATTAAAGGACGTAATACGAATGTTATTGGAGGTTCATCCGGAAAATATTAACAGGGGTGGTGTTATATACAATGGATACAATAACAACCCAATTTTCTATTGATAATGATAACTGAACCACCATATTTTGAGGTGGTAATTGAATAGTTCTACTAAACTTGAATGGTATGAAGGAATTTATATAACTATAAAAAGTATGAAATTCACTATTATTGAATGAATAATTAGTTTAACTATCAACACATAATTTTAAGCTCCACCTCAGTAGTAGTGATGGAATATTCTTTTCCTAGATGCCTTGGAGGTTGATGATGTTGATTGTATCTAACATCCCTTCGCTTAGGGAATTGGATCCTATAATTACCATGTTCATTGGAGTTGAAACGCTAAAATACATGATCAAGGTTGTTCTAAAGATTTATATTTTATTATGAGTTGGTGGGATTCTTCAATTCCATTTGAAATAAATTAGAATGAATCCCCTATCATCCATATTTGAATAATCTCATTGCTTCCATTTGATAGTTTCCAAGGTTCTTATTCCCATGAATTGGGAATGTGGTATATTGGTATTTATTTCTATTATGTGAATTTGTTTCACCACATACGAATATCCATTAATCTCTTTTTATCTCTGATCCGAAAATACCAAATTTTTTCTATAATATCCATCTCAACATTAAGGAAAAATCGTAAAATTTCCATAGATAATTCAATGTCTTGTATCATGAACACTTTTTAGAGACTGAGTTTTAGTCCACTAATGATGTGATCCAAATTTACTTTCATCTTCATGACAAATCCAGGGGTGCATCATGCATGTCTTGAGATGTTGTCTTCATAATATCTAATTGATACGTCTTCGATTTTTCAAATCCAAAGAACCCCCTCTCCATCATAGGACAACGAGTTTTGTGAAAATATATATTTAAAATTTTAAATGAATTACACAATTTAAATAGAATAAATTTACTGTTTTCATGACCAATTTACACAAATGGACAAATTCACAATAAGAATTTTAGACAACCCCCAAAATTTTATCATCTTCTGAGATCTCTTTGATAGAGAATATCTTATGAAAATAGTGATTCCATTATTCTACAATGAGGGGATAAGATGATGCACTAAATATTGGTGGATTTAGTTACATAATGGATTTTACCACAACATACAGATTTATAGGAAAAGGAGGGATTTCCCATGATTTATGTTGTTATTCATAACATAATCTAATTTCACTATTACTATCATGATGTTTTTAGCTCTGATTACCATCATATTTTGAAATTAATTTGGAAAATCATCACATATCCAACAACAGAAATATTTTGCGTGGGTTATCCTAAATGAATATGTTATCCAAAAAAAGTAATTAAGTATTATTAATGGGGATTGAAAACATAACTAATAAAAAATAAAAAGTAATATTTTAAAAATGGGGGATACACATTAAAAAGAAATGTATATCCTGAAAAGTTATTCTAGGAGTTTCAATCTTGGTTATCATTGGTGATTGTATTATACATAGAGTTTTTACTAATTTTATATAGTCCTAATATATAAAAAAACTAGACCATTATCAGATACCAATAATGCAAACTCATGTGTTTTACATTTATCGTGGCATGTTTTTAATCAGATTTAACCATAACTGTAAAAAAATTAGGCCCTGGTGACATCACAAACACCAGGCCTTTAACATGGTCGTCGGGTCCTAGCCCGTCAGGTACCACCAGTTGCCCAGTAGACATGTGGTCTCCACACTGGACCCCACCCACATGACAGAACAGGTCATGGGACTAATGATTGTTCCCATAGGACAACACATGTATTTTCTAGGGTGCTTTGTCCTCACTCACACCCAACCTGAGAAACAATACAGAAGGTCTCCCATCCTGATCACTACTCCATGCCAAGCCCCAATAACTGTGGATTTCTAATTAGTTAGGCTCGCGAAAAGAAATTCAGACCTTGTTGACATGAGTCATATAATTTAGACATTTAATCATTTATCATTTGGGGATGTTACAATCACCCACATTAGGGAACAAAACCCTCTTTGTGGGCCCTACATCTCAACCTAGGATTTTCATGAAACTTAAGGTCGGGTACTTCATTTGATAGAAAAATTAACAACTACGCCCCAGTGACAGCACAGACACCACGCCATTAACGTGGCTGTCAGGTCCTGGCCCGCCAGGTACCACCAGTATCCCCACATACACAAGGTCCCCACCTTGGGGCCCACCCACATGCCTGAATGGGTCATCTAAATAAAGACAGTCTATTCAGTGCAACACATGTCCTTTCCAATGTTCTTTGTCCTCACTCACACACACCCTGAGAAACATCCCCGAAGATCACCCTTATGTATCACTACTCTAGGCCAATCATGCTTAACTATGGTGTTCTAATCATTTAGGAACCCGAAATGTAATGTGCACCTTGTTGACATGAGACATATCATTTAGTAATTTAACCAATTATCATTTGGGGATGTTATATGAAATTTCAAACCAAGAAAGTACAGTCCCATGTCAATGTAAGACGACTTAAATAATAAGAAATGTTGAAACTAAAATTAAATGATCTTTAATTTATTCATCATAATGAGCTCCTAAAATACTTTTATATCCCCCATCAATATAGGACATACATTTGAAAACATGAACAATGGATTTAGAAAAAAATCATAATAATGGGAAAAAATAGGAATAAAGCATAACTCACGAGTTAGAAGGAAAACCATGATGATATAAAAAGGGAAGAAACATTAATAAAATTATCAAATAATACCATATATAAATTGAATTAAGTGATCATGGAAACATATTAATGTTGTAGAAACATAAAAAATGACATAAACATGAGTCGAGAGTAATAGGCAAAACTATATCACAAGGTTGAAATGCCCAATAATGGATTAGGATTACTCCCAAATATCGTACATGATGCATCATGAGACTAAAAATTACACAATGAAAAATAGAACCATCTAGGGGAACAGAATAGAAGATGTTCCGTAATATTTGTTTCAAATAAAGAATTAATGATAGTGTATAAACATAAGGGTTACCCATAGATCGAAAATGGGTTTTTATTCATTTCATAAGGAATAACCAAAGTGAATATAATAATGACGTCCATGGAATAATGGGTTTAAATAATACTTGGATGTTTATAAGGTAAAATATCAATTGAACATGATAAATAATGTTCAAATGCAGTGAAAAAAATATAAAAATGTAGTGTTAATGAATCATTAAAAACAAGACACTTTTGTGTTGTTTATGGTAAATACAAAAGAGTCCTTAATGAGAAAAAAATAATATTTGTTTTCATAAAACTAAAAATAAACTAATATAAATATTCATTATAAAAATTTTTATTATTGAAAAATATTTTTTGGCTTAAAATATTTTATGTAGTGTACTTCAAATAGAGAATGAAATTGGAAAGTACCCTTTAATCGGGATGGCTTATCCGGAAGAATTGAGATGTGAACCCTAAAAAATATGTACTTACCAATAAAAAAATGATATATTTATCTGGATAAAATTTTTTGGAACATATAAACAGAATATAGAAGAAGTATATAAGAATAAAGAAAAATTATATTAGTGTAAAGAGATAAAAAGAATAACAAAAAGGTAATTTGGATGTTCGGAGAGATCCCCTACATTATGTTTAAAAGTACTCTGTAGTTGAACTTAATTTCATAAATAATAAAATTATATTCATTAATAATTTATTTCATACCCAATAAAACCTATATGTTTTTATAACTATTTTAATGTGTTAAATTATGACTATTTTTATGGGTTATAATGGTTAATTTTGATGTTTTGGGTGCATTAATTCCATGATTTAATGATTTCATCCCCTGAATATAATTATGGGAATTCTTTTTATATTGAAGAAAAACTCTAAAAATGGAAGAATATGATATTTATGAAACAATATATTTTTAAATGTTCCCATAAATCATTTTTTCCTTCTATAATATGGATAAGTCATTTGATAGAATATTCATGATGAATTTTTAGTTTGTTTAAGTGATTTCGTGATCATCATGAACTAGTATTGTTATATTATTTAATGTTTTGCATGAATATTCGTTCTAGAACATGAAATAGATTATAATAGAAATTTTAAAATCTATTTAAACAATTATAATTATTTTATGACCATCAACGAAGTTTGTAATGGAAAAAATAAAAAAGGTCATCCTTGAAGGTGGTGAATTGAAAAGGAAGTGATGATGTTTTCATATATAGAATATAAGTAGAATATATGAGACATGGTGATGGATATTTTATCAATAAGATTAATTTATACTTATTATATTTTATTATATTTACTATTCTATTTTTTATATGGTAGGTGAGGAGAGGATAAGAAAAAAAATTAAGTAGAATGATAGATGATTTTACCTCTTGAATGTAATCTCTTTGAGAACTTCATTAAGTAACTTGGGTGTTTTATTTTTCAAAGACCAGAAAGGCCATAATATAAGGAATAGTTTTCAAGGAAGAATATTGATGAATATAAGTAATAACAAATTTCTAGATGGTGTGTGGAGAATATGTCTAGATGGGTTGTATTTATTAGGGGATAAGTGGGGTGTTTTGTATTATTTTATTCATTTGTTAATTATCATGACTCAATATGATTCGTAGAGTTGATTCTTGTAAATTATTATAGAATCAATTGTACATGAGTGTGAAATAATGGTTTCTTACACCATCATGAGGAAAAATATTAGTATTTAAATAAAAATGTAAAATATTTTTTTTTCCTATTTACTGAAAATTCAAATATTTTTGAACAAAAAATTATCCATCACCATTTTTCAACATGTAGATTTCAAAAATGGGCTCTATTGTTTGTAGAATATTTTTAAATATGAGAAATTAAATTTTAAAAAAATACAATTTCTTAAATTATAACAACATTTATGACACATATGATAGTTAATTCAGGTTTCATAAAATAATAATATTATTATATTACAATATATTATTATCTTTGGAATCTATTTTATTAATATAAATTATCTTTTAAATCATTACATCAATTATAAAATTTAAAATAAATATTTACATTTTATAAAAAATACCGACACATTATTACTCATTTTCAAAGTATTATTTATATATTCAATAATATATTTATATCATATTTTGATTCATAAGATACCTAAATATTAATTATTCTTTTAAGAAGAAGTTACATTCATATAAGGTATAATACTATTCATATTGGTCACATTACTTTTCAAATGGTTATATAATTATTCCCCTTGTGTTGGTTTATTATATTCAATATATATAAATTATTTGATATTCAATTTCAGAGAATATTGTTTTTATTTTGTTCTCAATGTGATTTACATGCTTTATACAAAATGACATAATCATAATAATGGAAATTATGTTGATTATAATTTTGATCGTACACACACAACCCTAGGGGATCACCTATAGTATATAGAAAGTATTCCATTTTTAATAGGTAATAATATCACCAAAACACCCAAATATATGTAGTATTAATGTTAATATAACTGAAATTATGACTTCTCAATTGAATGACACACTAAAATGCCATAAAAACACCATAATGTGGCTGTTTTTATTTAACACATTCCTCTAGTGTGGTTTCCATTTCTAAACATAGATAAATTTATAAATGTATGTATGTATCATATGAAACATATATAGGGTTCATTAAAAAATATAAATGTTTTATTTATAATTAGTTAGTATTTTTAAAGTGACACACCATCGAAAAAATTCATGGTTACCATACTTGTGTGGTTCAATCATTGACACACCATTAATAAGCTCTGAAATTTTACTATTTTTTTAGTCATTGAAAAATCTATGAAGTCATTTGAATTTTGAAAAATTTATATGAATCTGTAATAATACAAATCAAATACATTGATCAATGTAGTTTCAGAAAAATATAGACATAAAAATCATCAGTTCAAATACACTTACATTTTTGTCATATCTTTACTTAGTTTAAATTTATATTGATAGTCAGATATCATAAGATTAATGAAATTTACATTTTTTTAGTTCCATTGTATGATTTTAATTTTTTTAATAGATAATATTCACCCATAAACACTTTATACGGCATCCAAACACATAAAAAATCTCAATTAACCCAAAATTTTTCTCATAGTGGGTTTTTTAACAAAAAAACGTCCTTAAAAAAGGTAGTATCAATCAACCAATTTTAATTAATCATGTAAAAATATTTCTAAAAATTTCATTATTTAATATCAATATTATATCCTTTTTAAAAATAAAAATAACTTGATATCATACATCAGGATAGAGCATTGATTTTTAGAGAACTTCTTCTCTTGTTGATCTAGGGAATTTTGGAAATATGAAAAAATAGTCCCCCTCTAAATCCATTTAAATAACTCATCCATGTAATATCATTTTTCATAATAATCATATCCAATTAATTATATTTGATAAAGGAAGAAATAAACATTTCAAGAACGTATATGTAAACAATTTATCCACATTGACAACAAAATTTATGCATTTATGGGGGTCCTCCAAAATATTTTTTACTATGTAGAGATGAAAAACACAAATGTTCAACCACAATGCATATAATATAGCCTTTGTGACAACATTGATGAAGATATATTCCACATGAACTTCTAAAATATAAATTCTATATTTATTTATCTTTTTTCTACCCTATCTATGATGAAGTGAAATTTCATTTCAGTAGTATTAGACTTTGAGTGTTGGATAGTATTTTTAGAGTATCCCATAAAAATTTATCTATCATTGGTAAATATAATAGGAATCTCTTATTTTACATATAAATGAACCAATGGAATCTTCATCCAAATCAGTTTTCTTTGGAAACATGTTTCAGAAATATATCCATCAAATGTTTTGCATATTGCCATGGAGTTCGGTTTCCTATAGTAAAATCTCATAAAGATATATCCTAAGGGGAAATTCCCACCATAATAAGATATTTTATCATCATTATCTCCTACCTAGTATAAATTTTTAAATATAAATTTATTTAAATAGTTTCCTCCTATTTACATAGTCCAAAATTAGTAGTCTATTTAGCATGAATAATTAAAATATTATCATTAAAATTATGTGGCCCCTTTTAGTCACACTCATATCATCCCAAAATACTTACATCATATATAATATCTTGTATATAATATGTGAATAAATTTAGTATAAAAATAAAACATTTTCATTCACATTGAATTATAATTTTTCAATTATTATCCTTAGTAAATTTCAATTCATCATGAATTAGAGTGAATATTCTCCTTAGAATCTTCTTTTTAATAATCATCAATATCTCTATAGAATAGATATAGATTTTATGAAAATATAATTTTCTTTTTCTTTTCATCAACATGGAATGGACACCTCAAAATCACATCATTTATAAGTTAAATTATTAACATTCATTCTAAGGATTACATAAAAATATATTATAGTCATCAAATTAAAATATTATCAGTGTAATTATCTTAATTTACATGATATTCATAATGTTTTACATATCGTATTTAATGAAATATTAATCCATTAATTGGTTTTACATACAAGGATACCAATCCCTTAGCGACTATTTTAATATATATAGGGGATTATTCAATTTTATAGTTCTGTTATAACCTTGTTATAAACAAATCCATAATTATGATAAATGAAAAATCATAATAAAAATGACCATCAAATAACGGAAATTTTTTATATCCATTAAAGAATATATGTTACCTATAACTTCCAACAGAAATGAAAATTGTGACATCTCCCATCCATGAAAATTGTGAAAAAATGTCATTGATATCAACTCATTGTACTTAAGGATATCTCATTACTACAAGTCCATCATTGTTCATAAAAAAAATTCCATATCATTCAACTTATTTTTAAGTACTCACTTAGTGCCAGGAACATTTTTTCCATAATGTATTGGAAGAATATCACACATTTAATTTATTTTAATTTTACATATATATTAATTAATATATTAAGTAAACACTTCATATTCAAAGAATTATTTCCTAGTATCATTATATATATTTATATTTTCTTGGTTTTCATGGGTGTATATAATTATCCAATCATATTTTCTATATCCATTTGTTTTAGTAACCTTTAAAATGTTTGTGATTCATTATCAACAAATATCCTTCATAATTGGTTTTATCTAATTTTTCATTTATATATAATGGTGCAACCTCAATCCATTTCAAATTATCCTATCCAAATTCCTAATCATTATATACATCGCTTTATTTAAAAATAACTAAATCTTGAAAACTTATTATAAATTGGTTTTCAATAATATTAAATTCATAATAATCAATCATCATGTGATGTATTTTTTCTCTACCATAATTATATTTTTCCATTTGATAGATTCTCTATAAAGATACATTAATATTATTTGATTATGAATTGTTCCATAAGTGGGTCTTTAATTATGATATATCGACTAACAATACTCTAATGTAACTAACTAGTGGAATCATTAATAAGACCTAATATATTAATATATATCTTTTCATCATATTAAATTAATATTAATTACATAATATTTTAATCTACTATATAACTATAATGGTTTTAAAGTGAATCAGGTTTTTCATACATAATAATCACATATTATAAGATGTATATTCAAAAAAAATCATTAACACAATAGAAGGACTGTAATAGTTTAGTGTATTTTTAGAATATAAACACAATCATTTCATTTTATAAATGAACATTACCATCTCCCATGAAGATCCCTAAACATATTTCTCCTCACAGAGAAAACCTACCTAAGCTATTCATCATATTCTTTGTAATGATACTTAATAATGGGTGAGAAATGTTTTATCATTAATGGAAAACATATGTGTTGTGAATATGTGGTTTTTTAACATAATTATTTAATAATAAGGGTATGTTATCATTTAAATAAGTTATAACTCTCATTGAAAATATTTTATAGATCATAAACATGATTGATGACCTGAAATTTGATCAATTCAAAAAACATGGTCTATAAGAGTGAGAAATCGTCATAAATCAATCATAAACCACATGATAATTTCATAAAAGTGTTCCACCATCCAAATTTTATTAATCCATTTCATATGAAAATGTTAGCTACCAAAACTATAAAAATTTTAGATTATAAAATATCACATGATTCCCATTGTGGAATGGGACACAATTGATTCACAATATGGATCGGTAAGCACATGTTTCTTATTTTGGATCTAGATGCAACTATATCCCTTAATATATAAAGACCAAAAAATTATTTCCCATAATTATATAGTGATTTATAAAACATTAACCAATAAATTGAAGGGAGATATTGGTCCCATCAATCTCATAATGAAAACCATATTTACTTGTTACACAATATTATAAAAAATTCATCATATCATTATATCATAACATCTGTAAAATAAATGGGATTCATAAAATTTTCCTAAACATAAACATTAATAATTGAGGGAAGGAATAAAGAAGTTTAGTCAATTTCATCCCTTTTATGGTATACGTCCCCTAAAAGTATCTTATCTTAGAATAAATTTTATTTTTAAAAATCACCAAAAACATTTTTTAGGGAAGATAGTCTTTGAGCATTTAAAAACATTTTTTAAAACAAAAAAAATTTACATTATTCATTTATTTTTAAATAAAATTTTTAAATTATAAATTTATTTTAAAAAATAAAATAAAAAATATCATAAGGAATTTAAATTTTCCCATAAAATCATTTATTAACACATATAACATTTTGAAAATCATTTTATTTCAATACAACATTGATAATTATAATGTGAGAATTAAAAAAATTGAAACGTTTCATGAAGAAGATAATATTTCTTTGTAATTAAATTTTTAAATGAAAAATATTATAAATATTTTTTTGAATCATTTTATTGAATAAAAATTTGAAATCATAAAAATAAATCCTTGAAAATCATTTAAATCATTTCTTAGAGAAAATATACTTTTTACATTGAAACACCATTTTTTAAAAAATATTGATCCTAAATATATTTCTCTATAAATATAAAACATTATTATTATTATGTAATATTTAAAATAATTTTTTTCATGACTATATGGAATTCCAAAAATATCGTACAAATTAAAATAAATATTTCATTCACATGTTCAGTAAAATTCAAATGACCACTCATTGGATAAACGACATGAAGTTTCAATTATAATTTAAAAAAACGTAAAAATGAAATATTTATTTTATATATAATTTGGTAAATGATAAAAATATTTTTAAAAACACATATTTAGAAAACATGATAATGGAAGTAAACTGATTTTTGATTGATGAGTGAATTTTTTTTTCTGAAAAACATTATTTTTAGATATTGATTAAATAAACATATGAAAATGAATGGAAAACATGTATGGTTATAAATTAATTTTGGAAAATAATATTCATGATTTTAATTGGTGATATATAATAATATTTCAAAATTGGAAGCATAATCATAAACAATCCTTTTAAATGTTGCGATTATAACATTAATCTTATACAACATTGGTGATATTGAATCATAATATAAAAGTGGGAATAAAATTAAATGGAAATTATAATATCAGAAAAATAATGATACATAACATATAATATGTAAATTGGTATGTATATACCCCATATAGAAGATGATTGGTGAATAACAAAACTTATGTCCAAAATGAGGCAATTTGATACACTAAAACATATTTTCCTTCATTATTATTTTAACCATAGACCCCATGAAAGAGAGGTAATTATATAGAAATGTATATAAAAATGATAATAACAATAAAATAAAATCTAGGTAATTATATACTCTACATAAACAAAAATTGTGTTTAATATGGAATTGGTCGTGCATAAAAATATATGTTATATGGAAATATCTTACCTTAAGTCCCAACATTCGTAGTACAAATTAAAACCTTATGAATAATTAGAATATGTTTACTATAAATATATTAATAAAAACAATTTATATATTACTCTATATAAGATATAATTATGATATTTTAGTACATGTTTATTAATAATTTCATGTTAAAGTAATCTTTCGGTTAATAACTACATTGTTTTTATGTATATTTTGATTTGTAATTTTTGATTATCTTACATATAAAATACATCCATATTATCAATTATTTCAAACATGAAAATAATATCATATATATTTATTATATATTTATTTATATATATCATTCATTTTAATAGATATAAAATGAAATAATTCATTCATAGAGATATATTTTTTTCATACGTGGGAACAAGGTTTCCCTTTTTGACAGGTGAAATAAAATAAATATAATATCATTAAAAAATAATTTTTGGCAATAAATATTATATGTGTTTTTTAAACCTATCTATGATACTTTACCAGTTATATTTATGTGAAAAATGAATCACCTCACATCATGAAGTGGTAGTCCGTTATACACACAAACAATATTATCACATTCCCACTGAATGGAAATTAAGAATGAAAATATGATATAATGGTTCAAAAATCATAATAATATCGTAAATATAATATGTAAATAATAAATATATCATTATATCCATCTCTGAGTGATATTTAAGATAATTAATACCATCAGTTCATGAGGCGATAGTCCATCATAAAAACGAATGATGATCTCTAAACCAATTGATGGAAGTTGAGAAACATTTGTGTTATTCCTTAAAAATATTTACATATAAGTATATTAATGTTAATCAGGATATTATATCATCAATTTTTAGAATAATTTACTTAGTTATTGAAAAAATTAAAATAAAATGATTAATTTGGGACATTAGAGTTTTTTTGGAAAACATAATTTTGTTTAAAAAAAGGATTCTTATGTCAGAATAATGACCAAAATAAGCCTTATTGGATAATATGAGGTAATTAAAAATATTATTTATCAAGTTAATGAAAATACCAAATGGTTTTTATGTTTCAAGAAAAGATGATATAGGGTGTCCAATTATATGTGAGCTGAGAGGAACACTTGTAATATTTGAAATCAAGAAGGTGTAAGAACATGTTTTGTATTCCATAAGGCACCCAAAATGCATCATTTTCTAAAATATTTATGATAAGGTAAAAATAAGACTGGAACTTTTTTTGATACTTCTGGCCATTTTTAACACTTATAAATTTGGGTTATCTGCCGAAAAAACCATTTTCCCCGCACATATGGTAAATAATATTTCATATTATTAATATTCATTTTGTATTAATTTTTTATCCATTTTATATATTATAATTAATATTTATTCAAAATATATAATAAATTTTTTTAGTATCCATTCATAGAGATGGAATTTTTTAATTTTCAAATGAATCCCACAAATGCGTTGAGAAAGTGGTATTTCTATAACAAAATTTTATAAATATAAAGTTTTATTAAATAAAAAGGTATTATGAATATGATTACATCTAATTAAATTAGATTAATAGTAATCTATTTGAACTAATTTTTATTTTTTATACTTTTTGTGATTTTTTTTATAAATTCATTAATATAAATTTAAATTATTAATAAAAACCGATATTCATCTTTATTCATCCAAATTTGTTCTTTCATAAAATTTTGAATGATTCTACCTAAACAATATTGTGACATGATTATTTAAATAATAAAGTTCACTTTTCCAATACATTTTCATTATGTTGAAGAAATTAATGTTAATATTAGTTTCCAAATGTTTGAAAAATCCTTTTATAAAAATAATATTTTATGAATTAAATTCGATTTATTCTTATAGGTTTTCTATAAGAAACATTAGACAATTATTAAACACTTGATTGAATATATAATATATATAGATGATTAAAATTATATATCAAATGTTTGTATAATTATTTATTGAAAACATGTTTACATTCATAAATATATTTTTTCAGAAAATGATTTCCTTTATTTAAATTTTGTATTTACTATCAATTATAATTATGTGTTCATCATTTAATTCATTTAGTATACATTTGTCAACCATATTTTTCATAATTTAGTATGTCCTATTCATATACATAATTACAACGACATTGTGATAATTATTATATTGAGTAATAAAATTTTAGTAGTATGTCCTGATTCATTTAAACATGATATTGCGTGTAACAAAGAACAGTTATAATATTAAATTCATTAGAATAAATTTTTTTCATAAATTATAACTGTGTTACATTGAACTTCCCTGAAAAAAAACTAATCCAATCATTTTAAACATATTCTTGCTAAGAAAGTCATTAACATTTGAATGTCCCATTTTGGGAAAACAACATCATAAAATAGGTTAATAAAAATTCATCTTGAAAAGTGAGAAACATATGTGATAAGAACATCTCAAATACTTTATTCAAGGTTTAAGAATAGTATTAGATGTTGTTATAATAAATACATTGACAAAGATTGGAAAAATAACACCAAAATAATGAAAAATAGTTATAGTGAACTTGGTCATAAGAAAGATATTTTCAAAAAATACATAAATGAACGTGGTGTGAAATAGCCATTGAAATCATAAGAAATGATGATAATAGTGAAAAAATTTAATTTAAATATACTCTTCTTAATATTAGAGATTTTTTTGGGAAGATATATTTAGTTTATTTTATTTCATTTCTTAAGAACAATCTCATACTTATGTTGTGCCGTAATAAATTTCTTATTTATAGCTTACTGTTAGAGATGATTTTTTCATGTTTGAAAAACTAAATATGCTTCATAAAATAATGTTATTTAATTCCTTATTTATCTAATTATTATTAAAAAGAAAATTTTTACCTCATGTTATATATAAATCACTATATTGTGAATTAATATATTAATATCTACAATCTCATAGAAAATTCAATATAAACCATCCCAATAATTGTTTACCTTAAAACTAATCCAAATTGATTTTCTAAATTAAGGATATCAGATTTCTCAAAATCCACTAAACCAAAATCCCCCAAATATAATATTTTATCTTTTGAGTGTAAAATAAGTTATATGTTAATTCCATATTCATATGTAATAATAAATTATGGCAAAAAAATAATTACCCTAAAAATTTAATAAAAACTTATATATATACTCATTATTGGATAAAAAATCCTATTATATAAAATTTTCCATAAATATTATAATTTTGTGAACTCCATCAATGATAACATAAACCACATTTTTTAAAAATCATTAATCATATCCATTTTCATCAATGCTATCATATTTAATTTAATCAAATAAATCAAATATTTATCCAAAATAATCAAGTTTTTATCAATATTAAGAACATATTAAGTTCTGTGTTCCCTTATTTAATGTATTGTCTTTCCATTAAATAAATTGTCTACATCATCAGCACCATTAAACATATTTTTTTATCCTTAATGAAAAAATACATTCATAAATCCATACATATTTCATGAATAATGTAAAATAATTCATGAATTCTGATACATAACAACAAAAATCACCCCACTTACTAATCAATATATTACCTAGGATAATTTATATTACTCGATAATTACTATTTCCTGCAATATGAAATATTAATCATGTCTAAAAATTATTCGTAATAAATTTAATCATGTATCTCATGTGTAACATAAAAAATACTATAAGAACAACCCATACCATTCTTATATCATTTGTATTCTCCTCGTCAATAGAAGTGTAACCATTACATGTCCCACTATGTTTATTCTTTTCATTATTATTACCATTAAGACAATTTTTCTTAATTTCTATAATTAAAATATTTAAAACTATCAGTTATCAATGATATCACAGGGAGAACACTATTCTCATCCATTTCAGTAACAAAACATTTAATTTATCCTCTATAATTACACCATTTGTGAACATATTTTTCATCCTAAAACATCTTCTTGAACCAATAATACATATAGATGGGTGATTCTTACAATATTTTCTACATATAGAAAATTGGGTCTTCTTTCCAATATAGTTTCCACCACCTGAACTCTCAAAAAATCTATTCATATCATATTTTGTGAAATTGAGAGAATATTAATGTGACATTTATTAATAATCTATCATGATAACTAATTAAACAAAAAAAATTCGTAGCTTTAGTTTTCATCCCTTTTTTTCATTAACACAATGTCTATCACATTCATCATTGATCCAAAACATTATGGTTCTTTTGATTGACTGATATGAAAAATTACAGTATGAGAAACACTAATCATATTGTCCGACAACATAATCAATAAAAATAAATTATATAATGTATAAATAATGACATATCCTTTTACATCAATGAAACCATTTATTTATCATAGGTAGTTTGTGGCCATTATTTAAATCCTTCAGGGTTTTTAAATATGATTTTTTGATTTTCAAAACATTATCCCTTTGGAGTGTCAGACTTAGTGTGTAGTAAGTAATGTTTTCATAGACTAATTGATAATAAAGTCCATATCAATGTTCTATTTTTTGTGTTATTACCTATTTTTATCGCTATTTCAGATCCACATCCAAATATAGTATTCAGATAGAGATTTAATTACATTCGATCCACTCTTTATGCACTATAAAATTTCCAAGACATTTTACTTTACTTTGAATCATACTTATATTTAACCTTATATAAATATATTGAAAATTATTTAGAGATATACCTAGGGATATCATTAATGATTATCTATCCATGTTTACAAAGGGTAACTAAAACATTAAATTCATACAAACTATATCGACATGGGGTTTTTATACAAAAATATCAAATACTTTTAGAATAATATACAATATATATGATTTAAACATAGACAAGTACATTAATAGTTTAGAGTGATTATAGGATAGAAACAACATATCATTATTCCATGAAATATCTCTAATATCTCAAACAATGATCATCTTACACAATACTTCTCTTTGGAATAACCTACCTAAAAAATTCTTTATAACATGATGATATAATCATTATAAAGGTTTATCAAAGTTTCTCAAAATGGTTAAACGTGAGGGATATCAATATACGATCATATGAAATATTAAGATAATAATAAGGGTATATGATCATAAACATATCTTGTTATTTTCTTAACCAACACATCATAAATAATAAACATGATTCCCAACATAATAAACAATCAATTTAGAAAACATGGTCCATAAGGGTGATAAATCATCATAAATCATTCATGAACCATATTATCATTTCAAAAAAGTATGGAACCAAAATAAATATGAATAAAACATTCTCATGGTTATCTTCTAAGACCAAAAACATAATGGATCATGACTTATACCCGATTTCCCATTAAGGATCCTAATACACCTGTTTCCCATTGGGGATCTAGACACACATGTTTCCCCATGTCGATTTTGAGGCACCTATTCCCCACAGTGGATAAAACCCCCATTATATTTTTCCAATAAATATATCGTGAGATAAAGATAATTTAAAATTTAATTAAAGGGAGATATTAGTCCCACACATCTCTATATGAAAACAAAATTTATATGTGTTATATTATCGTAAAACATTCATTATGTCATCACACCGTAACCCGTCTAAAATTAATATGATTCATAAAAATTTCATCAAAATATTAATTAACCACCCATATAATGAATAAATATGGGGTCATATCATGTTATCCCCAGTAATTCATATGTAACATCACAAGATGTCACATTTGATGGAAATTTATTTCAAAATATCACATAGACCATTGATGAATAAAACAGACGTTACAGATTGAAAATAAATAAATAATACATATTACAAAAATACATTTAATTATAAATAACATTGAAAACCAAAAACAAGATATTTTAAAATAATGTAGAACATTAATCAAGTAAAAAATCAGTTCCTATCTGAAAAAACAATTTAAAAAAATATATATATTGAAAATCAATTTCCATGAAAATAACATTTAATATATAAAAAATGAAATGAAAATATGTGAAAACATTTCCGGAAGAAATAATAAAATCCTTGAAAATCATTTATTATTTCATTTCTTTTGAAAATAATCATTTTGGACTTACAAATGAAACATCATAAATCATTAAAAATGTTCATTAACAAAAAAACCCATTTCAATTTTATTTAAATATACAAAAATTTCAATATAATTTTATTTTAAAATTATATATGAAACATAAAATGGAATATTTAAAACATTTAGTGGTCTTGAATGCATAAAATTTGTAAATTTTATATATGAAAAAAATATTCCATTAACATTTTAGGTAAATAGAAAACATGAGTTATTTGAAAAATTAAAGTTGTTTAATTTAATTTTCTAGGAAAAAATATTAATAATTTAATTAATAAATTAGTAAGAGAATATTAGAAACATTTTTAAATTTTTCTTTTTGAAAACATTGTTCTGGAAGGGAAATATTTTTTTATCGATGAGAGAAATAGTGAAAGTTTTTTCAATCATCATTTTTAAGTACTATTGATTACAAAAAGATTTATAAATTAACGGAAAAATGTATTAACATGAAATAAATATAGTATAACAAAATTCATGGGGTTCTGGAGAAATATATCATTATATTTCCACATTGAAATAACAATCATAAACATTCTTGAAAAAAAATGAGATAGTTACAAAAAAATCATTCCACATTAGAAACATTGAATCATAATATCCATGAAATAATAAAATAAAATGAAACAGAAAATATATTATGAAAAGAATTATTTTCCTTATAATATAAAACTAAGGGTTGTATGTTCACCTTATTGAGGAAGATAGAGGAATAATATAACTTCTGTCTATATGAATGGATTTTGAGACAAAATATCTCTTACCATTTTGGTATCTTTTGTTTTATGGACCCCATAAAAGGGAGACACTCAAATGGAAAAATTAATTAAAAAAATTAATAACATTTTAGTAAAATACAATAATTTATATTATATGCAACACATAAAAGGAACACATGGTGAAAATTGTATTTGTCTCACGAAATAATAAAAGAGAAAATGGAATTCATTACCATAAATTTCAACATGTTTTGTACGCATTAAATAGAAATTTATAATTAATATATGTTTATTTCAAATATATATTATAACCATTTTTTATATCATTCCATATAGTATTTACATATGACCTTTCAATACATTTTTATTAAAAATTTCATGTTAATCATAGGTTTTAAGTAATAAATTCTATGTTTTGTGTGTATTTTTTGATTTTCTGTTTTCTATCCAATTAAATTATTAATTGCTAAATATTTACCATAATCCTAACAATAGTTTAAATACCATGTGTTGTCATTTTATATGGTTTTAATTTAATGATTAAATTTATTGATACAAAATAAAATATGTCTTTCTTTGGGACGATAGTCTGTACGTACACATGAATAATATATCTAATTTATCAAAGGATGAATTGAAAAAAATTACCTTAATAGAATTATTTTTATCCCATATATGTCTCATTTTTTATTTATTATTTAAATTATTTCCTTTTATTTGAAGAATTTTTTAATAATCTCTCACATCTACTTGTTAGGTGGTAGTCTGTCATACACACCATTGACATTATCAAATTACCATGGAAGGGAATGTAAGAAGTAATGTTGGATATATTGATTCCAAAAGAATAAAAAACCATAAATGTTATTTATAAAAAATAAATCCATCATTATATATATCCATGAGTTATGGGGATGAAAAATGAATAATATCGATTATAGAGGTAGTAGTCTTCCGTAGACATGAATAATGATTCTCTAACCAATTTGATTCATGAGGAGATGGATTAAATTTAATAAATTAACAAAATAATATCTAATTATATGGAAGATATTTTTTAAATTATATCAACATTTTTTAAATTAATTAAAGGACATGAGGGATGATATAAAATAAAATGATAGATTTGGGATGTTAGCACAACCTCACACTTTTTCTTTTGGTTGTCCAAAAAACATTTAATTTTTTTTATTTAAGAAGAAAAATAGAATTATAGCTTGACTGTAGTGATTTATGAAAGTAATTTGGTAAGTTATTGGATGAATTAAATTTTTCTGTTTGTCTAAAGAGGACATCAGAGCGGGTGTCCTTTTATATGTGATGTGAGTGGTACGCATTAACATCTTTCAATAGAAAAAGGCATACAAAAATTATATACAAGAAAGGAGGCACCAAAATGGTCCATTATCGATACATGATTTTATATAGATTATATATTTTTTTTAAAAAAGAGGGTTTTGACCTCTTTTTTCTTATCATCAAGACTTGTATATTTAGTTTATCCCTATCAGTAACACAATATTTTGGTTAATCATGGAATATTTTTTAGCATTTTTTTAATGGATATGGTCCAAAATTAAGTGGGAAGTTTTTGACACCATAATTTATTATTATTAAAAAATTTAATACATTGACCCAAATTCTATTAATGTATAAGTCAAAATGTAATAAAAAATTAATCATATAGATTCACTACGAAAAAAGGTTTTCAAAGAGAAAATGTTTTCCAATATAAAAATATTTTATATCAATAATAATTATGAAAATTATTTAAATGAAATAAATTAGATTAATATATATATAACTGAACTAATTTTTCTTATAAAACCATCCTAAAACTACTTGTATGATTTTGAACTCATTATATGGATTGGATATTATTTATAAAAAGAAGTATTTTTCATTGAACATTGAAATTTTTTAATTCAATTTAAATTATAAAAAACTATAGCCAATATAATTTCACCAAATGATTTCATAAATTAACATAATATCTAAAAATAAATTTCTTAAATATTTTATAAATGTGTGTGAAAATAAAATCTCCAATGAAAACAAATTTTTTTTGAAGTATATAGTAGTTTTGCATAAAAAATAAATTATTATTATCTTTTTATATATAATATAATATGAATTTTAATTATTTTATTGAGTCTATAATGTATAAATTTCCATAAAATATTTTACCAAAACTAGTTGATTAATTTATTTATGTAAAATATGATCATTTTCATAAAAAATTATTTTTGAGAGAATGATATCATTTATTTTCAAGTTGTATTTATTTTAATTTATAATTAATTTGTTAGTAATTAGTTCATTTAGTGTACATGTGAAAAACATATATTTTCATTATTTTTTCTTCATATTCACACCCACAATTCCATAATCTAGGTGATTCCTATCAAATTAAAAAAAACAATATTTTATATATATTTCATGTTTCATTCAAACTCGATGTTTCTTGTAATGAAAAATATCTAAATTATTAAGTTCATTTTAGAAAAAAAATCATTTCATAAAATCTATGGGTGTTATATATTTAGATTATATGGAAACTAGATGCCAATAATATTAACTTCTTTACATTATTCAACATATCTTATAAATATATTCTCACTTTTTACCCTTCTTGATATTCCCTACTAAAAACCATTACTCTCGAACTGGGTAACGAAATCATTAGAAATTATGAGTTTATATGATTAGTTAATGTTAACATGGGAGATATCAACTGATGATCTTATGAAATAATAACATAATCATTTTGTAATTACATCATAATAATAATATAAAAATTTCATATCCAATCCGCTATGAATCATAATCATGATTCATGGAATGAATAATTATCATTTGAAAATACAATAACCATTTGAGAGAAAAATATTCAAAAATAAATCCACAATATTAAATTAAAATCATAATCATTAAAATTATATCATAAAATTGTGGGATAATAATAGGAATAATAACAATTACATATTTAATGGTTAAAAACAATGACTATAAAATCATATTGTATCATGTGTTAACACATGTTTCCCATATCAAAATTGATCATAAATAACCACATGTTTTCTATAGTCTAATAGGAATCCATAACTATTTCCAATGGTGGATCAAGCACATAATATAATGTCCCATAATTATTTCTTGATTTATAAATGATGAAAAAACTCAATATAATACAATATATTTATTATCCCATAAATGAAAAATAAAAAATTGTACATATCTATAGAAAAATATCATAAAACAATCATAATATAATCAATAAAAAACCTGTGGAAAAGAAATGAGTTTTAGAAACATTTCATTATTTCATCAGGAGATATCCCTTGGAAAATAAACATTTTTTTATTAAAATCACATATTCAAAATCATAAAATACCTAGTTATTTAATATGTACTATATCATTAGATTTAATCACTAATAACTAAAAAAACATCAATGGATGTTATCATACATGAAAATTCCTTTAAAATAACATTGCAATATATATTGAGGAAAGTTGTGTTTTAATTATTGAAAAACCTTTTTAAAATAGAAATATTTACAAAATAATATGGAATGATTTTGATTTGAAAATAATAATAATTTATTTTAAAATTATTCTTCAATATTTGATTAGTCATGGTGGCAGGAAATTCCATTTATACCATGTTTGTAACAAAAAATCCCCTCTTAATTTTTTTGTAATATGTAAACAATACCTAAATGAGAAAAAATAAAATATTATTCCTTGTAAATTAATTATAAAAAATTAAAAAATTGTAAAACGTCCTTATTAATTAATTTTATTATAGGGAAATATTAATGAAAACATGTTAACGAATTCGAGGACATTGAAGAAAATTGATTCCCGATGAAAGAGGAAATAATATATTTTTTCATCCATATTAGTTTGAACATCATGTATAATTAATTTAGATATATGAAAATTTTATTCACCAATGAAAACCAATCATATCCTTCTATACAAGATCTACTTGAAACTTCTTATCCTCCATTTAATAAAAGTTTATTTTATTATTGGTATAATAGATGATATGTGGATAATTTTTTATACGAGTTTCTATTCAAAATTTTAGTCCATATATATAGATCACAGTTCAATAATCCAAATAATTTCATTAATCATAGGAAAATCCTATTTATATTGATTATAAACATTTTTATAATCATCCATAAATGGTAGATATTGAAAATTCATTTACACTGTTCATGGTAATTGTTGGTTGAACATACCATGAATGATGTTTTATTTTTCTAATGAAAAATAGTAAACGAATATAAATACTTATTTATTACTCCCATAACATAAATATATCATAATTAAAATAAATATTTATTAAATATATCATTATAACTATCCAAGAATAGTGGTTATGAAAAATTATTTTCCTGGGGTATGTAGAGATGTTACGTCATAATTATGCAAGAGTGATGTTTGTTCTTTCCATATGGTGGAAATAAGAAGGATTATTTTTTTAAATTATCATAATAAAAATAAGTTAAATAAATTAAATAAATTATATTTAAAATAATTAATAAATTATTTTATAATTGATACCATGAATATAGAGGAGTTATAATAATAATGGAAAAAGATAAGGCTTTGTTAGGAGTTATACCTCTTCATTATGAAACCTATTTTTTCATTCACCTAAATCCTTAATAATTGGTATTTTAGAATTCACAAGAATCAATATGACATGTTTAGAAAATCTATAGTTATGATAGATTTGAGTGTTTCATATATGTAAGGTTAAAACATTATGTATAATTAAGGATGAAAGATTCCCATTTATAAATAAGGGGTGGGGAACCCGTTGAATTACATAATGTATTAAATAAAAATAAATTGAAATTTAAAATCATGTGACTAAAAATTGTTATATTTATAATATTTACATATGATATGTCTATATACACTAATAAAATAAAATAATTACATGTTTACGTCATGCTTTATACCTTTATTCTTCTTATTAACCCACCATTAACTCCTTTAACAATTACCACAATATATATTTTTTGAAAATAATGGTTTATAATGATATCATAAAATTAAAAGTGACTCAATAATTTTTCATTGATGTTATGTTCCTCCATATACAATTCAAATGAATTCATATGGAATTTTTTATTATTTTACATCACTAAATAATATATTATTATTCTAAATCATCATTAATGTCGTTTTTGGAACTATTCATTACCTGAAACTATAAAGTCACCAATAATGTCGAAAAATAGGATTTGATACATTTTAAAAAACATTAATTGTCAATATTTATCTATAAAATTCCCGAAAATAACAATTCACAAAAATTATATTACATTACACTTTTTTGATATCATATTTTCCTTTTTTCCACAGTTTGAATAAATATTATATCGGGTGTAATGTAATAATCTATCCAAATTATTCAATCAATGAATGATAAAAATTATTATTATGATTAAAAGGTTTATATATATTTTATATAAAATTTTACAACCAAACATAACTTATTCTTATCCTTTTCATAAAATAATTTATATATTAATGTAAATACATGTACATTTTGTATTTACCTTTTCTTAAAATAAGATAAAGGCCATAATAAATGAAAAAATGAATAATATGTCTATATATTATAGTCTTAGATGTTTACGGGAAAAATAAACTCACTGAATAGGATAAATTGATGTCTTATTGAAATTTTAAAGCATTATCCCAAATAATTATCCCTCTTTTACCCATATTCCTCATACCGAGGTGACAAAGATTTACCATGATTATAACTCATATTGAATGAAAATAAAAGTGACCCAGTTATAAAAATTAATCCTCCTGATTCATAATAAGGATTACTAATTATTATGATTAAATTCTATGATGTGGTATAAATTATTTCCATAATAAATGCTTAAAACTCAACAAAATGTTAATAGAAACAATATTTATTTTGATATAAGGGAGGATTTATTATTAATACATGCATAGTAAAAACCATCAAAGGAATATTAAAAAATTTCAATAAATTATCATGTAACACCATCAAAATCACTAATCAATATAAAATTAACCATATTTATTTAAATAAAAATACATTGGGCACATAAAAACAATTTTCCATAATGACATATCTATTTTAATTAAATCAATTTTACTTTCTTTCATAAATATTTAATAACCATTGAATTTTATTTATAAATATAAATAGAATATTTTTTTAATAAATCATTTTGAATAATTCATAATCTTTAATCTAATAGGTATGTAATTAATTTTTATTTAAATAATAATGTTTCATTAGAGAAACACAGATCAATTAAACAACATGTCTCATGTCAAGGAATATATAAAATTATTCCATTATATTTATGGGAAATTTATCCAAAAAACTCATTATTTAATATTATATCCTTCATAAAATAAATATATCCCTATAAATACTATAACTCTAATGCTAAAATTTATGGTATATTGATTTCATCCCATACTATGGTTCTATTGTATCTGCCATTATATTATGGGTTTTCCAAAAAAAAAACAATGACCTAGTGAGTGGTCTTGTTTCATAGTAAATTAACTCTATTATATAGAATATCCACTTTTTGTTCCAAATAAGAGATATATTATCCGATAAATATTTCATATGTGTTTACTTTGTGAAAAGGATCAATTAGGTACTTCCATACGAGGGATTCATGGAACATTTCGTGAAACTCTGAGATATTCAGTTGATGTACTAGGAGATCAGACACCATCCTAATGCGGCGAAGAATCTAAAATGTAATAATATATCATTGGTTTATATTTCCATTGTTTATAAAAATTGTAATATTAATCCAATTAGTTATTTTTAGGAATATAAAATCACCAACATTGTACTCCAAGTCTTAGGTATAATTGTCAACATAACATTTTTTCTAAATATGTGCTAATATTATATGATGTGAAATATCTATAACCATAACATAAATTTCATTATCAAGAACAGGCCCAAATAGGTTCCTTTTTCCAACTTCATAGCATCATATTGGATATATTTACATATTATCATAAGGGTATTCATAAAGAACCATCCAAATTATTTAATATAAGTTAATTTTATATGAAAATTACTCAAAATTAAGTTGTTGATCCCTAAAATTTTTTACATATATTTCGAAAGATACCAACATGCCTTCTTGTGTTTTAATGATCCTCTAAGACTAAACATTTGTCTAGGGATGATTTATAGTACTAAAACTCTTCAATTTTTTCCTATATAATTGAATACTTTGCTAGAAATGTTAGGTGATCCACATATAATTAATAGATAAAATAAAATGTGGTACTCTATGAAATATTATCATGTAATTAAGTTATAACCTAGGATTTATTTTTGGAGATAAATAAATTATACTTAAATGTATTTTTTTAATTTCATCTTTTAATTGAGATACATGTTATACAATATCCCTCTTAATGTTTTCCCTGTATAAATAATCATTAAAATTCATGAACATTTTTTTGAATATATGATGAATTGATAATAATGAACTATGAGATTAATCAAAAAGTTACTTATTCCTATTTTTTATAATGTGGAAAAAATGTATATTCCTCATAAATATCATTATTTATAATAATGGTGGAATTCCATAACATTTTTTATCTTCTTCTGTACTTCCACATCTTCTGATTGGGTATCTTGAATCCTTATAGTGGTATATTAACGAACAATAATTTTATTAAAATAGGAACATCACCTCCATTGTTATTTCATGTTATATTTTCTATAAATCTATATTTTTTGGATGTTGTCCGATCATCATTTTCGGAAAACATGATTCATTTGTCTAACTTAGGGAATCAACCACCGTGTTTTCATTTCCAATGTGATAATACATTTAGAATATATAATATCTAATAAAATCCAAACATATCATATTTAAAATATTATACTTTTCTATGTGAATATATTATTCAAAATATGGTTATATGTATACATAAAAAACCATTAATAATAAACATAACAAAAAAAATAACATATCCAAATGAAATTAAAGAGTTGATTAATTTATCAAATGTATTTTCCTTTGGACTATTTGATATTTTATAACCATTTCATATTTCACGAAGAAACATTATTTTCCTTTCTATGATGCATCACACTAGATAAAAAAATCACTCAACTATAAGGTTGTGGGACAATAGGTGTCCTAATCCACTTCTCTTATGGAACTTGTAAATATAGTTATATACATTAATTCACATGAAAATATGTCACATTGGATTCAACTTAATGATTGGATCAGATAATTATATGCAATCACCCTAAAAACCATGGTATTATCTGACAAAACATATAAAACTGCGGATTCTAGTTTCCATGGTTAGTCTTGAAAATGTATAAATATCTTCAATATTTGAATGAATCACCATTATACCCTCACATGAGATTATATGACACATGATTAAATCTATTTGAAGGAAAAATACCTACATGTACAATTTTTCATACATGTTATCCTTCCACGGGGTCTCGAGAACCATTTATAAACTATCTTCATTCCTTACAATTATTTTTCAATATATAACAATATCATATGTAAAGACTACCCACAATATATTTTGGTAATCTATAAATACATTATTCAATAAATCAAGGAATATATTCATTGAATTACTATGTCCAGAAATAATTACATTAAATTCATAATTCTATTACCTCATATAGAAATATATCATGTGAATATCATCTTCAACCCATAACAGATGATATCCAGAATACAGGTCAAAATTGGAAACTGTCCTGGTCATCATAATTGATCATGAGTATCCAAAATACTGGTTATAGAACACTTTTTAATGATAGTGATCATTTTATGTTCTATATAATCAATGATAATACATATTGACCGGTAATTATTCTTAAAAAATAACTACTGCACCCCAATGTGTTGTATTAGAGAATATTGATTCCTTATCGGAATTCTCTAGGAGTTTCATCTTAAATTCTAGTATCTCAATTAGATCAAATTTATAAGTTTTTTTTGAAATAAGTATATAACTCGGTATAAGTTCTATTGGAACCTCAACTTCCTGATTTAGAGGTAAACTATTAAACATTTCCAAAAACCATCATGAACTATTATAGATTAGGAATATTATCAATATTCATATTCTCCCTATACATATCATATAATTACCCTTCATGTATAATAATAAATACCCAATATTCAGAAGTAATTTACAATGGATATTTTTAATATTCCTCACATCAATAAACAATCATAGGTTCATTCAGAATATGAAATATGAATTCCCTTCCATAGAAATTTATATTGGAATCATATATGAAGTGAAATAAATCCCTAAAATCACAATAAATTCAATATGAGGTTTAATATAAAGATATTCAAGCATCACCTTCATACAAACATCAATCTGAGAGGAAATATATCATTTTTATTTCACTATCATAACATTAAGATTTTTCAACTCCAACACTATATTTAATAATGTTGGATAAGAATTTTGATGATTAGATACATTTCATGACATAGTGGAATTTATATTATTATTCTAAAATAATGTTCATCCATATTTCTGTGTACCTATCACCACCTAAACTTCATTGTTCAACCATTAATCTGTGAATAAATAAAAAATATTGTTATTGTTTATTATTTATCATTAATCAGGTTCATCAATCATACTGTCATGATAAATCATTCCTAGAATGTCTAAATAATTACACCATAATTATAAACTACTTCACCTTATTTTTAACCTACATTATTCATTATAATAATATATTAATATACTTTTTTATGTATTATAAAGAAAATATCAATTGACAGAAGAAAATCCCTATGTATGTAGAATCAGGTGCATAGTAATGGGAAAGTCATTGCGATGTATAATAATGATATTGTTATACGTGACCAACTATTTTCAGGATTGATAACCTTTATAAATATTTTGTAAATCAACACGAACTTATGGTATCCATATGGGAATTTATAGCAATGAAAACAACATGATAAATATAATACCAAAGCATTGTGATGCAAGCCAATACATAGGCTTATCACCATGTTTTTCACTAATATTTAAACACAAGATATCCATATATTGACATAACATCTCTATGATAACAATTTTGTTTTCATGTTCTATTCATAAATAATATTACATTTTATTAAATTAAATATTAAACAAATAAAATTATGTTCCTCAGTAGAATCGTAATTTTTTAGTATATTTTATTACTATATTCCCAAACATCTTAATAAGGTGTATAATTCGATATATAACAATTATTTATTCTCAAATTTTTACCTTAATGATTGATAATACATAAAAACCCACACCATAACCTTGTGTTGAGAAATAGTGGAATGTGTATTATCAAATTAGTAGTATGGTTAAAGATAGGATATATCAATCAAGGATCCTATAATAGAATACAAAATGAATAATTATATGAGGTAATAATGAGAACATACATAGGTAATAAAATAAATAAATTTTAGATCATAATTATGATTCATGGTATATACAATATCATTTTATAATAAATGACTCATACGAGTGAGAAATCTGTATAAATCCATCATGAAACATAAATTCATATTAGAATCATTACAACATGTCATAAAACATTTTCCCCAAAAAAGTAATAGAAAACATTGAATATATCATGTTTTAAGAATGAGATAAAAAATCATCATTGATTATGAATCACATATTTTTTCAATATTATAATATCTTACGAATCACCATGAGTTTCCCATTGTGGATTAGGAATCCCTACATATTTCCCATAATTCATTGATCACATTAACTACATTCCCATAATAAGTTCGTCAGATTTACTGAATAGAAAGGGATTTTCAATCAACAATATTCAGCTATAACAAATCAAAAAATAGAAAATATATTTATACGTATAAAATCTCATTAAAATTCACCTTATCATCATAACATGACAAAGGTAATGAAAATGGGTTTCAAAAACATTTAATAATTTCTTCATAGCTTAATCCCTAGAATATAAATTCTATTCATTAAAACAACATTAGTATAATAATAATACATATTTAGAAATAGTAATGATGGTATCTTTGGATTATATACTATTTAAATAATAATTATTTTCCAAGGATGTAACCATAGATGAAAATTATTTTACATTGTTACTGTAATATTTTTTATGGAAAACCCAAATTCATTATGGAATATATTTTTAAAATATAATAAATTTTAAAATATTTCATAGAAAAAGTTCTTAAAATGAAATATAAATATTATAATATTATAATCAAGTATTTTAGTCATTATGAAATTGGGATTTTTTTCATGTCGAGTATATAAATAAGGTAGGTTCCACTCTAATTTTGGAAAAATTTAAAAAGTACCTCATTCAAAAAATAGTAATAATATAACTTTGAAACATAATTATAAAAAGAAAATAATGGGTAAAAATTAATTTCAGTCTTCACAAGATGATATTAAAAAATTCATGAAAGCATTTTTAAGAGATCATGGACATAGAATAGAAATAATAATCTATGAAAAGTAAATAAAGTCATTTTTTCACAAAAATATTTTACAAATAACTTTATGTGACAATGTGATGAAAATTACATTAATAATTTTAAAATTCCCTGAGTAACTAGTGTATAAATTATATTAAATTTATTTATAATATATGTTTCATAATGTTTCCTCAATATAATTTCAAGCATATGAAATCACAATTAAATTTCAATTTAAACATAAATCAATCATCTCAAATCAAAAAATTTCCTCCCAAAAATTCAATATTAAAAACTAATAAGTACATTTTTTTTATAAATTTAATATTTTATCATAAAAATATATATCATCAGATTTATGATTTATTTACAAAATCTTTTCAAATGTTTTTAAAAAAAATTTATTCAAAATAATTGATTAGAGTGATAATTAACTCATTTTTCATGCATGTTTAGGTTAGCTATTCCTGATCATTATAATTTCAACAATGTTATGTATTATTCATAATGTAATTAGTGATATAAATATAATATATTTTTATTATAAACTTGTATAGAACAATCCAAAAAATTTATTGGTAGGAAACTTATCTTCATCATTCATGGTGAAGGATGGTCATAACTATGCGTAAACACTGTTTTCTTTTCCTAATGAAAATATTGAAATTTAGATAATATTCTTTTTATAATTATTAAACTAAGATTATAAAATAAAGAATAATATATATATATATATAATCCTTAATTATAATCATTTTTGTAATTTGGTGATTAAAAATGGATCATATAGTTATGTGGAGATGGTAAGATGTACATGCGCACAAGTAATGCTTTCTATTTTGTATGGTGGAAGTAAGGTGGATAATGGTTTTTACATAAACATAATGAAAATTAAACAAATAAAGATAATTAATATAATATTTTATAAATTATACCCTGAATTTAGATAATATATAACAAAAATAAAGATGAAAAATCTCAGTTAAGAGTTATAACTCTTCATTTACAAACCACTATTTATATAAAGATTAATAATTGATAGGATGTTTTTCTTGAAATATAAAATGAATAAGAATTTTTTATGAATATATGATAATATTAGAGTATGGATGTTCCAAAATATGAGGCACAAACATAGTGTATAATGAAGGATATTAGGTACCCATTAATAAGAGAGGGGACATGCACCATTGGAATTTTTTAAAGTATCAAATTTGTAGAACTTTTTATCTGATAAAGAGGATAACAATTGAATTAGTATTAATATTCAATTAATATGTTTTAAAATACTATTTCAGAAGAAAATTCGAATAGTTTTATATATTTTATTAACCCTTATCTCTTAGTTCTAATCTTTGTTTACCCTTTTGACCATTACAACAATATCAATAATTTTTTTATTTAATGTTAAATAATAGTACCAAAGACTAAAAATGACCCATAAATGATCCTTGGATGATATATTAAACCCTATACATTTAATTTGAAAAAATATTGTATTTTTATGAACTTAATAACACATATTTACATTTTAAATTATAAAGTATCATAAAAGTCATTTTTGGAACTATCAATTTGAATTATATTAAAATTTGTCAATATTATTATATAATTTTCATATATATAATTAAAGATTCCCATATTTATTTTTTTCTATAGAATTCTTAGGAAATAATAATTCACCCAAAATATGTTACTTTTAAATTTAGATAATAGTTAATATTATTTTCCTATTAATTGAATAAATATAATGTCAGTGTTTCATAATCCTTTACTGTAATTATTCTTTTACAAAAAATTGAAAACTAATTAAAGTGATAAAAAAATTTTAACATTCAATTAAAAGTTATAATTTATTATAAACCCTTTTATCCTTTTGAATAAATATTATAGATATTAAAATAAAATGTATGAAATTTTCTATTTATTGTTTTTTAATACTAAATAGGTAATAATAAAAATAACATTACACCAAGTGGCCATATTTTCATAAAAAAAGAAAATCATTGAACCTTACTACTACAGGTCTCAATATACAAGCATAAATAAATCACACTTTACTATTTAGGAATAATGTAATTTTTTATATAGGATTGTGTGGCATACCAGCTAGGAGTGAACCATACTTCCCATTTCTTGATAAAATTCATATAAGAACATGAAAATGGATTTATTGTTATTATCTTCCTTGAAAAAATAATTAGATGAATATTTAAACATCTTATTGAATATATTAATTTATTTATTTTTAGAATTAATCATCATTATTGATTAACATATATTATTTAAATAAAAAACATTATTTAAATAAACATCTTTTTAAAATACATATCTAATTTTACATTAATATATTTTTTTCTCTTTAGAATTATTTGATCTCAAATTAAATTATTTTATAAATATTTTAGAAATATTATTTCATAGATTTGTTATACTAATTTTTTCGCTTCAATCCAATGGTTAGGTAAGAAATGTCACATTAAATAATAATATTTCAAAAGTAAAAATTTGTTCATTTAAATTCATTGTTGAATATAAATCGTGTTATTTATGATATTAATTTTACATACTCGGAAATATTTGATAAAATCTATACATGTTTTAGTCTTTTAATATAATATCTTATATCATATTTTATTTGAGTTATGTTTAAAAAAAATTTAAAAATTTAATGTAGTGTGAAAAATATTGTACTAAACTTCTCTCCCAATGAATTGTAATCTCTTAAACTAATAAATAATAGTTATATCCATTTCCAAAAATAGTTCTATTAATTATACCCACAACCCCATTCAATTTGGTAATATAATTGGTTTTATATTAATTTTGTATCCCTATATACCAATGTATGAATCAAAATCCCTACCATCGCGTTTCTTCCCATTATCTGTTATAATCTTCATGATTTGAATGAAATTTTATCCATCAACTTCCCTAATACAAATCATTAAAAAAATCCATTCAATTAAAATTAGTATCATAAAAAAACATCTGTTAATATTTTAAAGACATTATGAATGTTACAATATAAATGGAATCCATAATAGATTATATTAATATTGATCTCAGATAAAATCATATCCACTCCATCCTATATATATCAATAATCCCATTTGAAAAACAATAATAATTACTCTGTTTCACTTATAATTCAGGATCTCACCAAAATCCCATTGGCTAACAATAATCTACCAAAGGTTACAACAACTCCATGTTCCAAAATGTTTCTAAAAAATCTCTTGGTGACAATATATTTTACCTTAGGAGTGTGTTTGGTTGGTGTTGAATATAAATTTATGAGTATTGAGGTAAAAATGTGTTTTTTATAAACAATCTAATGTAACATCCTTGACCTATAACCTAATAAACCATTGCTTGAAGACGGCTGGTTACATGACCTTAATCACATCTCTTCGTACGCCAATGGTTGCCGACTAGTAGTAGAGGTCGGAATAGTCAATTAGGGAGACCATACCCCATTTTTTATTAGATTAAGCTACAATATAAGATAAATGAATAGTATAATAATAATCAATCATACTTGAGCATTCATAACAACCATTCTCTAATATAGGGTACCACCACGTCCACTAATAAATATGCCATGTTATGCTACAAGTGAAAAGGTTTAGAAAACCCAAAATGATGGAAAACAGAAAAATCCCCAAAATCGTACTGACACCATGTATGGGTCCTCCTCCACACACAGCCCTTCCAATCCAGCTTCCTAGAAAGGGAACCTTTATTTCTCCTGATCTTCTAACATGAAGTCTTCTTGGCTACCGAACAACATCTTGAGAAGGGTGTGATTACATCTCAGTAGACCACCGCCAACAGTGTCTAAAAAATATCCAGTATAAATAATTGAGCATGAAAAAAGGGAAATGAATAAAAAAATACAAAGAAAACATTATGTGCCCTTAGCTAGAATTGTTCCATTTCCAACATTTATTAACATTTTCATATCTTACCATTTTATCCCATTTACTATTACATACCATTTCTAACACAGTTAAAATGGTTTCATCAAACACAAAAAGTTACACAGGCTCAAATTAGAAAATCAATTGCATGAAAAAACACACTGTTATCCTATCTCACATGGACTAACTTCCTCAGGAAAACTATATCCTCACCTCAAAGCCTCAGTCTGGGTGAATTCTACTGTTATAGGAACATGGCCTAAGTCCTCTCCCCTAACCCATGTATTAGGGGTGGAGTTTAAAGCCTCAGTCCAACTTGACCCATGGGCGCAGAACCCCGAGTCAATACCTAACTCTACCAAGCCATGTGCATAGACTATACATATATGTATCCATTAACCATTCACACAATATCACAAAATTTTCTAAATGAAAACATAAGTCATAATTATTTCAAAAGAGTAAATAGCATTCTATAACCAATTAAAATGTTTACCCCATTCTACATCATTCAAACACTTATCTCAATTCCCATTTTAATATGTTTATATCAGTAGGAATTCATTCATTGTGCTTATCACAGTAGGTTTTGTTCACTATTCCTTACTCACTAGGCTTCATTACTAGGTTCATAATCTATTTCATTTTGGTCATTAATCATTTACATGTTATCCCAATATCCATTAAGTTATTAATATGCCTTGGGGAATCCACGAGCTTCTACTTTAAAACCATAAATCACATCAACATGTCGATCAAAGGCTCTACATAAACACACAGCAATCTCACTATTTCTTCAAAATTCCCTTCGTACGAGAATGTCGGCATAGCCCATGAGTGGGCCATCATTATTCTCATCAACCATGACGCACCCCATGGGGACTGTGAGGGTTTCTATTTACCATATTGACACCAATTTTACCTAAAGATTTCATGGGAAGTCAAAACATACAAATATACTCCCTAGAAAAAAATTACACATGAAAAAATCCAGAAATAAAGCATGGCATATAACCTATAGACCACCTACCTCGAATATGCAGTTGAACACAATCTTAATAGAGCCCTTAGATCCCACATAAACCATCCATTAATGATTCAACATAGTTATCACCCAATGAGTAGTTTTTTAGAGCTTCACAAAGAGAGGAGAATAAGATACAAACCCTAAACTCAAATGAGAAACAAATATTTGATTAGCCTTAACCTAATATTCAATCCACAAACAAAGACACCAAAAACTCCATAGAAATGAGGGATATCAATTTCATAGAGCTCTTGGGTGTTTTGGTTCACTTATAGGGTCAATAGGGGTAAATGAGGAGGAAATATTGGGTTGGAGTTAAAAATACAATAGTGGGAAAATGTATTTTTTTATATGTTTCTAGGATGCAGGGTTTACCTGCACAATTTTCCAAACAATTTGAGAACCTTTAGAAGGCCAACATCCCAAATATCACATCCCAGATGGTTTCCTAGTCTATCCACATAGTTATCTCTAATGATTTGCAGATTCTGCAGCCTAGCCATAAAATCCATTTTCACCATTTTTCAATTCCCCAAACATCGAAACATGCCTAGGGCTCTTTAAAGACATGGATAAGAACATAATTAACCAAAAAAAGGTTTTAAGACAATAAAATATAAGAGAACATAAATTTCCAAGATACAATATCATACAACCTCTACACCATATAATGGTTCATCCTCGATACGAGCTCTCATGCGTCAATGAACATTCATGGAAAAGTGATCAGGCCACTGATCCCGCATATCTCATTCCTGCTAACATTTATCTACCTGAAAACTCACATGATTACATACTACTCTAACTAATGGCACGACCTTTCCGCATAATACATTTTCACTATGATCCATGACACAATCTAGATGCTCCTCAAAGGATTCATAAACATCAAACTCAAAATCAGCAACATCTAAAACATGATATGGGTCTGGGTGATATTGTTGAATCTATATAATTTGAAACACATCCTACATCCCACTATACCACTATGGAAGATCTAATCGGTACACCACAAGCCTGATCCTCTCCACAATCTCAAATGTCCCCTCATATGAGGGCGCCAACTTTCCATGCTTCATAATCCGTCAGTGACTAAACCTTGGAAACAAAATCAACTCAACATTCTCTGATGTCTCCTACATGAGACTCAGTACCAACAGTTATAATTCACCAAACTCCAACCAACACAAAGGAGACCTAAAAAACCTCCCATAATGAGCATCAAATTTTTTCATTTGAACTATAGCCTAAAAATTATTATTGTTGTAATATTCTTTAAGTTGAAGGTGCTTCACCAATGAACCACCAAAATCTAAGACACAACCCCTCAACATGTCATCCAATAGTTAGTTTGTATGCTCTAAATTCCCTTCTGTCTATGGGTGGAATGCCCTGCTCAAATTCAAATGGGTACCAAGAACATTCTAAAACACTTTTTATTAGAGAAATGTGAAATGAGGATCATGATATGAAACTATCATCTACTGTACACCATGCTACTATTAAATTTACTGAAAATACAAATCACCCAACTTGTAAACTATTTATGTATCTTGAATCACTACATAATGAGAAACATTGGTTAGATAATCCACAACCAGAAATATTTCATCATTATTCTCATGAATCCTAAGAATACCAACCAAAAAATCCATCTTTACGTCATCCCACATCCAGTTTGTAATATGAAATGGATGTAAAAAACCACATGTGCCATTATGGTAAGCTTTCACCTACTGATAGGTAATGAACTATGCCATAAGGCAGGCAACATCCATTTTCATGCATGGGCACCAAAACATCCTGCGGAGATCAAAATACATCTTGGTCAAACTAGGATTCAATACACATTTTAATGTGTGGAACTCATGCATCAACTCATATCGCATGCATACTGATACAACCACATGACCATGAACACCAAAAACCATGTCTACACCGACGACCCAACTAGAAGGTGGCACCTGAACTATAAGTCTTTCCATACATTTAGGATCATCGATGTGACATTCCCTATCACGACTCAGAAGTGTCAACCCAACCTCCACAGAAGAAAGAGTCACTTGACTGTTTTTATCACGCACCTCCAGGTGAATCTCTACGAACAAAGCCATCGCATTCCACTCGCTACTGGATTCTTGAACCATCTAGTTTTGAGCCTTCCCGTTCAAAGAATCAGCAACATTGTTCCCATTCCCTTGTGTATATACCATCCAAATTTCAAAATACTAGAGATAATCAACCCATCATCAATATCAAAGATTCAAATCACGATTTGAAAATTTATACTTTACACCCTGGTAATTGGTATACACTATGAACTATTCCCCCAACAAGTAGTGCCTCCAACTCATTAAGGAATACACTACTACACCCAAATCAAGATCATGAGTTGGATAATTACAATCATGGGGGCTCAATTTCTATAACCTATAATCCACAACCCACTCATCTAGAATCAACACAGCCCCAAGCCAGATACCATACTCATCAAAAAATAGGACATACTTTGGACCTGGCACAAGTAAGATCAAGATCGGTGTGGTCGTTAATCGATTATTCAACTCTTGAGATGCATTATCACAAGCATTATTCCACTTGAACCAAATTCCCTTCTTGGTTATTCTAGAAAGCGGTGCTTTCGAGAGAGATAAATACTGAATGAATATCCGGTAATACCCACCCAAACCAAGCAAAAAATGTAAATCTAATACACTATTGGGATTCTCCCCAGATAAGACATCCTTCACATTATCTGAATCCTCTAGAACACCTTCCTCAAAGATTATCTGACCCACAAATACACTTCTCCAATCCATAAATGAACTCTTGACACCTTTGCATATAGCATATACCCTTTTAGTTTACTCAAAATGATGTCAAGATGATGGTCATGATCGCCATGAGTGTTCAATTAAACCAAGATTCTCTCAACATATACAAAAACAAACTAATCCAAATTAGGTGGAAATAATCGGTTTATCAAATCCATGAACACCGCGGGTGCATTGGTCAAGCCAAAATACATCTCCACAAATTCAAAAAACTCATACGAACTCCTAAAACCTGTCAGCGGTATGGTAGAAGGCCCCACCCTCAACCAGTGATAACCATATCGTAGATCAATCATATAAAACACCAATGAACCACTCAATTGATGAAACATGTCATCAATTTTTGGAAGAGGGTACAAATTTTTCATCGTCATCTAATTTAACATCTGATAATCAAAAAACAACAATGATGACCCATTTAACTTGTTTACAAAAAGCACATGAGATCCCCAAGGAGAAGTACATGGACGTAAAAACCCCTTACGCTCGCACTCTTTAAGATGAAACATTAAATCCTATTGTATTTTCTGTTCCATTCAGTATGGTGGAATTGAAACAAGATTCGCTCCCAACAACAACTCAATCATGAACTCAACATGCCTCTCTAGTGGAAACCCCTTGAAATGTTCATGAAACACATCCTTAAACCAATCCTCTACTGGATGGATGAAATAATGTTCCCCAACATCATCATCCAGAACCAGAAAATCTACTTATGTCACGAGCTTACCCAACTGGTAGAAAAAAATGGTCCTGTATGACCTACCCGAACATCCCACTCTCTATGAAATATATACGTGTCACTCTCCAGTGCCCAGAATGATACACATTGATGGTAACAATCTATATGTTCCTGATACAACCTCAACCAGTCCACACCCAAAATATGGTCAAATCCCATCATCTTGAGAACGAACAAGTCCCAAATGAAACTATACCCACAAACCTACAGGGAGCATCCCCAACACGTCCTAATATTTTAATTCCCCCCACCAACATAATGTTAATTGAAATCACCCTGCACACACTCTCCATAGAAATAACCATCACTACCCCAAGATGAGCTGAAATAAAAGAGTGTGTGGCACTAGTTTCAAACAATTCACTATAAATTGAAGAGGCTACAAGGGGAATACCTCATATAGTGGATGTACCATCCTTGACCTCACCTGGTGCAGACTAAATTGCATAAAGCCAACCTTCCCCTCTACCATGGGCACCAACCTATGTGCCCTGCCCTGCACTACCCTACTGATGTGGTTGATCCAGCCCTGGAGTTCCACATCCACTGCCCCTCCTAGTATGGCCTGAGGAGCTATGAATTCCTTACCGATATGGAGAAACTGATCCATTTCCTCCACATGGAATCTACCTATCTCCAAAAATCATTCTCAACTGCTTAGGGTTCCTACCGAACCTTTTCATGTGTCCTAATTTACCACATGATTGGAACTCAATTGGAGGATGATCACAATGTCCATGCAAGAGACCTGACCTTCCACACTGATAGAAGAACACTTCATCACCATAGTGAGAGGCTTACCCTCTCTTCTGACCACCTTACACACTTCCACCCTACTGAAAACTTCTAATATGGTGATTTTGTCCCTCGAAAATTGTACCACTTGTCAGCCCAACAGGAAGGACATGCCTACTACCCAATGCTCCCTTTAGGTTTCTTTCTCAGATCAGTGCTTTATCCACTACCTCTAAAAACCAATTCACACGAAAGATATTCACTTGATACCTAATATCATTTACTATCCCATCCTGGAAATTCCTTGTAAATAATGCCCCATCCCATGCCAATGCTAGAACATAGTGTCTCTAGTCAGTGAAGAATCTAACACAATCCATCACCGACATCTTTCCATATGTCATGCTCAGGAACTCGGTATCCCACGCTTGCCTCAAAATGTCTTGGTAAAATTATTCAGAATATTTTCCATAAATTCATTCCACAACATCCCCTCAGCATGCTCAGTCTGAGCTAGGATGCCCCGCCAATGCTTTTCCTGGCCTGACAACATATAATTTTCCAAAATTGCTCACTTCCCATAATGAGTCACTAGATGATCAAGTATCATCTGGACAGACTCTCTTCAGACCTATGTAGACTCTGGCCCACCATCTCGGGTAAAGGTCAGAGGGTGATATAGATGAAACCCCATGGTCAGCTCAAACATATCTGATGCAACCAGCCCTGGGTTATGATCCATCATTTTTATAAAATGATCTAGATTATCTTTTAACATCACTTCCCTACATTCTTGGACACCACATTATCTTTCCCCTCTACTAGAGGAGTGTTCCTTGCAAAATCCTCTTGTTCCCCAACCGGCGCATGGCGTTGTGGTGTAATTTATAAACATTTAAAAATTCAATCCTTATAAAACATACCATAAATCATTCAAAACATCATAACAAGATGGATCTTCACCAACCACAACAACCTACCATATAGAAACAATCCCATCAAACCTTATCATTTTGAATACGTCACCCCGACCATCCCTACCACGGGCCATGCTCCACATGGGGTAAACAACCATAAAATAATACATGGATCGCATAGCAAGATAGAAACCACATTTTCAATTCATTAAAACCCCTTAATTAAAAATATTTCATTATTTATCACTTATCATTCTTTTATCTTCTCCCACCTGCATTGTTTTGTTTACAATTATTTTTCCTTTTTAATTACCAAGATTGAAGTTGTATTCTAGCATTCATACCTCACACACCCAACATGTGTGTGCCTACCATGAATCATGTCACTTATCTATCATGTTTCCAAAATTGATGTGTGGATTCACAACCTCAAGCCATTGATCTGATCATCCAAATATCAAGAACCTCTCACACCACACAACATGTGCATCACCCAATGGTGAAATATCATCAACTATAACATCACACAATCAATAACAACAATTTCCAACATGAGTGACTTGGGTTTCCATCCTATATGGGTTGATACTAAAAGGCACAAGCTCATTACCAATGCATGACACATTGTAACTCCTAGCTACCATTCCAAATAATAAAAGTCCAAAGAAGGAGAAGAATGACCTCCTCAGATAAAAATTTGTAACATCCCTGAACTAGAATCCACTAAAATGGTTCTCTGATCCAGGTGGTTACATGCCCTTATGTACGCCTCTTCGTACACCAATGGATGCCGACTAGATACAGTGGTACGAATAGTAAATTAGGGATACTATACCCCCTTTTTAATATAGTAATCCATAATAAAAGAAAAATAAAATAGCCGAATAATAACTAATAATATAAGATCAATCATAACAACCATTCCTCAAAATGGGGTACAACCATGCCTAATAGTAAATATTCCATGTTTTGATACAAGTGAAAAGTGAGAGAAATTATAAATGAATATGATCTGAAAAATCCCCAAAATGGTACTGACACAATGTCTGGGTCCTCCTCCACACACACCCATTCCAACCCAAATACCATGAAAGGGAATTTTTCCTTCTCCTAACCGGCAAACATGTAGTCTTCTTGGGTACCCTACGACGGCCCAAGCAGGGTGTCAGTACAACATATTAGCCCACCACCAATGGTGTCCACAAAATACCTGGTATATATAATTTTTCAGGAAAGAAGGGAAATGAATAATAAATGAAAAGAAAAAAATTTAGTGACCTTATCCAGTATAGGTACATTCCCTACATGTATCACCATTTATGTTTCGTTCAACTTCAGTATATTTCCCATTACATACCATTTCAAACAAATTTAACATTGGTTAATCAAACACTGCATGTTACATGGGCTCAATGTACGCAATAACATGCATGAGTAAAAACACACGATTATCCTATTTCACTAGCACAAACTTCTTCATGACAACCATATCTTCTACATGAAGCCTGATTCTTGGTGAATGAAATCTTTAGGAAAAAAATCATCAATCCTCTTCCATAACTCATGCATTAGGGGGGGAGTATTGATCCTCAATCCAACTCTACACTTGGGTGAAGAACATCAAGTCAATAGTCCACTCTACTGATCCATATGCACTTTCTATAAATCCATTAACCATTTAATCAACAACACAACAATTTCTAAAGGAACACATATGTCATAATGACAACATAAGAGTTTATCTAATTCCATAACCCATTAAGGAATATACCCCATTTCACATCATTTAGCCACTAAGCATGATTCAACTTCTATTATGCTTATCTTAGTAAGAATTCATTTACTATATGTATCTCACTAGCCATCATTCATTTTGACTAACTCACTATGCTTCATTACCTGGATCATAACCCATTTCATTATGGTCTTTAATCATTTCCATGTTAACCCAGTATTCCATAAGATATTACTAAAACATGGTACATTACAATGATTCTACATCAACTCCCTCATTCACATAAACGTGTTTATCAAAGGCTCAATATAAACACACAATAATCACAATTGTTATTCACAAATCCCTAGGTCCGACAATGTTAGAACACCCCATGGCTGGACCTTGATTAGTCTTTTCAACCATGACACACCCCATGGGGATCGTTAAGGTTCTCATTTACCTTCTTAAAACCCATTTTACCTAAACATTCCAAGGGTGATCAAAACATACCAAGAGACACCCCAAAAACAAAACAACATTACACAATTCCATAGATAAACCATTGGATAAAACATGTAAACCAACAACCTTGATTTCGTGGGTGAACACACTTTTCATCAAGCCATTGGATCCCACTTCAACCAACCCTTAATGCTTCAACCATGATATCACTCATTCAGTAGGGATTTAAAGAATAAGAAAGAATGGAGAAGAATGTACAAACCATTTACTGAAATGAGAATCAATGATTTGATTAGTGATACCCAGAGCTTTTATCTGCAACCAACAAAACAAATAAATGCCATAGAAACAAAGGATATCGATCTCTTGGATCTCTATGGAGATTTAGTTCATTCCTCGGGTGAAGAGGGGTGAATAAGGAAGAAATCCCATGTTGGGGTTAAAAATCCCAGAGTGGAAAAATTGTACTTTTTTAAATATATCTGGGCAACATGGTATTCTCACACAAGTTTCCAAACCGGAAACAAAACAAGTAGATGCCACTGTTCAAAATTTCACCTGCCACATGGTTTCCTCGGTTGTTACCATGGTTATCAATAACTATCTACATACCGGGAAACCTACCCAAAAAAACCCCTTTTCTCCATTTTTCATGTCACAAACCCTCAGAACACCATCGTGCCTCATAAAGGACTTGCGTAATCACTTAATTAACGATGGAAAGGGATTCAAACCAAAATGTAAACCTGAACATACCTTTCCACTATCAGGGATCATTGAACCTCCCCACCATATAACGACTCATCCTCGAGCTAAGCCCCCAAGAATCATTGCACATCCAATTAAAAGAGATCACGTCATTGAGACCGCATATCTAATTCCAACTCCCATGTTTCATCTTGAACACCCCCACACTGCCATTGTACTCAAACATCCAGCACAACCTTACCCAACAAAAATTTCTCACTATGATACATGAAACAAACTGCATGCTCTCCAATGGACACATCAACATCATGCTCAACCTCAGAAACATATAAAACAAGAGATTGTGTACGGTGATATTCTTGGAGTTGTGAAACACGAAACACATCTGCATCCTACTATACTAATGTGGAATATCCAATAATTATGCCACCCACCCAATCCTCTCCACAATGTCAAACTTTCACACATACTTGGGCGTTAACTTGCCCTACTTATGAATCCGTCGGTGACCCAACCATGGAGACACTTGAAGTAACAAAATATCAACCACTTAGAACTCAAGAGGTATATTCCTCTGATACACATACCACATCTTCCCACTCTGAGCCTCTTCCATCCATCATCAAATCAACTAATCATTCTCTAAAGTATCTTAGACGATACTCAGTACCAACTGTTCTGATTCTCTGGCGTCTAACCAACACTGTAAATACTTACACGACCTACCATAAAGTGCCTCAATTGATTCCATATGATATATAGCCTGAATACTATTATTGTAAGAATATTCAACAACTGACAGTTGCTTCTCCATGGAACCACCAAAAATCCAAGACCCAAGCCTTCAAAATGTCTTCCAACACTTGGATTGTACACTTTGACATCTCATCTGTCTATGGGTTGAAAGATGTGATCAAAAGAAAATGAGTACAAAGAACCTTCTGCAACCCTTTCTAAAAGTACTATGTGAAACAAGGATCATGATCTAAATGAACAGTTTCCATTACACCATGAAACTGTACTATTTCCCTATTATACAACTCACCCAACTGGTTAATTGTGTATGTCTCCTAAATGAGTATGAAATGATGTTCTTTCATTAGACAACCCACATCCACTCAGATTTCATCAATATTATTAGTCTTACTCGAAAGACCAAAAAAAATTCATTGTCATATCATCCCACATCCATTTCAGAATGGGAACTGGATGTATCTAACCTCATGGTCATTGATGCATACCATTCACCTACTGAATGGTAAGGCATTGTGCCATAAAGTCCACAACATCCTTTTTTCATCCCTGGCCACAAAAAGAGCCTATAGAGATCATGATAAATATTGGTCAAAAGAGGATGCACGTCCCATTTAGATGCATGTAACTCATGCATCATCCCTTCATACATTCATACTGGCACAACCACACGATCATGAATACAAAAAACCCCATCTACACCAATTACTAAACAAGAAGGAAACTCCCCACTTTTATGTCCTTCACTAATTTCCAATCAATTATCATCAATGTGCTCACATTCACTAACTTGAATCCAAAGCATCAGAAAAACTTCAATGGAATCAAGAGTCACCTAATCATTTTCACCCCGCACCTCTAGGGGAATATCCGTGAACAAAGCTATCACCTTCCACTAGTTGATGGATTCCTGAACCATCTGGTACTTAGCTTTCCTGCTCAAAGCATCAGTAACACTGTTCCCATCCCCAATGTATATAACATCTCAATGTAAAATATTGGATATACTCAACTCATCATTGAATCAAAAGATTCAAAACCTGGTTCAAAAATATATACGTTATACTATTGTGATCAGTACACATCGTTAACCATTCACCCAACAAGTAGTGCCTCCAAAAAATTAAAGAATTCACAACTACAGTGAACTCATGATCATGAGTGGGATAATTATTATCATGGGTTCTCAATTTCCTTGACAATAAGACACAACTTCTTCATATTGCATCAACACATCCCAAAGCCCGATACTAGATGCATTATAAAATATGACATAGTTCCTACATAGATCTGGTAAGATCAAGGTCAATGAGGTCAAAGATAACATCATAAAATCATGAAATACATTATAACAAGCCCAAAAACCACTCAAACCTGATTCCAATTTTGGTCAAGCCTGATAGTGGTGCTGCTAAGTGAGAGATGTCCCGGATTAACCTCCGATTACACTAGGCCAAACAGAGAAAACTCTGAACATCAGAAATAGACATGGGATGCTACCAAGATACTATAGCATGTACCTTCTTTGGATCCACTGTTTCACCTACCTTATAAGGATGTGACCTATACAATTCACTTCTCCAATCCAGAACTGACACATTGACAGCTTTGTATATAACCGATTCTATCTTAGTATACTCAGAACGGTTCCATGATGTTGGGAATGATCATTATGTGTTTTTTATTAAACCATGTTCTCATCAACAAAGACAACCCAAAATAGATCTACATAATGGTGAATAATGTGGTTCATAAAATCCATGAACACCTCTGGTGCATTGGTCATACCAAAAGGCATCACCACAGACTCAAACAACCTGTACCGATTCCTCAAAGAAATAAGTTGTACTTTATAAGGCCTCACCCAAAATGGTGAAAACATGATTACATATAAATCATAGAAAACGAGGACGCACACCTCAACTAATCAAATAGGTCATCGATTATAGGATGTGGGTACCGATATTTTACAGTCATCTGATTTAACATCAGATAATCAAAACACAGAATTAACGACACATCATGCTTCTTTGGAAAAATAATATGAGATCCCTATAAATACATAAATGGATGTAAGAAACCCATACAATACTACTCCTCAAGCTGAACCTTAAAATCATGGAGTTTTAGAGGTACCATTCGGTATGGAGGTATTGAAACTGTCTATGTTCCTGGAAGCAACTCATTCATGAACTCAACAACACTATTGGGTAACAACCCCAATAAATCCACATGAAAGACATATTTAATTGATCCACTACTGGTGGTAAGACATGGTTTTCCCCTTCCTCAACATCAAGCACAAGAAAATATACTTGAGACGTGAGCTTACCAAAATGCTAGAAAAATGGTCCCGCATGACCGGCTTGAACATCCCACTCTCTGTGATGGACATAAGCGTCACCTTCATGTGACCTGAACGATACCCTGAAATGGAAATAGTCTATGAATTCTTGATAGAACACCAACTAGTTCATACCCAAAACCATGTCAAATCATGAAACATTGAGAACGAACAAGTCCCACTAGAAACTAAACACATCAACTTCTATGGGACATCCTCGACACTGTCAGATATCTTTATTTCACACCACCAATAAAGTGTTAATCGACATCACCCCACACACACTATCTATAGGAAAAACCAACACTACCACAAGTTGAGACTAAAAAAAATATTGTGTGGTAGAAGTGTCAGAAAACACACTAGATATCCTTGAAGCTACATGGATTGTACATCGAATAGTCGCTGGCCCAACCTCACCATCACCATGTGCAGACTGAACTGTTTAAAGCTGACCAACCCCTCTACCTTGGGCTATAACCCATGTGTGCTGCACTAGAATTCCCTACTGATGTGAGAAATCTAGCCCCATTGTTCCACATCTACCGCCCCTACCAGTACGGCCTTGTGGAGCTCCAACTGCCATCCTGATATAGATCAACTACTCCCTTCCCTCAACTTTTCATATTCTTGTCACCAACAATCATTATCACCTACTGAGGGTTCCTATAGAATCTCTTCACATGTCCCAATCTTCCCCACGAATGGAACTCTACTAGAGGTCAAGGAAACTTGTCACACATGTTCCATGACCTTCCATACTTATAGCAGAATAGCTAATCACCACACTGAGAGGGTGACCCTATTTTCTAACCACCTTACAGACTTATTCTCTACTGAAAACATTAAAAACAAATCTTATGTCACACCAAAACTACACCACTTGTCTTCCCAGATGGCAGGAAAAACCTACTACCTGAAGCTACCTTCAAATATCCATCTATGATTAGTCTGTGATCCTCTACCTATGGAGACATCTTCAAGAAAAATATATTCACCTAAGACCTGATTTCATGTCTCATCCCATCAAAGAAACACCATGTAACTACTACCTCATCCGCCACCATTTCTAGAACAAAGCATCATAGGTCGGTGAAGTGGCCATCATACTCCATCACTGAAATCAATCCCTGAGTCTGGATCATGAGATCTACATCCCACTCTTTCCTCAATGTCCCTTGGTAAAAATACTCTAGAAACATTTCCTATAAATATTTCCACAACATCCCCTCAACCTGCTATGTTTGAGGGAGGATGTCCCACCAATGTATTGTGTGGCCCTTCAACATATAGGCTTCCAACATGACACTATTCCCATATGTAGTCTCTAGATGATCATGTATCATATGGAAAAACTCTATCCAGAACTCTACTGCCTTGAGCCCTACCTCTCAATTAAAGGTCGAAGGGTGCTGTAGCTAAAACTCTCTGGTCATATCATACATACTCGGTACATCTCAACCTAGGTATCGATCCATCAGTTACATAAAACTATCTTATTTCTTTCAGAAATACCCATCTCTAATTTCCTGGATCACCACATTCCATTACTCATCTATTGGAGGAGTGTTCATAGCAACATACTCATATTGCCCAACCAGTGCTCGATGTCGTGGAGTACATTCTCTACATTTATAAACATGAGGTTTATAACACATACCATAAAACTATCACAACTACATTACAGGAAGTCTCTTCTCAAGACACAACCACCCACCATACATAGATCATCACAACAAACCGTATCATTCTGAAAACGTCACCCCAACAATCCCTACCACGGGCCATAGTACACAGGGGGTAAACAACCATGCACAATTACATGGCTCACATAGAATGTTACATATACCATTTTAAATTAATTACAAACCCTTAATTAATATTTTTCATTAATTATATCTTATCATTATTTTATCTTCACCGACATTCATTGTTTCATTTACAACATTTTCTCAATTTTAATTACCATGATGCAATGTGATTCTATCTTTTATGCCTCTCACACACAACCAGTGTGTTACTACGATGATTCATTTCACCTATCTCTCTAGGTGTCTATAATTATGCATGATTTCACAACCTCATGCCATTGATACTAGGAGCTATATATCATAAAACCATCACATCACACAATATGTGAATCTCCCAATGGGGAAATATCATTAACTGTAACATCGCACAATCATGAACAACCATTCCAACCCTAGGTGACATGGGTTTTACCTCGTACAAGGGTTAACTACTCCTAGGAACATGCTCATTACCAAGGCCTAACACATCCAAACCCCCATCTTCCATACCAATGAACATGAGTATAGAGAAGGAGAAGAAATATATCCTATAATACCACATTGCAACATACCTAATCCGGAATCCACTAAACATGTGCCCTGAGCTAGGTGGTTTCCTGACCTTAAGCGCACCTCCCCATATTCCAAAGGATTCCATCTAGTAGAGGTGGACTAAATAGTCAATTGGTGAGAAAATAGTCCCTTTTTATTAGAGTAAGACACAAAAAATGATAAACAAAATAGCAAATTAATAATCCATAATACAAAATAATTCATTAAAACCATTCCCAAAATGGTGTACAACCATGTCTAACAGTAAATATGTCATGTTATGCTACATGTGAAAAAATGAGAAAAAACCAAATGAATACCAAATGAAAAATCCCCAAAATGGTGCTGACATCATGTTTGGGTCCTCCTCCACACACACACTTGCCAACCCGACTACCAAGAAGGGGCCTTTAACCTTCACCAGACCTGCAAACATGAATTCTTCTTGGGTACCCTATGGATGCCTAAACAAGGTGTGAGTACAACACAGTAGGCCACCACCAACGATGTCTACAAAATATCTGTTATAAATAATTTTGCATGCAAAAACGGAAATGTATAATAAAAGTCAAAGAAAACAATAAGTTCCCTTATCCATTTTAGGTCAATTTCTAACATTTATCACTATTGCCATATCATATAATTTCATAACATTTACCATTGCTTACCATTTTCAAAATATTTAAAATGGCTGTATCAAACACAAAATGTTACATAGGATCAATGTACACAATCACATGCATGAATAAAAATGCAATCTTATCATATCTCACATGGAATAACATCCTCATGAAACCCGTATCTTCAACTTGAATCCTCGGTCTGGGTGGATGCAACTATTAAGGGAACATAGCCTCAGTCTTCTTGCATAACTCATGAACTAGGGGTGGAGATTAGAGCCTCAGTCCAATACGACCCATGGTTGCAGAACATTATTTCAATACCTCACTCTACCAAGCCATGTACACATTCTATATATATATCTATCCATTAACCATTCACACAACATCAAAAACATTTCCCAAGGATAAAAGAAGTCATAATAATAAAATAAGAGTTAATATCAAGATATAAACCATTAACACATTTACCCCATTTGACATCATTTAGCCATGTATCCTGATTTCCCTTTTATTATGGATATCTCACAAATAAGTCATTCATTGTACCTATCTAACTAGGCTTCTTTCATTATACCTAACTCACTAGCCTTCATTATCGGGATCATAATCCATTTCATTGGGGTCTTTTATCATTTATAGGTTATCCCAATATCTTATAGGTTATTATTAACCTAGGTGCATCACCTAGGTACTACTTCAACACCATCAATCAAATCATCATGTTTATCAAAGGCTCTACATAAACAAACAACAATGTCACTTGTTCTTTACAAATCCCAAGGTCTGGAAAAGTCGTCAAACCCCATGTGTGGCCCTAGATTATTTTCATCAACCTCGATGCATCCCATGGGGATCATTAGGGTTTCCATTTACCTTATTAACAACAATTTTTCCCAAACATTACATGGGTAATCAAAACATACCATCAGACACCGAAGAACAAAACTACAGATGCACAAATCCTCAAATAAACCATTGGATTTAACTTTTAGACCATGTACCTCAATTCCATGGGTGAACACACTCTTAATCAGTCATTTATCTCCCACATCAATCAAACATTGAAGAATTAACATAGATCTCATTCAATGATTAGTATTTTAGAGCATCATAAAGAGAGGATAATAAGATATAATCCCTAAAGTCAAAAGAGGAACAAATAAGTGATTATCCATTCCCGGTGCGTCGATCCGCAACCAACGACACCAAAACACATTAGAAATGAGAGATGTCGATATCCTAGAGTTATTGGGAGATTTTGTTTGTTCCTAGGTTGGAGATGTGAGAATGAGAAAAAATCTAGAGTTGGGGTTAAAAATCCGAATGTAGAAAAATTGTAATTTTTAAAATGTTTTTGGGCTTCACGGTTTTCCCGCACTGTTTTCCAAACCGTGCACAAATAGTGTAGAGTACATTGTCCAAAATCTCACATCCCGCATGATTTACTAGGTTTTTTTCATGATCATCACTAACCGTACGTAGAGCATGAGACCTACCGGGAAAACCCATATTTCCCCTTTTTCATTTTTAAAACACTCGAAACAACCCTGAGCCTCCATAAAGATTTGGTTAATCACATAATTAAGCAAAACAAGGGATTCAAACCAAAAAAATAAGAAAGAACATACCAATCCATGATTCATGATCTTTTATCTAGTATATGATTGAAGTCAACATAAGAGTAGTATTGTAACATCCCACAACACTTCATTGTATTAATTCACATAGGATGTGAAACTTGTCCTTCTAAAATATCCCCAAAGTGATAATGGATGGAAAGTAATGTCAAGGGCTAGATGAAAAGTGGGGGATGATTTTACCATTGGAAATAAATCAACTTATCAATTTTTCAATTTCCAAAAATAACAACTTGATGCTTTTAAACAATGTATTAATATTCAACATCATACCTATGAAAAAAAACATCAAGCAATACGAAAACCCAATTATAGTACCCAGCGGAAGACTAAACAACAAATCTCAGAGACTCAAAAATAGTTCCCAAAATCCATACTAAGCTCCACACTACCACACCAGAAGACCACACAAGCATGACAACGCACCACCCAATGAATGGGAATCTTTACCATTACCCATGTCTTCGAATACAACAACTACAAAACCTCCAATGGCCTAGGAAATTGGGTATGTAATAATACACAGTAGTATTTACCCTAAAGAATTCCCTACACTTCCCACTAGGCTAAAATCATCATCACATTTATATACAATAGTGTACAAAAAACCAATAACCAATGAAAAAATTTCCAACAAATCAAACACACACTTACAAAAAAATTTCTCACGTGTCATCACAATACAATGGAATGAAACCAAACAAGTCATTAACCAATTTACCAACACAAATTGTAATAAACCATTTCACCATACATGGTTGAACTCCTATTCAAACAATATTCACGAATTCCACACACACACACAACTGATATCAGTGTTACCATGATGACTGACCAGCACATACGAACTCATACACCATTTTTTTATAGTGTAACATCACGCCCACTTACACTTGATGGTGGTCCTTATCGTGCACTATACATCAATTTTTTATATTTTCCATTAATTCACACAATTTTTCCATTTCCAACTATGCTAACACCATAATACAACATTTATTCCATTATTATATTCAAAAATAACAACAATAAGACATTGAACAATTTTTAATATCATATCAACCATAACATTCCAAGCCATTCCAAACAGAAAATTCCAAAAAAAATGTAACCCTTTAATCCAATCACATATTCCAAAAACATTCAATTACTATACAAATAAAAGACATGTTTGTTGAGAAAACCCTTAAGCCATTATCCATTACAACCTATAATTCAATAAAATGAAATTTTATTTAAAAGAAATTCCACTACGCAATTTCCTTAAATTAATAAAACCATCGATCATAAAATTAACATATTCTAATCCAATAACAGTTCAAATTTCACAACAATTGCCCATTTTCAATAAAATCCAATAATAATTAAAAATTGATTTACACAAAACTTCTCCCATAATATTCACAATATATTTTAATAAAATATAGTTAATTTAAATTTAATCTTTCATGTTCAAGAAAAAATGTAGTCGAGAGTGAAGCCAGCTAACTTTGGGTTTAGAAAAGTTGACACATTGCAGAACTACACCCCAAAACTGAGTAAAACATCCACAAAATCATCTTAGATCTATTTATTTAACATCAATAATCTGAAATATTACTATTATAGGAAACCAAACCCCTATATCTAAATTTGATGGATGTATATCTATGAAATGAGGTGTGAGAGAACTAGTTCTAGAGAAAACCACTATACCCCCACGATAAGAGACTTGATGAGGGAGAATCACCATCAAAACACCAGGAAAACACTCTGAAAAAATTCCAAAATTAGTGGGATGACATCAGTAGCTTTGTTTAAGAAGGAATATCATGTTAATGTAGCATATGATGTCGACTAGGGTGTTTAGGGAAATTCCCAAAAACCCCATTTTTTTAATCCAACTTCTTATTTTGTGTATGGTTTAGATGCAAGGTTAGGAAAACCTTTTGATAACCATATTATTTTTACTACCTCTAGTGGGACCCTATATAGTTTCTAAACATGGTTAGAAAAACTGGGTTCCAATCGTATGAAATCCCATTATTCCCTATTTCATGATATACATGGGGTGGCCGTACAGTTTGGAAAATGATACACCTTACATGTGGGGCCACCCCCCTTAAATTAACTCTACATTAATGTTTTCTTTAATGTGTTTCATAGTTTTCTGTAACCGTGAAAAAACCACAATCCATTATACATCCAGAAAAACCTTCCGAAAAACAATCCAAACCATCCCAATAATTTCCTAACTACATAACACACCTAAATATCGAAACAATTTAATGCATTCCTCAAACTGGGGGTAATAATTTCTTCCTACCACTTTCCTATCCATAATCAGATGTTTGAAAACCATCCCTTTCCAAAAAAAAGATATGGAAATTTGACGGTGATCTATTTCTCTCACTCTCATGTATCCACTTGAATCTAACCATGTTACCGTATAAATTGAACTAGACCGATGATTTTACCATGGAATAAATTCTAATTCCTATCCACAATCCACATTGGAACATGTACCATCGATGCATCAAAATATAGCATGATAATATCTTATCAAATAACATGGCCATAATCTAACCAATACATCATCAATTGAGACACATTAAACACATTTTTCACTTTACTAAATTGTGGTGGAAAATAAAATAGATATACCACCACTCTAACCCACTAAAGTATCTAAAAATTCCAAATATACCTTAGAGATATGATACCCTTCCTTCCAAAATAGTGATGTCCAATCCTAGGAGGTATTCACAATTACAAATGATCACTCGCCTCAAATGAAAATGTCCATTGATGATGATATGTATACAATTTATGATGACACTAAGACATCTCTATTATCATCCTAATCAACCTAAAATACTCCATAATCTCTTGGACTGGGCTCATCCACACAATCGATGTCTCAACTATTTCCACCCAAAAAAGTGTATAACGACATAGATTCCCATACAATACATCATACATATACATATATTTTGAGGCATGATATTGTTATTATATGATAATTCTACCTAAGAAAATTTCTCTACCATGGAGCCACCTAAAACCATTACAGAAGACTGCAACATGTCTTTCATTGTTTGTATCAACCTTTAGGATTTCCTATCCATCTATGGATGATATTACATAATCATCATCAACTGAGTCACAAGGGTTTCTTGTAAGGATTTCCACAAACGAGATGTGAAAATTATATCTCTTTCGGAGACAATAGAAATTGGTACACCATGCCACATTACCGAACATCATATATAGATTTTTGATTGATCCTCTACTAAATTATATTCATGAATTTAATTGAAATGAGGTGACATTGGTAGCTAATCCCCAATCACTCATATTTCATCATGTTTCTAAACCATTAATGAGATACCATTAACAGGATACATTGCTATATGCTCCCACTTCCAAATAGGTATAGGTAAAGAAAGAGACACACTTGGCCCCACAGATTCTCTTCTTTGAATTGCTGAAATGTCAAGTATCTCGAATCAAACATGACCACATTCCATTCCATACCATTTCACCAAAACTACATGATCAATGATATTTACATTTTCTAAATTCATTGAAGGATAGAACATATTGAATGATGGTACACAGTGTAAATATTTTTCATAAAATACACTGATATAACCATCTGAATCCTAATGAATACTATGTAATTCCCATTAATTTAAATCCCTTAATGGTCTCACCACCACTGAGTTTCATCCAGATAGTCACACAATCTAAATCTGGCATATGTCTCTCTTTAACTAAACTGACCATGTCTGACACTTATGAAGAAAAAATGATGCATCACCCCAATATTACAATTCCATCCACATATTATATATAACATATGTTAACTACCACTAATCCCATTCCCATTTCACCACCATTACGCATGACATTCTAATTAATGATTCCTTCAACAAATTTCCTTCACCTGGTATGTACATCATGTCACTGTTAAGCATATAGAGAAACTACATATGTCTCCAATTACATAAATTCAAATCTCTTAGTTAGAAAATTTTCTTCATGAAATTCTTATTGTTGAAAACTATGAAACTTTCACCAAAGAGATAAAGATTCAATGTTTTAAAATATTTCACCATAGTCATTAACATCAACCAATTCATTTGGTATTTCTTCTCATGGAACCAAAATTTATTTTTATCCATATGCAACAAAATGATCCCATTTCCTAAGCACACATACCAACCTTGATCCTAACGCATCACAATACCCCACGTACCCTTTATCGAGTTCTATAAAAACCAAATTTCGTGATGATTGAATGCATAAATTATGAACCTCCAAAAAACATCTTACATTTCTCATTCCATTTAAAAGGATCATTCTTCCATTACAAACATGTCATTGGTGAAGCTAGCTATGAAAATCCAAGAAAAAAGTGTGGTTAATACCACGATAGACCAAGGAAGCTACGTATCTTGAAGACATGTGTTTGTAGTTTCAAGAAGATACAACCTCTATCTACACCAATTCCACAGAAACACCTATCCTTGAAAGAACATATCCAATGATATGAACATCTTTCAATGGTAAAATCAAACATTGATAATTTATCATTAAATAGATTATCTCTCAAAGTTCCAAACACTATTTCCATGTGCTTCGTATCTTCAACCAATTCCATAGAATTCCCCATTATATTATTAAAAATCACCACAAAAAATAATTTAGATATATATATAATTTATAATTCACCAGTGCTATAAAAATCACCAAGGAATTCGTTAGACTGAATGGCATATGCACATACTCATAAAAGATATATCTAATTATGAATGATGTTTTGATAATATCCTCCTTCCACACTCATAATTGATGATATCCTGATGACAAGTCATATTTTTGAAAACCACTAGTTTCCTCTTAATAGATTGAATAGGTTATCAATGCATGGGAATGGATATTTATTATATATTTCAACATCATTAAGGTTATGAAATTAAACACACAACTGAAATTTCTATTTGTATTTTTTAAAAAATAACATTGGTTATACCCTTGAAGACATGCTATGCTAGATTAACACTATGCTTTCCAACTCATCCAATAGAACATTCAATTCCCTCAACTCTTTCGGTGCCATCCACAAGATGAAAGTGGTGTAGAATTGATCCGTGAGTGGATATTAATCATAAAAAATTCTTCGCTCATGGCTGGAAACAAAAAAAAATTATTCCGGAAAGAAATCCAAAAACTAATACATATATACTATAACACTTCTTCTCCTTTAATGTTACACTATTGAAAATGAAACATCCACCAACTTATATGAAAATTTCCATACCACTATCACCAAAAAAATATATTTCACCTACACATTCACTATTTTCTCCTCTAAAAAGATGATCAATTACATCCTCTATCATGAATCTAACCATTCGACAATAATAGTCAATGTGGGACTTAAACACCCTCACCCAATTCATACCCAATATTATTTCATAAAAATCTATTTAAATCATTATAAAGTACCATATCAACTCAATATCATCAACAACTAGACAACATGATCCAAATAGGAAGGCTCAACACTCTTTGTGACCTTAAAGAATTTGAAGTTTCAACAAATAAGTAATAATTTACAAATTTAAATCCCCAAATCAATGATACTAGATGCCTTAAAATAATACGAATCATCCAAATATCTACGTGTATGACAGATTCTTATCTCTTTTATCCTTCTAATATTTCCCATGATTGGGAGTCATGGTAGTCCTAAAATTACCAAAACTATTAATACTCAATTGATGAGGGGTATGTTCCTAGCCCTTTCCATTGAGGTATAGGACCCATGTGACCCCAGAGGAGTGTCACAAACTCCGACCTCAAAACATTTCAAAAAAAAATTTATGTTTCCCCACACAATTTTAGTTATGACAGTCTTGAGGATAAGTTATACAATACTGGTTCTTGAGTGCTATATAAAAACATTGGAAACATCATGGGTTACTCTGAGGATTCAAAAAGGGATTCACTAATCCTTCGACTGGATTCTGATCCATACTCACTAAATATAAATATGTGTCCATCTTCTTGTTCCTCCCGTCATAGTTTCGACTATTTATTATGGGTACCAACCTTCTTCCTCTACCTATAGGCCCAAGATAACCCTTTCATCAATTGTTTATTTATTTTATCCTCCATGTATAATCCATTATACAAATCACTATAACATTCAAATTAATTACCAATCTTATTCCAGATTATAAAATATTAACTTTTAATGATGTAATCATAGAATCCTTAGATGAAAAGTAGACTAATTTTAAAAAAATTAACCACATACAGTACCACCTAAAGGTTACCTTTTTTCAAGCTAATGAAACTCACCATTCGCTAAATTCTAAACATTTGAGGATAGAATTGTTTGTTCAATAATTGCTCCAAATCCTCCCATGTCATACCTAGTCACCATTATTCTGGAAAACTTTCTCCCACCACAGAAGTGTATGATCATAGAATATGTATAATTCTAACATAATGGTCACATGTACTGGTGTTCCTAGGAAATAAATTATTTGATTCATCTAGTTTTACCATTCTTCTGCCCATTCTGGTTCCAAATCACACAGAGAGATGGATATCTTCTTCTTTTAAAAATGAACCATGTGATCTATATGCTTAGAATCATCCATTATATTCAAGATTTTCATATATTCGAACATTTCCACTATTATATGAACAATATGTTCACTCACATGGGTCTCATGTGTTACCATGTTTTCGACAGCATCATCTGGCTGGTCTCTATGATTCATACCTAGTGAAATTTCGATAAACATAATAAAAATCACAGGTCTCACTCCATAGAAAATAAAACCATAAAATTTCAAATTTTATCACATCTCATCTATCATAACCATTCTTTCTAAATTTACCATTTTTTCATGTTCAACCATTTATAAAAATAAACTATGTTTTAAAAATAAACCCATTTTCAAAATAGAAAAACCATTCTCTTTTCAGAACCACACATTTTAAAAAAATATCGATATTTTAAAAAAACAAATTCACACCACAACATAAATCATTATTACCAATGACATATGAAATCCAAGTGGGAATTATTTTCTAGAATACATGTCATGACCTTCTCATTATCTACACCCATGACAACGAGATCATGATCATATACATGTCTCACAAAAACATATGTACCCATCTAATTGGTAACATGAAGTTCAACATAAATTAGTTATCAACAACCTTTTATTCTATAAATATCAATTTTAAAAAAATACTACTCATTCATACAATAAGAAATCAAGGAATATATTATGAAGAAATGCCAAATCCGAGACCAAAAATTAATGCCAAAATGTCCAAACAAGGATGGTCATACTTTTAATACAATGACTGAACAAACTTATACAACTTATGACATCCCACACCTCCTAAAAGGCTTGATCTAAGGTGGAGTTACTAATTTCACATAAGAGACATCCCCAATGTGCTAATGAATGCGAATAAATTAAGAGGGCTTTATGAATAGTAGAGATGATTATCCTTTTGGAAATAAAAAAACCAAAAAATGTTCTATTAACAAAAAAACTACATGATGCATGTCTAAAATATATTACAATTATACCTCATATGCATGAAAACAAAATAAAACACTTCAAAAACCAAATCAGTGTACCAAGTGAAATAATGGACAACTAGGCTCAGAGACTCCAACATAGTTATCAAGATCCACAATATGCTCCAAGATACATCACCACAAGACCTCCCAAGCACCATGATGCCCCAATAACTGAATGAGATGTTTTACCTTTTACAGTGTCTCAGAATATAACATCTACAGAATCACCAGCATTCTATCATAGGGTGTGAGTAATAATACTGTGTAGGCTTTCACAAAATTAATTCTATACACATGTCATAATGATAGAACTATTACCACATTTATACAAACCAATTTATATGAAACCAATAACCAATGAAAAAATTTCTAGAATGAAAAACAAACCCTTACCAAACCATTTTACCTAAATAATCACAATACAAAGGAAATTAAACAAACAAGAAATTAACATGTTTTCCAATTGATATTTTCATAACCTAGTTCACCTTTGGTGGCCACACACATATTCCAACTATCTCCACATATTCCACACACATACACACACACACACACACACCTGACCTTGGTTTTACCATGATGGCGGAACTTCACATCGAAAAATTTCCATCATTTAATTATAGATGTTCATTATTCCCATTTAGCCTTAATAGTTGTCCTTTACTCCCATTATTCGTCCATTCCCACCCATTATTACCTCATAATCAAATAGCTGTAACACCCAAAGTCATTCCTATATTATTATTTTTAATATAAAATTAATTATTTTATTTCATTCATTGTACGCAACACCATGTTAATCATTATCTACAAACAACACGGAGTTTGCTTGTGTTACTTGCCAGATCGAGTTTTACATCCGTTTAAATGCGCACCAATTTTAAAACTATTTTTTTAATCAATTTTGAAATTTTATTTTTAAAAATAAAATGATTTTTTAATTTGGAATATCCAAGTTATCCTTGGGTTATTTTTGGGTATTTTCCAATGATGTTTAGTTTTTTATGAATAGTGAAAAATACTATATTTTTTTATACAAACTACATTTACAATTAAATATTTATTAATGTTAATTTATATTTAAATTGTATTTTGATGAATCAATATATAAATTAAACATATATTAACAGAACATAGGTCATTAGACTAATTTTTTTATATTTAAATTGAATATATTGAATTACTAATCTTTTTAAATGTTTTTACATTAAAAACTGGATTTCACGCCATGACTATGGGATAAGTAATTATATTTTTTTTCTACATATGTTATTTGAATTATGAAAAAAGGACATATAACATTATAATAATTTTAACAATTTTACGCTAATATTATTAAAATAAATTGTGACCAAAAATATTAGTGAATGTGACTAAATTTAATTACCGTGATTAATTTAAAATTAAGATTAAAATGGAATGAACCTTATTCATAAGCGCCGGAATGACATGGAATTTTTTCTAAAACCCATTATCATCCAATAGTTTGACCAAATATAACATGGTTTTATTTTTATTTATTATTGGGATACAATTAAGTTGAATTTCCCTATATAAAATGTTATGTAATGAAATCGACAAAAAGAGAACATTCCTTAACCTTAACAGATTTAAACCATTAATATAGGTTGAAAATGTATTATTTTTTGGATATACATAACATTATGGGAGATAAATGGTATGATCTCATCAAAATAGTTTACAATTATTTTTTGATGATGATTTAGTTACTTAAAATTCTTATGAAACACCGACATTTTGATTATTAAGGTATTAATTTACTAAAATAATTGATAATATAAATATCAAAAGTGAATTATATTGATTGAATTACTATCTTGAAATATTTTTTTGATTAATATGTCATTTTAAATTGTTTTTAACGTAATATATTTTAATTACAATCTTTTTCTAATATTTTAAAGTTTAAATTAAATAAATAATGTCAAAATTTACATTATTCCTAGTTGAAAATAAATGATATTTTAATAAATGATTTAAAATTAATAAAAAATAGATTTTCCAATTGATTTTTAATTATTATAAAAATTATATATTTTCAACTAATGGACTATTTGATATTATATATTGCCCCAAATATTTTAAAAACATTACTAACACGGTCTGGGCAGAAACAACACCTTAACGCGTCACATGTTCTTATTTAATATTGATTTTAAAAAAAGACTGGATTTTTATTTTATAGATTACATATCATATTAATAATTATGTTTCTATAAATTTTACAATAATTTAATTTATTCTTAATGTTTAATTTAATTAGTTTATAAATCTTTACACTTTAATATAAACAAAAATGTAAAATTGGGGAATCGTAGATGTCACAGAACCAAAATATTAAAATGAACATAATATTGTCAGAATGTGGTTTTAAAATACCATTATTCGACATTAGTACATTATTTTCATATTATGGAAAGAAAATATGTAATGTATACCTCCTATTAATGAATACCTTTTTATATTTTCAAGAGTACCACTACCCCTCAACAATAAAAAAGAAATCACTCCACCACTTCCTAACATCTCTCAAGCCACTTTGGATCATAAAAACACTTCCCAAGTAGTCTCCCAATATAAATCCCCTCAACCTATATTACTAAATTTTTTCATAAATCCATTAATTAATAACTTTTTTTCAAACCAAAAAGATTATCCCAATTAAGAGGTAACATCTTTAAATAATATGTTTATTTCTGTTTCTTTTATCGACCCCCAAATCACTTATTATTAAATGAATGTATAACAATAGCCGTATCAAAAAATTATTATGTTTTTGTTTTGTTATGAGTTATTTTTAAAAATAAAAATACCTATATCTATTGGGTAAATAACATATTATCTATGTGAATTAAGAACTTTCATTTCACGAGACGATGATTGTTCATTATTACATTACCACCTCTCATGGTGGTAATTATGATTTAATATAAAATTATATATGTTATATATGATATTCATAAGGTTTTTATTCTTATTTACTTTTTTCAAAACACATATCAATATATATTTCATTTTATGTTAATACATTATCATCGTATGAGGAAGTGTGGACTACTCCCCCTCAAAGCGATGTGATTCATTCACACTATACATGTAATGTATAATAGATGGTATTAATTAAAAATATATAAAATATATGATATAGATATGGTACCATAAATATAATCAATATATTTAGAAATTACATTAAATTAATTTAACATGAAAATGAAATTATAGTAGCATCAAAGAGTACGTACAACCTACAATCTCCACGAATAGTGCATTTCATTTCTCATCTCTAAAATTTATAGATTATTTAAAATTTATATATACTGAATAAACAACATAAATAAGTTATGGTTTAAATGTTATATTCAATTAAATAATGAACTAATTAATAGTAACGCAAATTGAATAGTCAAAATGTACTTGAGAGAACTAGGCATTTTACACCCCAAATAGTTAACACAATGAAAGGGTGATATCAAATGGGTAATAATATATTATAAGAAGGTAATATAAGATATTAAAAAATGGGTATATATCTATAATAACATGGTATTGTATATTTAACCACAATAAAATATGATAAAGACCAAATAAAAATTGCAGTTAAGGTAAGAGAATTTATATATGGTCTTATTGTGATATGAGTTAATACCATATTTCTAGATTATACGTGGTGAATTTTTTCACATGTTTGAAATAAAAAAAATTAGAGCTACTTAATATTGATTCATGTTTAAATATATGGTAATTTTTTAAAATTCGATGACCTTCTTTTAAATGAGTTGGATAAAAATCTTTTGGAAAAGATAACAATTTATGAAATGGTATACAATTAAATGTAGATGTTATTTTAGTTGATGATATATTATATAACTATAATATAGATTTATTTCTAAGATATGAATTAGAAATAACTCAATTCATGAGAAAGAGATATTATTTTTGTTAATGAAATGTATCGATAATGTATATTTACATATATTCATATAGAGTAAATGAATTCCTCCAATATAAAAAAATGATCCTAAATCAAATATTTTTCATTGTACATTTATTTAAAATTAATAAAATGAAACCTTATATCATCATGTATTTATGTCCTTGCCATTGATAACTATCTCCTAAACATGTTCTCATGCAATCTCAATAAGAACTTGATTGATGGATTTTTCATCTGTATCCATGTATCTATTTCCCACCAATGCTCTCCTATTGGGGAACCTAGTTGGGTGAAAATTTTACATTCCTATAACTCTTAATATGATGATTTTTATTAACACTATTTACATTGTGTATTTTTCCACAATAGTAAATTTTCAAATATTTGTCCCTAGATTACCATGATCATGTTTAAATTACGAGGACACAATTTAATTAAGATGTGGAGAATTTAACACCCCAATTCATTACTGTATTAATATTTTAGAATAAAATTATATTATTTATCTTTCCTTATATACAACACCTGATTAATTTTATGCTAAGCACAATAATGTTTTTGCATCTGTTAGATAGAAGACCATGTTTTAACACCTTTTAATGACACTCCCTTTTTAAAAATAAATTTTATAAATTTTATTTGGATAAATTTAATTCATTATTATTTTCATTATATCAAAATTATCTTTAGGTGATTTTTTTTATTTTTATGTGGATTTTCATTTATTGAAGTATAGTGAAAAATACTAAATTTTGGATAAAAATAGTCATTTTGAATAAATAATTATTAATGTTAAATTATATTTTAAAATTAGTTTTAAAGTCAAAATATATCAATTATACAGATATTAACCCAACATAGCTCATTGAAATTAATTTTTATATTGAAATTTGATATAATGACTTAATCGTCTTTTTGAACATTTTTACATTAAAAATAACAATTCTCACCCGATTGTGGGATTGACATTAATCTTAATTTTCCCACTTATATAATTTGAATATTTAAAAATAGACAGACATAGATTTAATCGGTTTACTATTCTATTTCTAATAATATGAACTTGTTATTTATAAAAATTTAGTAGAAGTGATTAAAAATAATTATGGTGATTAAGGTAAAATTGATCTTAACAAGGGACTAAGAATTATTCTTATGGAAAAACAATGACTCGAAAACATGTTAAAAAACCATTGGATTCAAATATTTAGACAACATAACGTCTTGGTTTAAATTTTATATTTTACTAAGAAATTATGTAATGGAATTTTCCAATATAATAGTTAATGTAATGAAGCAGAAAAAAATGAACGTTCCTTAAATTTTGCATTTAAAAAAATTAGAGAAATGTCAAAACATCATATTTATGTTATAAATATATTTGTGAAAAAAATGGTTTCATTTTATCATAATAATTTATCATTAAATTTTATATATGATTTTAAAACATCAAATGCTTAAGAAACTCCAATGTAGTAATTATTTAGTTAATAATAAAATAAAATAAATGAAACTACAAAAATTAAATGCAATGTATATTCATTGAATTATTTTATTTAATTATTTTTTATTTGAATATATCATATTAAATGGTGGTAAAATTTATATATTTTAATTCCAATAATGTTTTCATATTTAAAATTTAAATTAAATAAATATATTCATAATTCACATTATTTATATTTTACAATAAATTATATTTAATTAAATTAGTTGAAATTAATAAAATTTATATTTTCTAAAAATTGAAATGTATGTATTATTAAAATATAAATATGTTATTTTAATGGAGATGTTTTTATTTTCTTTTGACCCATATAATGTAAAAACAATGCAAACATGGTTTAGGTTTTAGTATTGTTTTAGCACATCAAATGCACTTGTTTTAAAATTAAATTCCAAAACACATTGGTTTTTTATAAAATATATTTCATATTAAAAATTAATTGAATCTATATTTTATAATAAATATAACTTTATTTTAGACATAATTGTAAAATTAATTATTTTTGTAAATACAAATCTTAAATAAAATCCAAACTGATAAAATTGGGGAATCTCATATGCTATAAAACCAAATTATTAAGATGAACATATTTTTATGTGATGGATATTTTAATCAACCATATCTACTATCTAAAGCATTATTTATCTATTTTTGGGACACATTAGTTATGGTAGACCACACATTACTCAATACAGTATTGTATTTACAAGAGTTCGAATTCATGTCCACTATAAAAAGGAATGAACTATACCCCTTCCTCACACCACTCATTCTAGTTTCTCTATTTTATACTCTACCAAAATAGTGTCCCAAAATCCATCCACATTACCTAGAATCCTCTATTATTGAATAAATCCCACTAAGGAATCCCATTGGTACATATCCAATGGAGTTACTAGATTAAGATGTGACATCTTTCCTTGATCACATTAGTTTTATTTCCATTATCCACCCCCGAAACAAGTATTATTTCATGATTATATAAAAAACCAATATAATAATTATAATAATATTTTTTATGATAATTTGTATACTGAAAAATACATACACACCCATCTAATGGGTAATGAAGATATTTTGTATCTGAACGGTGAACTACCGCCTCATTAAATGATGATTGTTCATTCTTCCACCACCGCTTCTCATGGGGGTCATTATGATGGAAACTCTAATTATATATGTTACATATTATATTTATAATGTTTTTATTATTCTTTAGTTCATTTATAAAACATAACATTATGAATTCAATTTTATGTAAATACGATAACATCGTTTGAGGAGTTTGTGGACTACTGCCCCAACAAAATGATGTTATTCATTGACATTATACATAAAACGTAGAAGTGATGGTATTAATTAAAAAAAAGTAACATATATGAAATTTATATTATAAATTAATTTTTATATAAATATTAATAAATTAATTTTCATTAAATTAATATGACATTAAAATAAATGTAGTGGTTAGGCTTATGTATGGCCTATAGCCTATACAAACATTGAATTTTATTTCATTTCTCCAAGAATTATAGATTATTATAAAAACATATATAATAAATATATATGATTAATAATCCATGGTATATATTTTTTAGAATTTCAAATCCAGATCGAATTAATAGGAACAACAAATTTACTTTTAAAACACACTTCAGATAAATAGGAAATCGACACTCGAAGTAGTTAAAACAATGAATGAGTGTTAAAATTGTGTAATAATATATTTTAAGAACATAATATATGACATTATAATCATGATTATTGTTTTAGTATAATTTTATAACATATTTTAAACCATTATACATAAGGTTAATGGTCACACAACAAATGTAAGGTTAATGTAAGGTAGTTTTATCTAAATATTCCTTTAATCGAGTCTTACCTGTTATTATTCTCTAAAAAACATTAATTTTTTCTATATACTATATTTTGACAAGTTATATCATAAATACCATTAATATCATGATATTTTGTTTATAATTGAACATTATCCCTTTATGGTGATTATAATTCAATAGTTTTGATGTTGTATGGGAAACATTTAAATGTTTAAAGATTATTCTCTTAAAAATGTACATATGATTTTCTTTTATATTCAACAGATTTTGTGTTTGTAAAATTATATTGAAACAATCTCTTTATTATAATTATTTCATTGGAAATTTAATTTAATATCAATTAACTCATGCAATGGAAATTAATATTTACAAATTCATATATCATTTTTACATAAAGTGTTCTCCTTGAATGTTATTTGAATAACTGGAAATTATTGTTAAATATATTGTCTTTATTAAATATTGATATTGGACAATGTATGTTATTTATTTTGATTAATTTATATGTGAAATTATTATTCCTATTAATGGCATGATGGGTCCAATATTTATATATCACCTCGATTCATCGATATTTTATCATGAGACCAATATGTTGGCCAAATTAATTGGGGTTTTGTCTATAGATTTTATGATCTTGTAAAACCACATGAAACTAAAGGTTTTCATGTTCTATATATATGAGATCAAATAATTAATCTTATAAATCATATAAATTTTAATTAGTATTAATCCATGAGATTTTCATCGAAATATATGTCGATGTATTCTAGTCTTAGTTTATTGATTATGTGGGGTGTGATTCAGATTCTTACCCTACCATATTGATTTTTCCTTTTTCTAGTTCTTTTAATGGAATGTGTTATCATTTATTTTACTTATGATCTTAATATAATCTTATTTATTCATTTATTCTTCCCCTTCACATACCATTATTATGCATTTTAACTCACCTTTATTATGTTTTTCCCCATTTCATGATGAGGAAATATATTAATAGGATTTCAATGATGCATTTTATTTATTTTAACTATGTACCAAGGGTCTATTTCATATTTCCACATGAATTTTGGGTGTCATGTATTTTATCTATCATTACAAAATATCTAAACCAATTTATCTTTTGGCATTTCATTCAATGTAATCATACTAATGGAATAAAATAACTCGCATATGGGGTTTGGGTTTTACAATAACCATGTGAATAACAATTCCCAAAATCACAACAACATGAAAATAAAAAAATTACAATATCATACCAACCAACATATTCAAATCTATACTACTCCAATAATTTCAATACCAAAAACCCTTTATGTACATCAACAATTCTAATATAATTCCAAACTTGCATTAATAAACCACTTATTTATTGAAATCACCCTTAATACATTATTCATACCAAATAATACACCAATAAATCTACATTATATTGAATACCATTTTTCAACAACCCTTCAACATAAATCATCCAAGACACGGATTTTTAAAAATACAATTTCAAAAATCCATCAATATTTCACTTTTCAAAAAAATAAGACATTTTCCCCAAAATCACAAAATTATCTCAAAATGGGATTTCACTAAGCTTCTCACATCACATTAAAAATAAATATAAAGAAGAAAAAAAATTGAAATTAGGTACTTTTTTCTAGAATAATTGAGTAAGATATGGATTGGAATACCTTGTGGTTTGGGGAAATGGACCAACCATATACATGAACACTTAAAAAGGATATAACCTCTTTATGAAAATACTTTTATGAACCATATAATAATTATGTCATCGGTTGGGTTTTTTTATTTATTACAGGGTTCCTTTTTTTGAAATATTTTTATTTTTATTTTTATTTTCTATTACATAATAAATTAGAAAACAAAAGATATTCATATATGAGTATTTTTGTAAATGGTTTTTATTATATATATTTATATAGAAAAAATTACATTCTTAATGTTTTAGCATTCAACTAAAAAAGATTTTATATTTACCCACCTTAAATAATGACCTATAATTTTAATAGTATTTAAACTAATTTTTTGATAAAATATATTGATGGAAATGTATAGCATCTGTGTACCAATAAACATAGTAATCAAAATAAAATGTAGTTAATGAAACTAGATAAAATAATATGATCTCATAAAAATTATTGAAGGGTTACTTCTGAGAAATATATATTTTCTTTGAAAAAAAATATTATTCAAAATAAAATTGAAATTATCTAGTATATGAAATATTTTTTTCATGTATAAAATTATTTGGTAGATATATATGTATAATTATCTGATGATGAAGTATATTTTCTTAAATAATTTTTTTACACACCATGTAATCATTAATGAAATATATGATGAACACATGGAGTCTTTCACAATTATATTTAATGATTTGAATGATTTTGTTATATTGTGGAACTCTACATCCATGGAAATCAATCGTATAGATTCTAATCATTTGGATACTAACTCTCATGAACAGTTCATGTTTTTATTTCAATAATATAATGTACCTATATTACAGGAAAATAATGGCATAGTCTGCTTAGATTAAAAAATTAATATATCTAGAAGAATGAAGAGTACATAAAATGGGAAAACTCAATTGCATCCTCTAATTATTAAAAATAGTGGAATATGATTAGATTCAATAGACAGTAGTTAAAATCATTATATACAATTGAGGAAATAACCAATGGTTACTGGGTTAAAATTAAAAAAACATATTTGGAGATGTCCTGCTGATTAATATCATGGGAAAAATAATAATTAGAATTGTGGATGGAAACAAAACCTAATAATGGATAATGAGTATAAGATAAGAGTAAAACATACCGATGATAATAAGAGATTGTAACAATCATCATTTATGAGGAATTATTTTTTCTTATTTAAATTATTTTTCATTATAGAAACCCATGATATTTAATAAAGATATATATTCTATGGAGGATTTAGATACCCAAGGATTGTTTCTCCTAGTGTGGATTCCCTATCAATAATGTTGAAAACATACTGGTATAAAATTTTTATGTGGAATTCTATGATGTATAAGAAAGGACATGAGGTAAATAAGAAGAATATAGTGTATTCTAAAAATGGTCATTCAAGGATAAATTTGGATGGTGAAAATTTCTGCGACACATTTGAAAATTATGTATCACGCCATTATGAAAAAAATTGAAGGTAAATGTATATTACAATACATACACTGAGTGGAGCGACAATTATTTTAATGTAGTTTTGGTTGAATAAATAAAAGATTATCTCACTAAAATTCATTGTAAAACAAAATTTGTTGAAAATTTCAGTCACTAAAAGAGTCAATGAATATTTTCTTATTATTTAGAAGGCTCAATAAGCTATTGATATTCAATGGATAATTTTTACACAAGTAATAATTAATTTAAAATCAAATATGGTGTCGAAAAAACCTCAGACATTGATAAACCAGTAAGAATAAAAAAAAATCCTATGCTATTAAAAATGAATGGTCTGATAATGATTAATTTGTTTTTTCAATGAAAAATTAACTTCTATATGGTTTAATTCTTGGATATATTTTTTAGAGGACCATATGGTGGTATTTTAGTTAAAACATGAATGACTATTAATCAATGGATAAGTAGGGGTGATGAATATTTCATTATTTTAATACTGTGAGAGATGTTATTTGGCATATATAAGGGTAAAGTTACAACTGCATAAGAATAAACTGGTGTTTGAAAAGGATACATAAGATTATTTAAGGGGATATATAAAATTAAAATTAATTTCATGAATCCATCCTTGGGGATTAGTTCGTTGGTGCATTTTTTGAGAAGCTATAGGTGACCTTGATTAAGTGTGGGCCATCCATAGAGATCGGATATTGGTGCCCCAATATCATCCCAGTGGACTTATCAACATATGAGCCATTGGGATTAGTAGTTATAATTAATAAAATCACATCACATTCTATTTCATTTAATAAAATTACCATTTCTATGGTGGAGGAAGATTAAATCCCAATACTATAAATTCTCAATTTATTCATCCAAGTGAGTATGATTATTATCTTTTAGGGATATCTATTTCAACCTGAAAGATTGGTTTAGATCAAGGTGATTCTAATTTTTATTTTAGATAGTGTTTCTTTTTCTATATATTTTTATTTATTGTCTCTTATTTGGTTACATTTTATCTTGTTACGCAAGTTTATGTTCCAAAAGTATATTTTTAATTATAGTGGTTCTGCAAAAACAACTTGTATTTGATCATGAAATAAGAATTCTAGTTTGGTAATTTTATTTTATTGGTTTCTACTAAATATTAGTGTTCTAATCCCCATGGAATAGATTTGAAGGAATAAAAATGAAATAATGTTGAATTAAATAGATTATATTTTAATTTCTAAAATATTTGTATGGGTTATTATCTATTTTAGATAGATAATAAGGTTCATTTGATATTTAAAAGGATACATGTAATGAATAAATAATAATGAAAAATAATCGTATAAAATGACCATGATGCTATTGAAATGATTTTATCCTATATTGAGGCCATCAAAATAAGAGGACAAAACTGTTATGTCTATAATACAAACACATTCATATATGTATTAGAAGCAATGAAAACTGAAAAAAATTATAACACAGGACTCTTATTCCTGAATATAAAATATAAAATTATAGTGTGGACAATTTTAATAACATAAATAACATTTTGAGTCTACAAAATTGTATCGGGTAAGGATTGGAGGTTCAGTGTAGGTAGTTACCCACCTATTATTGCATCAATAATATTTTAATACTTTGTTACCATAGTAGGAAAATCAATAATTAATGTTGATCATATGATTTAGGATATTCATGGACTCATAATGAATGAATTAATTTAGAGAATGGATAACCATACAGATACTAAAAATAACTTATTTTATATGTCAGGGGAACTCCAATCATTAGAACATCAAAAAGAAGATTTTGGTAACGATGTAGTAGATCTAAGGAAAATTAGTTGATATTGGGATGATATTTAGGTATTTAAATTAGAAGGGGAATCATTTAATAGAATCTGGATAAATAAGTTCTAATTACATAATATAAATTTTCATGTTTCTTATATAAATACTATATTTCAAAAATTCACTTTTTTATATAGTGTTACATGTCTCTTTGAGTCAGGGTTCATACATTCAGGGGATTAAATTTGGTCAAAATAATATAGTGGTAGTATGAAGAAAAATTATTATAGATTATTGTTAAACAAACATTTTACTAAGGATGAAACCCATTAGATTATTATAAAACATGAATGGAATTTCATAACATATAGAATATAGTTTTTATAGTTTCAATTGATTTAGAACATAAAATAATAACCTAATAATTGTTTATTTATAGGTATACTGAATGATATGGGTTTCAGTATAATTTTTCTCAATGGTGTATTAAGGATCACATGGGGATTCACATTGGTGGAAAAAGATATGAATGATTTATCATTATATCTTATGTAGAGTTTATAAGGTGAACCACTTTTTGAAAAAACGTCTTGAACAGAAATAATTTGGAAGGGTCGTCTTAGTCACAAAAGGGAGATAGGAATGAAAGATATATATTTTATTATAATATTGATTCATAATCACCATGATTAAAGATCATTTTAAGGGTCTAAACATGGGAAACTGAGGAAGTGGCTTTTCAAATTGGAAGGAAAAATACAAGACAACAAAATGTTATCACTTCGGTATACATATGAATTTTTACTGGTACAAGATCAATCTCTTCGATGTTTATTATACAATGTTATCTTAATCAATGATACATCCAAGAGGGATTGGTTGTTATTTATCGATACCATGTCTAATGATTTTATAAAATTTATTTAATGGAGATCCATGGTAGAGAAGGATATGTTAAAAAAGGTAAAAATTTGGATGCATAATTATTATAGGGAGTATTAAAATAGTTAATTCAACAAAAATTCTAGAATATGGATATTTATATGAGAATATGGTTCTTGATACACCAAAAAAATATGATATAGAAAATTATTTAAATCAAACATTTTAGGGGAGAGTCTGTATTGTGAGATTACATATAGATTTTCCAAAGGATTTTTTGTGTCGATATTGTGAGTTGTGATGAATAATTCATAAATCAAAGTCCATTAACACCTTTTGGGTAAATTATTATACCAGAAAATTGTAAAAGAAAATTGTAGAAGTCACTAACCTGAATGGCACGAACCATCCCGGGTCGACCCTGAACTGATCACCCGAGCCGGCCCGCGGCAAGTCCTGAGGGGCGTTCCCGATCCCCCCCCCCCCCCCCTGAGATGGAAACTAGTGTCGAGCACCAAGATTTAATCATTGGGAACGATTTCAGACCAAAAAAACCAAGATCAGTAAAAGAAAAAAATATAAACAAAAAAGATAAACACTAACAACATAAAGAAAAGCTACACAACAAAACGTACCTCCTCGAGAACCCACGGGTCCCCACCCATCTGAAGACCAACACTACTCTAACACTGAGCAACCAAACCAGATCAACCTGAACTAGGTGATACCTGCAATTGAAATGGTAAAGTAGGCATAATCATCTAGATGCTTAGTAGTAAAGCCAAGAGTAACCAATGACCTATGCCCTAAACTTTAAAAATAAAACCAGACATGCTAGTTTGAAAATAAGGCTCATTTGAATTAATGTTTTCAACTTTTTCAAATTCAAATAACTGGCTTTTAATTTTAAGGAATTCATTTCATTTCCCATAAATTTTCAAGGTAGAATTCCAACTTACATTGTCATTTCAAATTGAAAAGAAAACAATTTACTTCAAGGTATGTTTTTCACAAAATAGGGAAACATGCACTAAACCTATGAAAACAAAATCACTCCAAAAATACCAAAAACATTAGCAAGCACCATGGTCAAAACACTTAAGTTTTATATATGTTGTGTGGGGCCCTAGAACCTCATGTTTCGGTGTAAGAGTAACTATAACAAATATTCGTTCTCATGCACGAGCCACTAGTAGGAGATCATCCATAACCTAGTGGTCCCTAACATCATCACATATTTAGTTAGTGTTGTTGCATCAATCCAGCTAAGTGAAACTGGGCCATAGCCACTCATGTATCACTAGTATGCTAGTCTAGTCCACCCACCTAGATACCATGGGTTTTCCATGTTCCATTTTCAAATGGTGGTGATGTTTTTATCAAAAGAACAAAAATGAACATTACACTTTCTTTATCCAAAAACTCACTCAACCTCTCACCATCGTTCTCCTTCCATAAGCACATTCCCTTATTTTTATGTCACACAATATCGCACATGCTTTTACACTAGTCAAATATTACACAGCACACACTTACACTTGAATCCCATTTCTTAAATTAATGGTAATGTGTCAAGTGGGGTTTTCTATTTTAGGAAACCAATATCAAGAGCCAAACGGGCCTCATCACTTTTCAAGGAAAAATCATCATTCTACAAATATAATAACCTAAAAACTATAAGTTTTAAAAATAGTTTGAAGGCGTAAATAAACAACCAAAGTATTAAATGTTTAAAGAATGCTTAAAATGAATAAATCTTTTTTATAAAATAAACTACCCTTTCTCCTTTAAAATCACACCATAACCCATTTTGTAAATCTCTTTGGAATGTCCTTATAAAAACAAACCTGTTACTACACTTTTATAACAACTCATCCATTTTTAATATACTATTCCATGTTTGAAACATCTAAAAACCACTTTTTAGGAACCAAAAACATTTATTCATATATATATATATACACACACATTGAATATGCATTTTATATAAAGGAAGAAGACACATTTTAAAATAATACCAAGAAGTAATGGAAATTATTATTAAAGGTCGGGGTATAGGGAACCTACCTCAACTCGCAGACCGGACACGACAACAAGACACGCCATGCACGGGTGCGCAAGAACCCGCAAGCTTCCGACAACGGTATCTCTGCTAACATGTCGCAACAATCACAAAAAAAAAACAAATCAAAACCCCCCAAACAATAATTTAAAATAATACAATCAAGTGAAAAACATGTAACCCACATAACATTCACGCAGGCGCGTATGCACGGGCAAGCCAAAGACCGCAGTACGTGCAAATGCATCGCCGAAGCACTGTAACAAACACCAATATAACCAAAAAAAACTGAAGGATATAAAATAACTAAAACAGAGTTACACCACAAAATTAACCTCGTCGTAGAGATGCACTCGACCCATAGGGTCGCGCCCCAGTCAGAAGAGACGGTGCGCTCAGGAAGGGAGACCGTTGAGGCTCGCGCGCCGACCGCCAGATGTCCTGATGGCCGGTGTAATGCGGCGGTGGCTGGTCGGAATGCCGAAACAAGGTCGGGATGCCAGAACGAGGGCCGGAGGGTGCGCCAGAGTTCCAGAAAAGAAACTAGAAGTGCCCAGGGGATGCTGGCCGGTTGGGGGGCTCGCCAGAATGTGATCGGAGACTGCCAGAAAGGGCAGGGGCACCGGAATATTGCCAGACAGAAGAGGTGGGTCACCAGAGGAGGAGGTCGCCAGAGAAGGGAGGCCGGAAGAAGGTGGGGTCACCGGAGGTCATCAGTGTAGAGTAGAGGGAGGATGGATAGCAGGCAGATGGTCAGGATCAGCGTAGGTAGGAGCGGGGCACCAGACGGAGGTAGGGTGCGGGTGGCAAGCGCACCTAGGGCGGAGTGAGGCCGGATGGGAGGGGGTCGCGTGGAGGTCGGGGGTGCGAGAGCATCGCCTGGGGGAGGCCGGTGCGAGAACGGTGGGATGCTGGAGGCCGCACAGATAGGCGGGGAGCGGCAAAGGCTGGGGCGATCGGAGCTGGGCGCGACGGTTGGGGGGGGAGCGCCGGAGTGACCGGGCGGGGTGGAGTAGTCGGGATGGGAGGGGGAGAGCGCAGGAGGGTGGGGGCGGCGTGCTAAAGGTAGGGTCAAGGGGGTAAATCTGGGGTTACAATATATATATATATATATATAAAATAGTAATACTAATAATGATAATAAAAATAAAAATAAAAATACTATAATAACAATAATAAAAAGAATAACTATAATAATAATAATAAGAATAAGAATATGAATTACTATTTTAATAATAATTATAATTATATAATAATAAAAATAATAAAAAATATAGAAATGGATATTGCTGACACCTGGCTCACCGTGTGTTGTCCTCCAATTGCGCGGTGACCACGCACAGGTCCGAAACCCAGTAAGGGTACTAATGACAAACAAATTTAACCCATGGCTTGGCCCGGACCTCAGAACTAACAAAAAAATAAAAATAAAAATGAAGAAAAATTAAGAAAAGGGTGGGTCTGACAATTCTCCCCACCACAAGTACTTTTTTCCCCAGAAAGTCACCCAAAAGAATGATAGGCGAAACTTAAATCAATGTCCGATTGATAGTAAAATGAACCACAACACGAGAGGACCGGAGAACATGAGAGGGTTCTCCCCACCACAATAACTCAACTAGTGTTGAAATTTAACTCGACCAAATGACCCTGGGAGGGGGGAGACACGGGAACTAACTAACTAACCTTTATAGCCTGAGTGAAACAAAACATCCAATAAAACATGGAATTCTGGATCTACACCAAAACCCTGAACACTAGGGAAATAGATAACTCTGATAAGACATAACCCACGAAGTAAACCAAAGAATTCCCACAACGTCGTTTCTCCCAAAGACACTTATATCTCCAAACGAACACAGTCAAACTGAGATCAACTCCATAAGATCTAAACACACCTTTATGAAAAATGCACGATCCAAAACACCATAATCATACAAACTAGATTACATGGATTACAAATGTACATAATCATCCCAACTTCATGACAACACAATGAACCTACGACAATGCCAAAACTTTAACAGTGGAATAACGATAATGGAAGGACCACTAATGCTTTGTTTCCAACACCGATCACAAAACTCGAACTCAGACTTCACACGCCCATGAACTCCGGACTGTGTGCGAGTTTCACCCCGAGACCTATGTCTCGGGCTCTGATGGCTGAAGCTTCTCCTGCCTCACAGTCAGGAACTGAATTTCTTCGATCACAGCGTCCTCTTCAAGCGACTCTAACTGCAAAACTTCTCTAGATGACACATACAACTGAAATGATGACACACAATTAAGGGGGTGTGACATGACAGCTTTGTATACCCTAAACGTCCATACTGACGGTACACCATTAGACAGTTCGACAAACTGAAAGTCAGAACCACTGCAGAGGACTATTTGGGAATAGATCCATCTGACACACTCTACACGTCAGATGGGAGACCTTCAGGAGAAATTAGATACGGTGTTTTGCCAACCGTCTGCGCTCCGGAGACCAACTCAGCTAAAACACCTCATGCACCAACTTCTCAAAAGGGATGATCCGAAAAGGGGAGGATTCACTTTTTGATCTCTAGAAAAAGACCACTGATAAAGATAGAAGTCTTTATCAAATCTTGTGATTCTATCTCTAGAGAAAAGGACACAAGATTTTCGAAATGGTCAACATATGCCTTCATCATCCATTGGCCTTATTTAATATGCACAAATCTTCCCTTTTTGTCTTCACTTCTTCAGGTATAATCCATCGGATGTTGAAAAATTTAAAGAAAACCCACGTTATACCAACTTGCAGTGATGGCGGGGTGAACAACTCCTACTCGTCCAGATATGGACCATCAAACAGACCCAAAACGGAATGCACTCTAACATCTTCGGGAGTTCCCAATACCATGAAGATGCGCTCGACCTCTTCAATCCACTGCGATGTCTCTAACAGAAGCAAATCACCATAAGGACATACAACGTTTGAGAAGGACTAAAAACTGGGCATGACTCATCAAAACCTCTGGGGACCTTTCTGGGATGCATTTCTGAACAACATATAAAACACCAATCTAAAACTGATATCAGCCGAAACAATATCAATAAATCACCCTCATCCAACAATAAACATCTCAAATCCAAACAAAAAAAACACAACCCCAAATAAAATCCCCTTTTTAGAATCCCATTTTCATTTTAGTTTTCAAAACCACTTTCATTCAAGACCACCTTCCAAATACCAAATCCATTTTTCAAACCAAAAAACACTTTCCAAAACCACTTCCCTATTTAAAAACCAATTTAGAAAACAAGGCCAAGCATTTGATTTCAAATACACGCCCAGGTAATCCCATGAACCATTGCACATGTCTTCATCCACTTCCCATTTATACGCACCCCAAAAAGCACTTTCCATGCATTCTCACACATGTGCAAACATTCATCTAGTTTCCCTGAGGGTTCACCCCAAACCATTTTCGACCAAAACCAATCAAACAACGGATTTCCAAATTAAGAGCTTTCAGTTTTTAAAACCATTTCATACATTTAAAGTCATTTAAAAGAAATCAATTCCATTTTTAAAAACCCTTTTTCATTTCCAAAAATCACACTTACACCATCCAAAACGAAAGCAACACTCAAATTTCATCAAACACTGAAGTGAGGGACTATTAGTCATGCTTAACATGGAGAAAAGTTAGTGGGACACATCCCAAGTAAGTGTCGACCACTAGGAGGAATTCAAACCGTGTACCCGAATATCACATGGGTCACTACTCCATGTGAGATCATGTTGTAACATCAGTTTGCCTCCATTGTTATCCCATAATTCAAAAGAAACCAGGACGAGACTAAGCCTCAATTCCCAGACTACCCCTGGTGACTCAAGGTGCAGAACGGGAGAGGGTTCATGAAGTCCTTACCATACATACCTCTCAAGTCCCGACAGTTCTAATCTCCACCTACCGGACAACCCAAATAACAGTAACCAACGTCTGATACCATTTTTCCATGAACCAGCCCGGGTCGACCCTGGACCGGTCACCCGAGCCGGCAGTAGATTCCATCCACGGGGGATCAGGAACGCCCCTCGGGACTTGCCGTGGGCCGGCTCGGGTGACCAGTTTTGGGTCGACCTGGGATGGTTCTTGACACCGATGGTTTTCTAAACTATCACCTATAAGTATATTTTTTTACCAATTGTCAAAAATTATAGAGGGATTTTTTGGAGATTGTTTCTTTATGGGGTATGGTCAGGAAGACATTGTAATTATAAAATTTAAACATGATATCAATATTTAAATTATTGGTTACAATGATACCTATAATGATGGTAATGTGTGGAAGTATAATAATTATTGGGAAGACATAACAAAGAAAAACTATGTAGTGGATAATTCTGAGGTTGAAATAAATGGAACAATTGAAGATATAGTTCCTTTTTTATGAATTCATTGTCACGACCCGTCCTCGGGGCCCGTGCCGTGACTACCCCAAGCCCGCCTTCCATAGGCCAGGGGCAGGCGACTAGCACCAAAGGCGTAAATCCCGTTAACTGGGAAGGCATTTCCTTTAAAAAAGTAACAAAATACCATAGAGTACAAGCGGAATTAAAACACTAAGTACAAAAAGAAGTGCTGAAAAGTAAATGGGCCAGAATACCAACCCAAAAGAAAGTACAACTACAACTGAACAAAGTACAACAGAAAAAGGCAACATCTGGAGGGACGGAAGCGGCTCCTAGGTCGTCCTCCTTGGATCCTACCTGAAGGGTAGGTACAGATGGCACAGCTCCTGGATCGTCCACCACGAATCCTACCTGAAGGGTAGGTACAGATAGCCTCCACAGTGCTCTCGTCCGTCAACCTTCTCCGAGTGTCGTCTCGCCGTGAAGTCCACCTCCGGACACTGACTTGTCGTGTAGTCCATCTCCGGGTACCGTCCAGTCCCCGAACACTCGGCCTCCGTCAGCACTGCCTGTCGTCTGCCACCAACACAATGAGGTGCGGGCATAGCCCGTGCAGGGGTGAGTATAACGATACTCAGTAGGGACCCCGAGACCCTCAAGGTCTCACTAAATCAAACAAGGATAACCACAAAGAAGATATCAACAGATAACCTCTACTTAGGTATATACCCATACATATACCTAAGTTATCAAGTAACCCATCTCAATCATGAGGAAACACAAAGGTCAAAAGTCTCAGCTCAAACCAGGATTTTCATTATCGAAACCATAACTGCTGAAGAGCTCCATCTCTATAGTGTACAGTGGTCCTGTCACGACTCCGAGGTACTGCTCACTAACCTAAGACTGCTGAGGTATTCCTCCTGTCGAGTACTGCGGGCCAGTAACCCAAACACAGTAGTGCTTCCCGCCGAGGTATGTCACCCAAACACAGTAGTGCACACCCCCTAGTAGCCTGCAGAGGTACTCTCCGGACGAGTACCGCGGGTCTCCACTATCACACAGGTAGTGCTCCGTCCGCCATGGGTCTGCACCCAAACAAATTAGTGCTCCGTCCACTGGGCTAGTCGACTCACTCCAAGTCAAGTCGGTCAAGCAGTCGTCAGGTCTCAGTCGGCTACACGGTCTCCGTACTATGCACGCTCATCTCTAGGAGGGTCCGCTCCATGAGCTGAAAGTCGATACTCCAAGTATCTCAAGGTCCCATGAAGAAGTATCTCAAAGGACCACCTCGTCACAGGGGTCTCAACGCAACAGACGACGCGTCGATCGGACGCCCGGTCTGTGAGTTATTAGCCTTTTCGTCCCAGGGGCCCGGTTGGTTTCGTGAGCGAACCAATCCCAGCCGTATCTCAACTGTACCCCGAGCTGTCATAGGGTATACTCATAGGGACCGTTTCTCAACGTGATCGTCAATGCCGCTGACGGTTCGTCAAACGGACGTCCTGTCTGAGAGTTATCAGCTTTTCTGTTCCAGGGGCCCGGTTGGATTTCGGGTGCGATCAAACCCGGCCACTACCAACTATATCCAAAACTTGGGCGAAGGATGCCAAAAGTTCCGTATCGTCAACAGAAACTCAAAGCAACAGACGACGCATCAATCGGACGCCCGGTCTGAGAGTTATTGGCTTTTTCGTCCTAGGGGCCCGGTTGGTTTTTTAAGGCAAAACCAACCCGACCGTACTCCACCTATGCCCAAACCTCGGGCAGAGTGAGCCAAAAGATCCGTATCACTAAGAGGAAACTAAAAAAGCTGACGGTACGTCTATCGGACGTCCGTAGCTCAAGATATGAGTGTTTCCGCTCCGAGGGCCCGGTTGGTTTCGTGTACGAACCAACCCGGCCGAACCCAAAGTATTCCGAAACCTTGAGTGAGACAAACCGAAACGTCCGACTCGCTCCAAGGATTGCGTTGCCGCTGACGGCGAGTCGTTTGGAGGCTCGTAGCTCAAGTTTCGGGCGTTTGAACGAAATTCGTCCGAAGACGGGGGGGTCTGGGCCCGGGCCGACCCAGCCCGACCCCCCTGGTTGGCCCGAACCGGGTCGGGTCCGACCCGGTTGGCCCGGCCCGGCCCGGCTAGGGCCGATCCGGCTCGGCTCGGCCGAGCGAACGAGCGGCCGACGCGGGGGAAAGTCGCCGCCACGCGTGACACCCCCGCGGCACCCGCGGGGTGTCAGCCAGACAGCCGGACGTGCCGCGTGACAACCCCGCGACATCCGCAGGGTGCCGCCCTGGACACCCGCGGGGTGCCGCGTGACAACCCCGCGGCACCCGCGGGGTGTCGCGCTGGACACCCGCGGGGTGCCGCCGCCTCCGGCCACCGGCTCCGCCGCGCCGGCGACCCGCGCCGCCCCCGGCTTCCGCGGGCCGTCGGAGTCGCTCCGGTGGCCCGTTTTCCTTCTCGTCTGCACCGTTGTTCCTCCCGGGTTCCGTTCTTTACTGAGGGATCATCAAACATCCGTTGGGGCATGTTACGTCGTTGCCCGTCAAATCCGCACAAGAACGAAGAACGGCGGAGGGTTGTCGGTCCGTGTTCGTTTGGCCCGCACCCTCCGCGTTAGATATAAACAACGGGAGAAATTAATGTTCAACACATGAATGCATATCCGAAACAATTTTTAATGAAATAAAATTGTTCCATAAAAACGGGTTCCTTATTTGAACGGAAACAACAATTTTAATAATTTTAAAATTGTTCACAAATCCAGTTCTTTTACTTTTTAAAGAAGCAATTACGTGAATATAAAAAGAAAAAGGGGGGTAATTCCCTAAATAAATCCCTACCTCGCCGTCTCTGTCGGATGCGAGGTCGTCGCGGAATTGACCGTCGCGGAAGGAGGTGATCGTCACACCGCGGAAGGGCGTCGCATCGACGATCTCCGAGGACCAAGAACATACGGATTTAATTAATAATAATTAAATCCATGTTGTTGTTGAAATCCAAAAAGATAATAAAAAGAAGCGCAACCCCCTACCTTGGTTGTTGTCGATCGAAGGCTGTCGCGGGGTTGGATCGTCGCGGAAAAAGCGTCATGAAGGGAGATCCGTTGGCGTCGCGGTACAAGGCTTCGCGTCGTCGATCTCCGCAGGTTTGGCGTTCTTCGCGTTCTTCGCGTTCTTCGCGTTCTTCGCCGAAGAAGAACGCTCTCCTCCAAAAAAAGATAGGTTGGTCTTATTTTATTATTATGCCAACACACGAAAAAGGGTAAGTAACAACCCATCAATTCGTTGAATTAATTCAACCAAAGAAATAGCTCATTTAATCTACGAAATAAACCGCCCAATTAAATGGTCTGTTAGGAATTTAGAAAACGCGTCAGTTGACTTTCATAATGATGGGTTTTCGCGGGTGCGTTACTTAGCGGAACGAAACGGTGGGGCTCGTGCGGGCCCCACCTCACAAATATCCTACAAAGGGGGTAGGATATTTCTGGATAGCATCCTATCCGGTTCAACTTAGTTCAAGCCGCCTTTAAGTGGCTTCATGTGGCTTTCAAGTGGCTTAAGTGAAATAAAATAAAGTTGTCGTAAAATTATTTTATTTCTTATCTTTAAGCCCGAAAATTAAAAACCACACCCGACCAAACGCAACTCCGGAAGAGGTGTTTCTAAGAAAATATCGGTGCTGTGATCCCATCTGTGCCCTCAGAATTTGATTCCGGGCACCTGTTCAAAAGTTAGAAAAACCCGCACGTTCGTTCACTGAACGTACCCGAGCCAAACTCCAGAAAATTGATTCCGGGCACACCGGGCCTCGGAATCAGGTGCCGTCAGAAACTGTGTTCTTGTAAAATTCCAAAGAAAATTAAGAAAAAAAAATTCCTTGGAATTTACGGGTCTTTACATTCATGTTCCTGAAACACCAGATTCAACACTAGGGGAAAAATGGGGATTCTGATTATTATATTTTATCCAAAACAAGATATTTAAAAAAAATAAATGTCTAAATAATATTTCTGATGATTTTTATATTTCACATTAAAAAAGAGAAGGAAATTAGGTGTTTATATGGTTTAAAAATATATAGATTTCAAATACAGGGGTTTAAATCTGGAATGAATTACATATTTCTTATGAACAAATTAGAATCTTGAAGCCCAAAAGAGGTCCCAAAGCTCAATGACTATAGATAGTGGTATTTAGTTATAATAGAAGCGATGGAATTGATGAACATGAGAATTAATGGAACATCCAACCAAGAATGTTTTTTTATAGAAAAAATAGTTCTACAGCTTTAAGGATTAATCAATCATTTAGAAAAAATATATTTCATAGTTGGGTATTATGGCCTTAAACATACTGAATGAGTAGAATTGTTTTATATATTCTGCTCAGTTATAATAATCCCAAAAATTATAGTTCATAGATTTTTTTGCAATAAATTCATACATATAAAACAATTTGATATAAAAAGAATTTTTACCACGGATATTTGGAGGACAAAATATCATACTGAAAAATTAATTTTTCATGAAATCTAAAATATATATTTTCTGATATAAAAAAAAGAGTTATTATGGGTTTTATCTAGAACCAATGAAATGCAATTTTATTGATTCCATCATGGTATAATGGATGTAATTACAATGTATTCTTAATAATTGATACAAATGATATTTTTTGATGATTGAATCTTAATCACATATATTCCATTTGTGAATAACATTCTTTGGTGGGTCCCAACATAGAAGTTATTAATGAAAAATTGGTGTATCTAATTATATGGTTTGAGGTGAAGGATATAAAGGAATAGAAATGGATTTATACTGATAGAATCAAGAGGGATGGGTTCATTGTACATTGATTTTTCCTAAGTCATTATACATCATGAAAATTGTGGAATTGTTTTGAAAATCATGATCTAACACCCTCTATACCCCACAAGTTGGAAATTTCAATATATCAATATTTAAAATACCATGAATATAAAAAGATAATTAATACATTTAATGATCCCTTATTCATCAACAATTGGAATTATAATGAATTCCTTTGTTCATACCAGGATAGTCATTCCACTTGTAGTGGGAGCAGTTTTCTAGTTTATGAAAAATTTAGGAACAAAAAATTGGTAATTATTATTTATGAAATTATATTGTAACAATGGATTCAATGGGTTGAAATTGTTCATTAGAATAGAGAATTCTTTTAATGTTATATTTATTATTATTTTGGAGAAGATACACACATACTGAGAAATCCTGTCAGATTTTTGATTACTAGTATGGGAATATCCATAAGTGGGAGGTATGGAATATAGTTGGAAGTTTAAATTGCAATCACCGAAGTAGATTAAATTTCCAAAATACAATAAAAGATTGATATTATAAGGATTATAGTATTTTTGGATTAATTCATAATGCAATATCCAAATATAATATTATTATATTAAAATCATCATATTATCCATACAATATGGAATATATTTTTTCACTAATTAATAAAATATATTTTATTGATGTATCAATTCATAAAGAATATTGTGGTATAATGAGTTATAGATCCATAAACCATCTGTGATTTTCATTATCCAATATATATTTTAAAAATTATCCCCAGTCAATAATATTTGTTGTGTTATAATTCCCTACTAGGGTATGGTTAATGTGGAATAAATAATGGGAGATTAAATATATATATTTTTTGGATGAAATGTAGGTTGTAATTAATTTAATTATTCATTAGATTTATTTAATCCTTTAAAAACTGTATCTAGTGGTAGATTATCAGGATTGACATTGATTAAAAATTTAATTATATGATAACATAAATACATTAAATAGTGATTCTATTAGATATATTAAATGGAAATATATTCATGTATTTTTTGAGAACCATGGAAATATAAAATTTATTGAATTAACCCTAATGAATAATTAATTTTAGAGATATAAATATATAATATAAAACTACATTTACTATAGATTAACATTTTCAATTATTAATATTATACATGTGTTTTAAAAGGCTACACAATATTATTTAGAGGGATTTACTAGATTGATATTAATTTAATTCATTGTTCACCTCAGAGAAAATGTTGATGTTGTGCATCTTAAGAATAGTTGTATGTGGAATTGATTAATATGATGAAATCCATAAAGATCATAAGGTGGTGGTACTAGATCAATCACTTTGGATTGTATATATATATAATAGTGGGTTCACTGATCAAAATAATGAAACTTTTAACTCTATATATTATTAAATTAATATTGTTTCATCCATTTAGGATGACTATTTTTGAACAATGAAAATTATCCAATTTTGTTTTGAGTGGGTACATTTTTTTGTTACCTGACCATGTTTGTTATTTGGAATGATTTTCGAAGATTATGAGGATTTTATATTAAATATAAATGTGATGTGAAATCATCTCGATTATTAAATCAGATATATCTAGTTTTAAAACATCGAATATTCTTTCATTAGCTGATGATTTGATACGAAATCTCAGACATTGGTTGGTTTAGATTAAAAATTAATTCAATGAGGTCACTAGAATTATCAAATGAATGGAAACAATGTTATTAATGTTCATAAGTATTCAAATAGGAATCTTGGCCATAATGTTTTAAAATAATTGGTTAAAAGGATTAATGTAAAATCTATTAATATTTTGAATTCTTGGTTTTAACATGTGGGAAAACATACTTGATTCCATAACTAAGATATGAGTTGATGAAACCCTATTCCATAATTATTTTATAAACTAATTATTGATAGTTTTCATCTAAAAATGATACTTTCCTGGAAAATAAAAATCGATGTTTCAATGAATGTTTCCATTAGATGGTCACTTTTAGAGTAAAAAAATCATGCATTGATTACACAAGTATCCTATTATGTGTTGGATATTGTATGTATATATTTATTGGTTAATATTTCAAATTTAAAATTTTCTATGTTTTGGATTCTAAAATATATTGTTGAAATATGAACATTAGATGGATTTTCCAAAAATCATTATATAAATAATTACATCATTTTGATTCTTCTTTTTTAGATAAATTGATTTTTATAATATAGGGGAATGTTTATTTTGATTCATTACTAAATAATTACTAAATATGAATGAAGATAAATGTTATTTGAATAAAATAATATTAAAATTGAATTCACCATTATTTAAAAAGATATAAAAGTTCTCTAACCAATCAAGGTGGACAGATTAATGTAATGTCCCAATAATATACATTTTAATTTTCCTACAGATATTTTGTAAAATGAGGAGAATAAACTTAAAAACCCAATTGAATTTACAACAAAATAGAGAATTTGATGATTTAATTGGATTGATTACATTATGTTATTAAAATTATTTTTAAAAATCAATTATTGTTATAAAATATTAATGATTTTTTATTATCATATTGAAAAAAACAATTAATGGTGATAATGAAGCTCCCATACATGTCTTGAACATTAAGTCTATGTATTTCCTGATGATGCCTTAATCGATTTTCCATCAATATTAGATGACTATATAAAAGCATGGCATATTTGAAAGTCAACATTATTTTTTTGGGAAAGAGATACATTCTTGTAATGTTTTATATATAATGGTTGATTATGACATAAAAAAGATCATATTGATATATTTTAGAAATATAAGATAAGATTTGACATTATAAGATGATCATCAGAGATTGTTGTATCTTCTATAGGATTATTATACAATTTTATATAAATATGACTATGTCGATATAAGAAGATATGGGATTCAATGGGATTCCATAGCTACCTTGTGGTGAAATATTGGAGAAATGGAGAATCACGTGGATTATGAAAATTCAAATACATCTTCTGACACCTAGTGTTGATAATAGAATCTTCTATTAACGAAAAGATTTCATGGTCACCTAGGGATATATATCATATTAATAAGATATCCAATCTCATAGTATAGTTCGATGAAATTTCAAATAGAGTAATCTATAGACTATTGAAATGGGGATGAGTTATTAATATTTGGGTCTAACTACACCTCAGATATCCATTATAGAAACAAATCTCAATAAATTGGTCATTTTATTAATTACCCAACTAAAAATAAATTACCTAGAGTTAAATATATATCAGAAGATATGATGTTCATACACCTGACTCACTACATAATGTTTTCATATATCACAATAAAATAAAAAAAATGCCAAAAAAACACATATAATTGAAATAATGAAAACAAAAAGCTTTTTATTTTACATGTTTTGGAAAAAAAATTCTTATATCCATGGTAGAAAAATACTTCCATTTTCTTTTCTTTTGGAACATATAATGGTTGTAAAATAATATCAAAAATAAAAACTGATATATTTTCATTAATTTCATATGGACAAGTGTACTGGTTGTTCCACCCATCCTATATTATGGGACATTAAAAATTTTCTATTTTCATTTCTATCCAGAATTCATAGCAGATCAATTTTTTGAAACTAGTGACTATCAATCCCCACATGGAAATTAACCACTAATGATATAAAAAAAACTACATTACTCCCATGAATTCCATTGATGAACCATATTCTCTAGATCCCTTTATCAAAAAATTAAATTGCTGGGATAAACCTTATACATGTATAATAAGACAAAAATTTTAGTCACAATTTCATCAATTTACACTTATTATACAACTAATATTACATTCTCCAATTAGTAAATATCATCATTTGATCAACCAACCTACAAGGATTCCACTAATTTTATTTCATCCCAATGATGAGTATGTCATTCAGTTATTATCATATTAGTAAAACAAAATAGAATATGAAAATTATCTATAAATTTATAATATACCAATATAAGATAGTTTCACAGTAACAATGGAAACTCTCCACCACATATGTATAATATTCCACTTCTATATGAATATATGTTTGTGTTCTTTGTTTCCTTCTATTCAACCATGATCCATATAAGCCTAATATTTCATCCAATATTCATGGATGAAACCACCATGGAACATTTCAATGATATTATAATTTCCAACTATCTTACATATCAATATATTCATATCCTATTTAAATTTGTAGGTAATTTAATATTTTAGGGATGTTTGTTCCATCCATGAATGTATCACTGAATTTTTCAATGAGAGTGTTGTAATGTAGATATCAATGATATCATATCCACTCTCCTAGTTCCTAAAATACTCCACTAATAATAAAATTAATCATATAAATTCCTTCCCCTGTTCTTTTTCTATGTCATATTATTATTCCATTGTGTAAAATCCACCTAGTAGGGTTAATCACTACATTGAGTACTAAATTATTCCCCTATAGATGAGTAATTTTTTTTACTCTTCATGTGTATGGATCACCATCGAATCATACATCTATATACCCCTATAATTGATCATTTTTTATTATACATTAGAATATTTGTTTTATTTCCTTGAGAAACCAGATGTTACATTTCATGGATCAGTTTTGATTTTTAACTAGTTTGGATGAGAAATTATTTAAAACAACAATTACATACGTATTTTATATGTGAGTAAACCATAATGTGCGTTGGACCTCTAGCCACTAATTAAAATATATATTTCTCCATTTAGTTTTCCTCATAATTATATTTCAATTATTCTAACCTGGATATAATGACTTATCCATCCACGGAAGTAAAGGAAAGATTACGACTGGACATTTAATATATTTTTGTAATCCTTAGGGAATATTCCCTATAAGAAAACAACAAACCTCTAAATTTCAGATCATTCTTACTCCATAACCCTAATATTTTCATGGTATACTCATTATTTTTCCTCATAATCTTCTGGAATAATCTTTCATTATATTATTATTCTGTCTCATAATTGGACATTTTAGAATAATATCATCCACTTACAAGAGTAATAGGATAATACTCTCACAATCAAACTCAATCTATGGGAAACATTGGAATGTGTTCCTGACCACAAACCACTCATTGTAAAATCATATTGAATTTATAGATCCATGATATTTTTTGACTTATTTCAATCCATAATTTTTCCATTCAGTTTCCACAAAAACCCCTCATTCCACTAATCCAAAATATCCACTGGTTTTGTCATCTATATTTCTTTATCTAAATTTCCATGTGGAAATTTTCTTTCTATTCCATTTGATTCAAATGAAATTTATCAAATGAAACCATGTAGAACAGTATTTATATGTTATTATGTTATAATATAGATGAAAATGTTTTAGAAAATTAAATCTTTTAATTTTTTTAAACCTCTAAACAACCAACCACGAAATTTTTTGTTTCCTTCCATTTTATTATTATATTTACTAAAAGACCCACTTGTACTCAAGGAATGTTATTAATTTTGGTACATCCAAAGACATTAATGTTTATTTCATATGCAGTGAATCTGTAAAATCCTTCATATATAACTCCAACAATTTATAATTAGAGAGAATGTGTTTTTCGTTAAATATTATAGGTTACCTTCCATTGATTAAAATTAATATTTTCTCATAAAATCCATACCTATGAACCCATTTCCTTACACTCATTTATATTAATAAATATCTTTAGAACTATGATTAGTCTAGATCATTAATTTAACATGTCTTGTATTCTTGTTTTCAAACCCGAACTTCTATATTCATAGATCACTTTGCTGTATCCTCTACGACACAATTTTATTGAACTTTTATGCTTCTATATGATCATTATATAATTTTGGCACATCTAAGGATCTTTTTATATTATCATGGATTTATTTACTATAATATATTCCTTAAACATTTTTCTCCCACACATTCTTTTAATAGTAAAGGACACTCTCATTAAATACCATATTCTATATTATTATGACATGTTTAAGTTCTCCATCTTGATAATTAAATAAGAATTTTCATCTCCTTAAATAAAAAAGTAATAATAGGTTATATTTTACATTATTTTAATCAATATCATTATTATAATAAAATATTTATTCAAGACTCTATAAACCCTTGTTGTGATTGAGTTTTTTTGTTTTAATAAATGATTAATACTTTTGAATTTCTAGATTGTTTGCTGTTTACAAAACTATATTAACGATTTATATTTCATAGTTGACCACTTCCATCATAATTAATTTTGATACTATTAAAAAAGAAATCTTCCCAATATACATATATTAACATCTAGTTCATTATTTTATCCAAACTATTATACTCTCACATACATGGTATAATATTCTCTTGGTTTATCCTTCTATGGGTCATGATTTCCTATAATATCCTTCAGTTATACTAAGGACCACTATAGAACCTCAACCATTTTACCTTACTTATTTTCTCATTACCTATCATTTTTTCCATATATAATCAATTTAAATACAATATTTTTTTTATAAATTAATCAAATCATATTTGGACAATATCATAAATTATTTTCACAATTTATTTTGACCCACTATTAAATATAATAAGGAAAGTTCCACAAAATTCTACGTAAACAACATCCAACATCAGGAAATTGGTTTTCCTTATGATCATATTTTACAAAAAAAATTCATTTAATAGTATGAATCTATAATATCATTAAAGTTATTAATCATCTAGATTCAACAATATATTTATTTCTAAAAGTATTAGGTTATTATAATTGAAATTCATGAGATGCAAATCCCATAAATCAAAAATCATCAAAAAATATCTCATAATTCTGGATCAATCTAATGTTCTTCATAGATATGGTGTTCCAACCGTTATCCCTAAATACATGACCATTAAAACCAATGTAATATTCCATACTCTATCGGTGAAGGATTCTCAAAACTCTACTTCATTTAGTTGTCATAGAGAGATTAAATTAATTTGGAGGCCAGTTATGTGTCAAACTATAATGAGATCAAGGTAGCTTCTAGTCCTTATCCAATCATTAATATCACAATTCCCTATTATTTATTGAGAATTAATATATTTCTAGTTCACATTTATAATATGTCCATAAGTAATTTTTTTCATGAATCAATTCACTATCATATAGTAAAACAATGATATTTGATAAATGATCCATGATTATAGAAAAACATGAAAAATCAATAATAAACTAATTTTTTATATACCAACTAATGAGTGTCTAGAACCATAATTATATACACTACTGGTATTTAATATACACATCATTACCTATAATGTTAATTTTTATTCCAACTTCATACCATAGTCCCAACATATTATGCTAGGACTAATGGATTTATCGTGAATATTCACTCATGAATTATCATCAAATTTCACTCGACGACTTCAATTAGGAGACTATAATATACCACCCTTGTTGATTTCATTTATACTTGGTTGTTATACATAAATTTAATTGAGTTCATCATTCCAAATAATACCCCAAAATATTCTTTATTATCATTATAATATTATCCACATTATTACTCATAGATATTACAATTACCATGCTACACTCTATAATAGGAGATAAAAACAGTATGATCCTCGATAATCTAAATACTTGATGTTAACATTTTTAATTAGATCTTGACTTATATTAAAATCATTCAAATAATACACCATACACCTAGAATCTAACTATCTTAATTGATCAACATTTTTTTCATGATCCCATTGTTCATAATTTTTAGACACTCATACAAGTCTACAAGAGCCTTCATCAAGCCTACCGAGGTTTTGAAATCCATGATGTTTAACAATATATTCTATGATTATGTAATATAAATGATACCATGTTTCTTTTTATCCTTAATATCTCATTCTAACATTTATGTTCCTTATTAATTGATTCAAATCCATTGAAAATTCTATTCATATTGAACGATTTATTTAAAAATATATCTTCTCAGGAAGAAAATGTAATTTCTAAAAAAAATTGTATAAAAATTACCCCTTCTATTGTAATACGATTTGATAAAAAATAACCCAAGGAGTCAATATAAAATCACGATATGAAACTTTTTTGTATTTATGTTACTATGTTATCACTATCAATCCCTCAACCATTCTCAGATACCCCTTGTTTGCGTAGAACCATGCCTCTCTAATCAACAAGAAATACACCTCTCGAACAGCACATAGTAGATAGTAAATCAATGCAATTATAAAATAATCTTTCATTAATTCGAGATCATTATATACCAAATATTATAAGTAATCATACCATGCTCACCATATCATCTCATCACCTTGAAAATTTAGACAAAATCAAACACCAATACCAAACATACAAGATAAATAATGCAATAAAAGAACTCATTAATTTTACATTGCTCATAAAATAAACTCTAACTTTGATGGGAAAAAATATAACTTTACACTACTATATGTAGATATAAATATTTTAAAAAAAATATTGAAAACTACCCATATCAATTTATCTTTTTCCTTTTTTTTAACTAATTGTAATAGTGGTACAACCCCGGCTACATACTGGGGCCCATTTGGTCATCCAACTACACCAAAATCCATAATCCATAGAAGACCCATAATATAAGATTATTGAAAAACTATCACCAATTTTAACTAAAAAATAAACACTAATACCATTGTAAAGAAAAAAACATACTATAATGAATTCCATAGATTAATCATTCCCTTAACTCTTATTATCACTAAAAAAATATTCTATGGTTGAAACTTATAGAAATGTCATAACATTTTACTCATGGTCATCCTATATTTTATTCATACTATATATATCCCTAATAAAACATTGAACAATAAGATTATATTATCTTATTATCAATATTAATTAACTATGTACCACTTCTAATACCTAGCCCCCATGAAAAATCTATATTTTGAATCATCTCATTCTAGAATATTCAATGAGCACTTGAAAAAATTTCATGACCCAAAACACAAAGAATTATCATCATTTATAAATTTATATTAATTGTAGTTATATCATATATGTATTATTTAGAATAAATCATTGTTACTTGAGAAGACATTTAAATATAAAAATCCTTCCCACATTAATATTGACTAATGAAGACCATTTTAAGGCTCACATGTAATAAAAAAGACAAAAGGGACCCTAATAATCTAGATGAGTACTAGAGAATATTATGGATTATATAGAATATATAAAAAGTATAAGTAGTCATGAAATGATGAATTCTTTATGTTTAAAGATTCCATGGTTGATGGAATTTCACTATAGCAAGATTTGTTTATTTTAAGGAATCAATTTCAGTTAAGAATAAATTCTCATGTGATATTTTGGAAGGATTTTTCATAATGTTGTTTATATAGAATATATCAAAATCATATTTAGACACATTTAACTATGAATAATGAATTAATCTAATTATAGGTAGATTGTTATTACTGAATCCTATCATGTGAAAAATTAGTGTCAAAATTATTTGAGATCTAAATTTATTTATAACACAATTGTATAAGTAACACCGAAAAGGGTTAGTCCATATCAAAGTATCTATTCAATGTTATTTCTAATCCTCGCTACAATGGTAATTCAATATTATCGTCCTAGAGGTCTTATATACATATGGTGACCCAAATTTCACATATACATGTCGAAATTAGTTAATATGATTCTTACCCTATAATTTTATTCTCTATAACAAAATTATTGTATGGTGTCTATGGGATTCAGTTTCCAAATCATTTAGTTCTGTGAACCATTTTGTGTTCTCCACCATCATTAAATAATCTATATTATTATTGAATATTTTAAAATCATATACCAAAGAATTCATAGATGAAAATGGATATAAATAGTGAAAAATTATAAAAACACCAAAAAAAATTAACTCAATATTTAATTAATGTAACACAAGAAGAAAGATTACATAAAATGAGGTTACAAGATTAATCCAGATCATTAATGAAGACAAAAATATTTTAAATTGGTATATAAAATCAGCATCCATTATTCAATTTGAAGTATGATGGAATTGATATATAAGATGGTATAATAAATTCATTGGAGGGTCTCCCAACGTGGTCAATTGTGATGTGTGAAAAAGGGAGCACACAAAGTAAAATTTCTATAGACATGAATGGCATATAGTGGAAAAATTTCACTATATTATTTTTTCATGTTAAAAATTCAATTACATTTCAAATATCTTTGTGATTATCATAAGAGTTTAGTAGTATCACTATAAAACCTCGATGGATTCATTCATCATCTTTTATGGTGTATTGAAGTCAATTGGATGTTGACAGACATTAAATAATCAATTATGTATCCACTTGATAAAAAATGTGTTATAAACCTTATAATACATATGTCATGTGTGTTAAATCAATCCTATTAGGTTATAGTTGTCATCATGTGTATTGATATGCAATAAAATAACTAACTCATAACATGAGTGTCCTCCCGAAATTCCTCCATCAAGAGGCGTGTATTAATTTTAAAAATTTATATAAAATTATCTCGCAAATATTAACTGTTCATAAGTTATTAACACAAAATTAACCAATGTAAATTGATATGTTATGAATAAATTAAGAAAAACAAATTACATAAATATTCAGGATAAGAAAATCCAATACTAATAAGAATAATATTTATAGAAAAAAAATGTTAATCTAAAAAATATTCTATGTACTTCTTTAATGATATATATTTATATATATTACTAAAAGTTCCACTTTTATGAAAATTTTCATATTATCCAATTAAATTGAAGGATGAGTTCCATGATCCCTGAGATACATGCTCCAATCCTATAATATCCTCGAACTTATAGATTGGAAAATACAATTTCTAAACTATGGGAATTTCTTAATACCCCGTTATTGATAGGTATATAATTCTCACAGTTCTTCATTGATCATACTTGTCAGTATAAATTCCTTCTTCGTATGTCATCAAACTCAACATTAAGATTATACAAATTCCTATACATGAATTCTCTTTAATCAAGAAATATAAGAATAAAATTTTTCCATCAATTATATTCTATAGTATATAATGATGATCCCAAAAAACATAATCCTTAACCACACCAAAAATATAAATTATGGCTCTCAATGTACTATGGTAGAGAATATATCAAATGAATTGAACAATAATCATTTTAGTATCATTGAAAATATATTCCAAAAATTATTATTATTAATTTATTTTAATTGTAGTAAAAACTTATTTAATTTATTTTGGATTTGTTTCAATAAAAAAAAGATTTTTTAACATATCTTCCTCTTTATGTAGTTCTGTGTGGATTCACAAAGCATAAAAACTGAAGAAATTAAACCAATCTCATTATAAAATCATGAAAAAAAATTAATGATCAACAAAAAATTAATACAAAAAGCATGTCAATATAAATTCCATATTATATGTATTATATTTTATATAAAAATGGATACATAATATTATTTTTACTCGGAAATATCCCTCTATTAAAAATCACAGAACCTATAAGATAATTTATATTCCATTAAAAAAATTAAATGAATTATTTCTTTTACATTTTTTTGATAATACGCCTATTTGAAACATTGATTTAACATAAAACAATTACATTATACAATAACAAAAATACCAAAAAAATATTTCCCAATGTAGAAACAAATAATACAATAAATTATAAAATCATTAAGATCATTAATTTCCCCAACATTGGATATTCATAAATAGAAAACAAAAATAATTAAAAGCATTACTGTAATTTTATATTAAGTAAACTTGCTAAATATTGAAATGATAATGATACATCCAGAAATAAAAACCAATGATCAAAATATAAAATTTAATAAGTTAAAAAACCATGATGAAAAAATAAAATTTATTATTTATTATTTCTTCAATTATTTGATATCTATTTATTAAAATATCATTATTATTTTCTTTTTTAAGAATCATCCATTTAACCTTATTTATTCCCATCCTCGTGTATGTATTCTCATCTTGTAGATAATATATATCAATGTGTTTATCTTATAAGTTATTTTGGATACTCATTAAATTTTATAACTATTAATAACATTCCCCTTCAAATTTAGAAAAATTAGTCTTCAATTGAACTTATAGATTAAATGTTTTTTTTATGAAACAATGATAGTTAATATTCTATTTTATAATCTTATATTATGATCGGCATTGATTTTATCATATTAGGGGTATATATAAATTCTAATAACCACTATTTTTTTGACATCAAATCAATATTTTTTAAAAATCATCAAATCCATGAACATTCAAAAAAAATACATTGACACATATATTGATTAATATTATATATACCTCTTATTATATATATATAAATACAATTCATAATTTAGGAAAAAACAGTCCCAATTCATAGTCTTATTCTTCGTAAGCCCACATTTTATTCTGATATTTATATTATAATGATTTCATCCTCCTGGATATTATTATCTAAAATAATATTTTCTAATTTGGAAATTATTATACAATAATATTAGTTAATTTATTTGTATCTGTAAAATTTGAATTCTACTTCTTCTAAGATTCATCTATTAATAATCATTCTGAATAAAAAAATTTATATGGTATAGATATCATTGACATAGATTGTATAGTAGATTCTATTTATCTACAAAATATATTTACATTACCAAGGGGTATAGGGAAACATTTTTGAGAGGAATAATTCAAATTATCCCCTATTACTTTTTACTCCAAATTTTCATTCTAGATATCCGAAAAACAATGTTTATTTCATAGAAAATTTGTTATTCATTAGGTAACTCTAATATATGTTGGAAGGTATGTCTAAAAAAATTCATATTCATTACTAAAAATATAATATGCTCATATATTTCCATCCTTATCATTTTTAGTCCATCATAGAAATAACATTCAGTTTAGTTAATCCAAAATAATATAACTTACACAAACTGTGTTGAAATTTTATTCTAAATATATTACATTTATTTTAATTTCATCACTATTTTTTCAATATACCTTCTATGTTATTCACTAAAATCACATGAAATTATGTTCATAATATTCTTGAGTGATTAAATAATCACTAGAAGTTATCCATGTTCCATTGAATTCATTTATATCAATGTAAATTTCTTCTTTATCAGATAATTAGTTTTCCAATTTTATTAGTCATCCTTTTATTTATTTCATTTTGACTCATTTCCATTTCATCAGTTATAATATCTTTTCAATCCATTGATTTTCTTGTAATCCTATTTTTTGTAAAAAAATATATTATCTTCCCTTATAGTGATAACCTTATAATTCAATAGTTTCTCCAAAACTCTCTATATATTAATGGGGTATATAAGTCCTTCATTCTCCACAATTTTTACTGACTTTTGATACAGAATTATTAAATATAAATATTGGATTTAACATTAAATGACCAGAAAAGATGTCCTCAATATAATCCTAAATATATTTACTGGTGTTAATCCTTCTTATTCCATCGATGAAATGAAAGATAATAATATCAGGAATATTTTTTGAATCCATATATATTAAAATAAATAATTCACCTATAATGAAATTCTTGATTACACAAAAAAATGGGAAATATTATACACTTTTACAATTAAAAGGAATACTATTTACATATGTTTTATATCATTTATGCTTCAATAAATTTATATATGATTATGGAAAATGAATAATCCTTCAGCATATAATGGTAGTTCGAGGGATTTTTTTTAATTTCATTAAGGTAACGTATAATATATAATATCGAACTTAAATTTTCAAATTCGTATATCAATATATTTAATTAAAAATAGATGATGACTAAAATAAATTGATGATACAGGGATAAAATATCTGAAAGTCTTCTCCCAATAATGGACCTTATCCCTTATTTGAAAAGTGATATCCTTTTATTTTGAAGGTGAAAATATATTATACTCTTAAAAATCATCTGACTTCTATTAAGTAATCCCAATATAAAATATATAGCATTATGATTACACATCTATTTGGAAATAATTCCCAATGATTCAAAAATAATGATTCAATAATTGATATTCACCATAATAAATGATGAAAATTGTTATAGGGTTCAATATTTATTTATAATAGAGTATTCATTAGTTATTGAAATTAGTTATAATAAATATTCCAACTTAATTGCCTCTAAAATAATGATGTCAAATCATAAGAATGAATGAACTCATAAATATTAAATAAAAATTGTATGTTAACTTTGATAAATAAAATTGGAAAATTAGAATAATATATAATCCATTTTAAATTCATAAGATTATATGAAGGGAATAAACCATCTATAAATCATCTTCTAATACAAATGGATGATATTATTTTAATGAAGATGGTTTCCTAAGATGTACTAATGATCGTCTAATTTAATTAATGGTTTTTTATTTTGAATCATCCTGTAGAAAATTTTTTAAATGGAAAGCACTCCATTCCTTAAGAAGTAAAATAAATTATGAATAAAAAATTAAAATGAAAAAATGTTGTTCCAATAAGGGTTCATATATAAAGGTATGAAAATAATATTTAGATTAAAAAATAAATATTTAATATAATAACTTATAACTATCATATCCATAGATAAGATAAAAAATATTTCATATATAGGTAAAAAAGAAATAAATGTTATATGTATAACATTATTCCGTTTTATACATTCAACCTTTTCCTTAAATGGTAGTTATGTAATGGGTATCCAGGCCAACATGTTTCTTCAAACAAAAAAATAAAAATATTTTATTACCTATATTAATGAAACTCTTTTATGATGAATAAATTCAAGATTATTTAATATATTAAATCACTAATTTATAATATATTATTATTTTTTCAACGAGTATAAACTTCATTAATATTTCATTAAAAAACTCAAAACATTAGTATTAAAAATAATTTTTTAGAACTATAAAATTTTCATTAATTTATAACCAATTAAATAAGATCTTATAATTATCTTCAATTGGATAAAGATATTTTCAAAATTCATCATTTCAAGAGTAAAATTAGAAACCATATTTATTTGGATCTAAACATAAGAGATTTATTAAACTACTTCACTCTTATATAGGGTAGAATATGACCTTATCTTGAAATAGAACTAATAAATTATATTATTAATGTCATTATTCACTATGAAAAACATCATTTATCTTGATTAAATTTATTAAAGAGTCCTTAATATGTAACACCAACATCAAAAACATAAATCATTATTTCATTATATGAAGAGAATTTCTCTTCTCATCATTAATTGAAAAAATATTAATATTAATATATAAAATAATAAATATTCATATTTTTCACGAAACATTTCTCATTCTAATGATCATTAATAAAATTTTGTTATCTTCAAAAATTTAACATTATTTTTTGAAAAACGTTTCAAATTTATATAAAATTCACTATCACATTATACTTTCAACATATATATATAAAAATTTTCATTTTTTTTCAAATCATATATTCTTTATTATTTTTATTAATAATTAGAAAATATTGTAAAATGTGACCATGAATATTTTATTTGTATCATATGACATCAATTTAATAGTTCTTCCCATTTTACAGTTTAAAATAATTTCTATAATCTTTCGTGATATATTTTCAAAACATTTTACATTACAATAGTGAGAATTTTCCTTCCATCAGTTCTTTATTATATGTATCCAATTCAATATTAGAAGAATTATTTTATTTTTTTTATTATGAATAATTAGCTTAACATTTTATAATTATGGATGTTATAGTAAAAAAGACTTTATTCATTCATTAATTTATTTTTTCTAACTCTCCTAAAAATATTTTAATATAACATTAATGATCTTATAAAATCATCAAAAATTATATTAGTAATGTTTTTAGTATCATTCATAGTTTTCAACATGGATTCATATTTCTTAAAAAGTATATATATAATTATATAAAATTGTAGTTAATTAATAATATCACACTCACCAATATTTCCTAGACCATTTACTATAATCATCTAATGTTTCTGTATATGATCTGAATCTCTCTATGTATAAAATTAAAATATTTATAATAAACGTTCAACATATATCCCTTAGTCTCGAAAAGAATTTGATGTTCTAAAACTGTTAGCCTCAATATTTTTTCTAAATTCCATAGTCCATCCAATATAAAGATAAATAACTTTATATTTTTATTTAAATATCATATTGGTGGGTATTTAAAAATTTAATGGAAACATAAAAATTTCACTCCCTCTCATGACTGAAATATTAAATTATATTATATTGAATCTTATAATTTCTTTATTTTAGGAATATTATCAAATCCAGCGTTAATAATATATTTTTTCTTCAAACCTCTCCTATATTAAAAATATGAACCATTAAAAATTGAGTGTATATTCGGATTCGTATGCACCATTTTTCTCCTTGTAAACATAAAAAATAAAATATATACTTCCTTTCCAAATATTTAATTCTACAGAAAAATAGGCATTTATAATAACAAAAATGTATGTGAAAATATAAAAATGTTACATTATTATAATACAAAGGATGATGTTATTATGTGGATGCCTTAATTGGGGATTGGATTTTAGTTGAAGGAGAAAATAAATTTTTATCCCACTAATGAATATCAAATTTCTCATAAGTTATGTATAAATTAATAATAATGGAGTTAAAAACATTAAATACAAGTAAAATACAATCCACGATAATGAAAATGTATATAGAAATAATCAATATAGTTTTATATTACAATCCATTTAATCTATTATGGGGTATTATAAAAAGTCATTGCACAATTTTACATTTATAGAAACCTATTGATTTTATTCTAAAGTAGATAGATGTTATTTATCAATGTAATAAGAAAAATGAATTTTCCTAAAAATGAATATTCTTCATTAAATAATTTTATGTGAGAATATATAGGCTCATGCTCCAATTTTTATTCATTGCAAAAATTTAATTTTTTAATTAACCTGATCTACAACATGTCCTACGTGATCAAATAAGGCATGTATCTTGTACATGTTAGAAGAAGTTAAATCTCTCCAGTTTTTTCAATGAACAATAATAAAATAACAGATGATGAAACATTTATTATACCTATTTATAAGATAGAATATGACAAAGATAATATAACACACCATGTGTGTTCATTAGAAATATTGTCATTGTTATGACTTATACTTATCTATATGGGGTCCTTAATGGATTTCTAGACTCCACTTATAGTCTGAGAATAACGTTCAATAATATCAAGATATGTATTCAGATGAGTCATATGCATAGAATATTAAAGATACTACTATATTCTATTGAATAAGAGTATAAGAAATGGTATCACCACAAAGGGGTTTGAGAGTTCACATAAAATAAAAAAATCTCCAACGAACACATATATTTTCAAATATTTAGGTATATAATTTTTTAAGTCGGTGTTATTATTTAAATGTATTCCCATAGTATTATGTGAATACATGGGAAAATAAATAACAAACATAAATTATTTAAATATTCATGATTCATTTAATATTTTATGGAATTAAAATGTATGATAATGAAACCATTTTATCATGTACTATATTAATTATATAAAAAAATATTTTCATTAATATATTAATGAATCTTATCAAATTATTAGTTTTATAAGATTTTTAATTTAGGTTTTTTTTGTTGATTTTATTTATATTGAAGTTGGGAAACCCTTTTTAGGTGATTAAAACCCACAATAGATGAAAGAGGGAAATCTTTTCAGATTAACTATTTATCTACTATAATTTGAGTGCTCCTATATCCTCTTTCCTTCCTCCTAGAGAGATAAATACCCATTCTAATCCACCTATCATTGATCTCCTTTGTAGTCTAAAGGAATGGTCTAATAGTTATCATCCATAACATTAAATTTCATTTCAACTCTATTATAGAAATGAAAAGTATCTAATCAACATTTCTATAGACTCTTAATGTGTATATGGATTCTATAGAGGTATTCAACCATTGATCCATCAAGAAATGATCCCCGTTGAAAAGAGATAGTTAATCAATCCTTCAATTTGAAAGAGGTAACCATTATTTTTAACTTTATTTATTAAATTATTTCAAATTAAATCATTATCCTCTATTGGATCTGAAATCATATGAGACAATGTTATGAAATCAATCTAGAAATTAAAAACTTTTAATTATACATCTAATATGCTTCATTTGTGCACCATTTTACTAGTTAAAAGGGTTAAACTAGAGGATTTAAATCATAATGTTATCATCTTATTATATCATAGTTAATTAGATGATATGATATGTGTTATCATGAACCAACCTATGATAACCCTAGAATAATGCCTTGAATCAAGGTCATGTCAATGAAAATGTTTTTTTTATTTCCCAGAACAGGTGAAAATAACCATGGAATCACCTGAAATCTATTTGGGATACTTTTACCCACAAAATATATTAATGAATAGAATAACTTATTCAAAATTGTTTTTATGACCATTATATACACAATAGGTCCATGAACTAGTAGAAATGATATAGTTTTATAAAAAATTAATTTAAATAGGGTTCACTAGATAAATAAACATATATCTCCATATAAACAAAAGAATAAAAATTAAATTTAATTAAAAGATATATTATTTTTCTAAAAAAAGAAAATACTAAATTTAAATTCAAATGGATTTCCAAAACACGACAGTAGAAATGTAGGACCCTAGTTTCACTATCCCTTATATCTACTATAAACATTCCATTATGATCAAACATATTATTGGACATGAAAATATAAAAGAAATTATAAAGAGAATAATGTGTATAAAAAATAGTTTGTTTTAGAAATGAAATATAATATGATATATTATCATTAAAAAATTAAATGTAATTCTATTTTTAAAATAAAAATTAAAAATTCTAGCAATTCTATTTTAATTGGAAAATAAAAATAAAAAATTTTCCTTTTTCCCATTAAATTATTTTTAATTTAAAACATGTGTTTTTGTCATTTTTTAAGAGGGGGTAATTAAATTTAAAATATAAAAGTTGTGTTAATGAAAAATTGCATTTAATGAATATTATATCTAAAATTACATTTATGGACAACCACATAATATTTCATTTTCAATAAAGCATTATTTTTTTAATAAGGACTCAATGGAAATAGGAAGTATATATAATAAGTGTAATAAAAACATTATTAATTCATGGGAAATAGGAAACAATAGTAAGTTTACTATCATAAAAAATAAGTATAATGTAACAATATTAAACAACTATTTATAAATGATTTTATAATATGATGGAAATTATGGGTGTCTATAAATTAACCACCCTGATCAATAATATTGGAGTGCCTAATAAAATCTAACAACCCTAATGTTCATTCACACCCTACCAGGACTAACCAAGTGAGGAACTCCCAAAGGAAAGAATAATCTATATTAAGGACCACTAGAATGTGTGTAGACATGAGACAATGCAATATGTTTTCTAATAAACTCCACTATATAATATGGTAACCCAATATGTATGTGAAAAGGTATTGGGGAAATAATAATTATAAAACACAAATATTTAAATATATACACCAAACTAAAATCATAACCTAGCCTCTCACCAATACACCCCCATAATAATTTACAGTAATTTAAAAACCATAAATATAATAAATGTTTTCATATCAATGATATTTTAATATTTTTCAAAATAGTACACTCTACCAAAATATTTAATTATAGTTTTCATAAAATTTATTTCTTCAATGTTGCAATAAGACTTAATAATCATTCACTATAACCGTAGTGATAAAACCATTTTTAATGAAACAAGAACACCAATAAAATTCAAAAAATCATTTATATGTATATTAGAAACTAATACACCATTTGAAATATCCAAATAGATTTTTAATGGCCATTTGATAAATTTATAATGTATCAAGATAGCCTAGATGAACAAAAAATCATAATTAAAAATGGAATCACATTTTCATTTCCTAAAAACCAAGAAAACCGAATTTTTCTCTTTATACAGTCCTTATTCATATTATATACTACAATTATAAACCCTAACAATGTGACACAATGATGGTGATAGCTTATTTTTCAGGTCTCTCACCCGAGGCCAGATGAATGTGTGTGTTTCATATAGAATACTATAGATTGGATTTTATGGATTGCACATGGTTTTTAAAACCATGTGCCTAGGCATGCGATATTGTGTTACTTAATGTAGTATTACTACAAGTTTGGTGTATGGTTTTCCAAGCATTAACGCTAAATTTTGCAACACATTAAGTTGGATTATTTTACCATTTTTACCCTCAAGATATTGACTCATCACTCGTATTTTATCCTCATATGTTCTTTAAGATTCCTCTCCCACATGTGGGAATATCCATATTCCTCCTACAACTACTGCTCCATTATCTATTGGATCTCATTATTTCTATATATCAATTTTATTGGATCACCCATAGTAATTTTATATATTATATTACCTCTTTTATTCATTTATCATATAAATTTAATGATATTTCATTAAGGTCTCATATGCCATATTTTTTTGAAATTATGAGATTCATCCTTTTTACTCATTCTAGAATAAATCAATGCTCTAAAATGGATGATTGAGGAACCCTAAGAGTGAGGTAGTTGTTATAGTTTTTTCCCTAAACCTTTCATTTTAAATAAATTATTGTCATTTTAACTCACATCGTACATCCTCTGTGTTCTCCTAAAACATCAAATACATATAATTTAATACATAGAACACATTTAGATACACCATTACACCCTCATAAATGGTTGGATGCCAGCAGCCACAACCCAAATCAACATTAAAGATGAGATTCGTTAAAATTATTATAATAAACATGTTGTCTCTTGTACTGAATCACCCATTTGGTGGGATTAGATTTTATCTCAGTATCGAGATAAATAAATTCCTTAAATGAATTATAAAAAGGTTATTAGATTTTTTTGAGTTGAATTTTATGTAATAAATTTAATAAATATTTTAAATTTATATATGGTTTGATTCCTTTAATTGAACCACAACACCTATATGTGAAATAATATGTATAATATAAGAACTTGTTAAATATCAATGATAGTTCCTCCATGTTTCATGGTATTTTATGAGTTTAATCATTTAATGACATTTAGATAGGTACATTAATTAATAGTATTATGGTTCGATTACGAACACAACCATTTTAATCGATTGAAAATTATTTGATTAATAAAAACAATCAAGGTTATTTATATTATAGAATTATTGAATTCTCATGGTCTATGTTAATTATTTAATTTTTGACTCCCTACACTTTTATATTAATCCTTTGGAAATCTTTTTATTCCCATGTTGATATTCTAAAATTGAGATTAAATGTAAATGTAATTACACTAAACCAGGACTAATACATGGATCCTCTATTTGAAATTACTTTTTAATGGTCTCAAAATTAATGTAGGATTACCATATTCAAGATTTTTACTAATTGATATTTTTTGGAGATTGTGGAAATGACGTTTCACAAAACCTTCATCTATGATATTGGAAATGATTCATTATATATTTTAGTGTTATTAGACTAGTTACATCACACCCCTGATTAAGATTTTGGATATGCAATTTCACAACATTGATTGTGATTTTCTGTAATGGAACTATATATCCCATATATAGATTCTTATTCTTGTAATCATAATTTATAATTGAAACTCTATTTAATATGTTTTCATTAATATTGGGATTTATGGACATATTAGTCACCTACTCATCATTTAATATATATATATATATATATATATATATATCCATATATAGATATATATATATATATATAGAACCTATTCTGATATATTTTGGCTTAGGCCAATGTAGGCATGGTTTTCAAGGTTTCCATGAGGAAACTAAGCCTAATGTTATAATATTAATTACTCAATTTTTTTATTATACAAAAAATATGATTAATTATATATCCACATATTGAATATAAATAGAGATACATGGTGGTGGCCTGCTATGTTAATATTATACCCAGTTCCTCTCATTATTTCGTACCTGAGTATATCTCTTTATTGCATGTTAGGATCTATACTATGGTATATGTTTTTTTCATTGTGGACTTGTCCTAGACAAAGGAATGTGGGAGTAGCAGCTGGTAATTTATTTATTCTACCTTATAAATATAGATTATTTAAGTTATATACAATTTTCTATTTAGTTATGTTTATGTCTTACTTGATCTATATCTATTTATTATACATTGTATTATATGCATGAATGTTTTTCATTAATTCATTATTGAAAGTTTTTCATTATAATTATTTCCTCATTTTTTATTCTATCTATTATGATGATGATGGTAATGTATCCCCCACTATACCTCCATTTGACCCACCACGGTAGTTGGCTACATTAATTGTATGGGTAGGCGTGCGTGAGAAAATGTGGAGACCTGGATCATGGAACAATTTTAGTGGCTCCCATGATATGAATTTTGAAGGTATTCTAAATTATGGAATTCTATGATGTTGAACAATACATGATTCATGGAAAAAACAAAATTTAATCAACTATCAATTAAAAAAAACTATAATCATAGATAAAACATCATGTAATCATCTTAAATATTGATCTTTTTATGAGATACAAACACGTAAATTTCTTAAATCCAATATATACATCGAAATATACTATACAAATAATAATGCACCAATGAATATGAAAAATTCTATAGGAAATTTTTAGGTTAGGGAAATGGAAAATCCCACCCCATAAAGATACAAGGAATGAATAGCTTTATAAATGGTTTGTATAGTGCACACAACACCATTTTTAAAAACCATCTAAAATAACTACTATATAAGACTGATAAAACACTCCAAAAATTTCATTACAAAATTGTTAATATACCAAAAATATAAGTATCCCCAATCCATATTTTATAATGAATAGTAAATTAATGGTATTATGAAACTGAGATACATAGTACGTCCCCACACTATTTTAATAATTCTATAGTATGTTGATTCAATATAATGGGGAATCATGGAAATATTTCAATAAAATGAGACCCAATAATAAATTTTTTATTTTTTCAGTATAACATTAAAAAAATACGTACATGAAATACCAAGAAAAAAACACATGTCTAAAATGAATAATATAATAGGGAGTAAATAATATCAAAAAAATCTTTAAACTATTAAAAAAATATATCACAACATAAGAACCCATTTATAATTCCAACTATAAGGAGTGACTAATCACCCAAATAAATCATTATAACATGGATAGAAAATGGGAGGAGGCATTAAAAAATAATTATCATTCAAAAAAATAGAGTCTCTATCATTGGTTGAAAAAAATTAAAGGTAACTAAGGACCACAATCTTAAATCATTGATCAAATTCATCCCAAAACAAATCAAACCACCAATAGTAGGTTCATACAATATCCATGTTCAAATTTCTCCTAGCTACCCAAAATACACACTCATGGTCTATCCCATTCCTAATGAACCAAAATTGGATCCCTTTGAAGTGACACCTTATTCCACCAAGATTTCCTAAGGAAAAAACTATAATAAATCGCCTCCCCAAACCCTTATAAGAAATTCATGGAGGCATAAATTAAATGATTGAAAATTAAAATTCCATAATGAATATAAAATATAAATCCCATTCAATTATATATGAATCAAATCTAAATTTTCATATTATAAAAATGATAAGACCCCAAAAAATATAATTTTAATTATTTCAAAATCATTCTCCAATGTTCCCATCGCAAAAGAATAATATTAAAAAAAATTATAATTATAAATTTAAAAAAACATTAGTGACATAAAAAACTTCTTCAAAACTTTATATCATTCTTTTCATTATTAACTAAAAACCTCATGTTTAAATGCAATGTTTTGATTCTCAAATCTTGTATGTGAATATTTATTGAAATCCAAAACAACAATTTCATTGTAAAAAATATTATATAACAATTTTATCAATTTCAAAACATGTCACTTGCTAGTATCAAATTGTTGGCGATATAAAACTACATATAATTTCTATTAAGAGCCCTCAAAACATCAATATGAATCAAATTGTTCACTTTTAGATAATATATTATCCATTTTATATCAAATATTGGTTTATTAAAAATTATTATTTAAAAAAAATTACTACCCAATTTTTAAAAAATAATCAATGAAATCAACTACTATGAAGACCCCCATATAAATTATAAAAAATAAATTTTTTAGAATGAATCATTTACATTTTTTAGATATCAAATCCCAATAACTCTGTTTTAAAAAGTTACATTTTTAATCTCAAAACTAAATATTTTTATTGAAACTGTTTAAAAAAAATCAAAATGTAATGAAAATCCCATTACATTATCATATTTGTCACATTGAAACACAAATTTACATAAATTTAACTAATATATATTCATGAATAAACTCTATTTCAAGGAATACTATGAGTAAATCATATAGTTTCCATTGAGTGTTATGTCAAACCATGCATTCATGATCACCATATTTTTATAGAACCTTAAAGCTCACCATGTAACATTACCCCAATACCCTTTTTCATCCCCCAAAATATAAATTAAATGACATCATCCTAATAAAATTATTAAAATAATAAAAATAATAATCCATGAGTATGACATACCATAAATTAATAAATAAAACTCAAAAATGAATAGTCACAAACCAACACACCCTCGTAAATTAATGATCTAGTGGGATGAAAATATAGCAAGACTCTTCCCATATATACATCACAGGTTATGAAAATCAAATCATCAATATACTATTACACATAAACTTTAAACGTTTCTCGAAAAAAAGGCCCTCATAAAAATGTTGGAACTAAATCCATTTCCCACCCACCCACCCAATTTAAACATCAAACATGGCACTCTATCCGAACGATAACATACATATGTAATGTTCAATATCATATAATGATGATGAAAGACACTAATATATCACATCCAGGCTCTTTTGGAATGATTTTCCAAATAATAAATTTTCAATGAAAATTAGAATATTTCTATTAATTCCATCATCACCACTATTTACATTATATGTTGATGAAACAACATAAAAATTGTTTTAAAAAATTAAATTCCCAGACATGGTATAAGAGATAAATAAATGTCAATATCATGATATACATATATATAATAAATTTAATTTTATATTGGAATAAAAAATTGGATGATACCAAAAATACCACCACAATACTAAAAAATATTCCCAAAACCTAACACTCCCTCTGTAAGATCCTATAGTCACTATCCGTCCAAAATAATACCATATGTCGACGGAAATAAAATTTGAACCATGAAACCATTAACTAATACGATATATATGGTAATGATTAAAAAACTAATTATGGGAACCTAATGAATCCACATAAAATTAATTACCTTTAATCAGACGATCTATGTCATTCTTATTTGAAATTATATTTTAAAAAACATAGGCTTACTCTTCATAACATTAAAACAATAATTATTTTTTTCATTTTATCCATTAAACATATTCTATTTGAAAAATGTGGTTTTAATATATTATAAGATAATATCCATAAAACAAAAATATAATGTAGGAATTCCTTGAAATTCTTTCTAGGTGATTTTTTTAATTAAATGAATGTAAAATAGTAAAACATAATTTTTGAGGGAAAAAATTCAAGATTTTTTAAAACGAACCAATTTAAATGGACATTGGTGGAACATGTAAAAATAGTTTTAGCTAAAGTAATAGATCAATACAATTGTGAAATAGCAGTCAATATACTATAATTGGGATATATATAGTATAACCAAAATTAAACCATGTATAAATGATCATGGGTGAAACTAGATGGTGTGGGGAAATTGCATAACATTCTAAATAAGAACCATCATAGAAGTGTTACTCATACAATATAATTTTCTTTATTTTCATTCATACCCTATCAGGACTATGTAAGGTAAAAACATCTTAATCATGGTGTATCTGATATTTTTGGACACTAATTAGAGTATAATCCAATAATAGTGTTGCATGTGATTTTGGATGGTTCACTTGAAACTCTAGGATCATATGATGTATGTGAAAGAGAGATGATACAATAAGAAATATAGAAAAAAAATATATACACCATGATCAAATCATAACCCCCATATGAAACCCAAATGGATATTACTTATTGCTTTCAAAAACATCTAAACAAATAGAATAATCTTCTTTTAACAATATTATCGTCTATTTAAAAACCAAACAAGGTGAGAGATATACTCCAAGAATGTTATCTTCAAAATTATATTATCCATGGGTAGACCAGGCCCCACAAACCATCTTTAAAAACCAAGTGATTAAATACATAAACTATGAACCATGGAAAACCATAAAAAATAGAAAATTCATTTATAAATTAATTAGAAAACTAAAAAATTATATGAAATTTAAGAATTAATTTATGTAGGATACTTAGGAAAATTATCAAATATATGGTGTTACTATCCTAACATAACCAAATGAAATTTATAAAAGGAAACACCATTTTAATTCATAAAAACAATATTAAATCATTTATTCTCTTTAAAAGAAATTATTTTTCCCAAAAAAACTACTATAATATACGCATAACAATTATTTATAAATGAAATTAGACAATGGTAATAAAATTAAAAGAAATACAGGTTGAAACCTACTATCCCCAAGAAAGATATCTATCAAATCCATGATGTATTGAATAATACCACAAGAACGATGTAGAACCCTACAACTAGGAATAACCTAATTAAAATTTGTAAACTAAGAATATATAGGTCATTTGGTGTATATAATGGAATGAAATAGGTGGTGATGAGATAATGTCAATGGTGGTAGATGTTTTAAAGGATTTACTAAAATTAATTGAACATGAAATTTTACAAAAATTTCATGATGCTACCAAAGGAGGGAGGCTAGAGAGTGGGAGAGCTATTAGACATCATGGGGTATGAATCTAATGGAAAATTCTCCAAAAACGTTTTATATAAAGGAAGGGGAAAATGTGTAAGAAAATAATTTTTAAACATCACTTATAGAATTCATGGTTTGAAAAATGTGTTCACACCATAAATCCACCATCTATGGAAATGAATTCTTCTTTTGAAGTCATTTCATATACTAAAGCCACCTTTTATGTAGTGAATTACCTCACCCTACACCGAGGAGTTTTTTAGAACAACCAAATACCACCTGAACATCTTGGAATTTAACGCCCTTAAAATTTATGATATATATATTTCCATATTAAAACTAATTTTTTATAATTCTCCACATACAACAAAAAACTAAACTTATCCGTGGCATATTTATTTTTTGGAAATTAACAATTAAAAAAATTCTTGTACATAAATAATATTATAATAAATTAAAAATTTTATATGAAATATATTTAGTATCACATAATGTTTTAAAATTTTATTTTTCAATAAAATAATTTTGATTTATATTTACTGAACAATTTTTTTATGTGTTCAATTTATAATTTTTATATTTTTTCTAATAATTGATCATTATTGTTTAATTTAGCATTTGAATATTACCTTATAATTTTTTCTCAAATATTTCTAAAATAGTTTATTTTTAGTTGAATAGAAAAAATATATGGCTTTTATTAATATGGTCAATTTTATGAAATAATCATAAAAATGAATGATTTTTTTGGAACATTTTATATATGATAATAAATATATCTAAATCATATTAAATCATTTTCATATAATATACTGATCTTATAAAACATAATATTAACATTTTGGAAACGTATATAACATTTATCAATACCTTTTTTCACATAGATTCAATATTTTTCATCATTACATGAAGAAATTAATTCCAAAAATATTGATTTCATATTTTTAGACATAAATTTTAATAATATATTAATAATCACTGTTTTATTTTTTATATAATATTATTATTTCTTTCAAAATTGAAGACCATTAGAACTGCAAAACATTAATTTTCAATTCAAATGTTTTATAAATAATTTCAGATTTTTTCTAATAATCTTAATTAGTCTCTATAAGATAATGTAATATAATTTTAATGTAATATGTAAATATATAATAAAAAATTTAATTATTAATAATTACTAAATAATATTAAGAATTCTTAATGAGGAAAACCCTATTTTTTATCGAAATTCATTTTCAATATTTTCAATAATTTAATTTTAAATCTAATTTTAAATAAATTAATAATTTTATTTGATTAAATGGTGACCAGTTTTATCTTTATAAATTACATATTTTTCATTATTTTATGCCTTATATATTTAAATAATATTTAATAACATGGGTAAAAATTATTTACCGAACAAAAACGAAATGGTAAATGTAAAAATAAATTCATTAAAAGATTGAATCATGTTTAAAAGATAAGAAAAAAATTTTGGTTGAGGAATTATCAACCTAATATAAAACAATACTCCATTATTTAATTATTTCCTATACATATTCCCTATAATAATTGATGAAATTACTGGAAAATAATATGTATTCAGAAAATTACTATTTTTACTTTTAAATATGGAACACATAAAACAAAATATTCCATAAAAGTAAATTAATGTTTCATTTTGAAACATTATATTTATGTCCCTATTAGAATAATATATCATTTTTATAAGCCTATGGTATCAATTATTAATTATAAGACATTCATTTCCATTGATACATTTAAGATAGTCTTCAAGGTCCCAACATGAGTATTACGTAAACATAAACATTTTTCTTAGTTTATCACCTCCAAAAAAATCCTAACCATTGTATTTAAATTCCCAATGTATCATTATTATAATAAATTGTAATACTATTAAATTTAATAAAATATTTATTCCCTCCATCAACATTAAATAATAGTGAGAATATTGATTGTCTGTTCATACAAACTACTACCTCCACAAATTGACATATTTTTTTTTTATTTCCTTTCATGGTTGTTATAAAGGATTAATGTAATTAATAAATGGAATGAATAATTAAATATTAATATTAAGAAATTGAAATTTATCATATCACATAATGTTAACTTATTCAATTATAAAATGAATCATTAATTGTGTGTACAACAGACTACCAAATCCATGAATAGTTAATTGAATTTTTCCACACGAAACATCATGGATGGTTATAATAATAAATTTAATTAATGTAAAATTTATATATTAAACAATTATTCTTCTTTAAATGATATGTTATAATTATATAATAAATTAAAAACCCATTAAATCATTATAGAAATGTCTTTTTGGGTCATTTTTTCACCTACAAGAACGATGTTATATTATTTATATTATGAATGATTTAGTAATGTTATATAATTAAAATATAATGAAATATTGAGGGATATATATAATTATTAACCATGATATATTTGGTATTGTGTTTTATCATCCAAATGATTTTATTTTCCTTTAAAAAAATTAATGTTTTTAAATAGATATATCATTTGATTTAATTAAATGTACTATCATTCATATGTTACCTATAATTTATGTTTTCTTCAACTCCATTCATTAAGTTATAATGTGTCTTCTTGAACATCATCCTTAAATGAATTGTTTCTTCCACCATAAAATTTTATTTAATGGTTAATTCAATTTCAATATGTGAAAAATAAAAATTCTCATTCATATCATCATTATAGATTAGTTTACTCTCAATGAAATTATTAAATTGTGAAACTAATTATTATACTTCTCATAATAGTATATTTCAATCATTTCCCTATTATAAAATGATTTTTAAAATGATTTTAACTCTCAAGGATTTTTAAAAGGCATGGAAATATTTATTTTTATTTATGTAAATTGTTTTAAATGTAAAATTATTTCATTATTTTAAACTGGTTTAAAAATCTATTGTTTTAATTAAGGATTTTCAATTATATTTATATCTTATCAATGATTATTTAAAAGAAAACATTTCATAATGTTTTTTCTTCAATGAACCAAATATTGGTGTTAAATCATTAATTTATAATTTCCTATCAAACTAATGTATTTACTATATTATAAATTTTTTTAATATAGTTTTCAAGCCTTCAAAAAAATGGTTATTCCCCAAACTTTTTCTTCTGAATAATAAAAGGATCATATAAATGTATTTTTAAATATATGAAATGATATTTAATGTTACTTATAGTCGCCGATAAATATTTTTTAGCAACCATAATAATTATTTCTATTGATATATTTTTGAAATGTTCTAGGTAATTTGTAATGAACCCTGACTCTTTTCTATGGGTTAATTTAGTTATTTTTGATGTATAAGTTTTCACATATTCTAGTGGAACACACATATAGGGATGATTGATTTATGAAATGTGTGGTCTTATATATCCCTCTATTGAAGTGGATAAAGATTTATATATCATGATATAATGATTCTATGAGTTGTAATTAGGATTTTTTTCAGAACCTGACCCAATTAATAAAACTAACATCCTAAAGCATGGATATTCTGGTTTTTATTACCTGAATTTTGGAAATTTATTCTCAAATTTATTTACTAACATTTTTTGTTCACAAAAATGATGTGTGAACATGTTTTTCAATAACCTAAAGCTTCAACATTTTTTTTAAACTATGTTGCATATACATTATGTTTTTCCTTAATGTAATAATATTCCTATAATTATGGATGAAAAATAATTCTATCTGTATATATTGTTTATAATATCTAGAAAATTTTCAGGATAGATTATTATGTTTTTAAATTCCTTTTTTCATGAACAATTATTTATGATTTTTCGATTAATCATTATTATGTACTCTAGAAATACCTATATACTCAAAAGATAATCTCTTATAATCTTATATAGTTATCACTTATCACCAACTTATTAAGGATATGATCTCACCCCTTTTTTATGTTTCTCTCCCCCATGTTTTTATGATAATTATAACATTATATAAGTTATTAAGGATGTCTAGTTTATTTAAACTATAGAGAAATGATCACATGTTTTTAGATAAGTTACCAATGTAACATTTCCATTAATATACTAAATAATATTTTTAATGGTTTGCGTTATTTTCTGTTTAATATAATGATTAGTTTTTGGAAATGTTGTAAGATAATGTATGGTTCATGTAGAATTTTATCAAAAAAAATGGTAATATAATGTTTAATAGCACGGAAACTGATAGTGTGGGTCTAGGGAGATATAAAGAGTCCTCTTGGAACCAGTAATTGTCTAAAAATACATATTAAATATGCAGTCATATTTTAAGGGTCTGACATGAACAAACAGAACAGAAATAAGAACATTATGTCAATAAAATGTTAGAATGAATTGTATTTTCATATTAAAAAAATGGATGCAAAATAGCCATTTTGAATCAACAACTTCCTAAATGTAGCGGAATGGTAAAAATAGTGAAAATTTTATATTTCACATTGACAACATATTCCCAACTAAATGTTTGGGAACCTTTGATTTAAATAGCTACATGTATTGTGGAATTATCCTCATTTTTTTAAATTGTCAATTTTAATTAAATGTTTATGGAAGGGTGATGAGTATTGTGCAATGTTTTCCACATTTTATTAATATATATAACCACTATAATCCCTCTAAACTCAAAATTTATTCTATCATTTTACATAATCAGAAAAAAAAAATCTATATCATTGGTTGAAAAAAGTAATAGTAACCATTCACTACATTTTTATATCATTGATCAAATTGTTCCCAAAACAAATAAAACTAACAACAATAGGTGCATACAGTATCCATGATGAATATGACTTCAAGTTACCAAAAATACACAGTCATGATTTATGACATTCCCAATGAACCTGAATAAGATCCCTTTGAAACCAAACCTTACTCCCACAAAGATGCCATGAAGAAAAAACTATAATAAATCCCCTCCCTAAAAACCCTATTAAGAATTCATGGAGGAATAAATTAAATGATTGAAAAATATAATTCCATAAAAAATATAAAATACAAATCCCATTCAAGATATATAAATCAAAACACTAATTTATATCCTAAAGAGAAAATGTAAGAGTCAAGAAAATAAAATATGATTTTTTCATACTATTCACCAATGTTATAATCCCAAAAGATTCATTTCACAACAATAATAAAATAATTAATTTTAAAAAAAATAAAAATTTGGTCCAAAAAAATGTCTTCTAAATTTTATATCATTGTTTTCTTAATTAACTAAATTCCTGCATTTAAATTCTGTGTTTCGCTTCCCAAATCTTGAATGGGAATCATTATCAAAATACAAAATATAAATTTCATTGAAAAATATTTTAGATACCCATTTTATCAATTTCAAAACATGTCATGTTGTAGTATTTAATTTTTGGCGATAATAAACTCCATACTATTTCGATTAAAAGACATCAAAACTTAAAAAATTCACTTTTCAATATTAGATAATATATTATATATTTTAAATGAAATACTAATTTATTAATAATTAAACTATACATAAAACATTCTCCCCTATTTTTAGAAATAAATGAAAATAAATTACTTTGAAAAACCCCATATAAATTATAAAACCTAACTTTTTTTTTGAAACCGTCATTTACATTTTTTAGATATCATATCAAAATAACCACTTTTAATTTTTTATATTTAAAAACTAACCATTTGTATTTTAAAAGACTTAAAAATTATTCACAATTAAATTAATCCTGAAGAAAATATGTTATTAGGATCCATTAAACACAAATTTACATAAATTGAACTATTCCTTGATCATGAATCAGCAATACTTCTAAAAATAATATGAGTTTATCATATAGTTTCCATTGACTGTTAAATCAAACCATCCATGGAGGATCTACATAGTTTTCTAAATCCAGTAATCTTACTATGTACCTTTACACCAGTACCCATTTTCATCCCCCAAAATATAAATTAAATTAAAAATTCCTGATAAAATTATTAAAATATTTAAAACAATTATCAATGGGTATGACATACCGTAAATTAATATATAAATATCAAAACCAAATAGTCACAAACCCACACACCATTTTAAATTAAGTATCTAGTGGGATGAAAATATAGCAAGACTCTTCCATTATATACATCTGATGATATAAATATGAATTATTCAATATACTATTACACATACACTATAAATGTTTCTCATAAACTAAGGCCCCCAAAATAATAATAATCTAAATCCATTTTTCCACCCACCCACCCAATTTAATCTTCAAACATGGAACATGATCCAACCTATTACATACTTAAGGCATTTTCAATATCACCATAGGATTATGAAAAGAAATATTACATCACCTACATTCTATTTAGTATTTTTTTCCCAAATAATAAATTGTCAATAAAAATTATATAATTTCTATTAGTTCAATCAGGACCACTATGTACATAATTAGTTTATATAAGGATGTAGTAAAATGTTTTTAAGAAATAAAATTACCATATTGGTATTAGAGATAAATAAACAACCAAATCAAGATATTCATAAATTTAATAAATTTAATTTGATATAGGGATAAAAAATAATAGATGATACATAAAAACACAAGAATAATAAAAATAATTCCCAAAACCCAACATTCCCTAGGTGTGACCCTGTGGTCACTATCTATCCAAAATAATACCTTATATTCATGGAACTCAAATTTGAAACAAGATCACCTTTAACAAATATGATATATAAGGTAATGAGTACAAAAATCATTATGGGAACCAAATGAAAACACATAAATTTTAATTACCTTTAATAAAATGTTCTATGTCATTCTTGTTTGAAAATAGATTTTAAAAAACATAATCTTACACTTCATAACATTAAAAAATACAAAAACATGTTTCACATTTATGAAATTTTACATATTTTATTGGAAAATTGTGGTTATAATATATTAAAAGATAATTTCCTTAAAACTGAATTATAAAGAATTAATTCAATGAAAATATTCTTGGGTGAATTTTATAATTAAAAGAAAGTTATACAGTTAAAAATATTTTTTCAAGAAAAATATAATTCTAGAATATTTGAAAATGAAATATTTAAATGGAATTTGGTTGAAGATGATACAATAGTAATAGAAAGTGTAATTGATCAATATAAATGTGAAATAATAGTCAACATAATGTAATAGGGATGAATATAATATAACCAAAATAAAACCATGTATATATTATCATGAATGCAACTAAAGGGTGTGGTGAAATTGTATAACATACTAAACTAGAACCTTCATATCAGTGATCCCCATGAAATCTAACCTTCGTAATGTTCTCTCATACCCAATCAGGCCTAAATAAGGTTAAAAAATCTATATCATGGTGTAACATATACTATTGTCGACTTTATAAATATTAATCCAAGGATAGTGTGGCATGTGATTTTGGATGGTTCACTAAATACCCATTATTCTGATGATGTATGTGAAAGAGAGATGATACAATAAGAAATAAATCAAAAGAAAATAAAAAATATATAAAATGATCAACTCCTAATACCCCTAAGAAACACATATGGATGTTACTTTACTTTCAAAACCATCCAAATAATAGAATATTAATATTTTAATGATATTATCATCTGTTTCAAAATCAAATAAGGCCAGAGGTATATTCCAACAATGTTATCATCAAAATTACATTATCATTGGGCTAACAATGACTCACAAACCATATATAAATATAAAGTGATAAATTACATTAATAAATAACAAATAATGACATTAAAAAATTGTATAATCATTTATAAATCCATTAGAAAACTAAAAAATTATTTGAAATCTCATAATTCATTTATATAGGCTACTTAGGGAAATTTTTAAATGTATAGTGTCACTATCTTAACAAAACCAAATGAAATTTTTAAAAGGAAACACAATTTCAATTCATGAAAAAAAAAATTATAACCCCATTTTCAATTTAATAAAATTTAGAGTGCACAAAAATTCTACTATAATATATGCATAAAATTATTTAGAAATTAAATCAGTCAATGGTAATTAAATTAAAATAAATACAGGTGGAGAACTTGTATCCCCAAGAGAAGCATCAATTATACCATAGAATGAATGAATAACCCCCAAAGAACTATGTATAACCCTAAAACCAGGAATAACGTAATTAAAATTTGTACATTAAGAATCTATAGGTCATTTGGTACATATTACAGAATGAATAAGGGGTGATGGGAGAATGTGAATGGAAGTAGAGGTTTTATTGGATTATATGAAAAGAATTGAACCTGAAATTTACAAAATTATATGAAGCTACCAAATGATGGATGTTAGATAGAGGGGGATCTATTGGACATCATGGGGGGTGAATTAAAAAAACAGTCCCCCAAAAGTGTTAAAACTAGGTCGGGGAAATATTGTAAAAAAATTATTTTTGAACATATCTCATAAAATGCATGGTGTGACTCATGTGTTCACACCATAAATACCTCATATCTGGAAATGGATTCTTCTTTCATGATCATTTAATATACTAAATCCTCATTTCATGGGGTGAAATACCTTATCCTTCCCCAAAACATTTTTGAGAACCCCTTAATACCACATAAATGTATGGGAATGTAACACTATAAAAAATTTTAAAATATATTATTCAATATGAAAACAATGCTTGTTATCTATCTCCATACACAACACCATAATAAAATGATCTATGGCATATTTATTAATAAAAAATTAACTATTATATAATTTATAGAAAATAAATATTATTATAGTTAATTAGAATTATTAAATATAATATAAATAGTAAGACATAATGTATTATAAATCTGGTTTTCAATAAAATAATGTTGATTTATATTTATTAAATATTCATATTAATGTTAAATTTATAATTTTAATATTTTTTTTTAAACATTGCTCATAATTATTTAATTTATCATATCAAAATTACATTATATATTATATCTCAAATATTTATAAAATAATTTATTTTTATGTGAATAGAAAATATATACATCTTTTGTTAATATAATCAATTTTATGAAATCTTCTTAAAAAATGAATGAAATGTTTTTGAAACATTTTTATACAACAATAAATATTTATAAATCCTATCAGATAATTTAAAATAATATATTGATTTTATAAAACCTCAAATTAACATTTTGGAATCTTATATAATATATATCAATTGTTTTTAACACAAATTCACAATTATTCATCGTTACATGTAGAAATAAATTCTAAAAATATAAATTTCCAATTTTATACATAAATTTTAATAATATTTTAATAAGATTAATTTAATTTTTTTACATAATAATATGAAGAAAAATATTAAAGTTAATAGCCATTATAATGGTAAAACATTAATTTTCAATTCAAATGTTATATAATTTTTTTTCCTTTTTTATAATAAACAAAATTCATCACTGGAAAAAAAATTAACATAATTTTTAATGTAATATGTAAATATTTTTAAAACCATTTAATTATTAATAATTAATAAATGATATTACGAACTCTCAATGGAGAAAACATCATCTTTTAATCAAAATACATTCACTATATTTTAAATAGTTTTATTTTAAATTTTATTTTATATAAATTTTAACTAGAATTACATAAAATGGTGATCAATTTTAGGTTTATAAATCCCAAAATTTTCAATATTGGATGACAGATTTTTTAAAATAAAATTTAATAAAATGGGTAAAAAAATTGTACCAAGGAAAAACGAAATGGTAAATGTAAATATTAATTCATAAAATAAGTTAATCATGTTTAAAACATGTGATAAATATTTTTGGGTGTGGATTTACCAACCTCATATCACCCAACAATCTATTATCTCCTGGTTTTCGGTCCATATACCGTGTAATGATAAATGAATTTTCAAGGAAATAATCTATATTCACAAAATTACGAATTTCACTTATAAATGTAGAACACATACAACACTATATTCCACATATATAAATTAAAATATCATAATTAATCATCAAATTTAATACCCTATTATAATATTATTGAATTTTTATAATCATATGGTTTCAATTATTAATGATAAGACCTTGATTTCCATGGATACATTGAAGGTAATGTTCAATGTACCAACAAGAGTATTACGAAAACATAAACATTATTCTTAGTTTATCTACTCCAACCCAATAATAAACTATGTATCTTGATTCTATCTATATTATTATTATATTAATGTTTTATTATATTAATTTTATATGCATTATTTATTCCCTCACATTCACAAGAAAAAAATACGGAGAACAATTATTGTGTGTTCATACAGACTACTACCTCCAAAAAATGACCTTTTTTGTTTTTTATTATATTCTTTTCATGGTTGAAAACAATGATGAATTTAATTAATGGATTTAATGAATAATTAAAAATTATAGTTAAAAAATTTAAATTTATTATATAACATCATTTTATCTTATTCAATGAGAAAAGGAATCATTAATTGTATGTACAATAGACTACCACATCCAAGAATATTTTAATGAATTTTTGAACACAAAACATCAAAGATGGTTCTAATAAAAAATTTGTTAGGGTAAATTATATATAATAAAAATTTAATATTTGTTGAATTATATATTATAATTATATAAATATTTATTAACAAGTTAAAACATTATAGAAAGCTCCTATTGGGTCATTTTTCTCACCAACATGAATGATGTGATATTATTTATATAGTGAATGATTTAAGAATCCTATATAATTATAATATAATGTAATTCTGAGTGATATATGGTTTAATTATTTGTAAAATTTTTACTGATGTTTAATATTTTTATCAATATATCATATTTCGGTCATTAAGCATACTAAATGTTGTTCATCAAAATATCGATTTTCAAAAATCAGACATTTATCATTCACAAAATGAAAATTATTTATGGTGAATAATTAAAGTGAAATGATTCTATATAAAATTATATGTAATGAATAATTAATTTTTTAATAGTAATTCATTTTAACATTTCAATTATGATTCCAGTTTAATATAGTTAATAATCCTCACATTAGATATTAAATATAAATAATAACTAAATAATATTCACGTACATAATAATTAAAAAAAAGTAAATAAAAGAACATATATAAGAAAAAGTATATATATTATGTTATAAATATTTTTTTGTTTATTATATAGGCAGTTATAGTGAGTTCATGTAATAGGTAATACAAGGAAAGTGGTTCTTTGTCTCAAATTTTATACCTTGAGGCATATTTAGAATTATTAACCATGATGTCTTTGATATGGTGTGGTATCATCCTAATTATTGTGTTTTAATATTTTCAAGAATTTCATTTCTTTTAAATATCGATAACATTTAATTCAATAAAATTGATTTTGATTCAAAATTTACCTACGATTTATGTATTCTTCAACACCATTTGTTGTGTTACAATGTGTCTTCTTGAACATCTCCCTTAAAATAATACGTTCTTCCACCATAATATTTTATTTAATGTTGAATTATGTTTCCATATGTGGAAAATGAAAAACTTCTTTCAAATCGTTATTCTAGATGAGTTTATTCTCAATTAAACTATTAAATTTTTTAACTAATTATTACCCTTACCTAGATAGATTATTTTCATCCATTATGTGTCATAAAATGGTTTTAAAAATGATTTTCACTCTCAATGATTTTTAAAAGGAATGGAAATATTTATTTTTTATAAATTGAATTGTTATAATTTGAATATGATTTCATTATTTTAAAATGGGTTTAAAAGGTTATTGTTTTAATTAAGTAATTTAAATTAATTTTATATCTTCTCAATGATTTTTATAAAAGAAAATTATTAATATATCAATTTTTTAATTATAAGTATATTATTGTAAAATGATTAATTTTTGTTTTCTTATCAAACTAAAGTACTTAATATTTTTTTAACCATTTTTAATGATTTTTCAAGCCTTTCAAAAACGGTGTATTCCCCATAATTTTTCTTGTGAATAATAAAAAGATCCTACAAATGTTTTTTTGAATCTATGAAAAGATATTTAATGTTATATATGTTCCCTAATAAGTTTTTTTATCTACCATGTAAATAATTGATATTGATATATTATCAAATTTTTTGGGTTAGATTTCATGAAACGTAACTCTTTTCCATGGGACAATTAAGTGATTTTTGAAGCATAAATTATCATATATTATAAGGGAAGAGATATGTATGGATGATTAATTTATGAAATGTGTGGTATTATATCTCCATATAATGATTTGGATAAAGATTTATATATCATGATATAATGATTCTATGTGTGGTAATACTGTCTTTTCATAACATGAACCATTTAAATTATGATTGTTAACATTGTAAAGCATGGATATTCTGTTTTTTCATTACATGAAATTTGGAAATTTTACTCCCAAAATTATTTAGTGTAATTTTTTTTATTCATAGAAATGATGTGAGAACATGTTTTTAAACAAACAAATGTATCAACATGTTTTTTTTAATATATGATGCATATAAATTATGACTTTTCATAATGTAATAAAATTACTATACATATGGATGTTAAATATTTATAACTATATATAATATTTATAATATCTATGACATTTTCATGACACAATATTATGTTTTTCAATTCCTTTTTCAATAAACATTGAAGTATGATTTGTGTGTTAAAAAGTATTTTGTATTCTAGTCATACCCATATAAATTTATGAATTCAATTGTAATTTTTATTATGGTTTGAAAACCATTTTGGTCAAAACCCATGAATTTTCGACAATAGTATATTTTTATTTTAAATGTGAAAATAACATATTTAAGAAATAATTTATCTAAAATTAATATTATTTCTGGAATTAGGATGTCGAAATTATCCAACTGTAATTTTTCATAATTTTCTGAGACAGTCTAATTTTTGTATAGAAATTAAATATCATTTAAATATATAATGTGTTTTATGACATCATAATAAATCAATAGTGATGTAATAAAATACTATAAACTTTATCATCGGACAATATTTTTTTTTGGAGTTGGCGGTCTAGAACCAACTACTTTTTGATTTATTAATTAAAAAAAGCCTTATCACATCTGGATTATTCTTCTACGTGACAATGCATGTGAAAATGTCCTATGGACAGCTATTTCATTAATGGGTCATATAGGATCAATGCTATGATGAGAACCCAGAAGTGCCATAACACTATTCTTGAATATATGTTCTATGGACGGATGATATTATTTGAGGGACACAAATAATAGAGGTCATTAGGGGTGAGGACTCATAAAATTTTGAGGCACCTACTCATAGAGTGCGCCCTTGGTAATATCCATGAGGATATTATGAGAACGAGACCCGCCAGTAGGAAATCCACATTTCATAGTGTCATTGAATGTTCCTATCTACAGACGTGTGTATTTGTCCTTAGACTTTATGATTATTATTAATGGGTATTACAACTCGCACACTTAGATGTATTGATGAAAACTGTGACGACACACTGTTCACAGTGAGGTATGATACATTGGTGTGTCACAAGTAATACTACATTAATAGATAATGTGAGAAAGGATTTGTACCTTCTGTTCCAAAAATGATGTAGATATCTCAGGCCCTTTGATAGAATTGATACAACTTAAATAAATCCATGGCCATGGTAAGGTATGGGCGAGTTCAATTTCGGGAAGTCAAAGATATAATAATCGAGCACATGGTTTTATGGCACTAGCATGCAACTCTCTATATTGCAGATATCGAGACAAGGGGATTATATTTCACGGTAAGTGTTTGTAGGAGGAGACACGTCATGGCAGCGTTAACTTATTTCTATATGGGTGCCTTGGTGTGTTTTAGACGCTAACCGTGGACTTTCGTCATGCTCAGCTTAATTCCATTGAGAAAGAGGCCTAGAGGGTCACACACTAAGTGTGTCCATGTATCTCAGTTGAATATTAATTTAAAATGTTCAATAAAGATTATTCTCGATTGTGGTTAAATAATTATCCATGGATTTATGATCTCATTTATTTCGACACTAGTTATTCGAGATAATATATTGTGGGCGAAATAATATATATTTATTAGCGAGTAATTCATTTACATTTATTTAAGAAATAAATATCCATTACTCAGGGTCTAATAAATGAGGTGGAGGAAAATAAATAAAACTGGAAAAATAAAAGTACACGTCGTGTATGATTATACATACACGCGATGTAGTTTGTTTTTTTATGATTCGTGAGAAAATATTGTTTATTTAATTAAATGATATAAAATTTGTACATTGGATTCATTTTAAGTAATTATGATGGTCAACTATCATTATTAAGACATGGTGTATTACTAAGAATTAAATTAAATAATTAAATGCTTTTGGGAAATTAATTAATTTTATTATTCTAAGTATTTTAAATCTCAAGTACATTATTCTCATGAGGGTTATCCATTTTGGTTGTGCATAATTGATTGGAAATACTCTCAATCCAAGAGAGAATTCCCTTTCCACCTAGAACGCTTTCAAGTTACGAATGCAAGATCGTCCACTGCATCAAGGAGATCGAAGATGGAAATCACAAGCGAAGGATCATCCGCACTGGCACCCCGATTTCCCTTCGGTGACATCCAGATATACATGGAGCACATGTGGATCTCCACTAGAGTAATACTATACATGGATTCTGCGATGCAACGACAGATCACAGGATCGTGACCAGAGACATGAACGCACAAGGAATTCCATCTAGGTAATTCTTATGAATTAATTAAATTAATTATGACCAACATATGATGATCCTATCTCGAGGGTTCTGGGACTCTTCTTTTATTTTTCCATTCTTCGTTCTATTTCAATGATCCGGCATTTTATATCATGGCATATCTCGGATTAAACGTCGATTAACATTAAAATTAAAGTTTGGAAAACCCATCAACGCGCTTTCACTGCGCCCGGAACCTACAAGTAGTATCAGAGAGGTCATATCGTTGATTATAATTATTTAGTTTTTCATTGGTGATTTACACATTTAATAATTTAGTTATTTCAATTCATGTTTAATCGTTCTGGAAATATAAATGTCAAGATCTGTTCCATCTCCCTCGTTTCTCGTTCAACACACAGAAATGATTTTTTCTTTTAATTTTGATGAAAATAAAATAGAGGAACTCATCCGGAAGATCCAAATGTTTCTGGCCATACAACACTACAATACATGGAATGTATTCGGAATTACACGCCATGTAGTCTAGGATCAATTCATTGATTGATCCACCAAATCAGGCCATGTATTGAATTCATTTATGACACTGTTTGTTGACCAGAAACAGGTGGCACACGGTTTCTGGATTACACACCATGTGGTCCAACTGAACACGATGTGTATTACCTTCAGGTTCAGGTTGGACCGTGTACCCCATGAACGGCTTGCCCAGCTGGAAACCATGAAACACAGAAACTACGCAGTGTGTGTCCCATAGAACATGTCGTGTACTCCGAAAAATTTCCGAAGTACAAAAACATTCCATGTCCCCAGGCGTGTACTTCGGATGGACACTAAAGAAAAGTACACATCGTGTAGTCGGAACTACAAGCCTTGTACTCACCCAAATTTCGCAGATTTATTAAAATTTATTATTATATGATACAAACCCTTGAGATGTGTACCATGGTGCAGGCGTAAAGCTGAGGCACAACATGTGATAAGTGTTTTATATATATGTGTTTAATATAACATCTTCATAATGAACGGGAATTCACCGGGTTTCCTCCAAGGTACAAGTTACGTACAAGGATAATTTTAAATTAATTTATTTGTTTAAAATTATGATGGATGAGAATCTCAAGGAAGTTCAGATAATGGTTTAAGATAGAAGGATTGGTTAATTAAAGATAATTAATTGATTCGAGTGTGATTTATCTTAAACAAGAACGATTAAATAATTGAATGCTAGTTTTATTTATGTGTAAATATCTTTGCATTTATGGATGATCATGAGCCAGACCGAGACCATTGTTTGTTAATGGTTCCTTTTAATTTATTTATTTAAATTATATTTGTTGGCCTACAAGCCATCTCCTCATTAATATGTAGGGCATGCGCACCCAAGTGATATTTTATGTAAAAACCCCTTTTTACCCCTCACATACATGGGAGATAAGTTCATATGTAATAGATGTAGCTGCCATGATATTGGAGGTGGCTCAAGTCAGGAGCCAAGGTGAAACAAATCTAAGAAGATACAAAGGTGGAAAGGTGGAAAGCTGTTAACACGAACCTGAAATGTTCATGTTGTTTTCTCCCCTAAATCTTGGGTAAGTTTATCAACCTCTAGATAAACTAACAAATAGAAAAGATCATTATCATACCATTTATTTTATTTTTGTCAGTTTCATGGTTTATTTATTGTGGGTGTGTTGTCACGATCACACAATTAATGAATTAAACGAACATGCAAGATAGAACTAGAATAAAAATTGGCTTATACATTAATATTATCTTAGACATGGTTAATCAATTAAGTATATCCCACTTAATATTAACAAGAATGTAATCAAAGATAATAAATTGTCAATTTACATATAAGGATAAAATCCCTCAAAAGAAATATTTAGTTGGTATAGCCTTCCATAATCTTGGTTTGAATCTAACCACAGTTCAAAGTGATTGACCGACCCTAGTTGGGGTGATTTAAATTATCGGGGAATTATAATTCAAGGTTTTGGGATTAATTGAATTGGTTCGCATTAAGGGTTGACTACCATAGTAGGACTTGGTGTGACCAAGAGGCAGAGGTTGAGGAAATCCAAAATAAAAGGATTTCAGGATTGGGGAGTCCACTCAGCGGATCAAGGAGCACTGAGTTAATGCCTTTGGCATTTGGAATGCCTACATAAAAGCCTTTAAGTTTCTTGTCCAACCCGAGATGGGGTAATGCGAAGGGAAATATAGATCCCTTCCACTATAATATTCAGGCAACAGAATATTCCTAAGTCAATGGTGATGGCTATTGGATTTCAATAAAATAGTGGGAGACTAATAAGTATTAATTTATTTATTTGTCTCAATTTGTAATAAAGTAGTAAATCTTTTCAAATCTTAATTTATACAAACAAAAATATAATTTCTTCAAACATATCATTACAAACCATAATTGAGAAGGAAAAACTTCTCAATGGCACCAATTTTCAAGAGTGGCATGGGCGTTTATGCATCGTCATTTTCCACGAAAGGAAATTGTATGTACTGCAAGAGCCTAATCTAGTCGCGCCTGGGAAAGAGGATAGTTGTAACACCCCAGGTAAATAAAGAATATGACATCTTTATATTTATCCATATTTTTGAATCAAATATTAATATTACTTTAAATGGGATGCTATGCTCGATGGCATACCCAATACACAACAACGAGTTTCTAGGTAATCTTACATTGCACTCTAATAATAAAATAATATTATTTTAAATGGTAGTTAACGCCTAGCCGCTGTAATGGCGGGAATGAACAGAACTAACTACCAAATGATTATATATGTTTGTCAAAAAAATTTACTTTTTACAATAAATGTTAGAGGATTAAAAATGCGAATGAATCCAATTTTAAGCGTAAACATTCTAATATTCTTTAAAAGGTCAATTAACCGCCTTTTGATAGCGAACCTCTTTTAAATCCACTTTTTGACAATTTTATGTGTTATATTTGACAAAATAAAATTCTTCTTTAGAATCAGGACATCAAAATTTACTTTGTGTAAATTTTTGGTATTTTTCTGAAAAAGTTCAATTTTTTATGAATAGTGAAAAATGTTGTATTTTAATTCAAAACCTCTTTTTAATCTAATTTATTTATATGATTAGATTATATTTTGAATTGGTTTTAAAGTGAAATTAGAATATATTTTTACCATTTAATCCAATAGTGGTCGATGGAATTAATTTCCCTTTGAAATCAGACTTAAACTGGTGTCAATCTTTTGATACATTTTGTTTCATAAAAACATGCTATTTGTTTTGACAACAGTAATTAATTATTAAATTATTTAATGAAACTTATATGTTTTTAATTTTTTACAATAGACATCATTTTTTAATTTTTAATATCAAATATAGCTTAGGGTGAATTTTTGGGATTTTTCTGAAAAACATCAATTTTTGATGAATAGTGAAACCACTAAGTGGTACTTATAAAAACTGATTTTTCGTTTAAATGAAATTTTACCACTTCTGTGTTTTGAATTTCAAAACTCTGACGTACATGGTTATCATTAAGATGTAAAATGTGGTTCAATGGGATAAAAATAATTTTTTGGTTAATAGTAACTTATTATGTTCTTAATCACGATTAGAGGTAATTAGTGTAGTTTAAGGTAATAATAATGTTTTAATAAAATGAAATGACCTAGACACATGTCATACCATCATTGGATGTGTCATGGCCGACCAAGAAAATCCATGGGTCAACTTGGGGACCCCATGGAGCCACATTGGTTGGAAAATGACATAAATACCTTTATATTTAATGTTAAAGTAAAAATGACACACACATGAGATGTATTACTAAATCAATTTTTACATAGGGTTATAAAATCCATATTTTTGACTATAAATATTCATTATAATGATAAGAAGAGTTCCTACATCATGATAGTTTTTTAGTAATTTTTATACATTAAATAAATTAAAATATTTATGACATCATGATGATACATCGATTACCTCATTAATAAAGGATTTAAATAAAATGAAATGATAATGTAAAATCTATGACCTACACATGTCCAAAACCTATTGGATGGGTATATTTATAACCCTTATCACCTTACCCTCTAATTATATCAATGTGGGACCTTTTGAATCCGAAAATCATTTTAAAATAATGTAACATTCCTTTACATTCCAAGAGTGTCCCTCCTCTCCTCTTATAAAAGGCCCCCACCTCTAAATCCTTACCCACACTTCCAAAGCCATTGGATCGTCCACCAGCTGCTCATTTGGTCTCTCCACATCCCTATCTTACTCCTTGATGCCTCACATTGGGCAGAAGTTTTCCAAGGAATCCTTTGAGCTCAAATCTAAGAGAGTTACCCGATTTTAAGATGATGTCTTCACTTGTGTTCTTTTGTTTTATTTTTCTTCTCCAACCCCATAAAATCTTTTTATTCCTTTATTTTGTAACAAATCCAGTATCTTCAATATACTAGGATGTTGTTATAGTAATATTTCGAGCTACACTTACACACATCTACATCTAATGTTTAAAGAACATACTGTTTCTATGGTTGGCGAATTTCTGCCTCATGAAACGATGATTGTTCAATATTCTTTTAAACACCTTTAATGGTGGCCATTAAGATGTAAATCTATTTATATATGATATATATTATGTTTATTTTTCCCTTATGCTTCTTTATTTTTCATTTGTGGTATACCATTATGGTTTCCATTGTGGGTAAACACGATAATTTCATTTTAGGAAGTGCGGACTACAGGCCCCTCAAAGTGATGTGATTCGTTAATGCCATATGTGGGACGTATAAAGGATGGATTTAAAGTTATTATATATTATGTTATACTGGAATTATAATATAATTCTATATCATTATTATTTCTTCCCATTAAATTATGAGATAGAAATGAAAGTAGTGTTCATGCATACGTACGGCTTACCGTCTCCATTAATAGTGCATTTCATTTCTTATCCCCAAATGTAATGTACTATTATAAGTACATATATATAATGGATATATATGATATATGTTACATATAAATTATTAATCTAATTCTGGAGTTATAATATACATACCTCTCATTTAGTTTTAATTCCATTAATATGACATAGAAATGAATGTAGCGTTCATGTGTACGTATGGCTTACCGTCTCCATGAACGGTGCATTTCATTTCATACCTCTAAATGATTATGTGACAATATAAATACATGTATATGCTAGATATATAAGATATATATGATATCCAAATCAGTAATGTCATTCTGGATATAAAGAACCTTTTACCCCACGAACAACATGTAATTGTAAGAAGTCCACTTTTGACTTATGAACCAAATTTCGACAAAACAAACATTATTAACTTAAATGATTACATAATGTTTATAACATATCAGTAATTGATATAAAAGGAATAATGAACTCCAAAAAGGTTCTTAGGAAAGTATAAATTAACTCAAGTTTATTATTCAGGACGTTAAAGAACGATCAAGTCAAGTCGGACCCGAGGTAAGGTATCCTACTCCTCTCTTTCTTTTTAAGTACACTCTTTTATGTCATTCCTTTTAAAGCTCATCTTTCTTGTTATTGGGATGTTATTTTATATTAATCTTACTGTAATTTTTATTTTTCATATGATGATATACCCTATTCTCTCTCATCAATCCATTTTGGATGTTTTGGGTGGCACCGTTAGGCTGCCGAATTTTCATAAGAGATATAACCTCTCTATTTCTTTTTATATACTCTCCTTTTTGTCACTTCTTTTAAGATCCTCTTTGTTATGTTGGGGGATGTTATTTTATAAAATTTAGGTTAATATTATGAGAGACCCTATTTTCTCTCATCAATCCATTTTGGAGGTTTTAAGTGGCGTCGTTAGGCTGCCGAGTTTTCGTAAGGGTTTGTTCATCTCACTTTTATTCCCGTGATATTTATGCTACATTTGCCACAATTTCCTTTGATTGGTGTATGTACTGCCAATTATTATACAATTTGTGTAGTATAATTTCATTTATGTGTATTCACATCTTCATTGTATGACCCTTCTTCCATGGGGTGTACGTTTCGAAAGTTACCCAACTCGGTAAGGGGACATTTCACCCGCCTATTTTTAAAAGACTTCTTTTGTTATGTCTTTTAATTCACGTACTATTATGTTGGGATATGATCTTTTATATCATTATTGATGTAAATTTTATGTACAAGTGATGAGATGCCCTTTTTATCTCTCATCAACTCATTTTCTGAAATTTGAAGTGATGTCGTTAGGCTGTCCAATTTTTTCAAGGGAACTTCTTAACCCAATTTTGAATCTTTGGGATAAGTTTGTACTCCTTGAATATGTCGTTCTATGAATATGTGTGAATAACCTCTGATTTTCTTACACTTAATATCCACTTAATTTTGGTTTATTAGTTTTTCACACATAATTATGTAATTGATTTATCCTTAATCCAAGGATATCGTCTTTGTAAGGGGCTTCGTCTCAATCTCCTTTCACTGATGCATATTTCGTTTTATACACAACTATCATTTATATGGTGTATAAAACCATTTGACTTTTACCTTTATTCAAAAGGAATCTATTTCTACGAAGAGTTTTACTAAACGACAAAAAGGAATGTTTCTTTTAACGTACGCGGTGACAATGACCTTTTCAGCCGCCGCGAGTATTATTTGGTCTTTGGATTCCTCAACAAGCCGTAATTTTTTTTAAATAAAATAAATACCATATACATTTTTTGTATTTTTGTATTGAAAATGGTTTTGATAAAGGATTATATTATTCCAATTTATTTAAATGATATATTGTGATTGAAATGTGGAAATGTTATCATTCCATTATGTTGGTTTTAGGTGTTCTAATTTTATAATGGTACATGGACATTTTACGGGTGGTTACGTGATAAACCATATGACGGGTGGTGTCGTGAATACCAGGATGGGTGGTTACGTTATAACCTCCAATGCATTGGGTTTGGAAGTCGGCCGTATGGCTCTTCCATTAAGTATGTATGGAAGTTCGCCGAATGGCTATTCCATTAAGTGATATGTGTGGAAGTCAACCTTATGGTTATTCCACTTAAGTATGTTTATGTCCCAAGTTACCTTTTTATGTTATGTGATATTTATATGGGTTTTATGGTAATCTTTTGGTTACAGAAGGGTAAGTAATGAAATTTTATTCAGTGAAGAGTTTTTACTACTTCGAATAGGTGAAAAGTATTACATTGATAAAGTATACATGGTTTACTTGTTGTTTTGAAAAACTAACAGTTTTCATTCTTTGTGTATCCCTTACTGAGATTTTTATGCTCATCCCAAGTTTTTGAAAAACATTTCACAGGACTTAGCGTGGAATAGGGTCAAGGATGGGATCAATGGAATGTCATGCTATCTAAAAAAATGGAACTAGACATGTTTCTTTTTAAGAGTTTTTATTTTATGGAAATTTAGTAGAAGCGACTACTTTGTAATCTTTTGAGATGTAATAGTTATGTCCTAATTATCTAAAACTCTAAACCTGAAAAGACCCTCAATTTGAATTACTCATTTAATTCAATATTAATTAAGGTTTAAGGATGGGGCCTTATAGTTGGTATCAGAGGTCGGTTTAGACAACTTTAGGGATTAGGAGTTCTTGTGAGACACATGATTAGTCCCTATATCTATTATTTCAGTTAAATCCTTGTTTTATAACATTTTTTAGGTCAAGTAAAGTCTGTTATGAATGTTAGGAGAAGGATCTCAAATTTCATTCCTATCTCTTCCTGATGACATGCTTCCAATAGTTATAGCAAAGTCATCTTCGGATGATTGTGAAACTTTTTCTAGCATACAACTCACTGGCAAACAGTTGTTTGAGATATCAAACCCCTCCACTATACCTCGTTATCATCGTGGATCATGGGTTGTTTTTAGACAAATACTATTTTCACAATATTCTCTTATTTTCAAGAAAGGTAAATATTATCAAGTTATTTTCAAATATTTTATCTTATCACAAGAATTTGACGCATATTGTGATTTTAAAAACGGTGTTGAGGAAGGAGACCCTTGCGCAATCTATTTATATTTTCTTTTAAAATATAGTCTCACATCACATACTTATGGTATTTTAAAAGGACCAATAATAGAGAGATTCAACTCAATTTAGGTCCGACTATTTTATAGAAATCATGTTTGATCAGATGTTTTTGAATTATATGTCATACATGATTATTTTCCAAAACTGTTTTTCTGTGAACACCCATATGACCCATGTTGTACGAGGTGTATTTGGATGGAGGAAGCTATAAATCATTGTCGTAATGCATGGGACATCTACCTACGTGAGCAAGATGACGATGAAACCGAGTGGATGCCATGATCAAGGTATGATGTTATACATTTTGGGAATCGTTTTATTTTATCTTATGGTGGTGAAATAAGACTTCAAGAATTAAGATATTGAGATCGTAACGAATTCGGATGAAAATTAAAGGTATAAGGAAACGATTGAGGTTAAACCATGTTAGGGTTATTTTTAAGTTTTATAAAAAGGACAACACGCAGACCGTGTGACAACCCGTCGTGTCAGACAAAGCTGCGGGAATCGAACCCACAACCAAAGTGCAACTGGTATTTATAGCCTACCACTGGACTACGTGAAGTCCCTAGATAGTTTGACTGATTCTTTTTAGTTATATGATTTTATGAATTAAGGGTAAGTTTATTATGGGTTATCTATGGATATTTATTAACCTACCATGGAGGATATGTGATTAGGTTAATTACTTTTCAATACGAGACATTAAGAGAAGCTGATGTTGTTTGGAGATAAATGATAAGATTTAACTTGGAAGAATATGTGACTAAATCTCTCAAATATTTGGGATTCAATCTTAGTTTGGTTTACTTTGAAGAATTTTATGGACAAAATTGATTATCGAATGGTCCTTGATGAACATTGGGTTTTGTTGGTAAAATTTTGGAGATTAAGAATAGATTTTCTTTTTATAAGGGGTTATCCTTTTCTGGATTATCTGATCTTGTACTAGACTTTTTGGTTTTGGTTTTGGTCTAAAGACATGGTAAGTATATATTAATCTTTTTTGGATTAGGTTATTCTCAAGAAGTTGATTATAGTACTCTTAATGTGAACAAGTCATCCTAAATACTCGCCTTTTGGAGAAAATATGAGTTTGTGTAAAAGTTGAAAGTCAACATGATAAGTGATTATGTTTCCTTATGAATAAATTACTCAATAGAAAGTAACATAAAAGAAAAATGTTTTCTATTAACTTTTCCTACCGGGGAATCAAATACCGTGTAACCCATAACAAGTTTGTGATTTTCTTGTGGTTAACTTTCTCCTAAACATGTTTTCTATCACTCTCCATCAGAACATAACCCATTGTTTTTTCCTCCATTTCCATATTTTCGTACTTGGAATCCTAGTATGGGTTAACTCGGGTGACCTTTGTACTTATCTTTATTTATTTTAAAGTGATTGTTTTACTGACTCTTGTTCCGATGTGGGACTTTCAAGGATGTTTCCAAGCCCAATTTTAAAATTGTGAGGATGCAATTTCCAAAAGGGGGGAAGGATGTAACACCGCAGGTAAATAAAGAATATTATATCTTAATATTTATTCATATTTGTGAATAAAATATTAATATTACTTTAAAGGGGATGTTATGCTCGATGGCGTACCCAATACACAACTACGAGTTTCTTTGGAATCTTACATTGCACTCTAATAATAAAATAATATTATTTGAAATGGTAGTTAACACCTAGTCGTTGTAATGGAGGGAATGAATAGAACTAACTACCAAATTATTATATATGTCTTTCAAATATTTTTACATTTTACAATAAATGTTAGAGGATTAAAAATGCGAATGAATCCAATTTTAAGCGTAAACATTCTAATATTCTTTTAAAGGTCGATTAACCGCCTTTGGATGGCGAACCTATTTTAAATCCACTTTTTGACAATTTTATGTGTTATATTTGACAAAATAAAATTCTTCATTAGTATCGGGACATCAAAATTTACTTTGTGTAAATTTTTGGTATTTTTCCGAAAAATTTCAATTTTTTATGAACAGTGAAAAATATGGTATTTTAATTAAGAACCTCTTTTTAAACTAATTTATTTATATGAATAGATTATCTTTTAAATCGGTTTTAAAGTGAAATTAGAATATATTTTTACCATTTAATCCAATATTGGTCAATGGAATTAATTTCCCTTTCAAATTTGACTTAAACTAGTGTCAATCTTTTGATACATTTTGTTTCATAAAAGCACGCAATTTGTTTTGACAGCGGGAATTAATTATTAAATTAATTAATGCAACTTATATGTTTTGAATTTTTTAAAATACACATCATTTTTGAATTTGTAATATCAAATATACCTTAGGGTGAATTTTTGGAATTTTTCTGAAAAACATCAATTTTTGATGAATAGTGAAACCACTAAGTGGTACTTATAAAAACTTATTTTTCGTTTAAATGAAATTTTACCACTTCTGTGTTTTGAATTTCAAAAATCTGACATACATGGTTTTCATTAAGAAGTAAAATGTGGTTCAATGGGATTAAAATAATTTTTTGGTGAATAGTAACTTATTATGTTTTTAATCTCGATTAGAGGTAATTAGTGTAGTTTAAGGTATGAATAATGTTTTAATAAAATGAAATGACCTAGACACATTTAATACCATCATTGTATGTGTCATGGCCGACCAAGAAAATTAATGGGTCATCTTGGGGACCCCATGGAGCCACATTGGTTGGAAAATGACATAAATACCTTTTTATTTAATGTTAAAGTAAAAATGACACACACATGAGATGTTTTACTAAAACAATTTTTATATAGGGTTATAAATTCTAGATTTTTGACTATAAATATTCATTAGAATTATAATAAGAGTTCCTACATCATGATATTTTTTTAATAATTTTTAGACATTAAATAAATTAAATTATTTATGATATCATGATGATGCAACGATTACCTCATTAATAAAGGATTTAAATAAAATGAAATGATAATGTAAAATCTATGACCTACACATGTAAAAAACTTATTGGATGGGTATATTTATAACCCTTATCACCTTACCCTTGAATTATATCAATTTGGGACCTTTTGAATCCGAAAATCATTTTAAAATAAAGTAACATTCCTTTACATTCAAAGAGTGCCCCTCCTCTCCTCTTATAAAAGGCCCCCACCTCTACCTCCATACCCACACTTCCAAAGCCGTTGGATCGGCCAACCCCTGCCCATTCGGTCTCTCAACATATCTCTCTTAATCCTTGAAGCCTCACATTGGCCAGAAGTTTTCCAAGGAAGCCTTTTAACTCAAATCTAAGAGAGTTACCCGATTTTAAGGTGATGTCTTCACTTGTGTTCTTTTGTTTTATTTTTCTTCTCCAACCCCATAAAATCTTTTTATTCATTTCATTTTTAACAAATCCAGTATATTCAATATACTAGGATTTTGTTATAATATGATTTCGAGCTACACTTACACACATCTACATGTAATGGTTAAAGAACATACGGTTTCTGTGGTTGGCGAATTTCTGCCTCACGAAATGATGATTGTTCAATATTCTTTTAAACACCTTTAATGGTGGCCATTAAGATGTAACTCTATTTATATATGATATATATTATGTTTATGTTTCCCTTATTCTTCTTTATTTTTCATTTGTGGTATACCTTTATGGTTTCCATTGTGGGTAAACACGAAAATTTCATTTTAGGAAGTCCGGACTACCGCCCCCTCAAAGTGATGTGATTCGTTAATGCCATATGTGGGACATATAAAGGATTGATTTAAAGTTATTATATACGATTTTATACTAGAATTATAATATACCTCTATATCATTATTATTTCTCCCCATTAAATTATGATATAGAAATGAAAGTAGTGTTCATGCATACGTACGGCTTACCGTCTCCATGAACGGTGCATCTCATTTCTTATCCCCAAATGTAAAGTACTATTATAAGTACATATATATAATGGATATATATGATTTATTTTACATCTAAATTATTAATATAATTCTGGAATTATAATATGCATACCTCTCATTTAGTTTTAATTTCATTAATATGACATAGAAATGAAAGTAGCGTTCATGCGTACGTACGACTTACCGTCTCCATGAACGGTGCATTTCATTTCTTACCTCTAAATGATTATGTGATATTATAAATACATGTATAAGGTAGATATATAATATATATATGATATCCAAATAAGTAATGTCATTCTGGATATAAAGAACCTTTGACCCCACGAACAACATGTAATTGTAAGAAGTCCACATTTGACTTAAGAACCAAATATCGACAAAACAAACATTATTAACTTAAATGATTACATAATGTTTATAACATGTAAATAATTGATATAAAAGGAATAATGAACTTGAAAAAGGTTCTTAAGAAAGTAGAAATTTACTCAAGTTTATTATGCAGGATGTTAAAGAACGATCGAGTCAAGTCAGACCCGAGGTAAGGGATCCTACTCCTCTGTTTCTTTTTAAGTACACTCTTTTATGTCATTCCTTTTAAAGATCATCTTTCTTGTTATTGGGATGTTCTTTTATATTAATCTTGCTGTAATTTGTATTTTTCATATAATGAGAGACCCTATTCTCTCTCATAAATCCATTTTGGAAATTTTGGGTGGTGCCGTTAGGCTTCCGAATTTTCATAAGAGATATAACCTCTCTCTTTCTTTTTTAGTACTCTCCTTTTTGTCATTTCTTTTAAGATCCTCTTTATTATTTTGGGGGATGTTCTTTTATAAAATTTATTTTAATATTATGAGAGACCCTATTTTCTCTCATCAATCCATTTTGGACGTTTTAAGTGGCACCGTTAGGCTGCCGAGTTTTCGTAAGGGATTGTTCATCTCACTTTTATTTCTGTGAGATTTATGCTACATTTGCCACAATTTCCCTTGAGTGGTGTATGTACTGCCCATTATTATACAAATTTTGTAGTATAATTTCTTTTAATGATATTCACATCTTCATTGTATGACCCTTCTTCCATGGGGTGTACGTTTCGAAAGTTACCCAACTCGGTAAGGGGACCTTTCACCCGCCTCTTTTTAAAAGACTTCTTTTGTTATGTCTTTTAATTATCATACTATTATGTTGGGATATGTTCTTTTATATCCTTATTGATGTAAATTTTATGTCCAAGTGATGAGATGCACTTTTTATCTCTCATCAACTCATTTTCTGAATTTTGAAGTGATGCCGTTAGGCTGTCAAATTTTTGCAAGGGAACTTCTTAACCCAATTTTGAATCATTGGGATAAGCTTGTACTCCTTGAATATGTCGTTCTATGAATATGTGTTAATAACCTCTGATTGTTTTACACTTAATACCCTCTTAATTTTGGTTTATTAGTTTGTCACACATAATTATGTAATTGATTTATCCTTAATCCAAGGATATCGTCTTTGTAAGGGACTTCGTCTCAATCTCCTTTCATTAAGACATATTTCATTTTATACACAACTATATTTTATATGGAGTATAAACCCCTTTTACTTTTACCTTTATACAAAATGAATCTTTTTCTATGAAGAGTTTTACTAAACGACAAAAAGGAATGTGTGTTTTAACGTACGCGGTGACAACGACCTTTTCAGCCGCCGTGAGTATTATTCGGTCTTTGGCTTCCTTAACAAGCCGTAATGTCTTTTTAAAATAAAATAAATACCATATAAATTTTTTGTATTTGGTATTGAAAATGGTTTTGTTAAAGGATTCTATTAAGCCAATTTATTTAAATGATATATTGTGATTGAAATGTGCAAATGTTATCATTCATTTTTGTTGGTTTTATGTGTTCTAATTTTATAATGGTACTTGGACATTTTACGGGTGGTTATGTGATAAACCATATGAAGGGTGGTGCCGTGAATACCAGGATGGGTGGTTACATTATAACCTCCAATGCATTGGGTATGGAAGTCGGCCGTATGGCTATTCCATTAAGTATGTATGGAAGTTGGCCGAATGGTTATTCCATTATGAGATATGTGTGGAAGTCGACCTTATGGTTATTCCACTTATGTTTGTTTATGTCCCAAGTTACCTTTATATGTTATGTGATCTTTATATGGGTTTTATGGTAATATTTTGGTTACAGAAGGCTAAGTAATACACTTTTATTCAGTGAAGTGTTTTTACTACTTCGAATAGGTGAAAAGTTTTGCATTGATAAAGTATACATGGTTTACTTGTTTTTTTGAAAATCTAACAGTTTTCATTCTTTGTGTATCCCTTACTGAGATTTTTATGCTCATCCCATGTTTTTGAAATGTTTTTCATAGGACTTAGCGTGGAATAGGGTCAAGGATGGGATCAAGGGAAAGTCATGCTACCTAAAAAAATGGAACTAGACATGTTTCTTTTTAAGAGTTTTTATTTTATGGAATTTTAGTAGAAGCGACTACTTTGTAATCTTTTGAGATGTAATAGTTATGTCCTAATTCTCTAAAACTGTAAACCTGAAAAGATCCTCAATTTTAATTACTCGTTTAATTCAATATTAAGTAAGGTTTAAGGATGGGGCCTTATAGTTGGTATCAGAGGTCTGTTTAGACAACTTTAAGGATTTGGAGTTCTTGTGAGACACATGATTAGTCCCTATATCTATTATTTCAGTTAAATCCTTGTTTTATAACATTTTTTCAGGTCAAGTAAAGTCGGTTATGAATGGAAGGAGAAGGATCTCAAATGACATTCATATCTCTTCCTGATGACATGCTTTCAATAATTATTGCAAAGTCATCTTCGGATGATTGTGAAACTTTTTCTAGCATACAACTCACTTGCAAGTAGTTGTTTGAGATATCAAACACCTCCACTATACCTCATTATCATCGTGGATCATGGGTTGTTTTTAGAAAAATACTATTTTCACAATATTCTCATATTTTCAAGAAAGGTAAATATTATCAAGGTATTTTCAAATATTTTACCTTATCACAAGAATTTGAAGCATATTATGATTTTAAAAATGGTGCTGAGGAAGGAGACCCTTGCGCAACCTATTTATATTTTCTTTTAAAATATAGTCTCACATCACATACTTATGGTATTTCAAAAGGACCAATAATAGAATGTTTCAACCCAATTTCGGTCTGACTATTTTATAGAAATCATGTTTTATCAGATGTTTTGGAATTATATGTCATACATGATTATTTTCCAAAACTATTCTTCTGTGAACACCCATATGACCCATGTTGTACGAGGTGTATTTGCATGGAGGAAGCTAATGATTTTGAAGGATCTCTAAATCATTGTTGTAATGCATGGTACGTCTACCTACGTGAGCAAGATGGCGATGAAACCGAGTGGACGCCATGATCAAGGTACGATGTTATTCATTTTGGGAATAGTTTTATTTTATCTTTTGGTGTGTGAAATAAGACTTCAAGAATTAAGATGTTGAGATCGCAATGAATTCGGATGAAAATTAAAGGTACAAGGAAAAGATTGAGGTAAAAACATGATAGGGTTATTTTTGGAGTTTTATAAAAAGGACAACACGCAGACCGTGTGACAACCCGTCGCATTGGACAATGCTGCAGGAGTCGAACCCACAACCAAAGTGCAACTGGTATTTATCGCCTACCACTGGACTACGTGAAGTCCCTGGATAGTTTGACTGATTCTTTTTAGTTAGATGATTTTATGAATTAAGAGTAAGTTGATTATGGGTTATCTATGGATATTTATTAACCTATCATCGAGGATATGTGATTAGGTTAATTACTTTTCAATACGAGACATTAAGAGCAACAGATTTTGTTTGGAGATAAATGATACGATTTAGCTTGGAAGAATATGTGACTAAATCTCTCAAATATTTGGGTTTCAATCTTAGTTTGGTTTACCTTGAAGAATTTTATGGACAAATTTATTATCGAATGGTCCTCATTGATCTTTGGGTTTTGTTGGACAAATTTTGGAGATTAAGAATAGATTTTCTTTTTATAAGGGGTTATCCTTTTCTGGATTATCTGATCTTGTACTAGCCTTTTTGGTTTTGGTTTTGGTCTAAATACATGGGAAGTATATAGTTCTCTTTTTTTGATTAGGTGATTCTCTAGAAGATGATTATAATACTCTTAATGTGAACATGTCTTCCTAAATACTCATCTTTTGGAGAAAATATGAGTTTGTGTAAATGTTGAAAGTCAACATGATAAGTGATTATGTTTCCTTATGAATAAATTACTCAATAAAAAGTAACTTAAAACAAAAATTTTGTCTACTAACTTTTCCTACTGGGGAATCGAATATCGTATAACCCATCACAAGTTTGTGATTTTCTTGTGGTTAACTTTCTCCTAAATATGTTTTCTATCACTCTCCATCAGAACATGACCCTTTGTTTTTTCCTCCATGTCTATATTTTCGTACTTCAAATCATAGTATGGGTTAACTCGGGTGACCTTTGTACTTATCTTTCTTTATTTTAATGTGATTGTTTTACTGACTCTTGTTCCAATGTGGGAATTTAAAGGATGTTTCCAAGACCAATTTTAAAATTGTGTGGATGAAATTCCCAAATGGGGGGAAGGATGTAACACCGCAGGTAAATAAAGAATATTAAATCTTTATATTTATCCATATTTGTGAATCAAATATTAATATTACTTTAAAGGGGATGCTAAGCTCGATGGCGTACTCAATACGCAACAACGAGTTTTTTGGGAATCTTACGTTGCACTCTAATAATAAAATAATATTATTTGAAATGGTAGTTAACGCCTAGCCGGTGTAATGGCGGGAATGAACATAACTAACTACCAAATGATTATATATGTTTTTCAAATATTTTTACATTTTACAATAATTTTTAGAGGATTAAAAATACGAATGAATCCAATTTTAATCGTAAACATTCTAATATTCATTAAAAGTTCGATTAACCGCCTTTTAATGGTGAACCTCTTTTAAATCCACTTTTTGACAATTTTATGTGTTATATTTGACAAAATAAAATTCTTATTTAGAATCGGGAAATCAAAATTTACTTTGTGTAAATTTTTGGTATTTTTCCGAAAAAGTTCAATTTTTTATAAATAGTGAAAAATGTTGTATTTTAATTCAAAAACACTTTTTAAACTAATTTATTTATATTATTTGATTATCTTTTGAATTTGTTTTAATGTGAAATTAGAATATATTTTTACCGTTTAATCCAATAGTGGTCGATGGAATTAATTCCCCTTTGAAATCAGACTTAAACTAGTGTCAATCTTTTGATACATTTTGTTTCATAAAAACACGCTATTTGTTTTGACAACGGGAATTAATTATTAAATTAATTAATAAAACTTATTTGTTTTGAATTTTTTAAAATAGACATCATTTTTGAATTTGTAATATCAAATATAGCTTAGGGTGAAGTTTTGGGATTTTTCTGAAAAACATCAATTTTTGATGAATAGTGAAACCACTAAGTGGTACTTATAAAAACTGATTTTTCGTTTAAATGAAATTTTACCACTTCTGTGTTTTGAATTTCAAAAATCTGACATACATGGTGGTCATTAAGAAGTAAAATGTGGTTCAATGGGATAAAAATAATTTTTTGGTGAATAGTAACTTATTATGTTTTTAATCGCGATTAGAGGTAATTAGTGTAGTTTAAGGTAAGAATAATGTTTTAATAAAATGAAATGACCTAGACACATGTCATACCATCATTGTATGTGTAATGGACGACCAAGAAAATCCATGGGTCAACTTGGGGTCCCCATGGAGCCACATTGGTTGGAAAATGACATAAATACCTTTATATTTAATGTTAAAGTAAAAATGACAACCAGATGAGATGTATTACTAAAACAATTTTTACATAGGGTTATAAAATCCAGATTTTTTACTATAAATATTAATTAGAATGATAAGTAGAGTTCCTACATCATGATATTTTTTTAGTAATTTTTAGACATTAAATAAATTAAATTATTTATGACATCATAATGATACAGCGATTACCTCATTAATAAAGGATTTAAATAAAATGAAATGATAATGTAAAATCTATGACCTACACATGTCCAAAACCTATTTGATGTGTATATTTAGAACCCTTATCACCTTACCCTATAATTATATCAATGTGGGTCCTTTTGAATCCAAAAATCATTTTAAAATAAAGTAACATTCCTTTACATTCCAAGAGTGCCCCTCCTCTCCTCTTAATAAAGGCCCCCACCTCTACCTCCTTACCCACACTTCCAAATCCTTTGGCTCGGCCAACACCTGCCCATACGGTCTCTCCACATCCCTCTATTACTCCTTGAATCCTCACATTGGGAAGATGTTTTCCAAGGAAGCCTTTGAGCTCAAATCTAAGAGAGTTACCCGATTTTAAGGTGATGTCTTCACTTGTGTTATTTTGTTTTATTTTTCTTCTCCAACCCCCTAAAATCTTTTTATTCATTTCTTTTGTAACAAATACAGAATATTAAATATACTAGGATGTTTTTATAAGAATATTTCGAGCTACAATTACACACATCTACATCTAATGGTTAAAGAACATATTGTTTCTGTGGTTGGCGAATTTCTGCCTCACGAAACAATGATTGTTCAATATTCTTTTAAACACCTTTAATGGTGGACATTAATATGTCACTATATTTATATATGATATATATTATTTTTATGTTTCCCTTATGCTTATTTATTTTTCATTTGTGGTATACCTTTATGGTTTCCATTGTGGGTAAACACCATAATTTCATTTTAGGAAGTGCGGACTACCGCCCCCTCAAAGTGATGTGATTCGTTAATGCCATATGTGGGAAATATAAAGGATGGATTTAAAGTTATTATATATGATGTTATACTGGAATTATAATATACTTCTATATCACTATTATTTCTTCCCATTAAATTATGAGAAAGAAATGAAAGTAGCGTTCATGCATACGTACGGCTTACCATCTCAATGAACGGTGCAATTCATTTCTTATCCCCAAATGTAATGTACTATTATAAGTACATATATATAATGGATATATATGATGTATGTTACATATAAATTATTAATATAATAGTGGAATTATAATATTCATACCTCTCATTTAGTTTTAATTCCATTAATATGACATAGAAATGAAAGTAGCGTTCATGCATACGTACAGCTTACCGTCTCCATGAACGGTGCATTTCATTTCTTACCTCTAAATGATTATGTGATATTATAAATACATGTATATGCTAGATATAAATGATATATATGATATCCAAATCAGTAATTTCATTCTGGATATAAACAACCTTTGACCCCACGAACAACATGTAATTGTAAGAAGTCCACTTTTGACTTAAGAACCAAATATCGACAAAACAAACATTATTAACTTAAATGATTACATAATGTTTATAGCATGTCAATAATTGATATAAAAGGAATAATGAACTTGAAAAAGGTTCTTAAGAAATTATAAATTAACTCAAGTTTGTTATTCAGGACGTTAAAGAATGATCGAGTCAAGTCGGACCCGAGGTAAGGGATCCTACTCCTCTCTTTCTTTTTATGTACACTCTTTTATGTCATTCGTTTTAAAGCTCATATTTCTTGTTATTGGGATGTTATTTTATATTAATCTTACTGTAATTTTTATTTTTCATATGATGAGAGACCCTATTCTCTCTCATCATTCCATTTTGGAAGTTTTGGGTGGCACCGTTAGGCTACCGAATTTTCGTAAGAGATATAACCTCTCTCATTCTTGTTAAGTACTCTCATTTTTGTCACTTCTTTTAAGATCCTATTTGTTATGTTGGGGGATGTTCTTTTATAAACATTATTTTAATATGATGAGAGACCCTATTTTCTCTCATCAATCCATTTTAGAAGTTTTAAGTGGCGTCGTTAGGCTGCCGAGTTTTCGTAAGGGATTGTTCATCTCACTTTTATTCCCGTGAGATTTATTCTACATTTGCCACAATTTCCTTTGAGTGGTGTATGTACTGCCCATTATTATACACTTTTTGTAGTATAATTTCATTTATGGGTATTCACATCTTCATTGTATGACCCTTATTCCATGGGGTGTACATTTCGAAAGTTACCCAACTCAGTAAGGGGACCTTTCCCCCTCCTCTTTTTAAAATACTTCTTTTGTTATGTCTTTTAATTCATATACTATTATGTTGGGATATGTTATTTTATATCCTTATTGAATTACATTTTAAGTCCAAGTGATGATATGCCCTTTTTATCTCTCATCAACTCATTTTTTGAATTTTGAAGTGACGCTGTTATGCTGTCAAATTATTGCAAGGGAACTTCTTAACCCATTTTTGATTCTTTGGGATAAGCTTGTACTCCTTGAATTTGTCGTTCTATGAATATGTGTGAATAACCTCGGATTGTTTTACACTTAATATCCATGTAATTTTGGTGTATTAGTTTTTCACACATAATTATGTAATTCATTTATCCTTAATCCAAGGATATCGTCTTTGTAAGGGACTTTGTCTCAATCTCCTTTCATCGAGGCATATTTCATTTTATACACAACTATCTTTTATACGGTGTATAAAACCCTTTGACTTTTACGTTTATAAAGAAGGAATATTTCTCTAAGAAGCGTTTTACTAAATGACAAAAAGGAATGTTTCTTTTAACGTACGCGGTGACAACGACCTTTTCCGCCACCGTGAGTATTATTTGGTCTTTGGATTCCTCAACAATCCGTAATGTTTTTTTAAAATAAAATAAATACCATATACTTTTTTTGTATTTTGGTATTGAAAAAGGTTTTGATAAAGGATTATATTATGTCAATTTATTTAAATGATATATTGTGATTGAAATGTTGAAATGTTATCATTCCTTTATGTTGGTTTTATGTGTTCTAATTTTATAATGGTACTTGGACATTTTACGGGTGGTTACGTGATAAACCATTTGACGGGTGGTGCCATGAATACCAGGAAAGTGGTTACGTTATAACCTCCAATGCATTGGGTATGGAAGTCGGCCGTATGGCTATTCCATTAAGTATGTATGGAAGTTGTCTGAATGGCTATTCCATTAAGTGATATGTGTGGAAATCGACCATATGGTTATTCCACTTAAGTATGTTTATGTCCTAAGATACCTTTATATGTTATGTGATCTTTATATGGGTTTTATTGTAATATTTTAGTTACAGAAGGGTATGTAATGAACTTTTATTCAGTGAAGAGTTTTTACTACTTTGAAAAGGTTAAAAGTATAACTTTGATAAAGTATACATGGCTTACTTGTTGTTTTGAAAAACTAACAGTTTTCATTCTTTGTGTATCCCTTACTGATCTTTTTATGCTCATCCCATCTTTTTGAAATGTTTTTCACAGGACATAGCATGGAATAGGGTCAAGGATGGGATCAAGGGAAAGTCATGCAACCTAAAAAATGGAACTAGACATGTTTCTTTTTAAGAGTTTTTTATTTTATGGAAATTTACTAGAAGCGACTACTTTGTAATATTTTGAGATGTAATGGTTATGTCCTAATTCTCTAAAACTCTAAACCTGAAAAGATCCTCAATGTGAATTACTCATTTAATTCAATATTAAGTAAGGTTTAAGGCTGGGGCCTTATACTAGTGATGAGGAATTATCGCTCTAGATGAAACACATGGATGATGCCACATATGTCCAGTGTTTCATGCTATCAGCCATGTCTAATGAGCTCTTGAAGCAACATGAAAACATGGACGTGTATAGCATGATGTCTCACCATAAAGATCTCTAGCAAGAGAAGGCGAGGTAGGATGGGTATGAGATCTCCAATGATTTTTTTACCGTGAATCTTGGAGAGTCTGTGCCAGTTGGGCCTCATGTAGTAAAGCTTATTGGCTACATTGAGCACCTCGAAATCTTAGGGATTAAATTCCCGGATGAGTTGCGTACAGATTTAATCCAATCATCACTTCCCATGACCATCTCTAGCTTCATTGTCAAATATAACATGAGGGGAAATGAAATGATTATGTCGGAGCTTCTGACCTTGATTCACCAGGTTGACAAGGACATAGGGCGTGACAAACCTGCAGTCCTTATGGTGAACAATAAAATAAAGGACAAGGAAAATGGTCCAAAGACTTATAAACGGTTTGAATCCCCCAAGCATCGTCCCTCCAAGCAGGGGAAGATCCAGAGGCAGGGCAAGGAATGAGAGGCGGTGTGTTTTTCATGTGGCAAGCCGGGCCAATGGAAGAGGAACTGTACCCAGAAGTGTGGGGACGATAAAGGTGCATTCGTTATCAAGTGCAATCTTTCTGTTTCTATGCATTGGGTATTAGATACAGCTTTTGGGGCTCACATCTGTATTCAAATGAAGGAACCAATATGATTTAGAAAGATCACTATAGGAGAGGTGGATCTTCGAGCAGCAAATGGCGCAAGGCAGGCTGCATTGGCTATTGGAAACTATCACCTCTCATTTCCAACTGGCATGATTTTGGTTTTCAAAACTGTTATTTTTTTCCTAGTGTTACGAAGAACGTAATTTATGTATGTTTTTTGGATATGGATGGATTTTTTTTTCAAGTTTGAAAATAAGGGTATTCTCTTTTATAAGAACAACATATGTTATGGTATGGCACATTTAAATAATGGTTTCTATGTATTAAATTATGAAAACCATGTATTGGAAATCGATAACGAAAAAAAATCACATGACTCAAACATCACCCAGTTGTGGAATCAAGGCCTTGGTCATGTGAACAAGAAGCACTTGAAAAAGCTATGCCAATAAGTCTATTTAGACACTACGGAGCTAAAACCACTTGATAGACGCCACACTTCTTTACAAGGAAAAATGAACAAACCACCTTTGGAGGACAATGTGAAAGGGCCATAGAGCTTCTAGGATTGGTACACACGGATGTATGCGGAGCACTTCCAGTAGAAGCTAGTGGTGGATATTCTTAATTCGATACTTTTACTGATGATTTTAGTAGATATGGCTATGACAACTTAATGAGTTATAATTCATAGTCCTTAGAGAAATTTAAGGAATTCAAGAATGAAGTAGAGAATCAGCTTGGTAAGAAGATAAAGAAACTTCAATTAGATCGAGGTGGAAAATATCTGAACCAAGAGTTCATCGATATTCTTCGGGAGTATGGGATTCTATCTCATCTCACCCCTCCTTATACACCATAGTGTAATGGTGTTAGTGAAATGAGGAACCGAACCTTGTTGGATATGGTGAGGTCGATGATGAGCCATGTGGATCTTCCATTATCCTTTTGGGGATATGCATTACAAACTGCAGCATACACATTAAAACGAGTAACAACTAAGTCAGAAAATGGAATTCCCTTCGAGTTATATAATGGAAAGAAACTCATTTTGTCGCATACACATGTATTGGGATGTGAGGTGTTTGTTAAAGCCTTCTCAGGAAAAAAACTAGCACCTCGGGGCACGAAGTGTATCTTTATATGATATCCTAAGGAAACGAAATGATATTACTTATATAACCCTCATGGAAAGAAAGTGATTATCGCTAGACAAGTTGTCTTTCATGAGAGGGAGCACATCCTCAAGAAGGATAGTGGGAGCAAGATTGACTTTGATGAAGATGATTCTCAAGATAAATAGGAGTTGGTACAGGAACAAGTTCCACAGGTCCCCGTGGAAGAGGTTCCAGAAACACAAGTACTGCATAGGATCTCAAGAGAGGTAAGTGAACCAGAGAGATTTGGTTTCCTAGTCACCGAGGATGGTAAATCATTATTGTTGGACAATGATGAACCTCTATCCTACAAGGAAGCAGTAGAATTCTATGAAGCTGCAAGATGGCTAGATGCTATGGATTCTGAGATGGATTCCATATATCAGAACCATGTTTGGGTTCTGGTCGATGAGCCAGTTTATGTGAAGCATGTTGGATGAAAATGGGTATTCAAGAGAAAGCTAGACATGGAAGGTCAAGTTAGCACCTATAAAGCAAGGCTAGAGGCTAAAGGATTCAGAAAGCGTCAGGGAATTGACTATGATGAAACCTTCTCGCCAGTTTCCATATTTAAATCCATAAGAATCATACTTTCCATAGCAACTTACCATGACTATGAGATTTGGAAGATGGATGTTAAAAAAGAATTCCTTAATAGGAACATTTAGGAAGATGTTTATATGACACAACCTGAAGGGTTTGTGACACTAGGTGAATCCAAATAGGTTTTCATGTTTCAAAAATCCATTTATGGATTGAATCAAGCATCCAGGTCGTGGAACATTTAATTTGATAAAGCCATAATGGAATTTGGTTTCATTAAGAATGAATGTGAGCCATGTGTTTATAAGTGGTTTAATGGGACTGTGGTCGTCATCCTAGTAGTATACGTTGATGACATTTTGATTATTGGAAACGACGTACCATCCTTACAGTCAGTTAAGGACTGGTTGAACAAATGCTTCTCCATGAAAGATTTAGGTGAAGCTGCCTAGATTCTAGGGATCATGATCATTCGTGATAGATCCAAGAGGCTGCTTGGACTATGTCAGGGTACATACATTGACCAGATACTAAATAGATTTAGTATGGAAAAATCCAAGAGAGGATTGGTTCTAGTGTCACATGGCTTACATCTTTTTAAGAAAATGTGTCCTTAGAAACAATGAGAGAATGATAGGATGAGCATGATCCCATACACATCGGCTATAGGATCCATCATGTATGTGATGTTATGTACCAGGATTGATGTTGCCTATGCACTGATCTAGGTAGGAAGATATCAAGAAGATCTAGTAGAATAGAATTTGACTACTGTTAAGACTATCCCTATGTTTCTGAGAAAAATGAAGGATATGTTCCTGGCATATGGAGGAGACATGGAGCTTGTCATCAGAGGGTATGATGATTCCAGTTTTCAAACAGATCAGAATGATCTGAAGTCGCAATCTGGACATGTTTTCTGTCTCAATGGAGGAGTTGTGAGCTGGAAGATCTCAAAGTAGCTAGTTGTCATCGATTCTATAGCAGAGTCCAAGTATATAGCGGCTTCTAATACAGCAAAGGAAGTCGTCTGGATTCAGAACATTGTCCAGGATCTTGATGTGGTTCGTAGCAAAAAAGATCCCAAAACATTGTATTGTGATAATACTGCCGCGGTGGAAATTGAAAAAGAACCATGGTCACATCAACGGACAAAGCACATACTCAATAAGTATCACCTCTTGAGGGATTTCTATCAAAGTGTTGAAGTTTCTATGAGTAGAGTGTCCATGGAAGAAAATGTGGTGGACCCTATAACTAAAGGCCTATATCAGTAGAAGCATGAATATCATGTGAGAGCTAGCATGTTAAAGGTTGATAGCAGTTGGCTCTAGTCCAAGTGGGTGTCTGTTGGATTTGGTGGTTTAGAACCAACTACTTTGTAATTTATTCATTAATAAAATCCTTATAAAATCGTGATTGTTCTTTTGCGTGACAATGAATGTGATAATTTCCTAAGGATAGTTGTTGCGTTGATGGGTCATAGAGGATCCCCACTATGATGAGAACCTAGAAGTACCATAACACTGTTCTTGAATATATGTTCTATGGTCGGATGATATTGTTTGAGGGACACAAATAATACAGGTAATTAGGGGTGAGGACTCATAAATATTTGAGGCACCTACTCATGGTGTGTTCCCTTGGTAATATCCAGGATGATATTATGAGAATGAGACCTGCTAGTAGGAAATCCACATTTCATAGTGTCATTGGATGTTCCTATCTGCAGATGTGTGTATTGGTCCTTAGAGATTATGATTATTATTAATGGGTATTACAACTCGCGCACTTAGACGTATTCATGAAAACTGTGATGAAACACTATTCGCAGTGAGGTAGAATATGATGGGTGTGTCACGAGTAATACTGCATTAATAGATAATGCGAAAAAGGATTTGTCCCTTCTCTTCCATAACGGAAGTAGATATCTCAGGCCCATTGATGGAATTGATACGACCTAATTAAATCCATGGCTATGGTATGGTATGGGCGAGTTCAATTTCAGGAAGTCAAAGATAGAATAATTGAGCACATGGGTTGATCAAACTAGCATGAAACCCGCTTGATTGGAGATATCGAGACAAAGGGATTATATTACAAGGTAAGCATTTGTAGGAGGTGAAACTTCATTGCGGCGTTAACTTCTTTCTCTATGGGTGCCTTGGCGTGTTGCAAGATGTTAACCTTAGTCTTTAGGCAGGCTCATCCTAATTCCATTGAGAAAGAGGCCTAGAGGGTCATACACTATGTGTGTCCACGTATCTCATTTAAATATTAATTTAACAATTTGAATAAATATTTTTCCTGATTGTGGTTTAATAATTATTCAAGGATGTCTGATCGTAGTTATTTCGACACTAGTTATTCGAGAGAATATATTGTGGGAGAAATAATATTTATTTATTAGTGAGTAATGCAGTTACATTTATTTAATGAATAAATACCCATTACTCAAAGTCTAATAAAATAGGTGGAGGAAAATAAATAAAACTGGAAAAATAAAAGTACAATCCGTTTATGTTTATACATACATGCTGTGTAGTTTGATTTTTTGGGATTCGTGAGAACATATTTTTTATTTAATTAAATGATATTAAATGTGATACATTGGATGCATGTAATGTAATAATAATGGTCAACTGTCATTATTAAGACATGGGGTATTACTAAGAATTAAATAAAATAATTAAATGTTTTTGGGAAATTAATTCATTTTATTAGTCTATGTATTATAAATCCCAATTACATTATTCTCCTGAGGGTTAGCCATTTTGTTCATGCACAACAGATTCAAAATACTCTCAAGCCAAGAGAGAATTCCATTTCCACCAAGAATGCTTTCATGTTACGAAATCAAGATCCTCCACTGGATCAAGGCGATCGAAGACGGACATTGCAAGCGAAGGATCATCCGCGCTAGCACCCGATGATCCCTTCGGCGACATCCATAGATATGTGGAGCACGCGTGGATCACCGCTAGAGGAATCCTATACTTGGATTCTGCGACTCAATGACAGATCACATGATCATAACTAGAGACATCAACAAACACGGAATTCCATCAAGGTAATTCTTATGAATTAATTAAATTAATTATAACCAACATATGATGATCCTATCTCGACGGTTCCTGGAATCTTCTTTTCTTTTTCCATTCTTCGTTCTATTCCGATGATCCGGCGTTTTATATCATGATGCATCTCAGATTAAACGTTGTTTAACGTTAAAATTAAAGTTGGGAAAACCCACCAACGCACTTCCACTGTGCCCAAAACCTATATGTTTTCCCATTAACATAATGTGACTTTGGGTTTGTTTGATTTATTTTACCATGCTTTAGTGCACCCTTCAAGACTTATTAAACATTTTGTCTTTTTAAATTGTTTTCCATGGGAGTGTGACTAACCTCCACATAAGCAACCACCTTATATTAAGAAGATCGGAATTTGGACCTATAAAATATTGCTTTCCACTCTCCTTTGGAAAAAACCATGTTCAAAAACACTAGGATGGTTTGTAGGTTTGATTTGTTTTTTTGTGAGTTGTCCCAAACCTAAATAATAAACAATTCCCTCCCCTTTCCTATATATGCCCAACAAACCTCCCACTCCCTCCCCACTCAAATCCTTTGGAGTTCGTCAATACTTTTCCCACCTCTCTCTTGAATCCTCCCAAGGCACCCCAACTCCCAAGAATCCTCTCTCAAGCCTCTCTCATGCCTTTGGAATCACACATTCATGTAAGGGTTTTTTTCCTTTCTCATTTTAGTCCATTATTCTTTGAATTGTAATGCCCTTGTAATTTCATTTATTAATGTTGGGGTATGGTTTTTAACCTCCCCCATACATCCCTCTTTATGTTTGAATGATGTGAAACCCCTTCATCTCTCATTAAATGCCTCCCATGTACTCCCATTACTATGCCAAAATTCCCAAATAAATTTATCTCTCCTCATTTACATTCACACAATTCTTTTCTATCATGAATATAAATTCCATTTAATATATTGGTACATGTATCTATATGACTTTATTACTATCCTTGGCAAGTAAATAATATGAGACACAACTCTATCTCTCATCATCCATTTTTATGAGTTCTTTTGTCACGCTGTTATGTTGTGGAAATTGCACCGTGATTTTCCAAGAAAAATTCCTTACATTGTAAATATCATGACCATTTCTCTATCAAGGTTATTAACCTTTATTCACTATTTCTTATTGTTTAAATATTTTCATGTATGTATTCTACATTATTTTATCATGAAATAAATTATTATGTTAAACGATTGAATGTTTTATGATCAATGTGCCATAAACATTTGAATTAAATGAAATGTTTAAGAAGGGTGTGCCCTGATAGCACTACAAAGAATTGGGTAAAGTATAGTATCATGATTCGTCATGTGCAATGGGTGTTTACTCATGCTAATTCTAGTGCAATTAGGATTTACTTGTGCTTCTTGTGCAATGTTGGTTTACTCAGGCTCTATGTGCAATGAGCCTTGGATCATGCTAATTCTATAAGTGTTGTGGCCACATTTCTATGTTATGATTATCAGGTGTATTATGAATTTATGTTTATGCTTCTATTGTGATATAGTGATATGCCTATTGTCCTACATGTATTGTTTTCCTCATGTTATTCCATGATTAATCCCTTCAAAGTCTTTATAGCTCACCCTTTTTTATTCGTGTCCAGAGGTTATGCATTGAAATGATAAGTATGAGAGAATGTAGTGGTCTTGTAAATGTTTCTTTCAATAAATATATTTTTTTCTTGTTTTAATTTTTTATGAAATGATCCTCATTCCGAAATGCACTAGACCACTAGATCTTCTATGTTGTTTCAAATGATCTTAATGAAATAAATTATGTTTAACTGTGCAATAAAATATCAGGGTTGTCAATGTTGTTATTAGAGGGAGGTTTAGTTTTTTTGGAATTAGGATTAGAAAAACCTAGTAATTATTTAGAGACAAGAATAAGTATAATAAATACATCCATAATTTTAGGTGAGTATTGAGTAAGTGATTTATCAAGTAAATATATCCCTCTCTAGATACGAGTTGGTAGAGGCAGCTATGGCACAAATGTATCCAAGGGGTAAAACCCGAAAATACCGCTTTGAGCAAGACTCTAACTGGAATTGGTGTACGACAACGGTTCTTACTACACTCTTGGATATTCCACCATCGAGGCATATGCTTTGGTAAATTCACAATCTTAGTATGAACCATTATTAAGGAAAAAAAATCCCTTCGAATATATGTTAGAATGTAGATCATGGATATCATACACTGAAGCAAATACAAAAATATGTTAAGTAAATAAATTAAATTTATAAGTCATAAATTGTATCCTTGTATTCACCTTTTTGTGTTACTGATAACTTTCCTTTTCTTCTAGCCAATGGCCGGTAATAGAAGGAATCAGGCTAACAACCAATTTGAAGATTAATGTGATGGTTGTACTAATGAGAGGCCCAATCCAATTGGATTGGGAATGGCGAACATTTTCATGCTTATCTCTTAGCTAAATGAAGATTACATTAGAAAAATGGTTCATGTGGAACGTTTACCCCCCTCCAATAAAGAGAATTCACTATCGGGAGCATCATGAGACAAAGGCTTTCAACTTTTAATGGAACAATTGATCCCTCAATCGATGAACAGTGGATCATCTCCATTGAAAGAATCTTCTCCATCCTTCAATGTTCTGAACAATAGAAGGTTCTCATGGATGATTATCATATAGAGGGTGAATATCATCAATGGTGGAAGTTGATCAAAAATACGATGCCTGAGGATGCGATCGAGGCATTGGAATTAAAGGATTTCTGGAAGATGTTTTTCGATAAATATTTTCCGCACACCCTATGGATTATTTTTGAAAGGGAATTCATTTCTGTCCTAAAAAAATAAGACGAATATATAGGATCATGTGGGGAAAACGTCACAAGGATTTCATGATACAACTACAGCTTTTTCATTACCCCCAAATACAAGGATGACCGCTTCTTTAGTTGGCTGAATCCTAGCATGTAGAAAGTGTTGGCAATCTGTGACTTCGACAACTATGTGGAAATTGTCTAATGTGCCCTCAAAGTCGAAATGGAGATCAGAAAATCTCAGGGGTATCATGGTGATAAGAAGTGTAAGTTAGACATCAATACTGGCGGTACGATGGATAAATCCAATGGTGTTAAGAAGTTCCAGCACCCCACTTAACAATGTTGCGGAAAGAAGCACCCTTGGAATTGCCTATATGGTATGACGATATGCTTTAGGTGTAGAAGAGAATGGAACCTTCCTATTAACTATCAGTAATAAAGACCTGTGGTTGTGAAAGAGGAGAGGGACACTCTGTTCGAACCTAAACTCTTTTTTCATTGTGATAACTGCAATGAACCTGGGCATCATTCAAATCAATGCCCTAAGCCTAGGGTTTTGAGAGGCTACCAAAAACCTCCAAGGTAGAAAGGGAGAGATTTTTCCATCACTAATACCGAAGTGAACCCCAACTAATATGTGGTGATAGGAATGATAGATATTCATTCAAGAATAGAGAATGTAATTTTTTATTCAGGTTTTACACATTCTTTTATATCTTTATTATTTAGTAGAACAATCCCAGCACCGTAATAAATCATGGAAGTGAAGATGCAGGTGAGTATAGAAAATGGAGAAATTATTACATCCAATGAATATAACTCCTCCCATATCATAATCTGTGGAATAAACATTCCAGTGAACCTGTTCATACTCCCTCTGGTGGAATTTTATGTGATTCTTAGTGTGGATTGGATTTCCATATATAGAGCCAACATAAATTGTTGGGAGAGGGAAATCACTGTCCAAGTCGATAATCGACCCCCGATTCTATACAATTGCAGGGCAGAAGATGAATCTTCTTTAGCGACATCATCTCAATCATGAATATTATTACTCTATAAGAACGCGTATCTTGATCAGATGATTGAGTCCAAGGAAAAATCCATCCTTGAAAAAAATTCCTATTGTGAAGGAATTCAGTGAAGAGATTCCCGAGGAATTGAATGGTCTTCCTCCTAAAAGAGATTTTGAATTCTCAATTCATTTTTATATCTGGTTTATTGCCAATATCCAAGACTCTATATTGAATGGTTGATGCGAGCCGTGAGTAGCTGAAGAAAAAACTATAGGAGAATTTGGATAGAGGGTTTATATGCCCAAGTGCTTCACCATGGGGTGCACCAGTCCTCTTCATCAAGAAGAAGGATTGGTAAATGCACCTTTTCATCGATTATCGTGAGCTCAAAAAAATAAGAATAAAGAATAAGTATCCACTCCCATGAATTGATAACTTGTTTGATCAATTTCGTGGAGAAAAACACTTTTAGAAGCTGGATTTGCGGTGGGGATACTATCAAGTAAGGGTGAAGAGGGTAGATATACCAAAGAATTATCTTTATAGAAGATACATGCACTATGAATTCATATTAATTACTTTTATACTCACTCATTCTCTATAAATCTTCATGTACATTATAAATAATATTTTTATAGATTACCTCAACATGTGTTGGGGTGGTCATTATTGATGATATTCTTGATGTCCTCCAAATCCAAGGAGGATCTTGAGAATCATCTATGAACTATACTATTGACCTTTTGGAAGGAGAAGCTCTATGAAAAGTACATAATGTGTGAGTTATTTTTTATGGAGGTATCATTCATGGGCCATATCATCACATGCAATGGGATATCTATGGATCCTTCTAAAATTGATGCAATTTATGGATGGTCGAGGACAAAATCATTAAGGGATATATGTAGCTTCTTGGCATTAGCTAGATATTATCATTTATTTTTGAGAAATTTCTTACGTTTTCCCAACCCTCTTACCAAGCTAACTCAGAAGTTATTAAAGTTTTATTTGAGTGATGAATGTGTTGAAAGCTTCAAAGAGTTGAAAATGAGGCTTATCACTGCACCCTTTCTCACATTAGCTACATGTGGAGAAGGTTTTATGGTATTCAATGATGCATAAAAGAAGGGTTTATGATGTGTGTTGATGAAATATGAAAAATTAATTGCCTATGATTTAATGAAATTGAATGTTCATGAACAGAACTATCCAATACATGACCTCGAGTGGGTTACAATGATCTTGGCTTTGAACATTTTCCTGCATTTTCCATTTTGGGAGAAGTGTGAAATATATATAGACCACAAAAGCATCAAGAATATATTCACACAAATAGAGTTGAAAAAGCGCCGACACAGATGGTTAGAGCTAATCAAAGACTATGACTGCTCAATCCATTACCACCCTGGGAAATATAATAAGCTGGCGGATGCCCAAAGTAGAAAGCGCAGAGTGATTCAATAATTAATGAAAAATAAAAAGGATCCAATCTTCTTAGATTTGATGAAAATGGACATGGAAATCATAAAGAAGGGAAAATCATAAATCCTTTCCCAAATTATTTCTCAACTGTCACTTTTGGAAAGGTTAATGGATGATCAAAAGGATGATGTGGGAATTCAAGATAAAGTGGAAGCTATTGGAAAAGGCTAATCATTGATGTTTAATGTCTATGAAGAAGGAATTGTGAGATGTGGGAAAAGTATTTGTGTTACATGATGTCTAGAGCTGAAGAAGGATATTTTGGATGATGCAAATAGTTCTAATTTGACTAATCACCCAAGAAACAAAAATATGTATCGAGATTTCTGAGAGCATTATTGGGTGGATAATATGAAGAAGGATATCGATGAATAGAAATAAAAGTCCCTCGTGTGTCCACATGTGAAGGTAGAGAGGCAGATGTCTAAGGGGATGATGCAACAATTGCACACAATAGAATTGAAATGGGAGAGCATCACCATGGACTTTGTCACCGAACATTTGAAGACATCCAAAGGAAACAATGCAATATGGGTTGTTGTGGATCATCTTATAAAGGCTGCACACTTCATTGCTATTTGGGATGATTTCTCATTGGATCAAATGGCACATATATATATCAGGGAAGTGGTAAGGCGTCATGGAGTACCACAACCTATTGTGGCTGATCAAGATCTATGATTCACTTCTATGTTTTGGAGCATTCTTTAACATGTTATGAATATTGAACTGAACATCAGTAAGGCTTATCATCCTCACTCTAATGGAAAATCTGAGCGGACTATCCAAACACATGAGGAAATGTTGATATCATTTTCAATGGACATTAAAGGTGGATGGTATCAACATCTTCCTGTGGTTGAGTTATCTAACAATAATAGATTCCAATCGAGCATCCAAATGGAACCATAAAAATCCTGTTATGGGAAAAGTTGTAGAACACTGGTGTGTTGGGATATCATCCGTGAGCATAATTTTCATGGACCAGAAATGGTCGAAGAAATGGTGGAGAAGGTGAAAACCATTCACCAGCATATCAATGCAGCCCAGAGTCGACAGAAGAGTTATGAATATAACCGTCGATGCGACCTTGAGTTTAATGGTTGGGACATGGTATATATACCCATATGTTAGTGGAAGAGGGTCATGAGGTTTGGAAATAAATTGAAATTAAGTCCAACGTACATCGGCCCCTTCGATATTCTTGATCATGTATGGGATATGGCCTATCGACTAGCACTTCCACCATCCATGGACAATGTACATGATATCATTAATGTGTCCCTCTTAAATAAGTACATACCAGACCCTTCACATGTACTCCCTTCAGAGGTGGTACAATTAGAGGATTATCTTTCTTATGTGGAGCAACCAGTTAGGATCTTAGATCTTAGAGAAAAAGTTTTATGAAATAAGACAATGCCTCTCGTCAAGGTGTTATGGAGAAACCACATGTTTGAAGAAGAGACAAGGGAATCAGATGAAATGATGAAGTAGAGTTACCCAATTATATTTTAGTGTGGGAAAAAGAAATTTCGAGTGCGAAATTTGTTAAGGGGTAACATTGTAATTAATCAATCTTTCATTAATAGAAATCTCTGCTGATCTCATTAAATGTATCATTATGTAACATGTTTATATAAAATGTCAACGTATTTGGTTTTAAGTTAATAATTGTGATAATTTCTAATATAGTCGTTAAACTATGATCGTATGATTAGTATAAATACAGGGCTTTAACAAATCCAATTTACTCAGAAAAAAGAAGTGATGGCCTCATCCAGTAGACGTGCCTCATACGAAGCCCATTTGTCATAGCTCAGAAATGAGGTGGTGTCATTGGGATTCTCTCTTGATCATGCTCAAGATGATTTTGAAAATTTTATGCTTGAGCATAACCACCTAGAAGAGAAGTGGAAGTGGATAGAGATTACCACCGAAGCGATGTTATCTGAGCCACCCCAAGAGTCTGTCACCATCACACACTCCACCCTATCATCCTATGCGTGTGTTCTAAGGGATTATTTAACAAGAACCTAGTAATATTGTTATGTACATTATTTTTTATATAATAGTGAATATAATTCCATTTTACTATTATTACCTTTTAAAAAGATTTTAAAGCATAAATAGTATTTTTAGTTAATGTTCATCTATGAAATCTATTTTCATGAATTAATATATTTTTGAATTAAAAAATTTATTTTTAAAAAATTATTATTATTATTAAATTAATTTTTATTAAATATAAACAATCGTAACATTTTATGAATGTAATTGTAATTTTTATTATGGTTTGAAAGCCTTTTTTATCAAAACCCATGAATTTTTGATAACTGTTAGTTTTTATTTTAAAAGTGAAAAATAACATATTTAGAAAATTATTTAGATAAAATTAATATTATTTCTGGAATCATATCATTTAAATTATCCAATGGTGAATTTTTCATACTTTTCTGAGCCACTAAAATGTTTGGTTAAAAAATAAATTTAGTTTAAATATATAATGTGTTTTATGACATCCTAATGACCCAATAGTGATGTAATAGAATACTATAAACATTATGTTCGTCCAATATATGTTTTAACATTAAAATAATTTTAATTTTTTTTTGATTTAGTTTTCAAAGATTTGGTGTACCCTTCAAGACTTATTAAACAATTTGTCTTTTTTAATTCTTTTCCTAGGGAGTGTGACTCAGATCCACAAAACAATCCCCATTATTTTAAGAAGTTAGAGCTTTGGACTAATAAAATATTGTTTTCCAGTACCTTTGGAAAAACCATTGGAAAAAACCATGGGCTAGTTCGTGGTTTTGATAAGATTAATGGGAGGTTTCCCAAACATAAATAATAAACAATTCCATCTCTTTTCCTACATAAACCCACGCAAGCTCCCAATTCATCCTCACTCAAAGACATTGTAATTCATCCAAAATCTGCCCTCCTCTATATAGAATCCTCCAAAGGCAGCCCAGGCTCCCAAAAATCCTCTCTGAAGCCTCTCTCATGCCATTGGAAGTACACTTCAAAGTACGGGTTTTTTCTTCATTTCCCATATTTTGTGCAATATTTTTTAAAATTTTAACCCTTTTGATTTCAATTATAAATGTTTGGGTATGGTTTAACACCTCCCCCATATATATCTCTTTATTTTTGAAGTATGTGAGACCTCTTTCTCTCTCATTAAATTCCTCTCATGTACACCCGTTACTATGTTGAAATTCTGAAAGAAATTTCTCACTCATCATATACATTCAAGCAATTTTTTTGTATCATGAATCTAAATTCCATTACATTTGTAGGAACATGTATCTATATTAACCCCTTATTATCTATGTCATGTAAATATAATGAGACACCACTTTCTCTCTCATAAACCATTTTTATGAGTTTTTATGTCACACCGTTATGCTGCCAAAATTGCACCATGCTTTTCCAAGACAAAGTCATTGTGTACTGAATACCACACCCATTTCTCTATCAAGGGTATTCCCCTTTATGGAAATTTAATTATTGTTTAAACAGTTTAAAATATGTATTCCACATTATTTTATCTTTTAATAAAATATTATTCTGAGTGATTCAATGTTTTATGATCCTTATGGAACACTTATGCATGAAAAGAAATGTTTAAGAAGGGTGCATCTTGATAGTGCTCGAATGCATTGGGTAATGTATTGTATAATGATACATCATGTCCAATGGGTGTTTACTAAATAAAATTCAAGTGAAATAAGGTTTTAATCATGATTCATGTGCAATGAGTGTTTACTCATGCTCCATGTGCAATGATCATTGGCTCATGCTAATTCCATGTTCAGTGTTGTTGCCACATTTCTTTGTTATGATTATCATGCTTTATCATGCCTTTAGGTTTATGCTTATCTTGTCCTCAAATGATATGACTATTGTCTGACATGTATTTTATTTCTCATGTTATTCCATTATTAATCCATTATTGTGCTTTATAGCTCATCCTTTTTTAAACATGTCCGCAGGTTATCTCATGCAATGCTATGTATGAGGGAATATATTGGTCATTTAAAGGAAGTTTTCAATAAAGATGTTGTTTGTCATGATTTAAGTTGTTATGTAATGATTTTAAGCTCCAAATACACTATACATATTGATATTATATGTTGTATCAAATGAATTTTATATAATAAATTATTTTTAATTGCATAATAAATGATCAGTGTTGTCAAAACCTCTACCTGCTCATATCCAAATAAGGATTTATTTTCCCGATAAAATACATACTCAATACTCACCATGACATATGGATGTTTATATTATACCTAGTCTAATCCCTAATTATTTCACTAGGGTTTTCAAATCCTAATCCCACAAATAACTAAACTTATCCTCTTATAAAAACTATAATAATTGTTATATTTATTACACACTTAAACATGATTTATCACATAAGATAATCACTTGATTCAACATGGATAATTGATAGGTCTACTATCTATGGGGCTTAGGAACATTTCATAACAACTTAAAATATAAAACACATAACATATTTATTGAAAACATCCTTTATAAAACCATGACATTCTCTCATTCTTAGCATTTCATGGGATAACCTGAGGACATACATCTGAAAAGGGTGATCTATAAAGACGAGTAAGGGAGTCAACAATTAATAACATGAAGAATGCAATACATGTTTGTAAATAATACTATAAATGGATCTTAAAATCACATTAACATAAAGGCATGATATAGCATGATTATAATAACAATGAAATGTGGAAACAACACTTAACATGATATTTGCATTAGCCAAGGCTCATTGCACATGGAGCATGAGTATACCCTCATTGCACTTCAATTAGCATGAGTAAATCCACATTTCAATTGAATTAGGATGAGTATATCCATATTCCACTTGACATGTCACGTTAAAAATATTTACCCAATGCAATGGAGTGCTATTAGTGTGTACCCTTCTTAAATATATCATTTCATTAATAAGTGTGCCACATAGAACATATAACATAGATTCATTAAACATCATCATTTATTCAAAAATAAATTAATGTGGAATTCATACCAGAAACTATATTATCAATAAATAAATTTGGATAACAATTAACACCATTGATAGAGAAATGGACATGTTATTCACAAAAAAATGACTTTTTCTTGAGAAAAATCACGGGGCAATTTCGATAGCACAACATCGTGTCAAAAGAATTCATAAATATCGTTGATGAGAGATAAAGTGGTGCCTCATCATATTTACATCAAGATTAAATTAAGGAGTTCATGTAGATTCATGTACCATCAAATATAATGGAATTTTAATTCATAATACAAAACAATTGTACTAATGTGAATGAGAAGAGAAAAATTCTGTAATGAATTTCGGCATGGTTACAGGTGTAAATAAAAGGCATGAATGATAGAGAAAAAGGTCACTCATCATTTCAAACATAGGAAGGGAAATATAATGGAGGTGAGAAATCATACCCCTTTATTTTTAATTTAATGTGAAAGGGTATTACAACACAATTAAGCCTAGATAAATATATGAATGGAAAGAATCCCTAACATGGATGTGTGATCCCAAAGGCTAGAAAGATGCTTGAAGGATGCTTATTGTTAACCTAGTGCACCTTGGGATGATTCTAGAGAAAGGTGGTCATAAGATGGACGAATTCCAATGGCATTGAGTGAAGAGGAAGAGGGATCGTGGGTGGGTTTATATAATATAGGATAAGAAATTCTTTATTTTTTATGATTGGGACACCACACATTAAACTAATCAATACCACATTCCAGACCATGGTTTTTGCCAATTTTTTTTCCAAATGGTAGTGGAAAAAATATGTATATGGAAAATGGCCAAGATTCCTATTATAATAAGGTTTCTTATGTGGAGGTCTGTCATACTTTGAAGGAAATATATTTAAAAATCTAAAATGTTTAATTTCTTGGAGGGTCCACTATTGCTTTGTAAAATAAATCTAACAAACCTAAAATCACATCATTTTAATGGTAAAACATAAATTTTCATAACATAATGGTTATAATATTTTATTACATCTGTATTGGGACATTGTGATGTCATAAAACACATTATATATTTAAATGGTATTTATTTTATTCCCAAAAATTTGATTCTCTCGGATAATTAATCAAATTTCACCATTTGATAAATTTGATGTCCTGATTCCAAAAATAATTTTAATTCTATTCAAAAAATTTTCTAACTATGTGTATTATCAAATTTAAAATAAATACAAACATTTATAAAAAATTTGTGGGTTTTGACACAAATAGTTTTTAAACCATAACAAAAAATTCAATTGTATTCAAGAAAATTATATGATAATTTTTACATAATAAAAATTAATTTAATAATAATAATATTTTATTAAAATAATAGTTAATTAAAAAAACAGTAATTTCTCTAAATATATTTCATAGTTGAATATTGACTAAAAATACTATTTGTGCTTTAAAAACTATTTATAATGTAACAATAATAAAATTAATGTATATTATTTGTTATATAAATCAATAATGCACATAATCATAGTTCTAAGGTCATTTTAAATAACCCATTATAAAACCCACATAATACTGATGGGTATGGTGTGAGATGGTGAAATACTATTGGGGTGGGTCTCATAACTTCACTTGGGTGGTAATCTCTGTCATCATCTACTTCTCTTATAGGCGGTTCTGTTCGATCTTAACATGTTGAAGCTCAGCGTGGGCTTGGTCAATAGAAAATCCCAGTGACGCCTCCTCCTTTATGAGCTCAGACAAATGGACTTCGTATGGTGCATGTATAATGTATGATTCCATCACTTCCTTCGTCTGAGTAAACTTGATTTGTTAAAGCCCTATATTTATAATAAATAAGTTAACATTATTCAATATGTATATTAGCAACAAACCGAATTATTAATGGTAACTAAAAATTTAAAATTCATAAAACCATGGAAATGAAAATGTTATATATTCACATTTTATAAAACAATCAATTTAATTAAATAAAGAGGAATTTTCATTAAAAAATGGTTGGGTTGTTACATAATATTTGTGTTGTTGTCCTGCTAAGAAATTTATACAATCTATGTTATCTTAGAAATACAATTTTGGATAATATCATAGTATTGCATCATAGTTTATATTAAAAGATGAATGAATTTTATAAATAATTAGGATATAATGAGAATTCTATGACTAATAATCATTTCTACACAGATACATTACATTTGGACATTTAAGATATTTTAACTATATAATAAAAATATTTAAAAAAATGTAGTGCTAAATTAATGTTTTACATTAGAGTTAAAAACCATACCAAAAACATTTATAAGGTTAATTTAAAAACTACTCTAACAATATTGGCCAATATTAATAAATAATTATTATTCCCTTTAAAAAATATTATAACATTAATTAATTTAGACATGGTGAAATACATCATATCATTATTTGTAATTTAACCATTTTAATCTTCTCCAATTGTGTCATGCACTCTGTCCAAATCTTAAACATGAATAAATTCCTTCCTATCGCCAAAACTATACCACATGAATCATAAATAATAATACCATATAGGATCTCATGTTTCTCTCACATGTACCTTCTCCAATAAAATATTCCCATACTCCTAATTTTGGGATAAAAATATTTGTTCCACTTTTGTTATCGAAAAAATACATTGGAATAAAAATGTGTTTAGTATAAGGTTTTACATTTAAAATATTAAATGAGAAATTAATTTCACATGTTCATCCATATAATTATATTTCAAATTACATTCATAAAATACATATCCAAATTTCTTTGAATAATTTTAAAAATGTGAAATACCATTAAGAACATAGTCATAATATTTTTTAGTAAATCATAATATAAAAACCTCAGATTAAATTTAATAACATGTTTATTCCCAAAAAAATATTTATATATTGATAACCATTGTTTAATTGAGACTGATTTTTTAACATCTTAAATATCAAATATTAAATTTTCTTATTTTGGTTATTCCTTTAGTTTAACAATAAATTCAACTTTTTCTTTTAATATTTTATCTTTAAAAAAAATAAAATGATAGAGTTTATTTTTAAGATCATTAAATTTTGATATCAATTATCAATAACTACCCCCTAAAAATATTATCAATGAATTAAAATCTAAAACTCACAATAGATGGAATGTCATAAATGGGGCCAAACATCATGATTGTCTCAATCACCATTAACATTAATATATTTATGAGGCTATTAAAAATGAGAATTGAATACCGTCAATGAAATATAATGTGAACCAAATTTAAGGGAATAACATTTAGACTCTCATTTAATGAACACAAAGTAATCATATTACTGGTACCATGTTTTTTTTGGATACAAACATCATGATCAAGAAACTATCATCCATAATAAGGATTGACTTTTTTCTAATGTCCATAATCAAGAAGTAGTTATTGATTAGGATGAAACATTTTCACCCATTGAATTGATATAAAATATTATAATATTTATGTAATTTTTTATTCATTATAATGTTAATCATTTTCTAATAAATGAAAAATGTTATTTTCAAAATGTATTTGTTTCTAAAAAAATATGATAAACCATCATGTTTTTTTATTTACAAATTTTTCAATCATTTACCATTTTAACGAATGCTCTATATGGTTTAAAAATATACCAATATTCTTTTTAAAAATGCATTACTAAATTTTTTATCAATTAATTTCAAAATTGGAAAATAGAATTCCACACTTTTTTCAAAAATAATTTCAAATGTTTTGTTAAATATTATTCTTCATGTTGATATTTTTATATTTTAATCATCTAGTGACACTTTTCTAATCAATTTTTAAGATCTAATTAATAATGATTTTAAATTACTTTACGAGATAAAATAAATTATTTCTTTTTTTAAAACTTTCACAATATTATATTATAACTTTTCTAGACCATTGTAAATACGCTAATAAGATTAAATATATGTTTGGAGTGGCTCGTGATACCAAAATTACAATCTCCATGAATACCACTAGTTAGTTATTTTTGGATGATTCTAGAATATAGGAAGAAAAAAAAGTATTATATAAGTGTTATTAAAAGATTAATTTACCATATTGTGACCTAGTTAGACATCTTATTTAATGTATTCCTTTGTACTCTATTTCAATAATTCCCAAAAGAATCTTACATAAACTCTTGAATTTTTTAATTTTTAAATGTTCTTAAAAACCTCTAATTATTTTAATCATGTAAACTATATTTTTTACATAATTTATTTTTTGATTCTATTTTTGGAGGATTTCAACTAAATAGGAATTGTACCATGGAGATGTTCTATCTTGTAGTAAAATAAATTTTATCATGGAGTATAAATAAGAAAAATATTATTTCACTTTTTACAATTGAATTGGATTACATAGTCAATGAGAGTTTTTGAGTCCAAATTATTAGTATGAAACATAATCTTCTATACATTGAATATAAATATGATACTCTCCTAACAATGTGTGGAAACAGTTGTGAAATTAGAATATTTGAAGAAACATTCATTATTCATGAACAATGTAAATTTATTTGAGTCACAATATTATATGATGTCACTCTTAAAATATAATATTTTTTCTGAAATTTTTTTAATAACCTTCAACATGATGATATCACCACCAAACACCTTTCTTTTTATCATTTTAACAGAATCAAAGGTAAGTTGGGTATGATAATCTTGTGAAAATTATATCATAACCATTAAATCCATGAAAATTATTCATTTTGTTTTGTAAATTTATTTTTTAGAAAATTATAATACGTTCTTTAAAATAATTTTTTCAATTTTTTCTAATTTTTTGTAACATCACATTAGTGTGAATATCAATTAAAAACATTCCAATTTCGATAAAAACTAAGGGATGGTGTTATATGTTTTATTAACATTATCTCTTAGAAAACATAATAATTTAATGCTTTTTATTTTATAATTATTTATTTCATTATGTATTGTCTTCATTATATCGTCATATTTATATATGAATTATTTGAGGGGGATATGAACGTCTTAATACAAAAATGACACTAAAATGGAAAAAAATTATTTTTATAAATTTTTGTATTGTCTGGTCTCTATTTACATATTTTTTTATATATAAAATGTTTTCTTTCTTCTATCGCATTCATCATTGAAAATATCTTATTCAAAAAAATTTATTTTAAAAAAATCAAACTTTTTACATTTTCTTTAACTATCCATAATGATGATATAAATATATTTCGAATTTTTTCGAATTATTTTTCCATGTCGTGATTTATGAATTAGTTTAGATAACATCAATGGGATATAAATGTATATTATTTTTACTGGATAAATATCTCATAAGTATAAATATTTCGAAATCTCCACTTAAAGTAATTGTAAAATCCCTCTAGTATTATGGGGGAGAAATGATATTCTCTATCTTTCTAGAAAAAAATATTTTTTTTAAAGATTAGATAATAATGATTTACATTAATCATAAATTAGTTTTCATCAACATCCTGAATTGAGAGGTTCTTAAAAATATAATTTGCTATTACAATCATAATAACTTATGGTCTTTATATCATATTGTGATTATTCATATTAGTATAATAGTCTTATTGTTTGAATGGATTATAGTTTTCACATGAATTATATAAATAACGAAATATAGTGCAATGCTCTGTACAATTTCAATGAATAATAAAAAAATGGATCCTATCATAATGTCAAGGACTATCCCATAGTACACTAAAGGCTATAGAAGTAATGATATAGTAAAATAGTGTGAAGATGATTCTTGAAATGATATTTCATTATATATAATGTCTCCTATTTTATGAGTGTAATTGCAGAAGAATATGTTGATAATTTTACATAAAAGGTAAAAAAGTAGATATTGACAAATAAAAGGAAAAATGATGATATATAACAAAGCACTTATCTGACAATAGATTTTTCTCATACTTATACTTATCCTTATATAATTATTTCTTATATTTTAAAATTCTAAATGATTCAAATTTTTTGTTCCCCAAAATGTACTCCTCACCATCATTAATTTTCATTATTTAATTGTGACCCAAAAATATTTAAATTTAATTATTTTTCTTGAGTTGTGGTAGGAAGGTTGAATTCTATCACACCATGGATATCACCCAAAAAAGTTGAACGATGTCAAATTTTAAATATCCTATTTCATTACATTATGGTTTTTAATATTTGATTATTTGTTGATATATAGTATATAAGTAAGATTATTAAAGGATGATTATATATGACCCTTAATAAGAATAGTTAATGATCTATTATTATATGATTATTGTTTTTATCAATTAAATTTAATAAATAATGAAAGCAATTGTTACTCCTTTATTAACAACCAAAAAGTTGTATCATGATGAATTGGGAAATTCGAACCAAATTAGTATTTTAATAATTGGAATAAAAGGTAATATATCATCAGTGTTTCAATTAATATTTATCATACCTATATATTTGAATCTATTTTTCTTAAAAAATATCATTAATAAATATCATATTTTAATATATTTTTGATTTATCCTCTTTTTCTATGTGGAATGAAAAATTTATGCCTCCTTTATTAATGATAATAATGTATCACATCTCTTTCATATAGAAGAATATGTGATGAGAAATAATAGAAAATCCTTGTATAATTAATTAAATTAATTTGATATCAAATTAAATATCAAATACATAGAGATGTTTCTGGGGAAAACAATGTGAACCTGATAAATTTTTTGGAAATGAATCACTAGAATAAAATCAATATTATAAGGTTCAAAATATATTTTAAATATGTAAGGGTAGTAAAACAATTACCTACTTCGGGTTCAAGTAGGGGTTTCACCTATTATATGGTAATCTAATCTAGAACCCATTTTTTATTGTTATCAAAACAAATTCCATACAATATAAATAAAAGCATATGAATATAGACATATCATTCTATGAATGGAGACTGTATCCAGAATCTTTTAAAAGTAGACTATACAAACAAACCTAATTATTATCACCCCAACAATGGAATTATATCATCATTATGTCATTCCCCCCATCCTCTAATTCACTCCACTTGTAATCAGAACCCTAGATCTGATCGTAGAAGTTTCCCTTCAACCATCACCTTTACCATTATCTATCACTAAAGAAAGTCATCACATTAACATTTAACCCTTCCAATCCATCAAATGGGACACTATATTGTTGACCACATGAACTATTTCTTGAGGAAAGTGATTTTATTATTTTTACATCTAGTTTTCGGGGACATGCTTAAAATTTTAGGGAATAGTGATTTAGTGTCACAAGAAATGGTTCATGGTGAACTAGACTCAAGCATGAGAAAAACATTGTGAATATTGATATAGTGTTAAATTTTTACTCATAGAAAGAAAATACTAAATACCATATAACATGTTTAAATATTAGTTAGAAACAATGATTTATTTATGAAATTAACATTTTCATTTTTTTATATAAAATTTTATGATTTTATAGAGGATAAACAATTTTGATCAAGGGATATGTTGTTTGAAAATGAATAGATGATATAATCATACACTAGATGATACATGTACAACAATAGATATAGAGTTTACAAAAAAACCAAAAATTAACAATATTTTTTAATTTTTTATTTATCTTCTTGATGTTATTTTGGAATATCATTATATAGAGATTGATGATAAGACCATGTTAATTTTTATATATTCCATGAAAATGATGATATGACAGAAAATTTAATTAATATAAACCAATTCAGGAATAATTAGTCAATGATACCATTATTACTTCGATTTAATATCTTATGAACTAATTTATTTTGGCAATTAAGTACATGAAATAATAACGTTCAAAATAAATACAATATCATTATTTGAAAACACTGAAACAAGCCTTTATTTTTTATTGAATCTTCTAAAACTGTATGGGATATCCCCGAGATGTATATATGATTGGGGTGACTTATAATTACCATTAATGAAATAATAATGTATTAGAACAATTTAAAGTAGAAAATATGATCCAAAATGTGTATCAGGTTAATATAAGAGTGATTAGAATAAAAATATTGAAAAATGAGGCAAGATGTAAGATGGTAGCATAAACGAAATATGGGAATATAGGAACAACATAAGAAATTTCATCATAAATATGGGTAAATGATAAAGTACAATAAAAAATATGATATTTTTCTTTTTATAACCTCAAATGAACCAAGAATTTAGTCTCATACATTTTAAACATTACCCAACTCATTATAGGGATATATAATTTATGGACCACACATTATGTTCATATTATGAAAATGCATACTTGTTCCACATAGACCATTCAACATTGGATCATATTTCCTAACATTAAATCCAATTATTTAATTTTGTGGGATATTTAAATAGAATTACACAATTATTTAATGATAAATACATCTTGGTGAATACCATTGAGTGGAAATGGGATCAATATTTTTCACATTATAATTTTTTCATGGAAATTCAAAGGATAATTTTATTAGCATAATGGGGGTATAAAAATACCCATGGAAGCGAATATTGAAAGTGATAGAGATCTCTAATCACATGTAAGTCATGAAAAAGTGGGAGGTATGTGTAATAAAGGATCCCAATATGAAAAATTCTATATTAAAGGAAAAAAATTTAAATGTTTTCTTAAATAAAGGGAATAAAGAGAGGATTACTTATATAAGAGGATGCATCCAAATTTATAGGTGGATCGTCATAAGATCATAAGGTAACCATTGGTCGGATATTGTGAGGTAAATTATACGTAATTTCATTCATCAATGGTTTTGAGTGAAGGGTAATGATGGATAGGGTGGGCTTATTAAACAAAAGAGAGGAGAGTCCTTTACTAATTTCCAAACATACGTTTTGGAATCATTGTCATAAATTAAAAATCCCACATCCCTCCCCACGTCATATTCTAATGAAATCATTCAATAAAGAGGGTTTATAATTATTTTCAATGTCTAATTTTATATATAACTAAAATAATACACGTGGTGATGTGGAAGAAATAAATATTAAAAATAATTGATATTAAAGGATTAAAATATAAAAATGTTTTTTGGATTAATTAATAATGGTTAATAAAATTAATCAAATAAAATCTAAAACAATTTAATAATGGATAAATAAATATTTGATATTGTAAACCATCAATGTAATATAGTACACCACTTTATTTTCATTATGATTTCATAATGCACATCATATATATATACTATATTAATTTTTTTAGTTTAAAATTCACGTCCCTCTAAAAAATTTGAAACACACTCCTTTGGATAATGCATACATTAGGATTTGAAAAAAAATATTGTATCCTCATAATTCTCTTATAATATGAATTTTCACCTTAAAATCTATCTTTGTTTAAAAATAATATTTTTTACGATAACTGTTTTCAGGCCCTTCTAAAAAATATATTTTCCTTAATAATATTATATATTAAAATATATTTACCAATAAAATTTAATATTAATAAATTAATTAATTATATGTAGTTTAAATCTACTTAATTAATTAAAATAGAGTCTTTATTATAAATATGTATTCCCAAAAATGAAATTTTAGTTTCTTTGTATCAAAAAAATAATTTCGAAATCATTATTTAATCATTTAAAAATTAAATATTATAAAGTGATAAATATAATCAATTTTTATTAAAAATGTTCTACATTCCTATCCCTTTATTACTCGAGTGAATTTCCTAAAGATAAGGAAATTTTATTTTAGATTTTATTGGGGCATTTTAGCGTACATTGTTTGGGTGGTGATCCTGATGAGCATACGCATACCTTATAAAAACATCATTATGGTTTATTAATGATGATTTTCTTAGTCTTGGTCAATGGAGATTCCCAATGATGATGTCTCCCTTGAAATATCTTATAAATGGGATTCATTGAGTACTATCCTATTAGTCGATTTCATCAGTTCATCTTCATATGTCAATTAGACATTATCACCGCACATAATATTATATAATTAATTTTAATTTTAAATAACAATAATATCCATGTTTATCATTCTTAGTGATCATTTAAATGAGATAACCTATAATGGTCTGAAATAGAAAAAATATACTTTTTTTAACAAACCAATTAATTTTTATGATATTTATATAATTTATAATATATATCCATTTACTAATTTTGAGGTTATAAAATTCTTCCACCCTTCAAATACAAAACCCTTGACATTTTCATTTCAAACTCTAAAACCTATGATGATAATTTTGTTTTGTAACCTCATCTAGTTCCAACATCACTTATGAAAACATATTTTTTTTACCACAAGACATTTATAAGATTAGTTAACTTCTTTCTTCAAACTTTGTCTCTATGATCTAAGATATTCAATTTTTAATCCTCATATGAATGATCAATCTCCAACGGAACCACTTCTAAATTTAGTACATGGGTCGAGTCATGTATTTTCATCATTAATAGAGATGGATAGACCCATAGTGTACATGATATTGGTTGTGTGGTATTTTTGATCAATAGGTGACCACTCTGACGAGATCAATGAATTAAAAAAAGTAAATATATATTAGACTACACATTTCCTTCTTCTTAATCTTTATGGATTTATTCCATAGTGATATATGAAGGAATTAAATACCTCAAACCCCAAAAATTATGTCTTATTGATGATTTTATGCATATTTTTTCTATCAACATAGTGAAAGTTTCCTATAAAAATAAATTATCTAAAACAACCATGTTATCTATTTTATATGATCATTAACTATCATCTAATGCTCACCAATTTCATCCCAACATGTTTGATTCTGAAAAGTATTCTTATATAGTTCCATATAAATTTCCATTAGAATGATAGAATGGAAAATATTTCTAATGCCCTGACCCCAATAACCAAGAGCCGATACATTATTTTAATACATTGGAATGACTACAAGGAATCATGTCCTAATGGACCTATCTATCTAACTGTCTTGGAAAATAGATTGCATATATTGATGTTACATTACACATTATATCATAAAACAAGGCATAAATAACCCATTGGGAATACCATTAATCCCCTATCTTAACCCAAATATCAAACATAATTCCCTTTTTAGAATCCTGTGAAAAATAATATATAATAAAGTGGTGAGCATAGATGTTCGGTATGGGTAAAAAATTCTGCCGAAGATATAAAAATTTACGGAACAATGTATAATAAAAACATCAACATTTTTAAAAAATACATGAACATAATATGGTAAAAACATGTCAAACATTAACACACACATGAATATTCTACTAGTCAAATAATCATATTCAATAACAAATTTCATAATGAGGGACTTATTAATTCCATAAATAATAACTATTAATTCAAGACCTTCTGCCAAGACAATTCACAAATATTCTATCAAGGCCTTGATCCAAGACACTTGTTTGTCTTATGAAACCTACCAATGCATCGAGGGGCTATAGAGGGCCCTTCCCATTAGTTAAAAAGTCAAATTCATTCCTCATATGAAAATGGTGAAACATAACCTAAAAATTCATATTAAAACATGCACATGGAATGTCAAAAAATTTACCATAAACCTTGAATGTTATAAAAAATTTCGCATCCAGAGTTAAGCATATCATAAATCATTCCATACAATATATAATATTTTATTATAATACATCAATCATAATCAATAATTATATCCCATAAAAAATATTTATATTTATGAAAATGATCAGTATAACTCTTTGAGAGAAATATCTATTTTTCATGAAATGATTTAAAATTCAAAAAAATTATAATGGAATTCATTTAATATACATTTTTGAATCAGAGTGTACCATAAATAATTGAATCTTTTGAAAGTAATTAACATTTTAAAACATTCATGTTCATATTAATTAAATCATAAAACAATTTTTGAAAAAATGGAAATTAATGATAATGATTTAGAAGAATAAATAATTACAACATTTAAAATTATGATTTAGTTAAAGAGTCCATACAAATAATTATTTTTAAAATAATTATATGAAACAAGGATAATGGTGATAAATATTTCCCTGTAAATACTTACACAAAATCACATATAGTATTGATCTTGAGGAATTAACCCTTACCTTGTAAATTATTTTAGTCGAGGGTACATTTAACCACATGTACAATGACCATTGTCATGACCTGTCCTCGGGGCCCGTGCCGTGACTACCCCAAGCCCACCTTCTATAGGCCAGGGGATGGTGACTAGCACCAAAGGCGTAAATCCTGATAAACATGGATGGAATTGCCTTTATAAATGTAAAAAACACCACAGAGTAAAAGCGGAAGTAAAAAAAATAAGTACAAAAAGAAAGTACTGAAAAGTAAGTGGGCCAGAATACAAACCCATCTAAAAAGTGCAGCTACAACTGAAAGGAAGTACAATAGAAAAGAGAAACAGCTGGAAGAAATGAAGTTGCTCCTGGGTCGTCCTTCACGGATCCTACCTGAAGGGTAGGTACAGATAGTGCTACTCCTGGATCGTCCACCACAGATCCTACCTGAATGTTAGATACAGATAGCCTCCTCAACGCTCTCACCTGTCAACCTCATCTGAGTATCATCTAGTCGTGAATTCCACCTCCGGTTACTAACTCGTCGTGAGGTCCACCTCTGAGTACCATCCATCCCGTGAACACTCGGCCTCTGTCCGCACTATCCATCGTCTGCAACCAAAACAACGAGGTGTGGGCATAGCCCGTACAGGGTTGAGTATACGATACTCAGTAGGGAACCCGAGACCCTCAAGGTCTCACTAAATCCAACAAGGATAACCACAAAGAAGAATCTCAACAAATAACCCTTACTTAGGTATAAGCCCATACTTATACCTACGTTATCAAGTAACCCATCTCAATCATTATGAAACACAATGGTTATGGAATCAAGGATGACCACTACCTAGGTATATGCCTATACATATACCTAAGTTATCAAGTGACCCATCTCAATCATGTGGTAAACACAAAGGACATAGACTCAGCTCAAACCAGGATTTTCATTATCGAAACTGTAACTGCTGAAGAGCTCCGTCTCTGGAGAGTACAATGATCCTGTCACGACTCCGAGGTACTTCTCACTATCCTAAGACTGCTGAGGTACTCCTCCTGTCGAGTACCGTGGGTCTGCCACCTCACACAATAGTGCTCCTCCGCCATGGGTCTGCCACCTCACACAGCAGTGCTCCCCCACATAACCAACAGAGGTACTCCTCCTATCGAGTATCACGGGTCTTCCAACTCAAAAAGTAGTGCTCCTACACCATGGGTCTGCCACCTCACAATGTAGTGCTCCCCACTAGGCTATGCTACTCACTTCGAATCGAATCGGACAAGCAGTCATCAAGTCTCCGCCAGCTACACGGTCTCCGCACTCCAAACGCTCGTCTCCAAGTGGGTCCTCACCACAAGCTACAAGTTGATACACCAAGTATCAAAAATTCCCAATAAGAAGTATCTCAAAGGACCGCCTCATCATAGGGGTCTCAACGCAACAGATGGCGCGTCAAACAGACGCCCGGTCTGTGAGTTATTAGCCTTTTCGTCCGAGGGTCCCAGTTGGTTTCATGTGCCAACCACCATGGTCGTATCTCAACTGTACCCCGAACTCTCCAAGGGTATACTCATAGGGACCGTTTCTCAATGAGATCACCAACACCGCTCACGGTTCGTCAAACGGACGTCCGGTCTGAAAGTTATCTGCTTTTCTATTCGAGGGGCCTAGTTGGATTTTGGGTACAATCCAACCCAAACACTATCCAACTACATCCAAAACCCAGGCGAAGCAAGCCAAAAGTGTCATCTCATCAAGAGGAATCCAACAAAGTCGACGGAACGTCAATCGGACATCTGAAGCTCAAGATATAAGTGTTTCCGCTCCGAGGCCCCGGTTGGTTTCGTGATTGAACCAACCTCGTTGTACCCAAAGTTCTCCAAAACCCTGAGTGTAATATACCGAAACGACCGCCTCGATCCATGAAACGCATCACAACTGACGATACGTCGATCGGAGGTCTATATCCCATGATATTACCAGAAGAACGAAAACAGTCCGAAAAAGGGGGTTTCGGGCCTGAGACCGACCTGGTCCGAGAGCCCCGGGGTCGGCCCGAATAGGGTCGACCCGAACCAAGTCCGGGTCGAGACGGCTTGGGCGTGGCCCAGCCCGGATGGTGCGGCCCGGCCCGTCTGGCGCGACGCGGCCCGGCTGGCGCGGCCCGGCCCGGCTGGCGCGGCTTGGCCCGGCCAGCGAGCTGGCGCGGTCCGCGGGCCAGCTTTGCTTAACCGAGATAGGCGGACAAGGGGGGTGCACGCCACCCCCTTTTTAATTAAACACAGCCACTACCTGCGGGGCTGCACCTCCTTTCTAGTCTGGGGTTACGAACACCCAATTTCTCCCCTGACCGGCCGGCCCGGTCCGGCCCGTCGGCTACTGTCGCCACGGGACCGGTGCGGTCCCGTCCCCCTACTCCAACGCCGGCGGCTGGAAGCCGGCCACCGCTCCCAGCCCCCCGAGACCTTGGTCTGACCGGTGCGGCACGACGGTGTAGTGCCCCTCCGCCGCGGCCCCGCTCCGGTCACGGTGTTTTCATGATTCTCCGGTGAGGAGCGACTGCGCCGTGACCTTTTTCGACATCAACGGCGCGACCCGACGGCGCCGCACATCCTTGACGCTTGATCCCGCGTGGTAAGACGGCACCGCACCATCTCTGTTCCAAACCACAACAAGGTCAACAACAGAATTAAGGGAGGAGGGTCGGCCGTGTTTGTGCGGTCCGACCCCCTCTCATTAATCGATAGAAAGCGGCTAAGATTACAAAGAATGCTTGAATTTTCATGAACATATATTCAAACCCCTACCTCGAGCGTTGTTGAACGAAGGCTCGTCGCGGAATTGAACGTTGTGGATGAGGGCGTCGTGGAAGGAGAAGGTTGTTGGCATCACGGAAGATCGGTGTCGATTCCGTTGACGTCGGAGGGTGAGTCATCATCAATGGCAACTTTCCCCGCGGGGGTGTATCCTCCCTTGATGCGGAGGAAGAAGAGGAGAAGGCACGTAGTCGGTGTTCGCCCGATGAATAATGTGGCGTCTCGCTTCCTTCGACGTGGAGAGAAGATGCAAGATGAGATGGCGTTCTTCATCGAAGCTTTGATGTTCTTCATGTTCTTCAACAAAGGAGATGAAGTGTTCTTCTTCAGAGGAATAAGTTCTTCAAAACTCAAGAGCTCTCTTCCCTTTCTATTAACACAACAATTCCAACCAAAATAAAACAAGGTTCCATATTATTTTATTTACCAATTCCATGCATTCAAATTTACAAATTTCAATTCCAATTCACAAAATTAATTAAATAATGAGTTGTTTAATTAATTTAGAGGTAGGTTGGCAAATTAAAAAGGAAGTGGAAGTGTTACTTAATAAAAGGGAGATAACAAGTTTAAAGGGGAGTTTAAAGGGGTAGAGTTATGGGGGGTTAGAGAATTTGAAGGGGTGGAGTTCGTGTTGGCCCCACCACCCTCTTATCCTCTCATGGGTAGATCCCCAACTTCCACTCAAAGGATATAACCACTTAAAAAAAATAAAATTGTAGCTAAATTTTATTTTTACTTTCCACAATTTTTATCATCTCCTCCCGAGCAAACGCAACCCCAAAAAATGTGTTCTTAAGAAATTACCGGCGTTGCGGTTTCATCGGTGCCCTCAGATTTCGATTCCGAGCACCAGTTCAAAAGTTAGAAAAACTTGCTCGTTTGTTCACTGAACGTACCTGAGCTAAACGTCATAAATTGATTCCGGGTACACCGGGCCTCGGAATCAGGCACCATCAGAAACTACGTTCTTGTAAAATCACAAATAAAATTAAAAATTATTCCTTTAAATTTCCGGGTCTTTAAATTACTCCGACCTCAGGGATTTATGTCTCCTTAAAGCTTTAACACAAATTACAGATACAAAAGCGGTACTGAGCACGAATCTGAGCCTTCCGCTCCCTTGTGCTCCCCTAAAGGTTCCTGTGCTGCCAGTGAAAGCGCACCTGAGGAATCGATCATTCACATAGGACTCGCTCCTGTCGATACTCAATCTCCACTGGAATATCCGCGCATGTCACCCTATCATCGACGTCCAACTCCCTGAGGTCGATGATGTGTGAAGGATCATGCATGTATCTCCTCAACTGAGGTACATGGATGATTTCATGCACCAGATGAAACTTAGGTGGAAAGGTCAAGCGGTAAACCACCTCGCCTACCCTGATGAGGTCCTGGAAGGGTCCAATGAAGCACGGAGATAACTTGCCGCCTCAGCCAAATCTCCATAATTCCACGTCGAGGTGAGACCCATAAGAAAACATGGTCGCCATCCTCGAACTCTAGTGGTCTATGGTTATTGTCATCATAAGGCTTCTATCGGCTCTCAGCTATCCTCGTCCTCTCTTGGATGACCTGGACCTTCTCTGTCGTGGCCTGGACCATCTCTGGTCCGACAATAGCTACTATGATTTCTTCTTTGCCGATAAGAGAAATCTGGTCTCATCCCCTGGATACACAACGTTCTTTGCCTACTACATTCAATCCGAACATGAATGATTCATTCATGCAATTGACAACGTCGTAAGGCCTCGACATTACATCCCAGAGATCCAACCATCACTCTTGCCTCTATGGGTCGAGTCACACTGTCGGCATTAGCGTGAGGTAACTGGGTCTCCTCTAGTAACAATCTCGAAAGTGAGGGTCTTGTCCATAGTTTAAACCAAAACCTCTTAGTACATGAAAAGGAAGGAAGAAAATGTCACAAAGGTAAGTGTATTTTTATTATTGAAGCTCATAGTACAAGGACACAATTGTAACAAAAACATGGAACTAGAAGTACGAAGAACAAAAGGAAACCACTAGTTCCGCTCCTATCCACTTGCTTTCGGAGATATGTAGTTGAATGCTTCTGCTACCTAAAGCTGAGCGCTCCCATGTCCACCTGTTCCCTACGGTTGGGTTGGACCTCCTAGGGGTGGTGTTGGAATCATCTTGAAGCATCTTCAACCTCCAGCTGCACGGCCAGCTACCCTCCCTGGGCCTTCTTCTCCTTGTGGTCCGCCTTGATCGAACCTCTTCCTCTGCTTGTGATGTTCTTCATTTATCTGATGGTCATCTACATGGAGGGTCGGATAGTCACATGCCATGTGACCAATCCCGCCATAGGAGTAACACTCCATCGCAGGTCCGGCTCTATCATTCCCCTTGGTGCCTCGCACTACTGACCCTGAGCCATGCGGTCGACCACCTGTAGGTCTGGTCCTCTTAGACCTCTGCGTCATTTGTCTACTGCCTACTATAGAAGACTCTACCACATGCTGGCTATTGGTGGGTCCTGCTGCTGGAGACTACTCAACATGGAAACTCTCCACTATGAGGGATCTCTCTAACACCCCTATTTGCGTCGGGATGCTGTGAGAAACAACAGAAGCTCTAATATCACGCCTGAGCCCCTGCTCGAAGGTTCTGGCCCTGAAGAACGGGTCATGTACCATATTGTGGAGTAGAGTGATAGGTCTGGGAACCCCACTGAGTATTGTGACACCATCATGCTACCCTACTATAGATGCAGCAACTCCTGTATACGCACTACTCGAAGGGTGGCTGGTACAAACTCTGCCAGGAACAGGATCTCGAAGTATTCCCACAGAAGTGTCTCCTCGTCATGCATCTGGAGCATCTAGCTCCACCATATTCCTACAGCGGCCTGAAGAAGGCGGGCAGTAAGAATCACCCTGAAATCTGTTGGTGTCCCCACTAGCCTGAAGACTCTCACCACAGCCTCCATCCAATCCTCATCCGCCTGCATGTCCATCTCACCCCTGAACCTTGGTGGCCTCTGGCGCTCGAACTCGTGCAGTGCGCTCAAGCAACATGCACCCTCTGCTGCTGGGGCTGGTGGAATCGGTGGACCAACGGGTAGTAGTACCGCTGGTGCCTCAACTGGGATAGGGCCCTGTACTGAGGCCACGTCGCTCGGCGGGCTGTCAGTACGTACAACTCTCATGGCTCTAGATGGTCTTCTGCAGGGAGGCATCATGAAAGAAACAAACATGACACGGTCAAACGATTTATACATAGTGAGATGACCTGGTTTGAGCTGTTTTAAGTGAAAACCATTGAAAACACACAGACAATCAGTGTTTTCATGCAAAAATTCATAAATCAGTTTTCAGGGTCCTGGTGTATGGATACGTCGGCCGCCCGCACCAACACTGGACTCCCTGAACTGAAAACCACACTCGGTACCCTTAACACTATTGCTTCACAGAAGAATAAAAACATCAGAGTTATAAGTTCTATGGTTGAACCGACTCATATGATACCAATTTGTCACGACCCATCCTTGAGGCTCGTGTCGTGACTACCCCATACTCGACTTCCATAGGCCAGAGGCTGACGACTAGCACAAAAGGCATAAATCCCAATAAACTGGGAAAGAATTTCCTTTATAAAGGTAAAAAAACACCACAGAGTACAAGAGGAAGTAAATCACTAAGTAAAAAAAGGTAGTACTGAAAAGTAAGTGGGTCAGAATACAAACCAATCAGAATAGTGCAGCTACAACTGAAAGGATGTACAACAGAAAAAAGAAACAGCTGGAAGAAAAGAAGCAGCTCCCGGGTCATCCACCACAGATCATACCTGAAGGGTAGGTATAGATATCATATCTCCTTGATCGTCCACCACGGATCCTACCTGAAGGGTAGGAAAAAATAGCCTCCTCAATGCTCTCACCCATCAAACTCCTCCGAGTGTCGTCTCGTCATGAAGTCCACCTCCGGTTACTGACTCGTCATGAGGTACACCTCCGGGTACTGTCCAGTCCTCGAACACTTGGCCTCTATCAGCACTATCATTCATCTGCAACCAACACAACATGGTGTTGGCATATCCCATGCATGGGTGAGTATACGATACTCAGTAGGGACCCCGACACCCTCAAGGTCTCACTAAATCCAATAAGGATATCCACAAAGAAGAATCTCAACAGATAACCCTTACTTAGATATAAGCCCATACTTATACCTAAGTTAACATGTAACCCATCTCAATCATGAGAAAACACAAAGGTTATGAAATCAACAGATAACCACTACATAGGTATATTCCCCTACATATACCTAAGTTATCAAGTGACCATCTCAATCATGAGGTAAACACAAAGGTCATAGACTCAACTCAAACCAGGATTTTCATTATCGAAGCTGTGACTGCTGAAGAGCTCCGTCTCTGTAGATTACAGTGATCCTATCATGACTCCGAGGTACTTCTAAATAACCTAAGACTATTGAGGTACTCCTACTGTCGAGTACCGCGGGTCTACCACCTCACACAGTAGTGCTCCTTCGCCATGGGTCTGCCAAATCACACAGCAGTGCTCCCCCTCATAACCTACAGAGGAACTCCTCCGATCGAGTACCACGGGTCTGTCACCTCACAAATTAGTGCTCCTCCGCCATGGGTCTGCCACCTCACAAAGTAGTGCTCCCCACTGGGATATTCTAGTCACTCTGAATCGAATCGGACAAGCAGTCATCAGGTCTCACCTAGCTACACTGTCTCCACACTTTGAACGCTCGTCTCATGGAGGGTCCTATCCATGAGCTACAGGCCGATAATCCAAGTATCACAGTGTCCCACGAAGAAGTATCTCAATGTACCACCTCATCATATGGGTCTCAACGCAATAGACGGCGCATCAAACGGACACCATGTCTTTGAGTTATTAGCCTTTTAGTCTGAGGGGCTCAGTTGGTTTCGTGTGCAAAACAACCCAGCCATATCTCAACTGTACCCCGAACTCTCATAGGGTATACTCATAGGGACCACCTCTCAACGAGATCACCAACGCCGCTGACGGTTCATCAAACTGACATCCGGTCTGAATGTTATCAGCTTTTCCGTTCCAAGGGCCCGGGTGGATTTCGGGTACAATCCAACCCGGCCACTATCCAACTGCATCCAAAACTCAGTCGAAGCATGAAAAAAGTATCATCTCATCAAGAGGAATCCAACAATGTTGATGGCATGTCAATCGGACGTCTGGAGCTCGAGATATAAGCGTTTCAGCTCCGAGGGACCTGTTGGTTTCGTGATTGAACCAACCCTTCCAGACACAAAGTTCTCTGAAACTCTGAGTATAATATACAGAAACGACTGTCTTGATCCAAGGATCACATAGAAACAGACGATGCATCAATCAGAGGTATTTAGCCCAATATATGGGCCAAAGAACAAAAATAGTCCGATAATAGGGGTTTCGGGCCCGAGGCCGACCAGGCCCGAGACCCCTGGGTCGGCCCGAACCGGGTTGACCTGAACCGGGTCTGGGTCCGGCCCGCTTGGGCGCGGCCGGCCCCGGCTGGCGTGGCCCGACCGGCGCACTGGCGTGGTCTGCTGGCCAGCTCGGCATGACCGAGATGGGCGGACAGGGGGGTCGGGGCGCTGCCCCCCTGTTTAATTAAACATGGCCCTCATGTGGTGGACTGATCCTCCCTTCCAGCCGGGGGTTACAAACCCTCGATTTATCCCTTTACCGGCTGGCCCGCTCCGGCCGGCCGGTTGCTGCCACCATGGGACCAGCGCGGTCTCATACCGCTGTTCCGACGACGGTGGTCGGAAGCCTGTCGCCTCTCCCTGATCTATCGTGGCCTACGGCCACGGCCTTGGTCCGACCGGTGCGGCGCTCCAGCACCACACCCCTCCACTGCGGCCCCGCTCCGGCCGCGGTGTATTCATGATTCTTCGGTGCGGCGCGATGATGCCGCGACCTTGTTCGACTTCAACGGAGCAGCGTGACGACGCCGCACATCCTTGCTGCATGATCCTGCGTGGTGTGACGGCACCGCACCATCTCCGTTCCAAACCACAACAAGGCCAACAACAGAATTAAGAGAGGAGGGTAAGCCGTGTTTGTGCGTTCTGGCCCCCTCCCGTTAATCGATATCAAGTGGCTAAGATTATGAAGAACGCATGAATATTCACGAACATATATTCAAACCCCTACCTCGGGCATTGTTGAACGAAGGTTTGTCGCGGAATTGAATGTCGCGGAAGAGGGTGTCTCGGAAGGAGAAGGATGATGGCATCGCGAAAGATCGGTGCTGATTCTGTTGACGTCGGAGGGTGAGTTGTCGTCAATGGCGACTTTCTGTTCGGTGGTATCTCCTCCCTTGATGCGGAGGAAGAATATGAGAGGGCACATCATCGGTGTTCGCCCGATGAAGAATGTGGCCTCTTGCATCCTTCAATGAGGAGAGAAGATGCAAGATGAGATGGCGTTCTTCATCTATTCTTCGGTGTTCTTCACGTTCTTCAACAAAGGAGATGAAAAATTGTTCTTCGGAGGAATATGTTCTTGAAAACTCAAGAGCTCTCTTCCCTTTCTCTTAACACAACAATTCCTACCAAAATAAAATAAGGCTCAACCTTATTTTATTTACCCATGCCATGCATTCAAATTTACAAAATTCAAATCCAATTCACCTAATTAATTAATCCATGATTTGTTTAATTAATTAAGAGGTAGGATGGAAAATTAAAAAGGAAGTGGAAGAGGTACTTAATAAAAGGGAGTTAACATGTTAAAAGGGGGAGTTTAAAGGGGAAGAGTTATGGGGGGGTTAGAGAATTTGAAAGGGTGGAGTTCGTGTGGGCCCCGCCACCCACTTAACCTATCATGGGTAGATCCCCAACATTCACTCATAGGATATAACCACTTAAAAATCAATAAAATTGTATCTCAATTTTATTTTTACTTTCCACAATTTTTAACATCTCCTCCCGAGAAAACGCAATGCCAAAAATGGTGTTCTTAAACAATTATCGGCGCTGCAGTTTCATCGGTGCCCTGATATTTCCATTCCGAGCACCGATTCAACAGTTAGAAAAACCTGCTCGTTCGTTCACTGAATGTATCCAATCTAAACCTTCAGAAATTGATTCTGGGCACACTGAGCCTCGGAATCAGGCGCTGTCAGAAACTGGGTTCTTGTAAAATCCCAAAGAAAATGAAGAAAAACATTTCCTTGAAATTTTCGGGTCATTATAACCATAGTATGTTATTAAATTATAATAGAACCATATTAATATTTATGTTATCTTATATGATTTATTTATGAAATTATACTACCCATCTAATAATAAATTCAATGTTAATGTATAATTTCAGGTAATAATTGCTTTCTTTATCGTACAAGTTTCAACATGTTATTATTGATCATATCACATTGATAATGATTTAAATAATTAGAGAATATATAACATGATTTATATATCCTATATATTTAGAATATAAATACGTATAACAGATGGGTATATTAAATGGAAACACAGTTCTCTGAGATGGTAGTCCGTATGTACGCATGAATGTTGTTTCTGTTTTCTTATATTATGGTATGAAAGTAAGTAAATGACATATATTTATCTAAAAATATATATATTATTAGTGTAGATATATTTTTTCATATATCTCATACATAATCAAAAAATATATATTTTTAAAAAAATTCTTGAATGGTGATCAGTGAAGATTAATCTCATCGCATCGTGGAGATGGTAAGTCGTACTTACCCATGAGCGACAATATAGTTTTTTCAATAGTGAAATAATGTTTAAATGGATGTTATATTATATATAAAAAATCATTACCTTGTAATATTCCTTATTTAAATTAATTATAAAAATTTATATACCCATCCAAATAAGGTAGTGTTGAATAAGAAACTACACCACGATGTCGAGACGGTAAGCCGTAGGTATATACACGTAGTGACCTTTTCACTCATAGGATTGATAGAATAATGAATACGATTGTACCATATTTATAATAACATATAATCAGTTTTAAGGTAACAGATTTATAATTTTTTTGTTGATGTAACATGGAAATAGGAAGTATATGATGAAATGAACTTTGATGTAGGTGATAAAATAATTTGCACTTCTTTTGGTGTTTTCTTTTGATTTTAACAGAAGGTATCCATTGGATGGAATTATGCTCAAGGAAAGGCATCAGGGTTGAAGAGAGGGATTTTTTTAGGAGATTTGGGTAGGTTTTGTGGGAGCCAAATGGCTATGTTGGTGTGAATTAAATGAAATGGAGTATCCCTTTTATAAGAGAGGGGAGGGGAACATAAGGGAAAGCTTAAAGTATTAATTTAATATAATATTATTTTCGGTTTCTAATAGATCGAAATTTATATATTAATAGTATAAGTGGGGATAGGTCATAATCCACTCAAAAAATAGTTTTTTGACAAGTCTAGGTCACCATATTATCCTTATCTTTTTTATTTAACTCTTTGTTAAAAAGTTTAACTTTTACCATGCCTTATTGTATTTTTATACAACATGGTCTATATAGTTACATTAAAATATCAATAAAAACTAATGTTGTACATTAATGACATATCTAATATTATATATGTCATTTTTCTGATTCATATATTATTAGGACTATTATATCATTTAATAAAATAGTATTTGTTTTAAAAACACTTTTAGGTCCATTTGACATGATTTTCTATTTGGTTATTCTTAAAGTCACCACAAATTGATTACTATGAAAAAAATACTTTTAATAAACCCTAAATGTCGTATTCACCTAAAAAATTAGTGTATGGAATCAAAATTCTCAATTTATATTTATTTTAAAATTAATAATCGAAATTATTTTAATCCTTCGTTAATAATGTAATTAATTCATCTTCATTGAGTCATAAATAAAATGAACAATATAATGTCTAAAAATTATAAATAAAATTAAATGATTTATGAAATATTTTTTCTTCTAAATGAATATTTTTCTTCTAATTTATCTTATGAATAACACTATGTTAAAAATGTTTTAGTTATTAAAATTTGAATATAAAACATTCAACTATTGTTGAAATAAAATATAATAAATTTTATAATCTTATCCATGTGTATCAAAAAGGATCATATTTTTTTATTAATGTTAATTTTCCTCGAAAAATACTTATAAAATAGATTCAGGACATGTTTTGTGTAATTTTATATTATTATAATATTATTTTTACCTTTAATTACACTATTTAATTTTTACCATGTGAAATAAAATTAAAAAGATGGTATGCACTAAAAATTATTTTCATCCTATTGAACCACATTTTATGTACTTATTATAACCGTGTGTATTGGATTTTTGAAATTTAAATTACTGGTGTGATAAAATTAAGTTTTATGCAGATTCGAAAATGTGCCTAGAATGTGGGTAAAAGACGTTAAAAAGTTCAATAAAATTTTATATATTTAATCTTATTATAAAATGAAACTAATTAATTACAATAGAAAAATATAGTTATTTTTTATATAGTTTGACTTTATTATAAATTTTAATTAAAAATTATTATTTAAATGAAAAAGGTGGTTTTTATGTAACATGCTGTATTTTTAACTATTCATCAAAAATTGAATGTTTTAAAAAAAATAACTGAAATTCACCACAAGATAATTTTGATATTCCAAATTCAATAATCAATTATAATTTACATTATTGAATTTTTAACAGTGTATAAAATTTATGTTATTATTGTACACAAAAAGGCATAAATGTTTTCATTAAATTTATAATTATTTTAACAAAACTTATTTATTTCATTATAAATATTTTTGTATTTATAAAAAATATAAATTACATTTAAAATTTATTTTTTACTATAATATTACAATATTTCATTGATAATTAAATATATGGTTTAAATAATTATAATATTAATGTGTTCTTTCACAGAAACTCAATCATTTATATAACGCAAGCCAAGTCCGTGTTGCGGAAAATATAAGTTATTAAATTAAATTTACGAGATAACATACTAGGAAATAATGGGGTGATACATTCTACCTTCCTTCAATAAAATTCATCCTAGCAATTTGAAATTTTTCTTAAAACATAAAATGTTCAAAAAAAAATACCTTTGTGGAATAGCCACATCAGAAATAGGGTTAATAAAATTTATTCCTAATAAGAAGGAAAGGGAATTGAAAAAGTCACCACCCAATTATGATTTCTAATTAATGAACATTGGTGGAAATTATAGACCCAAAATATGAGGGAAAACGTAAATATTTACAGAGAGTGATTGAGGCCATCAATCACAAACAAGTGAACAATAAATGGAAAATTGAGGGCCTCAAAACCCTAAATATATGATGAATTAAAATAGCATCAGTTCAAAAAAACATAAGTCAATAAGATTAATCATTTTTTAGATACATTTTTTTTGAATAGGAGGGACTGATTTACTATTGAGATAGGAACTCATGAAAAATCACTTGATCTTATTACCTTCCATAATCCTATTCTCATCATTTGGTTGGGCTTTGATCTATATTCACTTCATATATTACATTAGTAAATAAAGTTTAATTTTTCATTCATGATATTTTGGGAGATCATGCAATCCATAAATATAATGATACATCATTCTATTTGTCTCACCAATTGTGTTACAAAATTTTATCACATATGCATAATTCCACCTATAAAGAGATAATCTAACAAACATCAACTGGAGTATAACATATACTATCCAATAATGGATATCCTTACTATCCTTCAAAAAACATAAAATATACAACATTAGAGTGAGATGAAACAAACTGGCTTATCATTTATCTCCAATATCTCATAGGTTAGTTCAAGGTTGTCACATTCCAAACATGTGAAAACCTTCATCATGTATTCACTTCAGTCATTATAACAACTTGAATTATCTTATATCTTTATTGTAAACATTCATGTTTCCTTATTCCAAATCAAATGGTATTATTCCATATGTCCCAAAAAATATTCACACTTCATCCATGACCACATTACTCTCTTGTGGAAAAATCCAAAATAAATTCTCAATAAACATGTATAATCCAATTTACATACTCAAACAAAACATTATTATATTAACGTGAAGGATATTTTAAGGGTTATATTTACCTTAATCATATGTTCTCTATATATAATCTTACCCTTAAATAAATTTTCTTTTCCTTTTTAAGAATCAAACAAATTCTTGAAATTCCTTAGTGAAAAACCAAAAAGGAATATTAATTATATAAATCACCTATTCGTAATTCTTGGAACAAAATACATAAATACTACAGTTCTTCAAATTTTATGGTTGGCATGGAACTTGTCCATCCATAGTTTAGAGGTATATTCTTATATCTTTGCGTTGATTTGGATAATTACCTTGATTTACACATATGATACATTGAACTCCATAATAATTGGTCACTCTATGACCCCTTTCCATTTAGAGATTTCATCTTCCTCGTCATTTGAGGCATTACTCTAGGTTCTTCTTCCCTTCTTCTTGACATATAGGAAACCAAATATTCATTCCTCAATGCTTCTTAAAATTATTAATTTTAGAAACATTCATATTCCTCTTGCGCAATGAGTTAGAAATGTCATCAAAGATCCCATTGTTAATCATATAACATGATAATGGATTCGTAATAATTGCAATATATTTCTCTCCATTTATTATCAAATTTTGTTGATCAAAATCACCATATTTTCCATCATACTCAATGTTTATACAATTCCTTCCAATTTCATCAATTAACTAAGACCCAAAATAATAGGGTAAGAAATAAATGTCATTAATGAAAACTGGATAATCATGGGAAGGTATTTTCAGTCTATAACATCTTATTTTTAATGCTATGTTATCCATGATCATTACCAAAAATCAAAGGGGTTCTTCTATACTTATCCACAAATTCAATTGTAGGTTATTATCCCTAATATATGTTTTCTTAATATATTTCCAATGTTCTTTTGAAACATTATCTAATATCAACTATAACACTTTGAACCCAGTTACCCAGAGTTGGTGAATTATTTTAATATACACGCATGATTACAACGAATCATGTCCTGAAGGACTGATCATTTTAGAAGACATTGAAAATATATTACTAACATAAATGTTACATTACACATTCTAACATAAATCAGGGTATAAATAATCCTTTGATAATACCATTATTCTTTTAGCTTAACACTGCATATAAAACATAATACACCTCTTAGCATCTTGGAAAAAATAATACAAAAAAAGCAGTGAGATCGTATGCTCAGTAAATGTAAATAATTTAGTGGATGATATAAACTTTTAAGGAATGATGTATAATAAAAACATCGTCCTTTTAAACATAAAACATTAAAATAATATTTTAAAAATAATTCAAACTATTCTATATAAATAAGAACATCAATGTTATACAAGGGAAATAATCACATGTAATAACTTATTTCATAATGGGGGAATTCATAATGAAATACATAATTACTTCTATGTTATGGCCTTGTGCTAAGACCATTCACAAATATTCTATCATGTCATTGTTCCCAGACAGTTGTTGGTCTTAGGATACCTACTGATCCATCGAGGCACTATAACGGGCTTCTCCCATCACTTACTATGTCCAATGCAATCCTCCTATGAAAAGGGTGAAACAATAGATAAACATTCATATTAAAACAAGCACATAGAATGTCAAAAAATTAACCATAAACCATGATTGGTGTAAAAAATTGACCATAAAAATTCAAATATATCATAAATAATTCAATAAAATATAGAAGATTGTATAATAATAAATCAACCTCAACCAAGAATAATATCCAATAAAGGATATTGACATAGTTGAAAATGATCAGTAAACCTCTTTGAGAGAAATATCTATTTTTCATGAAATCATTTAAAAGTAAAAAAATTATAAAGGAATACATTTAAAAGAGAATCTTTTTTCAATGTTTCCAACACCACTTCGATAATTTTGAATGATATTATAATTTTCAAACATTCATGTCCATATAAATAAATCCTTAATGGAATTTTAAAAACATGGACATTAATGATAATTATTTACAATAATTAATAACTAAAACATTTTCAATGATGTTTTAGTTAATGATTCCCTTAAATTGAATTAATTTGAAAACTATTTCCCGAAACTTGGACATGGATGACCAATATGCCCCTGTAAAAACATACACATAAACAATCTCAGATAATATTGGGATTGAGGAATTAACCATTGCATTTCACCGTCCTTTAGTAGATGGTATGTTGATCCTCATTTATAATGAATATAGTATTTTTTTATATTATATCAGAAACATATTATTATTTATGATATCATATATGAATCATTTATGAATTTATACAACCCTTTTAATAATAATTTTTAGGTTAAAGAATCATTTTAGTTAATAATTGATTTCTTTATCGTCCATGTTTTAACTTGTAAATATTGATCGTACCACATAGATAAATATTTACATACCTAAATAATATAAATAATTATTTATATATCTTATATATTATTAAAATAAATATGTATAATAGATAGATGTTTGAAATAGAAACACCATTTATGGAGACTGTAGTTCGTATATACACAAGAATGTGTTTTCTGTTTTCTTATCTTATAGTATGGGAGTAAGTAAACAACATATATTTATCTACATATATATATATATTATTCCGGTAGAAATATTATTTAATATATCTCATACTTAATATATATATATAAATAAATTCATGAATTATTATCATTGAATATTAATCTCATCTCATTATGGAGATAGTAAGCCGTACGTACGCACAAGTGACAATATCGTTCTATTGATAGTGAAATTTTGTTTAGTTAGATGGTATATTATATATAAAGAATAATTACCATGTAATATTGAATATTTATATTATTTATAATTATTATTAAACTCATCCAAATAATGTAGTGTTTAATATAAAAATACAATACGACGTGGAGACGGTAAACCGTACATACCCACGCATGTACTTCGTCATTAATAGGATGGAAATAATAATTTATATGGTGGTGAAATATATATAATAACATATTAGAATATATATGGTACTGGATATATTATTTTATTTTGGTAACAAAAACAGAAGATGAAGTATAAGAATAAAAGAACATTGAATGAGGTTATAAAATATTTATCTGTTTCATTTTTATTTTTACAAAAGGGCACCATAAGATAGATTTCTTCTCAAGGTATGGTATCTAGGATGAATTTATCGATGTTTGGAGGTTCTTTGGTCAGGGTTTGGCTGAGCTAATATCCGTCAGAGGTGTGAATTAAATAAAATTGAGGATCCATTTTATAAGAGAGTGGGAGCACTTTAGGAAAAGCTTGAAGAAATAATTTATTTTATAATTTTATTCGGTTTCATAAAGAACAATATTGATTTATTTCAAGGATAATGTTGGAATTATTAGAAATAATATCAACAAATATGGTTTAGACTAGTTGATGTCACCATATTAACCTTATTTTTTATATTTAACTCTTAGTTAAATAGCTTAACTTTTACTATTCTTCTTGTATTTTCATATTACATGGTTAATATAGTTACAATAAATTTCCAAGAAAAACTAAATTTGTTAATTCACGTCATATATAAAATTATCTATGTCATTTGACCAAATCATATATTTTTAGGACTATGACATAATTTAAAATATAGTTTCTATTTTAAAAAATAATTTTTTCCAATTTTGACACTATTTTGTATTTGGTTTTTTAAGTCATCACAACATATTACTATGAAATAAATACATTGGATCCACACTAAGATGTCATATTAATCTATAAAATTCTTTTGGGTCATAAAAATATTAAATTACCAATTATTTTTATTTTTATAATATCATTTGTTTTAATCATTCATTAATAAGGTAATTACTACATCGTCATTATGTCATTAATAAATTTATTTATTTTATATCATAAAATTATAAATAAAATACTATGAAGCTGGAAATAATTTTATCTTTCTAATGAATATCTATATATTAATTTATCGTACGTATACCCATATATTAAAATGGTTTAGTTATTAGAATTTGAATTTATAACTTTTAACTCTACTTTTAATAAAATATAATAAATTTCCTAATCTAATCCAAGTAGATCAAAAAGGATCATATTTTTGTTCTATGTTGTTTTTTGTCCTTAAAACAGTTATCCAATATAATTACAACATGTTTTGGGGTAATTTCATATTATTATAATATTAATTTTACTTTTAATTGCCTTATTTACATTTAACATTGGTAAATAAAATTAAAAAGATATTATTCAACAAAAAGTATTTTCATCATATTGAACCATGTTTTACAATGTGCGGAAAACCATTTCTGTTGGATTTTTAAAAATTCAATTCATAGAAGCGGTAGAATTATGTTTTAGGAAAATTGGAAAATGTGCCTAGAAGGAGGTCAAAAGATGTTAAAAATTTCAATAAAATTTCATATATAAACTAATATTATAAAATGACTCCAATGAAGTAAATTGTACTAATTTTGGTATTATGAGTAAATTTTGAATTTAAGATAAATTTTAATTAAAAATAATTATATTTTGGAAAAAATTCAGTTTTTATGTACTATTCAGTATTTTCACTATTCATCAAAAATTAAATGTTAAATGAAAAATACCAAAAATTCTCCCTGTGATAGTTTGGATATTCTGAATTTAAAATTTTATTTAATTTTTACCAAATTCAATTTTATGAGTGTCTAAAAATAATTTTATTTGTATTCACTAAAGGACATAAATAAATTTCCTAAATATATAACTATTTTTACGAAACATATAAATTTCATTATAAATATCTTTTATATATTGAAAAATTATAAATATCATTTAAAATATTTGTGTTACTATTCATTTCACAATATTTATTTGATACAAAAATGTATAGTTTAAATAATTATAATACTAATGTGTTGTTTGGATAAAACTCAGTCTTTCATATAACGCAAGCCAAGTAGGTGTTGCGTGCAATATAAGATATTAAATTACATTAAAGAGTTAATATAAAATTAAATATTGGGGTGTTACACTATTCTTATATGATAAATCCATTAGGGGAAGGTCATGGATCCAACATACTAGTAAATCCATTTATCATGATCTCAACATATCCTTTGGAGTTATAATTGATCTCTAGACTATCCACCAATATAAGGATGAAAAAATGTTTCCAATCCCAGTTTAGTATCCGATTATTACATAATGTATTCTTTAAATACTTGAGATAAACATTGGATCACTATCATAAAAAATAGATAGTGGAACTGCAAATAGTGTTACCATATCTCGCATGTATTTCGTCGAATTTAATTCAAGAGATAAATCTTCCATTATAGAAATAAAATTTGATTACTCTATATGGTAATCAACTACTACCCTTATAGTGATATTTCCTTTAATATTCCTTGGGTGTATGATGACATAAAACATTGTTATATTTCCCAATTCTATTCTAGTATGGGAAATGGTTTCATTGTATCCTTAATCTTCAATAATTCCATCTTGACTTGTTTACAAACCATGAATGATGATAAAATCACTATACTCTCCCACATTATGTTATCGCACAAGATTATTTTCCAAAAATCTCTATTCAATTTGTTATACATTGATGAATGAAGAAGTATGAGCAATGTAAATAATATAGTAGTTCCCTCGTTTATTCAATTTTTCCTAGGACACATCTCTTGGTTCAAAACCATTAAAATCCATATTTGGAAACGGTAACATTTTGTATATAAGCTAAATTATTATATAATAAAAAATATCATTGTAGACCTATATGATCCTCTCAAAATTGATAGTTTAGAATTTATTTGGGAAAGGTATAATGACAATCCTTTTGTGATTCCCATGTCCATCCATTACATTTCTAAGAAGTTTGGATCATCTGAAATTATTATCTTGGATAGTGTTGTGGGATACCTTCTAGTCCGATCATATACATCATTTTTTTATTACCAAGATTGTCATGTCTTGAAAAGTAAAAATCCTTGATCAACGATAACCACTTTTTTCCCATTTTGACACATTTTCTAGGTATATTTATTTGATGAATTTTTTTATGTATATGTTTCACAATTTTATCAGTTGATATATTCTCACTACATCTTCAACAAGAAGATAAATTCTTCCAATTATAGAATAAATGATGTGTATATTGTATTATGGATCATTAATTTTTGGCGTACACTGTAAAGACCCATAAAATTCAAACAAATTTTTCTTCTTAATTTTCTTTGGAATTTTACATGAATGCAGTTTCTGACGGCACCTGATTCCGAGGCCCGGTGTGCCCGGAATCATTTTCCGAAGATTTGCTCGGGTACGTTCAGTGAACGAACGAGCGGACTTTTCTAACTTTTGAACTGGTGCTCGGAATCGAATTCTGAGGTCACTGGTTGAATCGCAGCCCCGGTATTTTCATAGAAACACCTTTTCCGGAGATGTGTTTTCTAGGGTGTGGTTTTTATTTTTTGGGGTTAAGTTAAGAAATAAAATAAAAGTGGTGAGACACTTTATTTTATTTCACTTAAAGCCACTTAAGACAATTTAAGTGGATAAGGTGGACCCATGATATCCTACCCACATGGTGGGATATTTGTGAGGTGGGGCCTGCACGAGCCCCGCTGTTTCTTTCCCTCTATGTAACGCACCTGCAACCCCCCTCTTTAATGAAAGTCAACTATGCGTTTTTCTGGTTAAGAAACGCCCCATTAAATTGGGCAGTTAAGTCGTTACAATTAATTTATCGAATTAATTTTTCATTTCTAAACTTTGAATTTCATATCGTTGGCATGGGAATAAAATAAGACCAACACTTGTTTTACTTAAGGGTGGCTGGTTGAGAGGATTTGGAGAAACTATAAAGCTAGAAGATCTTCATCCTCCTTTGCGAAGAACACGAAGAACGCGAAGAACACCGGCCTCCGACGAAGGGCGATGAAGAACACCGAACCCTCGGAGATCGACGGCGCGACACCGTGTACCGCGACGCTGACAATCCTCCTTCTGTGACATTCCTTCCCTACGACAATCTTCGATCAAGAACCGATTGAGCGACGCCTCTTCCGCGACGTGACAATCCTCTCCTTCTGCGACGGTCAATTCCGCGACGAACAAACAGTCGATGACAATGTTGAGGTATGGGTTGTTGTTCATTTTAATCTATCTGATTATATCTGCAGTTTGTTTAAATATTTGTTGTGAGACTTTTAAAACCACTAACACGGCGGGTGCGGACCAACGAACAAGTCTGAACCCACCGACTCTTCGTTCTTGGTGAGCGGATTGGCGGGTGACGACAAAGCAAGCCCCACGGGCCATGTGAGGTCCTCGTAGTGAAGGAAGGGCCCCTGGAGGGCCATTGGCGAATACGGCACGCATTCCCTACAACCGTAACTCGTCCGGTGGTCCGCGGAGTAGCCCGCCGGCGTGCCTTGCTAGCACGGCAGCGCCGACGGCAGGTGGCGGCAACACCCGGCGCGCCGACGGAAGGAGCCACTGCGGCAGAAGTTGCAGCGGCAGGACGCGGTCCCGCGACCGCGCGAGACCGAAGGGGGATGGGATGCGGCAGCCGGCCGCGTCCGCTGGCAAGGGCGGCCCCACTCGGGGCCACGACTCCTCCACGTGGGGGCATCGCGCCCCCGCTCCCCTCGACCTTAACGGCCAAGCCGACCCACTGGGCACCCGTCCATCGCCAGCCGGGTCGCGCCCAGGCTGGGTCACACCATCCGGGACGGACCCGGGTCAGGTCGACCCAGTTCGGGACGGCCCATGGGGGGGGGGGGGGGTTGCGCCGGGTCGGTCGGGGCCCAGACCCCCCGTTTTCGGGCCTTTCGGTCTTTTTCCCATATCTTGGGCTACAGACCACCGATCGACGCACTGTCAGTGGCGATGCGATCCTTGAGTCGAGACGGTCATTCCATTATATTACACTGAAGTTTTTGTAATACTTTTAGTTCGGCCGGGTTGGTTCGTACACGAAACCAACCGGGCTCTCGGAGCAGAAACGCTCATAACTTGAGATCCGGACGCCCGATTGACGTACCGTCGACCTTACCGGATTCCTCTAAGTGGGAAAGATCTTTTGGCTTACTCTGCCCGAGGGTTGGATGAAGTTGGAGTATGGTCGGGTTGGTTTTGACTTAAAAATCCAACCAGGCCCCTGGGACAAAAAATCCAAAAGATCCGTTTCACTTAGAGGAATCCAGCAATGTCGATGATAGGTCAATCAGACGTCCAGATCTCAAGTTATGAGTGTTTCCGCTCCAGAGGCCCTGTTGGTTTCATGTACGAACCAACCCGGCCTAATCCAAAGTATTTCGAAACCAGGAGTGTAATATACTGAAATTACAGTCTCGACCCAAGGATCGCATCGCCACTGACGGTGCGTCGATTGGAGGTCCATAGCCCATGATATGGGAAAAATACCGATAGAGGCCCGAAAACGGGAGGTCTGGGCCCGGAAAGACCTGGCCAAACCCCCCCCCCCCCTGGTCGGCCCGAACTGGGTAGACAGATGACGCAGGGGTCCAAGAGGACTAGACCTAGAGGTGGTCGACCGCGTGACACAGGATCGTTTGTGCGAGGCACCCGGGGTGGAAAATGACATACCATGAGCGGACAGTGTTACTCACGTGGCGGGATTGGTCACATGGCTCATGACTGTCCGACCCACCATACGGATGACCAGCAGATGAACGAAGGACCTCCCAGGTAGAGGCAGATGTTCGATCGAGGCGGACCGCATGGAGCAGGAGACCGTGGCAGGGGAGCTAGAAATGCAGCTGGAGGTGGATGACGCTTCGAGGTGTTTCCACCACCACCACCAGGAGGTCCACCCCAACCGCAGGGAGTTGGTGGACATGGGAGAGCTCAGCATCAGGCAGTTGAGGCCTACGATCATGGAGATTTGGGAGCAGATGGACAGGAGAAGGACTATCTCCAGACCTGGAGACTTTTGTTTATACTGCTTCTAGCATTGTTGGTGTTTGTTTGTAGATGTTTTGTGTCTTTGTACTTTGAGCTGCAGTAATAAAAGAAACCGTTCTTTTGGCTTTTACCTTCCTTTCCTCTCTTTATGATGTTACTAAGTGGTTCTGGTTTAAAAAATGATGACTTGACCCTCACTTTGAGATACCTAATGGAGGAAACCCAGTGACCACACACTGATGCCGACAATGTGACTCAACCCTTGGAGGAGAGAGTAACGATTGGATCTTTTGGTAGTAGCGTCGAGGCCTTACGACGTCATCCTTGGTATGCAGTAGTATCATCCATGATGGGATTGACTGTATTAGGAGAAGAATGTGGTTCATCCAGAGGATGAGACTAGATTTCTCTTCTCGGTAAAGAAGAAATCTCAGCAGCTCGTGTAGGACCAGAAAGGTCCAAGTCATCCAAGAGCGGATGAGGACAGCTCAGAGCCGGCAAAAGTCTTGTGATGATAAAAGGCGGAGGCCACTAGAGTTTGAGGATTGTGGCCACGTCTTCTGGTGTGTCTCACATCGACATAGATTACGTATATTTGGAAGAGGCGGAAAGTTGTCTCCATACTTCATCGGACCATTCCAGTTCCTCAATAGGATTGGAGTGGTGGATTATCGCTTGGCTCTACCACCTCAGTTGCACCGGGTGCACGACGTCTTCCACGTATCTCAGCTGAGGAGATATGTGCACGACCCGATGCATATCATTGACCATGGGGAGTTGGACGTCGATGATGGGGAGAATATTGCGGAGGTCCCGGTGGAGATCGAGGATTGACAGGAGCGAGTCCTACGTGGAATGTCGATTTCTCTAGTGTGCATCAGATGGTAGCACGGGAACCTCCAGGAGAGCACTTGGGAGTGGGATGCTCAGATGCGTGCACATTACCCACATTTGTTTACATAGTTTATGATGTATCTTTACCGGGACTTAAATCCCTGAGGTGGTAGTGATGTAAAGACCCGTAAAATTCAAGGAAATTTTTTTTCATAATTTTCTTTGGAATTTTACATGAACGCAGTTTCTAAAGGCACCTGATTCTGAGGGCCAGTGTGCCCGGAATCATTTTCCGAATTTTGGCTCGGGTACATTCAGTGAATGAACGAGTGGGCTTTTCTAACTTTTGAACCAGTGCTCGTAATCAAATTTCGAGTGCACCGGTGGAATCGCAGCGCCTGTATTTTCTTAGAAACGCATTTTTCGGAGTTGCGTTTTCTCGGGTGTGGTTTTTAGTTTTTGGGGTTAGGTTATGAAATAAAATAAAAGTGGTGCGACACTTTATTTTATTTCACTTAAATCCACTTAAGCCAGCTTAAGCAGATAAGGTGGGACCCACGATATCCTACCTACTTGGTGGGATATTTGTGAGGTGGGGCCCGCACGAGCCTCACCGTTTCTTTCCCTCTAAGTATCGCACCCGCAACCCCCCTCTTTAATGAAAGTCAACCGTGCGTTTTTTTCTTAAGAAACGCCCCATTAAAATGGGCAGTTAAATCGTTACAATTAATTCATCGAAATAATTGTTCATTTCTTAACTTTGAATTTCAAATCGTTGGCATGGGAATAAAATAAGACCAACAGTTGTTTTACTTGAGGGTGGCTTGTTGAGAGGATTTGGAGAAACTCTAAAGCTAGAAGATCTTCGTCCTCCTTCGTGAAGAATGCGAAGAACGCCGGCCTCCGACGAAGGGCGATGAAGAACGCCGAACCCTCATAGATTGACGACGCGACGCCATGTACCGCGACACCGGCGATCCTCCTTCCACGACGTTCCTTCCCCATGACAATCTTCAATCAACAACCAATTGAGTGACGCCTCTTCCATGACGCGACGATCCTCTCCTTCCGTCACAGTCAATTCTGCAATGAACTAACATTCGATGACAACGTTGAGGTAGGGGTTTTTGTTCATTTTAATCTATTTGATTATATCCGCAGTTTTTTTAAATATTTTTTGTGAGACTTTTCAAACCACTAACGCGGTGAGTGCGGACCAACGAAAAAGTCTGAACCCACCAACTCTTCATTCTTGGTGAGCGGATTGGCAGGCGACGAAAAATCAGGCCACACGGGCGATGTGAGGTCCTCGCAGTGTAGGATGGGCCCCAGGAGGGCGGTTGGCGAAAACGACATGGATTTTCAACCACCAGAACTCGTCCGGTGTTCTGCGGAGTAGCCCGCCGGCGCGCCGCAGGAAGGAGCAACCGCGGCTGAAGCCACGACGGCAAGGCGCAGTGCCGCGACCGCGCGGGACTGGTGGAGGACGAGACACGGTAGCCGGCCACGTCCACTGGCAAGGGCGACACCACGCGGGGCCGCAACTCATTCACGTGGGGGCAGCGCGCCCCCCGCTCCGCTCGGCCATAATGGCTGAGCCGACCCGCTGGCCCACCGGCCAGCGCCAGCCGGGTCGCGCCCAGGCCAGGTCGGCCCGCACCAGCCGGGCCGGGTCGCGCCATCTGGGTCGGGTCGGCCCGGTTCTAGCCGACCCATTGGGGGTTGGGCCGGGTCGGCCCGGGCCCAGACCCACCGTTTCGGGCCTCTTTCGGTCTTTTGCCCATATCATTGGATACAGACCTCCGATCGACGAACCGTCAGCAGTGATGCGATCCTTGGGTCGAGATGGTCGTTTCGGTATATTACACTCAAGGTTTTGGAATATTTTGGGTTCGGCCGGGTTGGTTTGTAAACGAAACCAACCAGGCCCTCGGAGGGAAAACACTAATAACTTGAGCTCTGGATGTCCGATTGACATACCGTCGACTTTACTGGATTCCTCTAAGTGAGATGGATCTTTTGGCTTACTCCGTCCAAGGTTTGGATGCAGGTGGAGTATGGTCGGGTTGGTTTTGACTTTAAAAACCATCTGGGCCCCTGGGATGAAAAGTCCAATAACACTCAGACCAGTCGTCTGATTGACGCGCCGTCTGCGACATTGAGTTCCTGTTGATGAAACAGAACTTTTGGATACATCAACTCTGGAATATGTGTTAGTTGATGTATCAGACCTTCAGCTCGTGGAGCAGACCCTCCCGAATGAGCTTGCTGTCTGCGGAAACCCTAGAGCTGGCTGCGTCTGCGATGACAATGAAGTTAGTATGTGAATCTTTCGTCAGTTCAGTAGTGACAACTGCGGTACATTTTGGGATACATCAACTCCAGACTACATGTCAGTTGATGCATCGACCTCTTGGCTCGTGGAGTGGACCCTCCGGGAACGAGCATGCTGTGTGCGGAAACCCTAGAGCCGGTTGAGACTTGACAACTGCTGATCGAATGACTCCGTGTGTTACAGATAGCCCAGTGGGAAGTGCTTGGTTGTAGCAGTAGACCCACGGAAGAGGAGTTCTTGGTTGTAACGGTAGACCCACGGTACTCAACAGAAGGAGTACCTCTAGACTCTATGAGGGGGAGCGCTTGGTTGTAGTGGCTGACCCAGGATGGAGAAGTGCTTGGTTGTAGCGGTAGACCTATAAAGGAGAAGCGCATGGTTGTAGCAGCACGGGGGAGCGCTTGGTTGTAGCAGAAGACCCATGGCAGATGAGCGCTTGGATGTAGTGGCCGACTTGTGGTACTCAACAGAAGGAGTACCTCTAGAGGCTATTTGGGGGGAGCACTTGGTTGCAGCGGAAGACCCATGGTGGGAAGCGCTTGGTTGTAGCAGCAGGCCCACAGTACTCGATAGGTTGAGTACTAAATCAGTCCAAGGTTAGAGGGAAGCGCTTGGTTGTAGCGGCATACCCACTGTACTTGATAGAGAAGTAGATTCCCAATACCTACGGTTTCAACTTCATGATTGACCCTGTGTGGGTATTTGCGGGGGTTAGTACCTACTGATCCTTTGTGGGTTTGACGACTTAGATGAATCAGTGGCTACATCTGATTATCTGTATCGTGTTACGATGTAGTATACCTATGTGAGCTGAATCCAGTTTTGCTTTCCATTGTGGATTGTGTGGTGCTATCTTGTGTGGATTTACGTTTTGCTTTCCTGTGAGGACTAGGTTGTACTTGGGCTCGTATGTTGGATCTGAACGGGAATTGATGACTTAGGTATATGTATGAGCATATACCTAAGCATTTTCAGATGTTATATCGTGATTTTATCTTTCCTTTGTGGATTTTGGGAGACCTTCGGGGGTCTCGGAGTCCCCATTGAGTAGCTTATAGTCACCCCTGCATGAGCTATGCCCACACTACATTATTTTGGTTGCAGACGACGGACAGTGCTGATCATGGTTGAGGCTTGCGGATCAGGATAGTACCTGGAGGAGGACCACTGGGCGGGATGTTCTCAGAGCAGAAGGCTAGACCCGAGGAGCAATGGAGTCTATCTGTACTCACCCTTCAGGTGGGATTTCCAGTGGACAGCTCGACGTTGCGTCTTTACTTTTCAGTTTCTGTTTTGCCTTCCTGTTGTACATTACTTTCAGTTTGGGATTGTATACTGGTCCACTTACTTTTCCGCACTTACCTTGTATCAGCTTTTACATAGTGTTTACTTCTACTGCTTGCTTGCTCTGTGGTGTTTGTTTACTTTACAAAGGCAATGCCTTCCCTTTTTACCAGGAATTACGCCTTGGTGCTAGTCGCCAGCCCCTGGCCTATGGAAGGCGGTCATGGGGTAGTCACGGCACGTGCCCCAAGGACGGGTCGTGACATTCAAATTATATCACATTGTAATATTTCAAGAGTAAAAAAAACAAAGCCCTTTTTGGATTCATAAATGAACATAAAAAAGATTTCCCCAATTGTGGGTAATGTGATTATTTAATAAAAAATAGCCTCCTATTTAGCTCTATAAAGATTTCATCACATTAATCTATCAAAAAACATGTGAAATAATATAATTTGATCTTGGTTAGTGGAATTGAAAACATGATAAATTTATCACACATTATTAATATACACATCTAATATAAGGAAATAATGGATTTTGATAACAGATATCAGACTAAGAAATCATTTGATTCTCTCGATCTTTTAAGAGATCCACATATATTCCTTTTTGGAATTAACATACCCAAATAATTTTCTTTAACAAAAACTAGCATTTAAAATACATTTCACATCAGAATTTTTTTATGAAAGGTCTTTTGTATAGAATTAAAATGGTCATCATGTTCCACATTTCTTTTGGAGTAGATATGAATACCATATATAAATAATACAATATATTGGTTGAAATAATCCATAAAGACACTATTAATAATGTCTATAAAAAATCATGGAGAATTATTTAGTATAAATTCAATCCTTGTGAACCTATAAGATCCCCCACCTATTAAAAATCAACTTTTGGGTATATCCACCTTCTTCACATTTACTAGATAATATCCGAACCGAATATCTCCCCTAGAGAAGTATTACATTCCAAATAACTAATCATTGAGTTATCTATCTATGGAAGAGGATACTAGTTCTATATGGTGTTCTTTTTTAGATCAATATAATAAATAAATAGGCACAATAACAAATCCGTCTTCCTAATAAAATGTAAAAATGAACCCTATGGTGACACATATGGGAATATAAACCCTTTATTAATATTCGCATGTAATTATTTCTAAATATCCTCACATTCAATAATATTTTTTTAATATGGGGACATGGAAAATTGAAAATATCATGGAATGAGCTCAATTGGGAACTCAATTTCACGACTCAATGGAAGACTAGTAAATTCATTAGCAAACTCATCAGAAAATTACATTTCAAAAATATGTCATCAACGATGATATTTTAAATATTCAAAAAAATTATGTAGATATGGTTTATGTCATGGAAAAAATATACAAACATGGTATTTTTGTACCAATGATGTTTCAACTTCCTCTTTTCACATATATTGAATTGGAGGGATATTTTCAATATGGAGGGTGATTTTTTCTCTCTGAAAGTTATGTTGTCTCTATATGTGGAAATGCATTCAATTCGTAGAATAGCATTGAAATTGTATTAGGTTAGCATCATAATGTATTCTTATAAATTAATATATCAAGTTTCTAAATTGGATGAGTTATATGGATTATATTTTACAATCGACCCATTCTTCATGTTAATTAATTATGAAAAATCCTATTTTTATGGTGTTTTAATAGATGTGATAAATTTGTGTGATATGATATAATTCATAGAATCCGAATCCTAAATTATATATTCTATTAATTAATTAAAAACTAGTAAAATAGTCACCACATAGTTTTTGAGATCCACCTTAGCAGCTATAATGACATAGATATCTAGGATCAATTGGACTTGTAGGTTGTTTTAATTGACAACCCATTTCCTGGGAAATTGATTCACATAGATTATTTTTTCATTGGAGTTCCAAATATGGAGAATAGGACAAGGTTCATGTTTATAATTACTTCATTCCATCAAATTGGTGGCTTTATCCATTTTACGTCACTAATTTGATTCTCTTTCTTCCCATACCCAAAATATTTCATCATCCCCCTCAATAAATTATCACGATAATTATTTCCAGATTTTTTAAAATTTTGTTGTTTGACATTCTTATCGCTATTAGATTTCTCCATCCTACAACTATTATTAAAATCCATTTTCTTCTTCCTATCCACATGAGAACATTTTCATTTTAGGATATCCATTTTTGCATTGAGGAAACTTCCAAATATATTTATGTATTTATCAATGACTCTAAAGGATTCGAATCTATAATGAAATTTCATTTTCCATTAATGAAGTGGTCAACATTATTTTTTGATTTAATGACATAACTAAAGTTCTATCATGCATTTATTGAGATTTTTTCAATATAAAACCTAATATATTAGTTTTCCTTTGTCATGAAACATTGGAAATACCACTCTATATTAATTAAATTATTGAAATGAAAATATTTGTAACATACAATTTTTCATATTTCCTTCCACTTCATCATATATATTTCCTCGATTTGATTCATTTTTAGGGCCAACATTTACAGCAAATCAGTTAGTCCCTCCTTAAAATAAACAACATGCACAATATTTTCTTTCTATAATAGTTGATGGATTGAAATAAACATTTAAACCAAGTAGAACCAATTTTACAAGAATAATGGATCAAAGGATTCAATGTATGTCATGTGTCCTTATGTCACATTTGGGAGGTCATCATAATACCCCTCACATTGATGGTCCCTCACTTTATAACACATTAATCCATTCACTGTAAATAATCCTAAAATTTGTCTAAATATTTTTAAACTATTATAAATATAATGTTTAATCTATGAACATTGATTGGATAAATCATAATCAACATATATTCTATAACCGATGAATATCGATATTTTTGTCTATGTTATTCCTGAACTATTTTACAACAAAATATATTTAATGAAGAATTATTTCATTTTTAATGTTCATTAATGATTTTATTAATTTCAAAAATCATATTGACTTCGACTACGAAACCAGTTGTCCAACATGGACTGTTTTCAATAACAACGAGAAGATCAAGTCAATCTCAATGTGGTAATATTTGGGTTATTACCCCTAGGTTCCTCTGTGCTAGAGCCACATCAACATGTGGAATCCAACTATGGATGTATTTTTTTTGAAACTAAAAACCCAATACCAAAATTTAAGGTTGTTTTCCTATGTTAAAAATAATCTCTATATCTTTCACTGGAGTTTTTTAATCCCCATCCCCATAAATAACAATTCATTCCAATGAACCAACTATGAAAACCCATATGTTTTATACACATTAAAATTTATTTATTACCTAAAGATACACTTAATAAAATACAATATGAAATTTAAGACTATATTCTTAGGGAAATTATGTTAATTACCAAATAACTAGGAAAAATAACACTTCATTAATGAAAAACACTGAAACATGGCCTTATTTTTATTGGAACTTCCTGAACATCTTGGGATTAACTGGGGATGTATATAAAAAATTAGGGAGGGAGAAAGCATAGTAAGAGAATAAGAAATTAATATCATATGTTAAATAAGTTTAGGTGCTCTAATAGGTATGTCATGGTGAAATATGATGGGTGAGATTCATAATATTAAAAAATGAGACATGGTAAGATAGGAAAACATTAATTCAACATGGGAAAGTGGATAAAACACAAAACTAGACATCAATAACATAATTCATTGCTACCCACCAAGAAAAAATGACCTAGTGTGATTAAGATATCCTCATGTTCACCAAAAATAAAATCTTATTTTATTAAGACATTGCAACATTAATTGGTGTGATATAAATTTCTAGGCCCACCTGTCATATTTATATCAAGTACATGCATTAGAGTAACATATAGATCATTCATCAGATGATCACATTTTAAAAAAATTTACCCCACAATTATGATGTGTGGGTTACATACATGGATATAACATATAAATGATGGATGTTTACTTCTATGTTAATATCACTAAGTAGAAATATCATGGTTATTCACTATAAAAATGATGAGAATGGTAAAATAATAAGATAATTTTAGAAGCATAATGGGATACATAACGATTCAAATTAATGATTAATGAGAGTGAAATGGGTATTTCATCAAATAGAATTCATACTAAATGAATTAGATTTTTTTAATTACATATCCAAATATGTGATATTTTTAATTAAAAGAAGTAATTAAATAAGTTCCATGAATAATTATGAGAAGGAGAGGGTCACCTAACTCAGAGGGTGAATATTAAATCATTAGTGGAGATTATTAAGATCATGTAATCCATTTTTTCCATTTTCTAAAAATCCGGTTTATGGGTAACCAGTAACCAAACAGAAACTAAAAAAAGTTAAGATCGGTGGTCGTGGAACCCGCATACCAGATTACAAATAAAATTTCAAAATTCAAATATGAATCTCACCTTACCATCGTGCACCTCCACTGAAGCAGATCCCCGGCAGGACTTCATCGGAAAACCAACGACGTCACCACTCAAATAGATAATCATTAAAATTTTAAACAACCAAAACAACCATGAAGCAAATCAAATCAAAACAAGTTCAGAAGTCCAACACACCACAAGCTCACACAGGTCTGCTCACTAGCATAGATCTACTCCTCCACATTCATCACCTCAGACACAAAATCAAGGCTGCAAAAATCCATACTGTTGGCCAGAAACTCAAACTATAATCGGTATAGAAACAACGACGACATCGACTCATCACACAAATAGAATAAAAAACATGTTAGGATAGAAAATGAACCAACAACGAATGGAGGGACTCCCAAATCCCTCTGGAAGAAATCCTCCTTGAATACCACATCTGCAAATCCTATCACCGCCTTCGAACCTGTACGCAGATAACAAATCCTCTTAGCACACCCACATCGAACATTAGGAGTTATATGGGGAAGTAAATTATGATAAACGTTGTTCTTAAATTTTTTTTAAATAAGATGAATAGGATTCAAGATGGCTATATACAACATAAGAGAGTATTGTTCATTATTAATTTAAATATATGATTTCTGACCCTATATGATAATGTATTAAAAAACTAGACTTCCCTTGGTTTTTTCCAATTATATCAACAAAGTAGAATTTGATACTATTTTTATATATCTAATATATGATATAATTAAAATAACACCATTTGTGATGTGGAAGTGATTGTTAATTATTTTCAATTGATTTTAAAACAATTAAATATAATATAGAATTAGAAGATTTATTAAGGGTTTAGAAAATTAATCAAATAAACTCAGAATAAAATTATTTTAATTTATTTATATATATTTGGTCTTAGATTAAATATATGGATCGTATTACATCAATTTTTGGTCATTATTATGACATAATACACATCATATATTTATATATATTTTAAATGATGATCGAAATATTAGACAATATAATGAAATTATTAAATAATAACAATTAAAAATATCAATTTTTTTATTTAAAAAATAGTTTTTATATCAAAATAATTAATTATTTATTATTATTTATAATTCTAGATCAAAAATGTACATGAATTAAAAAATACTGGGTTTTTTTTATAATTACAGTTTTCTGACACTTATATAATTATTGTTCACCTCATAATATTGTATCATACATTTTATTTTTTATATATTATTTAATATTAATATATTAGTAAAAAAATAATTTTTATAACAATTTTCAATACATTAAAAATTGTATCTTTATTGAAACAATATATTATCGAAAAATATAACTTCTGATTCATTGTATCAAAATGGAATTTGTTTCACCCCAATTATTAAATAATTTAAAATGGTAATGATAAATGTGATTAATATAGTAATTTCTTTATTAATATTAAGATATTAAGATTTTTAATTTTATTATATATATATATATATAGATCCCTTTATTACATCAATGATTTCTCATAGGGGTAAGGTGTACAAATGAGAGATTTTTTTTCTGCAGTTTTAGCATGCATTGTTTGGGTCGGGATATATATGAGCTATAAAATATACCATAAATGTTTTTTATATATTTATTGAATCATGGATTTCGATTGGTCCATGGTAAATCCTAGTGATGTTTTGTTCCTTGAAACCTCAAATAAATTTTCTCCATAACCTACGATACTACTAGACGAATCCATCCCTTTTTCTATCAGTGTTAATTGGACATCATCATAACCCATAATATAAACATCGTATTAGATACCGTACTAATGAAATATTATCATTTTTAGGATGATAATAATTTTATTAAATCATATATGATTTATTAGTCTATAATAATGAGTGTTTTTTGTGTTTTCTATAAATAAATTACATTTTAAAGATTTTATTCATTCAAAAAATGAGTTACATTTATAAAACCATAGATTTTTACAGATGATAAGTATATATCATGTGAATGTAAATATAATTGTGGATTATAAGATGATTTCAACTTATATGAAAAACATATATAACCTTTTATATATATAATAACTTGTATTCTTTTTTTGAAAATCTGAATGAGGTGAGAAAATGTTCATGGTTCAATGTCATTTGAGATTTCTATTAATCATTAAAAGATATAAAATATGAGGTAGATTAATATTATTCCTATTAATATAAAGATTATAAGGAAAAAATGTAATGGTAATGACAATACAGTAAATAATGATTGATTGATTTTATGAAATTATGATAATTAATAGAGTGTTGGGTGAGAAAATTAGAGTAATATATGAAATAAATAAATAATTTTGTAAAAGAAATGAAGGAAATGGTGGGATGATATATCGATGTTCCCTTTAGAATCCTGAATATGAATCCAATAAATTCCTTATTATAACATGTTTTAACTGGTGTCAATAGTTTAAAAAACCATGCAACTATGTAATATTTGGAAGGAATCTATATTATTTGGGAAATTAACATGTTAATGTCATGTTTTATTTTTCAAGGAATTTTAATATTAATGATTGAGATAATAAGGTAATTTTTGTATAGAATATCTTATAGTGAATTGATATAAGGAAAATTAGGATTCATGAATCATTAATGAGATGGATATTGAAATAGATTTCAGGTTTTTTGTGAAAGACCAAGATGATATTATATTTTATTGTTACATTATCCATTTGAAGAAGTAGTCATAGATGAATTGAAAATTTCATGGATTGTGATGAAAATGATGTGTGAATCCTATTGATGATAGGGGATATGTCTATTGGATAAATGATTGTATGGTACATTATAGAGGGATATCATTCATAAATTATATCCAAAACAATTTTTTACTAATATGATCATTTGAATGTAGTTGTATAGATAATCTATATATGATTTCTACTTATTGATAGACTAACATCCTTTTTCCATGTATATGTTTTTTAGTTATGACTAGTAGGTACACCTACCAATTAATCCTCATGATTGGCGATGATATTCGAATATCACATGACTTTTCTCTACAATAAAGGTGAGTGAAGATGATGTTTGGGGATCAATTTGAAAAATGGATCCTCAGGTAATTTGATGGCATACTGATGGGGATTATAAAAATTATTGATTCTAAAGTTGACCCAAAAGGTATTATAGTTATTCATATAAAGAATAATCTATATTTTATGATATCATAGTACAAGAGAGATAAATTCACCATAATTATTTGAAAAAGAGGAATGAGTTACTGTTACAGTTGAAGCATCACAAAGAAAACTAGGATAGTTTCCCCATTAATTAGTTTATTTATAAAAGATAAAAATTATTGTAAGATATATTAAAACATGAAATATTGTTACCTCCCAATAAATAAAGAAATATTATATTCTCATATTTATTAATATTTCTGAACTAAATATTAATTTTACTTAAAAAGGGGTTTCTATGTTCGATGGCCTACCCGATATGTAACAATGAGTTTCATTGAAATCATGCATTGCACACTATCAATAAAATATTATTATTTTAAATGATAGTTAACACCTAGCTATTGAATTGGTGGGAATGAACCGAACTAACAACAATATGATTATACATGTTTTTAAATTTTTTTTACATTTATCCAATAAAAGTTGGAGGTTTAAAATGGGAATGAATCTAATTTTTAACATAATTTAATTTAAAAGGTTGATTTACCCCCTATAGATGGTGAACCCAAATTAAATCCTATTTGGGTCACTTTTATATGTACTATTTGACCAAATAAAAATAATTTTTAGAATTAGGTCATCAAATTTTACTTTTGGTAAAATTTTTGTATTTTTTGGATAAAATTCAGTTTTAAAATGAATAGTGAAAATACTGTATTTTAATTCAAATAAGTTTTTTAATCTAATCTATTTATATAGATAGATAATATTTTTAATTCTTATTATAGTGTAACCAGATTATATTTGTACCATTTAATCCAATGGTGTTTATTGTAATTAATATCAATTTGAAACTGTACATAAACAAGTGTCAATCTTTTGATAAATATTGTTTCATAAAAAAATGCTTTTAATTTTGACAAAAGAAATTAATTTTAAATTAAATAATCCAACTTCTATGTTTTTAATTTTTTGAAATATAAATCATTTTTTAATTCGGAATATCACGTATAGCTTAGTCTAAATTTTTGGTATTTTTCTAAAAAACATCAATTTTTGATGAATAGTGACATATCTAAGTAGTAGTTAAAAAATTGAGTTTATCATTTATATGAAATTTTACGGATTATATGAATTGAATTTCAAAAATAAAACATACATGGTTGTTATTAGTAAGTAATAATTTGTTCAATAAGATGAAAATAAGTTTTGGTGAATACTAACTTCTGACTTTTATTTAACGCAGTTAAAGGTAAATATGGAAATTCAATGTAAAAAGAATATCATAATAATAAATAATTACCATAACACATGTTAAATACTTATTGGATGAGTCAATTGCAACCAAGGTCATCCATGGGACTATTTTGGGACCCGATGGGGCCACTTAAGTGTGATTATGATAGTTTATTTTAATTAACATAAAGTAATGTCAAAAATGACATAAACCAATATATTTTAGTAAATTAATTTTTAGATAGGGTTATATATGTTTTATTTTATACTATAAATTTTATTTGTAAATATAGAAATATTTCATACATTAAGGTATTTTTTTACAATTTTTATACATCAAATAAATTAAATTATTTGTGACACAATAATGATGCAATGATCACATCATTAGTGAATGATTTAAATAAATTTGAATATAAAGTTTTAAATAATATCCAAAACCTAACCAATTATTATTGGATGATTTTAACATGACCATGAGTCCGATTATATTCGACTATAATTATTTTTTTACATTTTGATGCAAAAAATCAGGATATAATAAAATAATATTTGCACATTTTTCTAAAGAGCCCTTCCCCCCTTATAAAAACATCTCACCTCTAACACATTTGTTTCCCCTCTAAATCCAATTGGATCATCAAAATGATTTCAAAATAAGATCCTTACATCCCTATCCTCCTCCCAAAAGGCTTACCTTAGGAAAGAGTCACTTTAAGAAGTTCTTTTCGTTCAAACCAATGGGAGTTACTCGAATTAAAGGTAACTGTTTCTCTTAAATTCATTTGTCTTATTTTTTTTATTTAACTTATCCACCCCCAAACATTTTTGATTACTTTGTTTTATAAAAAAACAATTATCCAAAATATACTAGGTTTTTATATTATAAGGATACGAACTACACTAATACACACCTCCGTCTAATGAGTAATGATGATATTGTTTCTGTGGACGAAAAACTACTGCCTCAAGAAATGATGATTGTTAAAATATCTCCAACTGCCTCTTATAGTGGGTATTGGTATAGAACTATATTTACATATTATATTTATTATATTTATATTGTTTCTATGAATCTATATTATATATATATAGAATGCCTTTATGGTTTCCATAGCGAGTAAATACAACAATCTCATTTGAGGAAGTGCGGACTACCGTCCCCTCGAAGTTATATGACTCGTTCATGGCTTATGTGGAACAAATAAAGGGGAGATAATGAATTCATATATGATATTATATTGAAATTATAATATACTAATGTATCATTATGTTTCTATTCAATTACAATACAAAATAGAAATGGAAGTTGTGTTCATCCGTACGTACGGCTTACCATCTCCCTAAATGGTGCATATAATTTATTATCTCCAAATGTTATGTACTATTATAAATACATGTATATACTGGATATACATGATATATATGATAATTAAATCCTGAATATCAATCTGGATATAATTAACTTTTTACCACATGAACAACTTCTTATTATAAGAAGTCCATTTTTGACTAATGTACCAAATATCAACAAAACGACCGTTTTTAACATAAATGATAGCATAATGTTTAAAAAATTGTAATAAGTGATTTTAAAGCTATAGTAAACTTGAAAAAGGATCATAAGAAAGTAGAAATTAACCTTAGTTTATTATTTAATAGATTAAAGAAGGAACGGGTCATGTCGGAGATGAGGTAAGGGACTTCATCTCAATCTCCATTCATTGAGGCATATATTGTTTTATACACGAAATTGTTTTATATGCTGTATAAATACCTTTGACATTTCATTTCATTCAAATTGAATCTTTTTCCCTGAAGCGTTTTACTAAACGACCAAAAAGAATGTTAATTTTTAACGTAAGCGGTGACAATGACCTTTTTTCCGCTACATGTATTATTTAGTCTTTGGATTCCAAAACAAGTCCTAATATTTTAAAAAGGAAAATAAATAAGATATACTATTTTATGTTTTTTTTATTAAAAATGGTTTTGATAATGGATTTTATACTTCAATATATTAAATTTATATACTGTGATTGAAATGATGAAATGTTTTCATTCCTTTATATTTGTTGAATGTGTTATTATTTTATAATGGAACATGGAAATTTGACGAGTGGTTATGTGATAAATCAAATTAAGTGGTGGCTGTGATAAACCAGGATGGGTGGTTATGTCATAACCTCCAATGAATTAGGTATGGAAGGTGGTCATTTGGCTATTCCATTTATGGATATGTGTGGAAGTCGACCGTATGGTTATTACATTTAATAATGTTTATGTCCCAAGTTACCTTTATATGGTATGTGTTTTTTATATGGGTTTTATGGTAATATTTTGGTTAAAAAAGTGTATGCATTGACCTTTTATTTAGTGAAGAGTATTTACTAACTTCATAAATGTGAAAAATATTACATATAAGAAAATATTCATGGCTTTCTTGCTGTTTTGAAAAAACTAACAAGTTTCCTTCTTTGTGTATCCCTTATTGAGCATTTTATGCTCATCCCATGTTTTTTAAATGTTATTTAGAGGATATAATGTGTAATAGGGTCAAGGATGGGATCAAGTAATATTCATGTTGTCTAAAATAGGGAACTATACATGACTCTTTTTTTCCATAATTTTTATTTTGTGAAAAATATGGGAACATAGTAGAAGTGTCTAATTTTTATATTTTGGGATGTAATATAATAGTTATAAACTAATTATCTGAAACTATGAACATAAAATGATCCTTAATGTGAATATTTAACTTAATTAAAGAATATGAAAAGTTTTAGGGTGGGTCTTTATAGTTGTTATTATAGGTTGGTTTGGAAAAATTTATGAGTTAGGGTATTTTTAAATTAATATCCATAAAGTAATTTATGTTAATATATAAATTATATAGCATTTATAGATTACCATGTTGCATCGCCTAATATATTCCTGTGTTAATAATGGTTTTTCATAGAGGAAACATATCAGGTTTTCTAGGATTTCATTCAGAGGATAATAACCTTCCAATCCACATCCTGAGATGGTCAGAATCAAAATTGAACAGTTTGTTACAGTATTGGCTATGTTTGCATAGGATAAAAAATTAGTTGTTTTTATTGATGATATTTTGCTTTATTTCAAAAGTAAAGCGGAACACGAAAGCCAATTAATGGTTATCTTGTAAACTATAAAAGAAAATAATCTATATAGAAAATTCATGCATGTGTGTGTTTTGGTTACCAAAAATTTCATTCCTTGTTAACATTGTTTAAAAAAATGGTATAACTGTGGATCCTGCTAAATCAAAAGTTGTTAAAGAAGGGCCAAGACCCACAAATATAACTATGATCCACAGTTTTCTTGGTTTTTCTGGTTATTATTGGTGGTTTGATTATTTTTTTTCTATATTATCTAGCCCAATGACTATGATAACTCAAAAATGTTATAATTTCATTTGGACAAAAGAATTTGATGATAGTTTTTAGGAATTGAAAAGAAGATTTATGATTGCTCCAATTTTTTAACTACATTCCAGAAAAGGTGGGTTTGTTATTTATAGTGAGGCTTTATTGAATAGAATTTGATGTGTCCTTATGCTGAATGATAATGTAGTTGCATATACTTCACATAAGTTGATACCACATGAGTTAAATTACCCTTCAAATGATTTAGAATTAGCTACAGTTTTTTCCTTAAAAAATTGGAGGCATCATTTGTATAGAGTAAAATTGGAAATATATACTGACCACAATAGTTTGAAATATATATTCACTCAGAATGAATTGAGCATGAGATGGAGCATATGGTTAAATTAATCAGGGATTACGATTGAATGATCTTTTTACCATCTGGGAAAAGCAAATAAAGTGGCTGATACTTTGAGTCAAAAAAGTAATATTTCATTAACCACGCAAAATTTGGAATGAGATCCTTTGGTTTTTGATTTGATGAAAATTGGCATAGAAGTTGTTGGTGAATGAAATTCCTATGTTTTGTTATAGGTTTCAATAGAATCATCTCTATCTAACAGAATTACGCAATCATATAAATAAGATAGTTAGTTACAGAAAAAGGTTGAGTTGGTTCAGAAGGGTAAGTTTCCTGAATTTAACATTGATAATGAATGTGTTTTGAGATTTTTAAAGATGTTTTTTGTTCCTTGTGATTCACAGTTGAAGAATGAGTTGTTATTTGATGCTCATAGTTCTCCATTTTCATTTATTCCTGGAATTACAAAGTTATACAGAGATCATTGGGAGTATTATTTGTGGGATTAAATGAAAAGAGATTTTTCTGAATTTACTGTGAGGAGTTTGACTTACCTGCAGGTTAAAGGAGAGTGGCAGTTATCAAAAGGGATGCTTTAGTCTTTAACGGTGCCAGAGTGGAAATGTGAAAATATATCCATGGACTTCATTGTGGGATTACCAAAGACATCATGGGGTAACAATTCAATATGGATTATTTTTATGGATTTACTATATCTTCTCATTTCCTTCCTCTTAGAGATATTTTGTCTCTAGATCAACATTCTAGTTTTATATGTTAAATAGATAGTCTGGTTGAACGGTGTTTCGCCTTCCATTGAATCTGATCATGATCCCAGGTTTACTTCTATCTTTAGGAAAGGTCTTTAGAATTCATTGTGTACTGAATTTAATTTTATGACATTTTATCACTGATAATCAGATAGAAAGATAGAACGAACAATTCAAACCATAGAGGATATGATACATATATGCTCATTAGATAGTCAGGGAAGTTCAAACTAACAACTATTTTGGTTGAAATCTCATATAATAACATCATTCATTCATGTATACTGATGGCTCCTTTTATGGAATTATATGGGAAGCGATGATGAAATCTAGCTTTTTGGGATGAAGTCGGTGAAAAGAATCTGAAGGGACTAGAATTGGTAGAAGATATGGTTGAAAAAATTCAATTGATTTAGAAGCACATGATAATGGCTCATAGTTGGTAGAAAATTTATGTTGATAACCAGAGGAAGGATCATTATTTTGATGTAGTTGATCTTGACATTCTCAATGTTTCTCCATGGAAAAGTGTGTTGTGTTCTCGTAAATAGGGAAAATTGATTCTGAGTATCATTAGACCTTATGAAATCCTATATAATGTTGGATCAGTTGCATAAAGAGTATATTTACCTCTTTGTTTGTCATAGGTGCACGATGTTTTATATGTTTCAATGTTGAGAATGTACATGCCAGATCCATCTCATGTTTTGAGCCCAGAGTTAGTTCAGTTGGAATGGAATCTCTTTTATGAGGAACAACCATTCCATATTTTTGACTATAGAGATAAAGTGTTGTGGAATGAGTTAATTCACCCAGTAATGGTTTTGAGGAAAAACCAGATTATTTTAGAGGCATTGTGGGAATCCAAAAATTCTATGAGGGATAAATACCCCCTTTTATTTGATAAGTGAATAAAATTGCGAGGACGCAACTTCAAAAAGGGGGGAAGGATGTAAAATCCTAGGAAAATAAGGAAATTTTATATTCTGATATTGATAAATATTTGTGAAAGAAATATTTATTTTACTTTAAAAGGAGTTACTATGTTCAATGGCATACAGGATACACAAAAACCGGTTTCTTGGAAATATTGCGTTGCACACTAACATTATAATATTATTAATTCTAATTATAGTCAATTATTAGATGTTATATTGGCGGAAAAGGATATAACTAACAAAAATAGGATAATACATATTTGTTAATTTTTTTTACATCTATCGAATAAAATTTTACAGGCTTAAAATATGAATGAATCTAATTTTAAGCATGGATTACATTAAAAGGTTGATTTAACACCTTTTGATGGTGGACCCTATTTAAATATAGTTTTGTTCACTCTTATATGATCTATTTGACCAAATAAAATTCTTCATTAGAATCATGACCTCAAAATTTACTTTTTGTAATTTTATGGTATTTTTCTGATAAAATTCTTTATTTAATTAATAGTGAAAAATACTATTTTTTAATTCAAACCAGCTTTATAATATAATTTATTTATATGGTTATATTATCTTTTTAATTGGTTTTAATGTGTAATTAGATTATATTTTTATCATTTAATATAATGGTGTTCATTGGAATTAACTTCACTATGAAATTGGACATAAACTAGTGTCAATCTTTTGTTAGATATTGTTTCTTAAAAACAGGCTATTTGTGTTGACAACAGAAATTTCTTTTAAGTAAATAAATCCAACTTCTATGTTTTGAATTTTCTGAAATAGACATCCTTTATAAATTTGGAATATCAAATATAGATTATTCTGAATTTTTGTTATTTTTCTACAGAACATCAAATTTTTGATGAATTGTTAAACCACATTGTAGTAGTTAAAAAAACTGATGTTTTCATTTAAATAAAACATTAACACTTCTCTGAATTGAATTTCAAAAATACGACATACATGGTTTTTATTAGTAAGTAAAATTTGGTTCAATAAGTTGAAAATTATTTTTTGTTGAATAGTATGTTTTGACTTTTATTTACAGCGGTTAAAGACAATATAGGGTAATTCAATGTAAAAAGAATATCATAATAATAAAAAATTACCATAAAACATATCCTAACCTTATTAGATGAGTAATGGCTGACCATGGTCAACCTTAGGTCTATTGTGAGACCCCATGGAGCCACTTAATAGTGATAATGACACTTAATTTTTATTATCATAATGGAAAGACAAAAATGAGAAAAACAAATATATTTTAGTAAATTAATTTTTACATAGTGTTATATAAGTTATAATTTAGACTATAAATATTAATTGGAAAGATAAAAGTATTTCCTACATTATGTAATTTGTTGTATAATTCATAGACATCAAATAATCTAAATTATGTATGACATAGTAATGATACAGTGTTTACCCCATTAATAAATTATTGAAATAAATAAGATTATAATGATTAAAATGATATCCAAAACCAGTAAAATTCTAATTGGATGACTTTATTTCCACCAAGATTCATCTTATAACCCACGTTAATTTGTTTTGGACCTATAGAAACTGAAAATCACTATATAATAAAATAATATTTTCACACTTTCCTCAAGAGCCCCTCCACCCCCTTATAAAAATCCAACACCTCTAACCCCTTCCTTACACCTATCAAGCCCCATAGATCATCTAAAATCAGCCTAAATAATCTCCCAACATCCCTCTCCTCCACCAAAAAGCAATTACATAGGAATAAGTAACTTAAGAAAGTCAGTTTGGTTCAATCCAAAGGGAGTTACTTGAATTAAATGCAATAGTTTATCTTAAATTGTATTGTTTTATTTTGTTTTATTTTACATCACCAACCCCATAAACTATTTTTATTATTTTATATTATAACAAAAAATGTATCCTAAATATACTAGGTTGTTTTTATGAAAAGGATTCGATCGTAAGTTACACACACCTCTGTCTAATTGGTGAAGAGTATATTGTTTCTGTGGATGATGAACTACTACCTCAAGAAAAGATAATTGTTCAAATATCTCAAACCTCCCATAATGGTGGTCATTATGATGGAAATATATTTATATATGATATATTTTAAATTTATATTGTTTCTATGCTTCTTTATTTTTCATTTAGAGATTAATTTTATGGTTTCCATAGTGGGTAAATACAATAATCTCATTTGAGGAAGTGCATACTACCACCCCCTTGAAGTTATATAACTCATTAATGCATTATGAGGAACATATAAAGGGTAGTGTCAAAAAAATTATATATTATATTATAATGGAATTATAATATACTTATGTATCCTTAAGGTTCCATTCAGTTTCAATACAAAATTGAAATGGAAGTACCGTTAATGCTTACGTATGACTTACCGTCTCCCCAAATGGTGAATTTAATTTCTTATCTCCAAATGTTATGTACTATTATAAATTCATTTATATACAGGATATATATATATATGATATATATGATAAATAAATCATGAATATCATTCTGGATAAATTTATCTTTTGACCATATGAATAAATTTGGATTATAAGAAGTCCATTTTTGACTCTAGTACCAAATATAGACAAAACAACCATTGATAACATAAATGATTAAATAATGTTTATAAGTAAGTAATATGGTCATTAAAAGAATTATAAACATGAGAAAGGTTATTAAGAAAGTATAAATTAACATTATTTTATTATTCATGATATTAAAGAAAGAATGGGTCAAGTTGGACACGAGGTAATGGACTTCATCTCAATCACCTTTTACTGAGGCATATATTGTTTTAAACACGACATTATTGTATATGTTATATAAACACATTTTAATTTTGATTTCATTAAAAGGGAATATTTTTCTAGGAAGAATTTTTATAAAAGAAAAAAAATGTTAATTTTTAATGTAAGTGGTGACAATGACCTTTCTGCCGCTGCGAGTATTATTTGATCTTTAGCTTACTTAACCAGCCGTAATTTTTTTAAATTGAAAATAAATATGATATAATCATTTATGTGTTTTGTTATTGAAAATGTATTTGATAATGGATTTGTTATGCCAATATATTTAAGTGATATATTGTGATTGAAATGTGGAAATTATTTTATTTCTTTATATTTGTTGTATGTGTCAAGATTTTATAATGGTACATGGAAATTTGATGGGTGGTTATGTGATAAAACAAATTAAGGTGGGTGTCATGATAAACCAGGACGGGTTGTTATGTTATAACCTCCAATGCATTGGGAATGGAAGTCGGTCTTATGGCTATTCCATTTAGGGATATTTGTGGAAGTCGACTATATAGTTATTCCATTTAAGTATTTTTATCTCCCAACTTACCTTTATTTGTTATGTGTTCATTATATGAGTTTTATGGGAGTATTTTGTATAAAAAATGATATGCAATGATATTTTATTCAGTGAAGAGTATTTACTACTTCAAAAAGGTTAAAATTATTAATTATGATAAAGTATTCATGGATTACTAGTTGTTTTGAAATACTAATTGTTTTTCTTTATTGTGTATCCCTTAATAAGATATTTATGCTCATCCTACGTTTTTGAAATTTTTTCATATGAAATAAAGTGTTATAGAGTTATGGTTGGGATTAAGGAAAATTCATGCTATAAAAAATATGGAACTAGAGAGTAATCATTTTTCAGGAATTTTTTTTTTTGAAAAATATGGGAACTCAGTTGAAGTGTCTACATTGTAAATTTTGGGAAGTAATGTAACAGTTATGACCTAATTATCTAAAACTATAATCCTGAAAAGATCCTCAATGAGAAATATTAGCATAATTCAATAATATGAAATGTTTGTGGTTGGGTCCTTAGAATGATGACCTTGAGGGATTCCACAGTGGTAAATTGACCTTCAATCGTTTCTTATGAAATATCAGCATTGAATTGGTTTGGGTGAAAAATAGTATCACATCAATGGGGATTGAAACATTCCCTTTAAGAGTCAAATAACACCATAGTAACTATATCATGAAATTTATGTATCTCACTAGATCTACAATTCACATTATTCATGTTTCATTGTTTTTTTCAACATAATAATTTTTTTCGATTTTTATTTTTTGATATGAGTAGATAGGGATATCAATTTAAAAATTTTGTTTCACATGACACCTTTTCCTTTAGGGGTCTTTATAATTCAATTTCCATTTCATTAATTTATTTTAATCATGTCATTATTTGGATCATCAAGCCATAACAATGTTTATACCAATATATAATAAATACATATACCTTATATTTTAAGGATGAAAAATTGACTTAAATTAAGATACATTTATATTCAATATGAATATTTTTTTGATTCATTTAATATAACATAATGAGGATTATATGGATATTATATATTTATGGATCACATACATCTTCCTAAATGAGTAGGGCTCCATTAGATGGTATATCTCCAATATTATTTACAAATGCTTCATCCTCAATAGCTCCAACATGGGTATTCTCCATACATATAGATAGGTAATAAGGTTTCTGATTATATATCACCCTTATCAACCCATGGGAAAAACATAATATTCTGTTTGAACATCATTTATATGATCCATGAGGGGGATAACATATATAGATAGGATGCACTTGGGTTACATCAGATTGGACCCCTGTAATCTAGCTTCCTTATTTTTTAATTATTCACTTTTATGAGAATAATTAAATAAATGATGATATTGATGATGATGTGATGAATATATGAATACACATATCAATGTTCTTTTAATTATTTATATATTTACCTTATAAATATATTTGAAATGATTATGGAAGTTTTGTAATATTTTCCAACTCCATTAATTTATTCATTCATCATTGATAAATAAAATGTAATGTGGTTAATGGAAAGATAACCCTAAATTTTGGGAGATTTTACCCATATTATTAAAAAAGTGTTGTGAAATTTTTAATTATTTTATCTTATGAAAAATCCTAATTTATATTATTTGGGTATCTTTTATAGATATTTTATATTCTTTATATGATTTAAGCCAAAGAATCAGGAAACTAAGGTATTGTATACATCATGTTTTACCGATTGGTTATTATTAAATATATTTATAATGTAAATATAATTTATTATTATTTTAACTTACTACTATAAAGGATTGAATATTTCCACACATTAATATCGAACTTTTATTTCTTTGAGATCATTAATATTTTTTAGATAATTACCTTCCATGATATATAGAGGCTATGTGTAGTAAGTTATTGAGTAAGGAATTGATATTATAGGTTAGAAATTAATAAAAATAATATGATCCACTAAAAATTCTTATATATTTTCTCTTAGAAAACAAATTTATCTTCAAAATGAAAAATAAATGCCATAAATTGATATTTCAATTCTCAAATAATGGGTTCATTTTTTACAATGAAATATTGAATTAGTGAGTATATATTCCTCAAAAATGATTTATTGACTATGTTCCATAAAATGAAATCATCTACTACCCATGTCATCATTAATTTACTATGGGATGAAAAAATGGTGTCTATTATAATTTAATGTGAATATCTATAAGAATTTGCAGTGTTGTATAACTCAAACATCATCGAATGAACTGATATTGGTTATAATCATTTGGATATTATATTTTTTGAACATTTCTTGGTATTTTCCCTAATATATTTTATATAGGTTATAGAGAAATCAAGATAAAGTCGTATTGATTTCTAAAAGAAACAATATCTCTTGAAAAATTGAGATTACTTACAATAAGGAAAATATCAATCATATCTATATGATTTAATTATTTAAACAGATCTACAAAATGAGGGATGTATTTGATTCAAATAGAAACATTAATGAAGGAAAAAAATATTGAGTGGGTTAAAGTGAAAAATAAATAATAATAGAGAAAAATTTGTGATTTCTATTATGGTAAGCAAAAGAATTAGTGGAAAGGGGGACACATTACCTGTTACAGATAAATGTGTACGATTCATGGGGGAGAATCACCCATGATAATAAGAGTGTGATAAAATCATCATTTAAGAATATTTTAATTTTTCTCAAGTAGAAATAAAAATAAGTAGAGAAACAATTTAAATTAGATGAATAAAAATATTTTATGAATGAATAAAAGACTCAGGGTTCTTTCTATTTTTTTGGATTCAATTTCCAAAAGATAATGCACTATTGGTATAAAATTATAGTTTTGAAATACTAGTAGAATAATTAATAAGATTTATCCAGGGAAAATATTGGAGACTAGTTCATTCATGGTGCTCTAAAATATAATTCTATAGATTGAAAAAATGGGACCCTTTAAAAAAATTTCTAACAGTTTTATTATAAAAATTGAATACAGTGGTTTATTCTATTCCGTACAAAGTGTGGAGTCAGAATGATGTTATTTCATAGGTGTATGAGTTAATGTGGAAATATCTCTACAAACAAATAGTAAATTATAATCAGAATAAGAATTCGATCACTAAAATATTTATTAAAACATATCATATGATTCATCATGATAATCCTACTTTTTATAAATAATGGAGGTTTTTTACACATGAATTCATTTGTATAAAATAAAAACGAAATGGTAAAACACACTAACATACATAGAGACACATTTTTACTTACAAAATTTCAATGTGATTATTATTATTTTGGTTTACTATGATTACAATTTGTAGACTATGAAATCATAACTTTTAGATGGTGTGAATGTAGGTTATATTTTAATAAAGATTGATATTTATAGTTATGTTGAAACATGTAAGTCTAGACCTCATTGTGGATGTAGCATTGATTAATGATTCCATATTTTCAAACTGTTAGAGATGTAATTTCTCTAGAATAAGAGTAACCTTATCAACGTGTCATAATATATGTTTGTTTTATAATGCCACATAAGATTTTCCATATGGAAATATAAGACTGAAATTAATTTCTTCAAATTTTTAATAAAGAGTCAAAATAGGGGAAGTTATATTATTTAAAAGAAAGGAATGAACATAATTAAGAAGTGTTCATCCATGTAGATAAGAATGGAGTTTAAATTGACCAATTATTTGGAGTTGTCTATATATAAGATGGTGGGTTTAGTAGTTAAAAATATTAATTTTTTTATATAATATCTCTAACAAAATCATTAGTTTTTCATTATTAGAGTAGTATTAAATCCAAAACACATCAACAATTTAATTTTTTATCATGTATGTCTATGTGTTTTCTATTTGGTGTGTGTATTTATTTAAATAACACATTTCAGGATCAATGATATTTCATTGGTGAACTCTATGGATTTTCCATTTCATAGAAATTGACATCATGTGTCTCTATTTTTAGAATATTCATCCCTATTCAACATGTTTATTTTTTGAAAAGGTATTCTTGAACATTATGGTTTCTTTAAGATAAGATGAGTTCGATCTCGAAATTAGATTAATGGTGATGTATTTTTCATTTACACTTTTATTTTATTTTGAATTTGATAACAACAAAAGGATTATATTCAGAAAAAAAATTTCACAGCTTGACCTCGTAAACTACTTTTATCCATACTTTTCATGGTCAGTAATTTTTCTTATTGAGGTTTTGGTTGAGTCTCATATTAAATTTTCTGATTTTAAAAACATTCAAGTGATTTTTTTGTCTAGTATGCAATTGGAACATGGACTGCAAGACTGTTCGTCATTTTCTAGATAAAAAATAATAATGTTGAAATGACGAATTAAATTTAATTGGAAAATTAAATGATATTAAAATAATATAAAATCTAAATAGGATAAAATTAATGGATTGTTTGATAATATTAATAATGATAATGATAATAATATTATTATTATTATTATAATTATAATTATAATTATTATTACGTGATTATTATTATGTTTAAAATTATTATTATTATTACTATAATTTTTTTATTACTACTAATAATAATAACATTATTATTAAAATCATAATTTAAGTTGTAGTTATCTTTTAATTTTTTTAATATTTCCTTAAGCCTATTTAGGTTGAACACTCTCCGCCTCCTCTTTCATGATGTTGTCTCCCCCTCCCTTGTCTGCACCTTTTTCCAATAGCACCTCCTTCGGCCACTCTTCCTAATATGTGGACCACCTCTAACCTCTCTTCCCTACATGCATCCGACCCTCGGACACCCTTCCTAGAGTGCAGACCTCCTATGGCCGACCTCGAGACCTCCTCCTTGTGCAATGATTTTATCCAGATTTCCACTAGGTTCTCCTTTGATCCATTACCGTAAGGCCTTCTCCCCCTTAGCATTACTTTTTTTTGCTAATTTTCAGCCTATTCACCCCCTACATGAGTAGGTCAAACCATAGGGTTTTTCTTGCATACAATTTTTAGTGTCCTTCATTTTTAGGTACATGAAATGGTTCTCTCGGGAGCTGTTGGTCTGTGCTCTGGCAACCGCCAACGAATGCGAGGCAGTTGACATCATTACACTATGGCACTGTTAGTTTGGGAAATTCCTCTTAACCCTTTGATTGTTTCAAACCCTTTATTTTAGGGCCATATTTTTTTTAGAAGTCACTGGTAATTTATTTGAGGTATGTTGGACCTTTCTACTGTGTTATTGTGATTATAAGAAATGTTTTTCTGAGTTTTGGCCATTATTTGAGGACATTCATTCATTTATTTAAGGTATGTATAGTATATTTATATATCCTCTATGTATGTATTTATTCATGGAACATGTAATATTAGAATTTAAATATATATATATATATATATATATATATATATATATATTTGTGTGTGCGAGTGTTGGATCGTTACTAGTGGTTGCCACCTGATTTGAAAAGAGTCGAAGGGACCCTGCTTGGTCCGCTCATATATGGAGGTTGGATTCCTATTCCCATACCCGTATTTTGATCTCCTTGAATTATTATCATATTAAAAGTGTGTATTTATAATTATGTTTCATTTATATATATATATATATACATACCTAGGTGTTTCTGTAAATTTCATTTCTGATTCATTCCATTATTTATTATGATTTTCATCAATAATTTAAATATAATCTAATATTATTGTTGAGTTTGAGTATAAATTGTTTTGGTATTTTTATGGTGGAAAATTGGTGTGAATTTGTTTTTCATGGTATTTAATAATTATTCTAATATATATGTAGGCCAAGTGATCGATGAAATTCTAATTGGCCTTTCAAAATGAATTATGTTATTATAATGTTTTTTTATTGGTAATATTATAGTGGAGTAGATAATTTTGATTTCAGCCGTATGTGTCAGTTTTGTGACTTAGATGCCACTTTATGGAATTATGATTTGTGGTAAAAAAATTTGGAATGATTTTACTATTATTGAAATGCTTTTCTGTGCTTGGTTAATTATGTGGAATGGATTGGTTCGGTATAAAATAATGTGGTTACATTAAAAAATGTATTTTTGTGTTTTCATTTTTATTTAATTTTTGTGATTTAGATGAGTGAACATCCATGTGTGCATGAGGTTCACACAAGTATGGGAATTCAAATTAAGATGGTCGTTAAAAAGAATATTTACTATAAACCCCATAAATAAAATGGTTCCTCATTTCTTTTCCAGTATCCTTTCAAATATATTTATATATTTATAAATGGTTTGTTGGTATATTATTTGTATTAAATTTTGGATTTTAATGTTCCATTTAAAAAATATCCTTTCTGGTATTTCGAAATAGATTATTGGGTTCTAAATGACATGGATGGTCGATTGGCATCTTTATGTGTGTTGTGTGTTTTCATCCCAGTTTTTTAAATAAAGTTGTATTTTGATTAAAGGAATGTTTTTAATTGATTATTATAAAAAATAATAATATCTTATTATTTATGGTATATGAAATATTGTGTCAGTATACTTGTAATGGAATTTTTATGAGGCCCAGTTGGAAATTCATGTTATTTTCGGATAAAATGTGGTCTAAAATGTGAATAGATGATTGAAAACATAATGTATTTCATGAAATGATTTGAATATTTATTTAAAATTATGTCCTAGTTGAATACATGAATGTTTTCAATGAATTTTCTGAATGATTTAGTAATGTAACATCCCGGTTGAAAACTTCAATGATGTGAACTATGCATATGTGTGTTGTGGGAACCCTTATCTAGCATTTCACTTTATGAGTTATCAAATAGGTGATGTCTATGTTTTGGGAAGGAAATTGTAGTGATGGTTGGAAAGGTGAGACACACATGTGAGGGTCTCCCACATACACAATATATTTTTGAAATTGGTTTCCTTGGAATCATTTACATGGTCGAGTGACAGTTGCTAATCCACCATGATTAGATGGGTTAGTAACCCTTGACAATATGAGGGGCTAGGTGTGATGTTCCACATGATTGGTCAGTTTAGGTTGGAAAGTTTTTTATTGACTAGGGAGAATTACCAAAGTGTAACAAGTGGTTGCGAACCGAGAACATCCAGGGATCACTCTAGTGATATTTGGGAAATTTCCAGGGTTTCATACTTCAATGTTCATGTTTTATTCTATGGAACATTTAATTATTTGACCTTATGACAATTTTACATTTATTTTATATGAAAAGATCTATTTTGGTTGTATATGGATTTTAAAATAATTCATTACAATGAATTATATGCTATGGTAATTGATTTAGAAAAAATAAATGAAATTTGGGGTTTCTAAAAAGTATAACTTTTGTTAATTTTTTTGACAAGAGAATGGAAGAAAATGTTTTTATAAATACAATTCTAAAACTAGAAATAAATAATTAATTTTTTAGGTTGGGTATCAGGCATCATTTATTTTGGAATTCCAACTGATCATTTGGATCTCATACCTACAATATCATTTTTATGTTGATGTTCTACAAGTTTCACATCGCTCTAAGAGGGAGGTTAGTCTAGTGTATGGTGGTGACCATGAGGTCACATGAAGCTACATGTAGCATTTTTTGCAGTATGAGCACTTATTTTAACTATTCAGATTGATTTTTTTAGTATATTTTCTTCACAGACCAAATTTTTCCCACATATTTAATCAGGATGCTCGACACTAGTTTAAAGCTCGTGGTTATAGGGAATGAACTTCGGGCCTTTCCATGGGGTAATTCAATTAATCAATTCAGGGTCTCCCTAGGATGGTCAATGAGAAAATGGTATCAAAGTAGGATTTCGTTATTTGGGGGTTCAGTAGATGGATATTTGGACCATCACAGATTAAGAGATAGGTAACGGTTTGGTGCCTAATCACCACCACCCATGATGAAACATGAGTTACCAAGGGTAGTCCGATTTTTGATTTGTTGTCCTTGTTTTGGATTGAGGGATGAAAATAGGGAAAATTTGGTGTTATTTCATGATTTCACATAGAGTAGTGACCAATGTAGATTTTGAGTACAAAGAATAAGTCCATCCTTATTTTTTATTCTAACTTGGGACACGACCCACTACCATGTTATATTTTTAAGAATAACTACTATTCTAACATCTCGTTTCTTCAATGTATGTTCTGATTTTTTTGTTTCGATTTGTGTGAGTCAATTATGAATATGGAAATTATTTTTGAATGGTGTTTTTTTAAATCCAATTGTCTAAAACTATTAAAATTGGTTTTAAATCAAATTGTTTGGGATTGAAAATTTGGTGTATATTTGTGTTTTCAAAGGGAATGGTTTGGGTTCCTTTTGGTGTTCCTTAATAATTTTTGAACATGTGAGAGTATGTGTGGGGAAAGGGGATGTTGGTTATTATGGATGGGAATAGATTAACACAAGTTTAGTGGGTTATATTATACCTTGGATGTGTATTTGAAACTAAATACATGAATTTTCATTCTTATGTGATATTCCGAAGGGAAAATAGTTTCATATATTGGTTTTTTTCTTATAATGTCCTATTTATTTGTTGATTGGTGGGTTTGAGTTTTGGATTTGTAATGAACTATATTTGTTTTTAGTAACAAAATGTAATTGGGATTTTTATAAAAGAGATGAATTTCGGTATTTTCGGCATGTTTTCAGTCAACAAGCATATTGATTTGGAATGAAGTGTTTCCTTCGGTTTTTCTCTAGTTTAATTTTTCGTTTGGTTTATGTTTTTCATGTTGTTAGGAATGTTATACATAGAATGGTACCTTAATTTTATAATGATTCATTCATATTTACTTATTTTTCTTGGATGCATCATATGTTTTACATTGATAATGGTTCATTAGAGGAAGGAGTATGGCTTGAAGAGGTTGAGAATGTCTTCACGGTATTGGGAACCCCCAATGATATCATAGTGCCAACCGTTTTGGGTTTATTTCGTGGAACCAATCCAAATGGAGTCTTATTCATTGGTTTTGGAATCTAGTTTTTCATAACACATCCTAGGGTACCACCGGTGGGGTGGTTTTGTGAATTGGAAGCCATCTTGTCACATCCCTCCAAATTTGTGAACTCTATTAGGATGATTGATTCACTTGGAGAATTCATGTAGTAAGTGTTTCTTGAAGAAGGAGTTGTGAACAAGGGATTACCATACATGACAATGAGGCATAAATTGCTTCAGCCATCATAGCTCTAGCCTTAGGTCTCATGGTTAAGCTCATACATAGTCAGGGATGACATGGGTATGTGGTAGGTTTTATAGGTTCATTATAATTCATCGTGGAAGGGAGAAATTTATTGATTCCTCATTAATTTTTCTGATCCATTGAATGGTCATCATGTTATTGTATGGTTATAATGGATTTGTTCTGTGGTTATCTAAGCATGTATAACTTTTTGAAATTTGATTTTGGAATATCGTTTTTGTTGGTTTTCTTATGGTATAATAGTCCTTCACATGGGTTGGTTTTAATTTTGGTTCTAGGTGTGCTCATATGGACTTGTAAGTTTATATTAAGATATATTTTTGAATGTGTGTTCAGTTCCGATGTCTAGTTTGAATTTATATTTTAGTCTTTTCCCTGGTGTTTGGAATATTATTCTGGTAATTGGATGGTGTTTATTTCCATAGTTACCATCCTCATTGATGTCGTTTTTATGACAATGTAGGGAAGGGATTGATTGACGATCTGTCATCCCGCTGTCCCTATTTTCCATGTTCCCCCAGAATGGGTTTCTTGTTTACGTCATGGTGTAGTTATTTGGATTTTAATGTTTCCAATATATTTGTGTTCATAATGTGGAGAGAACACCCTATTCTCCCCTCAATATTAGGATTCCTTTTATTCTTGAATTGGTTCATTGTGACTTGTGGATACTAATGAGATTTCGGGATTCACAATTTTCCTTATTTTTTTGGGCATAGACTCATGTTTTGGTTAATTATTGTTTTAGTTACATTTTATATGAATAAATTGTTTTTTTGGGGGATAATTGTCAAAAATAAACACTGAAAACAATTTTATTAGATAATTTTTGTGGCATGGAATTATTGTGGTTGAGGTTTGTGTTGAGTCTCGGGTTGAATTTTATAATTTATAAAAAATTTGGGTGAATTTTTTTTCCATGTGCGTGGTTGGCGTGCAGATAGGTAGACCATTCCACAATATTAATGTCTAAAAATTATATATTTTATATGATGAAATGAATTTTAAATAAATAAAAATTAAATGAGAATAAAAATTGATAATAGGGAAAAATTAATGGAAAGTTTAATAACAATAATAATAATATTATTATTACTATTGTTATTAAAAAAAATTAATTTTAATTATCATTATTATCATGTTTATTATTATTATTATTAACATCATTACTATTATTATATTTATCATTCTTCCATTATAATAATTATTATAATTAATATCGTAATTTCAGTATTTGTTTCCTTTTCTTTTTTTAAAAATTTTCCCTAACCCTAATTAGTTAGACCCATATCCCCCTCCCATTTCACAGAACAGCCTCTACCTACCATTTACGCTCCTCCAGTACACAGTGCCTCCTATATCCTCCCTTATTGGCCCACATACCTCTTCTGACCTCCTTTCCCGATATGCGGCCCTCCAGTGGCCTCCATTCCTAGCACACGACCCACCTGTAACCAACCTCGCAACATTCTACCTATTTATATATTTCATCAGGATTTTACTCTCTTTTATAGGGTCATGTGATGGATGTTTATCAGGCCTGATTAGATGGGTTGGTACCCCTTTGTTTAGATGATAGGCCAGCTAGGACGTTGCATTGGTTGTTTCAGTTTAGGTCAGCCTATTTTAATTGACTATGGAGAATCACAATATGCCTGTAGGTGGTTCCGATCTGAGTACATCAAGGGATGACTCTAAGGATATCAGGTAAATTCTAATGGTATCATACTTGTATGTTCCTACTTCTACTTGTGGATATTTTGGTTATTTGATCTCATGTCACTATTACATTTCTTTTATATTAGAAGAAATTTTTTATTCCTATATTGTTTTAAAAAAAATTCCTTACAATGATTTATATTCTTTGGTAATTTCTTTAGAAAAATAAAATGAAAAAGGGGGTTTTCCTAAATGTGAAATATTGATACATGATTTCAAATGAGAGTTGAAAAAAATATTTGTATAAATCCTAAATTGAAACTATTAAGAAATAATATCATTTTAGATGTGGGGAATCAGACATAGTTTATTTTGGCATTATTATTGAGCATCTTGGTGCACATGCCTACTCTATCTTTTAAGTTTTATGTTCTCCCTATTTCACATATCTCTCCGAATGATAATCATTTAGTGTTTGGTCATGACCCATGAGGTCACATGAAGGTATGGGTAGTATTTTATTTCTTTCCTCTACAAGAAATTTTTTTAATTGTTCAGTTTTTTTTTATTTTTTTATCTTGTGTTTATAGGTAAAATCGTTCCAACCTATTTAATCTGGTAGTGTGGAACCAGATTCCAATCTAGGGGGATCGAGAATGCCTTTCCGGCCTTTTTTTGGGCCGACTCAATTGACCGATTTTGGGTTTACCTAGGTTGCATTCATGATAAAAATAATTCACTTTGAAAAATTAAAAAGTCTATATTTTAAATATTATATGATTCATATTAACTATTGTGTATTTTGAAGATATAAAAAAGATTCTATGGAATAGTGTAAAAATATATTTAATGGATAGAGTGGAACAATAATTACTCTTCCAGTGAGAACATGTGGTTGTTCAAATGATTCTATCCTAGAATACAGACTATGAAATATAATGAAACACTAGTGAGGCAACAATATGTACACTCACATACATGTATGAGAAACCTAACACATTGAGAAAACATTATAATGTAGATAAAATTAATCATTAGTGTCGAATAATTGTAGTTGGTTTTAGATCAATTTACTAAATTTAATAAGATTTGCAGTTATCATATGTTGGTATAGATGTTTTTTGGGGGATTTTTTTGGGCATCATCTCTACTATCATCACTTATAGAATTATAGATGCTACATTAAAAATTTTACGTAACTAATGTGTTAAGGTGGAAATTATATTTTATGAAATTCATTGACTATTTTTGATGGAATTTATTTTGTGAATGGAGAACTATGAAAATAGAAAAAAAATCATAATTTGATAATTTTGGGTGATTTCAACTCTAAATATTGTTTAGTGGAAGGATTTGTAAATGTTAGCATTCAGATGAGGGGACTCAATTAAGCATAAACTATCATTATATTTTTTCACGAAAAATGGGCACCTAAAAATATATTAGAAATAAATATGATCTAAATACATATTTTTGATTTTTAATTATCATCATAAATATTTCAGAAGAGTAGTTATATTATTTTCTTATTATTTAGAAAATCATGAAATAAGTGTTTATTGTCTTTTGGTGTTCATTTCACTAAAATTCATTGAGGTTTTTTCTTCAGTAAATATGTCTCCAAAATATTTTGCAGGGTTTATCTTATAGATAATGAAATCAATGATGTTTTTTTAAAATATATTTGATTTTCTTTACCGCGAGTATATAAAAAATGGAGTGGATGAAAGGGAGGAACACAATGTAGCTACATAAGAATATGTTTTTGATAGGTTATCTTAAGGATGAGGGTTTCTATACAGAATTTGTGAAAGGAGTGTTTGAAATAAAATAAGGATCTATGGTGGTGTAAAACTACTTGAATTTTCTTATATTTTACCCTTCAGTGAGTAAGGAAGATGAAATACTTGTCCAAATAATATAGAATGGAGATATTGTGGACAAGGTCAATCAATAGGGAATGAAAGACACTAAAGAACCCATATTTTGATCCAATTTTTAATGAAATATTGGCAATGGTATCAACTAATTAAATTGATATTTCATTACTCTATATTACCCCTATTTACAATGATACTTAAATGGTATTGGTATTATTAATCAAGTATAAATATAATTTTTTTAGATCCACCATTTGATGGATATCCATGAAATAATAAATATATTTTAATGAACCTAAAATAAATGATGACTAATAATTATGGGGAGTATTAAAATGGAGGGTTCTGATTGTCTTCCTTAAAGAAAGTAATTCATTTGAAGAGTATTTTTCCCAGTATACTAAATCAAGGTTGTGTTGAAAATTATAATAATAAAACATTTAATAAGATAACCAGGAGTATGATATTACCATTTTTATTTTAGAAGGAATCCTGTGTGGTATAAGTGAATTGTGCAACATACCATGTAAATAAATATCATTAATCACCTATAGGGTATTCTATTTTTTGAAAACCTTTATTCTGGGAGAATGGTATAAAACTATAACCTCAATTTCATTGTGACATTCAATTATATCCTTATTAATTCAATGAAAATTAAATGTTATAAAAAAATAAATTTTATGTTCCTTTATATGGTATGGGGATGAAGATATTCAATTTAGTATATGTGAAAATTATCTTTATATTTTTATTAGAATCTAGAGTATTCACATCAAATAATAGGTCATGTGGTTTGATCAACACATGGTTGATGATGTAACTAATATAAAAATAATCAATTAATAATTACAAGGTTGATCTGATTAAAATTCACTACGATATTGTTATTTTAGATGAAAATTATGTTTCTAGAAACAAGTGATTCTCATGAAAAAAATCATTCATGTCAGTTTCATATTATAAAGGTCTTTCCACGACCATATTTTCCAAAAATATCATGTATTACAGAATCATGGTGAATATTTTTAGAAAATGAATTACTATAAGGAGTAAAACATTATGATTTGAGGTAGTATAAATGATTTCAAAGACTGCTACATTGGGTTGAATCTTCTCAAAATTACTTAATTATTATAGATATTTGTGATCATGAAATATTTGAAGATTTTTTATGGCTTAGTGACTAGTGATATTTGGTGTTAGTTATTAAGGATGAGACAACCTCTATTAATATTTATAGAATATATGATCTAATGGAAATTCCTACTCAATTTAATGTTATGGGTGAAACAAAAAAATCATCTGGTTGAAGAAATAGTAATATGTTAGCAAGCAGTATATGTCAACATTGGTAGTTAAGTGAATTCAAAAACAATACAGGCTGCGTATTTATTGGAATTATTTTATATATTTTTTATACAGAAAAAATTGTTAGTTTTTAGAATGGATATGAATAAATGACAAAAATTTAAATAATTTGGTGAGATGACATATTTTCATCCATTGATACATTTGGGTGAAAATATTCATGGTGAAATAAGAAGGATTTAAGAAATATACAATAAATTTTGTGTGAAACCTAAAATTGAGTTTTTATTGGTTCAATTTAGAACCCCTGGAATTTAATAAAATTTATGTTCCCATTATAGTATAATGGTTTTTCTTCTAGTGAATTAAAGTTCATTTAAATAACTAGATGAATTTTGATAATATAATCTTTTTAATTATACTATTAAATGTCAATATCAATAATTGATGTGTCTCAACATTGATTGAATTTAAGAAATAAATTCATACATTTATATGGTTAGATATGATTTCTAACACTCCAGGATTTCATAGTAAGTTATTTTTTCAAAGCAATACAACAACATGCACTACACGCAACACTGAGTACTAGTTCACCACGACATACCAAACTAGCCGTTCAAAAGTGGTTATGAATAGTATTAACTGAATTTTAAACTTTATATAATCCTTATAATTTTAAAATCAATATAATGAGTTTCATAGACATAATGTAGGAACAAATTTATTTTTTCAGATAAGATAATTATTTTTAAAAAATTGAAAATTTTACCGCCTTTTAAGGGAGAACCCTTCTTAAATCAAATATTTGAAACTTGTTTATATTCAAATTGTCAAAATAAACATCTTCTTTAGAATAGTGACATAAGAATTTAGTTTCAATAAATTTTTGGTGCTTTTTTGATTACATTAATATTTGGCTGAGTAAAGAAAAATACTATATTTTAATTGAAAACAACATCTTTTAATCAAAATAATTTATATCATTTAATTATACATTTTAATGTTTTGGATGTTTAATTAGATTATATTTTTATCATTTAATCAAAATATTGTCATTGTAAGTAATTTCACTATGAAATTGGACATAAACAAGTGTCAATATTTTGATAGTTATTATTTCTAAAAAATACACCTTTTGGTTTTAAAAATGGGAATTATTTTAAAATTAATTAATTAAACATCTATGTTTCAAAATTGGTAAAGTAGAATTCATGTTCGAATTCGGAATATAAAAAATAGCTTAGGGTGAATTGTTTGTATTTTTCTAAATACATTCAATTTTTGATGAATAGTGAAAAACACCGAGTTATAGTTTAAAATTGAATTTTTATTTAAATATTTATTTATTTTATTTAAATTTAATTTATTTCAAAATAGATAAATAATACATATATATGTTCAATTTAATTCATTGGAGTCAGTTTATAATAATTTTAGATATATAAAATTTTTATTAAACTTTCTACCATCATTTACCCACCTCCTAGGAGCATTTGCAAATTTCAATAAAAGTTAATTTTACCACTTTTGTGAATTGAATTTCAAAAATTCGAGAGACAAGGTTTATATTAGTAATTAAAATCTGGTTCAATAAGAAGAAAATAATTTTTGGTGAATAGTAACTTTTGCTTTTATTTACCACTGTGAAAAGTAAATAGTGTAATTAATTGTAAAAATGATATTATTATTCTCCTAACACGTGTCCTAATTCTAATTTATAAGTGTATTTCAACCAAAAAAATCTATAGAAAAAAATATGATTCCTTAGGTCCACTTGGATTATTTTACGACATTTATTATTATTTTATTTAAAGTAGAGTTAAAAGAGTTAAAATCAATGTTTAATAACTAAAACATTTTTCATATAGAGATATAAATAATATAAATTCGACTATAAAAAATAATTATAAAGATAAACCTATTTCTTACATAATGGTTTTTTATTTAAAATTTTTAGACATTATATAAGTTAATTTATTTATGACACAATGATGATGCAATAATTACCTAATTAATGATATATCAAAATAATTGATATTATAAATATCCAAATCAATGTAATTTGAGACTTTTTATGAATTCCAATAATTTTATAGGTTAATATGACATTTTTGGGTTGGTTAGATGAATTTGTTTCAATGTATTAATGATGTTATAAATTTAGAAAAAAATACCAAATACTGTCAAAATTGATATAAAAATGTTTTTAAAAAAATATTATATTATTAATTGATATTATATTCATATAAGTCAATGTATCAGACAAAATACTTATATAATTATATATGTATCATTAATTAACCAATTGGGGTTCTCTTGAAATTATATAGTATGTTTATTAACCATAAAATATAAAAATACAAAGAGACATGGTAAATGTCAAACTATTTATCTAAGAGTTAAATATAAATGATAAAGTTAATATAGTGAAAAAAACCTATCTAAAACCTTTTGGTTGAGTGGTTTTAGACCCATTCCATCCTTATCTAAATAATTAATTTTTTAGCCCTTAGACACCAAAAATATTTTTATTATAAAATAATATTTCTAGCTTTTCTTAAGGTGTCCCTGACCCCTCTTATAAAAGGGAACTCACCCTTCTCTATAATTTACACCTTCAATGACATTTGGCTCAGCCAACCCTTGCTCAAATACTCTCTTAACTATCCTCACTTCATCTTATAGAATTTACTTTAGTCAGAAATCCAACCTATGGTGCCCTTTTGATCAAATCAAAATGAAGAACCCAGAGAGGATGTAAATATTTCATCACCTCTGTTAAGATCCTTTATTCTTCCACTTCCTCTTTCTTTGTTGATTCCATTATAAAATAATAAATCCATTATATTCTATATACTGTCATGTTATTATAAATATGGAACAACCATATTCATTATTCTATCCAACATTTGAATGACATGTCACCATACGTACGTGGGTATGGATTACCGTCTCCACATCATGGTGTAATTGTTATTGAGTACATTATTATTTGTATGATAATAATAATAAGGTTTATTTGATTTTAATAATAAATATAACATGATAATGATTCTTTATATATTATATAACCTTAAATTATATGTTTTTTAAATATCAAAATAATGATATTGTCGCTCATGCGTATGTACGGATTACCGCCTCCACAAACGCGATGAGATTTATTTCTCATCGTATCCATTTAAGACTAACTTTCATTAGATGCTTAAAAATAATGTTTAAATACTTAATATCATTATAAATATAAATAAGATACATCCTATTAATAACAAACAATACTTAAATAACAATTCATATAAAGGAAAATGAATCATTTAACACCTGAAATGAGGATAATACTAATACATTATTAACTAAGAATTGTTAAAAGATCATATATGATATCATATTAATGTATATGATTCGTTCCGTTGTTTTCCAAAAAAGTCCCTTTATAACCATTTTGAAAATGTTAAGATATAAATTTCATTTTTTTAACTTATACGGTGGCTACGGCTATTTTCCATCATTATAACATCGTCGAAGCTTCCCTTACAACCATATAAGAATATTTTAAAAATACATTTTTTCTTAAATGATTTCATAATATAAAGAGAAATTTTTCTAAAAAGGGTCTTGATTTCATATCTGTCAACATCTTTTGATGGATTTTATTCTTATTTTATGTTGATTTATTATGATATTAAAACATCTATATTGTATTGAAGGTTTTGTGATATGTATGACTATGGTTGTTTTATTTTTACACCATTCATTGTTTATGGATATAGTATTGACATTTCATATGCTTGTTTTAATAAGAATGTTTATTTTATGTCTGAAAATTTTCATATGAGGAATGCATTAGACTTAGTATGTGATGGTTGGAGCCTGGTTTATCTCCTCGATGCATCGATAGGTCCAATGAGAAAAACTAGTGTCTTGGCCCAAGGCTTTGACCAAATATTATTTGTAGTCCAGGCACAAGGCCTTAACTATGTGGTTATTAATTCTTGCATTATTCATTCCATCATTATGAATATGGATATTTATATTGCATGTGATTATTCGACTAGTAGAATATCCATGTGGGTAAGTAAATGGTATTATTTTGATTTTATCTTTTCCATATTATGCTAATGTTTCTGTTTAAGACGCTTCTGTTTTAGTCTTACACATTCCCTGAAATGTTTTTTCTTATTTATGAAAGATCTCACTATATTGTTATCCTTATTGATCATCTGAGCTTCACCCCTTTCTATGTAGTATTTTTCCTAAGATAAGAGAAAGTATATGATGACTATGTTGGAGGGATAGTCTATGGGATCTTAGTATTGCATATGGATACAATGTTGTTGTAGTTTTCCTTTTTATTATGTAATATAAACCTTATGAGATTATCCTGTACTTATAAGGCCACTAAAATAATTGGTCTTTTGAGACTTTATCTTTTTTGATCATGCCAATTGTACGTAATAATGCACCGTCTCTGGGCTTCAGGGGTCCGGGTGTTACATGATTGATCTCAAAGAATATAAATATATTTTTGGGATGGTAATATTATTGGATTGTGAGAATTTAATTATAATTTTTCCTTATTAAATATAAATCTAGATGAAAGGGGGATTTTTAATAATTCTTATAACTGAACCATTCTCAATTAGTATTAAAAATATGAAAAAAATTACAAGGGAAAAAATATAACTCATCAATGGGTTCACAAATAAATGTAATAAACTTATTTGTAAGAGTGAGAAAGAAAACTATAATAGCTTAAATATTAATAATAATATTCATACATAAGAGGTAAAAGATCATATATAATTGTAAAAAACCAATGAAAGTTATTTTTACCCATGTTATTATATTTACAATTAAATAATTCCACAAATAGATGTATATTATTTGGAATCTCTACATTGCTTTGTCTGGTAACAAAATCATTTAAGATTTTTCCTACCCACATTTTTCCAAATCATATTTTTTGAATAGAAAGAAGATCCTTGAATGTGAAATATCAGTGACATCCAAGAGGTTGACCCTTTTTTCATATAATATCGACAAATCCTATATATTATCTTTCACATTTCGAGAAAAAAATTGATCTTTTTGGAAAACAATAATACTATTGATACTATGTAATTTTTGTAGATATATAAAAATTTCCAAAATATGTTTTTCAAATATAATGGTGTCAAAATATTATCAAACATATTATTTTTAAATGTAAATTTATATATATATTTTATCAATCTCTAAACAATAGAATTTAATCCAACATCATGACTATAATTGAAAATATAAATATGAATCGGTTAAACTTCCAACTAAGAATTATTTTTGGTCATAATATTCATTAGTGTAGAAACCTCATATTTGAAATTAGTGTATTTAAAAAAAAAATTATCTTTTATTTAACATGCTCTTTAGTAATATAGATATTAATTTATTTTTCAAAAGAACATTCCTCATCCTCATCATCAAAAGTTAATGAATTTTCATAATTGAAAGAGAAATAGTATAAAAACCATCATTGGTCATCAGAATTATAAATTTCCCATTATAAGGACCATTAAATTTAAATGATGTTATATTCTATAATCCTTAATACATCATGAATAACTATCAAAATAAAAATAATCTTTTCTAGCATTCAAATATTCATCTCCTGTAAAAAATTTATCATTTTTATTTAACTAATTTCCTAGATAATCATTAATTAATAAATATAATTTAAAAATGATGTAAAATATGAAAATGATTCTTATATTTATATCAAATTTTATATAATATAACAAATACTGAATCTCCCTTTTAACTTTTCTCTTTTCAAAACCAATGATAATATTTTGGGAAGTTTTATGGAATAATTCTCCAAACAATCTGAGAAATTTTTCCTTCAATAATTTATAATCTAAAATGATCTAAAAATAGTTTGTAATATGATTATAAGTAAAATAAATTCATGTGTTGTCCCTGTAATTTTTAATTCTAGTGGATGTAACATGATGATATTTTGAAATATATTATTTCTAAATTAATATTTTGTCCCATATCTTTTCCCATATGAAACAACAACAAAAATTCACCACAAAATATGAATTCTTATTAAAATTTATGAATAATAATAAAAATTTACAAAAAGGATGTTAATAAATTATAAAATCCATTCACAATATGATTTAAAAAAAATGTTATAAAAAATGTATTTTTCTATAAAATCATATTTCTTTAAATTTTTTGTATTTCCATTAAAAAGATTAATTTATCAATTTTATATTTTAAATTATTAAAAAGTAACTTCATATTTGAATTTTTTGTATCAAAAATATCATTGGATGATTTTTTTATGTTTTTATAAAATAATTTATTTTTAATTGAATAATATAAAAATTATAATTTCCATAATACTGTCACGTTTAAAAAAATGTCACAATAAAATAATTATAATAACGTTTTTGAAATGTTTATATGAAAATATATATTTAAAATGATTAATAGATTTTTTTAAAATTATTTTTTCAATAATTAAGATATATTTTTAATGATTTTAATACATAGGTAATATTTTAGTTGAAATTTTTTTATTCACTTATATTAATTTTTTTCTAACATATATTAATTTATTAAAAAAAATTGACTTATTATATTAGATCAACGTGTTAATTCTATATTATAAGTTATATTTAAAATTTAGAAACAAAACAAGGATTTATCTGATTAAATTTAACGATGATAATAAAAGTAAAACGGTTAATTTCAATGAATTGTTTGATTAAAATTATGAATTTTTTTATAATAAATTAAATTTTTACCATGTCAAAAATTATTTTTACACAATATTAAATCCACTATATAAATTTATTTTTACTTAATCAATTATAAATAAATATTATATAATTTTAAGATCACATATTGTTGAAATCAATATTTTTGTCAACAAAATAGGTTTTCTCAATATTAAATGTTTTCGTCAAAATGATAATTTTATATTATTTAAGAATTAATACTTATTATTTGGGTATTAAATATAATTTCATCAAAAAAATTAATTTGTTTAATCAAATATTATTTAATAAAATATGAATTACTAAGGAATAAACTAGTTACAGAAGTAAAACACCAATCATAAAATAGAACAAAGAAGTTATAAGTGTCTTGATAAAGTTTATAACATGTGGTAAAAAGAGTGGTGGAGGATTAATAGACCATATATCATCACACACTATGTTATTAAAATATATGGGATCTATTGTCCCTTGAATAGTTATATTTCAATATTAAAAAACAAAGAGTATTCATAAAATCTCCCTTTTCTTCACTAATAAAAGGGGAAGGATTCCACGACTTCAGGCCGCAACTATTCCATAAATATTCATTATAAAAATCTCCCATTTTATTCCTCCTATAATACACTATTCGATTCATAATACAATATTATTAATTAGATACCCTATTCCAATGATTTCCAAGGAAACTTTCAATAGAACGTCCAAGGTCATGACATAATTATTACTCAATCGTTTACCTTTATACTAAATTTTTCACTTCCAAACCTATCCTAAAAATTAATATGATAACCTATAAATAATTAATATAAACAAGTGTTATTATGTTAATGAAAAATCATTATTTATGACACAATATAAATAAAATTTAAATAATGTTGATTGTTCGTTTGTAAGAACTACCACCTCCAAAAAACAACATTTTCCATTTTTCATTAAAGCCATCAAGGGATCCTAAAAATGATTTTATTAATTTATTAATATAGTAATTATTTGGAATTTCTTTTTAAAAGTCATAATTTATCATTTACTATGATTATGTTTCATTCATTGAGAAATGAAATCGTTAATCATATGCATCGTGGACTACCGCCTCCACGAATTAAAAATTCACATCTGTCACCCTCAACCTTAACGGATGTATATAATAATGAAATTAAAGGAGGTATGTGATATTTATGAAAATTTTAATCTCCTATAAATTTTTTATTATATTTATATAAAAACAATTCCTAACTCATTAATTTATTATAACACGATATCGTTCGACTATGCTTCACCATGAACATGAACGATGTAGTGATATTTATTTCCTCAAAGATTAAGTAAGATAATAAAATTTTAATAAAATATAATAATAATGTATTCAGTATTTTTTAATATTTTTAATTTATACACTCAAACATAATAGATTTATTAATATATCAACTATCAATCATTAAAATCATCAAAACATGTTCTTCACAATTTCCATTTTCCAAACCAATACCTTTATCATCCACTAAATGAAATTTTTTATTATAAATATTTGAAAAAATTTATTTGAACATCATTAATAATTATGGAATGAATAAATCTCTGAGAATAACTAATAATAACACCTATGTTATGATACTAGTTCAAAATTTACATGATTAATTATAAATGAATCCTAAATAGATAATAACTAACCTGTATACATTTATATAATACATATAAATGATAAATATTTATAGGGATTTAAATATTAATTTTTTTTTGAAATTTATTAACATACATATTTTTATTATATATTAGGTTATTGTGCATCTGAGTAAGTGGTGATAAAATTTAAATGATCACTATCACATATTTAATTATTGGAGAAATATTACTTATTATTCACCATGATAACATTTTTGTATTGTTATTAAAAAATAATTTATTTATTTTTTCCAAATCATAAAATTATAGGTGATTGAATAGCTACGTAATGTCCTTTAGTCATGGGTATTTTGATACAAATTATACTATGTAATGACTTTTTGTTTAATAAACTCCCTTAATTGAGTTATAATGCTACATCATTAAATTTTTTCACACAAAATTTTATTATTTCCTACAATGAATTTATTTCAATCAAATATTTCTTTTTATCTGTGTAAAATGACAATTTTGATTCAAATATTTCTCCTTGATGAATACAATCCCCATAAAAGCCTGACATTGTTTTTAGTAATACAAATCCTTCTAAAGATTGATAAAATGGGTTACATTAACAGTTTTAAAATAGTAATCTGTATTATTTTAGCAATTAATGATTTTAAAAGGAAAATAAATATCCTTATATTCTTCTATAGTGAAAAGAAATTAACTTCTTCATGAAATTATTGATTATAAAAATAATTTTATATGAAAATATTTTATGAAATTTATTTTCTTGTATTTTTATATATTCACAAAAAACAATTTTGAAAGAATATTTACCTTATGATATTTTATGTGAGAAAATTAAATATAGGTTGTAAAAAATAATTTTTTTTGTCAAAATCATATATTTCATTTAAAGGATACCTTTTTAAGGAATTATCAAACATTAAAAAAAGGTATTCCCCATTATATATCAAGAGATTTACAACAATATTATAATAATTTATTTTTCATCTATGAAAAAATCTATAATTCAATTTATGTTACACTGGGGACATTTTTATTCCACCATAAAACATTTTTATTTGGACATCTTATGAAATGTTCTAAGAACAATTTCGTCAAACCTAACTCTTTTAAATTGTTTATTTATGATATTTATGAATTTTGATTGTGTTCATGATCTAATTTAATTTATATGCATATATTTTCATTATGTGCTATGTGCGGTCCTATATCACCATCCAATACATTGGTAAAATGTTTATATATCACAATATTATAGGTTACGCAATGATTTTTTTCACAATATAAAGTGTGAACATATTTTATATTATCTAAATAAATGATTTGTGATTATTTATTCACAAAATGACGTATAGATATTTTTATTTTCAAAATATTTATCATATACCTTTTTTAACTCACAATATAAACTATCAAAATTCTATTTGATCACAAAATAAATTGTTGACAATTTTTAAACATTATTATAATATCCATATTTATATAAAGATATCAATATTCTATAAGTATTTTCATTTTCTATGGTATATTGAAAATTTAAGATGTATTCTTATGTCATTCCATGATTTAGAAAATGATTCAGGATTTATTCTTTATGATGTATATCATTTTTTTGTATTCTATATATACAAATATTATCATCATATCCTCATTTGTGATATTTTAATTTAATTACATATGATTACCCTTAATTTGTTTCTAATATCAAAAAATTTATATTAATTAAAATCTATATATTATTAATAAGAATTTATCTTTTGAGATGTTTAGATGACAATCAATTTGGGTAATATTGTGTATAAATGTTCAAAATTTTAGTAAAGTAGAATTTATATGTAACTTGTTGTCAAAGACACTAAACAATCCACTACAGAGAATGTTTGATTATTATTGAGAATTAATATCTAGTTTATAGGAGTGTTGTAAGGAATGGAAAGGCTCATATATCTTTTTATTTCTTTTAATAGTAAAATAATGTATTTCAGATATAGATCTAGGAGTGTGGGTATTATTAGCTATAGATAAATGAAGGTTCCGGGCGCAGTGGAAGTGCGTGGGTGGATGTGCCCACTTGGATTTTTTTCATTAGCAATGATCAATACGGGATCAATACGACGATAAACGCCAGTCCCTACGAATCGAATCACAGAAAAAGACAAAAAATATGATTTTTCTCGGAACCAAAAACAAGGATCGTTACAGGTTGATTATAATTAATTTAATTAATTACAATGAAATACCATTTGTGTGTTCTTTCTTCATTGATTTTCTTGATCACATTGTCGATGTGATCCATCATTGTGTCGCATAAGCCAAGTGTAGACTCCCTCTAGTGCTGATCCACACGTGTACCTCATATCTCTGGACATCGCCAAAGGATTCTTCGGGAACTAGTGTGGAGAAGCCTTTACTTGCGTTTTCCTCCTTAGATTGTCTTGATCCAATGTAAGAGGATCTCTCTCAGTCTTGAGAGCGTTCTTGGAGGAAGAGGTTCTTTTGGCCTTGAAATAATTTTCCAGAAATGTTGTGCACAACGATTCTCTTGTGTAGGAAAAGAGTTGGGGTTGTGAGGATATTTATAATCGAGTTTGAGGTTGTAGAGTTAAGACAATAAATAAACGTGTTACGCATTTCATTTAATTAGTTAACTCTTATTGAAAACCCCCATGTCGAATAATTAATTCTTTGACATGCACTCATGCTGATTATAATAAATATCATTTAATAAAAAAATATTATATCCTCAAAATCCTGACTGAAAAAACTACACGGAATGTAATAATAAGTACACATCGTCTACGTGTTTTTTATTGAAAACTACACAACGTGTACATTAAATGTACACGACCTATATATCTTGTTTTCATTTATTCATTTACTTTCCAAAATGAAAACTACATGGCGTGTACATTTAATAATACACGGCGTGTACTTGTCTTAATTTATTTTTCCTCCATCATTCAAAACAACTTATGCTTCCTAGAATAATTATTAAACCACGTATGAGAATAATCTTTATTCAACTTGAGATACTTGGAAACACATAGTGTGTGACCCTCTAGGCCTCCTTCTCATTGGAATTATGCGGGCTTGCCTAAAGTCCAAGATTAATGTCTAGCAACGGTTCAAGGCACCCAAGAGAAAGAAGTTGACGCCGCATTGACGTATCACCTCATACGAACGCTTATTGTGTAATTTAATCCCTTTGTATCAATATCTCATCAAGAAGGATTCATGGAAGTGTCATAAACATATATGCTAGATCCGTCGTGCTTTGACTACCTGAAATAAACTCGTCATTTACACCATGGACATGGTATTTAATGCGATAGTTCTATTTCAATAAAAGGGCCAAGATATCAACTTCCATAAATGGAAGCGACAAATCATTCATCGACTAATCCATTAACAACATGTCCCTCGTGACACACCCAATGTACCCTACTTTCTGCCAACTGTCTGTGTGATAGTTTTCATCAGTAAATCTAAGTGTGTGATTCATGACATGAGTTAATGATACTATTCTAGTCTATGGACCATTACACATGCTCGCAGATAGCAATATCTGATGACACCAAGACATGTTGAATTATTACTGGCAGGTCTGTTCTCATAATCTCTCATCTAGGAGATTACCAATTGACAACTCCATGAGAGAGAGTCTCGTCTTCTTAAGAGTACTTACACATGATGGTCTGTATACTATGTGTCCTATCATAGTATGTCATCCAACTACAGAAAATTATTTAAGAATATTGATATATAATTTCAAGGCTCTCATAATAGCGGGGATCTGATATAACCTTATTAATGCAACAAATATTCCAGGACATTATTATATTTTAGTCATGCAGAACAATGAACAATATATAATAAGTGAACATTCAAGTAATCAATGAAAAAAACAATTGGTTTTGAGGACACCAACCCTTAGAAACTCCAACTTGGACTTTATCCAACTGCCTACGACTTTTAGTCCTCTAGACCTCACATGATGATCATGTTTATACTAAGTAAAGGCTTTAGTAAATTGGTCCTCCACGTTGTCTTCCATGGAAATACTTCTCACTGCAACTTCACCTCTCTGAGAAAAATCCCTCAAGAGATGATACTTACGAAGTATGTGCTTTGTCCGCTGATGTAACCTTGTCTCTTTTGCATGTGCCACCATAGCAGTATTATCACAATAGAGTGTGATAGGATCATTATTGCATGGTATAACATCCAGCTCTTGGACGAAGCATCGCATCCATACTGATTATTTAGATTTCTCGGAAGTTGAGATATACTCGGACTCTGCTGTAGAATCTGCCACAAAACTTTGTTTTGAACTCTTCCAGCTCACTACACCTCCATTCAAACTGATGATGTATCCAGTATGCGACTTCATGTCATCTTGATCAGTCTGGAAACTAGCATCTACATCTCCTCTGATTACTAGTTCCTCATCTCCTCCATAAACCAGGAACATATCCATAGTACGCCTCAGGTACATAAGGATAGTATTGACTGCCATCCAATGGCGGTCTCCTGGATCGGCTTGATATCTGCCTACCACACTTAATGCATAAGCAACATCTATCCGCATACATAGAATAACATACACGACTGACCCAATCGCGGATGTGTAAGGGATCCTTACCATCCTCTTTCTTTCCTCTTGTGTCTGAGGACACATTTTATTGGGAAGATGAATGCCATGTGACACTGGAAACAATCCCCTCTTGGACTGTTCCATACTGAATCTCTTCAGTATCTTTTCAACGTGTGTACTTTGACCCAGGCCCAACATTCTCTTGGATCTATCACAATGGATCTTGATCCCAAGAATATATGCCACCCCGCCCAAGTCTTTCATGGATAAGCATTTATGCAACCATGCCTAAACTAACTGTATGATAGGTACTTAATTTCTAATTAGCAATATGTCATCAACATATACTATTAGGAAAACGACTGCACTTCCACTAAACCTTTTGTAGACACAAGGATCATATTCGTTCTTAACAAAGGAAAATTCCGTAATAGCTTCATCAAAAAAAAAATGTTCCATGACCTTGATTCTTACTTTAATCCATAAATGGATTTCTGCAACTTGAATACTTTCTTTGCATCCTTTGGAGTCACAAACCCTTCAGGACGTGTCATGTAGACATCTTCCTGGAGGTTCCTGTTAATGAAATATTTTTTGACATCTATTTGCCAAATTTCATAGTCACGGTAAGAAGCAATGCCCAATAGGATTCTGATGGATTTCAGCATCGCAACAGGTGAAAATGTTTCATCATATTCAATTACTTGAAATTTTTTTAAAAAAATTTCAACCAGTCGTTCCTTATAGGTGCTGACTTGCCCCTCCATGTATAGTTTCTTCTTGAATACCCATTTATTACCAATAGGATTTACATCAACTGGAGGATCTACCGAAATCCAAACATGGTTTTGGTACATGGAATCCATTTCAGAATTCATGGATTTATTCCACATGGAATCATTTGTGCCTTCAACTGCTTCCTTATAGGTAAGAGGATCATTATTATCAACCAATAATGAGTCACCATCCTTAGTGACAAGAAAACCATGCCGTTCTGGTTCTCTCACCTCTCTGATGCTCCGACGCAGTTCTTGTGTCTCTGGAACAGATTGTTCTTCCACAGAGATTTGTGGAATCTGTTCTTGTACCAACTCATGTGTATCTTGAGCCCCGACTACATCAAATTCTATCTCGCTCCCACTATCTCGTTTGGAGATGTGATCCCTCTCACGGAATATGGCATGTCTTGCCACTACAACCTTTTTGTCTGAGGGGTTGTATAGGTAATATCCCTCTGTTTCCTTGGGATATCCTATAAAGATACACTTTGTGCCTCAAGGCGTGAGTTTGTTACCTGAAGAGGCCTTAACTAATGCTTCGCTACCCCACACATGTAAATTCGATAACATGGCTTTGTGTCCACTCCACAACTCATATGGAATACCATTTATCAATTTAGTTGGTACTTGGTTTAGTATGGGCGCTGCTGTTTGTAATGCATACCCCAAAAAGGATAATGGAAGACTCACATGACTCATCATTGATCTCACCATGTCCAACAGGGTGTGGTTCCTCCTTTCAGTTACACTATTCCACTGCGGTTTCTAAGGAGGCATGAGTTCAGATAGAATCCCAAACTCCCGTAAGAAATCTACGAAGCCCTGATTAAGATATTCTCCTCCTCTGTCTGAGCGGAGTTTCTTAATCTTCTTACCAAGCTGGTTCTCAACTTCATTCTTGTATTCTTGTAACCGATCAAAATAATCTGACTTATACCTCATTAAGTAGATATATCAATATCAACTAAAATCATCAGTAAAAGTTATGATGTATGAGAACCCACCCCAAGCTTTAACTGGAAATGGTCCACACACATCTGTGTGAATTAATTCTAGAATCTCATTAGCTCTTTCACCTTTCCCACTAAATGGGGATTTGGTCATTTTTCCTTGTAGCCACGCATGACAGACACCAAGTGGTTTTAGTTTGAAAGAATATAAATACCAATCTTGATGTAATTTTGTCAAACATTTCTCATTGACATGACCTAACTGGTGATTCCAAAGTTGGGTGTGGTATGAGTCATGTGAATTAACATTGTGATCGATTTCCATTACTTGGTTTGTGTAGTCTAAAACATAAAGGTCGTTATATAAATGTTGCCTACCAAAACAAAAGCTATCTTTATAAAAATAGCAACATCCACATCCAAACTTGAAGATGAATCCATCATTATCTAATATGGATACTGAAATAATGTTGTTCGTTACATAGGGTACATAATAAAATCCTTTCAAAACCAAGACCATCCACATAGTCAATGTGAGGTGGTAGTCCCCGACAGCTACAACAACAAGTCTGGCTCTGTTGGCTGCTCGTAGATCTTCCTCCCCTCGATCAATCTTCCTGAATCGTCATGTTTCTTGTATTTGGATACAAATATGAGAACCAAAAGCAGTATCTAATACCCAATTAGTTGAAACAAATAGATTTCATTCAATAACAAAAGCACATGAATCTTCCCCTTTCTTCCTTGGCTGGGTGTAGTTTTTCTTCCAGTGGCCCTTCTTGCCACATGAAAAACCAACAACATCTTGTTACTTTGCCTCCCCTTTGAACATCATTTTCTTGGAAGGCCTTGAAGAAGCTTTGGGCTTAAAAATATTCACCTTCCATTTCCTTTTATTCACCATGAGTAAAGAAGTCTTTTCACACTTCATTTTAGTGTCCACTTGGCGAATGTGGATGAGAAGATCAAACAGTGACTTTTCAATGTTGTTCATATTGAAGTTCACAACAATGTTTGTGAAGCTCTGGGGAAGTGATGCAAGAATGAGATCGGTACCCAGTTCTTTGGGGAGTTTAAACCCAAGAACCTCCAAGCACTCAATATAGCCAATGATCTTGACTACATGAGGCCCAGAAGGGGCACCCTCTCCAAGCTTGCTCTGAAATAGAGCCTTGGAGATCTCAAACCTTTCCTCTCTTGCTCTCTCATAGTATAGACCACGGAGGTGCTAGAGAATGCTATATGCATCCATATCTTCGTGAGACAACATGAGCTCACTAGAAATCGATGATAGCATAAAAAATTTAACGTCGATTACATCATTCAAATGTTGAGCACAGACTAGGAAATCTTCATCACTCACCCCTGGGGTAGGAGAATCCGGAAGTGAGGACTCCAGCACGCAAATCTTTCATTCATGGCATAGGATAACCCGAAGGTTCCTAAACCATTCATGAAAGTTACTGACGGTGAGGATATTTACATTATCTAGTATTGATCATAGAGAAAATTTGGTTGATGAGTTTGAGATTTCGATTCTATAAATTAAAAGAGCAGATTTATCAGTACTTTCTTGATTACATTTTTATGAGAAATAATTAATTAATTCTCCCACCACTTTATCAAGTCCCAATTTCCCTCACCATTGAACTCGGATTGTCCAGTTACATTGACATTATAGTGTCTAGGATCCATATTTCCCTTCGAATAACCCCAACAAGGGTTGGTCAAGATATTTGAAGTTAATTAGGTAGGCAGGTATTTGCCAACTGTGAGCTTACAGTTCCTTGATCTGGTGAGTGAACTCCCCAATCCTGAAATCCTGACTTGGATTTCCTCAAATCTTGCCTCCAATATTACACCAAGTCTAGCAAGGGCTACTTCTCTTGTTCTAATATGGGTAAGTCAACCTGAAACCTTTCATAATGGATCTCTTTATAAAAGTAAGGGTCCCAACAAGGGATGGTCAAAAACATAGTTTTATTGAGTCTTTCACTTAACCAGGTAATGGAAGGCTTGGGCTGACTTAATATGTTATTGAGGGATTTTATTCCTTTATGTGTAGTTTCGCATTATCACATGCTTGTTAATATTATGCGACGCTTGCTTTAGTGATTAACCAAGTTCTGATAATGTTTACGCATAGTCTGGTTTTTATTTTATTCCATCATTGCATGCTTGATCATTTTATTAATTATGTGATCGCGACAACACATACATATTAAATAAACCATGCAATCAGACAGAAATAAAATAAGATGGCATGATCATGAGCTTATATTGGTTAGCTTATCTAGCAGTTTTGATAAGCTAACCCTGACCAAGGTAAAACACCTTGAACCTTTTGGTTCGGGTTTTGCAACTCCCACTTGTCCACCTTTGTATCTTATTGAGTTGGGTTTGCCTCAGGTTCAGGATTTGAACCGTCTCCTCTGGGTTGGATGATCCTCCATTACATGGGTTTACATTAAAGAAACCATTGCCACACATTCCATATATTTTTTTGGATAAAGGCTCATAGGCCAACAAATTTAAATTAAATAAATTTAAATGAAACCACACACAGACAAAGGGTCTTTGGTCTAGCTCATGATCATCCACAGCATGCAACGACATTTACGCATATTTAGAATTTAAATTCTTTTAATCGCTATATAATTTATGATATGTCGCACTAGAATTCAATTAATTTTGACCTTATAATTAATCAATTCATTATCTGAAATTCCTTTCTGAATTTCCATGAGATTATTCTCATCCAAATTCCTTGTACGGGTCTTTGTAATTTGGAGGAAACCAGGTGAAATTCCATTTATGGAAGTTACATGGCGTGTAGTTTTTATTTACACTTCGTGTATTTCTTTTCACCTTGTTTCCAAAGTACACGCCAGGGCTTTGGCATGTTTTCTCTACTTTGGAAATTTTAGAGTACATGGAATGTAGATGAATAATACATTGTGTGTACTTCCTTATTATGCAGTAACTGGCTTGGAAATCCCGTGTATGTGGTACATGGGTTCTCCTTGTACAGGATTTCACCTGGACCGGATCGGACTACACGGCATGGTGTTCCAACATACACGCCTTATATTCCGGTTCCCACGTATCGTTCATCTCTGGTTAACACGGGATGATTAATACTTAGGAATAATCAATTCACACAACGTGGTTTGGCAAACTAGTGCCGGTTCATTGATCCTAAGTACACGGTGTGTAGTTTTATATACACACTGTGTAATCCCGTGTTGTACAGACCGAAAGAGAGACTCCTCCAGATGAATTCCTCGTTTTTATTTTAATCTAAATTAAAATTAAAAAGTTGTTTCTGTTATATGAATAGATTAATGAAGGAGGGAGAACTGATCTCATTTATTCAGATTAATAGAACAATTTATTTTGAATTGAATCAAATATAAATGCTTAAATTATCAATGAAAATTAAATAACTATAAGTAACATTGTAACCTCGCTCTGATACCATTTGAAGGTTCTGGGAATAGGGGAATTGCGTTGGTGGATGTGCCCACTTGGCTTTTTGTCATTAGAAATGATCAATCTGGGTTCAATACGACGATAAATGCCAGTCTCCACATATCGAATCACAGAAAAAAACAAAGAATATGGTTTGTCCGGGAACCACAAACAAGGATCGTTATAGGTTGATTATAATTAATTTAATTAATTATAATGAAATACATTTTGGGTGTTCTTTCTTCGTTGATGTTCTTGATCACATTGTCGATGTGATCCGTCGTTGCGTCGTAGAAGCCAAGTGTAGAATCCCTCTAGCGGTGATCCACATGTGTACCTCGTATCTCTGGACATCGCCAATGGATTCTCGTTGTGCTAGAGTGGAGAAGCCTTTTCATGTGTTTTCCGCCTTAGATCATCTTGACCCGATGGAAGAGGATCTCTCTCAGTCTAGAGAGCTTTCTTGGAGGAAGAGTTTCTTTATGCCTTGAATGAATTCTCAAAAGATGGTGTGAACAACGATTCTCTAGTGTAGCAAAAGATTTGGGGTTGTGAGGATATTTATAATCTAGATTGAGGTTGTAGAGTTATGACAATAAATAAACGCATTACGCGTTTCATTTATTTCATTAACTCTTATTGAAAACCCACATGTCAAATAATTAATTCCTTGACATGCACTCACTCTGATTATAATAAATATCATTTAATAAAACAATATTATATCCTCAAAATCCCGAATTGAAAAACTACACGGTGTGTAATAATAAATACACACCATGTACTTGTTTTTCATTGAAAAATACATGGCGTGTGCATTAAATGTACACGACGTGTATATCTTGTTTTCATTTATTCATTTCCATTCCAAAATGAAAAATACATTGTGTGTACATCTAATAATACACGTCATGTACTCGTTTTATTTTATTTTTCATCCATCATTTAAAATATCATAGGCTTCCTTGACTAATTATTAAACCATGTACGAGGATAATCTTTATTCAACTTGAGATACATGGATACACTTAGTGTGTGACCCTCTAGGCCTCTTTCTCATTGGCATTATGAGGGCATGCCTAAAGTCCAAGATTACTGTCTAGTAACGGGTCAAGGCACCCAAGAGAAAGAAGTTGACTCCACATTGATATATCACCTCATATGAATGCTTACTATGTAATTTAATTCCTTTGTCCCAATATCTCATCAAGCAGGTTTCATGGAAGTGTCATAAAACTATATGCTTTATCCGTCATTCTTTGACTACCTGAAATAAACTCGTCATTTACACCATGACCATGGGATTTAATGCGACATTTCTATTTCAATCAAAGGGCTGAGATATCAACTTCCATAAATGGACGGGACAAATCCTTCATCGACTTATCCATTAACAACATGTCACTCGTGATGCACCCAACATACCCTACATTCCGCCAACTGTCTGCGTGACGGTTTTCGTCAGTAAATCTAAGTTTGCAAGTCATGACATGAGTAAATGATAATCGTCTAGTCTAAGGACCATTACACACGCTCATAGATAGCAATATCTGATGACACCATGACATGTGGAATTACTAATGGCGGGTCTGTTCTCATAATCTCCCATCTTGAAGATTACCAAGTGCGAACGCCATGAGAGAGAGTCTTGTCTTCTTACGAGTACTCACACATGACAGTCTGTAAACTATGTGTCCTATCATAGTATGTCATCCAACCACAGAACTTTATTTAAGAATATTGTTATAGAATTTCAAGGTTCTCATCATAGTGGGGATCTACTATGACCTTATTAATGCAACAAATATTCTATAAAATTATTATATTATAGTCATACAGAATAATGAACAATATATAATAAATGAACATTCATGTAATCGAAGTACAAAACAGTTGGTTCTGAGACACCAAAACTTAAAATAAACTCATATAATGCTAATTTATCCAAAAATGTTAATAAATATATAATAATAGAAGTAGGACTTTATATATTTAAATATATTAAAAATATGAACATTAAGTTGATTTTTTTGAATAATTTTTGTTGTCATTTTCAAATAAAATTATTGAAATGAATCATTTTGACATAAAAATGGGCACAATATTATCGAAAGGTAAATATATTGAACATGTTATATTAGAATTTTACTGTATATTAACCCCCCTCCTACATCCTCAATGTCTAGACAACTCTATTTCTGATACATACTAAGGAAATAATGATATGGTCAGATAGGACCAAGAGGAATATTAATTTGAAATTTCATTTCATATACAATTTCTCCTCTATAAGATTTTGTAGTGAATAAAATGTGGATTGAATGACATATTAAGTTTTATATTTTAGCTCTGAATAAAAGGAAAAGATTGTTTATATATAAAAAATTTACCCATATAAGGATATTTTCTTCAAACACATATATATTAGTTTATAATTATTTCATTGAACTAATTAAATACATGTTTCCAATTTTGAGTTCCAGAAAACAAATTCATGAACAATTATAATACTAATCCTTTGTTAGAATCGTAAAAAAAAATTTATAAAGGATTTATATTATGTTTTATGAGGAATAGTAAATTCCATCACACCTTAGATATAGCTTGTAATGGGAGGACTAAGAAAAATTAGTTGTGTACAATTTAATTACATTATATTTTAGATATTTACATTTTTTGGCTAAATATTATATTAGAAAAATTATTGATGAATTTTATATATGAACCTTACTAGTATGAGTTTATGATCAATTCTACAATGAGAAGAGCTTTTGATCAATGTGAAATAATAACAAATATTAACAATGGTCACCCCTTGATTTATCCCATCTAGGGTGTCTCATTATTCTATGGGAACATGGAACCTAATATACACTATTAATAATTAACTTAAACAATAATAAGCATATAATGTTTCCTTAGATATATTTCATATATATATATGTGCAATTTTAATATATTATTAAATTCCATCTACATAATAAATTTTTAACGTCTAATTGTTGGATCATGTGTTTATATATGGAATGATCCTTTATTGACTTATTTGATGTAGGCCGATGAAGTTTCACATATGACTATTGTAAAAGGATCTATGATAACATATACTTGAGGTATCATGAATTTTTTTATTCTAAATATTTCTAAAACCATATCAAAACATTCATATATTTTGTAATTATTATGGAATTGGGTATCTGATAAATAATATGTTGGAACAACCCAACTGAATTAAATTAGGAATTAGTAGGTTAACACGGTTCTTTAATTGGGTTTGGGTAATAACTCTATTAGGAATTTCATGTTTAGTTGGTGTTCGTGTACCACTGATATGGAACTATATTCCAGGAAAAAATCGCATTTATTATTATTCTTAATTATGTTTTTCATAAAATATAATGAAATTTGTTATGTGTAGTATGCTCAATGTCCGGGTGGAGGTTGTCTTTAGACACTTTAGAGGAAGAACCTAGCTATTATTCTAGATTATATCCCACAAAATAAACCTATCATAGCTCTCTATATAATATTAACATCCACTCAGGATCTCCTCATATGATCATATCCCACGATCCTACTATAGTTTCTATACATCACTCATTTACCACCCTCTATAAATCAATGAATATATTGTTCAACATCCCCCATCACCCCTCACCATTAATAAGGGAAATGAATAATTTTTTTTATTCATGATCCATTGACTGAGAAATAATATTTTCCATAATGAACATTTGGTAATAGGGTTCATTTTTAAAATTTAATGTAAAGGTGGTTCACCATAACAAGGATAGAGACATAGTGAAATAGAGTATATTGTGAGCATCGCTCTGTGAATTTAGATTTAGTGGAGTACTATTTCTTATTGTGAAACTCAAAAAAAATACACAAAGTAATGATATAATAAATGAAAAAACTATTATTGATTTATGTAATTCATGGTTTTTATGTATTGGTTTGTATTCAAAAGGATATGTGTTATATATGATAATTGAAGTTGGTCAAGGTGGTTATTATGCGATAATAAAGAGATTATAATATATTTTCACTCTATTTGATACATCCACTAATATAAAGAAATAATTTTCTAGAAACATAATACCCTCAATGTTTTTTAATTCATTCCCTCTATTATCATTGGTTATATTTTAAATGGGTTTAATCAGAAAAAATTATCATATTCAAAATGTTTTACTTGTAATTTAACTTGATTATTTTTGAAAATAACAATTTAATTTTGGATATAGTCTTGGATTTGTTAATTATAAATGTGTATTAATCACATTCAGGTATCATGTATTAAAAATTGGTTTATATTTTTGTGCCTATATTTTATTTAGTCCACAACCAATTATCATTCTTATATATTAAATGTTAATTGGATATATAAGATATGTATGTAACAATATATTATAGAACATCAATGGAATTTTTTTGGATATTATAAATGTTATATTTGAAAAATTAAAAATAAGTGGTGGGTTTGGTTCCAAAACATATATTATATCAAAATATGCAAAAAAACCATAAGAATAAAACTTAATAAGGAAAGAGAAAATAAAGGAATAAAAGATTATTGTAGAAAATATTTAAAATTTTGTAGTTATGATGTTTTCAGAATAAAAAGGAAAAAATGATGAATAATATAGTCTCTATGAATAAATATTTATGTGAAATGTTATGAATGAAGAGAAATATAAATCAAAGTATTCCATATATCATTGGGAGAGTATGAAAGATGAATACAAAGAAATCACGAAAAATGATTAATTATGAGTATTAAAAAAATTACTTAGGATAAAATATATGAACATAAACGATTTAATGGTGTAGATAATAATATAATTTTATCATGATGTTATCTTTTAAAAATGAAGTCCAAATTGATAACGGAATGGGATAATTACCTGATATAATTAAACAAGTAATAGGATAAAGTAAAAGAATATATATTTTTCCTTAAATTATATTTTGATAAAAATCCAAATTTTATGGGATGAGAATATTAATTGGGGTATAATTAATTTATAACTAGATGAAAATATTTATTAATTTGATTAATATAATCAGGTATGAGTTAAAAAACTAAAAATGTATGATAAATCATCATTGAGGCTAGAGAAGTGCACTACTAAACAATTATCATACTTCATGAGAAAAGTTGAAATAAGTTTTCATTAAATGTTATAACAATATAAGATTAAATCTAATATTCAATCTAAAATTTTATAATGAATAATTATTTTTTTGATTAATAAATAAAAAAAATTTAATGTATGATTTTATTTTAAACCTAAAAAGATGAATCAAATAAGGATATCAAGAAATGTGTCATCATTAGGTTAGGATTCATGGATATAAATAATATTTTATTACGATATTTTTAATTTAATCCAACTTAACAGTAATTATAAATATTATATACAATAATCGTATATTATTATTTCAAAAAATAAGGCATGATACTCAAAGTAAAAGTAATTTTTTAATGTATCAGGAATATTTTGATGGAAATTTAAATGGATCTCTACAATCAGTTACTGGAAAATAATCCATGAAAACCTTATGGGGAAATTTGTTTTATTTGGTTTATATTGTATATGTGGTAAAATTTAAATTTTAAAATGGTTTTATAGATTTATAGTAATTATACACCCATTTAGTCAATATGTTTTGAAAAGGTAACCAAATATATCAAGAATAAAATTTCATGGATTAATTAATGATGTTTGTGACACTACAAAAGTTTGAATAAAATTTAATAATCATTTATTTTTTATAAATAATCATTAATAATAACTAATGGTTATGTAATATATATTAAAGAAGGTGTACATGATATCGCTCCTTATAATAAATAATAAAATTGGATTTGTTTCAAAAAAAAAACTAAAGAGGTATTGGAAAAAATCAATGGTAGTAGAATCTTACTTTTTTAGAGAAATAAAATGAGAACCCGTGAATAAAAGATAACTTATATTCTTATTGGTGAACAATAAAAATTAGACCATATACATAAATTTATCAAAATAGATTTAATATGTATATTTGTGATTGTAAATAATAAATCCACTTTGATGATGGAACTTAAGAATAATGTTAATATACATTAAGAATAATATACATGATTTAAATAAATTTTATTATAGGAATAAACATTGTATGAACCGTTTTGAATAACGTGTATAGATATAAGAAAGATTTATAAGGTTTGATTTAGTCTATTGAATCATCATTAAATTTCACTAAGGAGGTATATGTGATTCTCCAATCAAATTAACCAAATAGATTTTATTAAAATGAAAAATAAATTAAATAAATTTGAATAAAATATTTATTTAAGGAATGTATGATTTGATAAGGCCTTTTTAAAGAATATAAATGATATATCCATAATAAAATTGTATATATGACTATTTTCATATGGATACTTTTAGTTATTATAATTTTTATGTTGTTTTAATCAATAGAGGGTGTACTTTGTGAAGTGTGGAATATAACTCTCATGGATATTCTAGTATAGATAGATACATGGTTTCCGTGAAAATTTGGGGGATCATTTTTCTAATAACTCTTGGTATACATATTTATCCCACTTTTATTCCTATTTAACTATTGAATATTTTGTTTTTGGAATAATAAAAAATTCATGGTGAGTATATAGATTCATGATTAGTTTGCTGGTACAATGTTTTATTAAAATACTATAATGATGGAATGCGTTTCAAATGTTTACATTTTATTAAAAGTTGGACTTTTTAATCGTATTATATATATCGTAATGTATGAAATAATTTTTGTGAAATTTTATGGAATGTTAGAACTATATTATAATGAAAGAATAAAAAGACTAATGGTTTTTTGCATGCACTATAATTAATATTAGAAAAAATTGTATATTAAATTAATTATTGTATCATTGTAGCAAAAAAATGAAATTAATAAATATTTAACATTTGATTTATAGATTGAGAATAAATGTATTTATTTTTATTATGGTTTTTAACCATTTCATAATAACATGCTATTATTATTTCATGATGAGTTTTTTGGGAAATGTGATAGGATATATATAATGATATGTTGACCATGTTAAAATATTAGGCTAAAATTTTGAATGGATTAATTTATAAAAACATAATTTATTTATCCAAAGAATATGTATTTATAATTATATCCATGATTCTGGGGATTTGATATAATTGATATGCCCGTATTTTTATAAAAAAATCATAATAGACATATATTATGTCATAATAATATATATTACGATGAGATATCTTTTATATGAAAACATACATTAAAAGTGAATGTTTTTTCACACAATAAAAGATGATTCTCTTAATTAATGGTAAACTATACTCATCCTTTATATATGGTTCCATTAACTAATAAATAGATGGTATGTAGTATAACATGTTGGAGTTTTTTGTAGAGATATTATACTGTTTTTCTTTAATGATTTTTATAGTGTGATAAGATCGAAGGGACAGTGTATGTTAATAAACATGAACTCGTATCAATATATAATTCTAAGTATTTTTTTGTTAGGGTTGAATATTTTATATGTATTTGATTATTTAGAGTAATTTATAATGGTGTATCTATAAAGAATTAAACCTGTTTAATTGGAATATTACTTTAGTGGGGGCTATTTCATTTAAATGGAATTTGAGTTGTACCCATTATGTCCATATCAGGATGATATGACTGGATATATGGTAAGAGGTAGTAATCATGGACACAAATGTAAGAAGATAATAATTTTTTAATCTGTCAAATATGAGTTGATTATATCATCATATTGTTTTATATTTTTTGTTCATGAATGTATTAGATACATACCATAATACCTGAAGCATGAAAAAGATATGATTCATTATCTTTATTTCTCAAATATATATATATTTATTGATTTTGGTAGGATGATTTTAGTTTTCATATTTAATTGAATAAAAAATATTTAAGATAAAAAAATTATATCACCATAATTCACCCCCAATTTTGGTTATTTGGCTCTAAAATGTTGTATCATTTTCAAAAGGATATTATTTCTGTAATAAATAAAAATTAAATCATTTATTTGAATGAGTATATGATTAAAATGGGAATTTAAATTTTGGATGGTCAAAATTACGAACTATGAATGAAAGTCATGATATTTCATATTTGATCTCATTGACTGGATTAATTTTTACTAATTTATATAAAAAAAATTAAATAATATAACAAATATTTCACATTATAATATAGAAGAGAACATCCATAATATTGATTTAATGTTACAAAAAATACTCATTGTGGTGAAATATAAAAACATGTATACTTGAAGGTGATGCGTTTAACTTCTAAGAAAGTAATATTAGAAAAATATTTAATATTTTTAAATTATATTGCAATGTAATGTAGGGAAGGAAAAAAATGTTTACATAACATAATTTATTATTTAAATATATACCCTAATGATTACATTTATATGTTCAACTCTGACAATTTTTATGTTATTGGATCCATAATTCGATGTGGAAATGTTTTTATGGATACCACGATCAGGAATAAAATATCGAAACAAATTCCACAATTATAAAACCCAAGGGAAATGAAACTATAAGTAACTATTTCGGGGGTGTCATAAAGCATATTTTTTCCAATTATATTGGTTTTAATTCCATAATTAGTACTATACATAGATATATAGAGATAGTTTTCAAATATTTTATGATTTTTTAGTTCAGCTATGATGGCATGGAATTGGTTGAGGGTGAATAATTTTTTCCACATTTTACTAGTATGTTCATGTGAGTAAAACATAGATGTGATAAAAGAACTAATGATGGTAAATTTTATATATTTTAATTTGGGGTCATAAATGTTAGGAATCCAAGGAGTCATGAAAAATATTATAGTGAGTTTTAATTATCTAATAAATCATAAAGGACGGTTCCCCATTTAAGGAATATACATTTGGATATAAATATAAAAATATATTCTAATACAGTTTTACTGTGAAAAATTAAGAAAAATTGATGGTATTTGTATTTATGAAGATGAAAATAAATTAAAAATTTATTTCATAGTTGATGTGATAGTGAATATAAAAAAGACTCAATCTAAAAATAAGGAATAAGATTAATCAAAAACAAGTTTTTGATCTTGAAGATAATAACTAAAATGAATTTAAAAATGTTTGATCGAGAATCCATTTTTTGTTTTTTTTTCAAATAGCCACTTCTTGTAAAAGTGAGAACAATGAAAAACGATCAACTGTTTATCATATACCCCACATCCACATAAACCACACACAACAAATTCAAATTTCAAAAGATCAGCATTCAAATTTCAAAAATCATGATTCAAAAAAACATCCATTATCCATCGCATGCCACGAGCATACCCACATAAATATCGTCCGTATCCATTATGAGGAGGGGATTCAAACCAAGAGTATGGTCATGTAACTATCAACAGTTATCGTTAGTTCCATCATTGTCATTATTCTCACCATCGGAAAAGATAACTGGTTACCATCAACAGTGTCCACTTCATCGAGATCCATCACAAAAACTACCGAGACTCTAAACATCAAAAACATCATCATTGCCAGCCAGTGGGATATCACAATACCGTCGTGAAATACATGAATGGTAGCCTTCATAAATAGGAACTAACAGAAATAGAAACCAGAGATGGAAAACACATTGCTGTTAACAATAACAATGAAAAACTGGACAAAATCCATAAAACAAGAACCAAACCAAGATTTCACGTGATTACCACCACTAAATAATGGCCATCAAAAAAGAGAGAGAACCAAATCCATCATCATAAGATAAAACCGCTAGGAAAAATAAATTGGAGAATTACACCACCATCTACACCAAACATAGACTTATAACGCTCCCCATACACATCCAAAAACATCCCTGGAATCTGCCACACCTGACCGACCTGGAAGGAATGAAAGGACTAGGAGGCTAGGGCGGGAATGAATGACAGAGATTGGGCAAGGGCGAAATAAATCCATTGATAGAGAAGTAATATAAATATGAAAATTTATTTGAAAACACTATTTATTTAAGAACACGTAGTAATTTCAATATTTATATTTTTAAATAAGAAAATTTAATTGATAATCCTTGTTAATGTATTCATGAAATTGGAAAATGGATAAAATATATTTTAATAGAATCCATTTCATTAAAAATGAAATTTAAATACATAATTCATATTTTATTACTATAAGAAGAATCTATAATTTATAATGTTTTCATATATAGAAATAATATATTATGGAAATTGAGTAATGAGAAACATTTAGAATTTTCTGAATGAGAATAAATCTAATTACATAGAATGAGATGATTTAGGAATAAAGTCTAATTATGGTATTCTCACATAAATAATTATGTAAATATTGGAATTAAAAAGGATATTTGTAAATTTCAATCACAGAAATTAAGAGTTTTCTAAAAACCAAAATTATATTATAATTCAATTGACATGGGGGTGAGAATTAGAATATTTTTTGGTCAATCAAATACTCATTTTATGGATTCATTTCCAAAATTTAACGAGGCAAGGATCTATCTATGTACTATGTCTCTTGGAAACAAGAATAAATGATTGAGAACATATTATATATAAAAAATAAATATTATTATTATTATTTTTTATAAAAGTCTAATTTCTTCATATATCTTATAACTTATTGTAATGTATAGTCATATCTAAACTCATTGAAAACCCAATGAGAATGGAATAAAATAATTTTTTAGTGAAATTAAATTAGAGAATAAATTTTATTTATTATAATAGGATGATGATTATATCTATAATAACATTCATTTTATACAAAAAATATTAATTCATTTTTACCATAATATATGTATATATATAATTAATATATAAATATAGAGGTCTAGATTCATTTTAATATGAGATATATAATAAAATAATTAAACAATTTGTGACATATTTTTTCTTATATAAATAAATTTCTCTTATATCTCATTATAATTCTTTTAGTACAGGGGGAAACATAGAGAGACAAATTAAATAATGGATGATCTAAATACCCTTAAATTATAACACAATTTTATAAAAATGATTTGATAAATCATTAAAATTCAATATAGAATAAAAAATATTGGGTATGGATCATAAATCATTATAAATATACATAATATAAGAGAACAAAATATAATATTACAATGATTATCATTATGATTATAAAAATGTGGCACAAATAGAAGTCATTTCCAAAAAACATATGTCCATAATCAATGTCCAGTCAACGTAATATAATGTTCTAGACTCACTTATTGTGAACCATATATTGTGTCTCATAAGATGTAATCTATTCCTAGTTAATTTGGTGACGTATAATTGTGGTCTAACCCACCAAATTATAATTATATATATATATATATAAATATTCCATATATAAATATAAAAAACATCATTAATATACACTATAAACCCCCATGGTATTGTTATATGTTAAAAACAATTTATTTAGGCTAATTCGAATTGTGATTCAATATAATTACTTAAATATGATGGTAATTTATTTAATTATATGTTTAATAGTAGTAGTAAAAATAAAACAACAACATTGTACAAGAACAAAATTAAATAGTTGTAGGTATAATAGTAGATGAATTAGGGAGTGGATGAAAGTAAATAAATTAATTTATTTACCACATTTTATTTTGATTTGAAGAGAGGAAAAATAAGAGTTAAAAAATAAGTATAATATTTTCCATGAAAATGAACTAAATGGATGATTAAATTACATATATATATATCATGGGAATGATATAAAGAATAATTGATATTGATAGAAGACGGTTGAGAATATAGCCACAATAATGAAAAAGTGTGGGAATGAACCCTTACATCATGTCTCAAATTGCTTCAAACACTCCACTAACCATACAAATAGTAATGTTACATTTATTAATTACAGTATTTGGAAATAATTTAATATTTATTTATTATATTTATTATATTAATTATTATGGTTTACTGATTTATGAAAATAATATTTTCCCCTTTAATTGTATTGATATTGTTGGTTTCATGAATCTAAATAATCTTCAATGAAATGTTGTTTTTAGAAAAACATTTTTCAATACTTACACATGATCTAGTTTATCATAATATGGTTTTAAAATAAAAATTATGAAGAGTTTGTTCTATAGTTAGTTATATAGTTATAATTCAGTTAATCTAACTCAAAAATCATGATTTATATTCTTAAACTGATTCTCCTGTATATCATTAATGTTATCTATATGGTTTCAATTTTATATATCCTAAATCATTAAAAATAACCTAACATGTTTATTTATATTATATGTATATATATTATAATTATTTTCAAATAATTCATGATGGACATAATTTAAAATGAATCTTAATAATTCACTTATTGACTCTGAATCATCTATTGGTAAATGATGCTATCATGTGAGATTAAAAAACAATATGTAAACTAATATATATTTTATTATCAAATGTAATTATAGTATAATAATAATAAAATTTGAAGTAATTTTTTAAATATTATTTATTATATGGAATGCGGTGAAACGATAACAAAAAATTTAATAAATGTGGTTTATACCCTTACATTACTATATAAGTAAACTCCTTTCAATTGAACCAAAATCAATTGACAATTGATATTTATGTTAAATTATTTCATTAAGAATGTGGAAAAAAAAATTAGATATAAATGTGTGTAGATTTTTGGAAAATTGTTTTGTTTCTAAAAAAGACATGAGCCTCAGAAATTCAATTCACCCATTACAAATGTATTGTAATTTTTTTTATAAAAGATACATGATCAAATACACAAAACTAAATACAAACGAGGAACATTACTAGTCCAAGCTTTATAGGATTATAGAAATGATTAATATTTATCAGTGGAGTAATAATATTGAAAAAATCAATCTCCAATTACGTATATAGAAAGGAGGAATTAGAACTTTGGGCATCAAATTAAACTTTGAAAATAATTTTAAAACATGGTGTGAGCGTTAAATTTCCAATTAAGAGGTATAAAAACCATTAAAAATATTTTTAAGGTATTCATTTGGAAATAATTTGTATAATAAATTTAGAAAATATACTTAGTGACATTAATATTGGAAATTAATTACAACATAAAAATACAAGATCCTTCTAGATAATACATATGTTTGAAAACATATTAAACACATTCCATTGTTATTCTGAAAACAATACAGATTTTTCTGAAATAAAAACACTATTATGAGGAAACACAAAACATTGAAGGTTTTCATTGGAATACCAACATAGCGATTTATGGGGTTAATCCCCAATAACCTTCCATATTCACAACGACCAAGTGCAATGTTTTATGAAAACATTTTAAGCTTAGTAACATCTTTGAGAGATTCAATAATGAAGTGCCTACACAGTTGGATGACTGGGTTGAAATATTCCATGAGAAGTACATTATTCTGAGGGAGGGGTTTGGTGAGGATTCATCTTGTCAGTTTTCAGGAGATAGTGTTCAAGAATTTCATGAAAGTGATGTCGGCAGTCCAAGGAGGAAGGTCCAGTGAGGTGGTAAGAAAGGCCAAAAGGATTTTTATATCTTCCATATCTCTTAGAGGCATGGTATTCAATGAAGTTGAAAGTACTAGTGATATAAGGTGTTCTCAACATTAATGTAAATTCAATTCGAGTAGAGGGTGGACACTGCTGGGCTATTCCAATTAGGGATGTCTTGTAGAAGAGAGGCTTGGATGTTTTGTAACCATTTGAGGTACTACTACATTCCAAAAAAAATAAATAGAGGAGGAATACATTTTGATTAATGCTTCATTTAAAGGTGGTGATAAAATTATGTAAATGACCATTTGGGTGGGCACTAATAGAGGACATATTGTTTTTATTAATAATCATTATCATATCATAGTATGAGATTTCAAGGCATAGAAAATCAAACTAGAGGAGTAAGTGAAATCATTGGACAGACTAGAATACTAATTCGAGGTCCTTATAACGGATGACATAGGAAGATTGGTAACTTCTATCTCCTAGAAACTTCATAAGGATAAGCATTCCAATAGGCTTTTTTTCATTTAATAACTATATTTTCATCTTTAATGGTTGTTCTGTGTGATACTTGGGTTTGTCACTTTTTGGTTAAAAGTGTTTTTTGGATAATTAACAATAATTTTTCAGTCAGTCTTAAATAACTACTTATAAATGTCCAAATGATTTATTTACTTATATTTATATGATATGTGTCTAAATAAATTGTATATATATTCATATATATAATCATCATGAATTACGTAACATTGATACTGAATGAGTCCTTTCTGCAATGAAGCATTATTAAATAAATATATCTGTATTGAACAAGAATTAAACCATAGTATACATCTAATAATATACATAATTAAATAAATAATCATGTTACACCATAATGTTATAAAACATGATTTATATGAATAATTACATAAAATAAATTTGAACATTTTAAAACCATAATTCTTGAAGTAATTTAGAATGTGCACATACATAAAAAAGAAACTACAATTTTTGAATTATTGACATCGAAATTATAATAATTAAAAGATAATAAATGGAATGAATTTATTTCAAGTATATATATATAATAGATTTTTAAATAGTAAATTTAGAGGAAAAAATCCCCTTACACTAGAATAAATTAAAATATGAAAATTATTCTTTGTAAAATCCAAATACTAATATATTTTTAACATGGAGAATTAAATAAAATAAGGAATCAAAATCTGAAAAAATGTTAAAAATAACTCATACCATAAATATTGAATTATTTTTCTAAAAGCACTTTACATAAAAGGCAATAGAAGAAGTGTGGAAGAATACCTTTACTTCAGACATACACTTTATCACCATTCAAAGAGACTATGAATCAAATTATTTTTTACCAAGGATTGAAGGGAAGACGCATTAGACACACTAATAGGGTTTGATTTCCCCTTTTATTCACACACCAATGCATGTCTTCTATAACCAAAACTTCTACATAGTGTACAGTGAAACACATACTCACCGTACAGAGCAAACTGAGTCTGTTCTATGAAGACAGTAAGTAGGAAATAAAAAGGAATATTTTATTGACAAAACTAGAAAATAATCAAAGATAGAATCAAATGTGATTATTTTATATTAAAATAATGATTCTTTCTAGAAGTATATCATTAATGGACTCACTATAACAAATATTCCTACTGTAAAAAATACGTGTAGAGAAAACCCACCAATAAACATAGAAATGAATGATTAATAAAAGAACCTAGATAGTGAATCATATCTAGTTGATAAAATATATCCATAGATTTGACAACATTGATAGTGATATAAAATATAAAACTAATAGATAGATAAACATTAATATATTTGCATTGAAATTAATCAAATAAAATTCAACACCTATAAAGGATAAAATATTTTAAATCAAAAATAATGATTTAAAATTGAAGAAATACAATATATTAGGACATATTATAGCCCTAACCATAACAAACACCCAAATAAGCCATTCAGACAACACACAACTTTGGTCAGTCTTCCCCTACTGGCACCGATCTCACTCAGATTCGATTGATTCCTCCACGCGATCCAATCTCCACAATCATGTTTGGACTACCCCTCGAATCCTTTGACTTCGACCTCAACACCTTATTATGATTTTCCTAGTTCAACATGAAGTCTTTTCTCGACCCCTCCATGACATCACCAACTTTCATACAATCAACACCCTCGATCCCCCCACTGCTTGAGACCTAACCAGCAAATGGGATCCCCAAATCAAGAACTACATACCAAAACCCCATTCCCCTTCCTCCATTAGGGTCGCATGCGACCCTACTCTACTATGGGGTCCCTATAATTATATTTTTATTCAATAAATTATTTTAACTTTTTCTTATAATTGATTAAAATATTTTCCTAAAATAAATCGTTATAAATAACAAAATGATTTATTGAATTCAAAACAAATTATTCATATATATATATATATATATCATATTTTCAAAATTCAAAATATATTAAAACCAAATAATTTTAATTTATGTAATTATATAATATTTAATATTTATTTACAAATAACTAAAACGTTATTATTAAGGGATCATTTTTTCAAAATAATATTACATAAAATATTATTACAATATATATGTGTCAAAATTATATGATTAAATGAACTGTATAATATGAAATTATAATTTATAAAAATATATAAATAAAATAATACATTTATTTTTTTTATTTACTAAAACAATATATTAGAAAGTATCTTTTCATGATACTATAATTTATAATAGTTTAATTAATTTATATTGTCTTAATATGTTGACATGTATTGGAACAAAGTTGTTATTTTCAAAATAATATAAATCAAAGTGATTGAATTTTATATCAATTAAATGAAATCATATCTGTTTATTAAAATTTTATTTATTTACCTTATATTCAAGTTATTATTTTAAATAATTCTTTTATTGAAACTTGGGATGTTACAGTATTCCCCCCCTAAAAAGAGTTAAGTCCTCACAATTTGTTCATTGGACTAAAAAAAATCTGAATTTTTGACTCCAAAAGTAAGACATATGAGGTCTGCCATAATTTTATACTCTATTGGTTAGACTCCAATATCTAATTTCTAATGTTTCAGGTACATTCCTCAAATACCAATAATAATGAATCTATCATGAGAAACAGGACAGAACCCTTACAAATTTTTTGTAATGATTTTATATGATAAACAAGAACAGACACATAACATTGAATACTATAGAGGACCTTTACCATTTGAGGTTTTATAAGATTAGATACAAGCATAATATTTATCATATTTTCAATAAAATTAAAAAAAATATCCAAATTCACGTATACTTTACAAAATGATGACTTCCAACTGAGGAGTTCAAAGTGACATGTTACTATAATTTAAAAAAATTGTTGAGCATTAAAATTCCTTGTAAGTGGTTTTAAAACCATAGATGAATACTTTTAATGTATTTATTTTAAAATAAATTCGAAAACAAAATTCGAAAACAAAATTCGAAAATATCTTTATGTAAAAGAATATTTGATATTACTATGGTCTTAAAATATTAGATACTTCTATAAGATAGTTATGTTTAAAAATATAATAAACATAATCCAATTTTTTTTTGAAAACATTGTGCATGCTTTTGAAATCAACGAACAATTTTGGGGAAACATAAAATTTTGAGGGATGAATTTTTTCTACCAACATTGTGAAGGATGGGTTTACTCACCAATAACATTCCATATTTACAAGAATAATGTTTTGGGTTTTTTTTCAGAAATATTTTATGTTTTGTTTACATATATATATCTTTACTGCAGTTTTAAATTTTGATTAAATGCATCACTAAATCAGAATACACATACCTAGTGATGTTCATATATAATTATGTATATATATATATATATTAATATCTATATATTATATTTTTTTGATTTCAATTTCGAGTTTGGTTACAACCAAAACCCATATCATAATCCTTTGCAAAAACATTATATGTAATCAATCCTTATCTCATGATATAAATTTTCTATTCATCTTAATATTTTATGTTTCGTATGTAATAGAATAATTTTGTATAAAACAATACAAAAATATTATATAACCTTCTACTTGATAAATGTATTGGTATACCATAATATTTAAATTGAAATAATGCATATATTATGAATGCAATGGTTTTCGATGATATACATAACATGTTCCCATGTTTATATGAAGATGTGATGACCATCATGTTAATATAACATGATGATAAGTTATGTGTATTTTTTTGAAACATGGAAGTATAATTATAAACATAACAAGAATGATTCCATGATTTAATATTATGAAATTAATAATCAGATAAATATAAATAATCATAATGAATTTATTTATGATTATTTTTATTGTTAAATAAATACAAACAAACGTACAAATGAATTAATTACATGTATATATATGCTATATGTCTGAATAAATTGTATATACATACATGTATGTAATCAATATTAAATATGAAACATTAAAACAGAATGAATTCATTCTGTAAAAAACATTGTTAAATAAATATATATGTATTTAACAAAAATTAGTACATTGTTTTAGTATACATATAAAAAACTCCATAAGTACGGATATTATTTTATTACTCCATAATATACAAAAACATTATCTTATATGAATAATTTCATAAAATATTTTTGAACAAACTAAAACAAAAATTGTTGATGTAATTTGAAATACACCCTTACATGAAAACGTAACTATAATTTTTGAAGGATTGATCTCAAAATTGTATTAATTGTCAGATTAAAAATGATTCAGTTTATTTCAAAAATATATTTATATATAAATATGAACAATAATTTTAAATAATATATTTATAATAAAACATCCCCTTAGTGAAAAATAAATTAAAATCCCAAAAATTATTTGTTATAAAATATGAACAGTAAAATATGTTTCCCTTGAATAATTTAATAAAATAAGTAATCCAACCCTAAAATATGTTTAGCATAACTCTTAAAATAAATTTTAAATTATTATAAAAACCATATTGGAAAAGCAATATAATAAGTGAAGATGAATTCATAATCTTCATACAAGCACTTAAGCTCCATCCAGAAAGACTAAGATGAAAATTCATTTAAACCAAGGATTGAGGGAATGATGCTTCGGAAACACTAACATGGAATATTTTCCCCATTAATTTACACACAGATTCATTTATTTTATAATATAAAGTTATACTGTGTGTACAATGACTCCCAAACTCAACATGCTAAGAATGATGAGTCTTTTCTATATTAACTGCTACTTGGAAATAAAACGAAATTTTACATTGACAGAACAATCACATAAAAATAAAAAATGAAATATAAAACATTATTATTCAAAAATAGATTAGTTATAGTATTAAAACATTTATGGATTAAATATAACAAATCTGTGACAATATAATGAATCATTCCAGGGAAAAAATGAAAAAAAAACATAGACTAGAAAGATTAAAAAAACCCACATAATGATGAAGATCAAATTGATAAAATTGATCCACATATTTTAAGCTGTTGATAGTGATTGAAAATGAAAAATTAACATAATAGAAAACATTTACATTATTTTCATTGAAATTAATATAATGAAATCCTACTCATATGAAGAAAACAAAATCCTAATTCAGATATTAATGATGTGAACAAATGACCTATGTTGGATCTGGATTGATTGTAGTATAAAATGCAACTGAGACCTGATGATGCCATCTGGAAAACACATGACTTCAGTCATACTTCCCATAATGTCACCAATCTCCCTTGGGTTCGATTGAACATTCTCTGCTAGCTAATTCTCCTTCAATGTTTGGACAACCCTTCAAAGCCATCATCTTTGACCTCAGCTCCCTATTACGATCGTCTTGTTTGATGCAAAGGCGTTTCTCAACCACTCCATGGATTCATCACATTTGAAGCCGTCGATACCCTTGATTTCTCCAACATATAGTTCAAGACCTAACCCTCTAATTGGATCCCCAAATCAAGTCTCATGGACCAACACCCCATTCTTATTTCTCTCGTAGGATCGAATGAGACCATACTCCCCTACAAACTCCCTAAATATAGATTTTACATTTTTTTTATTTTTAATTTTTCTTATAATATATTAACATATATTCATAAAACAAATCATTATAATTTAAAAATTAAATCATTTAATTCAAAACAAAAATATCATATGTATATATATATATATATTTCATATTTTCGAAATTCAAAATATATTAAACCCAAATAATATTAATATAAAGATTCATGTTAGATTAAATATTTATTTTCCAGTAAAAAATGTGAATATTAATTGTAATTATTTTTATGAAATAATGCTACATAAAATATTACTAAAATATATAATATTTTAAAATAATTATTTTAAATTAGATTTATAATATAAAATTATATTTTATTAAAAAAATTAAATAATAAAAATAATACAATTAATTATTTTTATTTACTAAAACAATATATTAGAAACTACCATTTCATAACACTACATTTTATAATAGTTTAACTAATTTGTATTATTTTTATATATTGACATTTATTTTTACAAAATTTTATTTTTGAAAAAAATATAATTTAAGTTGATATAATTTTAAATATGCTAAAAGAAGTCATATGGATTGATTAAAATGTGATTTATCTTACTTATAATTAATTTATTATTTAAAATAAATATTTTTTTAAAAGATGTAGTATTACATTTCACATGTAAATAGAATGGGGCATATGAATTATCTATAATTCAAGGGGTACCTTTGCATACAATTTTAATTATTTATTGATTATTCAAAAGACTTTGAATATTTTGGATTTCTATAGTAGGAATGTATTGAAATCCATTGATATTTTATTTAATTTTATCAAAATACATTTTTAACTAGGATTAGAGGGATTCCTTACATGAATCAGAGGCCTATAGGCACAAATACATTAAACATAGGCCCAGGGGAATAATCCCTTTAGAATATAACGATCTAGGACTACACCTCACCTAAATCGTCAAATATCTTACCCATTTCTACATCAGAATATATACATATTGTTTCTACCATTTTTTAATTCCCATAATCTAAATCTTTTCCCAATGGAATATTTTTCATCTCCATCCAATAATTGTGGGCCGGGTTGGCTCCACATAGTGACTAATTCTACTCATATCCATTAGTATGTGGTTGTAATAGTAATCTAGTACCAACAATGCTACATGGAATGGAGTCCCTTTACCTTCTGGTGTATGAGTCCCTATATACCAAAGTCAAGAATACGTACGGCATATAGGCCTTATAGGGTGAACTCCTAGTGATAGAAGAAAGGTTTAATGTCTCAGAGGCCTAAATTATTATCCCAATGTCCCATACAGTATGCATTGTACTACTACTATAGTACACATACAATAGCTTGTTTCAAACCCCATAAAATCCTACGGAGTCAGGAATTGATCCTGAATATTTTCGGTATTTTATTAGGGGGTTTACCACTCAATTGTAGGAACCCTACCCAAAAAACAATGTCTGGGATGGGTTGTACCATTACCTCATGTTTAACAGCCTGTATGAAATATTCATTCTAGTTTAATGAAGTCACTATTGGACTTCATTGGGAGATTTTTCTCTTAGTAACAAGTAAACATCAGACTATAAATATGGATTTCATGAACATAATCAACGTATATTGCATATATTTATAACCATTAGTGTTGTTTCATATATAATTAAACCATCCCAAATAAAATAAATATGTATTGATTGATATATAACCAAAAAATACACATGTATTCAATGAATGAGATACATATAGTGGAAAAATGTTATAGTATACACAAAGATCAAACTGTATTCGACAGTGTCTCTATAATCTGGTTAACCTGCTCATCTACAGATCACATGTCCCTTGACATTTAGCATTTCCATATTCATGAAATCTAAAATCATGTCAAAAATCATATGTAGGGTATGAGTACATGACCAGATAGGATAACAATAATTACCCTTATTATAAATGAATAAGGAATAAATTTTATATCCATGAAGTTACAAATCCTATATTTAGAAACAATTATATCACACATGTAAAAATACTCAAATCGATTTATTAGAGATGTGCTCTTCCCACTTCAAAATCATGTTGGTAGGAACATCCATCACTATCATGACACACCCCCCATGATGGGATAGTCCAAAATATCTTTGAGATATTCCTCGGTATGGGATAGTCAAATTCATTGCGACAAATCAACGGAAACATCATTATTCATGGTTTCTACCCTAGTATAATCATTAACAAATATCCATAGATGGCTGCATAATAACACAAATGAATGAATTATGATATAAATGAAATGATAAAAATCAAATTAAATCGTGATAGATTCCTACTCGTCACAATATAGATATATTATAGAAAATAACATGTCCACAATCAGGTAGTCAGTAACCAATAATAGGTATCACATAACTACACACACAAGCCAAAAATCATTCTATTAGCATGAATAAAATATTAATTGAAGTCAAGGACATATTACCTTATAATAAATGATGATCATTGGTAAGTATAATCATCTATGAAAAAAAGAACCAATAAATACCTAATAAATGATTGAATCACCATGACTTATATTTCTAGTTTCGTGGTTCAGATGAATTCGCAGTATAATTTTAGTATAGGGACATTCATAGCTGATAATATATTATAACAATAATTAATTTTTTATGATAGATTCATAGATTCAAAAACCATCAATATAAGTTTTCATTTTAACACAAATCCATAAACACCACATTATATCACAACCGAACCATAAATATGATAATGAAATATTAGATGTAATAATTTTTTTCAAGGATAATTATGGGATATCAATCTAGAATGAAGGATAATTCACTAGATTAAGAATGTATTATTAACCATTGTACATGTGTAGATTGGAGGAATTTTAAGGGTTAATTAGAGAGTTAAAATCACTGGGCATATTAATTAGTGTTTTTATAGTTCAGTGGTGTTTAACTGAAATATCAATAATTATATTATTGTGAGTTTTTAAAGATTCATTTAAAATTTACATTCATGGTGGGATCTATCAAATTCCCATAGGAATATTGTTCCCTCCACTAACTACCCTAAGGTTGCTAGGAATATTTTTTTCTACCCTAGAGTACTAATTTCTTGTTACTGTATTTTGGGAATAATTAACTTAGCTTATGAAAAACGAAAAGAAGTTAGAATCTTCTCACAATCATGTTAGTGGGACTACATTTACATTCCTTGTTTCATCATGTCCATTAGACATACCTCAAACCATTCCTATCCTCCCATATTCCTTTATCTCTCCACTAAATTCTTTTCAAAAATTTCAAAAAATATGCTCCCATAAAATCAAGGAATACCTAAAGGTATATTTTTCACAATTCACCACTCTTATAAAAAACAAACCCCAAAATTGTGGTGCTGATCTCAGTAAGACCCTTGGATGATTAGAAAGGTAGATGACGTGGAAAAAAATAGATTCAATTATAGATCTATGATGTGAGTTGTGTTAATTTTCATCAATGATATACCATCATGTATCTAGACTGTCTAATACATCCAAAAGTATATAAACTATCCACATCATCCCAAAATTAATGTACTATGGAAAGAATGTGGTTAACTCCCTTATATTTTCGATTTTTCTTTCTAAAAACCCTTAAGGGAGATATTTTTTGGCTTGTTGAAACCATGAACTAAATTAATGAATTCAATAAAAGTGAGTATACTGTATTATAGTACATTTTAACAACTACTAGGATATTTTATGGAATATTCCATAGTGGTTATCCATAAAAAATCCATCTTTTTGATGATATACATTCTAAATTATAATTAGATATTTTTTGACCAATTGGAGATTGTGGATGATTTTTTTTGTTCATACTAGTTCATCATAGTTCTAAAGTGGTTCACCCATATTTGAACTAGGTTCATCCTAGTTTCAATAAGAAACAAAATTATTCTGAAAAATGGTATGATGGGAAAACCGTTCTTACATGAGTCTGAATATATAAATATTATATTTAATTTATTATACACATGGATATAATAAAGAACTACAAATTTATTAGTGGAACTAACAGTGGTGGTTGGAAAGAATAAATTACTAATATTCATCCAAACTATGGATATATGATCGTGGAGTATATTCAATGCGATATTGATCTGACATGGAATATTTAAAGGATATATGAGTTAAGGACAAAGAATATCATTTCAAGATCATTTTTCTAGTGATGTACACTAGAAATATTCTCATTGTGAAATGTATTTTGACATGTGTAAAACAATATAATTCATATATGGTAAATCATTTAGTTAAAAGATGATTAAATGAACCACCTTACAAGATGAATGAAATACATGTTTTAATGAGAACTAGTGAACAAATATAAGTAATATTAACTTATGATATCATTAATTTAGAATATGAATAATAAAAAATGGCTCATCAGAATGTGGGTTCTCTATACAAGGAGATAAAATATAAAAAATTTCATATATATTTCTAATAATGATTAAAAATATTCTAGAAAACTATAATACTCATAATCCACCCTAAATATTTAAAGAATTATAGACTCTAATAAGGACATGATAACAAAAATAAATTATCAATATAGAGGTCGATCATAATGAAATAATGGAATGATCAAATCATTTTAAGAATAGTTGGATCAATATGATATAATTCCCGAAGTAAACTATAAAATCATAGAGTATTTCTATATAGATAATATATTATTAAAAATTGTATAAGATGGATTGAATGTAGATATAATGATTATTGTTTTATATATGAAAGTAAAAATAATTATTTACCTTGGGAACATATAATATGGATAGGATAAAAAATGATCAGAAAAAAAATAATGAAGGAAGGAATTTTACCCCTTAAAACACATCTTGAATATGTGGAAAAATAGATAATGTAATATGGTTCAATGAATATGTATATGGATTAAAAAATTAAATAGAAAAATATTAAAATAAATTTAATAGAGGATATGTTGAAATCATAGTATTAAAAAATGGATATATATCTCATTGAATACATATTACGTAGATAATTAAAATTCCCCAATATAGAGTAAAATAATAAAATTTAGGGACCTGTTAAATCTTAAAGTGAATAAACTCATGTGAATTAATGTATGTAATTCAATTTTTTGTGAAATACTAGGGACCAACATGAGGGTGTCTCCAATATACAAAGGGATAAAAGAAGAAAGAAATAATTTTTCATCCCCATATAAACAACGAAACATCTAAATTAGCTGTTATATTAATATGATATGGTTTACATGTAATGTTAATTAATATAAAGAATGTAATTTTAAAACAACATTTGTAAAATGTGTAATAAAATATTTCGTCATTGCACTAAGAATGAGAAATAGAATGAACAGTGGAAGAACTATTATTTTTATGGAAAATGATTTTCAATTTTGGAAGAAAACTAAAAGGAAAAAAAGGAAATATTCACAGTGAACATATTCTATTAAAATTGAAACTACCGTTATAAAGATAATGAATTATAATATAGAAGAAAATGATGTTTTTTAATAAAATCTATAAGAATGTGGGAATTTCACATATATAATAACTTGTGAAGGGAATATGTTTTTGATGTGACTCTAATGGAAATTGATGAGGACAGATACAAGGAATGAATTTTTGTTTTTAAAATAATACCCTAGTAAAATATGTGTTTTTAGTGTAAGAGATTTATTATAATAGAAGAAGATTTAATAATTATTGACATAGATCTCATAATAATAAATTAACAAGAATAAGTGAAATTAGCCTTGTAATAAAAATAAATCCCTATCCATGTAACACTAATAATCTTTGTGGAGATTCATGAATAAAATTTTTACATGTGGTGTTGAAATAATGACCACATGTATTGATTGATTTTTTTTGGAAATAAAACGATAGTTTAACAAGACAAACCATATTCCATAATTTTTTTATGTCATGGGTACCATTCTATCCATGATTTCAAATTTTTCTAATTACTATTGGATGTGATATATATTTCATGGGTTATATGACACATGTGGTGTGTATGAACTAAAATAATATTTCATTTGTCTAAAATTAGATATATCCAACAAGTGAGTTCAAAGGTGGTGTAGTTCCCAATTGATATCAGGAATATATAATGTTTGTTAAATGGTGGCAGGGATACGATCTGACTAATGGAGAGGTATTGTGAAACCACATTGGATATTAAGGAATAAAATTGAGTTGCATTTTGTTATGATGAATGTTCAATGATTAATAATCTAGTATTATGTTCAAGTGGTATCAAAATATACTCTATTATATCTAATGGTTTCAACCCAGAATTGGTGGTCAATTAGTAATATTGAGAAATATATTGAAGGGAAGAAGCATACATAAAATTTTAATATATACAAATGTGTTAATTTTTTCACTTTTTAATTTATTTTTTATCATAAAATATTCTAAAAATATATAATATCTACTGATTTATTTAATTAACTTTTCATACTAATATAAATAATGATTATTAACCTATAAATAAATTCCCCATGTCAAGTTATCCTTATTCATGGATCCAATAAATGAAGGAATTCAGTAGAATTTGGAGATGATATTTATAAGAATGGTTCACTACATTTGAAAAAGGGATATTCCCTTTAAAAAAAATGTATCATAGATATCTAGTGGTATAACAATTTTTTTTAAAAATCATTAATTATTTCCACTTGTGGTATAACTTTCACACATTAGAAATTAGTTTATATTTACTAATTTTATTACATAATTGTTTATGAGATCACATGATAAGTTGATCATTTTAAAATATAACATTATACATGGTTATAGATGTATGTGAGTCACATGGAAATCATTTATGTTTTTTTTAAAAATAATTATCACACCAATGTTTAAATCATTATACATAGAAAAGTTCTTAATGACTCATTCTATAATTATTGGGCCCATAAACCATTGAACGGGTTCCCCAATCTAGTTTTCCCATGACCTCATCTGCAACTCCTCTTACTCAGAGGATACCAACTAGCAGTGTGGGTCTAAAGTGGAATTGTGATTAGACTATCCCCCCATATTCATGGGAACAAGTAGGACTAACAATTCAAATATCATACACAACAATGTAATAATAATGAAAAAAATATATGGAAACAATCTATATTGAGAATAAATTTAATAATGTACTGATCATTAATGTTATACATACAACTAAATGACCTCTATGTCATTCTAATAACATTCCAAATAAAAAATGAAAAATATAGAAAGGCTTCACAACATCACCAAGAAAATCTATTCATCGATATTAAACCAATTGATCAGTCCCCCTCGACAATGAAAAACCCACAATAATACTTATCCCTAGATTATTATTCCAATAATCATATGAGAGCTAGTCAAGTACCCATTTGCAATGGAAGCCTGAGCAGAGTGTTTTCAAACTTAGTATGCCACAAACAACATTGTATATAACATATTCTAGTAATTGAATAAATTTATATAGGTAAATGGTGTAGTAAATAAATAGTAAACAAAATAGATACAAGATAATAAATACGACACCTAATCTCAGATCGACTAGACCATTGGTTATAAGGTGACACCCCATCCCTAGAGTAAGAGAATCAGGACAATATCTTATTCCAAATGGTATAAACTCAGACCCAAAAGACACAATATGGGAATATAAACCATGAATAATACTATCAAACTTGAGATCCTTAATTAGAAACCTTACAAATTGTATACTATCAATTTCCATAGCCTCAGTCTGACACCTTATCTACAGTATACTATCTGTTCCAAGATAACATGTCCTACACATAAACATTTCCATCATTTTAGAAATATGAAAACCTCAACAACATAAATATACAACCATTTCAAAAAAATACCACAAATTTATAAACAATTAATTCATATAAAGGTCACCCTAAACCTTGATGACTAAAAAATGGTTCATCAAATCCCAAAACACATAAAAATTCTAAAATAATCAAAACCAAACAACCTCATTAGAAAATTCTAAACAACTAATTTTAAACATAAACATTTATCATCTAAAAAAATCGAGGCCCATGGCCTATTTTTCCATTAGAACAATTCCATGGAAAATCAATTCATTTTCACCAATGGGGATACAATACCCTGATTTCAAATCCACTATTTATTTCCATTAAAACCACCTTTTATAAACCATATGTAGATAAACATCCCAATTTAAAATAATGATCATTTCAAAACATATCCTTCCCCCATTGACACCAAAAACCAAGTAAATTTCCAAAGCTAAAATTTAATTCAATTTCAAGTACCCATAGGAATTTTTAAAATACATGCCATGAAACAACATATTTTATCCCACTATGAGTCAATATCATTTATTACCAAGTTTTATCGAATAAACATTTTCTATGAAGTCATATAATCCATCAATATTGATTACATATAACTCATCACCCAACTACATTACATAAACCATGGATGAATACTTGTTGTCCTGGGATTTAAGGAACACACCACATAAATAAGATAATAAAATAAAAATACTATGTGAAATGATCATAGACTTCATACCCCATAAATGAATCATTCCAAAACATTTCCAATGCATACTAACTTTCCAATTCTCATCCAGTCCAAGTCCAAACCCCTAGGGACCCGCTCAGTCTCATCACAGTCTCCCAATATCTAGTATTACACCAATCAGAAACAATTAATTAAATATTACAATTATAATTTATTAATTAACCAAAATAAATCATGTAATAATATAATAATACTCACTATGACATCATTTCACACTGAATCCAACCACCCACCAAATACATGTGACATAACCCCGACCACATTCTGTGCCAAATCCCTATGAGGTGATAGCAATTCGACAATAAATTAAATTAAATAAACTGATAAAAAATAGAATATTCATCCTGAACACATACATTGATGAAACAAAGTTCAAATATGTGTAGAATCTATATAGGGACCTCTTACACCCATGACAACCAAAAGAGTCCTGAGAAATAGAAAATTCCACATGGCACTTTTGTAATATTCAATATCCCCAAAAATGCTAAACTCTGAAATTAGAAATATGAATGAAGATGGATAACAGAATCCATTAGGGGTAGTTAAACAACTGCAAATGCTAATAAATTTCTACGATCACAATCCAAAATCAAGGGTGAAATATGATGAAGGGCTTTTGGGACCCCCTAGTCTGCATGCATCCATGGGACGAGGAAGGGGTGCCATGGATAAAATCTTGTGGGGTTATTTTGGCCAATTTTATATATTTAATGAAACATTGGAATATTCATGGTCTGTCTTCCTGATATTCCATATTTTGCACCAATCCATCAGTTGGATCTATCAAAGTCCCGCCCACCCGCACAGATTGGCCGCATGACTGGACAAACCATGCTCATGCCTTCTGTCCAAAACAACTACCCCCACATAGTTTGGCTACACAATTTTAAATACAATGTTCCAACCATGTTTTTATCATTCTAATCCTCTTGAACCAAAGAAAACTATTTTTGATAAAAAAATTCAATCCCTAGACCATTCCTCAGACCATATTCAGCATCACATGGTTTCTATAATTTCCCCACATGGTTTACCCAAAATCATGTCATTACCAAGAAACCCAGCCATACTCAATTATAAATAAACTAAAGCCACTTAAAAATAAATTTCTCACTTGATTTCTCCATAAAAATGCATAAAACCCTATTCAAAATTTCTTGAATACTCTAGAACTTTTGAAACTAACCTGAAGCCTACAAGGATGGTATAAACACCCAAGACACCTACAAGACATCATTCCTCTTCTATAAACTCTATTTTGATATATTATAACTATCAGAATCCCATTCTATGAATTTGATAATGATTCAACCCATATATCAAAGAAAATTAAAATTCATTTAGATATTTTCTATCCCACCGAATGCTTGAATTTATAACCTTCCTTGCATAATGCATCACAATAAAGAGAGGCCTTGGTGGATATACATATATACCTCAGATCCTTCATCGATCAATATATTCTACCAACAACCTCGTTCAAATTTCCACATCCTAAAACCCTAAAAAGGTACAAAATCTAATTCATGGCCTTCACGCCACAAAAATTCCAATATAACACCCTTAAGTGAAACCAAATAAACCATGATCGGGCTTATCTAAGCCCTCCCGAAGAAATATTGATTCAATCATCATGTGATCATCCAATAATATATTTTTCTCCACACCATAGGCTCTATCTTATAATCACCAACATATGATACCTACACTCCTTCCATTCTGAATTCCCAATTGAACCTCAACTCGCACTCTCGCAATGCGCTTGACAAAATCCATAACACATCATCCTCGTAACATCCATCTGTACTCCGATCATCACCATCACCCCTTATCATCATCGATATCCAACTAAAATTTGTTCCTAGAAACCATGCATGAAGAAACAATATAAAAATAAATATTCCATAAAATAGAACCTCAAACACAAAACACCCTAATTGTAACTGAAATCAGACTCCATATATACATTGAATCCCCAAATTGGGTGCAAACTAATGTTGAACTATCCTTAGCTAAATCTGCACAAAAAATGTCATGATCCAACTAATTATATATATCTATAGTATATGATCACAATTCCCTTAATCCCATAAGCAATCAACAACAACCCATCAATCCCACTGTAGTCCACAACAAACCCCTAGTGAGATCCCATAGTAAGATCCTCTACTGACTCAAAACCATAGTCATTCCATAACATACACATCAACACACCTCTTGAGTTCTTCATTAGCATAAAATTTATACCACTACTGATCCTGGATATGTTTTACACAACTATTGCCCTTCTAAAAAGAGGGTCTCACCACCTAAACCAAGACACCACTCCCCTCCATTGGAGCGTCGTCGTCATTAAATCATCAAAACAACATCAACTGATTTGGCCCACTCTGCTGAAAAGTATATCCTATAAACAAAATATGTCCATTTCTACCTAACCTGAGAGACCCAAAAAAATATCATATATCACCCAAATCAACATCCATGAATGGAACCCAGGACATTCGTCGACATCTTGTGCACCCCAAGGACCTCACATGAAAGTAGTTTAGGGTGTACTTCCCAACATAAAGCTCCACAAACACTGTTATATGAGGATAATGTTTGAGATACAAAATATCCATCCAAAATTAATTATGTTGTCTTGGAGTATATCTATTTCCCTCTATGCTTATTAAGAATGTTTTCTAGATTTTGTGCAAGATCATCTCTAAAAAAGAGAACCCTATGATTTCATTGATGACTACCACCACCACTCAATCATTTCAAATGTCACAACAAACATCATGGTCATGTCAAACTCATCCAAATACCTGACCATCCCTTCTAGTAAGCATCTCATCACATTCACATTGGTTCGCAAAAATGAATCATTACTTCCCACAAAACCCTTCTCTCAATAATGTTGACATACTATCTCATAATGTCATATCCCTAACAAAACAACTCAACATTGCACCACTGGGTCATACCTCCATGATCCCATAACCACCTAAACACCACACACACTCATGTATTTCCCCCTCCACATAACATGATTTCTAATATAACCAGCCACTAATTATGAAACCTGAACTCATAATCCATGTCTAATGGCCAGACCAATCCCACATTCTTAGAAATTAAACGGTACCCTTGGTTTCTTCCAAAACCAAAATATACACATTAAACCACAACGTCAAACTTAAACACACAAAACAAAGCATCGTTCAATGTTTTGAAAAATAATCTATGCTCTCACAAACATCCTCAAGTATTATCCAAATCTAAAAGATTCAGACACCTAACATATAAGGCCACAACCTTAAACCTTACTTAATATTGAGTTATTACAAGATTAAACATTGAGGATCTTTTCGGGTTTAGAGTTTTAGAGAATTAGATCATAATACATGCATTACATTCCACATATAAACAAAGTGGTTACATAAATATATTATTCTTCATTACCATCAATGAAAACATATTTAAAATAAACATGGATTCTTTCTTGACACTTCCGTGACACTATCATCATATCATGTATCTTTCCCTTGACCGGTGAAAAAAATTTCAAAAAAACTTGGGATGAACATAAAAATCTCAGTAAGGGATATAAAAATATGGAAAGGAAACATGGATACATATATACATAAGGATGAGATCATACTTTAACCATAAAACATAATAAATTAAACATACCTCATCAAATCATGAATAAATCATAGAAATCATAAGTCATAAAGGTAACTTGAGGATTTCATAACATTCTTACATAGGGAGTAACCCTCTTGGTTACGTTTGGAAAACCCATCACAGTATATTCCCTAAATCTCGTCGGAGAAACCTTAATGTTTCACTCCTTCGCGTTACCCAATGCATTAGAGAGCTATATCGGGCTCACCCGCCCTTAGTCTATCACGGAACCACCCGTCTTCATAACAATTCCCAAGAACCTCAACATAATCGTATCACATAAAACATGCATAAAGGAAACATAACATTTCCACCTTTAAATCACAAGATATCAATACAACACATTAATATAAAAACATTATGAAAACAATTTTCAATACCAAAATAAAATAAAATTAAAACATGGTATTTATTTTTCTTTTAAAAAGAAGGCATGGCTTGTCGAGAAGGCCGAAACTCAAATAACGGTCACGACGGCGGAGAAGTCGTTGTTGCCGCATACATACGACAAAAACATTCCCTTTTGTCATTTAGTAAATGCTTCGTATAAATAGATTCCTTTTGAATAAACATAAAAGTCAAAGGGGTTTATACACTGTATAAAATAAAGTTGTGTATAAAATAAAATATTCCTCAATGAAAGGAGATTGAGACGAAGTCCCATACCTCGTATCCGGCTTGACCCGACCATTCTTTATTCTCCTGAATAATAAACTTGAGTTAATCTCTACATTCTTAAGAACCTTTTTCATGTTCATTATTCCTTTTATACCATGTTATGAACATCATGTAATCATTTATGTTAATAATGTTCATTTTGTCGGTATTTGGTTCTTAAGTCAAAAATAGACTTCTTACACTTACATGTTGTTAATTTGGTCAAAGGTTCATTATATCCAGAATGATATTAATGATTTGGATAAAATATATATCATATATATTCAGCATATACATGTATTTATAATATTACATCACATTTAGAGGTAAGAAATTAAATGCACCGTTCATGGAGACGGTAAGCCGTACTTACGCATGAACGCTACTTCCATTTCTATTTCATATTTTCTGGAATGGAATCATAATTATATAAGAGTATATTATAATTCCAGTATAATAACATATATAATATCATTATCTTTATCCTTTACACATCCCACATATGGTATTAACGAATCAAATCACTTTCAGGGGGCGGTAGTCCGCACTTCCTAAAATGAAGATATCGTGTTTACCCATAATGGAAACAATAATGGTATTCCATAAATGAAAACTACAAAAGCTTAAGGAAAACAAAAACATATTATATATCATATATAAAAATAGTGACATCATAATGGCCACCTTTGAAGGTGTTAAATGAGTATTGAAAAATCATCGTTTCGGGAGACAAAATTTCGCCATCCACGGAAACCGTATGTTCTTTAACCATTTGATGTAGTTTTGTGAGAGTGTAGCTCGAATAAATCTTATAACAACATCCTATTATATTGGAGATACAAGTGTTGTTACAAAAGAAGTATATAAAAAGAGTTTAGGGGGTTGGAGAAGAAAAATAAAACAAATTAACATGATAAAATGAATTACCTCTAAAAGTGTAACTCCTTTTGGTTTGAGCCTAAAGGCTTCCTTTGAAAGGATTCTGCCCAATGGGAATCCTCTAGGATGAGGAGAGGGATGAGGATAGAGTAAATGGGCAGGGGTTGGCCGAGACAAAGGCTTTGGGAGTGTGGGTAATGAGGTAGAGGTGGGGGCCTTTTATAAGAGGAGAGGAGGGGCACTCTTGGAATGTAAAGAAATATTACTTTATTTGAAAATGATTTTCGATTTAAATGGTCCCACATTGATATAATTTGAGGATAAGGTGATAAGGGTTCGAAATCTACCCATACAATAGGTTTTTTACATGTGTTGATTTTATATATTACATTATCTTTCCATTTTATTTAAATCGTTAAATAATGAGGTCATCATTGCATAATCATGATGTCATAAATAATTTAATTTATTTAAAATCTAAAAATTATAAAACAAATACTATGATGTTGGAAATATTTTTAGCTTTCAAATTACTATTTATAATCAAAAATATTATCTTTATAACCCCATGTAAAAATTGTTTTCATAAAACATACTATGTTTGTGTCATTTTTACTTTTACATTAAATAAAAAGTTATTTATGTCATTTCCCAACCAAAGTGGCTCCATGGGGTCCCCAAGTTGACCCATGGCTTTTCTTGGAAGGACATGACACAAAACATGAGGGTAGGACTTGTGTCATGGTCATCTCATTTTATTAAAGCATTATTTTTACCTTAATCTACACTAATTACCACTAATCGCGATTAAAAACTTAATAAGTTACTATTCACCAAAAAATTATTTTAATCTCATTGAACCACATTTTTCTTCTTAATGACAAACATGTATGTCGGATTTTTTAAATTCATAACACAATGATGGTAAAATTTCATTTAAACGGAAAAATTAATTTTTATAAGTACCACTTAGTGGTTTCACTATTCATCAATAAATTGAAGTTTTTCAGAAAATTACCAAAAATTCACCCTAAACTATATTTGATATTCCGAATTCAAAAATGTAGTCTATTTTACAAAATTCAAAACATATAAGTCACATTAATTAATTTAATAATTAATTTCCGCTATCAGAGCAAATAGCGTGTTTTTATGAAACAATAAGTATCAAAAGATTGACACCAGTTTAAGTCCAATTTCAATGTGAAATTGATTCCAATGACCACCATTGGATTAAATGGTTAAAAATATATTCTAATTTCACTTCAAAAAAAATTCAAAAGATAATATAATCATATAAATAAATTAGATTAAAAAATATTTTTGATGTAAAATGTAGTATTTTTCAATATTCATTAAAAAAATGAACATTGTCCGAAAAATACCAAAAATTCACACAAGGTAAATTTTGATGTCCCAATAATAAATAATAAGTTTATTTTGACAAACATAGTTTATAAAATTTTTAAAAGATAGATTCAAAATTGGTTTTCCATCAAAAGGAAGTAAAACAATCTTTTAAAAATATTAGTGTATTCCATGCTTAAGATTGGATTTATTTTCATTTTAAGCCTCTAAAACACTATCTTAATCCTTAATAGACATAGATAAAAATATATATTACTCATTGCTTAGATGGGATGTTACATCCTTCCCCCTTTAGAAAATTGCGTCCCCGCAATTTATTTACTTATCAAATAAATGGGGGTACTTATCCCTCATTGCATTTTCAGATTCCCATGTTGCCTCTTCCATCATGTGGTTTTTCCACAAAACCATTACCGGATTAATAACCTTATTCCGTAACAGTTTCTCCTTGTGGTCAAGAATCTAGACCGGTTGTTCCTCATAAGATTGGTTTTCTTCCAGATGAACTACCTCTAGACTCAAAACATGAGATGGATCTGGCATATACTTTCTCAACATCGAAATATGAAAAACATTGTGTATTTGAGATAAACATGGAGGTAAAGCCACTCGGTATGAAACTGATCCAACTCTCTCCAGAATTTCATATGGTCCAATAAACCTTGGACTCATCTTTCCTTTCTTACCAAATCGCATCACACTTTTCCAAGGAGAAACCTTGAGAAAAACATGATCACCTACCTCAAAAGAGAGATCCTTCCTCTTGTTGTCCGCATAACTCTTCTGCCTTCTCTGAGCAGTTCTCATGTGATTCTGAATCAGCTGAACTTTTTCTACCATCTCTTCTACCAATTCTGGTCCCATCAACTTCCTTTCACCCACTTCATCCCAGAAAGCTGGAGATCGACACCGCTTCCCATATAATGCCTGAAATGGTGCCATTTGTATACTGGAATGATAACTGTTATTATATGAAAATTCAACCAAAGAAAGATGTTGGTCCCAACTTCCTTGATAATCCATAGAACAAGCTCGTAGAATATCCTCCATGGTCTGAATTGTTCTTTCTGACTTCCCATATGATTGAGGATGAAAAGATGTACTAAAATTTAATTCAGTACCCAACGACTTCTGAAGGCCTTTACAAAAGTTAGAAGTGAACATGGGATCACGATCAGATACAATGGAGAGAGGAAATCCATGTAACCTGACTATATCATTAAGATACAAATGGGAAAGTTGATCTTGGGAAAAGTATCTCGTATAGCAAGGAAATGAGCAGATTTGGTCAAGCGATCAACAATAACCCAGATTGCATTATTACCTCGAGATGTCTTCGGTAATCCCACAACAATGTCCATGGATATATTCTCACATTTCCACTCTGGCACTGGTAAAGGCTGAAGCATCCCTTTTGATAACTGCCGCTCTGCATTAACCTATTGACATGTCAAACACTTCATAGTAAAATCAGCAATATCTATTTTCATTCCATCCCACCAGTAATACTCCTGCAGATCTCTGTACATCGTAGTACTGCCAGGATGAACTGAAAACAGAGAACTATGAGCTTCACATAACAACTCTCTCTTCAACTGTGAATCACAAGGCACACACAATCTCCTCCCAAATCTCAAAATGCAATCATTATCAATGTTGAATTCAGGCAACTTACCTTTCTGAACCAGCTCTACCTTTTTCTGCAACTCATTGTCTTGCTTATGTGCTTGCTTGATTCTATCTGATAGAGATGATCTCACTGATACCTGAAACAAAACAGATGAACATCCTTCACCAACAACATCTATGCCAAATTTCATCAAATCCTTAACCAAAGGATCACGTTCCAAATGCAACATTGCCAATGAAGCATTAGTTTTTCGACATAAAGAATCAGCCACTTTATTTGATTTTCCCGGATGGTAATTAATTGTACAATCATAATCCTTGATTAATTCTAGCCATCTCCTTTGTCTCATGTTCAATTATTTCTGAGTGAATATATACATTAAACTTTTTTGATCGGTATATCTTTCACACTTTACTCCATACAAATGATGCCTCCAAATTTTTAAAGAAAAAACAACAGCAGCTAATTCCAAATCATGTGTAGGGTAAATTACCTCATGAGTTTTCAACTGTCATAAAGCATAAGCAATTACCTGATCATTCTGCATTAGGATGCAACAAATTCCTTTCAATGAAGCATCACTATAGATAACAAACTCACCATTCCTGGAAGGTAGTGAAAAACTGGAGCATTCACCAATCTTCTTTTCAACTCCTGATACTACTTAATTCGATGGCCCAACATCTGCTGAAGTAGTTGAAAAGGATTTCACCACCTCTTTCTGCTTGTAGTCTAACTGCTTCCCATCACTCAAGCTATTTGTCGGACACTCATTTGCATAGTGACCCATCTCATTGCACTTATAACATTTCACTAACTGTAAATCGAATTTGGTCTTACCTTCACCTTGATCCTTTTCAGTGCAATCAAGAGCCTTTTGTCCCATCTTACCACATCGGTAGCACTTTCCAGAATTCAGAAGACATTCCCCCACATGCCTTTTTCCACATTTATCACAAACTGGAAACTTAGTTTTCTTACCATCAGACTTTTTTGAAGAATTCTTACCTTTCTCCTGCCACCTCAGTCTCTTCTTCTGTTGGTTGTTATAGAACACTTGATCATCGAAAAACTCCATTTCCACCTTCTCCGCACATCGAACAAGCTTTTCATAACTTTTAAACTCATGAGAAGCTAATGACCTTCGATATTTTGGCTTTAATCCTGAGTAAAAACGATTGCTTTTACTATCAAGGTCTCGGATAAAATTTGGAGTATTCCTTTCCAATCGAGTGACCCTTTCTTCATAGGTAGCCACTGAGTCTTCCTCTTGCCTCAATTCCAAGAATTGCTTTTCCATCCTAAGTCGAACAGCCTTAGGAAAAACTTCTCAAGAAACATACCTTTGAATACATCCCAGTCGAGAGCATCAATCTCATCAGCGTCCCTGATATTTTTAACCATCGACCACCACTGATCTGCCTCACCCTCCAAATGGTAAATAACAAGACTAACCTTTTGATTGGATGAACACCCCATGGCATCAAAAATCTTCTCCAGTACTTTAATCCACCCTGCAGCTAGCACAGGGTCAGATGATCCTCTGAATGATGGGGGGTGTTTTCTCATGAAATGTTACACCATTGACATGTTCCTCTGTGGTTGATCTGGCTGATCTCGTGCATGGATACCACCACCATTTATCGCTTGAGTCAACTGTCCCATCACTGCAACAAACTGTTCAGTTCCAATTCCGACCATTTCTGGATGCTGATTCGGAAGGTTATTTCCTTCTGTATGCCTTTCTATCACTGCTTCCCTGTTTCCTCTGTGGAAAACCATTCTGAAAAAACTTGTCTTAGATGAAGCAACATGGTAATCTTCAAATGCTATATCACTTCAATTTGACTATAAAAAAATATTTTTGGTTAATCATTTGATATAATTCTAACTCCTAAAGTTATCTAAACCGACCTTTGATACCAACTATAAGGCCCCAGCCTTAAACCTTACTTATTATTGAGTTTTTACAAGATTGCACATTGTGGATCTTTTCAGGTTTAGAGTTTTAGAGAATTAGATCATAAAACTATCATTACATTCCACATATAAACAAAGTGGTTACATAAAGATATTATTCTTCATAACCATCAATGGAAAAAATAATGGTATGCCATAAATGAAAAATACAGAAGCTTAAGGAAAACATAAACATATTATATATCATATATAAAAATATTGACATCATAATGCCACCTTTGAAGGTGTTAAATGAGTATTGAACAATCATCGTTTCGGGAGGCAGAATTTCTCCATCCACGGAAACCGTATGTTCTTCAACCATTTGATGTAGTTGTGTGAGTGTGTAGCTCGAATAAATCTTATAAAAACATCCTAGTATATTGAAGATACTTGTGTTGTTACAAAAGAAGTAAATAAAATGAGTTTAGGGGGATGGAGAAGCAAAATAAAACAAATGAACATGAGAGAATGAATTACCTTTAAAAGTGTAACTCCTTTTGGTTTGAGCATAAAGGCTTCCTTTGAAAGGATTCTGCCCAAAGGGAATCCTCTAGGATGAGTAGAGGGATGAGGAGAGAGTAAACGGGCAGGGGTTGTCTGAGCCAAAGGCTTTTGGTGTGTGGGTAATGAGGTAGAGGTGGGGGCCATTTATAAGAGGAGAGGAGGGACACTCTTGGAATGTAAAGAAATATTACTTTATTTGAAAATGAGCTTCAGATTTAAATGGTCCCACATTGATATAATTTGAGTATAAGGTGATAAGGGTTCGAAATCTACCCATCCAATAGGTTTTGGACATGTGTTGTTTTTAGATATTACATTATCTCTCCATTTTCTTTAAATCGTTAAATAATGAGGTCATCGCTGCATCATCATGATGTCATAAATAATTTAATTTATTTAAAGTCTAAAAATTATAAAAAAATACTATGATGTAGAAAATCTTTTTAGCTTTCCAATGACTATTTATAATCAAATATATGATCTTTAGAACCCCATGTAAAAATTGTTTTCTTAAAACATACTATGTTTCTATCATTTTTACTTTTACATTAAATAAAAAGTTATTTATGTCCTTTCCCAAACAAAGTGGCTCCATGGGGTCCTCAAGTTGACCCATGGCTTGTCTTGGTCGGCCATGACACAAAAAATGAGGGTAGGACATGTGTCAAGCTCATCTCATTTTATTAAAGCATTAGTTTTACCTTAAACTACACTAATTACCACTAATCGTGATTAAAAACTTAATAAGTTACTATTCACCAAAAAATTATTTTAATCTCATTGAACCACAATTTACTTCTTAATGTCAACCATGTATGTCGGATTTTTGATATTTAAAATACAATTATGGCAAAATTTCATTTAAACGGAAAATCAATTTTTATAAGTACCACTTAGTGGTTTCACTATTCATCAGAAATTGAAGTTTTTCAGAAAATTACCAAAAATTCTCCCTAAGCTATATTTGATATTCCGAATTCAAAAATGAATTCTATTTTACAAAATTTAAAACATATAAGTCACTTTAATTAATTTAATAATTAATTCCCACTGTCAGAGCAAATAGTGTGTTTTTATGAAATAATAAGTATCAAAAGATTGACACAAGTTTAAGTCCAATTTCAAAGTGAAATTGATTCCAATGACCACCATTGGATTAAATGGTAAAAATATATTCTAATTTCACTTCAAACCCAATTCAAAAAATAATCTAATCTTATAAATAAATTAGATTAAAAAGCAGTTTTGATGTAAAATGTAGTATTTTTCACTATTCATTAAAAAAATGAACATTGTCCGAAAAATACCAAAAATTCACACAAGGTCAATTTTGATGTCCCAATCATAAAGAATAAGTTTATTTTGACAAACATAGTTTATAAAATTGTCAAAAGATAGATTCAAAATTGGTTTTCCATCAAAAGGTAGTAAAACAATCTTTTAAAAATATTAGTGTATTCCATGCTTAAGATTGGATTTATTTTCATTTTAAGCCTCTAAAACACTATCTTACTCATTAAAAGACATAGATAAAAATATATATTACTCATTGCTTACTTGGGATGTTACATAACAGGTCATTCCATCCTAACAATAAGCATCAATGAAGTATGAACATCGCTAGTGGTTTCTAGTTCAGAAAAAACCGAACACTTACACGTGCATCATATCCATACCAAATCACATGAATGGCCACCATATGATGTAGAAACATACCCAAAAAACCACACAAAATCACCTTGTTTATATCTTGTTACGATTTGGATCAAACTCAGGCCACTTGGATCACCGATATGCACAACCATTACGAGAGCTAGAATCCCAATCAAGACAACCCCACTAGATTCCCACCACATATTTTGACCGCCAATACTCAATTTTCCATTCTCGAGAGACAAGGAATCCTATATTACAAAACCCCATACTACTCAAAAAAAAAATCATGCACCATTTTGAAAAATAAAAAAACATACACATTTACTTTACACAACCAAACTCTATACCAACATACATAATGCAAAAACTCATAGGGAATCAATAATACCCTTGTCTCGTCTTCACATGAAATCCTCAATACTAAGAACCCTATTTTGTGTCCCCATACCATAAAGTATTCAGATGCAAAACAACTACCCACAACTAGGGAGTACATCCTCTATGAGCATCTACAAATCAAACCATTCCATTGGTACCTAGACAAACTACCAACATCAAAGAAAACCACCCACAATAAGTCAAATCATAATATACATATAGAATATAGCCAACCAATGTCACTACACAAACCATGTGTAAGAAATACACCATTATCCTTACTACCTACTGTCTCTCCAAATATCTATATTAATATCCATCAAAAGGTTATCTAATATATCTATCATTATTTGATCTATACAAATTGGATCATGAATGCCTAGAATAATCCATGAGAGGCTTCTTATATCTAATAGAAAATATTCAATACAATGTCACATGCCTCTTCACAATGATCCATGAGCATAAAATCCATCATAAACAATCGAATCTACAAAACTAGGTTGTCTCTCAAAGAAAATATCATATTCAATTATTAGTTAAAAAACTATAAAATCATTCCCAACCTAGAGTAACATGGAATTTCTACAAGATTAGGAGATTATGCTTCACCATCCCTATATACATCAAAAGCTACGACACATTCATATATCTATAGTCTACGAAACCACAACTAGTATATACAATAGTAAATTAAACACTTCAGATTCCAACTTGAAACAACCTGTCCAAGAAGCCACTAAAAGGGTACCACAATTTGGATTACTACATGACCTCAAGAATTCCTCCTCGTATTCCAGTGGATACCGAATTGAAGTATGATTCTAAAGTAGAATTTTGAGGAGAATATATCCCAGTATTATAGGGAAGAACAATAAATATCTATCCAAATAACATACACCTTAATGTAATAAGAATGAGTAAATAAAACAAAAGATGTATAAATGTGATGATGTATAATAATGGTTGGAACTCTGATGTCATACATTCAACCTTCCGTCCACTTGCCTAGGTAAATATCCCACAAAATTAAAATAAAATTCACTATAAGGTTGCACATAATACTTGATTCAATCCATTCTGCAATTTGTAAAAACACATGATGTCCTTCCTGACAAGGATATTCCCAACACATTCCTTATCCCAAACCTCTGCATATAATTAACATGTGGTAGCTAATCATGTACCCTAATGGAATGGATGAACAAGAAGGGTGTTACTAAAACACAGTATGCCGACACTAATTTTACCTAAAGAAAGTAATAGACAATAGATGTTATTAATGGATATAAAATTTGAATATATAAATAGTATGTAAAATAAATAAAAACCATGAAATACAAAATCTCATCAAGGAACCACTGTCCCATGGGATCTAAGAGGACAAAAATTCCAACTAAACATTGAATGACCAAAACATGTCCTCGAAATGATAACATAAGGTAGTTAACTATTCACATAACTTAGGGAACAAAAAACAAACTCTCACCATTCCAATCTAAGGCACCCCAACTAGAAATTCTCAGAATGTCAATCTAACATCTAAATTGAATATGAACATCAAAAATTCAAACATGGTTGGATACTTCATCTGACACCTTACCGTATACCAACTATCGTAATGATACTGATCATCATGTTTATATGACCAATCAAAAAACATAAAAATAATTACGGGATCCATTGCCCAAAATTCATCTATACATAACATTAGTGGTTCATAGAGAATTAGTATGTCACATACAAGGAGAAGAAATATCAACCCAATATCATATTCCACATGGAATACTATTAGCATCCAAAGTCATAGTATAGCAATTAAACCTTGAAGAATACTGCAAGTTCCCAATCTTCAATATGACACCATATACTTAATATATTATATGTGTATAGGGCCTCCTCCTAACACCTTATCCTTATAATAATACTTATCCTAAGAGAACAATTAAATCATATAAATCATTCCATAATTTGTTAAATTAAAAATTTCAATATAATGATTTTAAAAAAATGTGAATAAAAAATTTAAAACATTTTTGGATCATAAATTCTTAATATGTTCCCTACAAACCATCATGAATAAAACATGGTTCAATAAAGACGAATACACTTATCCATTCTGAAATAAAGTAAACCATACAACCTTGTTAAAAATTTCAAAACCTCCTATTTTATGTATTCACCATTATATTTTATGAAAAAACAAGTACCAAGGAATACACATATATTTTATCCAACCGATAAACCATCAATGAATTTTCACCAAAGGGGAAATCATACACCCATTTCAAATACCCATTATATGTCCATTTTAAACGACTTTTTAAAAATAATAGGTTGAAAACACCATATTTTAAAACAATGATCATTTTAAAATATATCCTCCAACCATTAGGAACCAAAAATAGGCCAAATCCCAATTCTCATATTTTAAAACATTTCAAGGCCCTCAAATAAATTTCAAATAATATACCCCATAAAAATCACATTTAACCCCTAACGAGTGAAAATCCGTTATTATCATTTTCCACCTAATATACTATTTTTATTTATGAAAATAATCTAATAATATTAGAAAAGACAAACTCATCACCCAATGAATGTATGAAATCCAATTTGAATATCATGACACTCATGGGATTTATGGAAAACAACACATACATAGGAAGATAAAATAACAAGTCCTTGTTTACATTTCCTAGACCAACTATCACATCAATGAAGATTTCCAAAACATTTCATAAGCATGTATATCTTACCAAGGCCCATATACGTCCTGTCCAAACCCCTAGAAGCCCAATTGAGCATGTCATGATCACCCAAGACTAAGTATTACACCATGAAACAGATATTCATTAATTATAAAAAAATTAATTAATTAATTAATTAATTAAACTATGTGTAATGCCATAAAATTCATCGGGTCATTGTGTTGCACCATATATGTCCACCCACTAATGACCCGGGACATAAACCTTACTACATTCCAGGACAAATCCCTAAGATGAGAAAAAAAAATTCAATACGAAATAATAATAATTTAACCAAATAATCCTATGATAATTCACCATGAACACATAACAAGTAAAAACACTAGTCAATGATGTGTGAAATCCATCTCATGATCTCTTTCACACAAGATGACCGGAATAACCTTGTGAAACAAATTATTCCACCATGAATCGAAGGAATCACAAAAAACTGAACATATATAACCAAACAATTAGAAAAAGAATAAAGAGGAAGAACAGAAACCACACAAGTAGGTGAACTCAGCTCAAATGCTGGTAAATCACTATGAACACTCCAAAAAATGAGGTATATAAGAGGAGGACTGGTTTTTCGATCCCCTAGGTCCATCTGCATTCAATGGTTAAGGAATGGGGTGGAGAGGTTAAAAACCTAAGTGGAAGCATTTTTTTAATTTTACACTAGTTAATAAAATATTTACAGCTAAACAGGTTGGATTCATGGATTTATAGACAATATAGAAACTGTGTGGTTGGATTTATATAAGGCCAAACAACTGACAAGGATTGGATTTATGGTTGGCCAAAATATTTGACAAACATGTGTACCCATTATATCCAAGACAAAATAATTTCATGGTTAGGTAACATGGTTTGACAAACTATACACTAACTATGAAGCCAACATTGTATCCCTTCTATAAAAAGACAAAAACTCTATCTAAAACAATATGAATACCATGTGACATGCCTTGGACCCTCTTCAAAAACATATAGTTCCACTATTTTTTCTCACAAAGTGTTTTAGAAACCAATCGTTACCATGTGAACTTTCCCGGGTCAGTTTGAAATGAAGAAAAAGCCTCAAAGACCTCATGTTGTCACATGATTTCACATAAAACATTCACACCAAACTATGTATCCTTTATAGAAAACATTAAAACACCAAAAACATAAATTGAATCCTTCAATGATCCCTAAAACACCCATGAAGCATCCTTATCTTCATTCCTTTACTCAAAAAACATTTAATACATTCCAATTTTCACAACTCCATTTGGATTTTTTATTTATGATTCTACTGATAAGGTAATTAAAATTATAATTTCTATAGAAATTTTGATTCCAACCAAACTCTAGATCATACATTTTTCCATGTGGTAATGTAATTTTATAATGAAAAATAATTTATTAAAATGTAGATAAAAAGATGAAATAGTTATAATCTTGTAAAAATAATATCATGATTTTTTATTGGATTTTTTCAAGGATAAAATTGAAGACTACGGAGTACCACTAGTTTTAAAAGAATAGAATGATCAATAAAAATGTAGTTGAGAAATAACCTAAGGGATTTTTTTGTGTAATGATGAAAAATTTCATAGTTCAATGGTTGACATTATGTAATAAAACATTATCAATATTTGTAATATAAATATTCAAATAATTGATAGAGCCACAAATTGTGGGAATAAAACAATATTATGATGTTTGTTTTAATGATTTTCTAGTTTCTTTAAGATATTTTATGATTCAAATATAAAAAGGTATTAGAGTGATTTTTATAATTAAATGTGACACAAACTCCCTACATACAATTATTAGAATTTTAGAAGAATCATCATTCCCGAACAGTACATTTGTAGATATCATTGAAAATATAGAACATGACATGTATGGATGAGGAATGTAGATATGAGAAGGTAACCCCATAGAGTATAGTTAGATATGGGGAGATAGAAAAACATTAATAGAAATATATAGTAACTAAATATAGAGAAACTCAGAAATGTGTAATAATGAAGAAGAAAATATTAATCAAAATGCCCATTTTATTTTTTTTACATATGGGGATAATATAATATGTTTATGAATAATTCACCATAAATAATTTATAAGGATTATGATGAATCAGAATATAGAAGATGGATAAGGATCTATAGTAATATTGTCAACATATTCTAATGGGGGATGATGCTAGAACAATGGGGTTTTCTGTTTGATTTGTTTAAAATATATATTGGATTTAGTTGTGATTGTATGTAATAAAGAATTCAACAATAAAATTGATATATAAGAGTAAACTGATTTAGATAAGAGGAAAATTCCATAAAATTCCAAGTATAAATTTCGCACTTGAGAGGATACATAATATCATCCTGGTTAGTAAAATTTTAACAATCCCTAGGGAGGCCTCTCCATAAGAGAATAATTTCATTTTCAATAGGGTCACCATTTTTTTGAGAAACAAATGGTTTTATAGTTTTCCATTTTGAGGTGAAAGGATCTGTCACATTTCTGGAATAAGGCCAATACGATAATGCTCTAAAAAAATATAATAAACATTAAATAGAATTGATATATCACTTAGTAGAATCTAAAACATTTAATATATTCAATGAAGATGTTTATGATGTCCATGATATAGAAAAAAAATATAGTGTCTTTGAAACATTGATAATATTTGGAGAACTCTATTGAAAATCCATTGTTGGCATTACAAAATCCCAATGATAATATTTAGATGATCACTGTATAAATTTTGGTTACCATAGAGGACTCAGGTGAGAAGTTTCAAAATCAGTTCCTCAGAAATACCACATTGTAGATGAATGCATATTGAGTATGAGTTTTAGGATATAAATAAAAAATATGTATGTCAGATAGGTTCTAACCATTTTAAAGTGAGTCTTTTCAAAGAGATGTACTATATACTGGTTATTTCGGTACTAAACCATTTCCAGTCATATGTGGATCCCAAAATAGGTATTTTTGAACATTGTTTTTACTCTATAAGAATTATGACACCAAAAATGTTTCATATGATATTGTATTTTGATAAAACAATATTTCAAAAACCCTATATATTTTTTTCTAGAATACCATGGCATGATATCGAATGTGATGCCTTCAATAAGATATTTACAGATTACCTGGCGGATAAAGTTAGTAATTATAATTTTGAATATTTTACAAATATTTCATGATTTGAAATAGATTATTATTTATATTATACAACACTAAATTTATATGATAAACCTATAAAAATCTCAAATAATCAATATAATATTTATTTATTTATACCATCAAGTAGGGTGATTGGGTTCATAAAATACTCTATAAAATTACTCATATAAGTTTAATAAAATTGATTGGACTATGATATATTTAATATTTTATTTTCATAGTATAAATCATATTGATAATTACTTTTTATTGGATTTAGTATGTTATTCATATAAGAACATCATTTTTATATATGGTTCATTAGTGAGAGAAGGCTCAAGGATAAAAAGAAATAAGTCTACAGTTATAAATGTTTTATGAATAAGAAAAAAGTAAGAAATATATTTCAATTTTATAATTTGATTAATCAAGATAAAAATTTATACTATTATGTATTGAAAAATTATTTTTAATAGAAATTTAAATATGTTGTTAATACCAATTGGATTTGTACGGTTAAGTGAAAAAATAGGTGGAATTGAATGAATCATAAAATATTAATCCATAATGTTAGCAATGTCCAATGATATATATGGTCATACCTAATATTGACTATATGTTTTTAGAGGAATATATATCTATAATGTAATTAATCCATGAAAAAACTATTGTATCAATGTTATGAATAGGGAGAGTAATTTTTATCATGAGTTTTCCATTATAGAACCTTGTAAGGGATTTTTTTCATATCACAAAGTCATGGTGACCCAAATACAAACATACATTGAATGTGATTGTAGTTCATTCTAGCTCACTTAAACATTGATATGTGTTTAATAATTGGATTACAACATGAATAAAACCAAGTAAAATATATTTATTTTATACATTATTTACTATATGTATATGTAGTTTTCTTTTATTGTGATTGAAGTGATATAATTAGATATTGAATGTGATACTAATAAAATATAACGTAGATATGAATATCCTAGTGTACAACATAAAATAGATAAAATGATTAAAATGGTATGTATATTTATTCTACCCCATCCCATCCTCCAATTATGCATCATGTAATCTTGGTTCTGATAGTGGTCCTCAAAATCACATCCACCTCCAATAACCTCTGACTCATGATAGTACATACATAAACCCTCTTACTAATGGTGATGTCACAAGTTTAGTCACTTAACACATCACATTGATCACTCCATTATAAAATAAGGTGGGTCACACAACATATAATACATCATAACACATCCATTAGCAGTTCCCTCTTATTGGTCATGGTGGCAGAAACGGGAGAGTGATTTTATGTTTAAAAATTTAATGTATACATAAAAGGAAGATTCCTAATTAAATGTTTTTAATCGATAAAGTTATAACCTAAAAAATGCTATATTGTTAGATCATTTTCAAATAAATAATAAATTTTTTCACAAAATGAATGTTCATATATAAAATGTCTAATTATTTATACTGATATTTATTGATGCTATGTGTAAATTAAATGAGAGAGAATGCATAGTTTGATAAAGATTTTGAAAATAATAAGGTGTAAGACCCTATATCTCTACACCGTGAGTGGATAGAATTATTTAATTTCTACCATAAACATAGTGGTGATCATCAAAACACATATATCAAGATTATAGTTTTTCATATGCTTATGGAACACTATCTAAAGGCAAGGAACTCATACTTCAATTTTGTGGTAGTGAGAACTCATAAGATAATCTGATGATAAGAATGGGGTTTTATTTTGAAAAACCACAACAATTAGCCAAACTAATATCTAAAAATGATACTTATATTTTTTTTGATGAGTGATTGAGAAATGATTTATGACAATTTTATTTTGAAATAGATTCAGAATTGGAGTTCTCATTGAGAGAACTAGATATGATCATTGATATTTCACTATTGAATGATGGATCCGAGAGTCATTGGTGGTAAAAAGTATACATTCCAAACAATTAAGGAACTGTATATATATAATTAAAATTTTATTGGTGGGATCTTTAATAAGTTTGGGAAATTAAATCCAAAGATGACTAAAATTGGGGATTTTTTTAATTTATCAATTCACCCTCAGGGCTTCTATCTCAATGCCACATGCTACACAACGCCCTACACTAGCAGGGTGGTGAGTTATAAACATCTAAAAGCCTCCAATAAATACCCCTTGGATGCTTCTATTGGCCCATGGCTGGATGGAGGAATTTTTTAAAATAAGTTTACATTAATAATTCTATCATGGTAGCTAGTGATACACCTCTAGTTTGTCAGTGGGATTTCATTTAAATTATGGTATTCTTAAATCCTCATGAGCTAGTCGATGTCTCTTCCCTATCTAAAAATTGCATACTTGTACCATATACTTCAAATTATGTCCCCACTAATTACTTCAATTTACAATGTAATTTTTTCCATCATTATTACATATTTGGAAAACACAAAACTATAGATGTACAAAACATTAACATGATCAATATTTTGATTTGGAATTTATATAAGCATCTCAATTTAAATCATCAACGACATTTGAAAAATTAAAAAGAAGGAGTCTGAAATTCACAGTATTTAGATCATTATAGATAGAAGGGAATTTTTTAGATCCTAAAGACAACATGAGAGATACATAAAACATTATACCCCATTTTAATGATCTTAAACACATAACATAAAATGATAAATTAACTTTTAATCATGATTTATCTTATATAAAAAATGAATTCCAGTTATCAATGAATGATATTAAATATAATTAAGGGAAAAATATTCAAAAATTATAATGAGACATTTAAATTTCATACAAGGTAGTGAAACATGTATGTCCCTCTTTATAAATAAATTAAGAAATATTAACTAAAAAATTTCTCTCTGAAATCCAATGAAATTATCCTTGATTTTTAATGAAAACTAATATTTTTTGGTAAATTTCATGAAACTTATCCCCCTTAGTGGTTATCATAATGAATAACTAAGAGAGCAATGGGAGACATATATGGAAATATCTGATGAACACTCCAGGGATATATTATTAAAATTTCATTCAAAATTTTCAAAAACTATAGTTTGAAAATAATGTTAATAAGAAAAAGAAGATATTTTTAAAATAGAAAAAAATGATTAAATAAATTACATAGTTACCAAAATCCAAATTAATATATGAATTTATATAGTGATATATATTGGAATTTATTATATAAAATTTTAAAAATATATTTCGAAAATGATATAGAATAATATAATAAAAAAGAAAAGAAAAGAAAAAAATTCTTGATTCCATTTCCAATATATTCATGTTATTACAGAATGGTGTTTCCACTTAATTAATGATTCCTTCATTGAAGAATATGGATAATTTTTCAATTAATAAGATAAGATACTATAATATAATTAGTTTATTTCTAATTTTATCAAATAAAACTCAAAATCATTCTAATAAGTAAAATATATATTTATTAATTTATTTATATGTTTTTTTCATCGTGAACCATATAGAAAAAATGATTCATATAAAAAAATTTATAACAAAATATATCATATTAATAAATGGACAACTAATTTTTGAAAATGATTATAATAACATTTATTAGTATTTGAATCATTTCTCATTCTAATAAATTATTACTTTTATTTTTCAAAATAGCTGAAAACTTATTTATTAATTTTTATCAAATTTAATATTTAATAAAATTTATAAATACAATACATATAGTCCCCTTAATGTTAATTCTAAATTGATATATAAGTATAATATAAAATAGGGAAATCAATAGAAAAATAAAACCTGAAAATAATTTTTTTTAGAAAAAAAAATATTTCAAATAAAAAAAATTATAATTTAAAAATTATATCTCATGTTATCCATCATAAAATTTATATTATAATTAGGGGAATATTACTAAATCATGTTTAGTGAAATTTAAATGATCAATAAAAATGGGTTTATTGAGATTATCATTGTTTTCTTATTCCATCCTCCCATGATATAATCATTTTTTATGTGAACTCTGAATAAATTGTTCTTATGGATAATATGTCTGATGTGAGATTATTAGATATGACAATTATAAATACTATGTTCACTAGTGTTATCACACAATATAGGTGTGAAATGGAAAGTAATCCTAAATTATAATAGAGTATTCTTGGGTAACATAACTCCAAGAGGATATCTATTCCTCTTCGACTATGGAAAGATGAAAAAAAATGTTCCTTATACTTCGTGATAAGATGTATTTTTTGAATTTGGATTAATGTTCCACTTATAAATCTCTTATCTAGTTGGAATCCGGAAATATATTCTATTGGAAAATAGTTAACTCAAAATATATTTTCGATAAGTCAAAAAACTATTTTTAATTAACATTAAATTATTGAAATTCATTTAAATTGATTTAGGATGTAAATCATTTGGATTTGATTGAAAATTGTCACACACAAGAGCAGTGAACAAGATGTTCGTCCAGGACATAGTATGGTAAATTAAACTACCAATAATACATATATAATGATATTTTTCTATAATATTAGTATCTTCATCCTATATTAACTTACATGTTGTCTTAATAGGTCTGTTAGTTTCCTTAGCCTGATCTATGAAGAATCTTCATAAAATTTATTTGGTTTATTTACCTTGGTTTCAAAAATTATCATTAATTATTTATGAAATTTGAAAAACATGAATGAATTTTAGTTCAACCATAAATATCATCCCAAATTCCATTGAAGATAAATAATAAAATATAAACTCGTGTATATTCATTAGTTGATAGGAAAATCATATCAAAAATTTAAATTTAATTAAGTAATAAATAATTTGATATGTGATGTAGTAAAAGAGATAATCCTGATTTTTCCTACTCAAAAACCATTTGTTTAAACAAATATTTATAATCATTCATATGAATATTGGGGGTATTTTTTTAAAACATAAATATATTTTTATATTTTGAAATAATGAATTAAAAAAATTATTATAAAACAATGTGGTTATTAATTGAAAAAATAATTAATAATTTTTTTAATAAGTTCTTCAGAAATTAAATTTAATATATTTAAAATTAATGAGATAGGTGAATAAGAATCATATTAAAATGGATTCTAACTAAGTTATGGGTGAAAATATTTCATAATTTGTGACACCGACGTCTTGTTTATAACAATTATATACGATTTGTCATATAATTCTTAGGATATAACCATGGATATCTATGTTATTCAAAATGAACATTTGAAGATAATGATGATATGATCATTTTTCCATTCAAAAATATTTTATTCCTCATTTTTAGAGAAATTATTTAATTAATATTCCATATAAAGAACCTAATTTTAATCATAATTGAGTCATATATATTTATTGGGTCTATGTGAGATACAATGATATAATTTTCGTCTTCATTCAGAATTGATATTGTATTACGTGTCCCTATATGAAATCAGCCAAAGATTTTTTCATGTGGATAGCCTAGAAATTTTTTAAAATATTTAGGTAAATAATTTTAAATAAAATATTTTTGACTCTAGTCTTCATTAGATTGTAAAATGTATTTTAAAACATCATTTTCAAGAACATTTCTGAGGAATTGATTATTGAAAATGTTCATAAAATAATTAATTATATTTATTCGTCAAATATTTTAGAAATATTTTTAATTACATGGTATAACATTATGTATTTTTAATACCCAAAAATTATTCCATATACATATTTTGAATAAATGTTTTAATATTATCATTAATGTTGAGAATAATACAATTGCATTAATATAATTTTAAAAAAAATCCAATATTACAATTTTTATTTGTCCAAATATCTTATGGGGTATTTTTAATGGATGGTATCAAGATAATTTACTTAATGATAATTCTTACATCATTCATGGCCTCAAACAAATTATTTTTGGTAAATTATGATCATTTACAAGAGTTCAACATGTTTTTTTATATTTTTCTTTTTTATTTGTAATGAATGATTCTGATAAGGGTATATGAGTGTTGAAAAATAATATTTATTTCCATAATAAGAATGTAAATATTGAAAATCAACTATATCTAATTATCATTTAAAATCACATCAAATTGAAATAATTTTGAAACATTCTCTTTTAGGTTTGATGAAAAAAATGATGAATTATTCACAAGAATTTATTTTTTATACAGGAAATTATCCCACTTGAATATTATAAAATAATAAAACATTACAAGTTTATCTGATTTTTATCCAATAATATGTATTTTAAACGTTTCAAATAAATAATTTAAAATAAATTTGAGAGGCTTAGAAAAATAAATTCATATACATGTTTTAAAATAAGATTTTCTCTTACCATATTTTAGTGATTCAAAAACAACGTAGCTTTTTAAATATGGGATTCTTTGATCTAGTAAAATTTGATAAAAACTGTGTTTAAATGATAGTGTATTCTATAGTGAATTAATAATTTAATCCAATTCCATGAATTTCTAACTTCATTACTCAATAATTGTAGGTTTTGGGTACAGATAAATTTCTAATTGATTATATGAACATTTTGAAATTGAAAATTAGTAAAATGATTTTTCCCATTTCATTAAAAAAACACTGGAAAAATAATTTATAAAATAATTCATAAAAAATATTTAACATAATTGACTAATACTTATAATGTTTTTGTTCAAGCCATTGACATTAAAAAATTATGAATAGTTCAGTTAGACAAATATATTCTATATTAATAGATTATATTATCCCAATATCTATCACTGAATTTACAATTACCTCTATCTAGTTTGTTAATTTGATTGATTTAAGAGAAGTCTCGACATATGTGTCTGGATTAACCACTATCTTGGTAACAAATCACTTGTTCATTACTCTCAAGACAATTATCTTTGATTCCATCATCAACATGTATTTTAATTCACTTGGGGCTTGAGTCACATTATGTTGTTGATAGAGTTGAGTCCATGTATTCATCACATACACTCAATATATAAAATTAATTTATTTAATATACATTTTATTTTATTTGACATCATTTTCATAGATATGTAATTAATTTTTTTGTGATCTTTTATATTTTATTCTTAGTATGTCACTTTTGGTTTAAATGTTTTAATCCCATTCTTGAATTGGTTGAAAAGATATATACAATTCAGTTACTTTTTCTTGTTCTTACTTGATTTAGTAATGTATTTATATCACCTATGGATACGTCGTTATGGGAATCATTCATGGATATTGTTTTACTAATATCTTTGGCATCATTATCCTTCTTTATATCATTTAACATCCAAGTTATTTCACACATCATTATGGAATAGATGAGTTATTTGACAACTATTTTATTTACATGGTATTCTTAATCTTTGGATTTTAATTTTTTTGACCAATTTCATTATAGGAAAAATATTACATTTCCATTGTCTTATATAGATAATCCATCTCTATGATACATTTTACAATAACATGTGTTAGTAAACCACATAAAGATACTAAAAATGGATTCATTTTAATGCATATAAAATATATAAAAATATTTTCTAAATATATCCAATATAATGGGTTTATCATTATTTAATATGGTTTTTGTGAATTATATAAAATTATATATTCCCTGGGCTATTATACAGGTTGAATTTTTAAAAAAATTAAAATTTTCAAGCCCATAATAGTAATTTGTAATGTTTTTTATCATACTTTTGAATGTTGAAATAATTTATGGATTTCATTTATCTTTTGTTTCCTTTGATAGAAATTATTAATGAATTATAATTTTTAAAATTGTCTAATATAGGCTCTTCATAATATTTGAAATATAATTTTTTCAATAATATTTATTGTTGTCATCAATTAAATGGGCATTAGTATAAGAGGTATCTACCCCCCAAAAAATAACATGTTTAATTCCATTATAATGGAAAATATTAAAATTAATATTTTAAAACATTGTAATTTTTAATATAATAAATAACACCATTTGATTAAAAAACTTCATAGTAAATGGATATAGGGGAGAATTTCCTATTAATATTTTAAATCATAAATTAAGGAAAATTCAATTTAAAATGATTTGGAATCGATAAACTGATAAACTAATAAATTGATAAGTTGAAAATTTTGATAAGAATTAATAATATGTGAATAAAAAATTGAAATTGTCATATTGAATTTATACTATTACTATTTTTTACAGTAAATTATTGAATGTGTAAAATAAATGATAATTTAAAAATAGTTTGATAATGATATTTAAAATAACTTATTATGATCCACTATAGCTGCAACCCTCATTTTTAATGGTTTATACTATTAATCCCTTAATAATAGTCGAGATCAAGAAATATTAACTCTATCATTTTGGTTTTTGAGATCCCTCTTGCGGTTAATAAATAATCAAAAAAAGTATCCCTCACTTTTTGTGGTTGAGATAATCAATTGAAGAAGGTGATGAGAAGAGATAGTCTCTCATGGGAAAACCCATTACAAATTATCATCGTAATATCTCAATGAAATTATAAAAGTCTCTTATGAAATATTGAAAAATTATATAGGTGATGAGACATTGATATTAATGTATAATTTGATATGGATCTTTCTGTGAACATCAGGGGATCCTCAACCAATTTTCTTTTTAATCAAGGATCAGAGAGTTTTTTTTGGAATGGTAGTTATTCCATAATGTCAATTCCCCTTATTAATAGTTTAAAAATGAGATGGGAATGATAAATAATTGTATAAGGTCATTAAAGATAATGAAAACCCTAATAAAAACATTTATTATCAATAATTAATGCATTATAAGGCCAATTATCTCTAAAACACCCACTATCTGGTGTACTCCAACAACTATTTTGTGGGTCACCTAGTTCTAAGAGATTATAGAAAATGATCACCAGATAGTCATTAATGGATTCTAGATCACTAATGGCCTTTTGGTAGAAATGTGGACTCCTGTAAATTCCATCATCTTTTTTATGCTCATATACATACTGGTCGGTCCTCCACCACTAGCTGGCTAGGGGATATATGATTCAAGGAGGTGTATCTTCATTTACAATTATTTGTAACTGTAAATATTCACCGGAATATCGATGTTTTCTACATCATTCTTAATTAAATATGCGAACCGCCACATATTTTATTTTCTTGATAAATTTATTCCCAATTAATTCCATGTACAAATAATATGAAATAATATATGTCCAATTCATTCACGTGATCAACACGATAACATTGAATTGACTATTAGATAATAATTAAAACTGATGATTACAAGAATTATGGTAAAATTAGTTTCTTCTAAAAATATCTCAAATTAAAACATTATATAAATAAGATATTATATTGTTATGAAAAAACAATGGGAGTGAGGGGTTAAAAAATCTTCCAAATAATTATTATCATAAAAACATGACATGAAAAATATATATTAAATTTAAATAATTAAATAATTAATACAGTTATGAATTAAAAATATTGATTTGAGATATTAAAAATGATAATGGGAATACGATTCATAGACAAGGGTAAAACATCTCAATTAAAACATTGTAGTGAAACATTTAAATACACCACTATGAAATTATTAAAATATAACAATTAAAACATTCCTCTTTAAAATACAATAAAATCCTCCCACTATTATAATGAAAAAAAATCTACCATAAATTCAATGAAACCTCTAAAAATTGTGAATATAAAAAAATTATGGAATGTAAAAACATAGAGAAATTTTTTGAAGATGAAACACAATATATTTTTTAAAGGATATTTTCTAAAACTAAAATAAGTATCTTTAATTTTTTGAAAAGTGGAAACATATTTTCAAATAAAAAATTAAGGCTAAAAGATATAAAAACATTTATTTTTTTTCTAGAATCCCACTTAATATATTCATTTAGAGGTATTAATAGATAAGTAAAATTGAAAATTTAATATATATATATATATATATATATATTCAAAAAAAGGGGAAAATAATACGATAATAATGAAAAATAAATTAATTAAATCAATACATTACTTTTCTAAGAAATACATTTACTCAAAATATGGGTTCTCAAAAAAATTATTCTGTATTTTAGAAATATTTAATGACATATATTTCATGATAAATCATTACACAATATAATCATTCAAATTTTCTTTCATCAAAGATAACAAAAAAAATTTGATAGAAAAAAATAAAAAATATATATATACATCATGATTCTTCTTTTAATAGAGATAAAAACATTAATTTTTTGATAAATTAGTATAGAATATGTATACATTGTCCTATAATTTTTAAAACCTATTTAAAAAATAGTATTATTTTTATAAAAGGTATTTTTTTGTAGAAGATATGAAATAAATGTTTGAAAATAGTATAATGATTTGTTAATTTAAAATGATTTTTAAAATTAAAATATATCATTTGGAAATTCTAGATATTAATATATATGGAATACCTTTAATTCAATTATTTTTTGAGAAATCTATATCATAGAAAAAATATTGAAAATCCCCTTTTTCAAAAGATTTTGTATCACATTTATCAAATAATTTAATAATACATATAAAATTTTGATTCAAGTCTATGAACAAATTATTTTTAGTAATATATGACATATCAAAATTGATTGTACATTCAATGATTATATCACCCATAGAGTTATCATTGATGAGGGAGGAAAAAAATTATAGTTTATTGATTAGCCAAAATTTAGAGTAGTCACCACACACATATCCTGAGAAAACATAATCATGGTATCCTAGGGATTTTGGTGCATTACTATTATGAAAATGTTTGTTGCTATCTTCATCAAAATGTGGAATAATTAGCATAATACATGAGTCACATAATGTGTTTAAAAAATTGAAAGTCCATATATTAATAACTTACACGCCACTGAATTATTTATAGAATTTTTACAAAGTCACATCTGGTTCCACTTTTCCATCACCATCATGGATCAGTTAAAAATTTTCATTTTATTGATTTATTTTTTCATGTACATATAGAGTTAGGTAAATGTTCAACATCACCTCTATTTGATTCATAATTTTTATAGTTAAATGTAAATGTTTTGTTTATATATTTGGTTTCGTTGACTACTTCTTCGGATCATCAATTTTTCTCATTTCAAACATAATTGGGGATATAATTAGTTCTTCTACAACCATTTTAATCTAATAAACGTCTTATTGTTTGCATATGAATTTTGGATTCCAATTTCCATGTATGACCGAATTTATTTTTTACAATATAGTTTATATACAAGAATCATCTCGAAGAGACTTTTGTTTATTCCAATTGTTAGAAACCCACATCATTATAACGAAAATGAATTAATTTTAATTTATAGAAAAACATTGATAACATTGAATAAGAATAACAAATTTAATTCATTTCATTTCTTCATGTCACCAACAGTGAATTCTAGAATTATTCAGATTACATTGCTGGGTTTTAATGTTGAAATCTTTTTATATTAATTCTTTTCAATTTCAAAATGAAGAATGTTAATGGATGTTCCATTAATATAAAAATAAATATTTTCCTAAATGGTCCGTATTCTTATACTTATTTAGTATGAATTCATTATTGCATAACCATTATCCAAATGGGGTATCTTATTCTAGATAGAAATGTCTACATATGATTTTTATAATAAAACTTATTAGTGTCATTAGTGAAATTAATATTTTTATAGTAGGTAGATTAAATCATAAAAACACTCTTTGGAATGTAATAATATAGAAAAATTAAAAAAGTATTTTGAAAAAAAATTTAATAAAATAAATAACCATTCATGCCAATTGTTGGTTAGGGTATATAGAAGGAGGGGTGAATAGTATTTTAAAAAATTCAAAGAAAAAATATTATAACTCAAAATTAAATGATTTTAAATCAATAATTTGATAATTTAATAAATATTAAAATTTATAAATATTATAAAAATTAATATTTAGATTATAATAAACTAGAATGGTGATACCGAATTTTTGAATGTTTTCATGTTGAGGGTAAATTATGAAATGTTAAAAATAAATGATATTATGAACATAGTTTGATAAGGAATCATCTAATACCGTAGTTTGACCCCCCATATAACCACCCCTCGAGTTGTGAGATTAATTTTATTTTTCTCTAGTTCATAGTTGTGATAAACAAACCTATCCTGTAAAATTATGGTTTTTGATCTCCAATATGAGATTTATTGTTAGCCAACAAATCCATTCTTCATGTTTCCTGTATCGAGAACCCGTTGATGAATGTGATGAGAATAAATAGTATTTATTTATAAAACCCATTATAATTATCCTTGAAAATATCTCTAATGTATGAGTAATATTTTCAATGGGATATTAAAATAATATAGAAGTGAATAGTAATTGAGAGTGACTTATAATTGGAGTTTTTTCATTCATAGAACATCATAGGATCAGCTAGCTCATTTTTTGAATAATGTATCATAGTTTCATTTTTGGTCACTTTTCAATTATACAATCCATTAAATAACTGTTTTTATATCACCAAAAATAGAAGGGAATAATAATGAAAATAATGGGGGAATTTAAGCATAAGAAGACGATAACTATGGCATGATTATTGATTAAAAATACACCATATGACATTCTATCTGAACCCCATTGGCTACCCAGTGCACCTAACCGACTAGCTAGTTGGTCACCAAAAGAATAAGTCTTCTAGAAAACATCCAAAAACATTATTCTACTAGTCAGTATAATAATGTGGGACTCCTGGAAAATGTTGGACCATTTTAAATCCCATTTTTTGGATAGTGCTCCTATGGCACCGTTCTAGAAAACATCAACTACAAAAAGTTACTACTAACTTCACCACACCCTGTTTGTGGCTCCACACTAATGATTCAACGTGCTTTATATTTCAAATAGTGGAACCACCACATCCTTCGGCGTCCATAAAAATATCTGCCAATGTCCTCTAGTTCTATCAAAAAATAAAATATGATAGAAAAATTCATTTAACATTATACACATTATTTAATTAGATTTTCTTTTATGATATTTATTAAAAAATTCAATCACATGTGTTAAAGAAAAAATATAGGCTGAAAATATTTCAAATTGAATGATTATATATTCCAAAAAAATATTTTTGGTCATGAAAAATCCCTAATTTATAGAGATACAAAACCTCACACTCAAGGATTTTTCTATCAATATCCTCCCACTTAAGGTGAATACTCACGTCAAGTCTTATACCACATCACATAAAACTCTCCAATAGAACTCATGTTGGGTCTCACATGAGGTCCATACCATATAACTACATGGAATTACATATTATATCTTTTGATTATAGAATCCATTCCCCTCTCAATCAGGTTGAGGCCTAACATCTGGTCATTTCATCAATTATTCAAATAATTTGGAACACAGACAACTATAAAAAAATATGGCATCTTATCCAATTTTTCAGACCCACCGTGAATAAATTTCTCAGGCCCTATGTTATATCAATCCCCCAATTCAATTGGTTCATCACATGCTTAGGAAAAACCCTAAGATAATGTACTCAATAAAAATCTAAAAAACCATAATGACTTTCAATCCCATTGATATCTCCATTCTGATCTTAATGTAATCATGTAGGATCCCTAAACCTAACCCAATAATTACTCATTGATACATACATGAACTAATTACTAAAGGTATCTCATATTGTTTGTTATCCCTTCCCAAACCTATCCTTGTAATCTTATGTCAAATTCCCCTTCCAATTACCATAATAAGGTCTTTCACCTAATCTTCTGGGAACATTCCATGATACACCCATGAGGTCATTGGGAGACTCATTCCCAAACACTCAAGATAATATCCACTACCCATAATTGTTAGAAAACACAAATCAACTGTGGAATGAAACCAAATCCCTTAATATAGGGGAAACACTCCTCGTCACACCAAGTCATGTTTTATAGGATACATCCCACTCATATAACACATTATGATTATCCCCCTCATTCAAGAGGATGTTCATCACTATGTGTGAGTCATATAATAATTTCACTCATCACTAAAAGGCATCTACCCACTACATCTAAAAAATAATCCCTATTTAATGAACCATTCTATACAAATATCATTTGAATCCCATGGTCCTATCAAGGGCCCTATGTAAAACCAAATAAATTCATCTTCCACTTAATTTAATAGTCCCCAGTTGATTCAATTGCTATACACGCACCTAAAACCACATACTCTAACTGTGGGACATTCAATGTAAGGCTTGTATTACCAATGGATCTTTATATTCCTATCTGTTTTAGCCAAAACCACATTTTCATTTTAGCATGTGAAATCATGAAAAAGAATAACATGTTTATGTATTATAGGTACTAGCTAAAACAAATATAATATTACCCTACTAACATGTTTGAATCTAACTTGGTTATGACCACTCATGGACAATCCAACTCCCAAGACATAATCTCAATCCAAAAAATGGTATAATTAATTATAAATATTTTATAAACAATAAAAAAATATTATAAAATGATTCATAATCAATTAGAAACACACTCAAAAACCGTCCATAGTTGATATCTTGAGAAATAGTATGCTAATATCTTATGGAATTATTTAAACACACCTATAAAAATATGGATTATTGGGAACCTAATTAGTCCCCAATTCAATGAAAATAGAGATAAAACCTAGAAAAAAATACAGTTGTGACATACCTTTAAGGAAATGATAAGTGACTTTATATGATCATCCATAAAAAATTCCATCTGGACAACCAAATAAACTCCAACATTATATCATAATTATTCCACCATTCCCTTTTTAAAATGTTACTCTATCCCCGAAAAAGAAAAAATATAATCATTGGATAACATTATAAAAGAATAAACAAGAAAAAATTGGAAATACAAACATTTAATAAATTGTAAAAATGCCTTAAATATCCATAATTCAATATGTATGTTGGGTTTTATATAAGGAAATAGGACTATAACATACACCTTTTTATATCTCAATGAAATGAATAAATACTAAAGAATGTTCAGTTTTAAAGATTTAATTGATTATATTTACAACAGTTAATATAAAAATTACAACAAACTAATTATAAAATGATCTCTTGGGTTTATAGTGTAATTCCTAATCCAAACACCCCTCAAGGAGTGAACACTAAGATCCTTTCTTGGAACAACATGTCAAGACAAAACCCAAAATCTGAACATCATTTCCTAGGTTTATGTTGTGACACGAATGTCCTCATTGTGGAATACTTACCCATTCCAATGAATCTTAATGAACCAGGGAAACCCACTAAGGAATATCTATGTACTTAACAAAGAAATACCATGATCCATGATACAACTAGCCACATAGATTATAATAACAATACTACCACCTAGGGAACCTATATAGAATATCGTAACCACTATGTAGTATTCATTCTCCAATAAGAAACCATAACATTGTAGATCAATATATCATGACATGAATATTACATTGCACTCAATATTAATAATTCTTGGAACCATTACATTTAAAAAAAGTACATATCAGACTGACCATTAAATATCTAAGGTTCACCCTTATTTTTTTGTGAGTTTCAGCATTATGTATATTACGTATGACCATTACTATATAATAGTGCAGCTCATCAATTTTCAAAATTATGAATCCACAAATCCTATAAAAATGTTCCTTATTTGTTTTTCCATAGAATACCCTTATATGTTAGCTTTTATAAATGGAAAATTTGGTAACACAACTGTTATATATCATTTTTTACCATTAAATTTCACATACAGAAAGATATTGGCTAATTAATATATTCTTACCCTAAGGATACTACTATATTTCTTAATTAATTTTTTAAAAATATGGTGGATTCATGATATATACCAAGATCCTAAAATTTAGTCTTATTTAAATGTTAAAGGAGTGGTCCCCTTGAGAGTCAATCTATAATTATTAATTTAAAATTATTATACCAATAGAAAAATTATATTACGAAACAATCCCCAGTCGTTATGTAATAACATAGACCCTATAAAAATATTCATAGAAATGATAACTGAGCTACTCCAACACAAATATATACTTTATATATTACTACCAATTCTCCAATCACATATAAAAACAAATTCTAATTTTCAAAAACATTTATTTATTATATAAAACAACAATTATCAAAATTTAGAATACTCTAGGACTCAAAAAATAAAATTATAATTGAATTTAAATCTTTTAAATGTAATGGTAATCAAAATCTCCCCAAAATCAGGCTTCTTCTCCCTAAGATTCACCTAGAAATAACATTTAAATTCCAATCCATCGATCAAAATCTTATTTGAATACCCATTCTAGAATTTAAACTATATTTAATCTTCCTCCACCATCTAGCATGGAAGAGGGAAATTCCAAACTTCTATTAATATCCCTATTTTTATCCATTAAACATACCATCCATATTTTTAATGATTTTGTCGATGTGATTTCTATCTAATATTATCCAATTACACAAAATAACTGATCTGTCCTCCACTATTCATCCTCCCTGATAACACTCATTTCATCCCACAAATGCATCATCGCCTTAAAAAATCACAAATCCTTAATCTAGTAGAGGTGTATTCGAACCATCAAAACCATAACACATCACATTAATCCAAAATATGAATAAGAAGTCAAATAATCCATCTATTTCAATAGTTATAACCTAAACCAATCATACATATCATCACACATTACCCATAATCACCAACACATATCTAATAGAACTCACTCTTAGATCAGAACCAAATTTCATCAAAGGCCTGATAACTAACATCTGGAATCAATAAGACCATGAATCAAATTCCCAAATATATTATTTATTAATGAACCAAGTAATACTAAATCTTATTACATTTCAGCAACTCTGTACCATCTCAAAAATCCACTATCCAATTACACAAGATAATGATCCAACAATCATGATGATCAGACACCCATAACAAATAATATTCTCCCCACTATAAGAGTATCCACATAATCTTCCTAATGAATCCAAATTTATAATATTCATGTCCCATGATCCATCCTTGCTAAACATAACTATATGAAACAACCAACCTTTTCATATATTGGTGTAGAATTAAATAACAATCTCAAACCACTGGAAGTATAATGAGAACCACATTGTAGTTATTTTCCAATATTCATGAAAAATAATATCTGCACCCACATAAATCCCATGGTTCTCAGCTCAAAATTTAGATTCCATAATAATTCTCACTAGACATTGGCCAAGAATGGTCCTAATATAGCATGCATTCTTCCATTCAAAATAATTTTCCATTGTATTCTATATGAACCTGAACAATTCTTGTGCCTAAATTCATAATGTCAAAGGGATAAATCCCATTGTAAACTACATTAACTAATGGTTTGGTTCCCATCCATGAAACATTTATATATAATTTTTTATGGATTCTCAGTGGTCAGCTACCCCAATGGATGGCCCCCTTGACTAAGACCTAAAAAATATATATGTCTCAACATTGGAAAGATTATAGTAATCGGTATTCATTTCCACACCATCGTATAAAAACTTCATGGTTTCCCATGGAACATTTAAAATTCCCAACATACCTACACACGACCAATTCATTGAACCATGAACAAAATAGGAAATTCTCATAACCTAGTTGCATTATCCCCTCACACATTATGACATTCCTAAAATGCGAACCTAACACTCACTTTTTCCTCCCATGTTAGTGTGACACTCTAGATCTACGTACCTTTGGTTCATATTAGTCCATCCATTATGATATCATCTAAAACCAAATATATGAAAACTCTCATATCATCTGATTAGAAATCATAACTCATGTTCCCCTGATAAGTGTCCTAGGAAACCTTGTCTCCTGTACCCAAACAACGAACATTTCCCCTATGGATTTAATCACACAAAATATCAGAAAAACTCTATGTTCATCCCATTGAAAATTTCCATGAAATATCTCTCATATCACGTATAATACTAGACCATCTGCTATTTGGGTTTTCTCCCAAAACCAATTGGTGTCTATTCATTCTTATCCAACATATATCCATAAATATACATTCACATACTCTAATACTTATAGAAGCTACTCCTGAATACAATAGAACTTTTCATATATTGATTAATTTCCATTTTTAATAATCTTTACATCAAAATAATACCATTTTATTTACATCACAAACCATGGAATTACACATTCACTTAATAACTCTCTCAAGGACATCTTTGTCCTTAAGGATACTAATTCCATATATGCACCATATCCCTAGAATACATCACTATCCTATAATCATCAAGTTTGGATCTACATAATCTATCTTAAAACAAAATTATGGTATAAATTAGTATAATGACACAAAAATTTTATATATAAAACATATTTTACGCTCTTTTCCATATATTAGACAACTAAATCCATCATTTGTTAAAAAATAAACCATAAAAAATTATTCAAATTTTGAGTGGATCTTATGTTTATAATATGATTCATGTACAAAAACTTCTTAACGTTGTGGTCTATAAAAAATTCAAAAATATGAATATAAACTAAGAATATCATACTTGGATAAACATCTCAAATATAACTATGAATCCCAAGAAAAAAAATCATATACTTTAGAAAAAATAAATTTTTTTATAGAAATGTATTCATGAATCACTAGTATGAAGTTCATCACAATCTTTGGAATATTACAAACTCTAACAAAAACTATCAAAATAGTAATACTAGAGAACAGTCTCATTGAAACCACTTTCAAAAACCCCAGACAAAGTAATTAAATATTATCATAGCTAACGAGACACGTCCACTTTGGAATTCCTTCCTATAAACCAATTCCAACTAACTTGTAGTGAGGTTTGGAATCATACATTAGGGATTAAATTAAATCAATACCATAAAAATCAATTAAAAATAAAAAACATTTCAAGTTAACAATAGATAATCTATATATGGATAAACTTACAACATATCCATGTTATAAAAAATTATAAATGTCAGTTTTATAGTCATACCTCCCAACTGATCACCCACAGGACTGATTACATATAAAAAATAAAAAAATGTATCAAGTAAAAGGAGGCTCTAGTGTAACCCAAATCCCTACATAAATTCCCACTCCATTAATCATCCAAATGGTATATCCTAATCCAATTAAAAACTATTCTCAAAAAAACCAAATAGGAAAAGGTTCTGTATGCACACCAGGGTACCCCTGTGGGATGTGAGAAATATATCTCAGTATAGTCTCACATAGTTACCACAAAATATATAATCATATTCTTGTTTATGCATAAATTAATTATATAATACATATAAATACCATAGAATAATGTGTATTATTTCATCATGTCGTATACAAATCACCAAAACACCCAATCATACCTAGATCATCCAAACCCAGAAGAAGAATTTACCTCCTTCCAAAAGTCCCAATCCATACATAAAAACATATAGTTGGTGACAAATCAAATCACTACCATTACCCTCTTAATATGTTTAGGGCCCATATTAAACCTCCATAATATTTCCCAATCTCATCCTATACCCCCACCCACATTTTTTAGGATCCAAACCTGGGCTTGAATTTCTTATCCCATCTCTAATTTCCACTCATTCCACAACCCACTCACTTTGGGTGAGGTCGAAAACATATCTAGAAGTATATAGTAATTATTTTTCCCCTATCACATAGGTTTTCTTTAACAATAAAATACTAGAATAATAACCTATAACTCATGGAATTTTACACAAACATCCTCTCAATCCTTGTGAGAATATACACCTAATATCACGCCACCTCCATCCTATTGTCCCATATCAGTCACAGTGGTCCACAAATGAAACCACATGTCTCTAAACATCATATTATAGTTCTATAATAAACTAATTGGTCAATTAAAACACCATATCTCCAAGGGAGAGGCTTCAAATTGTGTCATATGACACATCACATCCACCAATCGAATAACACATATGGTGGTTCTCACAACATTTCCATACTATAAGAAACATTAACAAATATACTATCACTTAGGATGGTCCCCAAAATCACCCTACCACTACTAATGAGGCATGTAATCTGGTCATTCCATCATGTATACACATATTCACATAGACATACAAACAATAAAATATATAGCATCGCATCCTATATCCCAATCACTCTAAGCCACGCATGATAATGCCCTATATCATGATACCCTCTCATAAAATCATCACATCATATACCTAGAAAACCCCATAGGATAATCACATCAATCCAAACCTTATCAAAAAATATGAATATACCAAACCTATAAACATTTTCATATTTCTTATAAGGGTATCCATTGGGTTCTAGGAAACCTACATTGTCTCAACATTTCTGATGCTAACCTGTAACCATCACTCCTTAGTGACCTCATGGCCAACGACACATAAATAACAATATCCCTAATGCTTCATTTTGGATTCCTAAATCAATTACAATATTAATTTCTATATCCATATCCGTGTACACCATTACAATCCACACCTTTAATTCCTTTTGGAAAACCAATTTAAAATTATCTATATATTATCCACTATGCATTTAAGGTTCCTAACTCACATTATCCATTTGTGTTCTTTCGGGACCTTCACCATGTGAGAACCCCCCCCCCATCACACAATGTATTTTACCATAAGAAATATACTAGTAATTGAATACATAGAGACTCACCTATAGATAGAAAATCATGTCCCCCATTAATATGCGAGGCATACACCAATTTATCTCATCTCTTAAAGGCCACATCCCACCATGCCTTCCATGAAATCCATAGGAAACAAATATAGTCTGTTAATATCTCATTTCAGTCCCAAATGGCCTATCATATTTCCTTCAAGACCAAAAATTAAAACTTCCCCCCTAGAGAGATATTATTTAGTTGTTAAATTGCACTCAACATGCTTAAGAACACTTACCCTAACACTATAAGACTAAATGTATCCATATTTCATTACATAACATTATATTATGATATATATATTATACCCAAACTCATATGTTCATACGTGTTAATGAAATCATTCATAATCAAGCATATGTTATTTATTATAGTGACCACCAACATCAAATTTATATTAAACCGTTATATTCTCATCTCATCATGGGATAAGAACATTCTAATACATGCCAACAATTAATGCTCTGTCACAAGAAAAGACACTAATAGGTAATTATAAAAAATTTATAATTAATTAAAATATAATTTTTTATGAGGTATATTATCATAAAAATTACTAAGTATCTTACTATCGTTAAAAACTCATGACACATTATTTTATAAAACCATGGAATTCATTCCTCACATATATGAACAAAATACTCATAATTGGGGAAACAATTATTGGAAAATTAAAAAGAAACCAAGAAAGAATCATATTAAAACCCACAAGTGATGTTCCAAAAACAATATGATAAGAAATGGTGAATTTCATTCCCTTTGAGATCCAATTCATCCAACATTAGATAAACCCTCATCATATTGGGTTAATTCCACCATGCCTCAATGGAATAACTTCTCAATCCCTGGTATTCAGTAACAAAAATTACTTGATAATCAATAGTTAAAAGAAGAAGGAATCAAAAAAAATTTATTACCTTATTCTACGTGGAAACCCACCATAAATCACCATGAATCATGGATGTTTAATGGGGGAAGAGATATGGACGATTAGTTCAACCGCCATATGACTTTTTATCTAATAAATGTGGAAATCACGGAGTGGTCATGACTAAATGTTTCAAAAGACCATCCTAAACTTCATAAAAACAAACTGGATAGTATTCCCCACACTATGGGACCCATATGATTTATAGAAAAATTCATATACTAGACACGCCTCCTGGTGTGGCCCTTATGGTCCTGGCATGGAAACAACCTTTCATCCAAAACCCTAAAACAAAACATCACTATATATGATCACATTTAAGTCTAACACTACCCCTCACAATGGAATTACCCCTTTTAGGCATACAAAATGAACATAAAAATCTACTAGTTAATGGATAGGGACATCATGATGCCACACCATGATTAATGATGTAACAAATAACCAACTGTAAATAGTTGTTAATTCTTCTTGGGATCCTCTATAGTGAATGTTAAAAAATATTTTTCATAGTATGAACATTTCATTAATCTATAATTATGAAATTAATGTTACCAATATTCATCAATTATCTCTTATCTATAATCCATACATATCACTATTAAATTATTTTATTCTATGATAACCCTTACATACCATGGATTTATCTCTTACATATCTTAATTAAAACCCTTTTATATCATTGTATGAACTAGGAAAACATCATATTCCCTATAAACAAGTCATAAGAAACGCTTATTCATTGGATATCATATATGATATTTTTAGGTATTTATTTTCTATATGAAATTATAATGTATCTGGTTATATACCCATATATTTCATATAGTGATAAACTCTGTCACATTAAACAATGTTTTTCCCCTAAGGACACAATTACATATCACACATCATGGTGAAAATCCATGTGTATATTGTGATGCATCCCATGATTTGAAATTTTAATATAATGTATATTGTCATGATGTGGGATCCTTTAAAGCCCAATCCACCACTAACCTTTAAAAATTTAACCCCAATAAAAAATATTCAACATTAAAACACCGACTAGTTATGGAATTAAGTATATACTATAATAAAGATTTACACAAGGGAAAATACTTGGAAATTCAATCATGTCCCAAAAAACTCATGGAGTTCCATTAATTTTAATTTGGATATGAACCCAAATTCTATCAAAATCTCCATTTTTATGATTCAAAATTAATGTTTCCTATATTTTTATCAGCATGTTTTGAAATAATTCATTATAATAGTGGCACAAATCAAATAATATGTGAAATTAAAATTACCCATTAATTTGATAAACTAAATAAATATGGGGAGAGAAGTCATTAATTCATCAATCATAATATAGAATCGGAAAAAAAAATTCAACAGATTCATAAATAGTCACATAAAAGTCATGGAATAAGAGGTAAAATATAATAGTGAAATTTTAATCAAAAGATTAATTATAATGTGACCCATACATAAAACATGTCATTATAAATATATTAATGATTTGTTTTCAACATAACATTGCATAATGTGTCGTCTCACTCCATGTACATCATACATGATATCCCATGAGATATAAGAATTCTATAATTTATTGATGTGATTTATACATTTATTCCAAAATATCACATCAAAATATGACATTAATATATTTTCCACATAGAAACAATACATTCTACAATAATAATCATGATATAATCACATGAGAATGAAAGTGGTTATATAATGATGACATAATTCCTTGTAAAATGGTTAATCATATATATATATATATAATTTCAAAACTATTAATTTAATTTGAATATAAAAGATAATATAAAAATTACATAATCAAAAAAATATAATGATAGAAAAACATCATTACAATAATTTGGGATAGAAATAAAATATATTAATTTTTTTGGGGAATTTCATTGGATTTGAATTAATGAAACAAATAAAAGTGAAACATACATATTTTAGTAGACCTGTATAATTTAATTAAAGGAAATATGTTTTACATAATGGTTGTATATTATAAATATATAAACATGAATATGGAGAGACAGATGGTTATAGAAAATATAACAATATGAATGAACAAAAAAAATAAAATACTCATTCATTATGTTTCAACTTTATTCCAGCATTCGATTGTCTTTTATATTTATAAATACTTATTTATTAATTAATTTCTATAAAATATGTTTCAAAATTATATTTTATATTCAATAAAATTATTATAATGTATTATTAACTTATTAAATATTGGTTTTCTTATTGATCATTTTCATGTTGTTCTATTCCAGGTTCAAAATTTATTTTAATGTAATGGTTTTGGTAATAGGTCATCGTAAAACTGTTTTATAATATCTAGTATTATGATAATATTTATATCAAATCAATTTATAATAGGTGGAGTTCAATTGTGATATAGATTTTAGCAATTTGTATATTCTTCATTGATAATATTATTTTAGATGCTTAAACTGACCATAATGAATTATATTTCACATTATCTATATAATTATAGTTTTTCCTTATATGTTATTAATAATGAAGAAATTATTTTTATTACTATATACATACAACATAATTAATATAACTTAATTTATATTGTCCATAATTTAAAATAAAACATACATGTTCTCTTAAAGTAGTATACATCTACCATGAGTGAATAATGGTATTAAATGTGTTTAAAAAAATAGAAGTGTTCATAATATATGAGTTTTATGTTAAATTATATTCAAATATTACTAATATTTCAAATTTACATTTACATTTTTTTTGAAAAGGGGGGAGATTAATTGAAATTGTAATCGTGGGTCTTGAAACCGTTACCTTTATTTTGGAGTCATCTTCATTGGATTGATCATAATGCCTTCATAAAAGGGTTTTTTGTTTAGTCCATAGAATAGAAAATTGGATAATATATTATTTAGAGATACTTATGTAGATATATTTAAAATAAATAATTTTTTATATGGGGATAAGTTGGTGGAGGATGGATGTTTAAATAGATATGGAGGATATGTAAATTTGAATAATATATTTATTATATTTTTATTTATGTTAAATATTATAAATATTGGTTATTGCTATGAATTTTTATTATGATTGATTATATAAAATGAAAATTTCATTTAAATTTTAACACTTAAAAAACATAAATCAAGCATTGATATATTTTATTCAATGGAATGAATAAAACATTTTTATATCATAAAAAACATAATATATGCCTTTGAAATTTGATTTATAGAATTATAAATTATATTCATTATTTCAAGATTCGTCATTTAACTAGTTAATATAAAAATTACCTTAAAATTTATAAATTAGTGGGTAATATTTACATTGATGTTAATTCACAAAATGTATACTATATGAAAAATGTTTTATAGTATTCCCATTAAATTAATCTTTTTTAGAAAAATATCAAACATCACACTATGATAATTTCAACATGGTGATTCCAATAATGAGATCCATTATATCAAAATAAATTAATAAATAATGTTTATTATATATATAAATTTAACATAAAATCTAATATTTCATTAAATATGTTAAAAACTTCATTATCAAAATTTATAGTTATTTATGATTTAAGGCATTGAATTTTAGATATAATTATATAGGTTATTAAAATTTAAAATAATTTAATTTAATACCTAATAAATTAAATTTTAGTTATTTTACTAATCTCAATGGTTAGGTTACATTTTAAAAAGCCATTTGTCATTACAAGTGTCATATAACAATTATACATCCTATTATTCAATAATTTTGAATATTCAGGATTTATTTAGAATTAATGAATATTTAATGTTAAATGTGTTTAGAATTAAAATGATAAATAATGGTGAATTAATAATTACCAATGATCTCTTGGTTTATTGGAAAAACATTCTTCATGGGAGTCAAAATTAAGACAAGGAATCGAAGTGAGAATCAATTTAAAGGGCTTCTTAGTCATTTGAATTGATATTGACATCTTGATAAAAATATAGTGTAAAAATGATATAACCTAGTTGGTAGATGAAAAACTCTCTTTTGATGGTATATTTTTGATGTGGAAAACATCCAATAAATTAGTGTAATTGTCATATAAACACTGTATGGATAATCTATCAAAGAATAAGGAAAATTTTTATAATCTGAAGGGTGATTTTGAAAATACATGATGTGCATAAATTAGAGTTAAGATGGTTTAAAATCCCAAAAAAAGAATAATAATTTCTATCTTTCTTTATCACATCCCAAAAATACCATTACAAGATATACTATAATTTCCTCCAATATTATAGGGGATAATGTGTAGCACTAAGGTATCAACAAAAACTGATGAGATAAGTAACCTTTAAATATAATATATCCATATCCATTGAAATCATAATATGTAAAAAGTTTCTCCTTTATGAAATATTATATAAAATTGTGAATTTATAAATATAATTAACTTATCATAAATTGATGTAAAAAAACAGAAGTCTATATGTGGAAAAGACAAATGAGGATAACCTAGAGAAGAATTCATGAAATCAACTACCACATCTCTCCTAAATCTAAATTTTTTATTGTCACACCTTATCGTAATCTACATATATTTATGAGAATAAATGTGATATAATTAATGGTGTCCACATAAGTGTGATCAATAATACATACTATGGTTTTCCCAAGTACCGTGTTTATCCCATAAACCACTATTTTCTATGTGAATCATTGATAATATAAATATATAAAATGAACCTAAGAATACACCATCACCAATAAAAAATAAAATTCAAAATTATTCCATATCATGTGACCCATTCCAACTCATTATTAAACAAACTAAATAATAATATATTCATATATACGTATATTATTTATATATCCAAACAACGTAATAAGATGTTTCTACATGAGCATTTATCTACTAGATGTAACCAGGAAACCGTGACCTATTATCATTCATTAATCTAGTCCACATAAAATCAATAGATATTGGAACTCATTCACCCCATGTGTGAAAAGTATTTTTTTAATAAAATAAAACATAAAATTAATTCAACCATATCAAGCACCATTATCAATCTCATGTATATTTAATCAGCCAACATGAAGTACAATCACAAGCTATAAAAACACATGATAGCTAGTCTTATAATGGATTAGTGCATATACAATTTTGTTTTTCATGAAATCAATTTTTTTGGTCTAGTAATATTATATAGTCAATGAATAATTATCTACCTCGATATTAATTTTTTTCTATTGAAAGATTCTAGAATGTTAGGTAAATCACCATTTAGTAAAAACAATGTTTTAATGATGATAGTAAAATCAAATATTCAATTATATATTTTACTATCCCAAAATAGATATATTGGTGAAAATACTAATTGTTATAAATGTATTTCATAACCGATATCCAGCCCAAATAAGAAGGAAAAAATATAAAAAAATTCAAACATTTCTCCTACCAACTATAAACCAATTGTTTAGGTGGGTGTGAAGAAATAATAAATTTCACCTTCTTAAAAAACAGGCACTAATATATTTACTACACATATATAAAATTATAGGAAATTAAAACACTAAATTAGAAACCCAATTAATGATCAATATGTGAAACTCTTTGATAATTATATATAATAATTCAAACATTAATTTTAAAATTTTTCCCAATTATAAATATCAATATTATATCAAAATTTAGAATCAGTTTAGTTTCTTTTTAATGACAAATATCTTCACAAAATTTTAAATCAAAAATATAAATATCCTCATTATATAAACAAATTGATTTCTTAAAAATTATTATAATTTATCATCACAATATTAATCTATCATCGATATATTTTACCCTATAAACTAACTACTGTAATTCGTGTATTGAATGGACAAGGATAATCTAATTATGTAATTTTCTCTTTACAATAATCCTAAATAGTCTATTAATTATTCATCATATTTTAATGGAGAAACAATTTATTTACAACATTATTTTATTTTCATCATAAAATTCAATATTCTTCATTATTTATTAATCACATAATCATCCCACAAAACAATTATAATAAATATATATCGATCATAAGAAATATTAGTTACTCATGTATGCACCACTAAACAAAACACATATATTGAAGAATCAAATTATTCATGTTATACATTGTAATTCAATATTATTAATCATAAATATAATAATATTCATACCTTAATAGTCTTTTTAGTCTCTTTTTCATTTTTAAGGCTTGAATGGATTCCATCCACAGTGCTTTGAGGATTTTAAGTGGTGAAGTGGTGAATTGGTGACGGGGTGAGGTCATGTATGGTTTCTCACTTTCTACTTAAAAGTGTCTTCATAATAAATAAAATTAAGTCAATATTTTCTTCTCATGAAATCAAAATATACATAAATGAAATCATTAAGAATTTAGTTATAACAAACTTCATTCCATTTAATTATAAATCAAAAATTCATAATCAAATATCCATTTTTTTAAATTAAAATATATTTCAATGTTAATATATGATATAAATATACAAAAATCATGATTAAGAACATGTATTATCCACCAAACGTTCACAATACTCTTTTTAAACTATTTAATCAAATTATTGCACCAAACCTATAAAAATAAAAAAAAATTATATCATTAGCTTTCGAAAATGAAATTATTCTAATGAAATTTTTTTATTCAATATTTTTCAAACCCCACATCCCCACACAAACTAATGTTTAATTAATTAATTATATTGGAACGCCACTAAGGTCAATGATGAAAATTAGTGTGACCCCCAAACCCCTCTAATATGTCGTTGACATGTGACTTTCATTGAAGGTATGAGGAATAAAAAAGGGTGGAATTACCTTTTTTGATTTCAATATAACTCAATAATATAAAATAAAAACAATAAAACCCTCGTCAGTAAGAAATATACGATATTTATTTTATAAAAATGTAAAATACATGAATTATGCACAACATAACCAAACTAGATGACATCTAAGAAAATGAAAAGATAACCACGAAATCAAAACAATAAAATAAATCCTAGAAATATATATATATATATATATATATATATCAATGGAATTCAAAACAGAACTCAAATACCATTCCCATATTCTCAACATCAGTCATTTATCCATCGACATTCACTCAAACCACAAAAAAAACAATTTAAATTTATAAATATATTTTTGGATAAGTATATCAACATACTTAGTAGGCCGTCATAACCCGAGGAATTGAAACCATGTAAATATCATCTATACATAACAATAAAAATATTAAATTAACTATCCATTTTTATAAAATTAATAAAAAAATACTATTAAGGGTAATATAAGTAAAAAAAGTAAACTTACAAACTATCTCATCATTAATCTTAATAATAAACTACCCATGAATCAGTATGTTACATAAATGTACGCATTCACATTCATACATTAACCATTTTTATGAATTTAATTCAAAGATCAAAAAATGTATCACTCATAAAATAATAGAGTATATGTATTATTTTATAGATCCCACCGAAATACATATTGGATACTATTAATAAACACCCACCAGGTAATTCCATGTGTTTTACCAGTCACATATCATCTTGTAATCATAAAAAATCGTATCATACAACATTTATTTTACACATATGAAATAGATCCATCATTTCAGCACACTTAGTTTCCATGAAAAACAAAGTCCAAAACAAACCCGAAAAAATCATGGGAGGTTCGGGATGATATAATATTCCTTCCATTTAGTTATCACATTGGATCTATTATTTATTTAGACAAGATAAAAATGCATCAATTAGTTAGATTCCTTGATTATGGAACTCTAATAACTAAAATAAATTAAAAAATATAATAAATAATAGATCTTACATAGGTCCCCATTTTTATTATGTTATATAGGTTGATTAATCTATAAGACTATCAAATATACTAAGAGAAATTGTCAATATTACTGCTTAATGAATTTTGAAATCTTGTGGCTTCAGGCATCCATTGTATATTTTAACTAGTACTCGAAACTATAAATATAATATTATCCTAATTATTAATTCAATAACTATGTTCTAGTAATAATATCATTAATCATCATTTTATCCTACTTTATGGTGGCTTCCTATATGGATAACTAATATGAATCAAATAATATTATATTAATGGACAATACATAAAAAATTATAATTCCATCAAAATTCACTAACATGATTCTATTGTATTAGTTAATAGGAAGATAAGGAAATATACTCATTCCACCCAGTAGAATATGGACACACTCAAGAAAAACATACAAAACTCACATAAAACTTTTACGAGATACAATGCATAAAAACCATGTAATGTTTCGGAACATATTTATGTGGGTCATATATTATATCCATTGTTAATTGTAAATACTCCCCAATATTCAATTACTATAAAAATATCATAGAATTATTATAATGTTTTACATGTCAAAAAATCACATCACTAATTGAAATTAATATATGATTACATAATTAAAAAAATATAATTTTTTTGTTACTTTATAGAAAGTAGTAGTTGGTCATCTACTAGATATTCAATCTATAATTAATAGAAAGTATACAATTAAACTATGGTAGTTTTTAACATACTAATGTATCTTACACCTCAATACTAAATTTAATGAATAGTTAATGGTTATACAGACCGTTCTATTTGATAATTTGGGACTAACATTATTATCTACTAAATATTATCTATTAATATTTACCACTACACACAACCACTAGATTATATTATTCTTCAAAAAAAAGTTATCTTCTTTATATCTAGATTTTATTTATAAATTGAAAATATTGTCTATCTTCTTATCATCCACCGTCTAGACCAATTGGTATTGAATATTGAATAGGAATCATATTCATAAAAAACAATAACATGATTATTATTTTAATAAACCCATGGAAACTATCCATCAAATTGGAATAAAAACTAATAGTTAATTTCAATAATAGTCAATTATCACTAACTCCATTTATAAGATAATTATAACTCAGAAATAGTGATGGATTATAATTTCATGGACTAAATTAAGGGAAAACATATTCCATGGATTCTACAATCTAACTATATTATAGAAATATAAACCTATTGAAGTATAATTTTTTGATGAATTTATATTTCTTGATGATTCATTTAATCCATGCATGAAACACTATATTTTATAATAAATTCAGTGCACTCTGACTATCATAAAACATTACTCCTCCCTTATAACTCTTTTTATGTTACTCTAGAGAGTATGTCTACCACATTATTTTATTTCCCAATTATCTTTTTGTAATATACTAAAATTATAGTATAGATAATGTGACCACAAGATTCTAAAAAATCATATAAATAATCTTCATACCTCTCTAGATTAATTAAAAAACTTTTTTCCCATTGAGGTGATTAAATCCATTGAAAATTATACATCGAGTATATTTTAAAATGATCATCATCCCTAAATGACACGGGATTAACTTATGATCCCATAAAAAATCAGATTTTCCACTACACACCCTCTTTGTGTTATCAACCAGTATTTTACATAAAACGTCTCACCTACATCACTGCAAATGTATTATTTGAATTAGTCCATATCAAAGTGTACATCAAGCTATAAATAACTAATAAAAAATAATTCTATATGTGTTGGAAATTATTTTCTAATTTAGGAACCTTTTTTTCAAAAAATATGTAGTGTTAGAATAATGTAATCAAGACTATCTTGAATCATGTTATCTAAAACTATTGTTTTTCCTCACAGATGTCATCACTTAGAGATTGTATTATATTCCAATCTTAAATATCACAACAATAATTAATTTACGAAATCTGTTCTTCATAAATAAGATCATTTATCACAACTCCTCTAAAAATTTATCCATCACCTACTTATTGCTGTTAAAAATTAAACTATTAAACATCATAATAATCATGGATTGAAGAATTATAATGAAACTAACACCATGACAATCCTTTTATCAGTAATATTGATCATTATTGTTCCATGAAACATTTTCATCATCCTTGAATGCTTCAAATTTTTTTTCCACTTCCTTTGTTCCTATTCAATAAATAAATGATTCTCATATGTTTATATAGAATGACCTCATTTTGATAATCATATAAAACCACTTGTTGATTCATGTTATTTTCCCCCTTCAAGAAAACATCAATAAAGGATGTATTTACATCTATCTACTATAACTTCATATTATCAAAATTTATAAATCTCAACACCATTCAGATGGTAACATGCTTAAATATAAGTGATATTATTATTGAGAAGTGTATTAAATTCTTCTATTGGATTCCCTTCACCAAAATTCATTTCATTTATCATTCCACCTATCATTATTCTCATTCCATTAGAAAATAAAATTGTTCCCATGTGATCTCATTCCTTTTGGTAACACAGCTGCCTACAGTATTTTGTTTTCATCTAATGAGAATATTTCATCTTTCATCACTCAATCTATCCCTAATTCTATATTATCTATGTTCTTATATGATCATAAAAACAAAACATATTAAAAGACATAAAATAATGTGGTTATCAAGATTTTATTTCGTAATAATGGAACCATATTGATAAATGTATGTGATTATAAAAGGATAGTAGTAGATGAAATTAAAAAATAAATGCATGTTCACTTTTTTAATGGGAAATATTAATCTCTTTGTTAATCAGTATTTTGATGGGGGACATGAAGTCGAATTCAATTATAAGGGTTTCATAATCAGTGGAACGGTGACTAATGTGGTGATATAGGAATAGAGTAAAAATAGTAACTATTTTATAGTGGATATAATCATGAACAAATATTTCAGTTTTATGGAGGAGGAAAACATCAATGGAAATAGATTGATTATTCATATACATTATGAATGTATTGGAAATATATAAAATCATATGGAAAAAATTTATATTCAGATTTACTATGGAAAATTTCAAGAAACAAATTAATTAGATGTAATATGGTTTAAAGTCACTACATTATAAAGAATAAGTAGAAAACAAATAATAAGATTAAGGGATCCTGGGATTTTTCAAATGCCATAATTAAAATATGATTACCTACAAAAACATCATCCAATAGGTTAATGGATTGGGATATATGATGAATTATCCACTCAAAAATAAGAGATTCATTACATTAAATTTCAAATATCCGCTTTTGTAACCAGTGAATATATAAAAAATAATCCATTAGAGAATAAAAAACAACCACATATATATATATAATATCTCAAATGTATTCAAATAAAAATAATCAAATATGTGAATAAGACAATTGTGGTCATCACAAAGAATTGCTCATGATATAAACTAAAATATATCTGATTAATCTATATTATCGATAATCCGTTATCATCCCCAAAAAATATGTATAAGAAAAAATGATAAAGACATAGTGTTAGGAATATATGTGAGATTAATAATAAAAATTATTGAAATCCCTAGCCAAAATTTTTTCCATAAATCAGGCTTTTCCTTCTGAATCCTTACTAATTAAATTTTTATTATGACTAACATCAACATACGTCACTCTAAATAAAATAATATATAATATCATTCCCCAACAATCTCCTCATGATTCATCATTATGAAACTCACTACATCACAATTTTTTCTAATTGTCATATAGTATATATTACATAAATATAGAAATAAGAAGTTATCTCATGAAATTGGTCCTATTGATTTCTACAAGGAAATATACCCCTTTTCATTTTCTTTAATCGCATCCTTGGACAATAAATGGATGTTTGTACTAATTCACCCCACATGTGAATATTATTTTTCTAATCAAATATCATATCAAAAAAAAATTTATTATCTCAAACCCCACTACTAATCTCTGTATCATTGAATCACATGGCATGTACAATAATCTCTTTCTATATAAACCCAATATAGCTAGTCACATACTATAGTAGCACCTCTCTACACTACTTCCCTTGATATAAATTGTTTTGTAAAAGGGGGATTAATTCTTTAACACAACATTATATACCTCGATCATTTAATTTGTCATGAGAAAGTGTGTAAACAATCAGAAGAATCATCATCTAAACAAGAAATATTTCTTCTGAAAATTTTGAAATCAAATACTCATGTCTATAATTAACGAAATTTTATACTATATCTCTAGGTGGAAATAAGATTAGATATTCATATATGCCATCACTTAAATATATCAGAACATGTTATATAATAATGTAATAAATTTTTGTATTTCATTAACAAACTAAATCCCACGATTGTGGTTGAGTTTGAAAAAAAATAATGTTGGATCACCATATCAATTGACATCCACAATTAACTTGAATACATCATATACAAAAATTTATATATGTATGTGAATTAGACAAAAAACCCAATCAATGATCAATATTTCTATCCATTAAACATTCCACTTAAATATCCATAGATTCACAATAATATTATGCAATATTCTCAACATAAATATTATATCAAAAATCAATTACAATTTATTTCTATTTAATTTCTTAATTATTTTACCATATTTCCAAAGAAATAATACCAATATCCAAATCTTATTCAAATTCATATAATTGAAATAAATCTAATGTATCATCAAAATATTCATGTGTCATCAACATATTTTTTCCATATCACTAAAACATGGATATTTAATATCGTCCCGTTATATTAAATATAACAAAAAATAATATACTTTTTATTCAAAATATTTATATTTAGAAACTATATCTTCATGAAAATATATTTTTTCTGACATAAAATATAATATTATTCTTTATATTTTGAATCACATCATCAGAACGCATCATCGCCATAAGAAAACTATTAAATCCAAATAATTTCATGAAACTCATGTCCACACCGATGAACCAAACTCATACACTGATAAATCACATTATTCATTTTATCCATTAGAAGAATATATCATTTATAAAATATAAAATAATCATCACCCAAACTTTATCAGATTATTTTTCAAATTTTATTGATAAATATTACAAAATATTTTGATTAAATATATACATTCTTCACTAAAATCAATTTTAATTACATAACAATATTTTTCACTTGTTATTTAATTAACAAATACATGTCCTCATTACACTATACCCATAATTATAGTTAAAACAATTATATTAATAATTCAATAAAACTTGAGACATAATAATATTCTCATCTAATAATTATCATAAATTTAGTGATAATAAATGTATTTATCATATATTATTCAACATATATTTTTTTGCATAATAATCATAATAAAAAATTCATGTCCCTAATGAATATTCAATTTAATTTAATCATTCTCATTATAATTATATAAACTAAATATTTATTCCTCATGTCAATAAAATATCACTAAATGAAACAATTAACTACATAATGATCAAATCGTTATTTCAAATTAATTATGAATCAAATAACCACTATTTTAAATTGATTCTAATTTTTAAATTTAATGGTTTATTAATTTTTTATTATACCCCATATATGGATAAATTCATTATGATTCATAACATGTTTTAGTTTTTACATATTCGATACACCCTTAAAAAATAATGATTAAAATTATTGTATTAAACATTACAAGGATCATAAAAATATGATTTTCTTTGTACAAGAAAGAATAAATGAATCCAATGAAAATTTATAATTAATGAAATACCCAACCACACACACCAAGTCATATCATTTCATTACATTATTCTTTCAGAACCCCTCCAGGGCCAATGATGGAACAAATTTTCACCACCAAAGACACCTATAATTGGTCATAGGTTTGTGACTATCATTAATGGTACCAACAATATCAAAGTAAAGAATTAACCTATGATGATTAAAGTGTAAAAAAAATCCAAACAGCCACACCATAATCCTTACAAAATCATAGATCATTAAATTTCATAGTAATGTCAAATTACAATATTATTCAAAACATAACCAACATGTAAGATAGAAAAGTCTATAAAAAATCACTAAATTCAAATAATTAAATAAAACTCAAAGAATATATACATATTTTTGTTTAAAAGAACAAAAAATTAAAATATCCTCTTATTAATAACCTCCTTCATCGAGATAATTCAACATAATAACACAACAAAACCCCGTAGAAACGAATATGTAAAATTGGGGATGAGTATATCAATTTATAATTTATTCCATACAATATTGATAAACAACCATGTCAATATCATTCATAAATAATAAGTATTAGTTTAAAATCATAACCCATAATTATTTTTCCACTATCCAAAATATCCTTGGGTAAAATAGGTAAAAAAGATAACTTGTACAAAAAAAGTATCTCAAAGCATTATAAAAAACTACACATGAATAATGATATTGAAACAATGTGTTCAATATAATCCATACACATAACTTGTTCTTGTATTTTATTCATTGGATTGATATTAACATTATTGAGTACACTAATATTATATCAAAAACTAAAAAAATATAGAAGGACCTATATACTTAATCACCCACTTGCTAGTGACTGTTGTTTTCCTTAACAATTTACATCATATAATCATAATAATATCTTGATAATACCAAATATTGTTTCAATAGAAGAAAAAATTTCATCATTAGTACATATTTAGTTTCAATAGTATAATTAATCCCAATTACAATACAAAACAATTATTTGTGTGAGGTATAACCTAATATGGGTTCTGCTTATTTTTCATATATAAATTAATTTTTTGTCACACATATTAATATTTAATTATGTGTTAAGACACCTAGATAATCATACTACCACAACTGATTTAATATTAAATAGATAGTAATCATGTCTCCATGTTTATTCAATTAAATAGATCGATTACTCATTATGACAATATAATATACTATGTAGTTTAGTTAGCATGGATATTCAGGTAATTATGTTAATTAGTAATTACAACAATCCAAAATTTAAATTTTCTATTACTCAGAACTATCAATATAATATTCTCCTACCATCGCATGACTATCAACATGTTGTTTTACTAATACGAGTTACAATTACCCTACCCTCATATGGGGTAGATACCAATAAAGGATCTTTTGGGAATCTGATAATGTATAATCATTGGAAGAAAAAAGGTAAAAATTAGACATTCCTAATACACATCATCAATGTTAGTGTAATTTAATATTGGATAACATCAAAACTAACTCACCACACAATGATTACCTTCAACAAACTTGTGCAAAAATTCAAAAAACTATAAAACACATTAATTAAAAATACATATTTAATAAGATATGAAATTTTGATCACATTGGTTCTTTTTGGTTCATATATTATTTCATATCCCATATGATAATACCAAATTCATCTAGTAACTATAAAAATATATAGTATTTACCATCACATTTTCTATCTAAAAAAATTAGAACCCTAATTGAATAAGAGATTTAATCAAATTATTACACCTGAATAAGTGTTCCAACTTATATTTTAGTAATTACAATATATTCTTAAAAATACCCCACCATATGAAACTCATAGAAAAACAATCATTGAACTATTGTGGATGATGATCTCGTGTATCAATTGTAAAATATCAACAAAATATGGTGAAGCGGGAAATGGTACCCCCAACCTTTAATGCTAGACCATGAGGAAAAATCTTTTATAATTTTTGAAACATTATCATTTCAGAATGACCACATCTAATTCCCATCAGATTATACCCTCATTAGATAATATTTTCATCTATTGTTGGTCGCACCATAACTACATGAACTACAAATCCATTTTATCTTCTTGTATTTGTAATTTTGGTAAAAAATAGTATGGAATAAAGAAAATGCATCGTATTCATGGAAATATCCCACTAATTTTTTTTCAGATGATACAATTGAATATATTCAATGATTTGGAAAATATAATAATATTTTATAGTAATAATATTAAATGATTTCCATATCCTTCAATTCACCCACCCACTTTTCAAAATTTTGTCTCAAACATTCTTAGAATAAATTAATTGTTAACACTTTCAATAGATTCCAAAATAAAATGATATTCCAAACTGTAGAACACTTTCCTATAAAAATTACATATGATGTGATATTTAAGTATTATTAGTTTTATCATAGCATGAATGGCCAGATTTTAAGCCATGTTAATTACAAACTACCTATCATTGAATAGATCTCTACCATCTAAACTATATTTCATTTCCACATGAATGAATATAAAGGATAATATTTCATTCCCCAATTATGTTATTGGAAAAGAATTTAATTCCATTGTAGAAAATGGTACCACACAATTTATTCTTGAAATCCAGTTAATCATCTTCCCACTATTGGATAAAACCAGTGGTTAATTATCAGGTTCAAAAATAACCAATAGAATTCTACATTGATGTATCATTATATAGGATAATCTCCCCAAATTTTCTAGGTGGTTTCTTCAAATACCATCAAATATCGGATGATATAATTTGCAACAATATTTTGTTACCCTCCCATATTTTACATCAGTCATCTAAAAACTCCCACTATAAATATAATTTCAATTTGACTATATATAATTAAATATATCACGTAACCAATTGATGATTCACAAACAATTTTCTATAATTCTTGAAACATATCCAAAACACTACGATACTTCTCATAAGAAATTTTTAAGAGTTATCAAAATAGACTTAATACTATATAGAATCATGTTATTACAAACCCTCTAAAAGATTACATGATATTTTATCCTTGATATAAGACCAACTTATTTCTTTTAATATCCCTATGATTCTTAATTCCCAAAATACTTTTGTCTATTTCAGGGTCATTAAGAACAAATATTTTTGAAAATTCACCCTTTAGATTATGAATACTCATAAAATCTGAACCATCCATCATCATGTCATCTATATATAGAATATGTATTATTGAAATACCATCATCTTATAATTTTTGGTAGAAAGAATAATCAATTTCAGACTTTGATAAATCTTCCTCAACCATTAAAAAATAAAATTTTTTATTACAATGCCTAATTTCATGCTTTGAGGCATAGAGGATTTTTTTAATTCATACACCATGTTTATATTCTAATAATATTATACACCAAATTGTTGAGTCATGCATATTTCCTCTTATATCCCACCATGAAAAATTTATTTCATTATATATAAAAACTCTAATTTAATATTATTAGATGATACGAGGTTCAATTATAATCAGGTTTTAGTGTTCGTAAACATAAGTTGGAATATATAAAATAATTTTTTCATTTTTTTGGAATTCCATCACAACCATCCATTCCATTCAACATTCTTCCAATCTAAATTCTCTTTCAAATAGAACAACCACTGTTCTCAAGTGAATTCTTCCCTTTTGTTAACTTATTCAACTTCCATGATCTATTACATTCCAAAAACCACATTTCTTTCTTAATTACCGATTCCCTCTACCCATTGTAATTGAAAATGACACCACTTATAAAATGTTTAGTTCTAGTCTACCCATTAGAAGTATAATATTCATTTGAACCCAATATATTTTGTCTGTTCTCTAGTATTTAGATGTTCTTCACACTACATCACGTAGCCCAGCTATATTTTTAAGTATAATTTCATGTGATCTATTTTCTAGAGTGATATATTTATATGATATAAAGTTCATTGAATTACATAGAGCTTTAGTGGACCTTAATAATTCTTACATGTTTTATATTGTTCTGACTTTTTTGGATTTAAGTGATAATATCTAAAGTCTCCATTGATTTTTCCCTTCTAGTATATCCATTAGGTTATAAATGACATATTAATTTGATATATTTCCACAAACCTACATCTTGTAGATGTTTTGAACCTCTAATTGGACATTCTAATAGAAGGGAATGAATATTCACTTTGGGACCTATCATTTCTAATTATCCTGCATCCAAAAATACAAAATCATCACATCCATTTCTAATAAAAAATTATATTCTAATTTAACTAAAGTGTTTCCCAATACATAAATTTAAAATGAATTTCTAAAATATTTAAAAATATTTTTATGTGGAAACATATAGTTATTTAAAAAATAATAGATTTTCCATAACAACTTATCACATTATAGTGTCTGAACATCTGATAATAAATTATACATTCATGTTAATTAATTACACCAAAATTTCCCTCAGTATTACAAATTGTTGTTGAATAAATTATTCCTTTTATATTCATATATCATTCATTGAATATATCACAACATTATATTAATGTTTAGTAAGAACATTTACCTAAAACCCAATTATTTTCTTTCAATAGAAGTTATGTAGGTTCCTTCCATTGTATTTTTCCTTCATTTGTTAATCCTAATACTTTTAGAATCTAATAAATTTATCTATGGTCCCTTGGTTTAAATTGAATTAATTAAAAAAATATAATAAATATTCATTAACAAGTAATGAAATACATTACTCGTTTTGTGATCAATCAATATGGTAAGCTAGTGTGACACACCAAGAGATTGGAATATTGAAAAACCCAAATCCTCAAAGTTAACCAATTACTACTTTCATGATCTAGGAATATTTCCTTTCAATTTGAAGGAAATCCTATTTCCATTTAACAAGAAAATAACTCTCATAACATCCAAATATACTATAATTGATCTGTTTCCAGACTTTTCATGTTTGAAGACTCATATTTTTTTAAACTAAAGTACCTGATTCTATTATTCCATAACTCAAAACAATTAGGCATTGTGTCTCTAAAAATTAGTATTCCATATGATCCTCTAACAAGATAAACAATCTCATCCATTACACCATGTGCAATCGCCAAGGATCAGTCAGTCTCCGTCCAAAATATATTTTTTAATATCATTCAATATCCCACCACATCTTGATGTCCTATAAAAATTATGTTTTGTTTTAACCCTAGTATGGTTCCCATATAATTTAGTATACCATTTATTTTAATTAATTTGTATTGATTATTTTACATTCAACACCAATAAAATGAGAACCATACCACATTTTAGAAATAGAAAAAATTGTACAATAAATAATTCATTGATTTAGAAGGTATATTTAGAGGGAACTCATTTGTGAAATATATATAAAAATAAAATATTTCATTGTTGATACTCAATTAGAATCTTATAGGGTCAATTTTAATATACAAAATATTTTTTATAAAAATTTCATTATGAACAATTTTTTATATTATAAAAAATATATATATAATTTTTAAATATGAATTATATATGAATAACTGACTAGCACTAATTTTATTATTAATTCATAGGATAATGTAATAAGGATATTAAATATCTTAATATTCATTTTACTATTAAATAATGAATTTTATTAAATTTAGAATAATCATTTGAAAGTTTAATTTCAAATTTATATAATATTAAATTTATTAAATGATTTTCATATTTTGATTTATCTTGTCAATATTAGATTTTCATATTTTTTTGAAATGATTATATTTTTAGGTAGATTGTATAATATAATACTTTAAAAAAATTCCATTACATTTTTGAAATTACCCTGATATTATAATGAATTACAATCATATAAATTTTATTTTCACTAATAAAAATATAGTTAAAGAGTAAAATGATTAATTTAAAAGACTATGTTTTTGTATTTAGAACCATTTTTGATCATTTTGAAACATAAAAAATATTTATTTTATTGAAAACAATTATTAGTTAATATATATTAAATAAATTTTCTTTGGGATTAATTTGGTATTTACCTACTATAAATTCCATTAAACAAGTGTTTTTTCAATGTTAACTATGTTATCAACGGGAAATCAGAAAAATTAAAAATTTTGTTTTAAACAATTTTTTACGGATAAAAAAACACTTTTTCAAAAAATGGTTTTTTTTGCCTTATATATGTTAATATTAAAATATATTTTAATCATCTATAAAAACATTATTGAATCAAATGTATTTTATATTTTAATAATTTTGTAGTATATATGTAATAAGGCCAATTTTATTTTTTGACATTGAATGTAAATCCGTTCAGAAGAAATTAATTTCCACTATAAAACCAAAAATAGTAAACTAAAAAAGCTAATTGTAAAAGATGTAAAACCATGTTAAAAAAATATTTTCAAATAAATGGTTGAGGATTTATAAACCATAACCTATCCACAAATAAATTATTTTCCATTAATGGATCCACCTAACATTTAAATAGTTCTTTTAATATTTGTATCACTACAAAAGGCCACTTATCTAACTTATAAAATGATCAATCACCTATCAAATTCACATAAAACACAATGAAACCTATATTCAGCCAAAATATACTTAAAATAATCCCCAAAAATCAAATATACTTCATATAGGATCTGTTATTGTAACACCCCAAGCTTCCACGGTACGCTTCTCTTTGAATAATACAGTAGCGTGTGTTGTACGCAACTTCGAGTTCTAACACACACCACAACCAATCAAACTAGTCGTTATGAATAGTAATAAAAACTTTTTGAATGTTTATAAATTTTATCTTTCAAAATGGACTTCATTTTTTCATTTGGAATATTGAAATAATCTTAGGGTGAATTTTTGGTATTTTTCTGAAGACATTCAGTTTTCGATGAATAGTGAAAAAACACTAAGTTATAGTTTAAAACTGAATTGTTATTTAAATAATTATTTATTTTATTTAAATTTAATGTAGTTCAAAATAGATACATAATATATGTATATGTTCAATTTAATTTATTGGAGTTAGTTTAGAATAATTTTAGACATAAAAAATTTAATTGAACATTTCACCGTCTTTTACCCACCTCATAGGAGAATTTGGAAATTCATATAAAACATAATTTTACCTCTTCTGTGAGTGGAATTTAAAAAATCCGGGAGAGACACAGTTAATATAAAGGAGTAAAATGTGGTTCAATATGATAAAAATAAATTTTGGTGAATAGTAACTTTTTTACTTTTATTTACCACGGTTAAAAGTAAATAGGGTAATTAAGGGTAAAAATGATATTAATATTACACTAACACATGTAATAATTCTATTGGACAAGTGTATCTCGATCAAAAACAACCTTAGGATTAAAATATTATCATTTAGGTCCACTTGGATTAGATTACGACATTAATTATTATTTAATTCAGAGAAGAGTTAAAAGAGTTAAAATCAATGATTATTAAATAAAACAATTTTTATATAGGGATATATAAAAGATAAAATAGATTATAAATATTAATTAGGAAGAGAAAAATATTTCCTACATAATGATTTTTTATTTATAATTTTTAGACATTAAATTAATTTATTTCTTTTGACACTATAGTGATCCAGTAATTACCTAATTAATGAAATATTAAAATAATTGATAATATAAATACCCAAATAAATGTAATTTGAGACTTTTTGTGAATTAAAATAATTTTATTAGGAAATATTACATGTTAGTATTGATTTAATTATGTGTGTTCTATGTAATCAAGCTGTTATGATTTTCAAAAAAATCAATTACCAAATAGTGTCAAAATTGACATAAAAGAGTTTTTAAAAATATATTATATTATTAATTGATATTCAATTCTTAAAACTCTATGGTTCAGACAAGAGACTTATATAATGATATTTGTATCATTAATGAACTACTTGGGGTTCTCATGGTTGTATATGTTATGTTTATTAACCATATAATATAAAAATACAAAGAGACATGGTAAATGTCATACTATTCAACTAAGAATTAAATATAAATGATAAGGTTACTTTCGTGATACAAACCTGTCTAAAATAGTTTGGTTGAAAGGATTTAGAACTATACCCACCTTATACTTTTAATAATACACTTTGGAGCCATTAGAAACCGAATATGAAATTATTATAAATTAATACTTTAAGTTTTTCCTAAAGAGGCCCTCCTTCCCCTTATAAATGGACACCGCTTCTAACCAAATCTTCATACCTTAAAAGCATTTTAGTTCGGCCAACCTCTGATCCAATAATCTCTAAACTATCCTCCCTTAATCCTAAAGGCCTTCCATTAGTCAAAACATCAACCTAAGGATCCCTTTTGATCAAATCAATTGGAAGAAGCTGAAGAAGAGGTAATGTTTTCACCACCCTTTTTCAAGTTCCTTTATTCTTCAACTTCTTCTTTCTTTGTTTTTTCCATTATAAAATAATAACTCCAGTATCTTCTATATACTATGTTGTTATTATAAATATGGTACAACTATATTCTGTATTCTATTAATCCCTTTAATGACATGTCACCATACATGCGTATGTACGGCCTACCGTCTCCATATCGTGGTGTAACAATTATTCAATACATTATTATTTGGATGGATATAATAATGATGTTTAATTCAAGTGAATAATAAATATAACATGATAATGATTCTTTATATATGATATACCATCCAATTATATATTATTTTAATTTCAAAATAATGATATTGTCGCTCGTGCGTATGTACGGACTGCCGTCTCCACGAACGCGATGAGATTCATTCCCCATCATATCTATTCAAGTATAATTCACATTTGATGATTAAAAATAATTTTTTAGGACTTGATATCATTCTGTATATGAATAAGATACAACCTATGCATAAAAAACATGACTTATTTAACAAAACATTTAAAAGAAAATGGGAATGTTAACACCTGAAATGACAATAATACTAAGATATTATTAACAAAGCAATGTTAAAAGATCATATATGATATCATATTAATGTAAATGATTCTTGTATAATTTAATAAAAATTATTTCACCATTATACAGGAGGATAACCTACCCTCAACCAAAGAAATGTACAAGGTAATGATTTAGTTCACAATCTCTTCATTATCTGAGGTTGTTTATACGTAATTATCTACTGGGACCTCTTTATCATCCACATCCAGGTTTCTTAAAAATGTAGTTCAAATCATTATTACTTTTTTATAGACTATGGGTTAAAGTCATGTATACCCTTTTGACTTTTTATAAGATGTTTATAAAGGAATCTTTCTGTCTCTTTCCAAACAAGGTCATTTTTAACCTATTCGACAAAATTATGGTATGAATGTCTTTTTTTTAACTTATACGGCGGGTGAGGCTATTTTCCGCCATTATAATAACTTTGAAGCATCACATACAAGATTATAAGAGTATTTTACATGGAAATGTTTTATTTTATAATTATGTGGCTTTTAAATGATTTCAAAAAAGAGATATCTCTCTCAAATAGTTTTGATTTCATATATGTCAACATCCTTTTATGGATTTTAAGTATATTTGGAGTTTATTTATTATGATACAAAACTTCCATATTGTATTGAAGGTTTTGTGATATGTTTGACTGTGGATGTGCTATTTTTATACCATTCATGATTTATGGTTAAAGTATTGATTTTTTGTAGGCTAGTTTTAATACGATTGATTATGATATGTGTAAACCTTTTCATATGAGGAATGTATTGGACTTAGTAAGTGACGGGTGGAGACCTCTATAACTCCTTGATTCATCGATAGGTCTCATGAGACAACTAGAAATGGAATTGGCCAAGGCCCTTTCCCAATTCGATTTGTGGTTTTGGATGAGGCCTTAATCATTTTTAGACGTCTTGGCCAAGGCCTTGACAAAATGTTTCAGAATGTCCGGCATTATACATTCCATCATTATTGAAATTATATTGATGGTTTATATGGTCATTCTAATAGTATAATACCCATGATTATGATTTATTTTGGAATTATTTACTTAACTCATATTCCTGTCATAAATTTATTCATGTTTAGTAATGGTAAAGGCGTGTGGTTTCAATTATTTACCATGCTTAATATTTATGTCATTTTCAGCTGTATTACTTACCCTTAATGACCATTTGAGATCACCCATTTCTTATGTTTAATTTTCCCAGGATATAAAGAAGTTTTTTATGATTGACCTGCTTGCATAATCTTTGAGGATTGGATGTTTCTAATAAAATGTATTTGTGTTGAATTTCTCTTCAAGCTATAAAGTTGAACTTATGTATGAATCATGTTTCCAAAAAAAACTAAACTAATCAGTCTTTAGAAACATGATTTCATTGTGATCATGACAATGTTATGTAATAATGCACCGACTCTAGGTAACTAGGTTTGGGGTGTTACAGTTCGTATCATATGAAGTTTAGTACAATCCTTGGAAACTACATTTAGATAAACTCTGATTATAGCACATAGCCCAAAGATAGACATTGAGGATTAGTATAGAATAACATCATAGAATTTTGGTATTGAAGAGATTTTGTGAGTTTTCTGGGCAATACATCCCATTCTGGATATGATCAGGTAGAGGTGGATCTGGCACATATGTACATAGGGGTAAAATGTGAAAACACTGCATTGAGCTAGACTCGAACGAGAACTGGGGAACGACAACCGTCCTTGCTGCACTCTTAGTTACGACACTCACGGGGGATATTGTTTAGGATAATAATCATTTTATTTACAAACCATTATGAAAGGTTTATAAGTATATACTTCCTCAATGAAAACAATTTTTTTGTGATTATGGGTTATATCCATAAACTGTTGAATTTATGTTAAGTGTTTTAGAAGTTTGGTATTATATATTTCGATTCATAAACTAATCTAGTTTATGCCAATGATTATAAATGGCATATAGTGGAAGGAATGGAAATCGTATCAATGCACGCACTCAATGTAGGAATTTCCCTCCTGCTCAAGAAAATTATAGTGGAGCTAGTGATAAAACTGGTGCTGAATAGCTAATCACCATACTGGGACTACTCACTCAGGTTGTGAAAAATAAACTTACCCGTATGGAGTACCCATATCCACAGCGTGGAGGATCAATGTTAGATCCCTTCATGAGGCAACAACCACAACATTCAATGGGAGTACATATCCATTAGTGGCTGAGCAAAGGAGAAACTCCTGTGAGAAAATATTCCAATTGTTGGGGAGTAGTGAAAGGGAAATGGTTATAATGGCAGTTTACCGCCACACTAGAGATGTTGATCAATGGTGGTCCTTGATTCAAAACACAAAGGATGACGACGAATTATAAAATATGGAATGGAGGGAATTTAAAGAAATTTTCTTAGAAAAATACTTTCCTCTTGACAATTGAGTGGATATAGAAAGACAATTTCTGAGTCTGAGGCAAAAGGAGGATAAGAATGTTGCAATGTATGTGGCTAACATTACAAGGATAGAGAGGAAAGTTGCAAATGATATATGTAACCCAAGAAGTAAGACTGATCATTTATTTTACGGGTTAAATCCATTTCTTTGTCGAGCATTAGTATCACAATCCTTCTCATCATAAAAAAAATATTCTCTTATGTGATATCAAGATGGAAAAGGAATTCTCTATGTCTTAAGACATTAAATCAAAGAAAGAGAAGAAGAGAGTTGCTGAAAAATCGTGGAAAGTAAATAAGGAAATAGGGAAGAAGGGTAGAATTGAATTTCCACCCTATGATAATTGTGGAAGGAAGCACCTTGGTGTACAAATGTAGACAGAAAGGACATCTAGCTTGTGATTGTAATGGAAATAGAGACGCTACCAATGTTCAATGCTGCAATTGCAGGGAGATGGGGCATTATGAAAATGAATGTCCTAAGCGTCAGGGAAACGTACCTTATAAAAGGCCAGGAGATCAAGACCAAGTTTATGTAATCACTATTGCTGAGGTTGAAGCCCCGAAATACATGGTGGCAGGTAATTTAATGGTTTCCTTAATTTTATAAAATGATTTATTTGATTTTGGATCATCGCATTGTTTCATATCTTTCCAGTTTTCTATGAAAATTAGATATTCCTAATCTGATTTAACAACATAGTTTTCAGTTAGAACTCTTTAGGGATGTATCATTGCTATAATGTTTTGTGGATCTGTTCCCATTAGGGCATATAAATGTTCTTCATCTACTGATCTCATCATCATACCCATGATTGAATTTGATATAATCCGTGGTGTGGATTGGATTTCGAACCATAATTCCAAAATAAATTGTAAGATGGAGTTTACAATTTTTGATGATGATGATAAAGAACACCTTATCATTAGAGCAGAATATTCACCAACTGATTATTATCTAGATCCACCCCCAGTAGCTTAAATAAATTCAATTATCGGGGATGAGTAGAATGAAATAACTGTGGGTGAGGAAAGGAATGTTCAAATAGAGGATGTACCTATTGTGAGAGAATATGTTGATGTGTTTTCAGAAGATTTACCTCGACATCCACCAGAATGAGAAATTGAGTTCTGCATTGATTTAATTCCTAGTTAAAGGCCTATATAGAATACCCCTTATAGAATGGACACTATAGAATTAGTTGAACTAAAGAAACAAATAGAGGAATTGAGTAATAATGGATTTATTCTCCCTAGAGTTTCTCCATGGAGATCCCCTATGCATTTTGTTAAGAAAAAAGCTGGATCTATGAGGTTATGTATCGAATACAGGGATATCAATGCTATAACAATAAAGAACAAGTTCCCCTACCTCAAATTGATGATTTATTTGATGAACTGCATGAAGTTCAATATTTTTCAAAGATTGAACTTCGATCTGGATACCATCATTTGTGTGTGAGGAAGGAAGACATTCTGAAGACTGCATTTCAAACCAGGTACGGTCAATACGAGTTTACAGTAATGCCTTTTGGATTGACTAATGCACCCTCTGTATTCATGGATCTAATGAATAGAGTTTTCACAGAATATCACGATGATTTTGTGGTGGTATTTATTGATGATATCTTGGTATATTCCAAAATATACGAAGATCATTAAAATCACGTGCACATTATCCTGAAGACTCTGATAAGACATGAATTATATGGGAAGTTTGGCAAGTGTGAATTCTAGATTTGGAAGATTTATTTTCTTGGCCATATTGTCTCTAAATATGGAATCTGTATTGATCCTTCTAGGACCAAAGAAATCCAAGAATGTCCTGCACTGACAAGAATAAATGAGGTATGCAGTTTTATTGGTATAGCATAATATTGTCGATGTTTCATCCAGAACATTGCCTGATTGGCTAACCCATTAACCAATATCACACGCAAAGGTGTAAAATTTGTTCGGTCAAAAGATTGTGAAGAATATTTTTGATGAACTGAAGAGAATATTTGTCAATTCTTATATTTTGACTCTACCATCAAGAAATGACAGGTTTTTTATTTATAGTGATGCATCGTTGAAAGGGATTTGTTGTGTCCTTATGAATAATGATAGAGTTTTTGCCTATGCATCATGACATCAGAAAATTCATGAGCAAAAATATCCTACTCATGATCTTGAGTTAGCTGCTGTAATCTTTGCTTTGAATATTTGGTGACACTATCTCTATGGTGAAGAATGTGATATTTATACTCATCACAAGAGTTTAAAGTATAGTTTCTCACATAATGAACTCAACATGAGGAAAAGGAGATGTCCGGAACTACTCAAGGATTATGATTGTATGATACACTACCACCCAAGTATGGAAAATAAGGTGGCAGATGCTTTGAGCAGAAATGATCATGGAGTTTTGAACAAGATGAGGGTTGAAAAGGATCATATATACATGGATCTAGTAAATATGGATATGGGAATCACCATGGAAGGTGAAACCTCAATACATTTTCAAATTGTTGTCGAACCATCTTTACTAGAAAGGGTAAAGGGTTCTCAGACAGGTGATAAAGAGTTTCAAAAGAAGATTAAAGCTGTGAATGATGGGAGATTAAGAGGCCTTCTGTATGAAGAAGGAATTTTGAAATTTGGGAAGAGGCTTTATGTTCCTCATATACCTGATCTGAAAAGGGAATTGTTAGATGGTGCTCATAGTTCCAATTTTTCAATGCACCATGGGAGCACCAAAATGTATAGAGATATGAAGGAACATTTTCGGCGGGACAACATGAAGAGGGAGATTACTGATTTTCTGTCAACATGCATGGTTGGTTAACAAGTGAAAGCTGGAAGGCAACAACCTGGAGGAGTCATGCAACCTCTTCCAATACCGTAGTGGAAATGGGACAATATTACGATGGAATTTTTCCTGGGGCTATCAATGACTCCTAGAAGGAATGATGCAATATGGGTCATTGTTGATCGTCTTACCAAGTCATAAAATTTTCTTACTATAAGGGAATATTTACCACTAGAACGCCTAGAAATACTCTATATTAATGAAATGTGAGACTTCCTGGAGTATCCCTATTGATTGATTCTGATCGGGATCCCCGTTTTACATCATGATTCTGGAAATGTCTTTAGAAAGCCATGGATACTGAACATCGTTTGAGCACTGCTCACCACCCCCAAACTCATGGACAATCAGAATGGACTATTCAAACCATAGAAGACATGTTGATATCAAGCTAACTTCACATTCAGGGTATGTGGGATCAATACTTACCTCTAGTAGAATTTCTATATAACAATATCTTCCATTCGATTATATAGATGGAACCATATGAAGCATTATATAGAACGAGATGTTGCACACCAACCTGTTGGGATGAAATTGGTGAAAGAAAACTTGTAGGCCCAGAACTGGTGGATAAAATGCTGGAAAAGGTGAAGTTAATCCAAAACCACATCAAAGCAGCTCAAAGTTTGCAGAAGAGCTATGGCGATAACCGAAGGAAGGATTTGGAATTTCAGTTAGGAGATCATGTTTTCATGAAGGTATCTCAATGGATGGGCGTTATACGTTTCTATAAGAATGGTAAATTGATCCCTAGGTACATAGGACCTTTCTACATTCTAGAACGAATTGGGGTTGTATCTTACCATTTGGAAATACCGGTAAGTCTCTCCAAAGTTCACAATGTGTTCCACGTATCACTATTTAGAAAATACATGCCTGACCCAATGCATGTACTCACTTATGAGGAATTAGAACTAGAACCCAATCTGTCTTATTGAGAGGAGCTCGTCAGGATTCTTTATACAAGAGGACAAGTGCTAAGAAACCAGATGACTCATCTGGAAAAAGTTATATTGAGAAACCCTAAGATGGAAGAGGCAACGTGGGAACCAGAGGAACTTGATGAAGAACCACACGAGTCTTTTTATGCAATAATATTCCAGAAATTTTGTGGACGAAGTTATTTGAAGGAGGGGAGAATGTAACACCCCAAGTTTCCATGGTACACTTCTCTTTGAATAATGCAGTACTGTGTGTTGTAGGCAACTTCGAGTTCTAACACACACAACAAGCAATCAAACTAGATGTTATGAATAGTAATACCAACATTTTGAATGTTTATACATTTTATCTTTCCAAATGGACTTAATTTTTGGATTCAGAATATCGAAGTTATCTTATGGTGAATTTTTGGTATTTTTCTGAAAACATTCAATTTTTGATGAATAGTTAAAAAACACTGAGTTATAGTTTAAACCCGAATTTTTATTTCAATGATTATTTATTTTATTTTAATTTAATTAAGGTCAAAATAGATACATAATACATACATATGATTAATGTAATTCATTGGAGTTAGTTTAGAATAATTTTAGATATATAAAATTTTTGTTGAACTTGTCACCGTCTTTTACCCACCTCCTAGGAGAATTTGGAAATTCACATAAAACTTAATTTTACCGCTTTTGTAAGTGGAATTTTGAAAATTCTAGAGACACGATTAATATCAAAGAGTAAAATATGGATCAATAAGATAAAAATAGTTTTTGGTGAATAGTAACTTTTTACTTTTATTTACCACGGTTAAAAGTAAATAGGGTAATTAAGGGTAAAAATGATATTAATATTACCCAAACACATTTCCTAATTCTAATGGACATGTTTATCTCAACCGAATTCAACCTTAGGAATAAAATATTATCATTTATGTCCACTTGTATAGGATTAGAACATTTATTATTATTTAATTCAATGATGAGTTAAAAGAGTTAAAATCAATGTTTATTAACTAAAACAATTTTAATATAGGGTTATACATAAGATAAAATGTATATGATTCATTTATAAAATAAAATGACGATAATACTAAGATATTATTAACAAAGCAATTTTAAAAGATCATACATGATATCATATTAATGTATATGATTCATGTATAATTTAATAAAAATTATTTTACTATTATACAGAATGTTAACCTACCCTCAACCACGGAAAAGTACATGGTAAGGGTTTATTTCACAATCTCATCATTATCCGATGTTGTTTATACGTAAATATCTACTGGGACCTCTTTATCATCAACATCCATGTTTCCTAAAAATGTATTTCAAATCATTCTTACTATTTTATAGACTATAGTTTATAGTCATTTATACCCTTTTTGACTTTTTATAAGATGTTTATAAAGGAATAATTCCTTGTATTTCCAAACAAGTCCCTTTTTGACCTTTTCGAAGAAATGAAGGTAAGAATGTCTTTTTTTAACATATATGGTGGGTTCGGATACTTTCCATCATTATAATGTCATCGAAGATCCCCTTAAAAGAATAAAAGAGTATTTTCAAAGTATATGTTTTATTTCATAATTATGTGGCTTTTAATTGATTTCAAAAAAATAGATATATCTCTCAAATAGTTTTGATTTCATCTATGTCAACATCCTTTGATGGATTTTAATTATATTTGGAGTTGATTTATTATGATAAAAAACTTCCATATTGTATTGATGGTTTTGTGATATGTTTGACTGTGGATATGATATTTTTATACCCTTCATGATTTATTGTAAAATTATTGACATTTCATATGCTAGTTTTAATAAGAATGTTTATGATATGTTTAAACCTTTTCATATGAGAAATGTATTAGACTTTGTAAGTGACGGGTGGATCCCTCTATACCTCCTCGATGCATCGGTAGGTCTAATGAGACAACTAGATGTAGAATTGGTTGATGACCTTTCCCAATTTGATTTATGGTTTTGGTCGCGGCCTTAATCATTTTTAGACATCTTGGTCGAGGCCTTGACAAAATTTTTCTAGAATGTCTGGCATTATATGTTCCCTCATTCTGGAAATATTATTGATGGTTCAGGTGGTCATTCAACTAGTAGAATACCCATGATTATGTTTTATTATGGAATTATTTACTCATCTCATATTCTTTCCATAATATTATTCATGTTTATAATTGGAAAAGGCTTGGGGTTTCAATTATTTTCCATGCTTAATATTTATGTCATTTTATACTATATTACATAACCTTACAGAGCATTACAGATCACTTCATTATTATGTATCATTTTCCCAAGATATGAAGAAGTATGTTATGAATGACCTTAAGGCATAATCTAGGAGGTGTGGATGTTTCTAATGATATATATTTGTGTTGTATTTCTCTTCAATCTGTAAAGTTGAACTTATATATGAATCATGTTTCCAGTAATACTAAACTGATCAGTCTTTAAAGACATGATTTCATTGTGATCATGCCAATGTTATGTAATAATGTACTAACATTGGGTAACTAGGGTCGAGGCGTTACAGTTATTTTCAAAATACCACATCCCAAATCCTTAAATCAATTTCAATTTTTTTTAAATATTATGAAAAAATTTAAATTACCCATTTTGGTTTTTCATTACATTATTTTTTATTATACCTCCTATAAGTCTAGCTTACCCATATTGACATAATTAAATTAGTACAAAAATTTTATAAATATTTATTGTTTTTATAGGATGACTATATTATACTATTCTCTACAGCATTCAAAAAATGAATGTATCACCTAGGTAATGTTCCATTTACAGCCCATTGAAATTACATGGTCGATTTTTTATAAATTATTTACTTAGAATATTTAAAGGGATTAATTAATGAAAATATCTTATAATTTAAAAAACTATTAATTATTTTCAAATATTATAAAATTACTTTTATATTTACTATCTGTAGAAAATAATAATGATGCATATGATTATGTGTTGACTACATAAAGTGACAAATGTTGTGCAAAACAATAATAATACATCAGTATCTTAATTTAAATAATACATATCACAAGTAGTCGCAGATCCTGAGGACATGATGGTTTACTAGAATGGAGATTAGCTCTATGAACATAGTACTTTATAAATCATGAACTCATTTCTTATAACACATTCTAGTTTTATAAATTATTTTTTCAACAAGTGAATTTAATTTCATTGATCAAAATAATTATATGAATCACAAATATTAAATAAACTATGATAAAACATTAAAATACTTTTATTTAAAGTGATAGTTATCTCCAAACCATTTCATTTTAAGTTTTAAAAATGAATAAATAATGTATTATTTAATTATGGTTTACATATTTAAAAATTTATTTCATTGGATATCAATTAATTAAATTTGAAAATAACAATCAACTTCTATGTACTAGTTATATTTACTATAAAAAACGTTTTTCATGTGTACATTTTGTTTTTATTTAATTAAATTAAATGGATCACAAATAGAGGTGTATTTTATGTAAATTTATATATTATGTATTAAAAAAATTATTATCATTTATCAAATATAATTTCAATGCATGATATAAGAACATATATCCTTTTTTAAATTAAATAATTTTACCCTAAAAATTATTTTCATCACATTTATGGAAAAATTATTTAAAAATTAATTTATGTAACTTTACAAAATTTAATCATGAAAAATATATTCCATATTACGAATTAATTGGGAAAAATTTCATAAATATTCCCTTTTCATTGATTCCAATATGGATAGTAACCTTAAAAATTTTTCATCACCGTGATATGGTTTTAATGGGTTAAATAGGGCTTCAATGTTGTTATAAGGGTTAAAAAAATTTCAAACACATCCATTTAATTTATTAGATGATTTTATTTTTCACATTTCTTTTATTGTCTAGAATATATAGACACGTGGTTCTATATTTCATTAAATGTGACCTTTATATTAATTTATCAAAATTAAAACAAAAAATATCTTTCTTTTACCTGTAAATATCATTTTTAAAAAAATTCATAAAATAAATATTTTAATCAATATTAATGGTTATTAGTATCATAGGGAAATTAACTTCATAATGGTAAATAAGTTTTATGTTTTTAGGTAATTATATAATTACCTTAAATCATTACGCAACACCAAAACATTATTTCTTCAATCAATTTAAAAAATTAAAATACATTAAAATATTAAAAGTCATATTATTTAAATGATTTATAGTGTTAAATATTTTTTTGAGAAATATATGGGAGATTAAAGATGTTTTAAAATATGATATTAGAATTCAATATTTTTAGGGTGTGTGAACATCAAAATTAAAATAGTAACTCCAAAAGTATATTAATGAAATTTTTTAATGTCCCAGAAATTTTAGGGGAACTTTTTTTCATAATTCTTTGAAATTTTAAGAGTCTCTGGTTTCTGACAGCACCTAATTCCGAGGCCCGGTGTGCCCGGAATCAATTTCATAAATTTTGTTCTGGTATGTTCAGTAAACGTACGTGCAGGTTTTTCTATCCTTGAACCGGTGCTCGAAATTGAATTCCAAGTACACCGATGAACTCGCAGCGTCGGTATTCACTTAAGGGGACCATTACCATACACCTGTTTTATGCGGGATGAGAGTTATTATTTGGGTATTCAGAAAAAAATAAATAAAATTTGTAGAACGGAATTTTATTTATGGATGTTGGTTATTTCCTCCCACGGGGAGTTATAGGTGGGGACCACAACTACATAACCTCCCATGAGATTATATTTTTGAGGTGGGCCCACATGAGCCCAAACTTATCACCTCCACACAACCCCCTTGAAACCCCCATTTAACTCCCCTTACTTTTATTGTGACAACATATCTTTTTAAAGTGGAGCCTCTCCACCTCCCAAACATAATGAGGCCAACTAATGTAATTAATAACGTTATTAATTATTTTTGCACATCTCTTTTGAATTATTTGGAATTTCTTGGTGATTCATTAAAATTGGGAGAAGTATATCATAATATTTTCCATAACAACTATTTTGGTGGGGAACCTTTGGAGAATTAGAGGGGCTTCATTCATCCACAATGAATATCATACTCTCACAGAAAATAATGCTCCACGACTTCTCTAACAATCTTCTTCCTCCTCATCAAGGGAGGGGACACCGCTGTAGGGAACGTTGCCGATGATAAAAGATCTTCCTCCAACGTTGACAGAGTGAGAACGTTTCCGGCATCTACGATGAAAAAACCTTGATCGAGGTAGGGGAATTAATTTCAATTTTAATTGATAAAATTTTTCTTGTTCTTCATTGAGAGTTATGGTTTGTCTTTGGCCATATGTAATTGCTTAACACGGAGGGCGCAGGCCGAACAAACACGGCCTGATGACCCTCCATTGTTCTCGTTCCATTTAATTTCCAATGGGATGCGGCAACTACTGAAGCTGGCCTCCACACACCGGCTGTGTACGGAATAACCGTGGCCCACAACCACAGGCCGCTTGGCCGACGAAGAACTGGTCGGACTGGGTCGTGCCACTCGGGCTGGGCCGCACGCCTCATCGGGCCGGTATGACTCTCTGCCGGGTCGAACCCGCCAAAACCGGGTTGACCCGACCCGCCAGCCCACTGGGCATATAGGTTCGGGCCTGTTTTCACTTAAACATGAATTTCTATAAGACCTCACATCCGATCGATGCACCATTAGCAGCACTAGGACCCTCGCCATAGAGAGGTCCTTTTTAAATACTCTAAGTGAGTTTCGGATGATTTTAGTGAATGGTCGGGTTTGGAATGAGCGTATTTCCAACAGGGCCCCTAGAACCAAAAAAAAAATATCCCTCAGACCGGGCGTCCGATTGACGCGCTGTCTATCACGTTGGGATCCTTTTGACAAGACGGAACCTTGGGATACATCAAATATATAATTTGTGATAGTTGATGCATCGATCCCTTGGCTCGAGATGCAGACCCTCCAGGAATCGAGAGTGTTGTGTGCAGGAACCATAGGGTTGGCTGCGACTGTGATGACTATTGTACTTCGATCCTCCGTGGGTTCGGTAGAAATGACTTCTATAAATGGATCCTCTGTGGGTTCGGAAACGATGACTACTATACTTGGATCCTCCGTGGGTTCGTCAGCGATGACTACATTACTTGGATCCTCCGTGGGTTCGATAGCGATGACTACTATACTTGGATCCTTCGTGGGTTCGGCAGCGATGACTAATGTACTTGGATCCTCCATGGGTTCGACAGTGATGAAAACTGTACTTGGATCCTCTGTGGGTTCTCTAGCGACGACTTCTGTACTAGGATCATATGCGGGTTCGAAAGAGGTGATGATTCAGTGGCTACATCAAATCACCTCCACTCATATTTTTAAGTTGTATACCGGTGTGAGATGAGTCTTGACATTCAGTAATTATCATTGATCTGATTGAATTAATTATTATATGGACTAGGTTGTGCTTGATCTCGAGAGTTGAAGCCGAACTGGGATTGATGACTTAGGTATATGTATGGTTATATACATATGTAGAGTTGTTTGATACTTCAGGATTGTGCCTTTTCTTTGGGGTTTATCCTTCTTCGATCCTGGGAGACCTTCGGGGGTATCGGGGTCACTACTGAGTATTATTATACTTACCCCTTCACAGGTTTGCCCGCACAACATTGTTTTGGATGCAGACTATAGACAACACAGATCGTGGTAGAGACTTGTGGAGCTGGATGGTACCTGGAGGTGGACAACTTGTCGGGACGTACATGAGTAGACGGACAGAACCAAGGTGTCAAGGAGACAATTTGTACACACCCTTCTGTTGGGATTCCTGGAGGACAACTCAGTGGTTACTGCTTTACTTTACTGTTGTTGTACTAGACATTCAGTTATATTGTACTTAGAGTTGGGCTTGTATTTCCGGCCCCTTTCTTTCCTTTACATACTTTTGTATACACTTTTACATTTTTCTTAATTTTGTTGCATACTCTATTGTGTTTGTTTCCTATATAAAGAAAATGCCTTCCCTTTTTATCGGGATTTACACCTTTGGTGCTAGTCTCCAGCCCCTGGCCTATGGAAGGCGGGCTTGGGGTAGTCACGACACGAGCCCCGAGGATGGGTCGTGAAAAATTGGTATCAGAGGGAGGTTCTACCGCAGTACTCAGGAATATGATTATTAATTTCTATGAAGCAATAGTGTTTATAATATTGAGTGTGATTATCAGTCCATGGAGTCCAGTGTCGGTGCGGAGGCCGATGTATCCATACACCAGGACCCTGACCTCAGATTTCTAACTCAGTGTATGAAAAAACTGATTGCATGTGTGTTTCATAAGTTTTCTTCATGATTACTTTGTATTAGCTCACAAGGAATACTGTTTAAACCATGGTGCGCCTATTCCTTTTTAGGATGGTCCCACGAAGACATCAAGCTAGGGTTCTGAGTAACGTGTGAGATGGTTTCCCCCCGAGCGACGAGGCCTCGGTGACGGGCCCCATCATAGCGGAGGCACCACCAGTACCACCACCCACTAGGATACCGATACTACCAACCCTAGAAGGATAGAGTGAATGCCTCCTGAGTGAGTTTCATGAGTTTCATCCAAAGAGGTCGCCCAGGTTCCGTAGAGAGATGGATTATCAGGAAGCTGAGGATTGGCTAGAGGCTATCATCAGAGTCTTCAGATTGGTAGGGACAACATCCGACCATATAGTGACCATTGTTGCGAGTCTCCTGCATGCAGCAGTAGGTAGATGGTGGATCCTGATGCTCTAGGTACATGTAGAGGAATCTTTACTTTGGAATGTCTTTGATAGTCTCTTCTGCTCGATGTTTGTTCCAGCCACCCTCGATGCGGTGCGAATTCAATAGTTGCTTCATCTATAGCTGGGCACATGGAAGTAGCTCAGTACTCAGCGGGGATCATTTACCTCTCAAGCTACTCCACATATATAGTGCAAGACCTATTCTTCAGGGCCCGAACAATTGATTAGGGATTGAGGAACGAGATCAGGTCATCAATGATTTCCCTCAGCATCCCGATACAGGTGGGGGTGCTAGAGGGAGTCCTTATATTGGATAGATATCTCACTGAACTATCACCAGCGGTGAGACCCACCGCAGGAAAACATATAGAAGAGTCTTCTACAGCCGGTAGTAGACAGTTAATATAGAGGTCCATGCAGACCAGGACATCAGGTGGGAAACCTCAGGATACTGGTTCGGATGCATGGGGCACATGAAACATAGCCAGTCATACGAGGAGCAGACAGTGATATGCATGTGTCGGGCAAGGTCACATGGCTCGAGACAGCCCGACCCGTCCAGTATATGAGGAGCAAGCAGTATAGGAACCTTCTAGGAAGAGGTATAGGGACGACCTTGCAGGTCCGCCGGGGGTGGGAGGACGTGGCAGAGGAGCTGATCGAGCAGCATGTGGACATGAGTGGTACTAGATTCGTTGTTTTCATTGTATGTGGAATCTTTTTGTCTTTTTACATTGAGTTGTAGTAATGAAAGACACTTGCCCTTGTGATTTTTCTTCCCTACCCTTTTTGTATGTTTGATACTGAGAGGTTCCGGTTAAAACTGTTTACTTGACCCTCACTTCCGAGAATCCTACTAGGGGAGACCTAGTGACCAAAATTGCTGCCGACAGTGTGACTCGACCCTTGGATGTGAGGGTAACGGTTGGATCTCTTAGTAGTAGCGTCGAGGCCTTACAACGTCGTCCATGGATTGAAATAGTACCATTCATGTCAGGTTTGACTGTATGAGGAAAAGGATGTGGTTCATCTAGGGGATGAGACCGGATTTTACATTTTGAAAACGGAAAAATCATAGCAGCTCTTGTAGGATGTATGAAAAAAAGGGTGTAGTTGAGTTCATTACAAAATGGCTAGTCACACCTAAATTTCATAGAGCGATTAGTTTCAGGTTTACTCTAATCTCAAAATTCATATGTGTGTCTTCTCATAGAAGGACCTGGACCAGAGACGGTGACGTTGGCTTGAGTTCCACCGGGACTATGACTTTGAGATAGTCTATAATCCTGGTAAGGGAAACGTAGTAGAAATGTTCGTCTAACGATGCCTCACTTGTCAAAAATAGGTTTGTACATCCCTTAGATATCTGAGAGTGGAAGTGGGATGGGATATCCATGGATTTCGTGACAGGGCTTCCACGTACATCCAGAGGAAACAACTCTATTTGGGTGATCATAGACCGACTCACAATGTCGGCCCTTTTCATACCGATCAGAGAGTAGGGCTCAGTAGAGGCCATGGGACGCCTCTACATTCAGGAGATCATACGGTTTCGCGATGTGCCATCGACTACCATTTCTAATTGGGATGCTCTATTCACATCCCGACTATGGATGGGGTTATATGAGGCTTTTGAGATGCATCTACGTCTGAGAACTACCTTCCATCCTCAGACGGACGACCAGACAGAGAGGACCATTCAGACACTCGAGGACATGCTTCGTGCATGTGTCCTTGACTTTGGTCATAATTGGGACGATCATATACTCTTGGTGGAGTTTGCGTACAACAACATGTACCACACCACCATCGGGATGGCACATTACGAGGCACTCTATGGACGACCTTGCATATCACCTTTGTGCTGGACAGACCCAGGGGAGTCAACACTTGTAGGACCAGAGAAGGTCTAGGCTACGACGGAGAAGGTGCATATCATCTAGGAGTGCATGAAGACTGCATATAGTAGACAGAAGTCCAATGCTGATTGGAGACAGAGAACACTAGATTTCGAGTATAGTTACCACGTTTTCCTATTGGTCTCATCTCGACATGGTCTATGGAGATTTGGTCGGGGTGGAAAGTTATCTTCATGATTCATCAAACCTTTCCATGTCCTCAGCAGATTAGGCGATTTGGCTTACCGCTTGTCCCTTTCCCCTCAGTTGCACCGGGTGGATGACGTCTTCCACGTATCTCAGTTGTGGAGATACGTGTACGACCCGACCCACATCATTGATCACGGGGAGTTGGACATCGATGACGAGGTGAAATTGATGGAGGTCCAGGTAGAGATCAAGGATCGACAGGATCGGGTCCAATGTGGATGATCAATTTCTCTGGTGCGCATTCGCTATCAGCATGGGAAACTCCAGGAGATCACTTGGGAGCGGGAGGCTTAGAAGCAGGCTCGGTACCCCCATTTGTTTCCCTGGTGTTTGTAGTAGCGTTATGGGGACGTAAATCCCTGAGGTGGGAGTAATGTAGAGACCCAGAAATTTTAAGGATATTTTTCTTAATTAATTTGAATTTTATGAGTCTGTGGTATTTGACAGCACCTAATTCTGAGGCCCGGTGTGCCCGAAATCAATTTTTGATGTTTTTTTCGGTATGTTCAGTAAACGTACATGCGGGTTTTTCTATCATTTGAATCGGTGCTTGGAATTGAAATCCAAGGACACTGATGAACTCGCAATGCCGATAATATCTTAAGGGGACCTTTACCGCAGTTGTGTTTTATGTGGGTTGAGAGTTAATATTTGGGGATTTAGAATAAAATAAATAATATTTTTGGAACACAATTTTATATATGGAAGTTGGTTTTTTCCTTCCAGAGGGAGTTAGAGGTGGGGCTCACACCCACATAACCTCACATGAGAGGATATTTGTGAGGTGGGGCCCACAAAATCCCTAAATTATCACCTCCCCTCAACCCCCTTGAAACCCCCTTTTAAATCTCCTTACATTTATTATGACAACTTCCCTTTTAAAAGTGGAGCCTCTCCAACTCCCAAACTTAATGAAGCCAACTAATGTAATTAGTAACCTTATTAATTATTTTGGCACATCTCGTTTGAATTATTTTGATTTGCTTGGAGACTCATTAAAATTGGGAGAAGTCTATCATAATATTGGCCTTAGAAAATATTTTAGTGGGGAACCATTGGATAATTAGAGGGGCTTTGTTCTTCCACAAAGAATATCGTCCTCTTTGGGTGAAAATCAATCCACGAAATCTCCACCCATATTTTTCCACCACATCAAGGGAGGGGACGCTGCCATGGGGAACATCACCAATGACGATGGCTCTTCTTCCGAAGATGAAAGAGCGACACCGTTTCCCGCATTTACGACAAAAATACCTTGCTTGAGGTAGGGGAATTATGTTCCATTTTAATTGATAAAATTGTTCTTGTTCTTCATTGAATGTTATGGTTTTGCTTTGGCAATATGTTACCACCTAATACAGAGGGTGTGGGCTGAACGAACATGGCCCGAAGACCCTCCGCTGTTCTCGTTCCTTTTAATTCACAATGGGATGCATCGACGATCTAAGGTGGCGGCCACCCGCCGGCCGCATGTGGAAGAACTGTGGCCTGCAACCGCAGGCCGGGCGGTAGACGAAGAACTGTCCGGCTAAATCTGTTCAAACCGAAGAGACTGCGAACCTACATGGGGCACCGCACTGCTGAGAACTGCGGCCTGTGCTCCACTGGCCGCTCAGCTGCAAACCAGTCGGCTCGTCAACCGGCTGGGGTGATGGAGCCGCAGCGCCAGGAGGGAGCCATGCTGAAGGGGCCGCAACCTGTCCGTGTGGACCGCTCGCGCCAGGAAGGCCGTTCGGGTGGTCGTGTGTCCCGTTCCACTCTCTGCCACTAGATCGAGAAAGCATGTGGGGGGGGGGCTTGGACTACACGACCACCCGGGCCGAGCAGCGGCTAGTCGAGTTGCACCCTACCGGGCCGCACCGGGCCAGGCCGCGCCCCGCCAGTCCAGGCCGCGCACCATCAGGCTGGGCCGCGCTCCTCGGGACAGGCCACATGACTCATCAGGCTGGTCCAACCTTCTACTGGTTTGTACCTTCCAAAATCGTGTTGACCCGACCCGCCAGCCCACTGGGCTTAACGGACCAGGCCCGTTTTCACTTAAACATCTATAACTATAAGACCACGTGTCTGATCGATGCACTATCTGCTGCACTGAGACCCTCACGATGAAGCAGTCCTTTTCCGATACTCTAAGTGTGTTTTGGATGACTTTGGAAAATGTTCAGGTTTGCAATGAGAATATTTCCAATTGGGCCTCTGGAATGGAAAAGCCAATATCTCTCAGACCGGGCGTCTGATTGATGCACTTTCTATCATGTTGGGTTCCTTTTGATGAGATGGAACATCAGGATACATCAACTTTGGACTTCATGATAGATGACATATCGACCCCTTGTATAGAGAAGCGGACCCTCTAAGAATCGAGTGTGATATGTGTGGGAACCCTAAGCCTGGCTGCGACAATGATGACCACTGTACTTGGATCCTCCATGGGTTCAGCAGCGAAGACTACTGTACTTGGATCCTCTGTGGGTTCGGCAGCGATGACTATTGTACATGGATCCTCTGTGGGTTTGTCAGTGATGAATACTGTACTTGGATCCTCCGTGGGTACGACTTCGATGACTACTGTACTTGGAACCTCTGTGGATTTGGCAGTGATTACTAATTTACTTGGATACTCCGTTGGTTCGGCAGCGATGACTACTATACTTGGATCCTTTGTGGGTTCGACAATGATGACATATGTACTAGGATTCTATGGGGGTTTAGTAGAGGAGTTGATTAAGAGGCTGCATCTAATCATCTACACTCCTCTTCGTGAATTGTATACTTGTGTGAGCTGAGTCTTGAATTTCAATCATTATCATCGATGTGATTAACTTATTTTATGTGTGTACTAGGTTGTTCGGGGGCTTGAGAGTTGGAGCCGAACTGGGATTGATAAATTAGGTATATGTATTGGAATATACCTAAGCATAGTTGGTTCATACTTTGTGATTGCGTCTTTTCTTTGTGGTTTATCCATCGTGGATTCTAGGAGATCATCGGGGGTCTCGGGGTCCCTAATGATTATTGTTACACTCAACTCTGAACAGGCTATTCCCACACTATGTTCTGATAGATACTGACGATGGACATCACAGATCATAGTAGAGACTTATGGAGTAGAATGATACCCAAAGGAGGACCACATGGTGGGATGTACACGGAGCGGACGAACAACCCCAAGGGGTTGAGGAGACCATCTGTACCCTCCCTTCAGGTGGGATTCTGGGAGGAAGACTCAATGGTTGTTGCTTTACATTACTGTTGTTGTACTAGACTTTTAGTTATACTGTTCTTATTGTTGGGATTGTATTTGTAGCCCCATTCCTTCCATCACATACTTTTTTATATAGTTTTACTTTGTGCTTACGTCTATTGCATACTCTGATGCGTTTGTTTTCTATATAAAGGCAACACCTTCCCTTTTTATTGAGATTTACGCCTTTGGTACTAGTCGCCAACCCCTGACCTTTGGAATGTGGGTTTGGGGTAGTCATGACATGGACCCCGAGGATGGGTCATGATAAATATTATTATAAATACTATTTTATGAAAATATTTAAAACTACCGAAAATCATATTATCAGAAAAATAAATTACTATGGTAAAAAATATCAACCACTTTACATTTATGATCCAATTTTAAATTAATAGTAACATTCATGTTGTTATAATATTGAAATATTTTTCATCATAGTTCAGAAAAAAAATGATTATTGAATGGGTAAATATATAATGATAATCATTAAAATGAGACAAAAAACAACTATAAATATCTTTTTATGATTTTTTCTCACCTTGACTATATTTATTCAAATTCATGATCTTATTGAAGCATTTTTCTTTGCATTAATATATTACATTTTAATATTTTAATAAATTTCATTTCTACTCCCTCCATTCATAATAAAAAGAACACCATCCTTTCATATATTAACACAATTACGATCCATCTATATCGACTAAAACCTAAAAAATTATCATCTATAAAAAATAGATGCGTTATTGAGGTTTGTTCTACTCAAAATGAATACCCCGGTTTCCTTTAGATGACAGCCAATGGAATTCATTCCTTGAAGAGGTAATTGGTAGAAATGATCTCTTTCTATTTAACTATTCATTTACATACAATATGTCAATTGAATATATCATAATACAATCACTTTATTATGATAAATATACTTAAATGTTATTAAAATTAAGAAAACACCATTATCTACCCTCTGTCTAATGAACTGTGATGTGAAAGTATCACTTGTGTGTAGGCATAGTTTACCATCTCCACATAGTGATACTATTCAATTTTTATAACCATAGTTATTGGATGGGTATTATTATGTATATAATATTCATATATGTTCTTTATTACAGAATTATACTTATATAATTATAATATCACATCAAACATATTACCTTTTAACATGTAGGAAAATTAAATAATCTCTCATCTGTACATGTCAAATTCCACCTACATGAATAATGATGCATTTTCATTATTTTTTACTTAATTTTATATTAATAATTAATGATTTTATAAATATATATAATTTATAAAAATTAATAATTATTTTTGAAATGTGAATTATAATTTACCTTGCTTTAGTTTTTTCTGCCAAAAAGTGAAAACAACATTCATGTGTATGTATGTCATATTGTATCCATGAATGGTGAAAATCATTTTTCAACAGATACCTTTTATGGATATATATAATTATATTTTTAATTAAAATATGTTATATTTATACCATGATTAACATATTATATATTTTGTAACCAATATTAAAATATAAGTATTGAGACTTTTGAACTGAAACCTGCATAAAAATAAAGAAGTTATCACCCATAATAGTACTATTAATAACAAATTGATAAGAATTGATGATAATTTTACATTAGTATATCATGCATGGAATGATTTATATGACTATTGATATAGTAAACATTTATATTATGAATATATTTATTATAAAAATTATTGAACCAGTTTGAAGATTTTTCAGACTTGAGGTAAGGGATTTAATTTTCAATGTTAACTTAATTAGGGGTTTTATTCATGAAATTACATTAGAAATATTTTATAATAATTATTTTTTATGTCAATTTAGTTATATTATCCTTTTCTAATTTCTGAATAATTCATTATTTAATAATAATTTCTTCACTTTATGTTCTCAAGAGTCTTAACAAATCTTTTTAAGGAATACCAACATTTTTTTTTCTATTCAGATGAAAATATTTTTCTTTCCATATTAATGATAGATATTATTTTTTTCAATAATATTTTAAACACTATATTGTGATTTTTTTTTTAATTTCATTTATACCCATGATTAAATACTTTTTATAATTAATTAAATGTTAAAATCATGTCATTTTTTAAATTATGTAAGTTTTTTTCATTTTTAGAAATTTTAAAAATGAATTTTTTCAACTTACATATAATGGATGAAATAAAAATACCACCATCATGATAGATCAATGACTAAATTATTCCATAATTATATCTCATTATTTTCTAAAAAAGATTTTTTTCATAATATTTGGTACATAATTATATTTTAATGAATTTATTTTAGAATGAAAAAGGTTTTCACTCCTAAAAATTTCAAGTGTTATTAGAAATGAATTAACACTTTTGATAACATCCTTAATGTAATTTATTTTTTATAGTTGATATGAAAAGATGATACAAATATTATTATTTATTTTCTTCGTTTATTATTATAATGATGACATGTTTGGGAAAGTTATTTATTTTCCATGGTTTATGTTATGATGTATTTATTAAATGTTTTTGAATTTGTTTTTCATTTAATGGGATATTATATGATGACAATATTAAGGTTATGTGATTTTATATAACACATATGAATGGTTCTATATGTGAGTGTTATGATCAAAATTATATATTCCTATAAATTATAGTTTAATTTATTATATCTCATGAGATAACTATGGGAAACAAGATTATGTGCAAGATCATCTTTGGAAAACTGGGGTTGTTGATTGATCCATTATTATTTGGTGGAATAAATTGTTAATCTTGAAATATGAAAAATTTTATATACATAAAATGGTGAAACACTTTATTAAAATGAAATTATTGTTAAGGATGGATTCATGGGGATCTTGCACTCTTATTATTCATTTATTTTGAAATGATTGTGTTTTATGACAATAATTTTTTTTCAATCCATGATAGATTTGGTGTGAACATATAAGTTATATTCATGATCTCATAACATTATGTGTATTGTATTATATTATATATTCATATATTGATATGTACCATGTTTACTCTATCTATGAATCAGATCTCACCTTATATTATGTTTCTTTTCCGTGTGATAGAAAAAACAATTTAACTAGGTTTTTTCATTGCCGAGAAGTAAATGGGGTGATATTTGTGGCATAAATTTATGTATTTAATGATATAAGAATATTATTATCTAGATTCCAATGAAACATATCATTTATGGTTCTTGGGACTGTATTTTTAAAATATATTTTATATTAATCTAAAATAATTTAATAATCATGTATAAAAAGTATAGGCCTCTATAGTTGGTGTTAGAACAATGGTTTTCACAATAATTAGATTTTACATTTAAACATATTGGTTAAATCATTGTGCATAACAAAAATATAGGATAACATAATATTTTTAGGTTGAGGAATTGATTATGTGGTTTTCCTAGTAACACATCCATATCTGGATAATATAGGTGGACATGGTTTTTCTCGAAATTCTCTTTGGTTGTAAAACATATAATACAGTTTTATGAGTATACGTATTCCTTCATTATGGTTCTGGATGAGTGGTCCCTTACTACACACATGGTTTGACACTCCCATAGGATTGACTTTTGTTAATTGAGATTTTATCTACTAGAAATTATGATTTATTTTAATAAATGATGACCATGGATAACCTAGGTTAAAAAAATGTTTCAGAAATTAAAAATAAGGTGTAATGATTTATACATCCTATAAATAATCATTCCTGATTTCTTCCCCTATGATTATTGTTTCTCACTCTATAATTTTTTCAAATTATAGAACTATATGACTTTGTTTTAATAAATAAGTTTATGTACAATCAAATGATTTTCCATCTATGAGTCCAAATGTTCTGGGAGTTGTAATTATGAATCATGTCACTATATTCATGAAAATTTATCATTCCATAAATCATGTAGATATTTAATTAATCAATGGATGGAATAATATATTATTGATTTTTTCATGAGAAAAAATATAAATTCAATTAACGGATATTTTAACGAAATATTTTTTTTATTATAACCAAAAATCATTATAAATAAAATTGAAATCAATATTGGAATATTATTCAAAATATATGATAATTGGAATAGTTTAACTTCATAAAATTGGATTATTTTTACAAGATATGTCTCATAAACTAATTCAATCTTATTATACATACAACGATTGAGATAGAATTTCTATATCTTAATAGAAATTATTACAATTACTATAGTAATTATAAGGAAAATTTTAGAAAATCTTCAACGTATACATATGGTTTTGTATTTAACTCTAAAATAAAAATTAAACAAATTCCTGGTGTCTTAGGAAATATTATTCAAACAAAATTATATATAAGTAACTATTCTAATAATGAAGAAGTAATTGTATATATACTCATGGTAAAAATAGAAATTAAATATTCCAACACTTCCAATTGATTGGATATGAAAAAATAAGATCAAGTCTCATGAAAACACAAATAATTCACATGGTAGTAGGATATTTGATCCATCTATAATTAAAAAATGTGGGAAGAAACCCCAATGGAATTTCATGAATTTAACATAGAGGTTCTCTAAATGTGAAAATATTGCTATAAATAACATGATTACAGATAGATAATAAAATTGTAGGTTAATGAAATGAAGGAGATGAATATGATAATTAATTCACAACCCATGCTTTAATAAGTCAAATTAAAGGAGTATTAGAATTATTCCATCTATTACATAAATCTAAAATTTCATGATGATTATTTGTATTAATAATCACATATGATCAAGTAAAAGTTTAATAACATTTGATCATGACTGTTAATGTTGGTTATGAGAATTACATGGGGAAAGGAACAGTAATCATACACTCTATAACAACTAATGTCTTATTTGATTATGAATATACATTGACCCTTATATCTAATTAATTTTCTAAGGGAAAAAAATTACTATCTCAAAAATTATATTTAGATTTAATGTTAAAAGGTACTAATGTAATGTTGGTCACATATAAGGGCTATTGTTCTTATCAAATAGAAGATTGTGGGAAAATAATTCACATAAATCTGGTGATTCTCCCTTTATTTCAATTTTATGTTATTCTAGGAAACTATTAGATTTCATTAAATGGAGGCCATATTAATTTTCAAGCATGTGAAATCATATATAATATTCCAATTAATTTATGACAACATATATTTTTGAGGATGGGTAGGAATACCCAATATATTTTACTTCTATCATGTGGGTCTTAATTCCAATCCATAAAGGCTATTTTTCTCTTATGGTTTGGTAGAAATTAAATATCAAATATATTCAAATCATTTAAATTATTTTTAATTTATTTATAGAAAAATTTCACATCATTCATGGGATTCATGAAGTTGTGTTTTAAGTAGAAATAATACCTTGTACTACACCTATTTCATATACTCATTATAGAATAAACCTAGTTGTGGTGCATGAATGGAAAATGAATATCTATGATAATCTTGATAATGTATTTATTTTTTCATGTGAACTACCATGGTTTAAAATAGTTATTTTTATTTAGAAGAAATATTCATCAATTGAACAATATGTTGATTACCAATAATATAACAAGATCAATATAAAGAAAACTAATACTCAACCCACTATTGATAATTTTATTGATAAATTTTTAGGATGAAAATACATTTACAAGATATATCATAAATATTTGTACTATATTTTAGGGGTAAAAAGTAAATAAAAATCCCGGATAATCCTATGTATAAGGTCAGGAGTCTATTAATTTGTTGTTATTCTATTTTGTTTTATAAATTCACCTACCATCTTCATGGATTTGATGAATATTTTCTTCAGAGATTGTATTGATCAGTTTGTTCTAATATTTATAGATTATATTATCGTATATTCTAAGGGAAATGAGAATCATGATGTGATAAGATAATTTTACTGATGACCTGATGGAAGGAATAGTTGTATTCAAAATTTACTTAGTGTGAATTCTGGATTTAGGAAGTTTCATTCTTGGGTTATATAATATAATTTGGTGGTATTTTGGTGTATCCCTAAAATATTGATGTTACTAAGAAATATTACAAACTAACCATGGTTATTATGAACTATATTTTACCTATATTTCCTACTTATTATCACACACACACACACATAGATATATATATAATATACCATAAATATATAATCCAATAACTGTGTTATCATAGAAGGGATATTTATTCCTTTAGACAGATTAACATGTGGATAATATAATTTAACTAAAAGTAATATTATTCATCGCACTTTTTCATACATTACCCTATAGTGGATAATGATTTTTATTATAAAGGTATGTATAAAATAATTTTTTTTTTGTTTTTTCATGTATAATAACATTTTTATAGCTTATTCCACAAGAACATTTATAGTTCATGAGGAAAATTACCATACAAATGATTTAGAGTTAGCTATGATAGATTTATAACAATATATATTGAGAAATTATAATTATTTGGAAATTATATATATATATATATATATATATATGTTGATCATAAAAAAATAATGTTTATCATTACACAAAATGATTTTAATATTCTCAACATATGATTGTTGGAGCTGATTAAACATTATGGAATCTCAATACATTACCACCATTAGAAGGATAAATGGTGTAAATGATCTCCGTCAAAATGATCATGCTAGCTTCCCTATGATGAGGGTGAAAAAGGATAAAATGCTTCAATGTTATCAAATTATTGATCTAGAAATCAGGATGGAATGGGAACAAAATAATCTTTCTCAAATGAGTAGTCAACCATCAATTAATTTTATGATTAATGTGGAATAGACGAAGGATTTAGAGAAGCAATAGAATATAATAAATGACCATAATTTCAACCTTGATTATGATAAAATGATAACTTTTATGAAACATGTTTGTTTCCCATTGATATAACATTTTAATAAGGATATGTGTGATGAAGATCATAGTTCATCATTCTATTTTTATCGTAGTTGAATGGAGATTTATATATATTTGAAAAATTATTTTTGGTTGGATGAAATGAAAAAGGGATATTTCATAATATGTAATTCATTTGATGGTTTGTTTTAAAGTTATGAATGAGATAAAAAAATTTATGGGGATGTAAAAACCATTATCCATACTAAAATCGAGATACAAATATATCACCATGGATTTTTTTTCATCCATGTACACAAAAACTATATCTGCAAAAATTTACTTTTTCTTATTGTGGATCATATTATGAATTCAATAAACAACATATCTATCAAAAAAATATTTCTTTTTCGGTAGAACATACATAATATACATTATGTAAGGAAAATGTTTTTATAGAGAATCACATTCTAATTATTGGAATGAAATCAAAGGCTTATAATGGAGTTTAGGATATGACTTTAGTAGTCACATGATATAAATTTATGTTGTAGAACTTTTTATCATCCCAAAATAAATGGAAATTCTGATAGAACAATTCAAACCCCATATTTTAAATAATTATATTTTTCATTATAATTAAAAGGTGGGAAAGATCAAAAACATTCTCTAATCGAGTTATCAAATAATAATAACGTTCACTCAATAAATAAAATTTATTTCATCACATACATGTACATAATTATAGGTATTTTCACTTCTATTCTTGTTTTATAATTCCCCCATAGTTTCCCCCAAGGTTCCACTTGATCGATGGAAGAAAAAGTGGGTATTGGGTGGCCTGAAAAGGCCATAAGTTTTATTAAACTGTGTAGACAAACCGTGCATAGGTGTTAAGGTCCAAACAATTATTTCATTCCAATTTTACAATCTATAAATAAACATAGTCTATCCCATTCTTCCCCCATTTGACCCTAGTTTAAATTGAAGATTCCCAAGCTCCCTCAACCTCTCTTGGAATTCATTATTGAAGTGGATTTTGTTTTGGAAACATCAATATTTATCAAGTAAGTTATTCGTCATTTATTTTAATTCCATTTCCTCAGAGTTTCATCCCACATTCATGATGTTCCAAATTTCAAAAACTAGGTTTTTTTTACATAGAGAAAAATATTGTGTTTCTTGGTTTAGTCTTGTGTATTAGGGTTCGTTTTCATCCCCTTGTGGTGTGGAAGTAGAGCAATTGAATTTTTTCACAATTAATTGGGGGTTCATAAAACTAATTTTGGTGATTTAATATATATGAATTAAGTGATGAGTTAGTTTTTTTCATTACCTTCCTTTAATGCTTTTTATTTATTGAGTGTGGTGAGAAAATTATTTTTTAAAGAATAGGTTAGGAATTTTATTCTAAAGATGAATTTGTCATCAAATAGTGTGTTATTCATGTGTAACTCATGTGGGTTCATTTGGGGGCATTATATAATAAATGAATATGTCTTACACAATTTATGAAGGGATTATAATTATTTTTTGGTATGGTATTTATTTTCCTTTGTTCATGAAAGTGGATTTTGAGATTAATTCTGTGGGAAAATCCATATTTTTCTTCTTAAAATTTTTTGATAGAAATTTAAAATGTCTTATTGAGTTTATAAAAGGATGGAAATAATGTTGGATAATGTTTGTCCCATGTATGATTCATAAATGGAATTATTCTAAGAAAAATCTATTTTATAACCTGTGGAACATGTATGAGCACAATGAGGGAAACCCAAGTATCTAGGTCGGTGGACTAGGATTAGTATGCTAGTGATCTGGTAGTGGTATCATAAGCGATTCACAGGGAATTTTTGATGATGACATCACTAAGTAATGATTGATGTTGTTTGGGGACTACAAGGTTATTTTTTATTCCCCTTCTTATGGATCGTTCATGAGTAGGATATTTTTTATGTTTTCTTATACATCGAGATACAAGGTACCTAGAACCCCAAATCTATCTAGTTCCTAGGGGTGTTCATGTGACTAGTGATCAAAGACTATGTTGTACCCACCATTATCATGAATTGTGTTTGTGTAACAACATGAGATTTTATAAGATATATTCGTTTTAATTTCATTCATATCTTCTATTGTACGCTACACCAAGATTATCTTGCGCTATACGCAACCCCGTATTAGCTTGCAGTTTACGCAACACTAATCTTGGATCGTGTTACACACAATTTCATGTTTGTTTGAGTGTAGTTATTCTACAAAAAATTGAGTATATATATATATTCAATTTATTTTGTTATACGCAACGACAAATGAGTCTTGCACTACACGCAACCCTGACATGGCTTGCATTACAAGCAATCGTGACCTTCCTCGATATTGTGTGTTGTACGTAATACCAGGTTTTACTAAACAACGATATGCTATTAAAATATTATTGAAACTAGCCGTTATGAATAGTAATACCCACTCTTTGAAATTTTGTAAAGTTTATTTTCTAAAATGGAATTCATTTTTTCATTCAGTATATCGAAATTAGCTTAGGCTGAAAATTTTGTACTTTTCGGATAACTTTCATATTCTGATGAATAGTGAAAATTAATAAATTTTAATTAAAAACAACTTTTTTAATTGGAATATTTAATAGTTATAAATTATTAATTTGAGTGGTTTTAAAGTATATTTATAATATAGTTTTTCAAGTTAATACAATGTTGTTCATTGGATGTAATTTCACATTTAAACCAGACATAAACAAGTGTGAATCTTTTGATAGATATTATCTCTTAAGAACACGATATTTGTTTTGACGTCGGGAATTAATTTTTAAATTAATTAATGAAACTAATATGTTTTTAATTTGGTAAAATAGAAATAATTTTTGAATTCATAATATCAAAATATCGCCTAGGCCTAATTTTTTGCATTTTTCTGGAAACTTTCATTTTTTTGATGAATTGTGAAACCACTAAGTGGTAGTTAAAAAACTGAATTTTTCATAAAACATAATTTTTCCGCTTCTTTGAGTGGAATTAAAAAAATCCTAGAAACATGGTTAATATCAAGGAATAAAATGTGGTTCAATGAGATGAAAATAATTTTTGGTAAATAGTAACTTTTTACTCTTTTTTAACACGGTTAAAAGTAAATAAGGTAATTAAGTGTAAAAATGATATTATTATTACCCTAACACATGTCCTAATTCTGTTGGATAAGTCTAATTAGACAAAAAAATAACCTTATGAATAAAATATTACCATTTAGGCCCACTTGGATTAGATTAGGACAATTATTATTAATTTATTTAAAGAAGGGTTAAAATAGTTAACATCAAATTTCAATAACTAAATCATTTTAATATTGGGTTATACATAAAATAAATTGGACTATAAATATTCATTAGAAAGCTACAAAAATTTCCTACATAATGGTATTTCATTTGTAATTTTTAGACTTAATATAATTTAATTTATTTATGACACAATGATAATACAGTAATTATCTTATTAATAAAATATTGACATAATTGATGTTATAAATACCCAAATATATGTAATTTGAGACTTTTAATAAATTAAAATAATTTTATATGTTAATATGATATGTTTTTATTGATTTAATTAACTTTTTTCGAACTAATCATTCTTCTATGATTTTAACAAAAATCAATTACCAAATAGTGTCAAAATTGACATAAAATTGGTTTTAAAATAAATATTATATTATTAATTGTTATTATATTCCTAAAAATCTTAGGTTCGTCCAGGATACATATATCATGATATGTGTATCATTAATAGACCACATTGGGGTCTCTTGGATTTATATGTTATTTTTATTAACTATATAATATAAAAATACAAGTGGCATGGTAAATGTCAATCTAATTAACTACGATTTAAAACTAAAAGATAAGGTTAATATAATGAACTAAATATGTCTAAATTCAATTGGATGAGAGTATTTCTACCCATACCCACCTTATCTTTTAAATATATCAATTTGGATCTATTAATAACCGAATTGGACTTTATAATAAAATAATAGTTTTCGTTATTCCAAAGATGCCCCTCTCCTCCCTTATAAAAGGGAACCTCCACCCTCTCCTCCTCACACCAATTTGAGTCTAAAAGCTCGTCCAACCCCTACCCATTTAACTTCCCCACTTCCCTAGAAAAATCCTAGAGGTTCTGGTCTTCTTCAAAGACCAATTTTTGTGCCCTAATAGGAGGTCTCAAAGAGGCGCTTCAAAGAAGAGGGAATGTCCATTACCAATTCGTTCAACTTTATTTCTTCTTCCAATTATTTTTCTTTAGTTGTTTCATTATGAAGTAATAACATCAGTATTACAAATATAATTATATGTTATTATAAGTAAGAAACAAACCTATTTCACCATCTATCCATCCTACGGAAAACGAAATCACCACGCGTGCGTACGTACAGAATACCGTCTCCACGCTGTGGTGAAATCTGTTTCTCCCCCAACACCTTACATGGATGGGTATAATGGTGTAAAGAATAACTATATATGGTTATTATAACATCATATTGATTCTGATATATTATACCATCCACTCCAATTCTATTCAATAATTATGGGAATGATATCATTGCTCATGCGTACGTACGGACTACCGTCTCCACGATGTGATGAGATTCATTCCCCATGTTAACCGTACATGAATGATCATAAAGTTTATATAATGAATCATAATGAAATATATGAAATAATAATGCTACTGGATTTATGTATATATATATATATGTATGTATTTCATTTATTTAGTTTCATTCAATTCAATAAGGAAACGAAAACAGCGTTCATGCATACGTACGGCCTACCGTCTCCATGAACGGTGTATTTCATTACTTTTATCGATCTAATATATATATATATATATGTGTATGTAATGAATGTATATTATATATAAAACATTTTTTACATTCTGGAATTATGTAAATCAGGATATAAGTAATAATATCAAGAACGACAAGTCAAAACACATACGATAAATGAAATGATTTTACCCAAAACGTTGCTTTAACATGGAATTTACAAAAGAAAGGGTAATATAATGTCATAAGTGAAACATATATGATATCATAACAATGAATATGATTATTTAATGAGTCAATGACATTATTTAAATCATTATACAAGAGTTTCAGATACGTACGAAGCATATCAGACCTATGGTAAGGGTTAATTTTGCAATTCTCATTTTTATCCGAGATTGCTTATTCGTCAGTATTAACTGCGGTTATTACTATCATCCATGTCCATGTTTTATAAAAGTTTATTCATGTATGTTTAAATTTTTTTTACCCATTTTAACTTTTACCCCTTGGTATGGATGAAATCTTTCTTTTATTTACCCTATATGGTACTTTTTGACTTTTCTGAAAAAAGTACGAGAAGAATGTTTTTTTTACGTATAGGGAATGAAAGGATTTTTACGGTTTTATAAAGCCTTATTTTCATGAAGCTTCCTACAAAAGATTTCATAACTATTTAAAAAAACCTTTTCTATTAAAATTTCATGACATTTTGTGAAAAGAAAATGATTTTGAATAAGAAAGGATATATTCCTCAAGAATTAATTTCAAGTGTTCTATCAAAACCATTTTTCATCTAAGATGACATTCTTTCATATGTGTATGTTTCAAGTATAATGTCTCTATTATTTACATGGTTTCACTTTTCTTATTATGAAGTGATATCTATTTATTTTATATGGGTTATGTGATGATGGGATGATGTTTATGAAACCCATTTTATTCTTTGGGTTATGATGAATGTTTTAAGTTTATTTTGTGGCACAAGTAAGAATGATTTCATTATGAGATGGGTGGGACCTATATCTCCCTCCAATGCATTGGGTAAAGATTTATATATCATGAGATTGGCATGGATGGAACGGCAAGCTAAACCGGTTCAGTAATACAGGAATGGAACGAGGAGTGAACTCAATTCAGAAAGGGACATGTCCACTAAGATGGTCTTGGCAGCAATGCCTTGGCTACTATGGAAATCATATCATGTGCATAATGGTTTTCCACAATTACATGTTTAATTACCATGCTATTTTATCAGGATTAATGTTTCTTTATGATCTATTCCTTACGTACTACCATTATTTATGTCATTTCTTGAGATTCTGATGTTTAAATATTATGTTCATGTTTTGATGTTCAAATGTATATGATTTGTTTTATTGTATCCATGCTTAACCTTAATGATCCTTTGAACTCACCCTTTATATGTGTTTCTTTTCCCTTTGATTTAATGAAAGGTTTTAGGTAAGAAAACAAAAAGGGGAAGATCTTTAGGGGAGATGTTGAAAATCTTTCACCACAATTAGAAGATTACGTTCCATGTTTCCAAATACACTAAAATTTTACGGTCCTTGTGTGTCTATTTTTGTTATGTATTAAGTATTCCGCAAAAGTAAGGTAATATCTTATGTACGTCAATCTTCGAGTCTCTACAATTGGTATCAGAAGAAAGGTTTAGTCATCCTCTGGAAACTAGGATGCGAAAATGATAGTGAGATCCCTAGAGATATTTCTAAGGTATGTCTAGGGATGTCCCTAAGGATAAGTATACGTATAGGATATAGTCCAAGAACTACGGTAACGATCTTAGAATTTAACCTAAGATGTTAGATATTGAGGGTGCTCCCCCTTTACTATGTTGTTTTCCCTAGCATGATTTTTGCCTCTAACACTATTCTTTTTGGGTTTTAGAAAATGTCTGGAAACAGGAAGATTCATGATAATGGAGGATATGATGGAAAATGGAATGATATTCTTTATGAGAATCCAAATGAAATGGGATTAGGAAGTCCAAACAGCGTCATTATGCCTAATCATAAATATCATAATATGATCAATAATCTCAACTTTGGTAAGTTTGTCGACTCAGATAATAAGAGAAATATGGAGTTTCATGATGATCATAGAGGAATGAAAGTTCAATTTCCCTCATGTAAATCATGTGGGTAGAGGTATCAGGGAGATTGTTTCAAAGGAACTGGAAGGTGATTTGGGTGTGGAAAAGAAGGACACAAAGCTAGTAAGTGCAAAGGAAAGGATTAGTTAACAACATGGATGAGGATAATGGTATTGCTACGACATCAACAATGGTTAAATGTTTTAAATGTGGAATGTACGGGAATTATGAAAACCAATGCCCTAAGGTAAAGTATCATGAAGAGATTTAGTATGGTCCTATGGGTAGTATTTATGTTCATGAGGATGAAGAGACTTCAAATGATATGTGAGTTGAAAGAATTGTTGAAGCTCGGTCAATGGTTTAAGAAGGTAGTGGAATGATTAAATGATTGTCAACTGTAATGTTGTATAAGTAATATCATGGTATTATGGAATAAAGAGACATATAAGGATTGTTAAACTGTTGTCTTTCCTTATGTTTTGAAAGTGTATGATTAATGGTACCAGTAACCATGAATGGTTATTCAGATATTTTTGGAAAGTAGATGATATGCGCATAATGAAGAGATAAGGAGAAAATTAAATGTTTGATAGTATTCATGATCTCATGACTGATATAAGGAGAAGGTTATATCATTGTTTGAGTATATAGAATTTTTGGATTTTGGTATGTGGAAAGAGTTAACTTTTGATAGCATTCATGTTTTCACTAAGGTTTAATGGGTATTCATTTTTCACGAGAATACATGATTAAGGTATTCACATGATTAGAATGTGACCAACAAGATATATGGGGGATAAATGGTGGTATTCACATGCTTGGTTGATGACATTTCAAGTAATAATTTTCTTTATACTATGAGCTTGGACCGAAGTATTTTAGATAATCCTCAAGATTGTAATAGATTATGTTGGACAAAAGTTAGTATTGTTTAAGGATAGAACTTTTTTCGATATTATTGATGGGATGTTATAGTAATGTAGTTTTAGAAAAAGGACAACCTGTAGGATGGGCGACAGCCCATCGCGTCGGACAAGGCTGTGGGAGTCGAACCCACAACGACTGGACTTTATCGCATACCAAAGGCCTACAGTAAGTCCCTGTTTAGTAGAAACTAGTTTTATTATATTAAGCAGTATGATATATGAAATATAAGTCCATTTTTGGAACCATATATGATTAATCTCACTATAGATGGACTTAGGTATTTTTTGTAACATTTATAACCTTTTGTTTGAGATAGATGGAATGAACCATCATTCTATCGCATAATCTACTAACACATCACGAATGAAAAATTCAACATCATTTATTTAAGAGATGAAGTGGAAATTGTCCAAAGAACGACCAACGGTGAGACTGTACCAAAATCACGAAATTATTTCTTCTAATTCCAATTTCATCAACTTTACAGAAATGATCTTGAAAACCAAAAATGTTATCCTAGTGCCCTTATATCCGATGAATCAGATGGTACCTTAGATCATCAAAATCTATGGATTTTTGGTTGATGTCTTTTTCAAAGCCATGTTCTCTACCACTCTCCATCAGAACATGATGGTTAGATTTTTCTTCCATATCCATATTTTCACCTATGTTCTCCTACGTGGAAACCCGGGGATGAGTTAATTTGGGTAACCGTTAGATTTCATACTTTAGTTTTTAAAGCCATATTTTGGTATTCCTTTTTACGATGTGGGTTTCTATTAATAGTAAATGATTTATAACCCCGACAAATTTCGAGGGCGAAATTCATTTTAAGGGGGGTAGAATGTAACAACCCGAGATTTTATAAGATATATTCTTTTTAATTTCTTTAATATCTTCTGTTGTACGCTACACTAAGATTATCTTGCACTATATGCAACACCATATGAGCTTGAAGTATACGCAACACTAATCTTGGATCGTGTGACACACAATTTCATGTTTGTTTGAGAGTAGTTATTCTACAAAACATTGAGTATATATATATATTCAATGTATTTTGTTATACGCAACAAAAAAGGAGTCATTCACTACACGTAACCTTGACTTGGCTTGCATTACACGCAATTGCGAACTTCCTCGATAGTGTGTGTTGTACGCAATACCGGGTTTTACTAAAGAATGGTATGCTATTAAAAAATTATTAAAACTAGCCGTTATGAATATTAATACCCACTTTTTAAAATTTTGTAAATTTTATTTTCCAAAATGGACTTTATTTTAGGATTTGGAATATCGAAATTAGCTTACGGTGAAATTTTGGTACTTTTCCGATAACATTCATAATCTGATGAATATTGAAAATTACTAAATTTTAATTAAAAACAACTTTTTTAATCGAAATAATTAATAGTGATAAATTATTAATTTTAGTGGTTTTAAATTATATTTAGAATATATTTTTACAATTTAATCCAATGTTGTTCATTGGATGTAATTTCACATTTAAACCAGATATAAACAAGTGTCAATCTTTTGATAGCTATTATCTCATAAGAACACTATTTGTTTTGATGAAGGGAATTAATTTTTAAATTAATTAATGAAAATAATATGTTTTTAATTTAGTATAATAGATATCATTTTTTAATTCATAATATCAAATATATCTTAGGCCTAATTTTTTTTTGTAAAAACATTCATTTTTTGATGAATAGTCAAACCACTAAGTGGTAGTTAAAAAACTGAATTTTTAATAAACATAATTTTACCCCTTCTGTGAGTGGAATTTCAAAAATCCTAGAAACATGGTTAATATCAAGGAATAATATGTGGTTCAATGAGATGAAAAATAATTTTTGGTGAATAGTAACGTTTTACTTTTTTTTCACGGTTAAAAGTAAATAGGGTAATTAAGGGTAAAAATGATATTATTATTACCATAACACATGTCCTAATTCTATTGTATAAGTGTAATTCGGCCAAAAACAACCTTAGGAAAAAAATATTACCATTTAGGCCCACTTGGATTAGATTTGGACATTTATTATTAATTTATTTAAAGAAGGGTTAAAATAGTTTAAATCAAAGTTTATTAACTAAATAATTTTTAATATTAGTTTATACATTAGATAAATTCGACTATAAATTTTCATTAGAAAGGCAAAAATATTTCATACATAATGGTATTTTATTTGTAATTTTTAGACTTAAAATAATTTAATTTATTTATGACACAATGATGAAGCAATAATTATCTTATTAATGAAATGTTGACATAATTGATGTTATATATACCCAAATAAATGTAATTTGATACTTTTAATGAATTCCAATAATTTTACCTGTTACTGTGACATGTTATTATTTATTTAATTAACATTTTTCGAACTAATCATTCTGTTATGATTTTCACAAAAATCAATTACCAAATAGTGTCAAAATTGACATAAAATAGGTTTTAAAAAAAATATTATATTATTAATTGTTATTATATTCCTAAAAATCTAAGGTTCAGCCAAGATTCTTATATAATTATAGGTTTATCATTAATAGACCACTTGGGGGTCTCTTGGATTTATATGGTAGGTTTATTAACTATATAATATAAAAATACAAAGTGACATGGTAAATGTCAATCTAATTAACTAAGAGTTAAAACTAAATGATAAGGTTAATATAATGACCTAAACTTGTCTAAATTCTATTGTATGAGATGATTTCGACCCATCCCCACCTTATCATCGAAATATATCAATTTGGAGCTATTAAAAACCGAATTTGACTTTATAATAAAATAATATTTTTAGTTTTTCCATAGGAGCCCCTCTCCTCCCTTATAAAAGGACACCTCCTCCCTCTCCTCCTCACACAAATTTTAGTCTTCAAGCTCGGCCAACCCCGGCCCATTTCACTTCCCCACTTCCCTAGAAACATCCTAGATGTTCTGGTCTTCTTCAAAGACCACTTTTTGTGCCCTAATAGGAGGTCTCATATAGGCGCTTTAAAGAAGAGGTAATGTCCGTTACCGAATCTTTTAACTCTATTTCTTCGTCCACTTATTCTTCTTTAGTTGTTTCATTATTAAGTAATAGGATCAGTATAACTCATATACTGATATGTTATTATAAGTATGAAACAACCCTATTTCACCATCTATCCATCCTACGGAAAACGAAATCACCACGCGTGCGTACGTACAGAATACCATCTCCACGCTGTGGTGAAATCTGTTTTTCCACCAACACCTTACATGGATGGGTATAATGGTGTAAAGAATAACTATATACGGTTATTATAACATCATATTGATTCTGATATATTATACCATCCACTACAATTCTATTCAATAATTAATGGAACGATATCATCGCTCGTGTGTACGTACGGACTACCATCTCCACGAAGCGATGATATTTATTCTCCATGTAAACCATACAAGAATGATCGTAAATTTTATATAATGAATAATAATTAAATATATGAAATAATAATGCTACTGTATTTATGTATATATATATATGTATGTCATCTATTTAGTTTCATTCAATTCAATAAGGAATCGAAAACAGTGTTCATGCATACGTACGACCTACCGTCTCCATGAACGGTGTATTTCATTCCTTTTATCGATCTATAATATATATATATATATATGTATATAATGAATATATATTATATATAAATCATTTTTTACATTACGGAATTATGTAAATCAGGATATAAGTAATAATATCAAGAACGACAAGTCAGAACACATACGATAAATGAAATGATTATACCCAAAACGCTGCTTTAACATGGAATTTACAAAAGAACGGGTAATATAAAGTCATAAGTGAAACATATATGATATCATAACAATGAATATGATTCTTTAATGAGTCAATGAAATTATTTAAGTCATTATACAGAAGTTTCGGTTACGTACAAAGCATATCGGACCTTTGGTAAGGGATAATTTTGCAAATCTCATTTTTATACGAGATTGCTTATTCGTATGTATTTACTGAGGTTATTTCTATCACCCATATCTATGTTTTATAAAAGTGTATTCATGTATGTTTGAAGTCCTTTTTACCCACTTTGACTTTTACCCCATGGTATGGAAGAAATCTTTCTTTTATTTACCCTACAAGGTACTTTTTGACTTTTCCGACAAAAGTACGAGAAGAATGTTTTTTTACGTATACGGCATGAAAGGATTTTTACGGTTTTATAAAGCGTTATTTTTATGAATCTTCTTACAAAATATGTCATTATCATTTTCAACAAAATCCTTTTCTTTTAAAATTTCATGACATTTTGTGAAAAGAAAATGATTTTGAAGAAGAAATGATATTTTCCTCAAGAATTCATTTTAAGTGTTTTATCAGAACCATTTTTCATCTAAGATGACAATATTTCATATGGGTATGTTTCAAGTATAATGTTTCTATGATTTACATGGTTTCACTTTTCTTATTATGAAATGATATCCATTTATTTTATATGGATTATTTTATAATGGGATGATGTTTATGAAACCCATTTTATTCTTTGTGTTATGATGAATGTTTTATGTTTATTTTGTGGGACAAGTAAGAATGGTTTCATTATGAGATGGGTGAGACCTATATCTCCCTCCAATGCATTGGGTAAAGATTTATATCTCTTGAGATAGACATGGATGGAACGGAAAGTTAAATCGGTTCAGTAATATAGGACTGGAATGAGGAGTGAACTCGATTCAGAAAGGGACTTTGTCCACTAATATGGTCTTGGAAGCAATGCCTTGGCTATTATAGAAATCATATCATGTGCTTAATGGTTTTCCACAATTACATGTTTAATTCGAATGCTATTTTATCATGATTAATGTTTCTTTATGATATATTCCTTACGTACTACCATGATTTATGTCATTGCTCAAGATTCTAATGTTTAAAAATTATGTTCATGTTTTGATGTTCAAATGTATATGATTTTTTTTATTTTATCCATGCTTACCCTTACTGATCATTTGTGCTCACCCTTTATATGTTTTCTTTTTCCCAGGATTTAATGAAAGGTATTAGGTATGAAATCAAAAAGTGGATGATCTTTAAGGGAGATGTTGAAGATCTTTCACCACAATTAGAAGATTACGTTCCAAGTTTCCAAATACACTAAACTATTGCGGTCCTTGTGTGTTTGTTTTTGTTATGTATTATGTATTCCACAAAAGTAATGTAATATCTATGTACGTCAAGATTCGGGTCTCTACAATTGGTATCAGAGGAAAGGTTTAGTCAACCTTTGGAAAATTAGGATGCAAAAACGTTAGTGAGATCCCTAGAGATATTTCTAAGTTATGTCTAGAGATCTCCCTAAGGATAAGTATACGTATAGGATATAGTCCTAGAACTACGGTAACGATCTTAGAATTTAACCAATGATGTTAGATATTGAGGGTGCCCCCCCTTTATTATGTTGATTTCCCTAGAATGATTTTTTCCTCTCACCCAATTCTTTTTGGGTTTTAGAAAATGGCTGGAAACAGGAAGATTCATGATAATGGAGGATATTACGGACAATGGAATGATATTCTTTATGAGAAACCAAATGAAATGGGATTTGGAAGTCCAAACATCGTTATTATGCCTAATCATCAATCTCATAATATGATCAATAATCTCAACTTTGGTATGTTTTCCGACTCAGATAATAAGAGAAATATGTAGTTTCATGATGATCATAGAGGAAAGAAATTTCAATTTCCCTCATGTAAATCATGTGGGAAGAGGCATCGGGGAGATTTTTTCAAAGGAACTAGAAGATGATTTGTCTATGGAAAAGGAGGACACGAAGCCAATATGTGCGAAGGAAAAGGTTCAGTTAACACCATGGATGAGGATAATGGTATTTCTACGACATCAACAATGGTTAAATGTTTTAAATGTGTAATGTACGGGAATTATGCAAACCAATTACCTAAGGGAATGTCTCATGAAGAGAATCAATATGGTCGTATGGGTAGTATTTATGTTGATGATGATGAAGAGACTACAAATTATATGTGAGATGAAAGAATTGTTGAAGATCAGTCAATGGTTTAAGAAGGTAGTGGAATGATTAAATGTTTATCAAGTGTAATGTTGTATAAGTAATATCATGGTACTGTTGAATATAGAGACATCTAAGGATTGTTACACTGTTGTATTTCCCTAAGTTTTGAAAGTGTTTGATTAATGGTACCTGTAACCATGAAAGGATATTCAGATATTTTTGGAAAGTAGATGATACACGCATAATGATGAGATAAGGAGAAAATTAAATGTTTGATAGTAATAATGAGATCATGACTGTTATAAGGAGATGGTTATATCATGGTTTGAGTATATAGAATTTTTGGATTTTGGTATGTGGAAAGAGTTAAATTTTGACATCATTCATGTTTTCACTATGGTTTAATCGGTATTCATTTTTCAAGAGAATACATGATTATGGTATTCACAATATTAGAATGTGACCAACAAGATATATGGGGGATAACTGATGGTATTCACATGCTTGGTTGATGACATTTCAAGTAATCGTTTTCTTTATACTATGAACTTGGACTGATGTATTTTAGATAAGACTAAAGATTGGAATGGATTATTTTGATAATAAGTTAGTATTATTTAAGTATAGAACTTTTTTCGATATTATTGATGGGATGTTATAGTAATCTAGTTTTAGAAAAAGGACAACCTGCAGGACGGGCGACAGCCCATCACGTCGGACAAGGATGTGGGAATCGAACCCACAACCGAATTGCGACTGCCCTTTATCACCGACTATTGGCCTACAGGAAGTCCCTGTTTAGTAGAAACTAGTTTTATTATATTAAGCAGTATGATATATGAAGTATAAGTCTATTTTAGGAAGCATATAAGATTAATCTCACTATATATGGACTTAGGTATTTTTGATATCTTTTAAAACCTTTTGTTTGAGACAAAAGGAATGACCCCACATTCTATCACATGATCTGCAAACACTTCACGAATGAAAAATTCAACTTCATTTCTTTAAGAGATGAAGTCCAAATTTTCCAAAGAACGACCAATGGTGAGACTATACCAAAATCTTGAAAGTATTTCTTCTAATTGAAATTTCATCAACTTTAGGGAAATGATCTTGAAAACCAAAAATTTTGTCCTAGTGCCCTTATATCCGATGAATCAGATGGTACCTTAGATCATCACAAATCTATGGATTTGTGATTCATGGTTTTTTCATAGCCATGTTCTCTACCACTCTCCATCAGAACTTGATGTTTAGATGTTTCTTCCATATCCATATTTTCACCTATGTTCTCCTACGTGGAAACCCAATGATGATTTAATTTGAGTAACCGTTACATTTCATAATTTAGTTTTTAAATCCAAGCTTTGGTATTCCTTTTTACGATGTGGGTTTTTATGAATAGTAAACGATTTATAACCCTGACGAATTTCGAGGGAAAAATTCATTTTAAGGGTTGTAGAATGTAACAACCCGAGATTTTATAAGATATATTCATTTTAATTTCTCTCATATGTTCTGTTGTACACTACACCAAGATTGTCTTGAACTATACACAACACCGTATTAGCCTGTAGTATACGCAACACTAATCTTAGATCGTGTTACACACAATTTCAGGTTTGTTTGAGAGTAGTTATTCTACAAAACATTGTATATATATATATATTCAATGTAATTTGTTATACACAATGACAAAGGAGTCGTGCACTACACGGAACCCTGACTTGGCTTTCATTACATGCAATCCTGATCTTCCTCGATAGTGTGTGTTGTACGCAATACCGGGTTTTACTAAACAACGATATGCTATTAAAATATTATTAAAACTAGCGGTTATGAATAGTAATACCCACATTTTGAAATTTTGAAAATTTTATTTTCCAAAATCGACTTCATTTTTGGATTCAGAATATCGAAATTAGCTTACGGTGAAATTTTGCTACTTTTTGGATAACTTTCATATTCTGATAATTAGTGAAAATTACTAAATTTTAATTAAAAACAACTTTTTTAATGGAAATAATTAATAGTGATAAATTATTAATTTTAGTGGTTTTATAGTATATTTAGAATATATTTTTATAATTTAGTACAATGTTATTCATTGGATGTAATTTCACATTTTAACCAGACATAAACATGTGTCAATCTTTTGATAGTTATTATCTCTTAAGAACACGCTATTTGTTTTGACGACGGGAATTACTTTTTAAATTAATTAATGCAACTAATATGTTTTGAATTTGGTAAAATAGACATCATTTTTGAATTCATAATATCAAATATAGCTTAGGCCTAATTTTTTGTATTTTTCTGGAAACTTTCATTTTTTTGATGAATAGTGAAACCACTAAGTGGTAGTTAAAAACTGAAATTTTCATAAAAATTAATTTTACCGCTTATGTGATTGAAATTTAGAAAATCCGAGATACACGGTTAATATCAATCACTAAAATGTGGTTCAATGAGATGAAAATAATTTTTGGTGAATAGTAACTTTTTACTTTTTTTTACCACGGTTAAAAGTAAATAGGGTAATTATGGGTAAAAATGATATTATTATTACCCTAACACATGTCCTAATTCTATTGGATAAGTGTAATTAGAAAAAAAAATAACCTTAGGAATAAAATATGACCATTTAGGCCCACTTGGATTAGATTAGGACATTTATTATTAATTTATTTAAAGAAGGGTTAAAATAGTTGAAATCAATGTTTAATAACTAAATCATTTTTCATATAGGGTTATACATAAGGTAAATTCGACTATAAATATTCATAAGAAAGCTAAAAAAATTTCTTACATAATGGTATTTTATTTGTAGTTTTTAGACTTAATATAATTTAATATATTTATGACACAATGATGATGCAGTAATTATCTTATTAATGAAATATTGACATAATTGATGTTATAAATACCACAATAAATGTAATTTGAGACTTTTAATGAATTCCAATAATTTTCTATGTTACTATGACATGATATTATTGATTTAATTATGTTTTTATAACTTATCATTCTATTATGATTTTCAAAAAATTCTATTACCAGATAGTGTCAAAATTTAAATAAAATAGGGTTTAAAACAAATATTATCTTATTAATTGTTATTATATTCCGAAAAATCTAAGGTTCTTCCAAGATACTTATATCATGATATTTGTATCATTAATAGAACACTTTTGGGTCTCTTGGATGTATATTGTATGTTTATTAACTATATAATATAAAAATACAAAGTGACATGGTAGATGTGAATCTAATTAACTAAGAGTTAAAACTAAAATATAAGGTTAATATAATGACCTAAACTTGTCTAAATTCTATTTTATGATATGATTTCTACCCATACCCACCTTATCTTAGAAATATATCAATTTGGAGCTATTAAAAATCGAATTTTACTTTATAATAAAATAATATTTTGTGTTATTCCAAAGGTGCCCCTCTCCACCCTTATAAAAGGGCACCTCCTCCCTCTGCTCCTCACACCAATTTGAGTCTTCAAGCTTGGCCAACCCCTGACCATTTCACTTCCCCACTTCCCTAGAAACATCCTATATTTTCTGGTCTTCTTGAAAGACCTATTTTTCTGCCCTAAGAGGAGGGCTCAAAGAGGTTCTTCAAAGAAGAGGTAATGTCCGTTACAGATTCTTTCAACTCTATTTCTTCTTCCACTTCTTCTTATTTAGTTGTTTCATTATGAAGTAATAACATATTTATAACTAATATAATGATATTTTATTATAAATATGAAACAACCCTATTTCACCATCTATCCATCCTACGGAAAACGAAATCACCACGCGTGCGTACGTTCGGAATACCGTCTCCACGCTGTGGTGAAATCTCTTTTTCCACCAACACCTTACATGGATGGGTATAATGGTGTAAATAATTAATATATATGGTTATTATAACATCATATTGATTCTGATATATTATACCATCTACTTCAATTCTATTCAATAATTATGGGAACGATATCATCGCTCGTGCGTACGTACGGACTACCGTCTCCACGACGCGATGAGATTCAATCTCCATGTTAACTATACATGAATGATCATAAAGTTTATATAATGAGTAATAATGAAATATATGAAATAATAATTCTACTGGATTTATTTATATATATATATTTATGTTATCTATCTAGTTTCATTCAAATCAAAAAGGAAATGAAAACATCATTCATGCGTACGTACGGCCTACCGTCTCCATGAACGGTGTATTTCATTCCTTTTATCAATCTATAATATATATATATATATGTATATAATGAATATATATTATATATAAATCATGTTTTACATTCAGGAATTATGTAAATCAGGATATAAGTAACAATATCAAGAACGACAAGTCGGAACACATACGATAAATGAAATGATTTTACCCAAAACGCTGCTTTAACATTGAATTTACGAAAGAACAGGTAATATAAAGTCATAAGTGAAACATATATGATATAATAACAATAAATATGATTCTTTAATGAGTCAATGACATTATTTAAATCATTATACAGGAGTTTTAGATACGTACGAAGCATATCGGACCTATGGTAAGGGATAATTTTGCAAATCTCATTTTTATCCGAGATTGCTTATTCGTAAGTATTTAATAGGGTTATTGCTATCATCCATGCCCATGTTTTATAAAATGGTATTCATGTATGTTTAATGTCCTTTTTACATATTTTGACTTTTACCCCATGGTATGGAAGAAATCTTTCTTTTATTTACCCTACAAGGTACTTTTTGGCTTTTCTGACAAAATTACGAGAAGAATGTTTCTTTTACGTATACGGCATGAAAGGATTTTTACGGTTTTATAAAGCCTTATTTTCATTAAGCATCCTACAAAATATTTCATGAATATTTTCATCAAAATCCTTTTATTTTAGATTTTCATGACATTTTAGTGAAAAGAACATGATTTTGAAGAAGAGTGGATATTTTCCTCAAGAATTCATTTCAAGTGTTTTATCAAAACAATTTTTCATCTAAGATGACATTATTTCATATGTGTATGTTAAAAGTATAATGTCTCTATGATTTACATGGTTTCACTTTTCTTATTATGAAATGATATCCGTTTATTTTATATAGATTATGTGATGATGGGATGATGTTTATAAAACCCATTTTATTCTTTGTGTTATGATGAATGTTTTAGGTTTATTTTGTGGCACAAGTAAAAATGATTTCATTATGATATGGGTGGGACCTATATATCCCTCCAATTCATTGGGTAAAGATTTATATCTCATGAGATAGACATGGCTGGAACAAAAAGTTAAACCAGTTCAGTAATACAGGACTAGAACAAGGAGTGAACTCGATTCAGAAAGGGACATTGTCCACTAAGATGGTCTTGGCAACAATGCCTTGGCTACTATGGAAATCATAAAATGTGCTTAATGGTTTTCCACAATTACATGTTTAATTCCCATGCTATTTTATCATGATTAATGTTTCTTTATGATCTATTCCTTACGTACTACCCAGATTTGTGTCATTGCTCCAGATTCTAATGTTTAAATATTATGTTCATGTTATGAAGTTCAAATGTATATGATTTGTTTTATTTTATCCATGCTTGCCCTTATTAAGCATTTGAGATCACCCTTTATATGTTTTCTTTTCACCAGGATTTAAAGAAAGGTTTTATGTATGAAAACAAAAGGGGAAGATCTTTATGGGATATGTTGAAGATCTTTCACCACGATTAGAAGATTACGTTCCATGTTTCCAAAGACACTAAACTATTAAGGTCCTTGTGTGTTTTTTTCTTATGTATTAAGTATTCTGCAAAAGTAATGTAATATCTATCTATGTCAAGCTTCGGGTCTCTATAGTTTGGATGGTAAATTTATTAGAATTTGTGTTTTCTTTAGAAATGTTCATTATTTAATGTAACCCTCTTGAAAACTTTTTTAATTATAACATTGCAACTTTTAGAAAATAATCTTTAATTTCTTGTTTATAAAAACATGCAAGATTTTTTCTTATGTTTTTTTTCATATGGAAAATTTTCTGTAGAATAATATTACCCTTAGTATCAAACCCTATTTAAACCCTTTGGTGATAGTAGAATTGGTAATTTTTGGGATCGGTGAGGGAAAGGTCATTGGGTACTGTGGTTTGGGTTATTAGCTTCTTTTCAGAGCGCAGCATTGTGGAGAACGTTTGAGGGTGATGTCCCCTAGTCAGGTGGTGGTTCTTGATTTTGGATTTCTTCTCCTATTGAGTAGTGGAACTATTTCTGTTTTGATTAAAAAGAAGTATTTAAATTATGAAAATTATTAATGGCTTGGTAGGATTAAATTTTTATATTCGGTTTATTTATTATTGTTGGTTGTTTAATTCTTCTAAACTCTGGTAAATCATTCTGAAACAATTATTTATGATACCTAGAGAATTATGCCAACACATTGGCATAAAGAACACCCTTAGAGTATTTTCATTGATCGGTGTAGCTTCCGATTTGGATGGTGACCTTATCTAGTTCATGACAAAATGGTATCGGATGATGGTTACAGTCTTTGGGTAATTTTATTTGGGATGAGTCTCGTTTGACAGTATATAAGACTATCAAGGAATAGAGTTCCAGTTGTATATTGGGTTCCTATCATGTACCCCTCATGATTTACATCGAGTTTCCAAGGGATGTTTGGATTTTTTTACTTCACTTTTGGGTGAGATGTACATGCTTCTTACTATACGTGTACTTTAGGTGGGGTTAAGTAGTTGTTTATTCCATTGTTTAGATGAGTTTAATTTATTTATATTTTATGATATTACCCAACCAATATCCATAATTGTTTTAATAATTATTTCACTTTTGATTAATTCCATTTGTAGAAATATCCTCCACCCCCCCCCTCAAAAGCTCACTTGCACTCATGAGAGGATGTTAAAGATAGTTCTCCCATACTGCTTGATCATAGGTTCATAGAAGTTATAATCTAGGGTCTCCAATATCTTGGACCTGGAGTATATCCTACCCCTACTCCTACTCCACCTAGAGAAGATGAGTATGGTCATAGGGGGGGAAATACTAGGATCTTTTGAAGAAAATCCTTATTACATTCTGAGGTATAACAAAACCTCAAGAAGTGGATATGATCTATGAGAAGATAAAGCACATGTTTGAGATCCATGACAAAAATGAAGATGTTAGGATGAAATGTGCCTTATTAATGTTTGAGGGTCCAAACAGTATGTTGTGGGAATCAGTGGATCAATCTAGGAATCCTACGAAGATGAGCTAGAATGACTTCATGGTTACATTCCATGACCAGTACTATCTAGAAGATTTGGATTATTACATATCTCATGAGTTTAAAAAAATCATCTAGGGGTCCTTTAGTGATTCATTAGCCCATCCTCTTCACCATTCTAATTTGATATGCACCTGAAACGGTCTCCAGTGAGCAGATTAAGGCCCATAAGTTTGAGAGGGGTTTGAATCAGATGATCTATTTCCAGGTATTAGAATTATATGCGAAGATCTATTCGTAGGTGGTTGATCAGGATTATAAAATATATATTTATCATAATATAAGGTCTATTTTATCTTGGATAGTATATGTTATGGCTATTAAATGTTCACCTGAGATGAAATGTGAGTGAGAGGGGCAGTGGAAGAATGGAGTTGGTAGTTCATTCCATCATCGCTTGAAGATTTCATTTGTTATGAAGTGAGTTCCACCATGTGACACTTGTGTGGGAGGCTATGACATACCTGACTAGTATGTATATATCCTATGAGGCCTTGTTGTTAGTTTTGTGCTATGTGTAACTTGCAGCGCATTAGGAAGGTGACACATCCACTACAGAGTGTGGCAGGACCAGTAGATTTCATTGGAGTGTTAGTTCAGCCAGATACATCTAGAAAAGTGATAACTAGGTTTTTTGTCAAGATGGTAGGGTAAGATCATCTTTTAGTTAGATCGAGTTCTGGGTAGATCCATATAAAATCGATCTTTCTTAGTAATATATGAGACATCTCTATTCATGGTATTTGGCACCATCGGGATCAAATGCAAGTCCTTCGATAGTTTGTGGTACCATTTGATTGTATCTTTTTTATATGATGTTATTTTTGACAATGGTGATACTTTTTCATTTATTTTTTTTTATTGTGAACCTGCTCAATTTTCCAACCGAGTTATTCCCTTTTATGATGGATTAGGTGACACTATTTTAAAAAAAGGAGGAATGAGGTCTTTGGTTCCCATTATGTGAAATTTTTGTGACAGGGGATGATATAGAGTCAAACCTCCTGGTCTTAGAATTGGAATGTTTCTATGTAATCCATGAAATTTATTAGTTAGTGAACATTCAATCACATATCAATTGATATAAGTGGCAGGTGAGTTTAATTGCACCAGATGGGACTCCTCATGTTTTTTTGTGGAATGTGATCCTTGGTTGAGTTGTATGGGACCTCCACACACTGATTTGTGGAATCTTGTCTTACGGATACTATCAATTGATCTAGAGGATTATTATTGCGCTCCTAGGCATGGATTATCTCCTGATGTGGATGAGTTCATAATGGTATTTCTAGATGAATTTTTTGGCATTCCCCCCAGAATAGGACATGGATTTCTAGATTGATTTTTCATTAGGAATGCATCACGTATATCTTCCCTCATATTGTATGGACTTCACTGAGTTGATGGAATTAAAGATACAACAAGATGATATGGAATCAAAAACATTCATTCACCCCATCATCTCTCATTGGTCATATCCAATTTTTTTTGAATATGGATGATGATTCCCTCTTGTTTTTCATTGAATACAGAAATATGAATAATTTAACCATAAAAAATATTTAATTTCCCATGAATAGATGACGTTTCTTATCCATTGATGTGGAAAAATGATTTTTCTAAGATATAAATGAATTCATGTTTCCACCATGTGAGGGTGAGAGAGGCAGATATCCCAAATATATTCTTATGAAGATGGTACGACCAGGTGGGGTACTTGGTCATACCTTTCAGATTGACAAATGCTCCAGTAGGCTTTATGGTGCCCATAATAAGGGTGTTCCACCAATATCACATCTATTTTCTTGTGGTATTGATGGGTGAAATCATGGATTACTCTAGATCCTATGAAAAGAATGATCATAAATTTTGGTTTGTGTTGGAAACTCTACGGGATCATAAACATTATGAAATATTGTCAATGTTCACATTAGGGATTAGACAGGTTAAGTTTCTTGGTCATTTCATATCGGAATAGAGGTTTTTTTGTACCCTGAGAAGATTGGTGAAGTTATGTCATGGGATCAGCTGAGGAATCAGTTCGAGATCAAGAATCCCCTCGACCTATAACGTTTCTATAGTTGGATTGATTGAGATATCTCTAGGGTCTCTTCCCCCTTGACTGTGATCACCTAGAAAGTGGTGCTGTTTGAATGGGGAAAAATGGCAGGCATCCGTTGAGGAGTTTAAGCATTGGATGAATACCCCCCCATGATCATCTTGTAGGTATCTAGAAATGAATATGTGGTGTATTGTGACAATTCAGTTATGGTTCATGGGTTAATGATTTAAGCAGGGTGATCATGGTGTGGCATATGGCTCCCACCAACTCCGATCACATGAAAAAATTTCCCAACCCATTAATAAGAGTTTACAGTAGTGATGCATGCTTTGAAAACATAGTGTCACAACATCATTGGGAAGAATTTTGGGGCCTACTTGTATCTTAATTGCTTTCCATGAATCTTATCATAGAAGGATATTAATTTGAGGTAGTGTCGTTAGATAGAGTAATTGTAAAGGTTTAAATTTGATATCACCTATACCCTAGGAAAGGGTAACATGGAGGATGATACATTGAGTAGGAATATTACAGCACAAGATTTGAATAAATCTAGTGATGAGTGGACTCTGATGAGGGCTATTTTCCCTGATGCACATGGAGACCAATGAGCATAGTGGGGTTATGTTCTTGGAGAGCATTCAGTTGACTCCTTCTCTTATAGAATTTATTTTTTGGGATCATCGTAGTGATGAGGTATTTCATCAGTCTATGTAGTTTCATCATGGTGTGGAGAAGTCTTCAGATTAGTCTACATTTTTAAGGGAATATTGTACATTAAGGGCATTTAGATGGTGTAATTATCTCAGAGGAAGGTGGTGGTGCATGATAGCCACCAATCTTAGGGGTTCATTCATCCCGGTGCATCCAAAATGTATTGTGATGTTTGTTGGATTTTTGGGTGGCTAGGTAAGAGAAAAGATATATTTTATTCTACATAGAGGTTTTTTACATGTCGACAAGTTAATGTAATGCATCAAAGGCACTCTAGTTTTCTTCACCTATTACGCATTCCTATATATAAGTGGGATGAGGTAATCATGGTTTCCATTTTCGGATAAACATGTACACTATGGGCATAAAAAATCTATTTTGTAATGATTGATCATCTGATTAATCACCCCACTTCGATCCGATTAGAGATACTGCTAATTTGGATCTGCTGGTCGATTTTATCCTCATGAGGTGAGAAGGATTCATGGTGTTCTGTCAATAGTTTTCAAATAAAGAGACTCATTTTTTACCTCTCAATTTTTGGAAGGCCTTCATAATGCTTTGGGGTCTAATAATAAATAGATAATGGAATACCATCTTCAAACGGATGGCAAGATGGAGTGGGAAAACCATATTCTAGAAGGCATGCTCAGTTCATATGTCCTTGACATTGGAGGTTTGAAGGATAGCCATCTAATATTGTTTCAGTTTCCATATAATAATAGTTACCAATCATTTATCAAATATATTTTTTTGAGGTTCTCTATGGTCATCCAATTCTGTCCCAATGTGTTTGGTGAGGTATGTGAGACCTCACTGTTGGGCCAAACCTTGTGCAAGAGACATCTGAGAAAGTCATGTTTATTAAAAAGTTGTTATTGAAGGCTCATAGTTGATAAAAATCTTATGCAGATCAGTGGAATTGAGATCTGGAGTTCAATATGGCTTATTTGGTTTTCATTAAGGTGGACCCTCATTTGGGTCATCCTCTTTTGGAAAATCTTGGAAAGCTAATGCCATGTTATATCAGTCCTGTTGAGATCACCATGTTCATTGTAAAGGTAGAATTATGGTTAGCCTTTCCCTCTCAGTTGAAATATATTAACAGTGTATTCCATGTATCCAAATTGATGACGTACAATCTGGATCCATCCAACATGTTGAATTTGGATGAGATGGAGATAGATCTTGATATATTAAAGTTTGAGTGGTCTGTATGAATAGTGTATTCCCAATAGAACGTGCTTTGGGGTAGTTTATGACACCATTCCTGGACCATCGGGAGCATGTGAATGATTTACACTAGATATAGGAGTGGATATCATGGGTGGTACAAGAGTACCATTTTTTTTCAAATCAGGCTTCTAGTTGACATTCACGGGAGGAATAATTTTCCTGGTGGGGATACTTATCACATACATGTCCTTATTTTTTGGTATTTTTCTTCTATTATTCAGTGACTCTCTTTCCACGTTGGTCACCCATAGATTTACTTTAAATTGGGGATAAAATTAGCGGCTTTGGGTTGCTATAATTGGCCATATGTTTTGGCCTCATTGTTTACTAAATCGTGCGGACAAATCATATATAGGTTTCCATGTCATAATGTATTTTTTGCTTTTTTGGTATGTTCCTTCCAAAAATAAACCTAATAAACCACTTTAATCCCCCATTCAACCCTAGTACCCATTGAAGGCTCGCATGAACCTTCAACCTATCATGTAACTATATTTTGAAGGGGGTTTTGGTGGGGAAACATCAAGATTGTTTAGGTAAGTGATTCCTCCTTTTTTCTTCCATATTCATAGAGTTTCTTCCTTCCTTCATGATATTCCTAATTTACAAATACTATGGATTCCTACCTAGGGTATAATTCTGGTTTTCATTGTTTAATCGTGTGGATTATGGTTCATTTTCATCCCCTTATGGTGCGATGGAGGTGTGATTTATGGTTTGCACAAATATTTGGGTGGTTTTGACATCTACATAAGGTGTTTACATGTTTATTAATTAATTTTTGAACTACTTTTCATTCATATCAATCCAAGTATAATTCTTATATTTTTTTGAGGTGAGTAAAAAATTTATTGAATTGGTTAATCATTTTATTCTAATGTTGCATTTTTGTTGAAATTGTGTGTTTCTCATGTGTAACACATGTGTTATCATTTGAAAGAATTTTATAAAACATGAATATTGTTTATTAAATGATTTTAGGGATTCCAGTTCTACTTTTATAGGGAATTGGGGTTCAATTGGCTTTGAATGTTGGTTTAAAAATGGAATTTGAGAGGAAAACCTAGTTTTTACATCTTAAAATTATTTTATAAAAATTTTAAATGGCTTATTAAGTAGCACAATGGCTGAAGATTATTTTGGGAACAATTTGGTGTCTATATGATTCAGAAATGGTATTATTATATGAATATTGTATTTTATAACTTGTGAAAAAAATTAGGAAAATGTGGGAAACATAGGTATCTAGGTGGGAAAAGTAGTACTGGTATGCAAGTGATCTGGTAGTGGTATCATCTGTGTCTAACATATAATGATTGATGATGAAAACAGTGACTAATATTTGATGATGTTTAGGGACCACTAGGACATTGTGTTTCCCCCTGCTACTGGCTAGTACAATAGAAGGATGTTGGTTGCTGTTACGTATATAATGAGTTATGATGTACATAGGTCCCCATATCTTGATCATTCATAGGGGTGTGCATGTGACTAGTTCTTAATGACTATTTTGAACCCACCATCATCATATAGTGTGTTTGGTTGGTAAAATAAGTATCATATTTTTTTTATTAAAATTCATCATTCCTTAATGTTACCCTCTAGAAAACTATTTTATTATTAATGTTGAATCTTATTGATGTTGTTATAGTATTCCTATTTTATTAAAATATATAATAATTGTCACGTCCCGTCTCCTGGGGCCTGTACCGTGACTACCCCAAGCCCTTCTTCCATATTTTTGGTGCTGGCGACTAACACCAAAGGCAAAAATCCCTAAAACTGGGAACACATTGCCTTTATAAAGTGTAAACACACACAATAGAGTAAAAGATAGATGTAAAACAATAATCAAAACAGTATACAAAGGATTGCTGAAATGTAAAAGGGGCTGGAAATACAAGCCCAACAGGAAAGTACAAGAACAACTAAAAAACATGTAAATCTAAATAAAATGTAATGCAGCTACTTGGTCGTCCTTTAGGCATTCCTATTTGATGGGTAGGTATATATAGCATCATTAGCACTCCACATCCATCAGTATATTCTGTGTATTGACTCATCGCAAGGCCCACCTCCAGGTACCATCCCGACCTGCTACTCTGATCCTCATTCAATGTTGTCTGTTGTTTGTAACCAACACAACAAGGTGCAGGCTTAGCCAGTGCAGGAGTGAGAATAACGATACTCAGTAGGGACCCCGATACCCTAATGGTCTCATAAAATCCAACACGGATAAACCACAAATTATGAAATAAACATTTGACCTCACTTAGGTATATTCCCATACATATACCTATGTTACCATGTAATCCATCTCAATCATGAGGTAAACAAAAAAGTTACTGACTCATCTCAACCATGATTTTTATTCACAATGAAGAAACCACGACTGATGGATAACTCCTCCACTATCGAGTAGAGTGGGGATGATGCCACAACTAAGTGCTTCCCACAAACCTTGGACTGTAGAGTTACTCCTCCTGTCGAGTACCATGGGTCTTCTGTGCACACACAGAGGCACTCCCCACTGTGGGTCTCCCGCCAACAACCAGGCCCTCACCCTAGTAGATGGTAGAGGTACTCATCCTGTCGAGTACCGCGAGTTTGTGGCCAACTACTAGCTGATCCTCCACCATGGGTCTACCTCCAACTACGAGGTACGCCCCCACTAGGCTAGTGGAATCACTCCAAGTCAAATTGTTCATGAAATCATCATGTCTCAGCCAACTACTAGGTCTCTGACTCCACTCGCTTGTCTCAGGGAGGGTCCACTCAACGAGCTACAGGTCGATACTCCAACTATCACTAAGTCCCATGTAGATGTTTCTAAATGTTCTACCTCATCATTGGGGTCACAACTCAATAGACGACATGTTAATCGGATGCCCTATTTGTGATTTATAATATTTTATACCCTAGGGGCCCATTTGGATTCGTGTACGATACAACCTGACCTTATCTCAACATTAACCCGAACTCTAGTGGGGTATACTCAAAGGGACCATTGTGCTCCAAGAATACCAGCACCACTTACGGTTAGTCAAACGGTCATCCGGTGCCAAATATATTGCCAAAGGAAGTAACAGTCAGTAATGGGCCTGGGCCCTGTCCGACCCGGTAGAACCGACTCGGCCCCACCCATACTGGGCCGACCCGGTATGGGTCGACCCGATCAGATCTGCTTGGTCTCACCAGGCATGTTGGGTGGGTCATCCTACTAGGTTCGACCCGATCTGCTGGGCCCAGCCGAGCAGAATGCAGGGGTGGTTCGACCAGGAGGTCTCCACATAGGCGGCTCGGACCAGAGGTGTGGGAAAGTTCAGCCAGCACCGTGCGGGGCGCGACTCTGGTGATTGGGAGGCTGGTGGAAGCTAGGAAGGGCATGCAGGAGGCCATGATCTAGCCGAGCAGGGCACGGTAGGTCGCGAGCAGGTAGGCCGACAGGGGGCATGGCCAGCCATTTGGGGAGTGGGTGGGTCACTTGGGGCACCAGCCCAGCGGTGCGGGGTGCCCAAAAGGCAGGCTGGGCAGGCCATGTCGGGCGCGGGCCAGGCCGCGCAGGGCGCGAGCAAGCTGGCCGGTGACCGGGCTGTTGCCGGGCAAGCCGGTTAGGCGCGGATAGGGGCGGTGCGGGCCGGTGGTGTTCGTCCGGGAGCACTGATTTTCCATGGAGGTGGTGCGGTTAGCAGAGGCCATGGGTAGTATGACCTTTTTCATTTCTACCTTCGTCGCCTCATTTCTGATTCGACGAACACCACAAGAACAAAAAATCGACGGAGGATGTTGTGCCATGTGAGTTTGGCTTGCATCCTCCGCGTTTAAGTTGGTATCAATTGGTTCATCAAGAAAGAAAGATGAAAAAAATAAATTACGTCATTTTTCATCGATTACATTAATTATATGAGGAGAAGAAGAAAATAAAGGTATCAAAATTCAATAAACCCCTACCTGGATTATCGAGCGATGATGGTTAATTCAAAGGAAGAAGTTGTAGTCATCGTTTTTCGCATCCGCTGCACAGTTCCACTTCCATGTTCTCACAACAGTTGTGGAAGTGGTTCCATGTTGGTGGGTGTCTGGTGAAAATTCAAAGAAGTATCGCCACTGGTGTTCTTCATTGGAGGAACACATTTTTCATTCTTCGTTGGGAGGATTCTCTCTTCTCCCAATAATCCTCATTCCCAACTTCCACCCAAATTCCAAATGAAAATAATAGAAGGCATAGTTTTTATATTATTTTGTTAGAAAAATAGTTCAAAAAGGAGAATTAATTTAATAGGATCCCTCATATTAATTCACAATATTTGGAATTAATTAATTAGGGGATATTGGAACAGATTAAAAGTTAGGGGAGTTGGCTCCATTATGGTGGGGGTGGTCAAGGAGTTTCTCCCCATTTACGTGGTGTTGAGAAATCAAGTGGATCTCCCTCATTAATGACGGAGAGTTGAGAGGTTTTCCTCTCCTCCCATTAACAGGGGTTTTTCCCCTTGTTGTCTGCACCACATTAATCCTCTCATGGGAGGTTCAGTTTGGGTGGCCCCACCACCATAACCTCCCACAATAGTTTAAGGGGCGGTGGCCCCACCACCAACCTCCTTGAGGTGGTTTTAACCCCCAAAAAACAACTGGTGGATCATATAAAATAAATTGTAGCTTCATTTTATTTTATTATTATTTTTAATAATTCCCAAAAATTAACATCTATTCTCGACTCACTAGAATTGATGTGAATGTCTCCTTAAGAAAATATCGGAGCTTCAAATTCAATGGTTCCCTCAGATTTCAATTCCGAGAACTGCTTCAAATGTTATAAAAACACACGCGTATGTTTGCTGAATGTATCCAAACAAAACTACATAAATTTATTCCAGGAACACTAAGCCTCAGAATCAAGCGCCTTAAATTTTCATGGACTCGTAAAATTCCATGTATTAAAAAACATTCTATGGGATTTATGTTTCTTTCCATTCTCCCCACCACAGGGCTTTGCGTTTTCCTAAGCTACAACTCAAAATAAGGGAAATGATGGGGGTACTGAGCATGCATCTGAGCCTTCTCCTCCCATGTGATCTCCTATAGGTTATTTTGCTTCCAACGAACATCTATCAGAGGTATCGAACATCCACATAGGACACGCTCTAGTCGATCCTCAATCTCAACGGGGACCTCCATAAAAGTCTCCCCATCTTCGATGTCTAGATCTCCATGTCTGTTATTGTGGGATGGGTCGTGCAAGTACCTGCTCAGCTGAGATACGTGGAAGACGTCATGCACCCGGTGCAACAGAGGTGGAAGAGCTAAGAGTTAAGCCACATCACCAAATCTGGTGAGGGCCTGGAAAGGCCCGATGAACCTCAGAGATATCTTTCCGCCTTGAAATAAACTCCGTAGACCTCGCCAGGGTGATACTCATAGAAAATATTTGTCGCCATCCTCGAACTCTAGAGGTCTCTGTCTCCGGTCATCATATGACTTCTGCCTACTCAATGAAGTCTTCGTCTTCTCCTGGATGATATTCATATTCTCTATGGTAGCATGTACCATCCCAGGTCCAACCAGTGCTGACTCCCTTGGGTCTGTCCAACACAAGGGTGATATGCATGGTATCCCATACAATGCCTCAAAAGGGGACATATCTATGGTGGAGTGATAGATGTTGTTGTAGGAAAACCCCAACAAAGGTAAGTGATCCTCCTAGATGCGACAGAAGTTGAGGACACAAACACGGATCATTTCCTCTAGGATGTGAATGGTCCTCTCATTCTGGCCATCTGTCTGAGGATGAAAGGTGGTTTTTAGATGAAGCTACATCCCGAAAGACTCCTGCAACCCCTTCCATAGCCGTGAAGTAAACCGTGCATCACGATCAGAGAGAGAGTAGAAAAAGGTACTCCATGTAGCTTCACAATCTCATACACATAGACGTGTCCAAATCTCTCTTCTAAACCCTGCTCTCTAATTAATATGAAGTGGGCCGACTTGGTGAGTCGGTCGATGATCAGCCAAATCGAGTCATGAAACCCTTGATGTACGTGGAAAACCCATCACGATGTCCATGGATATCCCATACCACTTCCACTCTGGGTCCTCTAAAGGATGTACCAAGATTTCTGGTACCTGGTGCTCTTCCTTCACTTGCTAACAAGTAAGGAATCGAGAGAAAATATCTACTACCACCTTCATCAAACCTGGCACAAGTGCTTTCGTCCAAGGTCCTGGTACATCTTCACCACTCTTGGACGTACTGCTAGAGAGGATATGTGGAACTCCCTCATCAATTCCCCCTGAAGTGATAATAGTACCAAGGTACATCCTCTGAAGTGGATGACTTGATCCCCACCTTCCGAAAATCTATCAGGTGCCTACACTGTGGATATCTAACATGTCGTGCCTCACAGTCAGTGTCTCCACGTTCTGCCTCCCATACTCGCTTATTAAGTGGGGGAGTGACTATAAGAGACTATAGAAAGGTTTCTTCATCTCTATCCACAAAGGATATCTGTAAAGCTGCTAGCTGCATTGTCATCTCTCCTATTAGTTGTATACCATTTCTCCTACTGAGTGCATCTGCAACAATGTTCCCCCTCCCATGAATATATACTATCTCGAAGTCATAGTCTTGGAGAAACTCAAGCCAACGCCACTATCTCGGGTTCAAGTCAATCTGAGAGAAGATATACCTAAGACTCTTATGCTCAGAGTACAAGGTAAAACATATTCCCATAAGAAAGTGCCTCCACATCTTCAAGGCGAAGACCACTTCTGCTAACTCCAGGTCATGGATAGCGTAGTTCTACTAATTGTTTCTCAGCATCCAATAACCATACGCGATCACTACTCTCCCATGAATCTGGACACACCTGAGTGTGGTTCCTAATGTGTCGTAGTAGACTACGTACCCTACGCCTTCCCCGTGATGCCTCAAGATGGGGGAACTAGTCAGCCTCTGCCTTAGCTCCGAAAAGATCTGTTGGCATCTCTATGACCACATGAAGAGTTTCTCCTTCTACGTCAAGGCTGATAGTGGTGCTACAATTCTGGAGAATTCTGGTACGAACCTCCGATAGTAACTGTCCAAAACCAGGAAACTCCATACCTCTGTCACACTCCTCGGTGGCTCCCAATAAAGTACCGCCTCAATCTTCCCTGGATCCACTGCAACTACGGCCTCCAAGATGACATGTCCCAAAAATTGTTCTTCTTGAATTGAAAACTGGAACTTTGAGAGGTTTCCATAAAGATGTTTCTTTCAGAGTGTGTCTAGTACTACCCTCAAATGGTAGGCAAGCTCCTCCTTAGTAGTCGAGTAGATCAGAATGACGTCGATGAAGTCTAAGGAAAAGCGATTGAGGTATAGCCGGAAGTTCCTGTTCATTAATCCCATGAACACTGCTGGAGCATTGGTTACGCTGAAAGGAATAACCATGAACTTGTAGTGGTTGTACCGACATCTGAAGGTCGTCTTCTACACATCCTCTTCTCGAACTCTTAGATGGTGATAGCCTAATCTGAGGTCTATCATTGAGAACCACTGTGCTCCCTTCAGCTGATCAATGAGATCATCAATCCTCAAAAGTGGGTAGTTGTTCTTCATAGTCACCTGCTTAAGGCGACGGTAGTCGACATAGAGCCTCATGATCCCATCCGCATTCTTGGAAAATGTAATTGGGTTGCCCTAGGAGAAACACTAGGCCGGATGAATCCCTTCCCCTGCAAGTCCTCCAGCTATACTCGTAACTCACGATGCTCAGCGGGATCCATCCAATTTGTTGGAGTAGATATCAGTGTCATCCCTAGGTATAGGTCAATGTAGAAGTCAACCAAACTGCAAGGAGGTAGTCCTCGATCTTCCTTAGGGAAAACATCCGTGTACTGGTCCACCACTATAGGATAGCTTGGACTCTCTAAATCAACTTCACTAAGGTTATTTCATGCCAACTGATGAGTGATCAGCTGCACCCTCCTACGAGTAAGGTCATCCTATGCTGCAAAGGCTCCATTCTTGTTGGTGATGGTGAACTTAGTCCCATCTATGTTGACACACCACACTTTTCAACTACTATAGTCGATATGAGCATAGATTGTAGATATCCAGTCTATACCCAAGATGAAGCCATAAGGCCTCGACACCGCTACGAGGAGATCCCAGTGGAATCTCTCGCATCATATAGTATGCTCAAACTACCGGAACCAGTGTCTAATAATCGTGTCCACTCATGTTGGAGTCTCTAGATGTAAGGATCGAGCCAATGGCTCCATCGGAATCTCCAAGATCCGAACGAGGGAAGTGGAAATGAAAGAGTGACGGAAACCTGTGTCTATAATAAGTACAACTACGGTGGAGTAGACAAAGATTGTATCTCAAATCATCTCTGGAGCACCATGATCGTAAGCCTCAGCATCCTAGATCTAGTCTTCCCCCTGTCCACCTACTCCATGCAGTTAGGGCAGACCTCCTGAAGGTGGTGGTGGTAAAACCTTGAATCGCCGCCCACCTCCTGCTACACGACCATCTCCTCTTACATGTCCACCTACTCCCTATAGAACACATCGATCAAATCTATGTCTCTTAATGGGTGGTCCTTCGACCATCTGATGATCATCCGAATGATGCGTCGGACAGTCACGAGCCTTATGACCATGCCCGCTGAATGAGTAACATTGTCTGCTCGTGGAATGTCTTGCTCTGTCTCCACTCTAGGTGCCACACACAACTTATTCTATGTCCTACAGTCGTCAACCTATGGGTATAGTCCTCTTGGACCTCTATGACATCTGTCTACTGCCAGCTACAGAATACTGCAATGCTTGTCGACTAGTGGTGGATCTCACTACTGGAGACTTCTCAGCTAGTAAACTATCCACTAAGAGGGCTCTCTCTAACACCCCTTCATGCATTGGGATGTTGAGGGAGATCATCAAAGCTCTTATATCTCACTTGAGTCCCTGCTCGAAGGTCCGAGCCCTGAAGAATGGGTCTCATAACATATTACTGGAGTAACACGAGAGGTCTGTGAACCTCACTGAGTACTGAGCTACAGTCATGCTGCCCTGCTGTAGATGAAGTAGCTCACGTATCTACACCTCTTGTAGGGTGGCTCGGAAAAACTCTGCATGAAATCGGCTCTCGAAAAACATCTAAGAGTAGAATCATCTCATCGTGCACCGGGAGGATAAGATTCCACCTTCCGCCCACTACTTCTGAAAGGAGACTCATGGAAAGGATCACCATAAGGTCTGCTTGTGTCTGTACTAGTCTAAAGACTCCCACCACAGCCTCCAGCCAATCCTCATCCACATGTGGGTCTGTCTCTCCCCTGAACATGGGTGGCCTCTTGTGCTGGAACTCGTGTAACGCGCTCAAGCAGCATGCAACGTCTGCTGCTAAGGCTAGTGGCATCAGTGGGCCAATGGGTAGTTGTACCATTATTGCCTCTGCTGGAAGAAGGCCCTATACTGAGGCATCATCACTCAGTGGGATATCTGTGCATATAGCTCTCGGGGCTCTAGCCGATCATCCGTGGGGAGACATCCTGAATGAAACAGACGCGACACAGTCAAAATATTATACCTAGTGAGCTGACCTGGTTGAGCTGACTTAAATAAAACTTTTGAAAACACACACGCAATGAGTTTTTTCAGGAACTGCGTTAGAAATCCGTAGTCAAGGTCGTGGTGTATGAATATGTTGGCCACCGCACCAACACTAGACTCCCTAAACTAAAAACCACACTCATTACCCTTAACACTCTTGATTCACAGAAAATTTCATAGTTCTATGTTCTGTGGTAGAACTGACATTCTCTGAAACAAATTTTTCACGACCCGTCCCCCGGGGCCCGTGCCATTACTACACCAAGCCCGCTTACCATAGGTCAAGGTCTTGTGACTAGCACCAAAATTGAAAATTGCTGAAACTTTGGAGGCATTTACTTTATAATGTGTAAAAACACAGTAGAGTATGAGTTGGAAGTAAAACACTAAGAAAAATTTTATTCAACGGAGTGTTGAAAAGTAAAAGGGGTCAGAAATACAAGACCAACAAGAATGTACAAGTACAACTGAAAAACATGTACATCTGAATAAAATGTATAGGAGCAACTAGATCATCCTCCAGGGATTCCTACCTCAAGGGTAGGTACAGATAGTCTTCTCAGCAATCCATGTCCGTCAGTCTCTTCTGTGTACCAATTCTTTGTAAGGCCAACCTCTAGGTACCGTCCAGTTCTACTACTCTGATACTCAGATATAAATATCTGTTGTCTACAACAAACAAAATGAGGTGTGGGCATAGCCTCTGTAGGGGTGAGTATAACGATATACAATAGGGACCCTGAGACCCTCAAGGTCTCACAAAATCAAACAAGGATAAACCACAAAGTATGAAGTCAACAGATGACCTCACTATGTTATATTCCCATACATATACCAATGTTACCATGTAATCCCTCACAATCATGAGGTAAACACAAAATTTACTAACTCAGTTGAACCCGGATTTTTATTCACAATGACGAAACCTTGACTGATGGAGAATTATTCTTCTATCAAGTACAATGGGCATGCCTCCACAACCAGGATCTTCGCACTAAACATTCACTACTGAGGTACTCCTACTATCGAGTACCGTGAGTCTACTGTGATCACACAGTGGAGCTCCCCAATGTAGGTCCGCCGCCAATGATCAGGCGCTCCCCCTAATAGCCTGTAGAGGTACTCCTCTTGTCGAATACTGTGGGTCTTCCACCAACTACCAGTTTCTCCTCCACCGTGGGTCTACCTCTATCTACTAGGCGCTCCCCACTGGTCTAGTCGAATCACTCCGAGTCAAATTGGTCAAGCAGTCATCAGGTCTCAACCATCTACTAGGTCACCGTACTCCGCTCACTCATCTCCAAGATAGTCTGTTCCAGGAGCTATAGTTCGATACTCCAACTGTCATGAAGTCACAGGTAGAAGTATCTCAACAGTACTCCTCGTCATAGGGGTCACAACAAAACATACGGCACGTCAATTAGACGCTCGGTCTGTGAGTTATAAGCTTTTTAGTCCCAAGGACTCAGTTGGAGTCGTGTACGATCCAACCATTCCAGATCTCAAAATTACCCCAAAATCTAGTGGTGTGTACTCAAAGGGACTGTCGTGCTCCATGAATGCCCGTCCCGCTGACGGTTCGTCAAACGATCATTTGGTGCCGAAGATGTGTCCAAAAGATGTAATGGTCAGTAATGGGCCTGGGCCCGGTCTGACCTGGTCTAGGTCAACCCAGTCCGCCCGCTAGGTTCTACCCGGTCCACTGGGCCCCGCTCGGCACACTACGGGGTTGGTTCGGCCCGGAGGATGCCGCGTAGGTGGCTGGGCATGGAGGACGGGGCCGGATTAGCTAGTACCGTCCAGGGCACGAGTCGAGAGACTGGTGGAAGCCGTGCAGGGTGCATGGGAGGCCACAAGGAGGCCTGGCAGGGCACGGAAGGTTGTGGGTAGGCTGGGCAGGGCGCGGCAGGACTCAGGTAGGCGGGCGGGGCATGGGCAAGCCGCGGGTGGGGCTCGGTGAGGCTAAAAGGGTGACGGCAGGCCGTGCGGGGAATAGGTAGTACGCACGGGGCCCCAGACAAGCCGCTCGGGAAGCTATGAAGGTGTGTGGGGTAGGCCGGCGGGGTGTCGAGTAGGCCCCGCGGGGCGCCGGGTAGGGTGTGCGAGGCGCCGGCCAGGCCGACAGGGCAACAGGCAGGCCTTGCGAGGCCTCGGGCAGGCGGGTCGGCGGGCGGGCCGGCGGGATCAGCACGGCTTGGGCCGGCACGGGCCGGCGGTGTTCAGCCGGGAGCACCGGTGCCCCGCAGAGGCGGCGTGCTTCATAGAGGCCGCGTGTAGTGAGGCCTGTTTCATTTCCTCCATCGTCACCTTGTTGCCGCTTTCAAAAACACCGCATGAAAGAAAAATGGATGGAGGATGTCGGGCCATGTTAGGTTAGCCAACATCCTCCGTGTTTAAGGTGGTATCAATTGGTTCATCAAGAATTGAAGATGAAAAACAAATAATTTTGTCACTTTGCATCGATTACATTCATTCAATGATGAGAAGAATAAAAGAAAAGCATCAACATGATGTAACCCCTACCTGGACTGTCAGGTGTCAACAGTGAAGTCACGGGTATAAGATGCAGTCATCGTTCATCACGTCCGCCACATACTTCCGCATCCAAGTTTTCATGATAGTTGTGTAAGTTTCTCCAAATTGGTAGGTGTTTGGGGAAATTTCAATGAAGGATTGTCTCCGATGCTCTTCTTTGGAAGAACGCATTCTTCGTTCTTCATTGGTAGGATTCTCTCTTCTCCCAATAATCCTACATCCCCACTTCCACCCAAATGCCAAATGAAAATAATAGAAAGAAGAGTTTTCCTATTATTTTGTTCACACAACAGTTCAAAAAGGAGAATTAATTTAAGTGGCTACCCATAATTAATTCATGAGAGTTGGAATGAATTAATTAGGGGATATTGCACAAATTAAAAGTTAGGGGAGTTGGCTCCACTAAGGTGGGGGTGGTCAAGGATTTTCTCCCCATTTAATGGGGAGTTGGGGAATCAAGAGGCTCTCCCTCATTAATAAGGGAGATATTAGAAGTTGTTCTCTCCTCCCATTAATAGGGGTGTTAATCCCCATGTGGTCCCCACCACATTAGTCGTCTCATGGGAGGTTTAGTTCGAGTGGGCCCCGCCACCATAACCGCTTATGAGTGGTTATGGTGCGGGGGCCCCACCTGCAACCTCCATGAGGAGGTGTTAGCCACCACACACCAAATAGCGTCTCGAATAAATTAAAGTGTAGCTAAACATTATTTTATTATTTATTTTAACAATGCCCAAAAATTAAATTTTATTCTCGACTCACTGACGTCGAAGTGAAAGCCTCCTTAAGAGAATACTGGCGATTCAAGTTCAACGGTGCCCTCAGATTTAAATTTCAAGAAATGGTTCAAAAGTTATAAAAACCCACTCATACGTTTACTAAATGTACTTGAAAAAAACATCAGAAATTGATTTCGGGCACACCGGGCCTCAGAATCAAGTGACGTAAATTTTATCTGACTCGTAAAATTCCCATGTATTAAGAAAAAATATCCATGGGATTTACGGGTCTTTACAATATTTCTGTATTAAAATTTTATCATATTGAATATTTTTGGGTGTCATCTTATTGGGCTTAGACTCACACCATAATTTTACCTTTGAGTGTATGTAGATGTGGTAATGTTTGACAGAGGGCATGTTCCTTAGTGATGATGATGTGGGTTGTTAGCTTCTTTTCTTTGTGTGGTGATACTGATATGGTTTGGGGGTGATGTACCCATACCATATATTACATCTTGAGTTAGACTTGCTGCACCTTTTTCATTTTTTCCCTCTTCTGGTTTTGTTTATATTTTCATATTTCAATTCTGATTTTTATTTATAGATTATTTGGATTAATTTCTAGATTTTATTTATTTATTATTATTTGTTGTTTGATGCTTCTAAACATGGGTAAATAATTCAAAAATAATTATTTGTGATACCTGGAAACTTTTCCAGCTTGTGGTGATAGGGAATGCTCTTCGATTCTTCCTAGGGACAAGGTCTAGTGCTAGTTTGGATGGTTTCTAGATCTAGTTCTTGCCAGTTTCTTAATAAATACCACCATGGAAAGAATATTTGAACTCAAATGTGATGGGGATAATTTAGAGAGAGAAAATTATTGTGAACCATTCTAGCTAAAGAAATTATAGAGAAATTTGGATCCACTAAGAATCATATCAAACCATCTCTACGTCAATAGAAATTATATCCTGAAAATTATCAGTGAAATTTTGAATATGAAATTACTTAAATGGTATTTCTATGAATTCCTAAATAGAAAAATGTTTTGAAATTTTTAAAGATGGGAAATAGGATTCTTTTTTAAATTATCCCATTAGAAATTGATGATTTAGTAGGGATGGTATATTATCCCTTACTACTTCTACAAAACATCTCTCGTGTTCATCAAGTGTTCCATGTATGTCCCATAAGGAAATACACTGAAAATATATCATTATTAATGAACTCATTTGTCTAAATGTGGGATCATGATAATTAATATGAAGAAAAAATAGCATAAATATTTTTTTGGGGATATATAGTGTTATATAATTGGTCTACTCAACTATTTAATGTTATTTGGATTAATAATAAATTTTAAGAATTTATTTGGTAATCCAGGATGTTGTGAAATAGATAGATCATTATTTTTTAGAATCATAAAAAATTTATTTTTTGGGATAAATTATATTTATTGAGGGTAGAATGATGTCCCCTGAAATATTATAAATGTTTTTTAGATTAAATTTTATTTATAATATAACATGAATTATACACAATAATGAGTTTAAATTAGCTATAGTATACTATTAAATGATTATTATATAATTTGATAGTAATCGACTAGCGATTGGATTTGAGGGTATTAATAAAAAAATATAAATTATGAAAAATTCTCAGTTTACATGTGTATATAATTAATTTAGTGTATCAGTTAATTATAAATGAAAATAAAAATCATTTGGATGTAATCATAATTTTTTAAAAATCAGTTTTTTATGCATGAAATTTTATTTCATTTTAATTAATTAATCTTGTCACTAAAGGTAAATATTTTAATGAAATTTTTATATTATCTATTCAATAAAATATTAATATTAATCTAATTTTCTAACAAGTTATTAGTTTACAATGAATATCATGTTTTATGCTTAAGATTTAATTTTTTTTAAATAGTTTTCCTCACATTTTATAATTTATTTTAAATTGGATATTTTCAACATAATGAAAATAAATCCTAGAAAATTAATTACATATTTTTAATTGGGAAGATAAATGTTATTAATTATCCCCCATTTTTGGTCTATTTGAATATTGTCCTTTATATATTTTTCTCACCTCGATAAGGGTATGGTATGTAGTATATGGTTAAAATGTTGGTATAGGGAATTGAAATTTATCTAAAACATTGTGTAATCATATTAGGTGAGTGTATCTTATAAAAATACATCAATATATATATATATATATTATGTATACGTTTTTACCAATGCTTTTGAATATGACTGTAATATAAATTTAATAAATGTAAAATACATCATGTCACTCCATTAACATAAAATATCTAATATGTGCTAACATTGCGATAAATTTTAGTTATGGAAAAATATTTATATTTTTTTAATTATAATGAATTTATATTAATTATGGTAGTTTATTTAACATTTTTCAGTGATTATAAAATTAACATAAATACTTATGCAACACGAAAAAAATATTTCATCTATTAATAGAAAAAAAATAATTAATTTTCATAATATTAAAAAATATATAATTTTACGGATTTAAAGAGTTACATGAATTTTTTATATCAATATGAAATATTATGTATTTTTTAAATATTATATTCAAATTCAATCTTTTTTGTGGTGTCATTAAATCCATAAAAAATTGATACTTCTATAATCGACATAAATGTTATATAAAAAAATATTTTATCAAATGAATTAGATTTCATAAAAATATTTCACTTTCCTAGTTGAATGTAATATAGTTCAATATACAATCTGTGATACATTTATTAGTCATTTTTTCAGTAAATGTAACATTGTTAGTCATTTAATATTGAAATAGTAATTATTGTGGTTATGGAAAAATGATTAATGAAGTGGATAATAAAAAAAATAAGGTTTAAACTACCCCAAAACATATACAAATTTAATTCGATGATGTTATTTGACTATAGTATCTTTTTTGGATTTCATGTAAATTTAGAATCGTTTTTATAGATATATTTTTTAAATATTTTAATATTTTAGGAAATTATTCGTCTACCATATCCCTACCTTATAATAAGAAACATAGATTTTTTGAATCATTAATAAACATTGAGTTCAAGATCAACCAATGTCGGGACTATTCATATCTTAAAATTCATAAACAAATCATATAGGTTCTAATCACCCTGTAATATCAACCCTATGGTATTTAATAAGAGATAAAAGGTGTAATTTAAATGATGGGGTAATCTCATCAACAAAATATAGTCTTTTTTATTATTTGTTTACCTCCATAATATTTATATTATTTTTTATAAAAAAATACCCCGAATAAAATTAGTGTATGAAATTATTATTATTATTATTTACCTTTTTCAAATCTAATATGAAGGGAAATTATCATTCCTGCATATATATGGCTTACCATGTCCGTATAATGATAAAATTTATTTTTCATACCCATATTTTATGGATAGTAAATATTATTGGTATTATATTTTTATATTATATTTATGAAATAATTAAATTTATTAGTAAAAATATCAAATCATATTTTTTCTTTCCTACATGTTTTAAAATTATTAATGTTTCTCGTGTGTACGTTTAGAATACCACCTCCACAAATCGATGTGATTTGTAAATTTGTTACATTTCCCATAGATAATAATGAGGAAATATTGTAACAAAACATATAATTTATATGATATAAAAATTATACTATAATGTTGATATATTATATACATTTCATTAATTATATTAATTTAAATGTGAATATTGTGTCCTTACATATGTTTGAACTACCATCTATATGATTTATATAATTAATTTCATTATATATACCATTTATGGATGACTATAAATATATCTATAATAATTATAAATAACAACTATATCATGATTCTCATTATGGTTATTTTGAAACCACGATCAAATTACAACGAGAGAGACTATGGAATAGTAAGATCCCTAAAGAATTATGTAGTTAACACCCAGAATAGTGATATTAATTAATAAATATTAGTAAAATGGTGATAAGATTTCATAAGTAAATCAAAAATAGTGTGATAAATAATAATATGTTTCCTCAACATATGTATATTAAAATTAAATTTATTATAATAGATATTTGAATATTTGTAAATAAATACAATAATTAACGTAATAGATTTATGTTTCAATCATATTTTAATCTGGATTTTTATATTTCAATTTTAGTTTTTGAAATTATATGACCATTATTTGATAAATCCTAGAAATTTAATTATTTAATATTTAATTAATTGTAATACATGTTTTCTATTTTTTCGTATCTATAAGAACTCAATAAATCAAAATAAAAGTATTAGGGGAAATACTATATTTTACTCTTCATACAAAAATGCTTTTCCTTCCATATTATCTTTTTTCTAAAGAAAATATTATTATTAATATTCTAAAAATAATTTTTTTCTAAAATATTAACCATGATTTATTTCTTATGAAATGTTTTAAAAATTGTATTGTTGTTATTTTTTGAGCATGATACTTTTTCACCTTTTTAAAAAAGTATGAAAGGAATATTTTCTTTTAACTTATACAACATGAATAGAGTTTACCATAATCATGAAAACACAATGATATTAGGATATCTTTAAAATATTTCATGTGTTTTTCTATTAAAATATTCTCAATATTTTTTGAGATATTTTTTTATTTTAATGAGGTGATTTTAAAATGAAATTTGTATCCCTATTAAATTGTATATTGATATTTAAATGAAATTTTCCCATATGATATCATCTATGATGTTAATTATGTTTTAATAGGGATATGATAAAATGATTCCATTCTTATTATATCCTTGAATTGTTTTATTAATGATGAAGATATATATATTAAACAAAAATATTTTCTGTGGTATGTGTTCTGATGAATTATTGAAATTCTTATGAAAGTAATTTTCATTGCATGGGTTATGATTTGATGATGACATGAATTTTTTATGATATGGTGGTAAACAGATTTATGTTTTTAATTATATTATGGGTGGTCTTAGAATTATACACCCTTACATACATTAATATCATTATTTATCTCATGAGATTATAATAAGAAAAATCCAACGTCCTTGATACCATATGGGAGACAAAATGATGTTCTTCTTCCACTATATGAGACTGGTGTTGTGGAATGATCCATTATGATTATATGGCTATATTAGTTAAACATAAAATAATAAAATGTCTCTATACTAATGGTGTTTGAACACATTTATGATATGAATATATAGTTCATGAACAATTTATAATGATCTATCACTCTTTTAATACATGTCATTTGGAATGATAAATATTTATTTCATGAATTGTGTTTATAATAAATGATTGTTTTAAAATTGAAATTTTAATTTATATTCACAATCTCATAAACATATACTCATCTTGTGATTTGATATGATCATATATTGATATATCTCTTAGTTATAATTGTTGATCATCTATTCTCACTCATTTTTTTATTTTCTGAGGATATGATGAAATGATTTTTTAGTGATTTTTATTGAAAATTACAAAATAAAAATATATGTGTGGTTGATGTAGAATATATTTAAACAAATAATAAAATTTAGTATCTAGAATCTAATGACACTAAAATGATATGGTAATTGAGAGTTTATTTAGGAAGTGGTATTTAATATTTAGTAAAATTGATTTATTATATATGTATGAAAAGTATACTTCATTATATTTCTCCATAAACATGAACCTATAGAATATTTTCTAGACATATAACCTGATACAATTATCTTTTTAAACTAAGAAAATTGATACATGATAATGGTTGGTCATTGAAACCCACTAAGGGAAAAGCATATCCCAATGTATCTAATTATAAACAGGAAAGATAACATGAGGAAGATATCAGTATCTTCCTAAAATATCTCAATACATTATATCCATAAAACATGAAATTGAAAAATATGATCATTGAAATATCATTCAAAATTCACAAATGTGATGAAATTGATCAAAATGATTCCCTATAAACATAAAACACGTGATCACAACATAAGAGTTTAGAATACATTAAAAGTAATGGGTATTATTAAAACATTTAATTTTATGAAAAAAATAATCTAGAAAATGTAGTGTAACTTAATAAAATCATAGGAATATTGTAAAAACATAATAATAGAAAATCCATTATGATCAATCCCATTATTCTCACACCTATTTAAAAAATCATTATATACATTCTTGAAAATTTGAGCAACACCATTAGTCCCACCCATACGTGGAAAAATTAAATATATCTATTTCAACCATTATTATGATACATAAATTTAAACTAATTATATGGAGGGAAATATTGGACACCACCCATAATCATCTGTACATATTTGTTCCATATAAAATCATTCTTAAAAATATCTTAATGAACCTTGGAAAATAGTTGTTTTCTAAAAATTATCATATAACATGAATTTAAGAAATATTAAGACATAAAATAAATAATTTTCTAAATTGAAATATATATTAATTTTTTAAATAGGGTGATAAAAAATCAATAATTGATAGATAATATATGGAGAAAAATATTAGTGAAAACACAAATTTATTCAAATAATCATTTAAATTTTTTTATAAAACATGGTGTGTAATTTTTTTAATTTAATTTTTATGAAATAAAATATAAAAAACATAAAATAATTATTATAGAGAGATATAAATAAGTGATCCTTTAAAAGAAACTTAATATTAAGCAAATAAATATAGATTTGAAAATAATGAAATTAAATGTTTTTGTTAGTCATTTGGGCCATTTTGAAGAAAAAATACGTTGGAAAAACAATGAAATATATTTAAAAAATATTTATAACGGAAAATATTTTTATCATAAAATAAAAAATTGACCTAGATTTATTTAATGAAAACACCTTCGATAGTAAAAACATTGTCCTCGGTGAAAATAATTCATTAGTTAGAATGATATTTATTATTACAAATTCTATATATTTATTTTTTGAAATCATTTGATCAATGAAGTAATTATTAATGATGAGAATTAATTTCCCTATGAAAAAAATTAAATACCATATAAAATGGGGTAATTGAACAATCAAATAAATAATAAAGAGTATAATCAAGTAGGAAATACCATGACCCAATTAATGTGAAATTGAGTCGTTGAAACATTCACCTTAGTCTCGATTCTATTTTTACATGACCTAATATCGTGAATAAAAAGATTATTATATTGAATGATTTATTAGGATTCTTATACATACATACATGAATATATAATTTTCAATAGTTCATTTATTATCATATTATATTTATTTTTTAGATTTTTTAGTGATTATATTAGGTTGTTCGATGATCTTCTCAGTCACAATTTTAGGGTATTGTCTGTAGTCAAAGGTGTTATAGAATTACATAATAATCAAAAAAATTATAAGATTATGTATTTAATTATATTTTTATAAAACATCTAAATTTATATTTGTTTTTATTAAATTATCCTTGATTTGGGAAACTACCCCAATATGTTCATCTTGGGTGAAAAAATGTATCATGAATGTTTCGTGTAATTATCACATATTAAATGTCTAATATTACATTTATATAATATTAATAGTTTAATAATCATAATTTTCATTATTTAAATGTTATTTTAATGTTATTTCGGTTTTTTGATCATGGATAATGAACTACATCAACTCATAGTGGTGGTAGTCTGCACGTATGCCCCAAAGATATCAACATTTACCCTATAATATAAATAAATTTGGAAATACACTTATGATTTCAATTGATTAATGATTTAATTAATAAAATAAGAAACTAATAATAAAATCACTTAAATGATACATGAATAGAAGTGAAGAAAAGTCAAACATATCATACATGAATGTGGCAGTTCTCATGTATGGATGATGATGTTTTAGTTTTTATATGTGAAAGGGATTTTTTATTAAATATATACTATATAATAATAAAATAATTTTGTTTTATATTTTAAATTTATTTGTTAATAATATAATAGAAAATTTATATCTGAATGTTGTGGGAATATAATTCAATTTTTAATGGGATATCAAAAAAGAATATTACATTTATCCTATGGGAGATATCCCACGATTATCTCTTTATGAAACAAAACCATGGACAATTAGAAAATAAAAGGATGCTTGGAAATGGATTGGGTGTTTCGGAGTGTCTTTAGAAGAGTTTTGGTAGATCCCATGGATTTGGAATGGGTATAGAAGTGAATGGGGTGGGTTCCTTTTAAAATGGAGTGAAGGGGCAGTTTTTAATAATAAATAATAAGAGACCTATTCAGCGGAAAATGGATCCAATATAAGAAAAAAAACATTATTTTGGGGTGATATTGGTACGATAAATCATCAATAAAAAAACAATAAACTTGGTTTAAGACCTTTAGCCATAGGATTTTAGACAATTCCATTTTAGTATTAAAATAGTTAACTAATATTTTGACTAAATAATATATGTTTTACTAAAAATAAAAAACTCATCATACCAAATTTTAATTCATTGAAACACAATTTAATATCCAATTAAACAAAGTGAATTTCTATATAAGTGAGAAAGAAAATATAAGTTATAATATTCTACATATTAAGAAAAATTAGAGAAAATAAATATATCTTAACCATTATGTGATCTTCATATATTTTTTTGAATTTTTAACAATTAGATATGTATCTATTTAATTATATATGTGTTATAAAAATCATAATAATGTAATTATTAGAAATATTTTAATATAATGTATTAGATAAAGGATTTTAAATTTTTATAAAATAAATCATTTAGAATAAAATTTTCCCCATTATCACTGTAATTAAATTTAATATTAATAATATTTTTTATTAAAATAGTTAAATAATAATTGTTATATATTTTGACATATTGATTCTATATATATAATCTATTCGGAAAAAAATTATATTGGTGGGGAAAACATAATTTTCATATTATCACTTGTAATTTCTCCAAACCATTTTTAGAGAAATTGTATCTCGATGAATAAAATGACCATCATGTTATTATATCTCTTATGTAGTTTATATAATGTGGTCACTTCTAGTAATTATGATAAATTTTATAATTATAATACAAAATTAATATTTAATCAATTTATTAATGTAATGAGTATTTTGTTTTAGTTAGTGTAACATGATAGACACGACACTCACAAAGTATATAATTATGAAAAAACATTTCCTAAAATCATTGATTATTGCATTATATGCCCTAAATAGAATTTCATCATTTAAATATTATTACATAGAAGAGAGCAAGTTATGGTAATTTTCCCTCATTACATACAATGGTTCCCATGTATACTGGATGTGGCTTTAAAAATAAATGTTTATACACATCTTTTTAATTAATGTTTATCAATTGAATTATTTATTAGAACACTTTTTAATAAATAATGACTGTTTTGTATTTTATTATTAATTTTAATATTTTATCAGTTTTTTTAATTAATATTGTATTTTAAGTATTAAAATAATTAATTTATTTCAAAAATTAAATTTATAGACTAATTACTTTTTAATTACTTTGACGTTTTTGTCTTCATATCTAATAATTTAACATTAATTAAATAATTAATTATTTCTTCTTTTTCTCAAAAATAATGTAGTTTTTTTAATCTCTTCATGTTTTAAATGTTACTTAAATAAATTAACATAATCTAAATATTAGTTGTCTTTTAAAATTTCAACTTTTATATATTTATATTTATAAAATCATTGCATCTCTTTAATTTAATTTCATTAATAAACATAAATTTTTTATCAGAAAAATATTTATCTTATTACATTAATTATTTTAATTTGAAAAAGTTATCTATTATAAAAAATTCTACTTTGTAATATAAATGTTTAGATATACTTTTAATAATTTCTTTACCTAATTATTTTTAGTTTTAGTTTTGTAACAATTTATATTATATAAATTAAAGATAATAATATTATAATTTAAGGTTTTTTATATTTTTATAACTGTATCAATGATTATGATGTACTTAAATTTTCATTTTCATTAATTAATAAATTGTTTTAATTTTGAATTTGGATCAGTTTTTATTTAATTTTGAATTTGTTTTACTCTGTTTTACTGGTCCACGATTTCACCCCCATCACGGTGTCACAACAACTATTCTTTTACTGTGCCTCATCACACTAGTTCTATTTCCACCACGCACTATTTCCTTCCATTGGAACTATCACCTCACCACCGTGACAACACCTCAGCTACCATTTTCTCCAGCCACATCAAAATTTAAATCCATTGCCGTGGAAGGCATGTGTTGAGTGTTCTATGTTTTATGAAATCTAAAAAATTAAAAAAATACAAAAAATCATATAAAAATCTATTATTAAAAACACTACATTGAACTCAAACCTACTGTTTGAGTTGTTCTTGAAAAATATGCTTCACTGTTAACTGTTGTGTGTTTAATCTCACCAGGTTTTACTTTAAAAAAGGATGTTAATGAATCCTGGGATCAACCGCAGCCTGATTGTGTTTGTTGTGGCTGTTATGGGCACACTACTTGGTTGTGTGTCGATAACCAACCACAACTATTTGATTACATTGAATAAAATGAGAAATACGAGCCTAGCCCTGACACCCTAGCTAAAACTGACCTAATTGATTCCAAATTAAAAGCTAGGGTGGAACTAATTAACCCTTGGATAACTAAAACCCATGAGATTCATCTTAGAGATTGTCAAGATAAAGATAATATAATGAAAACATTGTAAAATGTGACCTTGTAATTACAACATAAGGTTAAAGAACAAGAATGAATTGAAAAAAATAAAAAGTAACATGTTTATAAAATATTTGAAAATTGATTTGAATAGGAGAGTGATTGTGAAACAGGGCAGAAAACTTTTTACTATGAAAAATATGATTTTGTTGGACTTAATTTTGAAATAACCAAGTTAAAAATTCAAGAAAACAACATTGGTAATCCAATAAATAACATTAATGCTGTTAAGTTGGAAAATTTTGAAGATGAATTGAAACATATTGAAAAGGAATTCACATTTATCATCATTATTCATAAATTTATGAAAAATCATTCTTTTAGGAGTTTTGATAAGGATATCACTCTGTTAGAAGATATTTTTGAGAATGAAAATTTGAATGTTAAAAACTCTTCACCCAAATTTTCTGTTATTGAGAATAATGTGTCTGAACAAGATATTGGGTATAATCTAGATGATAACCCTAATATGATAACATCGAATCTAAAATCATTGAACACGAATGGAACACTTCTCTTGCATTTTTTGACCGTGTAAACCCAATAATTTCTGAAATTTTTTTGGATGATGAGAAAAATGGAATAATATTTGAAGAAAGGATAAGTAATTAGATCTCATTTCCCTATTCTCATAGTATTCAATTTTTTGAAACATTGTTCAAGGAAATAGAAAGTAGTGTTAACCTACTTGAGAAGAATTGTCTTAATTTGAACAATCTGGAAACTAAATTTTTTGAAACTGAATTGTACAATTCTTCTACTGAAATTGAATTGCAACACTCAAATGACATGTTTTTAGAATGGGATACTTTTGAAATTGAACTTGAATGAGAGGTTTAATACACACTAGATGATGGTTGCAGATATGATTTGATAGAAGAATTAAATATTCAGTGTTAGTTAACAGATGAGGATCTTTTGGAAGAGATTTAAAACATTATTAGACCTGAATCTATCTGTGATAAAATAATTTCCCATCCCTATCTATCAGATACATCATCAACTGTGAAGGTTTCATCAAATTTTCATGATACTAATAGTAGTCTAGAGGGGGAATCACACTTTTGTTCCATTTTCCATGATTGAGTTCAACATTTAATTGAATTCCCTCTTTATCTTGAAAATTATAACTCATCCATGACAACCATTGATGTCGAATACCTTAATGATGAACCCTAGAGAGATGGCCATGAGAATAATGCCACATCCTTTGATGCACCTTGTTCATTATTTTCCCTTTATGTGTATTCAAATAATGAAATGTCTAAAAATATTCAGGAAGTGGACAACACTATTCCCCCAACTGATAAAGGGTGCTGCTTTGGGGAAATTTTAGGGAATGATAATTCAGTTATTGATGTTTTGTGACTCATTGCCCAGAAATCTCATCATTCTATTAAAAATAATTGGGGCAAACACATTGGGTGGTTCCTATTAAAGAAACCACATCCACCTAGTGACTACAATTAGTTGTTTGGTGAGTTTGACTGGGGACTATAAATCAAGCCCTGCATGGGAGGAAACTCATGGTTTTTGTTGAGTTATTAAATAAAAAATTTGTGATTAAATAAAGTCTAACAGATGACATAAAATTTAGTGCTTCATGGGATTCATCCCATGATACTTCTTTGTTTTAATTTTGGTATTTTTTTTATTGAATAATGTGTTGTTTTTTTGTCTTCTATAAGCTCTATCTCTGCTGGATTTTTGTTCCTGGTTTACATGATTTTTGTTTTTAAGAAACTGTTGATATTAATTAAAGAGTGGAATTTCCATATTGATGGATTAATGAATCCACTATATATACTAATGTTGGGTTATTCTGTGCTGACATGTCAACTCCACATGCAGCCACACCTCCAAAATAAACATTTCCACCCGTAAATACCCCTAGCCTATCGGGCTGATCTTGCGACATTTTTTCTCCGAGCTGTATACTAACCTCCTACGTCGCTCTGTTTACCTCCTCCTCTATCCGGTCATAGGGTTTCGACTCAGCGGCGTTTTTTCTCGGACTTCATTCTTATTCATCTACACTAGCTCGACGCCTTCCTTTTAGCTCGATTTCCACCGGTGGTTACGATATGCACTAATCTCAGTTCAATACACTGGTGTTTGATTCCTCTAATCTCCCCCCGCATATCGTCCACTGATTCATCTCCAATATGATATGATACCTCATCGCCTGTTATATCAATAAATTCTACCCACTCGAGGCATTCGTAGCAGATCTCTGTCTATACCATCTTGTCAGGGAAAGATTAGGGTTTCGAAGAAGAAAGATTCAATACAATGCTTGACGATTCTGGTCATCTCCTCCTGCATAAAATCCCCGAAATCATTTCTATTGCCATCACCATCCTGGAAAATGACCTCGGGCATACCATCACAGACATCCCAAACCTCTATTTAATCGCTGACCTCGCAAGTAGGGTTTCTATTTATTCTATAAATATATGTTGTCTACTATCAATGTAAAATATTATCTGTCACCCCGCACTGCATCATTTACATGTTTATTGTGATTGTAATAAGAGTATATCAGTTTTCAACAATCCTTGGGTGTCTTTTTTTAGCCTGGTTTTGGATTTCTGCAACCTAATCATTACATGGCCTCTGCATTCTGCAATATATAAAAGCACATTCCAATGTCTAACATTTTGACACTTGTATAGAAGCTACTGTTAAATATTTCCTTTTTTATTATGCACCCACCATTGTTGGAGTACTTATTTTCTTCTCAAGTATATAGAAATAGCAATCCCACATGATATTGAATGTTAAATTTCTTAGATAGATATTTGTTTTTTTGCATAACTGTTAACTAATATTCCTTCCACGTATACTATTTTTGGATATTCGACATATTTGATTGCTCCATTCGATAGTTGATACTTAACACACATAGCTGCAGTCTTGTCGGTGAAAATATATGACTATATTGAGAACACCCTTTTGCGTCTTTCATCTGAGGGGCATCAAATTGTTTCACAAAGGTATCACTTTATAAATGTACTTTAAAACCAATATTTGTACATTATGTTTACCATTACTTGGTCATTATATTAAAAACTTGTATTTTAATGTATAGTAGCTCCAGTAAACATTTTCATGTCTACTCTGTTAATATTAAACAATAAAACTGATCTTAAAATTTAAATAGAAAAATTATTGTCTGCCTATTTATAAGAATTTTATACTCATTTATCAACTCTTCATAATATATTTTTTATGCCACCTAGACTGTTTTGTACAATGAAAACCAATAAAACCACACATACCCCTTCCCAATCTAGATAATCAAGGATCCATAGTAGACTACTCATGCAACAACATCAAGAAAATTGTGAGTACTCTCTTAGTTTTAGAATAACATAATTACTAACTCTACTTCAATCATTATTTGAGTTTCATGACAATAAATTTACTAACAATACTATTGTGTATTTTAGGTTCTCCAATTCTTTCTACCGTGTCCACCGATAGTCCAATTATTCAGCCACTATCAGCAAATGGCGTCGGACATACAGACCGATGATTACCATTGACACCTCTATGTGTTAATCGTATGTTCATTAGGAAAATGATATGAAAATATTATGTTTCCAACTATGAAAGAAAACTCATCATTTGTTACTTCTTTGTTCATAGTACCAAGTGCAAGTCGTACAGAGTCAACAATGGTTTCCAGAAAAAAACAAACAAAAACATATAAATCAATCCCTCTCTCTTGTACAATTTTGTAAGTCTGATATCTGTGAACATTGATGACCATAATATGGGTCAAACCATTAATTAAGGACCATCTAACAATTATGTCACTTTTTTCCTTTAGGTTTCCTGAATGAGGGTAACAATCTCATGAAATTTGCAGTAATCAACTTGACAGAGTATTCATGACTAATACACTTAAATATGATATGTCAATTAAATTTCAGTTCTTACTCTATCCTATGTGTACAGATTAAGTCTTCCAAATATTGATGTACAACAGTACACTACATCATCATTGATAGGTATGTTATATGATTTTTACGCATTAATATAGATTTCTTCATTTTTTTACCGTAACTACTTGAAGTTACTATAACATGATATTCTAATCAACAATATTTTCCTTCACATGTTTCAGCAACGTCTTCAAACAATATAGATTTCCTCAGTACACCTACACACTCCTTAGGTTTTTTGACTAACCAATTGATATTCAAATATTATTAAATTATATACAGGATATCACACACCATATTTACATTTCATTGACTTCTGTAGGAAACTAATTAGAAATGGACAATGCAGAGAACACATGTTATTGATTTTAGTACTCCTGAATTATTAATATCACAAATCAAATACTATTTGAGTACAGTCTCGGCATATTTAATATTTTTTTAAATATTCTTTTCCCTGAATTTCATGATACTCATATATCGAATACCCCATATATGTATGCCAGTAGTGTGACCCAAATATGTGGTATGACGAGAGAAATAGGAAATGCAGCAACCAACAAACCTCACGATCCGCTTTATGCTTCTATATGGGAAATATTTCTTTGGATTTTCTCCCGTCACTTCATCCATAACTAAAGATGTTGGTTTTCAATCAAAATTATTCACAAGAACAATCTTTCCAAGAGAATATAAATCTTTATAATTCTATGTTTGCATTCACGTCTATGGGTGGGAAGTTTGATAGGTCTTTGAACAACGATAGAGCCCCAACTATATTCAGACTAAATGGACAGAACTGTCATCGCATCGGCAGATTGTGTTTGGTAGAAGGACAACCCCCATGGTTAACACAACTATATGTGTTTGACACAGAACATGAGTGCTAGAATAGAGTCAGTAGTATGAGGTATTTCTAAATTCATTGCCATGAATATCAATCTGATGCATTTCATTGTATTTTTCTAACCCAAATATCTCTTCTAGCTTTGATGGTAGAAATATTCAACCAGTTATTAACATTGATATTGTTGAGAAGTTTCAACATATGCTACATGAGATCAGTGCTTTACCTCAACAGTTCATATAAGCAAAACATGTCCTAAATCATGAAGATGTTCCAAACATAAAGCTACGCCTTCTTAAGAAAAGACATAAACATGAGGCAACACATAACTTAGCGACAACAAATGAAATATACATTATTATTGTCGGAGATGTTGAAGATCAAAACAAAGAATGTGACATAATAATTCAAACCAAATGTTGTGCATTGCAACGAATTGATGAGCTTTACCCTTTGTATCTGCCATTACAGTATCCATTGATTTTCCCTGGTGGCTAGGATGGATATGTTGACAACGTAATGCATCGTGCTACTAAATTCACTACATGTTCTAAGATAAGAAAGGTTACAATGATTAAATATTTCTCTTTTCACCTGCAATTCTGTGCCATTGAACCATCCACTTTGCTACATTCCTGAAGAATGATGCAACAATTTGTCGTCGATGCTTAAATAATGATTGAGTCTCAAAGACTATCGTATATTTGTTTCCACCAAAACCATCTACGGGTCGACATATACGATGGATTGCAAGATTCATTCCATCAAGGTGACTGAGAAGGGTCCTCTTGCGGGAAGCGCATCATTTTTCCATATTCTTTTACAGGTTCTCCAAGATATATGATTCATAATTATCAGGACGCAATATCAATTTATAATTGGGCCGGGTATCCGTATTTGTTCCTTACGTATACATGTAACCCAATGTGGCCCGAAATCAGTAGATTTGTTACACAAAAGAATCTTCATCCAGCTAACTGTCCACAATTACTATCTCGAGTATTCAATATAAAGGTCGATCATTTTGTAAAAGATTTAAGAGAACACTGTATATTTGGAAAATAAAGGGTATGTAAGATCATTTTTTAAACTTCATTATTTTTAACTAATAATATCTATTATTAGTGTTTATTATTTTCAGCTTATTCTTTCTTATTACATATCCTAATACTAACTAGCCAAAATCTATTTCTGTTTCTCCATTAAAGTTGTTTGTAACATTGAATTCAAAAAACCAGGTTTTCCGCATTTCCACATTTTATTGTTTCTTTTCATGAAAACAATCTTATCACTCTATCAGATGTTAACAGAGGTGTGTCTGCTGAGATTCTAGATAAAATTGCCTACCCAACACTAAATAAAGCTGTTAAAAACTATATGCTCCACGACCCTTGTGTAGATGCCAGAAGATTGTCTCCCTGTATGAAAAATGGAAAATGCTCTAAGTTCTTTCCTAATTTTTTAGAGAAAAAATGGTAGATGATGACAGTCATGTGATATTTCGTATAAGGGATAATGACAGATCAATTATTAAAAATGGTGTTCAGTTGGATAATCATTTTGTGGTACCATACAATCCATTTTTGCTACACAGGTATCAAGAACATCTAAACATTGAGTTCTTCAACCAGTCATCTTCTATCAAGTATCTCTTTAAATATATAAGCAAGTGAAATGATCATGTAACGGTAGCACTATATGAAACCAATAGTAAAACTGGAGTAGACAACACTATTGATGAAATAATGATGTATTAGGATTGTCACTACATTTCACATTGTAAGGTGTCCTGGAAGATATTCTCTTATGATATACATTATAGATATCCAACATTCAATAGGCTGCATTATCATTTACCAGGGAAACATACTGTGACATATATAGATGATGACAGAATTGAAGATGCCCTAACTGGCGTAAATGTTTTTGAAAAAATGTTCACATATTGGCTTAAATAAATTTTGGCTTTCCCAGAAGGTAGATGTTTAACTTTATCGGAATACCCAACACGTTTCTTCATCCATAGTCAAGAAAATAATTTTCATCCCTGAAAACATGGTTTCAGTATTGGTCGACTCTACTATGTGCCTCCTATCACCGGAGATCTATACTACCTGCGGATCGTTATAACAAAAATCAGAGGTGCCACATCATATGAGGATTTGAAAACTATCAACGACATTATTTATGGGACATTTAGGGAGGAATGCTCTACTATGGGTCTAATAGAGGATGAACAAGAATTCATTGATCCAATTAAAGAGGTCTCAGCATGGGGAATGGTCCACCATCTATGCAGACTAATTTTAAGCATGCTAATCTCAAATAACATTTCTCGGCCAGATATATTTTGGAATGAAACATGAAATATTATCTTTAAAGATATCTTATATTTTGAAAGTAAATGGATTCAAATACAAGGTATGATTAAAATTATCCACCACCTTTTCCAACTACATCATTAATTTAGTGTTTTATTTCTGTATTTTATATGAATCTATTTACTCTTCCAGTAACCTATTAACATCACTAATGCTATTATTGAATCTTCGAGCTGTTAGTTTAAATAATCCATGTAGCTATTTATGTAACATTATTTATACTGTTAACTACGTCTATATTAGAAAAATATATAATAGGTGAACAAATATCAAATGTTAGACACTTTCATATACTTTTATTTGACATGGTTATATCTGGATTTTATAATTACACTCAAGTGTTCTGTGTAGTATCTGTCATTTTTTAATTAGTTTGTTGTATCTAGCATCTATAATCCATTGATATGTACTCATACTCTACCGTTTACATATGGATACTGAAAAGATATCAATAGACTCTGAAAAAGACATTATTATACATTAAAGAACTGTATGTATTTGCAGAACTGTAAATGACATGGTTCTTCTTCCATGTTTCTGCACAATTCTTTAAATTTTTCATTACTCCATGTTATGTTATGTACATGTTTTTTCATAGTTATATGATAAAATGCATGTATTTCATGCATTTTAGTATTCCCTATCATGTACTATCAATGATTCTGTGCATTTTATGTTACAACCGAAGGATTCTGCTACTTTTGTATTTATACTATTCTCTATATGTCTTCATATTTCTATGATTGATTGAAAAGTGTTGTTTAGTGTATGTAATGCAGTTAGAACTACTGTCTATATTATTATTTCTAATTTTAATAATATCGTCGGTCAAAGAACATGTGACTTTTTTTCTTTCATAATATTGAGAAACCATCATGCATTCTAATGCTGAATTGTTTAAAGACATATTTTGAAGGTACAAGACATTAGTTCTCCAAATTGAATTTACATTATAAATTCATGATATTATGTAATGGTATTTATTTACAGAACATTGTGTAATTGAGTTTTTACTATTTTATTCAGACATCTCTTTAAATGTTTCAAATTTTCTATAGATCTCACTCTCACTAATGAACATAGGCACATGTTTGTTGTGCCAGAAATAGAAGACATTTTACAAAGCAATGGTAGGTCTCTTCAATGTTTTCCCCCTATGACTATTACATATTTTTTAATTGACACTGTTACAAATCGTTCAATTGTAGAGGAACTGAACTACAACAGAGAGGGTATTTGAAATTATTACATTAATTTAGAGGGTATTCTTACCATTGAACAAAAAAAGGTTATAGATGAAATTTTGTCTTCAATATCAGCAGTGTGTGGGAGTTTCTTCTTCTTTCATGGATATGTAGGGATTGTTAAAACATTTATTTGGAGATTACTCACATATTTTCTACGATAAGAGGGTATTACTGTTCTTCCAGTAGCTTCAAGTGGAATAGCATCATTACTACATCCTGGCGGAAGGACAACAAAATCTAAATTTCGTATTCCAATCTCTGTTAATGACCAATCTGTTTGCAGTATTCAGCAAGGTATTGACTTAGCCAAGCTATTACATGTTACAAAGATAATTATTTGGGATGAGGCATCCATGGTTCACAAGTACTGTTTTGATGCTCTAGACCGTACTCAGAGTGATATAATGAAAACTAAAAATCACAATTCTACATCCTTACCATTTGGAGGAATCATAGCTGTATTGGATGGATATTCCCGTCAAATTTTACCAGTTATTCTAGGTGGCAAAAGAAATGAAATTGTTCTTGCATGTATTAAATCATCCTATCTTTGGAAAAAATTTAGAGTCTTAACTCTAACAAAAAACATGCGACTGCGATCTCGGACTGCCAATACTGATTATAATGACTTAAAAACCTATTCAAAGTGGGTTTTATATATTGGTGATGGTAACACAAGATAGATTGATGATGGTGAATCGGTAATTCATATACCAGAAAAATATCTTCTGAAATCAACCGATAATGCATTGTCCGAAATGGTTGACTTCAAATATCCTACTTTCACAGACCATTACGATGATGTATGATATCTAAAGGACAAAGAGATTCTAGCTCTGAAACATGATTCTATTCATGAAATCAATGACTATATGATATCTCTCACAAATGCATAAATTAGAGACTACATCAGCTCTGAAAATGTTTTCAATTCCAGTTTTTATTCGGATAGGCGTGAAAATATATACACATCTGAGTTTTTAAATGTAATTATTATCTCTCGATTAGCAGCGCGTAAAATTATTCTGAAGATTGGTGTTCTTTTCATGATGTTAAGAAATGTGGATCAATCAGTTGGCCTTTGTAATGGCACTCGCATGATTGTTAAAGACTTGGGAGACCATGTCATCAGTGCAAAAAATTTAACTAGATGTCATTTAGGGTACTGTGCATTCATCCGAAGACTAACTATGGAACAATCTGATGTTAGATGGCCTTTCAAATCACAAAGACGACAATATCTTTTGATATTTTGTTATTCTATGACTATTAATAAGAGTCAAGGAAATATTTCTCTTCATTTGGGTTATTTCTACGCAGCACTATGTTCTCTCACATTCAATTACATGTGGCTGTTTCTAGGGTCACCTCACCGAATGGTTTGAAAACCAGAATTGTAGATAGTTATAACATAGTTGCTGATTACACACACTATATTGTCTATAAAGAAATCATTGATAACTTGTCTTAGGTATCATTTAAATTTATTTATTCATCTTTTAATTTTTCTATATAATTTGATCTCCATAAAACTATTTCTTCAGTATCTTATGATTTAGTTATCTTTCTATAATAATTGTGAATGTACAGAATAAAAAACTAATGTCCAGATCAATTGCCCCATTGTGTGAGATTTATCCAGAGTCAAATGAAACTCTAAAGATACATGTACGTGTGATGAACATCTAGTGAAATTATTCATCTGAAAAATCCAACAATGTTGTTACTATCAATTTTGTAATTGGTGATCCACAGGTCCTGTTTTCAAAGAAAAACACCTTATTTATGTTATCTTACTACATCACAATAAGTTCATTAATATCTATGTCTTCTGTCAAATATTATATCTCAATTACAACCACAAATATATTTACTGTTTTCAAGGAATGAAGGTACAATGTTAAATTACTTACCGTCAACTTATTTGTATGTTCAAAGATCTTGTGCGTGAGGGATTCAGCTATTACATTCAAAACATTCAAATTACTCCAAATCAAGGATGTTACTTGGAAACTCTACATGCTTGTCGATTTCTATTCACGCCAACAATGTTTCTCTATCCTTCTAATGCACAACTCCCTCTGTTCAGTTTTAATATCACTTCATTTAAGGACATTTCTCAAAGGACTGTATCGAAAGATAATCTAATAGGTATACTTCCATTGGAATGCATTGATATAGTTCTGTATTCAATGTTTTCCTAGCCATCAATATAGTATTTTCCAAAACAATCTATCTACCCTTCATTTTATTTCATTCTCTGTTTTATGTTTTAGAAATCACAGTGCGTCTGCGATACTCACAGCCAATGCAATCAATGGGAAATTCGTGCCTTAAGATGCAAATTATTCTCAAGGATGACAAGTGGTTTAAAAATTGTATTACTGTGACATGGAAATTTTATATGATATTTACAAATAATGAAATTGTTTTGGTTACAATGGTTTTCATGGTCACTGCAGCTTATGGGGAAATTATGCTACTGAAATGTTAGCTTATTTGGATCAACAGAAGGACTCACATAATATTCTGATCTTACAACTCATCTGGGTTAAAAAATTAAGCAGTATAGTTTCTTTCCACAATTAACCTGTTTTTTTGTTACTACATCTATTTTTTATGAATATTCACCCATTGGTTCACTAAAAATGTTTTCATATAATTTAACTGAGCTTTTATTGTGAAAACTACTATTCAAGAAACAATGATTTTGTACAACCTGGACACTATAGAAGTTGAGAATTTTAGAAACAGGTTTAGTATGTATTGTAAATATTTCATTATCTTTAGTTCTCTGTTATTTGTTGTTCATTTCTATAATATTTTATATGATGCCTGTTTATTTTTTTTCCAATTTTTGATGTCTATAGGTTTGGGTTCATATTGTTATCCCAGTTACACAGTTCACCATCAAAAAATCCAAAAACCTCTATAGAAGTACAATATTGGAGTAACAAAAGGTACATTGATGATGTAAATTTTTTTGAACATGTAAGTACTATGTTCTTATGATATATAAATCTTCATTTACATTTACCTTCAACTTCTTCTTTCTTTCAATAAATATTGTTTAATGTACCAAATATACTGTATCCTACAAGATGCTTAATTTCAGCAATAGTACTAAAAATTCAAAGCACCCGCAGCTGGTTTTATGAGTCCTGTGACACTTGCATGATAAATGTTCATAGTATAGATTTAACATTTTGGTTCCACAAATGAAAAATATATCCAAATACTACCACTTCCATGTCAGCATCTCTTTGATTTTAAAATATTCTAACATTACAACTTGGTGCTACTGATGGGATACACTTTCGTCCAATCAATATGCAATATTAATATTATATCGAATAGATTTAGGGTACATCTCATTTTTGCAGATAAGGCAGAATCATTTTCCAATTTTATGTTCAACAAAAAATTTATGCAATTTATACATGAAACAACTTCAAATTTATGAATTGCACAGATACAGGTAGCAGCATGATATTATAACATCTAATCTTATTTCTGCTATCTGATAACTAACAATTATTATTTTTTTAAATTATAATGATGATGAGTCTAGTTTCCCAAAATAGTTGGAAGTATTCAAGTCAAAGAATTATTTATTCTCAATTGATTTAAGTACTTTTAATTTTCAAAACCATTACTGATCGTTTGAACAGAATAGCTTCAAATTACTTTCTATCAGTGATAATGACATGTACATTCATAGCTGTAGTTACAAATCTGAGAAAAAATAAGTAAAAATTTATAGCACTCTCAACAAAATATACCACCAATTATATAAAACTAATTTGTTCTATTTGTGACAACACAGACACATCAGAGCGGTGGATCTACAGAGTTGGGTAGAGGGATTGAAAATATCATGGTGCTTTTCATTTACATTTATTCAATTTATATAAACCAAAACATGAAACATCATCGTCTAATACTCTTTTTTGCTTCCACTTATAGAAACATCATGATTATGGGTGTTCTACTTCTTACAGTATCTCATGAATAGCTGTATCTGGGTCAGATATGTCATCTAATAAAGTAAAATAGTCTTACCTAGAATAAATATCATAATATTTCAAGAATGATTGACTGAAAATCATTCTCATTAGACACTTTTTCAATCTGTTTCACTAATTACACATCTCAGTAAATGTTACCTACATATTAATGTCCAATTATTCTACATGTAGAAAAACCTCATGTCTGATTTGGAAAATGAATAACTGATTAAACATATTCTGAAGATATGTGAAGACAACCTGGGAAAATGAAGTTGTGGTACTCACCTTGACGTGCCATAGACAGAAATGTGCACACAAGGGGAATGAATGCACCAATTAGGTGATGATACTGGGGTCTATCGAGGTCGTTTATTGGAAATATTCCTGACACCATCGGTAGTAAGCATGACTTATTTGCAGATCTTGCCAATCTGGTCCCCTATATTTATTGTCAAAGAACTCTATATTACTAAAACAATATTTCATTTATCCTACCATCTTTCTATAGACGTCATACTTTCTGTTTGATTGATGAAATTGAATATATTTTATGTAACCATTATATTTTTCTGTTATCATATCTCCGAGTGAATGTTTCTTTTACTTCAAAAATTTATATTTTTTTTTCTGTATTTCATTTTATGAAAATGAAAAATTCAGCATGTGTAGTTTAACTTTTTTATGGAATAAAGACAGAGGAAAATATTTGCACTTTTTTGGGTACATTGGAGCTTCCCCAATATATTGATATGTGTACATGGATCCTATTTGATGATGCAACGTTTGGAATCGTTTCTGGAAAATTTTCTAGAACTGAAACTTCACCCACTAATGCGATGAATATCACATTCATGGTAAGACTATATTTCCATGAATTGCAATTTTCGAACAACTATATTCCAATGTTTAGCTTCCCTGCTAGGATAAAAATAATATCAATGTCATTGTATTATTTTACATTTCATGGGAAAATCATACATATAAGGATTTTATATTTCACTTTGTATTCCACTTTATACTAGAACTGCATTCTACATTACATTATACATCCATTTATATTGGATTTTATATTGATATTTATATTAGTTCATGATGTTCGGAAATTACAGTTTACATTTCTATTTTTATAGCTATTTCAATATAACTTCATAGTGTAGTTTATGTTGAAGTTAATATTGAATTATAATGTACTGAGCTTGTATTTATCTTTTATATTATATTATCATGCATACAGAATAAAATTTCATTCTAACAGCTTGCATTATCATGCATTATCATATGTGACTTTGCTGGTAGGTCTTCACCATTAACATCAAACATTTCCACAGGCTTTGCTAATTTTACCTAAGATATATCATCTACTCGGGTATATATAGTTCTTCAAATGAATAACTTTATACTGTTATGTATATGAAATGTGCTTCTTTGATTTCAACTGCAACACTTACCTACAAATTCTTGTAACTATATTCCCTACTATGTTGGGAAGATGCATGGTGGTAGGACTGCTATGGTTTGGTGGTACTGGGGTTCGACGCATATTTTCTCTTGCGGTAACATACCCTATCAATGAATTTATTTCAGATAATAGTTCGATGCACGTACATTAATATGACACTAAAACATATTTAATTTCTTAAAGATTGCTGAGGCATAACTGATTTCAGGGGTTGGGAATCTTGGAGGGGAGGTAAGGGGAGGGGAGGGTGATGGCAGGTGGAGGGGGATGCATGGGGAAAAGGCTGGGAAGGTTGGAGGGGATGGGAGGGGAGATGAGGATAATGCCATGGGGGAGGGCGGTGCTGGGGGGAGAGGTGTGACTGTCTATACTTATTGCAAGAGTATGAAAATATCATATATTTTTTTGACAAACATGCCTTCCGACAGCACCCCTGATGGAGTAAACAAACATACCATCAAGGAAGAATAATGTTTTGTTTTCTGTTATAATCAGTTTTCATGCAAGAAATGATGGTTCTAAAAAAGGAACATCGGCCTATAGTTTTTCCCAAGAACCCTGGATATCTGTATACTAGATACAAAAACCACTTTCCAGATCTGTAACATCTTAGAACAGTAGAAACTATTGAAGTTGAAACTTTTGATGCTCAATTTCCTAACTTCTGTTCCAGTTATTTAGTATTTCTGTTACATGTATATCTTCATTATGTACTTAATGATGGTCTTGTTGGAGGATGAGAAGCATATTATTGTTCATAGGAACCCTGTATTTCTGTACACTTGATAGAAATTACAGATTTGGGCTATGCAATATCTTATTAAAATAGAAACTGCTCAATATGTAAATTTTTATACTCAATTTCTAAACTTCTGTTTCCAGATTTCAGAATTTATGTAACATTTATTTCTTCAGTAGGTAATTTATATAAAAGGATGATCATTATGTTATATGGCTAACAAGTATTTTGTAATCTAGGTTTACATAATTACTGCTGATCTATGGTTAGAGAGGAGATTCTATGATTTTTGTGGTGTTGAAATTTTTGATCTTTAACAATTTCTATGTTATAGGAAATATTGTTCTGTGAGTTCATTGTGTTTCAACTATTAACGCATAAGAAATTAGGAGCGGTCTAAAATTTTCTGTTATTGGGATCCCTAATAACATAGACTAATATATTATGGTACCCTATTACTTCATGTATTACTATTTCTTATTACATCAACTTCCATCCTTTTCAGATAATTTCATATATAATTTATGTTACATGTTATTATTTTTTCCTTCTTTTCATAATTATCAATCAATGAAACTATTTTTTTAGAATAATTTAAGTTTGATACACGAACAATGGTCATGGGTTTTGGGATGATGTCACTCCAGAACAACTATCACATTTCCTGTCACGGGAGATTTTTCTATCATCTACATATTCCAGGAATGGGGTTTGTTGTCGTAGCATTCTGGTGACTTTTGTGTTTTTTTCTAGAAAATTTTTGAGTATTTTTAACCACATGTTTTCTGTTACATTAATATTTCTATCTCAATAAATGTCTTCATATTGTTCCTTCATTTCCATTATATGTACCATTAATTTTTTTAAAACATTTCCAATTTTAAAATGATTTATTATGTTTCAAAATTGGTATTCTATTATTGATAATATAAATTTTTTTATCGTGCCGTGAAAATGAATGGGCAGAGTACTAGTATTACATTATGTTAGGGAAGTACCTTACGGTTAAATTCTGTTTCATCTCTCTGTACCTTAATGCTTTAGAAATAATCGGCTACATATCTTGTATGAAAATAAATTCTGCATACATAAAAAACTCTGTTGCATGTTTGTTCTCACTACAAAAGTCTGTTTTTCTTAAAAAAATCTACATGTTCTTGCTACTAAAAACTGAATTTCATTTTTATTAAAATCATCCACTACTTCAAACTTAGTGTGGGGGGGGGTACATGCTACTATTCTTTTAAATCTGATTAATTATGGGATTTTTTATATGAACTTTGATTTCTGTATTGAATATCTAACTGAATAAATTCTTCTAAACTCACTTTCACCCCAATTAACTATGAACCAACATGTTATATGCTACTTTTGAACTAAATTGAATTTTTTTTTCATTGGTCTTAAATATTAATGTGTGCACTTGCTTGTGAACCTACTGATTATAAATTCATTATGGAAAGAAACATTTTGGAACATTATTCATACCCTTTATGCATGTCCTTAATCTGATAAAATAAAAATATATTTTGAACTTTTAATGTTTAATTATTATTCTCCATGTTCAGAAGTTAGCATTGGGGAAATGTTGGACTTTTTGGGTATGTGGGGGTGGGGGTAATTTTTTTAATTTTCTAAACTGTGATTTATTGAAATCCCATCAATTCCACTTCACGTCAAAAATTATGTCAAAAAATTGGTAAATTTTTACCCAATTCATTCTATATTTTAGGATTTACTCTGTTCTTAAATGAGTCCTACCTTAGGACATGTACCGTGCTGGTAGTTATGATTTGTTTTGAATCTAAAATTAATTTGGTTGGAATATTCATGAGTGGTATTGCATAGTGATTTAAGGGAAATCGGGTTTACATTCTATTTTTGAGAGTATTGTGGGTACACTTCTAATGGAATTATGATCATAACCCTTGGAACTAAAAGATTGAATTGATCTTAGGGGATTCATATTTCTATAATTTATTAATGTAATTAACTTTGGGGGATAATGTATGTCACGACCCGTCCTCGGGGCCCGTGCCGTGACTACCCCAAGCCCGCCTTCCATAGGCCAGGGGCTGGCGACTAGCACCAAGGCGTAAAAATCCCAGTAAACAGGGAAGGCATTGCCTTTGTAAGTAACAACCACACAGAGTCAGCAAGCGGAAAGTAAAGTGCAGAAAAGTAAAGGGGGCCGGAAATACAAGCCCAACTGTAAAGTAAAGTACAGTAACTGTAGAAAAGACGGCGGCCTCATGTCGTCCACTGGCAATCCCACCTGAAGGGTGGGTACAGATAGCCTCCAGGCTCCTCGGGTCCCACGTCCGCTCCGAGCACGTCCCGCCCAGTGGTCCACCTCCAGGTACCGTCCTGCTCCACGCCCCAACCGTGATCAGCGCTGTCCGTCGTCTGCAACCAACACAACAAGGTGCGGGCATAGCCCGTGCAGGGGTGAGTACAACTACTCAGTAAGGACCCCGAGACCCCCGAAGGTCTCCCGAAATCCACAAAGGATATAGCACAAAATAAAGATGCAATCACGAAGTAACATCTGACTCGACTTAGGTATATTCCCATACACATACCTAAGTCCCCAATTCTAGCTCTGCTCACGAGCTCAAGAACAACTCAATCCACAAAGGAAGCAAGACTCAAATCCACAAGGAGAGTAACAGTAAATCCACATAGGATAGTTCAACACAATCCACAAAGGAGAGTAACAGTAAATCCACATAGGATAGTTCAACACAATCCACAAAGGAGAGTAACAGTAAATCCACATAGGATAGTTCAACACATTCCACAAAGGAGAGTAACAGTAAATCCACATAGGATAGTTCAACACAATCCACAAAGGAGAGTAACAGTAAATCCACATAGGATAGTTCAACACAATCCACAAAGGAGAGTAACAGTAAATCCACATAGGATAGTTCAACACAATCCACAAAGGAGAGTAACAGTAAATCCACATAGGATAGTTCAACACAATCCACAAAGGAGAGTAACATAAGATTCAGCTCAACCAGGATTTTCATTATCGAAACCGTAAATGTTGAAGAGCCCCATCTCTGAAGTGTACAGTGGTCCTGTCACGACTCCGAGGTACTGCTCACTAACCTAAGACTGCTGAAGTACTCCTCCTGTCGAGTACCGCGGGTCTGCTGCCAACTACCGGGCGCTCCGTCCGCTGAGGGTCTGCTGCCAAATACCGGGCGCTCACCCAGATAGCCTACTGAGGTACTCCTCCTGTCAAGTACCGCGGGTTTGCCGCCAACTACCAGGCGCTCCGTCCGCCGTGGGTCTGCTGCCAACTACTGGGCGCTCCGTCCACTGGGCTAGTCGACTCACTCCAAGTCGAGTCGGTCAAGCAGTCGTCAGGTCTCAGTCATCTACACGGTCTCCGTACTCCGCACGCACGTCTCCACCGTCGCGGGTCTGTCGCTACAACCAAGCGCACACACTCCGTAGAGTATCGCGGGTCTGCCGCTACAACCAAGCGCTCCACCGCCAAGGGTCTGTTGCTGCATCCAAGCGCACCACCACTGTCAAGTACCACGGGTCCGCCGCTACACCCAAGCGCTCCACCGCTCAAGGTAAAAAGAAGATTCAGCTCACACAGGTTCGGTAGCACTGTTCCACGTAGGATCGCTGAGTGCAGTAGTCGACGCAGTCCACGGAGGATCTCTGCACAGTCGTCGCCGCAGTCCACGAAGGATCTCTGCTCTGCCGTCGTCGCAGTCCACGGAGGATCTCTGCTCTGCCGTCGTCGCAGTCCACGGAGGATCTCTGCTCTGCCGTCGAAGTCACAGCCAGCACTAGGGTTCCCGCACATAGCGAGCTCGTTAGGAGGGTCCGCTCCACGAGCCGAGAGGCTGATACATCAACTGACACGTAGTCCGAAGTTGATGTATCCAAAAGTTCCGTATCGACAACAGGATCTCAACGCAACAGACGGCGCGTCAATCGGACGCCCGGTCTGAGAGTTATTGGCATTTTCGTCCCAGGGGCCCGGTTGGTTTTTAGGGCAAAACCAACCCGACCGTACTCCGCCTGTGTACGATCCTCGGGCGGAGTATGCCAAAAGTTCCGTCTCACTTAGAGGAAACTACCACAGCTGACGGTACGTCGATCGGACGTCCGTAGCTCAAGTTATGAGCGTTTCCGCTCCGAGGGCCCGGTTGGTTTCGTGTACGAACCAACCCGGCTGAACCCAAAGTCTTCCGAAACCTTGAGTGTAATATACCGAAACGACCGTCTCGATCCAAGGATCGCGTAGCCGCTGACGTTTCGTCAATCGGAGGTCCCTGGCCCAAGATATGGGCGAAAGACCGAAGAAGGCCCGAAACGGGGGTTCTGGGCCCGGGGCGACCCGACCCGAACCCCCCCCTTGGGTCGGCCGACCCGGGTCGGCCCGAACCGGCCCGAACCGGCTCGGCCGGGTCCGGTCCGGCCTGGGCGCGGCCCGGCCGACCGGACCGGCCGGCTCGGCTTCGGCCGAGCGGCCGAGCAGGCCGCCGCCGCGGGTTTGACCCGCGGCATTTGGAGAAACGCGGCCCCCGCGGGGGGCCGCCTGTCACGCGGACGCGGCCGGGCCGCCGCGTCCGTTCCCGGTTCCGCGCGGCCGCGGAACCGGCCGCCGGCGCCGCGGCTTCAGCCGCGGCGGGAGATCTCCACGGCGGCGCGCCGGGCGCCGCCGCCTCCGGTCGCCGGCGCCGCCGCGCCGACGACCCGCGCCGCCGCCTCCTTCCGCGGGCCGCCGGAGTTGCTCCGGTGGCCCGTTTTGCCTCCCGCCTGCGCCATTGTTCCTCCCGGGACGCGTCCTCCACTGCGGAATCAACAAATGGCCCTTGCATCGTGCTTTTGCCGTCGCCCGCCAAATCCGCACAAAAAGGAAGATCGGCGGAGGGTTGCCGGGTCTTGTTCGTTAGACCCGCTCCCTCCGCGTTAATCATAAACAACGGGAGAAAAGAATAAGATGATCAACACATGATCCAACAATTTTATTTAAAGATAAAATTGTTCGCTTGAAACCGGCTTTTTAAATTTTCAAGAACATTCACGAGAAAATTTAAAAGGGGTAACTTTTCCAAAATAAATCCCTACCTCGAAGTCGTCGTCGGACGAGAGGTCGTCGCGGAATCGCTCGTCGCGGAAGAAGGAGATCATCGCGTCGTCGCGGTATCCGGCGTCGCATCGCCAATCTCCGGATCAAGAACAAACGGATTTAATTAATTAAATCCGTTGTTATTGAAATTAAGAAGGGAGAATTTAGAAGTTTCGATTCTCACCTTTAACCGCCGATCGCAGGTTCGCCGCGGAAGAAGAGGCACCGAAGAAGAAGAAGGTCGCGGAAAAGCTGTTGACGTCGCGGATCGTGCGTCGTCGGATTCCGGTTCCGGCGTTCTTCGCGTTCTTCGCGTTCTTCGCGTTCTTCGCGTTCTTCGCGGAGAGGGTGGAGGAACGAAGATTCTCTCAAATCCTTTCCAAGGATTTTTAGGTTGGTCTTATTTTATAAACATGCCAACACGAAACCGGTTAAGAAACGATCCATCAATTCGAAAGAAACGACCCATTTAATTCACGAAGAAACAGTCCATTTAATTTACGAAATAAACCGCCCAATTAAATGGTCTGTTAAGAATTAAAGAAAACGTGTCGGTTGACTTTTCAGTTACTTTGACGGGTTTTCGCGGGTGTGTTACTTAGCGAAAGAAACGGCGGGGCTCGTGCGGGTCCCACCGCACAAATATCCTACCAAGGGGTAGGATATTTCTGGATAGCATCCTATCCAGTTCAACTCAGTTCAAGCCGCCTTTAAGTGACTTTAAGTGGCTTCCAAGCAGTTTAAGTGAAATAAAATAAAGTTGTCGCACAACTTTATTTTATTCTGACTTAAAGCCGCAAAATTTAAAAACCACGTCTTGAGCAAACGCAACTCCGGAAGAGGCGTTTCTAAGCAAATACCGGCGCTGCGATTTCATCGGTGCCCTCAGAATTCGATTCCGGGCACCGGTTCAAAAGATAGAAAAACCCGCTCGTCCGTTCACTGAACGTACCCGAGCCAAACTTCGGAAATTGATTCCGGGCACACCGGGCCTCGGAATCAGGTGCCGTCTAAAGCTGCGCCCTTGTAAAATTCCAAGAAAATTAAGAAAAAAATTTCCTTGAAATTTGCGGGTCTTTACATTACTCCCACCTCAGGGCTTTACGTCCCCGTAAAGATACATCAAAAACTAGGGGAACAAATGGGGGTACTGAGCACGCATCTGAGCCTCCCGCTCCCAAGTGCTCTCCTGGAGGTTCCCGTGCTGCCATCTGACGCGTACAAGAGGAATCGACCGCCCACGTAGGACCCGCTCCTGTCGATCCTCGATCTCCACTGGGACCTCCGCAAAAGTCGCCCCATCGTCCACGTCCAGCTCCCCAAAGTCGATGATGTGCGTCGGGTCGTGCACGTATCTCCTCAGCTGAGACACGTGAAAGACATCGTGCACCCGGTGCAACTGAGGTGGTAGAGCCAGGCGATAAGCCACCTCTCCTATCCTGCTGAGGACCTGGAAAGGCCCATCGAACTTCGGAGATAACCTGCCGCCTCGGCCACATCTCCGAAACCTCATCGGGTTGAGACCGTATAAGAACGTGTTCGTCCCCCTCGAATTCAAGAGGTTTCCCTTTTTAGGTTAGAACTGAAACTCAAAACTCCTGCTGCCACAAGGGTAGGGTTGACCAACTCAAGAGTGATCGGCCACACCCTCTTATGCCTGAGTTTAACATGTGCTGCCCAGGGTTTCCTTTTCGCCGACCAAGGAAAACCCATTCCGACGTTTTCCTAAAACAGTCAACCGGGGTATGATTTGTGAATCATACCCAGATCAACGTCGTAAGGCCTCTACGCTGCCACCAAGAGATTCCAACCGAAACTCTCGCCTCGAGGTCAAATCACACCGTCGGCGTAAGTGTGATTATCGAGTCTCCTCCCAAAGGTATCTCCAGACGTGAGGGTCAAGTCTACGGCTTACCCGGAACCTCTAGGTCTGGGAAATGATTCGTGGAAGGGTTGAATGATCGGTTCCTATGTCTATAGATATGGCAGCTCGTAGTAGACATAATTCGTACCCCGAATCATTCTTAGAGTTCCTGGGTCACACTCCTTGACCGCAATGCAGCTACTCTCCTCCCCAGCCCTCCTGCTCCCTGAGCCTGGCGGGGACTACTAAGTCGGGTGGTCGTAACATGTCGAAATGTACACCACCACATGCTGCTCTCTAAGCTCCGCTTCCACGTCTGCTACCCTGCAGATTCATCTGTCCTTAGCACTTCCTCCTCCTGAAACATTTTACACGCCCGAGTCTCTGAGACTGGCGCTAGTTTCCTGCCTTTCACTGCTAACGTTCACAACCACAAAGGTTCTCTCTAGCATCCTAGCATAGGTAGAAATGCATAGAGGAAAAGTAATGGTTCGGATTTCCCTTAGACACACTTCGCTCAGAAGTTCGAGTCTAAGGAACTGATCACAACGTAACCAACGAGTACTACGATTGATTGGTAAGCCACGATGAGTGCTCTGCTTCCGACATGTCGTACTGTCGAAGCTGTATTAGCTCCAGAAAACTCACAAACACCTCCTCAAGCCAGTCCTCAGCCGCCTACGAGTCAGGCTCACCTCGAAACTTGAGGGATATCTGGTGCTGAAACATATGTAAGGCACTAAGCCTGTGATTCTCTGCTACCGGTACCGCCGGTAGTGTCTACTGACCAACAGGTAGTGACATAGCTGGCGCACTACCCGTAGGTACTATCCCAGGTATCGGTTCGCGTACCGAAGCCTCATTACTATAAGAACCAACCTCATGGTCACTCACTGGAAACAACAGAAGCTAAGATCATCATCCTCTCTACTAGTATCCAAGCTAGGCGTAGAACTCTAGCAACCGCCTCCATCCAGTCCACTGCTGCCTGGGAAAACTGTCTCGCCTCGTATCCTCAGAGGCCTCTACTGCTGGAACTCGTGCATCGCGCTCTGCTAGCGTGCACTGTCAGATAGTGGCATCCTCTGCCTAACGGGTGGTGGTGCTGCTGGTACACCACCCGAAGGTGCCAACACTGAAAAAGGGCCCTGCACCGGAGTCTCGCTGCTCGGTGGGCCATCATCGAGAACTCTCTCGGAACTCCAGCTAACTATCTGCATGGTGACATCCTGAACAGTTGTGTCACGGTCAACGATTTATACCTGGTGAGCTGACCTGGTTTGAGCTGACTTTAAACCTTTTGGGAAACACACACGCAATCAGTGTTTTCATGCATTAAGTTGGAAATCAGAAGTCAGGGTCCTGGTGTACGGATACGTCGGCCGCCGCACCAACACTGGGCTCCCTGAACTGATAACCACACTCAATACACTAAACACTATTGCTTCACATAGAAAGAAAGGACGATCAGAGTCTGCGGTAGAACCGACCACCTCTGATACCAATTTGTCACGACCCGTCCTCGGGGCCCGTGCCGTGACTACCCCAAGCCCGCCTTCCATAGGCCAGGGGCTGGCGACTAGCACCAAGGCGTAAAAATCCCAGTAAACAGGGAAGGCATTGCCTTTGTAAGTAACAACCACACAGAGTCAGCAAGCGGAAAGTAAAGTGCAGAAAAGTAAAGGGGGCCGGAAATACAAGCCCAACTGTAAAGTAAAGTACAGTAACTGTAGAAAAGACGGCGGCCTCGTGTCGTCCACTGGCAATCCCACCTGAAGGGTGGGTACAGATAGCCTCTAGGCTCCTCGGGTCCCACGTCCGCTCCGAGCACGTCCCGCCCAGTGGTCCACCTCCAGGTACCGTCCTGCACCACGCCCCAACCGTGATCAGCGCTGTCCGTCGTCTGCAACCAACACAACAAGGTGCGGGCATAGCCCGTGCAGGGGTGAGTACAACTACTCAGTAAGGACCCCGAGACCCCCGAAGGTCTCCCGAAATCCACAAAGGATATAGCACAAAAGAAAGATGCAATCACGAAGTAACATCTGACTCGACTTAGGTATATGCCCATACACATACCTAAGTCCCCAATTCTAGCTCTGCTCACGAGCTCAAGAACAACTCAATCCACAAAGGAAGCAAGACTCAAATCCACAAGGAGAGTAACAGTAAATCCACATAGGATAGTTCAACACAATCCACAAAGGAGAGTAACAGTAAATCCACATAGGATAGTTCAACACAATCCACAAAGGATAGTAACAGTAAATCCACATAGGATAGTTCAACACAATCCACAAAGGAGAGTAACAGTAAATCCACATAGGATAGTTCAACACAATCCACAAAGGAGAGTAACAGTAAATCCACATAGGATAGTTCAACACAATCCACAAAGGAGAGTAACAGTAAATCCACATAGGATAGTTCAACACAATCCACAAAGGAGAGTAACAGTAAATCCACATAGGATAGTTCAACACAATCCACAAAGGAGAGTAACATAAGATTCAGCTCAACCAGGATTTTCATTATCGAAACCGTAAATGTTGAAGAGCCCCATCTCTGAAGTGTACAGTGGTCCTGTCACGACTCCGAGGTACTGCTCACAAACCTAAGACTGCTGAAGTACTCCTCCTGTCGAGTACCGCGGGTCTGCTGCCAACTACCGGGCGCTCCGTCCACTGAGGGTCTGCTGCCAAATACCGGGCGCTCACCCAGATAGCCTACTGAGGTACTCCTCCTGTCAAGTACCGCGGGTTTGCCGCCAACTACCAGGCGCTCCGTCCGCCGTGGGTCTGCTGCCAACTACTGGGCGCTCCGTCCACTGGGCTAGTCGACTCACTCCAAGTCGAGTCGGTCAAGCAGTCGTCAGGTCTCAGTCATCTACACGGTCTCCGTACTCCGCACGCACGTCTCCACCGTCGCGGGTCTGTCGCTACAACCAAGCGCACACACTCCGTAGAGTATCGCGGGTCTGCCGCTACAACCAAGCGCTCCACCGCCAAGGGTCTGTTGCTGCATCCAAGCGCACCACCACTGTCAAGTACCACGGGTCCGCCGCTACACCCAAGCGCTCCACCGCTCAAGGTAAAAAGAAGATTCAGCTCACACAGGTTCGGTAGCACTGTTCCACGTAGGATCGCTGAGTGCAGTAGTCGACGCAGTCCACGGAGGATCTCTGCACAGTCGTCGCTGCAGTCCACGAAGGATCTCTGCTCTGCCGTCGTCGCAGTCCACGGAGGATCTCTGCTCTGCCGTCGTCGCAGTCCACGGAGGATCTCTGCTCTGCCGTCGAAGTCACAGCCACCACTAGGGTTCCCGCACATAGCGAGCTCGTTAGGAGGGTCCGCTCCACGAGCCGAGAGGCTGATACATCAACTGACACGTAGTCCGAAGTTGATGTATCCAAAAGTTCCGTATCGACAACAGGATCTCAATGCAACAGACGGCGCGTCAATCGGACGCCCGGTCTGAGAGTTATTGGCATTTTCGTCCCAGGGGCCCGGTTGGTTTTTAGGGCAAAACCAACCCGACCGTACTCCGCCTGTGTCCGATCCTCGGGCGGAGTATGCCAAAAGTTCCGTCTCACTTAGAGGAAACTACCACAGCTGACGGTACGTCGATCGGACGTCCGTAGCTCAAGTTATGAGCGTTTCCGCTCCGAGGGCCCGGTTGGTTTCGTGTACGAACCAACCCGGCCGAACCCAAAGTCTTCCGAAACCTTGAGTGTAATATACCGAAACGACCGTCTCGATCCAAGGATCGCGTAGCCGCTGACGGTTCGTCAATCGGAGGTCCCTGTCCCAAGATATGGGCGAAAGACCGAAGAAGGCCCGAAACGGGGGTTCTGGGCCCGGGGCGACCCGGCCCGAACCCCCCCCTTGGGTCGGCCGAACCGGGTCGGCCCGAACCGGCTCGGCCGGGTCCGGTCCGGCCTGGGCGCGGCCCGGCCGACCGGACCGGCCAGCTCGGCTTCGGCCGAGCGGCCGAGCAGGCCGCCGCCGCGGGTTTGACCCGCGGCATTTGGAGAAACGCGGCCCCCGCGGGGGGCCGCCTGTCACGCGGACGCGGCCGGGCCGCCGCGTCCGTTCCCGGTTCCGCGCGGCCGCGGAACCGGCCGCCGCCGCCGCGGCTTCAGCCGCGGCGGGAGATCTCCACGGCGGCGCGCCGGGCGCCGCCGCCACCGGTCGCCGGCGCCGCCGCGCCGGCGACCCGCGCCGCCGCCTCCTTCCGCGGGCCGCCGGAGTTGCTCCGGTGGCCCGTTTTGCCTCCCGCCTGCGCCATTGTTCCTCCCGGGACGCGTCCTCCACTGCGGAATCAACAAATGGCCCTTGCGTCGTGCTTTTGCCGTCGCCCGCCAAATCCGCACAAAAAGGAAGATCGGCGGAGGGTTGCCGGGTCTTGTTCGTTAGACCCGCTCCCTCCGCGTTAATCATAAACAACGGGAGAAAAGAATAAGATGATCAACACATGATCCAACAATTTTATTTAAATATAAAATTGTTCGCTTGAAACCGGCTTTTTAAATTTTCAAGAACGTTCACGAGAAAATTTAAAAGGGGTAACTTTTCCAAAATAAATCCCTACCTCGAAGTCGTCGTCGGACGAGAGGTCGTCGCGGAATCGCTCGTCGCGGAAGAAGGAGATCGTCGCGTCGTCGCGGTATCCGGCGTCGCGTCGCCAATCTCCGGATCAAGAACAAACGGATTTAATTAATTAAATCCGTTGTTATTGAAATTAAGAAGGGAGAATTTAGAAGTTTCGATTCTCACCTTTAACCGCCGATCGCAGGTTCGCCGCGGAAGAAGAGGCACCGAAGAGGAAGAAGGTCGTGGAAAAGCTGTTGACGTCGCGGATCGTGCGTCGTTGGATTCCGGTTCCGGCGTTCTTCGCGTTCTTCGCGTTCTTCGCGTTCTTCGCGTTCTTCGCGGAGAGGGTGGAGGAACAAAGATTCTCTCAAATCCTTTCCAAGGATTTTTAGGTTGGTCTTATTTTATAAACATGCCAACACGAAACCGGTTAAGAAACGATCCATCAATTCGAAAGAAACGACCCATTTAATTCACGAAGAAACAGTCCATTTAATTTACGAAATAAACCGCCCAATTAAATGGTCTGTTAAGAATTAAAGAAAACGCGTCGGTTGACTTTTCAGTTACTTTGACGGGTTTTCGCGGGTGCGTTACTTAGCGAAAGAAACGGCGGGGCTCGTGCGGGTCCCACCGCACAAATATCCTACCAAGGGGTAGGATATTTATGGATAGCATCCTATCCAGTTCAACTCAGTTCAAGCCGCCTTTAAGTGACTTTAAGTGGCTTCCAAGCAGTTTAAGTGAAATAAAATAAAGTTGTCGCACAACTTTATTTTATTCTGACTTAAAGCCGCAAAATTTAAAAACCACGTCTTGAGCAAACGCAACTCCGGAAGAGGAGTTTCTAAGCAAATACCGGCGCTGCGATTTCATCGGTGCCCTCAGAATTCGATTCCGGGCACCGGTTCAAAAGATAGAAAAACCCGCTCGTCTGTTCACTGAACGTACCCGAGCCAAACTTCGGAAATTGATTCCGGGCACACCGGGCCTCAGAATCAGGTGCCGTCTGAAGCTGCGCCCTTGTAAAATTCCAAGAAAATTAAGAAAAAAATTTCCTTGAAATTTGCGGGTCTTTACAATGTAAATGGTTTTCATAAAAATATTTTAAAACATGAGTAATTCGTGAATCTGGGATCCCACGATTAGTCTCTGAGACTTTAGATGTGGGGTGTGTTTCTGTTTATTAAAATCCCCTTATACACATTGAATAAGTGCATATGCACAGAGTTCAACACATGATACATGGAATTAGAAAAATTAAATAAAGTATCTATGGTCAAAAATGAGTTCATTAAGGTGAGGGTAATGATGAATTCCAAATGAAGAAGTGGTCAACTAGTTTATATGGGTGTCATTTAGGTTGTATCATTTTGGTGATTCCCAATAAAATACATTTATTTTTGGAGCCTAAGTGAAAAAATCAAAGTATAAAGTTCCTGGTTATGTTTTAAACTTCACTAATAATTTTACTTTCTGTCACTTTTGGATTTAGAACATAGCTTGGATTGATATCAGCCAATAAGCTATATCACATATGAAGCATGACATCATTATTGCTCGACTATTCATTGTTATACTGATTATTGTCTAAGTATTTGTTCTGGGCATGACTAAATTGGAACAATTCATTTTCTAAGACTAATGACAGACTTTAAGTCCTCTGTTGAATGTTATGAACATGTTACTTCTTGAGTAATATAACCAAAACTACTTTTCTATTTCTCAATGACTATGAATCATGGAATTTTTTGAGGAAAGACAATGATTAAGTGTGGGGGAATTTTATGTGGCCTTAAAAACACATGTTTTTCACATATTTTTAATTAATTTTTATCAATTTAATTATTATTTTTAACACATTTCAATAAATAATCGCACTTTTGTATTTTTATTATTAATTTTAATATTTAATCAGTTTTTGTAATTAATAGTGTATTTTAAGCCTTAAAATAATTATTTTATTTCTTATATTAAATTTATAGGCTAATAAATTTCAATTTATATTGATGTTTTTGTCATCATATCTAATAATTTAACATTAATTAAATAACTAATAAATTCTACATTTGCACAAAAATAATGTATTTTTAATTAATCATTTCATGTATTAAATATTTTTTAAATAATGAAATATAATTTAAATAATAATAGTATTTTAATAATTCAACTTTTAATATTTTTTGTTTATAAACTCAATGAATCTATTTAATTTAATTTCATTAAATAACATAAATTTTTTATTAAAATAATAGTTATCTGTTTACTTTTTTTAATTTAATTTCAAATATTATTCTATTATAAATAATTCTACTTTGTTATATAAATGTTTAAATGAACTTTTAATAATTTATTTGCCTTTTAATTTTTAGTTTTAGTATTTTAACAATTTATGTTTTATAAAATAACGTTAATATTATTATAATCTATGTTTTTTGATGTTTTTATAACTGTATCAAATTTTATAATGTAGTTAAAGTTTCATTTTCTTTAATTAATAAATTGTTTTAATTTAATATTTTGTTATGTTTTATTATGTTTCAATTAGTTTTACACTATTTAATTTTCAGTTTCACAATTTCACCCCTATCAAGGTGCTAAAGCAATTGTTTCATTTTATGGTTCCTCCGCGCACTGTTTCCATTTCATGGTGGCACCCTTGTCACAGTTCCTCAACTGTTTCTCTTTTATGGTGAGACCGTAACTCTACATTCTTGTTGTATCGTCGTTTAATGATATGGTGGCACCGTAAATATTGGCACATTTCACACCTTACACACCATTTTTCTCCAACTTTTTCGGCACATTACAGTGCCTCCTTCTTGGCACTATAACTCCCACACACTGTTTCATGTTTTCTTTCACATGATCTAACAATTATTTTACGGTGCCTCCTCACACTGGTTCAATTTCAACCGCTCACCGTTTCCTTCCATTGGAACTGTCACCACACCACTGTGACAACTCCTTAGCTACCATTTTCTCAGGCCTCATCAATTCTCCTAAAACATATGATTCATTTTTATAATTTCACATGATAATCCATATTGATCCTTAGATACTTCTCTCATCAATTTAAGATCTCCAAATGATGTTCATCATATAAATGATCATGTCTCAATTGTAATTCTTCTGATCTCATAACATGTCAGGGAACTGGAATATACTACATCAAAAGTGATACAGGGAACACATAACCAACCTGAGAGAGGTGTGTAACGAGTTTCAACCAGTAGGGTAAGACACCAACATGATCCAAGATATCAAAGTGATTAATGTATCAAGTTATTAAATTCACTTTCATACCAAATATAATAAAATTAATCTATTAGGTATATCTAATGTAATATGTTATCATAACAATAAACATCTATAGTTGATCAATGATTATATTCATAACTCAATTTTCATATTTTTTCTTCTTTCAAATGACATTGAATTGTCTAAACATAATTTTTATTTAATGGACATGGTCTGGAGAAATCATCATACACTCTCCAACATCCTTCCCTCATATTAGGGTAAAAAATATCTATCGATAATGATAATCATATATTTCTATATAAAAGAAACAATATAAACTATTATTATATGAGAACTCTTCAAGGTAGAGGTATTGATACCAAAATCCATGTAAATCCATTGAACGAGATATTAGAATATACTTTATAGTATTAATGGTCATATAATTATTACCATATATATATGTATAATAATAAGTGATGAAATTAATCTATATCTCTAATTATTTATAAAGATATATCTTGAACATCATAATCATCATATTATTCACATCATATATAGTGGAGATTCTTACTGCATGGTTCATTACCACATACATTATGAATATATTTATAAGTTATGTTATACATAAATATTCATTGATGGAAAAAATTTAATTCACATCATTTGGTGACTAGATACAACCCCAATAGAATTATTGACATTATTTGTCTTTGGGTTTCAAAACTTATTACTCCATTATTATCAATATTAAATTCTAGTATAATTTATATCCTATTTATTACATCTCTATAATTCTATTGAGATTCATTGATATTTATGTGAATCTAAGGTTACTATGTCAGTTGTATAAGAGATTCATTACCTCTACCCATTATGAATATAAGATTCATCTTCTAAAAATCCAATATTTTTGAAACCATTTCAATCCTAATCAAAGATATATTAGTATTTTATTTCCATATCGAAGTATCATCCACCTCATTTTTCATCCCAACGAGGTAATTTACTAAAAAGTACAATATTTTAACAATTCCAACCAACTCATTTAGAAAATATTCAATTCCTCCTATGATAATATATATTTCAACATCATTTGATCAGTATATATATATAAACAATCATCATAGAAAAAAGATGGAAAAAAAATTTAATATAATGATCATTTATTTGACCTTAATGGCATAATTATGATAGTTATAATCATGTGTATTTATTTTGCATGAGGAATATAAAATTACATGATCATTCATCTATAATATTTAACTCAAAAGTTTTTTAATGAATAACAGTATATTAAAAAACATTCTCCACAATAGGTTAATGTGTGTACCTAAGTACTGACCAACCTATATTTTAGTTCCATAAAATTTTCATCACATTATTCTTTCTGAATTAACATCACTCCCGTCCATGTAATCATCGTTAGTGGATTTCAATCCCAACATGAGTTTTAAAAAAATCAATATCCTTCTAACAAAATAGAACTATTGAAATCAGTTACAATGGTTGGTCTGTTCCATTTCTCAATAACTAATTTCTTTGTGTTTTCTATTTTTAAATCTTTTATTCTATTTCTGTGACCCTGGAATTAAACTTTCATCATCCAAAATTCACAATTTAAAAAATTATTATAATATTTATCCATTATCTATATCATTAAAACAATGTGAAAATTATCGTTAGGCCCTTCATAGTGCCTTGAATATATTTTAATCTCATCTAAAAGGAAAACCAAATACTGATTAAGGTAGTCTCTAAAGCCACTATTCATTAGATCCATGTATATAGTGGAAGAATTATTACATAAAATGGGAAACACTATAAATTCATAGTGTACAAACCTTCTATAAAAATTTGCCATAAAAATATAATCCATTTTAAACCGTAATGGAAAAAATATTGATTAATGATCATCCATAAAAAATTATTTTAATTGTCTTAGTTTATCTAATAGATCATTGATATGGGGTAAATGATATTTTTATGATCGTGATTATATTAGTCTCACCTTAATCAATGAAAAGACACAATTATTGATCCTTATTTTTAATAGAAAACTGTTGCACCCCATAGTGAATCATTGAGGAATATAAAAACATTGTTCAAAATATCATTCGTTTTTTTAACTCTTATAATTCAATAGGATATATTCTACATAGAATCATTGAGATAGGTGTGGATCAATGTTTTATTTTTATTGAAAACTAAACCTATTACTCTAATGGAAGACCTGGTAGATCATCTAGAAATACATTATCATATTTTCAATCAATTGGTATGCCATTAGTGTGAAATTCCAACTCAATCATTCGAGTCAATAGTCCCAAATTTTTTCAATGATGACCCATTTTATTTAGCTTTCTTCTAGATGGATTTCTTAGTAATCCATGCACTGATAAATTATAATGGGATTATTTGGGATATGAAATGATATTTTATAATCTGGATAGTTTATATGTTCACAATTAAGAGAGTTACAATAATGCCTCATATTATATTGAATTTTACCAAAGGGAGTTTAACAATATTTATATGGAATATATTCCTAGGATTTCCCCATACTAGTAATCCACACACCCAATAACTCTTAACTGAGGAGTTCTAATGTAATGAAATGATTCAATATTGGTGTTATCATACTCATTATTATATACTTTTTTTCATTTTACACCTATTACAATGAATAATAGTAAAATTTTCATTGATAAAACATAAATTAATGAATATTCATGTAAGATTTCTATAATAGTATATGTTGAATTTAATAAATAATGTTTATATGATGACATATGAATATCTACATTTCAATTGGGGTTATCTATTGTAATTTTATTATTCAGCTCACTAACATAATTAGATAACAGCATACTCAAATCCATAAATTTTTTCTTTTAATGAGTTTTTGAAAAATAAATATAAAATTTAAAATATTATTAAGATTCTTGAAATATTATATAATTTCATCCTTCTATAAATTCTATGGAAAATAACAATATTGGTCATTTACTATTATAGACAACAACCTCCACAATGAAATGTATTTGAATTTTCTTCTAGGAATTTCTTATTTATCCAAATCTATTAAAATATGATTAACATCCATTATAAATATAAATAGTATCATTATATTTCTATATATATGATATTATTACAATTGAATCAACTTATTAACCATACCCACTCATCCATTATCAACTGCTCTTGTCTGAGATAGTTTTTCCACCTACATGAACAAGGAATAATTTATATAATGGTATTAAATGGAAACATAATAACTCATATAATTTGATATTAATTATAAATAATTGTTTTTTAAATTTTATACAATTTTTATATTAATATATAATGCATTATTAATGTATTGACTTTTGTTAGTCAAAAATCACTAAAATAAGCAAATCACAGATCATGTATTCTTAAATAATAAAAAAATGAAGTTAAATTAGATTACGTTATTTGATTATTTAAAATATATTATTGTTATTTCTATATGTTATGAATATTTATTATGGTAAAAATGTATAGGAATCAACATCGACACATTATTTCACATATTAAAAAATAAAAATTTGCTGACATATGACGATGAAAATAAACTATGACACCCTAATATATGAACAAAAATATTATAGTTAAATATGTGAAGTGTTAATAAATATGAATAATTTTATAAAATATGTGATTATGTATTTTTTATACAATAATTTATATCATGTAAGAATATGTAGGAATAAATGGTAATGGTGTCAAAATTACTTTTTCCTTGAGACCAATATTATTTTATGCCCCAAATTTAAATTTAATATTATGAATAATTTATTTTTGATAGATAATATCAAGAAATATCCTTTATTCATGTCTTTTCAAATTCAATTTCATGCTCTCTCTTTCAATATATATCTATTGAAACATTTATTGATTTCATAAGGGGGATTATAGACTCGTATTTTTTCGCAAGTCATAATTCTTCCTCATGGAATTAGGTTTTACAATATAGATTTATTATATTCATTTATTATATTATAATTCATTTAATATTACTTTTATATGGAATCGTTTTTACGGATTTCAAACTTTATTAAAAATTTTATCTGAATAATAATTCTCAACCTCACAAATTTTTCTCTTTATCTTCTCTATATATATTCAATATTCCACTAATGTTATCTTTTTTTATAATGATATAAATATATGTTTTATATTTAGTGATATTAAAATATTTATTTTTTTTAAATAAAAAAATTATCATTCTATTTATAATGCAGCTTTCAATAAAATTATTTCCAAAATATTAAAAATTATTTTCCATTCAAATATTTTTTTCCCTTCTAGTCCACATTTTATATCGATATATATTAAGTCATTTTCATGTACCTATCAAATTTATTTAATTTAAAAATGATTTTTCATATCCCATTAATGTTACCTTCATTTAAATGATCCTTGAAAGTGATCCAAAATATTCCAACTTTTTCATGGTTACGTAAAACTAAATGAATTTTAAATATTTTTTATAAGAATATTCAATGAAATTAATAATAATAAATATATTATCACATTAATATATCTATTATTCATATCATTATTATGTTAATATTTTTATTTTATCCATCATGTTCAAATATTATAGTAGGTAACCACTATAATGAGAACCTTGAGATGAGAATATATTATTCTAAAAAATAACTATATTCCAGATGGAATCCTTTTTATGGGTCAGGGATGTAGTATTTCCTACTAGTAATTCAATTCTCACATGTATATGGGACTTCTTCTTATGTAGTTCACAGATTTAAATTACATAATGAAGTTGTTATGGGGATGGGCCCACCAGTAAGAGCTGGACATGTTATATGTGTAATTGGATTGTAATACATATATAGGGGTGTATTGGTCTTTATACACGATATTATTATTAATAAATGTTTTGATTACAAAAAATGATTTTATGGGTGAAACCTATAATGAAATATAAACATGGTGAGGCAGGATACATTAGTAGCATCATAGACAATACCATATTAATTTAATATGTTAATAAATAATTTTTTGCTACTAGGTTAATAGAAGATTTTATCCTAGCCTTTTGATTAAAAAATAACAGTATAATTAAATCCATGAACATGTTAGTCCGTTGGTTAATTTATTTTTGAGATTTAGATAATTTAAACATCCACATAGGCTGATATTAATAGTGAGAAATTTTTAGGAACTATAAGTGGATTTCATCCACTTGGATCCTGAATCAAAATTCCATAAGGCTTGAAAGGTATTCTTAATCCCCATGGTCTGAGATCTTGATCAAGGTAATAATAAAAACCCCCTTTGGAGTGTTTTATCCTTAAATAATAGATAAAAGATAGAGGAAAATAAACTAAGTGTTTGGCATGGACATTCCTTACATTGGAAATCTATAACGTACTAATGAAATGAGTTTCCAAAAAATAATAACATTACAAACAGTTAATCATCAAAAATCCAGAAACAACCCAATTTAATAAATATAAAACAACATTCATATATATAATGATTCAGTATAGAATAACATTTACAATAAAAAAACTAATCTGATCTAAAAGAAAGGCCGACTTACGTGAAAAAACAAAGGAAAACGGTCCCAAATTAACATGATATCAGTCCAAAAAACTCTCCATATTTCCCCAAGCTGCATTAAATTACCCAACTCACCCAACAACAACCTCAATGAATGAAATCAAAATCCAACATGAAACATGAAATCTATGATATATATTCATGAGATAAAAATCATAGAAATTCACAAAAAAATAAAAATAATTTTAAATTATTTTTATAAGATTATTCATTAATTATTGTATTAAAATATAACATGAATGTAAGATTACAAACAAAACCAAGTGAAAAAACTAAATGGTTCATAAATATATTTCAAAACCTTCAACTTTGTATTCCTAAAATAAAACAACATTCCTTGAAAATATTTCCTCCCACCTAATCCAATAAGAAACCACACACTAAAAAATATTTATGAAACAAACCATATTTTTATTTAAATAAAAACTATAGCCTCATGAAAATTAAACTGGATGAAAAGGGTTTTAAATAAAACACCCATTTTTAAATCCACTAAATTATCCCCAAAAGTGTATTTAAAAAATATAAGTTTTTATAACTTCATTGGAAACAATTTTCAATGTAAATGAACCAAAAAACACTAGTCAATTATAACAAATCTAGAAGATGAAGTCACGCAACATAAAATATGTATAAGTAAGATATGGGTTCCAAAAAAGGCCAAATAAGTTGAATGATATAATCAAAGAGTGGATAAAAAATATTTATATAAACTACCAAAAATCTAATTTTTTATAGTCTTTATCCTAGTATCCATAGTTGGATATGAATATAATATATTATGAGGTCTCACTAGATGATAACATGTTCGCATATAATGAAAACCATTCAATAAAAGAAACAATATCCCGCAAAAGATTCATTGTGAGGACATGCCAATATAGGTTTAGTGAATAGACCACGTATATAACCCCTAGTGGAATTTGAATAAACATGAGTAATACAAATATATATATCAATCATAGTACCTAGGTTCCCCTTATAATAAAAAAGTTTCATGAAAGAACATAAAATCCAATACTAACACACCAGAATAAATCAATTATTATCCCTAAGTACTAACTACCTCACAATAAATTACCCATTTATTTCCCTCATCTCTAACATAAAATACTCTATTCAAACCTAATGGGATTTAGAAACATCACATATTGAAAGAGAAAACACATAAGGATTAAAAAATAAAGGGGGGGAAATAAGAGATATCTTTCACATCACCCATCTAAACCCCAAGTTCCAAAATATCCATTATTATAATGGATTTCTATTATTTCTAAGAGATTTAATTTTTAATAAAACACCACATTAGAAAATATTAGGAACCCGATGAAAATATCACAAACCCTTCTTAAAAATTCAAATCTACACTTCAACACACGGTTCTTCAACATTGAAATCCAAAACATGGACAACAACCATTCATTTCCTTCCCATTCATTTAATAGATCCAAAAATTAATTTTAAAATACATAACCACAAGGTCATTTAAAAAATTAAGATTCATTAAATAATTACTTCATAAATCATTTTGAGGCTAACACCTCACATGAAAACAAATTTCACATTAAAACGGCTTTTTCACCAATTGAAAACACATACCGGATAAAAATAAAACACACACCATTTAAACTGATTCATGAATCCTCAATGGAATGTCACATATTATATGTGCCTAAAAATATTCCATTTCAAACATGGAAGCATGGAATTTTAATGAGAAACACGTTTTTCTAAACTAATAACATAGAAAATAGTATCAAATCATCACGTGGTTCTCACATATATTAATTATTACAATTAAAATGAATTTAGAAAGTAGAAAAAATTATCAAATTACAAAATAGGACAATTATATAGAAACAACAAATAGAAAGAGGGGGAAATCATTTAAACCTTGAAAACATGTTGTCCTCAATGGAGAACACCCAGATTAAGGTTGAATAATATTATATATACTATAGAAAAATTACCAATATTAGAAAAGCATGGAACACTAAAACAATACACAGGTGTTCATAGGTTCATGATGGACTAAAATAAAAATGAATGATAATGAAATGAATAAATAGGTAATGAGAGGAATAATAATCTCAAAATATTTTTAAATAAACTAAATGAGATCCATGAATCAACTGTGAGGGATTTTTGAAATCCTCTATCAAATCTCAAGGTTTATATAACACTTATAGGGAATAATATGGGAGAAATAAGTTTTAATTTGAAATGGGAAAATGGGAAAGTCACACATTATGTGATTCAGGGTATTCCACACAATTTCTCCATAGGGTTTTCCAATCCTTTCTTCAACCATGTACATGACACTTCCTCAGACAAGTCCACCCAAATATTATCTTGGATGATATTTATAATTTGAAAAACCATGTGGAATCACATAATAAAATATCAGTGATCATAATAGCCCCATCCATATAGGAAATTCATCATTTCGTGGAACATTGGTAAAAATTAGAACACCTCCTTAAAATCCTCTAAAAATCATAATTCCCAACCCAAAAATAATTGAATCATGGAGAATCACAAATGAGATAAAAAAATAAAACATTATTCTCTATATAGTTATGTAGGCATCACAAATTTCTCCATTATGACACTTCTACCAGTAGAAACTTTTGGTCAAAAAATTGAAGAAGATAGATATAGAAAGATCCAATGAGTATCTAAAAAAACCACCCAGTACTATCTTCCAATGATGACAAGAATTGATATCTTAAAAAATGATCAAAATTAACAACCATCATATTTCAAAATTTCCCAAATCACAATCAAAATACGAACCAAAAACTAGAAATCATACATGTCATGGGAGACATAAGGTTATCTTGCAATCATTTAGACTTTCTATGACAATGTGGATCCATATATAACTAATGAGTGATTCGCAATCAAACAAATGATCAAAAAACAAGATAAACACACACTAAAACAAAAATCACTACTAAAAAAAGATGTAACAAATCCTTCACATATCCTCAAAATAAATTACTCATGTTTCCACCTTCGAACACAACAAACACGGATAAACTAGGGTCAATAATTGTAAAACCCACACAATATGGATCCCTAATGGACCTATAAAAAACCAACTATAATGTAATATATGTTGGTTGATCACCCACCATAGTTACTCAATAATGTACCCAAGTAAATTATCATTTACATAAAATGATAATTCCATGGATCAACGAAAATAATAGATAAATCAACCACTCTGAAAATATATTATCCTAATCAAGGATTCACAATAAAAAATTGGTCATAACCAACCACTAAATAGTTATTCTTCCCAACGAAGTGATAAATGAATACGTCCACTTGTGATGCTTCAAAAAATAATAGGTTATTATAAAAAAATCATTGAAATATATCCACAAAAAATTATCAATAAGGAACCATCCACTAGATTTCAATTACAACAAATAATGAACCCAAATCACAATATAAACTCTAACTATGAATTGAATGTTCCCAAAAAATATATTTAATTTTTTTTAAAATTAATAAATCATCTGAAACACCAGCCATAAAACATATTATTGATTCCAAAATGGATACAAAATTTGAAAACTCAAATATTTTTAATAAAGGAGTTAAAAGTGTTCCATGTTACCCTATAATGGATGTACATGAGTGATATTTTTTCCCATTAAAAGGACCCATTCCCCTTTGATCAAGAACATACCTCTTCTATATATAGCATGTTGATTTACATTTATTATAATAAAATGGAACCAAGGGATCGCCCACCTCTTGATATATATACAGATCATCTTCTACATGAATGGCCTCATTGATAACCTCTTATAAAGAATTCAGTTGATACCCAAGTGTACCTACAACAAAATCCTATTTATGGAGACAATAAATGAAATTGGATTTATAAAAATCATTAATATACTATATTTGGAATGAAGATGGCCAATAATGAGAAATGGTCAATGTACTCTATCACTAGTATGTTAGCCTAATAGAGGATCACAATCCTAACAACTCCCCCCATTTTAATGGTCCTAGATAATATTAATGGGATAAACATCATACCAAAAACTCTTAATACATACCTTCATACCACTATGAATTTACCAAACTTATACGAAACTCACTTGAAACTGATGAGAATGTTCACAACCAATCTAATTGAAAATGATTCATGTGTTTCAAGAGTATTATGAATTTTAGTAATTCATTCCAACCACATTACCATTTCAACTAATTCATTATCACCATTTTACTAATGTATTTTTTGATTCATGAAATCAATTATGGGGTCTGTGATTAAAGAGTGATTCACATCCACTAATCTATTCAATGTTGGGAAAGAATCTGGAACTAAAGAAACTCTTTTGTTCCTTTTGGGATACATACAAAAAACTAAATTATCCATGAATTATATCAACTAATTTCATAAAACATAAACCAATTGATTCCATCTTGAATGTAATTAAAACCATGAATATTGATATTTGAGAATATGAATGTAATTGTTATACCAAGTAAGGAACATTTTATTAAAAAATCACCAAATAGTACTATGGAATTTTGAAAACACCATCCACTGAGGCACGTTGTTGAAAACCAATCCAAAATCGCTCCTTAATAACAAACACATCTTTAGAGGAACAAACATCACCTAGAATAAGAATGTTTCAAAATTTCATTCAAAATTTCATCCCAATTTAAAAACTACAAAATTAATTGAAATATCATAAAAATTTAAAAAATCTAAATTTCAAAAAACACACCCATTTCTATCACAAAACTCTTTCAAACATCGTTTTGAAATCTATTTCATTATGTAATTTGGAAGAAAGATAATTTTAAATATCACATTTTCCAATTTAAGATTATTCAAAAAACTGAAATTAAAACAACCATTTTTATTAAATGATTTTCCCAAATAGTTCGAATATTCTTTTCTAGAAGATTCATAAAACCAGTTTCTGAAATTAATATTTTAAATAAAAATGCATTATTTTTCAAATAAATAATTTAATATCAACAACTGTCAAATCATTACACAATATATAAATCAAGGACCATAAGTACCACATAGAAAATTATCGAAAGACTCCTCAATCCACCACTAATATATGAGAATAACATGTTGGGAAATCTTGAATCATTAGAAGACGAAAAAATATTGATTTGGGAGGAAACTGGGTTGTACATGGTTGGTCCACTGGGTTCGGAAACCTTGATAAAACCATGAAATATGATACATGAGAAAGACATAAATAAACATCAATGAATCTAAATGATTTCCCAATAAATGAAATCTAAATGTGTAGGTAAAGTTCACCATATTGTTACCCCAAAAAAGAAATGAATCCTCAAATCACATTAATTTTAATAGGTTGTCAAAACAACATCATCATATATCAAAATCAATCATGAAAACCAAGGACATACTCTAATCAACAATTCAAAAGAAAAATTACCCAATAATATAGTGGTTCGTGATGGGAAAGAGACATTGTGACTCTCCCCATCCTTACCTATGAATCCCTGAAAATCATAATCACCCATCTAAATTGACATCCTTAAGTAATAATAGGAAACTCAACATACATAGTCTTTCCCCAAATAATCCATTACCATTCAAACCAGTTTTACATGAACCATGTTGGGCTTCCTTCCACATGGCTCCAAATTAGGAATACCATAAGGCCCAAATGCTAGTCATATAGTGACCTGAATTTTTCTTACTAGAATATTACATATTTTTTGTGATAAAAAACATGATAATAGTATAATGATGGATTCAAATATTTTGAATCAATGAAAAAATAGTCACTTTTATTACATTTCTATAATAAAAATGTTTACATTATTTCATTACTTTTTAATATCTTTCTTAAAGATATAATTTCCTCATTAGTACATGAATCCACCTAAGGGTATATATAAATGAATACGGTGATCTAAAATCAAATTAATGAGTGGGAAAACCTAGATAAAATAAGAGAAATGAGTCAATATTAAATGGGAGAGAATAATCATAATCATTATTTCATAGGAACGGGATAATAATCATTTGAATGAATAAATAATTTGAAAAATTAATTGAATGTGGTAGATATATAAAAATGGATCACCATAAAATTATTGTAAAATTTAAAACATAGTTATTGTTACTTCTAGCAGTATGTCCACATATAAGAAATGATCATAAATCATAAAATCATAATTGTGAAAAATGATTGGATGTTGTTAATTTATAAAAAGTATAATATTATGAAATATATGACACTACCAAATGAATTATAGAGATATACCATTTTATTCCATCCACTCACATTATAAAATTCACATAATCTCAAATGCCACAAGACAAAAGAATATATATTATATGTAGTCATGAAATAAAATAATTAAAAGAAATTAGTTTTTTATGTGTTTTATAAATAATAAATAAATGAATAAAATTTGGGATTCCCATAAGAATATAAGAGATTAAATTATTTCAGAAAATATTAGCATTTTTTAGTGGATAAGAATCAACAAGGAGTAGTTGAAAAATTATTTTTCACGAATAGTATCTTTTTGAAAAATATTTGAAAATGGATTAAAAATTCATAAACAAGTAAGAAACTTGTATATATGTAAAATTATAGGTAGATAATTTTTAAAGGAAATATTATGGAGATTGGAGTGATGTAAGTATGTAAAATAGTAAGTAATAATTGATAAAACGAAAGAGAGGGAATTGGATTTGAGAATCCCTACATCTTAAATATCTTTATATATCCAATAATATACACCTCCAATATAATGAAATATTTTTTGTTAATAATTGTAACCATTATTTAATTATTTTAATTTATTTTACTGTTGATCTTTTATAATTATTGGATTAAATAATATAACACTCTACGTTTAACATAGTCTTTTTTTGAAATCATGTATTCATTAAACTATCCCATATTGGTTCGATTTTTCTAATTATGTTCAATTTCAATTATACATATGAAAAATTAATTACAAAACATTAAAATTTAATTAATTAGATATTTATATATTAAATTAAATTTCTATTATCCATCCATGAATTTAGTGACATATAATGATTTGGAAACGTCCATGTATGCAGTAATCTGACTATTAACGGGATATTATCAAAATAAGTGTAATTGAACTATGAAATATAAAAATTTACTAATTGTAATCATTAAAATGGGTTCATACAAATTAAATAATGATTAAATACAAATAAATTAATCATATAATTTTTTAGATAAAATGGGATAGCTAAAAATAGAAATATAATAGAAAATTGAGAGAAAGAGTCGATGAAAACATACCGTATTCTCATTGTTTCATATTTTTATGGCATTAAAACCCTTGAATAGTTAGTGTTGGGTGACACTAGATTGACCATAAGGATTGAAAGGAGCTTAATATAGGTTATTTGGGATAATATTCATATTTATAAAGTACATGTAATGTGGTTTTCCATGTGGAGAGAGCGGGGCATTAATAATTGAGGGGAGGAATTTTTTTAGAATTGACTATTGAATAAAATACAATTTTTTGGAATAACATTTAAGAGTAAAAAACATACATAGTGAAATATATATAATATATATAAATTTATTTTTTTACATATTATAACTTTATAATTCTTATTTATTAATTTACTCCAAGTAGAAGTAAAAAATTGAAAACATCTTTTTATTTTTATGGATATTTTATTCTTTAAAAAATTGGAAAATAATTTTTATGTTTTTAATTTTAATATCATGGATTAGTTAACTTATGAATGATGTATTTTTTGATCCAAATTTCAAAATATTTATTATATGATTATTTCATCATGAATGAAATAATTTAATGAAGACCATTTCTCAAAAAATTATACATTTACAATTCACCTAGAAATTGAAATTTTTTTAAAAAAATTAACAATGAAAATACCCTTAGACATTTTGTAAGTTAGAATTATAAAAAAAAAATTCAATTTATTATAATAATTCTATAAAAAAGTAAAATATAGAAATTTGTATAAAAAAGAATATTATTATGAAATATATTAAGATATCATTTGTTGAAAACATTGTTATTGTTTATTTTAGTTTTTAATATTAATATTTATTTTATGGAATTATATTATTATTTTTCATAAATTATGTATTTGGTTTTTTTCTTAAATTGTATAATATTAATATTTTTTCAAATTGTTATATTATGAAGTTAATTTACTCTTCCAAAAGTCACATTACTGTTACAACTGACACATTATATCCCATAAATACCTCTTCAATCCTTCATACGTAATTCACTACAAATACACCCAAGGCTATAAATTTCTATTTTTTAAATTTTATATTTTCATACTATTTTTTTATTTATAGTGTTTTTCATTATACTAGCACTTACACATGTGAAGGATGATCAAAATTTTCAAATTCAGCCTTTTCCATTTACTATTTTTTTCAAATTTTAAAATTTATTATTTTAATGCGCTTAGTTATTGACGAATATTATTATATCAATTAATAAAATAATATTTTGTTGTATTTTATATGGTTCATTTTCATATAATATTATATAATAAAATATAATACAAATTTATTCTAGGAAAAAATAAATTTAAAAATTAAAGGATGTTAAATTATTACCACTATTATAAATTCCATCGCTTAAATTCTAACTCATATTCCATATAGAGAATAGGTTGTGGTAATTATGTTACATTTTTTTCCTCTAGTACATAGGATTTCTCTTCATCATTACACATACAACACAACACTTTAGCAATTTGAGATTCTTTATCTGTAGAAAATTGTCATTATGATCCTAGATATTCAGTAGATGTTCGATATAAGAGAGGTATTACTCAAACATTACAACATCTAGATTTAGTTCATGTGAGGGATTCGATATGTACATCCTCATGAGTGATGAAGGTAACACATCATTTAACATGAACTATATTTATTGGTCCTTCTAGTAGATATGATACTACTCTTATGAGATCAATTATCTAATGAGTGTTAATGTATCTTGTGAAAAGAATTAATTTCATATCAAATAACATGAATCTACTATATAGTGAAATTAATTTAAAAAATATCTCCAAAATCAAATTATAATTCTCTTTGATAATTATAAGCATATATCTTCTACCTACTCTGAGAATTATTTATATGATGTTGGATAGATTGAAAACATTTATCATCTCTTCCAAAATATCACATCGATGTAGTTTATTTTCACCAGTATTATCCCAAATTGTTTGAGTTCACTTCCCTTATAGAGATTCATTCATATCCATTTCAATATATTAGTGGAATAAGTTGCAATATGAAGGCTTCATCAATGGGATATGGGGATCCCATACTCTATTAGGGAAATTTATCAAGATCTATGAATTTATTATTGTGTATTCTTAGTCGTTTAATATTGGGAATTGGTTTAGGAGTGACATTTCATACCAAAATGAAATTTAGTGTTCATTTCATGTTGTGGAGTTCTCCTCATTTTATAGGTGAACCTTGGATCACAATAAGAGAAAATTTTAATTAGTTCCCCATATATCAGAATCACATTTTACAAATTTATAATGGAAATCTAGTCAAGAGAGAAATATTCATTAATTGTTATGAAGAGGTATGTATTTGTGAGTCAATACACAACTAACCATATCACATTTCTGCATTTGGATGCATTTACGAGACTAGATAAAATGTCTATAGTGGTGTTTTACCATTTACATGGGTTATTTGAAATAGTTAATCTATCCCCTTGAACATACCTCACTCTTATTTGACTTTATAACAAACCAAACAATATTAGGTGTACTCAAAAATCTCTTTCATTTTGTTTTCCCACACGAAGTACCCCCAAATAACATAGTACATCATGGTACTTATAGGATGTATGTACAAAGATGATTTATGAAAATCATACAGTATATATTTCTTCATATTTATTGGTGAAGGTACATAAGTTCTATTTCCAAACGAAAGAAAATGTCTTCATTGATATAGAATTCAAGAATTTTCCCATCCATTTCTGATTCCACCTTATTTTGAATCTCCAAATCAACCATTGTACATCCATTGTCTTTTCCAAAATATAATTTTGGGAAATAATTTGGTATATGTGCGAATTCTTTAATATCATTATGATTTCTAGGTCTACCCTTTTCATGTCCATGATAATATGGTATTTCAAAATCTAAATATTGGATGTTGTATTGGGTTGTGTTCCACTCAAATAATAATATACATTTTTTAGCTTTAGATGATGGTAGTGCATAGAGGATCCATGTTCCTCGATCATATCTGACCATATTCATTGATGCATTATTATATCTTCTTATTTGAATATATAATTTAGACTCTTTTAATCTATATATATGTCACGCATCTAATCAAACAGGTTGGGCTTCCAAATCTTCTATGCGATGCTCCGAGTTTCTAACTCTAGATCAAACGTCAAGTACTTTTTATCATGGATAATTAAAACTCATGTATCATATGTTATCAATTAACCATCATGAGTACACAACCGAAACCATGTTATAAATTATCATTTTATATAAATACTCCTTCTCTAAAGGATGATATTGTGTGTGTAGGCATAATGATTATCCTCTTCCTCTTATCTTTAAATAATTCCCAGTATTATGTCATCTAGTTTAAAATTATATATTTATGTGTTAACATAATTAAAGGGCTATAAAATCATGATTATTTTCTCCAAAATAGTCAGTAGTTTCCTATTAACCTATAAAAACTTTTTATTTTTGTATCTCCTTTGGGTCTAGGACACACTTTAATTTAATTTTTTTTGAGGGACCAGAGAATTTTCCTCACATATTATCATTTTCTTCAATAATGTGAAATTTAAAAAATTTAAGTCACACTGGTGTAACTATTAATACATTATATCCTTTATTTATTTCACCAATACAATCTGCGATTTCTCGTCGTAATCCTTATTTATCATTGAATAGATGAGAATATGATCATTAAATATCACCACATAAATTATGGTAGTCTGTAAATACTATATTAACTATATTTGAGAATATTATAAGTGAATTAATATGTCTAAATTGTATCACATGGAACTTATAATGTCCATACGTCGTATGAACAGATATCATCTAAATATATTTCTTTTTCGTGATCAATTGATTATTTCTAAAATGATTTTCCTTGATTGAGAAGTACTGAGATCCCCAATGTTTATCAAACAAGTCATAAATCCTTATAAGGTGATACATGTTCTTTATAGTGAGATAGTTGATCTCTCGATAATTTATACAGATCTGTATTGATCTATCCTTTTTTTCGAAAAAGATTACTAGAACACCCCAAGGTGATGCACTAGGTAAAATAAATACTTTTCCAACATACCTTTTATCTACTTCATTAAAATCTCCAGTTAAATAGAGGACATACTATTGGTGAATTTCTAGAAAATAATGGCTCTAGTAATAACCTATATTTATAACTCAACTTCAAAATCTATGTGATGATCATGGATCACATTGGAAAACAAATCACTACATTAAGTTATAATATAATTTCCCCTATATTGGTGACATACCTTAACACAATCATTTGTGAGAGGTATTTTTCTTCACTAGGTATCAACAATGGAAACATTTAGGGATTGAAAAAGGATATTAATGATCAGACTTGTAATTTTTATAGAAACATGGGATTGTTTGGAATATGGAAGAAGATTTTTTTTCCTAATATTTGATTTTAACACTATATTAGTAGAGCCAATCTATAACCAATATAGAAAAAAAAATTCTAACATGTGAAGGATATAAATATTACATAGATTAATCTCCACATATATTCTAAAATAAGAATAATAAAACACATAGTTTATGATTATATCACCATATGAAATTTTTATTGATATCATTATGTCATGTTTTTTGGGGGTTGATTCAAAAATTATTAAAAAACTAATTCAGAAAAAAGAATGCCTAAAATTATATTAAAATAAAACATTTTCCACTTTAGTTTGAATATAAAGTGTTTCTTGTATTACATTACATTTTTGATCCACCGTAGATGTGGTTATGAAATATGTAATCCCGTTCTTATTCAGCTTTGCTGGTTTCTAATGAAAATTACACAAAAAGAACTATGGTTTACTATACTATCTTGAATTGTGACCTTCCAATTTATAATTTAAGCATTTAATCCTATGTAGTTATTTCTGAGGTTCTATTATTTTCCAAAAAATGAATTTTTCCTTCTTTATGTATCTTCAAAATTTAAGATAATAGTGTCCTTCTTTCCCAAACATGAACCATTTACCAATACATTTATGGAAATTTCCATGATTATTTTTCACATATCTTTTCCATGTAGGATGTTGGACCATGTCATATAAAAGACATATTTTAAAGTTATTTTTCATTTAATTTACATCCTTGCTTTGTTTTGGGGGGTTCCCTAGGTTTTAGGGAGGAATAGATGATTATTCATGAATTGGGCCAAACCGTGAGCCCAATTTCAGATTAAAAAATAAATTTTGTATCTTTTATAACTTTTTCATTTTTCAACATTTTTCATCCATTAAAATTATTACTTGACCTCCCCTAACCTATTAAAACCACCAAGGTAATTTGGAGATTTTATAAATCCATAACCAGGGTTTATTTGGGTTTTCATCTAAGGGGTTGGGCCTGCCCGAAGGCCCAATTCCTGTTTTAAAAATAAATTTTGATTATATTATAACTTATTAAAATTTTGGGATTCTTTAGTAATTATAATTGGATCCCAAGACCACTGAACCCGACCGCGTGACCATTCTCTTTCCCCCCTCTTTGGAGCTCTGGTTAATCGTGATTTGGTGACGAACTTCATAGGCTTCCTCAAATCGTCCATATTTGATGAGGTAAGTTCATTCCTTCATAACACTCTCAATTTTTACTCTTTATCCCCCATTAAAATTTCTAAATGATCTCTTTATCATTGTTAGAACCTCCCTTGAAGGTTTGAGTATTTTTAAAATCAGCTACTGGTATTTTTGGGGGCGATTTCTACAAGATATTTTAAGTAAGTTGTTCTTATTCTTTCTTCTTTCAATTTGTTTAGGGATACATCCAATGTAACTGGGTTTTCTTCCCTTACCATTGAGGTTCCTAATGTCCAGAAAGTAGGGTTTAAAAATTAGGGTTTTATATTGTGTTTCTTGTTCTGAAATTCTGGTTTTAGGTCTGGTTTACCTTCCTTGAGTTGCGACGGTGGTGTGTTTGAGTTTTCTCACAAAGGATTCAAGGGTTTCCTTGGTTTTGGTAGGTGATTCCATTGTGTGTGCAATTTTTGTGAATTAGCTTGTTGTGTTCATGGTACCTTAATTTTTATTTCACTTTAATGTTTCTGTAAAAAAAATTTAGTTGCATTTATAATGCAAATGAATTTTAAGTTCCAATTTTTGGTGAAATTGGGGGTTTTCCATTCAAATATTTTATTGGAACCTTTTGGGATGACCTATAAGTAATTATTTGATTTTAATGAACTGTAATAGGACTGAAAATACTGTTTTTATGATTTTACCATGTGTTTTTTGTGGTGAATGTTGGTTTTAATGGTGTTTATGAAACACATGAATTTCTAAGAGCCGTGGTATGTATAAATGGAGGTTTTATAATGATGTCACTTCTTGAACCATATGAGGCTTCCCTAAAAATGATTTATTGTTTTAATTTAAATGTATTGGGATTCCATTTATGTTTTTGTAATTCAAAAAATGTGCATATAGTGTGCAATTGGTGTTCTCAATGTGTTTTTTGTGCAAAACACTACGTGATTTTGAGGAATTGTTTTATTAAAAATCAAAGTGTTTTATTGTGTGTTTGAAGTGGTATAAAAATTTTATAGATAATGTATTTATTATAAGTGACCAGTATTGGTGTTTTATATGAAAATGGATTTATGTTGCATTCTGAAATAGTTTGAGCACAAAAGGGGAAGCCTGGGTACTTAGGTGGGAAGATTTGTACTAGTAATGCTAGAGGACCAGATGGGTGTTGTCCCTGTTTCACCTAGCATTTGGATAACAACAACTCTAACTAAACTATGTGGATGATGATTGGAAACCACTATGTTTTTGGTATGTTTACTACTAGTGGCTCGTGCGTGTGAGTGGATTTTTCTATGGTTTCTTTACACAGAGGTACGAGGCACATAGGGCCTGAGACAACCTAGTGCCTAGGGGTGTTCCTGGATTGTTGCTCACTAGATTTTTAGTATTTCCCTACGTATTTCGGTGTTTCATTTCAGTACTTTAAAGTATCTATCACTTCCATTTATATATGTTAACATTCTGGAAATTTTAGTTTGAAAACTTTTTTTTTAATGAAAGTTGTATTTCATGGAATTTCATCGTCATTTTTCTTTACGAATTAAAACTGTTTTCTTCTTCACCTTATATTGAATGCAATCTGGAATCATTGGGTGGTATCCGTTTGGGATTAGGCTCACACCCTACTTACACCCCTTTGGTGTAGGTAAACTTTGTTATGTTTTACTCAGGTAAAGGTAAGGCCTCAGGTGAAGGCGGATCAGGTTGTTAGCCCCCTCCTACTGTGCTATGTTGTGGAGACAGCTCGGGGGTGGTGACCCCTTGTCTTGTGGAGTCTTGGTAGTTGTTTTTATAATGTTTTAATTTATTTATAGACATATTTTATTGACTCTAAACCAGTTTATTCATTTCTGGTTTTTGTGTAAACATCGTTTGGTATAAATTTTTCAGATTCAGTTTATTGATTGTTTTTAATGGTTTATGCCTTCATATTCGGGTAATTCGTTCCCAAACAAAAATAAATGATACCTGGGCACTTGTGCCAGCCCTTGGGGATAGGGAACGCCCTTCGGGTCATTTCACGGGCTTGGTTTGGTGCTAGTTTTGGCGGCAACCAGATTCAGTTCGTGAAAAAATGGTATCAAATGAGGTTCACACCTTGGGTCATGTTATATGGGGAAGAGTCAGCATATTCTGGAGCTAGGATTTTTGGGACAAGAAATTTCTGTCATGGGTAGTGTGCCTGGCCAGCACACCTCATGACAGGATTCAAGTCACCATGGGAAGTATGGATTTATCTGAGTCCTTTGGTTTTCTTGGTTTAATGATGACTATGGGAAATGAAAAGAGAGTTCGGCGAATAATCTCAGTGAGCTCGTAGGGCCTGGAAAGCCATGTGGAGCCGTGGATATTTCCCTAGAACACTCACTGTGACGGCGAAGTTATTGGAATATGGCTGCCAAGCATATGTCCAAGTCACCCACCGAAACTAGTTTCCTCTCACATTGTCTTGTGTCTCTTTGTTTTGGAATCTAGGGAACTTGTTTTTTTAGAAAAAAAACATGACTTCACTTTAAGGTGTGTGAATTTTTGTGAAGTTATTTTCTAGTAATGTGAAAATGGTATTATTTGTTTTTCCTATAAATGGAATTTTAGAATTATTTCAAAAGGGTAAATTATGTGTTTACACCTCTTTTGAAAGTATGAACTATGTTAATTGGGGTTTTCAAAATATGTTTCTAGTGGAATTTTTTTTAAACCGTGGAAAAGTGTTTTGGGATTGAATTTAGTGTTCTAGAATTTTTGTGTGGGGGTTGAGGATGGATTTTGGGTTTGGTGTATACTGAACAAAAAAACTATTATGAACTTTTAGAACCATGTCATGAAATGAGAAGAGTTGAGTTCTTAATTAAATAGAGATTTATGAAATGGTGTTTTTCATGAAATTATAAGTGTTTTGAAATGGGTTGATATGTTTTGAAATGATTATGAAAGGCATGAATATGTGATTTTATTGAATTATGGATTCTTTTAGAAATTGTTTTGTGAGATTGAAAATTGGGTTTTGATATTATGGTTATTGTTTTTGAGAAAGGGAATGTTTGGTTAAATGTTTTGATTTTAAAAAGAGGAAAGGTTTGATTTTTGGAAATTTGTGCTCCCAAGGGTGACAACATGCATAGGATCATTTGGGAATATGGATGGATATGTGGTGGGTTCCTAGTGTGTCATGTAAATATGCATGTGTGAGGCTCATGAGATACTATTGGTAAATGCGCAACCCAACAACACTATTTTTTTTAAATAATTTTTTTGAAGGAAAGTGTTGTGTTTTGATAATGTATGGTTGGGTGGTATGGATTATGTGTTTTTGGGATTATTATTGTGGGATTATTCGAGGTCAATAACCCCAATTGTTTGAATGATGTTTTGGGTTTGTGTTTCATTGATAAGTTGGAATGAAGTGTTGGTCAGTGATTTCTTTTGAGGAAAAGTTTGGGAGGCCAATGTGGTGGCTTCCCTCATGTGTTCAGTTCAGGTTTGTGGTCTGTTCTGACACAATAACTAGATTGGTTGGGTCCTTCGGTTTATTTGTACGCTAGGGTACGCCCCCATAAAATGTTAATGTATGATTCATGTTTGTCCTATGGTGATTCATGGTTGGATGATCCTCCAGTTAATCAACATAAGGACTTTATTCTTGAGGTTTGGAGATTGTGTGTACCCCTCTTCTTTTTCAATTTTCTGGATCCCCCTATAGTGGGAGATTTTTTGTGGGTTTTTGAAATATTCCTTAGTTTCTTATGTTTCCTATGTTGTCTAAGGTCAATGAAGTTCAGGGTTGGAAGTGTAGAATGATGTCTTAAAGGGACTCCGGGTCTTTCGTTTGCCTCATTGAAGCAAGAGTTCATATTAGGCCACCAGTGTGCAAGATCTGGCCAAGAGTGGCCATTATGGACACTTGCTGGAATCATGTGCTATTTGGGACTCAGTACAAGTTCCCTCTATTTGTGTTTTCTTTTATAACCAATGGTTATGTTCGGTGATGCCTTGCGATGTCATGTGTTCATTTGACTATAGTGAAGATTGTGCAATCTTATGAGAGTCACTATTTTTTGTTGGATGTGTGTATCCCTATAGTAAATTCTAAAAACTATGTTATAAAGGAATGTGTTTCTGTATGTCCGTTAATTCCACTGTTTAGAATCCGAAAAAAAAGGGGTGATGTGTGTGCATCCTCTAAGCTCTTGTTTTGCTAAAATGATGGGTTGGGGAAAAGCTGGTTTGAAGTGTGTTATGTCTCAATGAGACCATATGAGATTACAGTATATTTTTTTTGGAACTAGAAGAAGATGTTCAGTTTAGGGGTTTCCAAATCTTAACTGTGAGTCTGAAGATGCTTCAATCCATTGAGCTCCATCCATAGGCCCCGGAGAGAAGCTGGCGCGTAGTTATGGAAAATCCTAGAGTCGCTCAAACTTTTGGTAAAGGACATATCCTCTATATGACAGATAGGAATAGTTTAAAACTCTGGTGCCATCTTCTTGTTCTAATATCTCAAATTTGGTGGAAATAGGTGTGAGTACCTTGTTCCCATGTCATACCCTGAGTTGATTTTTTCCCCTTTGGGGTCCCTTGTGTTTTTGGAGAAAAGTTTAAAATTTGGGTTAGGCAGGTTGAAGTGCATAGTTTGTGTATGGTTAGCAGTAACCATGTTCCAACCCAGGGGATCGTGTGATAAGAAATAGTAGCTACCACATGGTCTCCGCATGTCGATGATCCTTGGCCAAGGAAACTGTGTGATGTTTCCTCTTTGGACAAAATGATCCGCATAGATAACTCACAGTTTCCCAAACCGTGTGAACCAACCGTACAGCCATGCCAGCTCCTTAAAATTCTATTGTTTTTTTGTTGATATCCCTTACTATTTAGTTAAAATGGTTGGGTTTTGTTTGGGGTATACCCACAATGGGACTCATGTATTTTTCATTGGAATAATTCTGATATTAATCTACCCCTAATGCTGGGAAGTCTGTTCGAGGCCACCTGTTACTGTCTAGATTTTGTCTTAAGGAAATTTGTGTTTGTTATTATGGTGGGGAGACTCGTCATGGGTATCATGTGTGTTCTCTTGGAAAATTAATAATGTAAGTTTACCCTTTATGATGGGGAGACCGTTCGTTCCTTCCCCAATTGTTATCCTTATTCTGTCTTAGAAATTGAGCTGTCCCTGGTGGTGGGGAGTCTGGATTGGGTCACCCCATACTAGTGACTCAATTTTCAACTTGGTTTATTCTAGGAAAGAGGTTGTATCGTTAAATTCTATCAATCCAGAAATTTGTTACTTGGGTAAATTTGGGGTTGGAGAATAGCCAATGGTTTTTTACGTAATGTTGTAGTAGCGTTATTTGAGTTCGTTGTTCGTTTCAAGTGGATTGATGAGCGTCGTCTTGTAGTGTTTGAGGTGTTTTGTTTTGGGATGTGTTTTGAATGTGTTTCATAATTTTAAGTAAGTGGGGTTATTTTTGTTTGGTGAGAGTATTATCTTCACTTTTTTGATCAACTGGAGATGTTCGTCCTTTTTGAAGCGGGTGAAAACGTGGCAGGGAAGTCTATCTTGGTCTATCGTTTGGGCTTTGCTTTTGCATCTGGTCTTGTTGTGGCATTCTGGGGGAGGAATGCTTTATGGTGGGGAGAATTTTCACATACAAGACATATTTTAATGTTATTTTTCATTTAATTTACATCCTTTCTTTGTTTTGGGGGATTCCGTAGGTTTTAGGGAAGAATAGATGAGTATTCATGAATTCGGGCAAACCGTGAGCCCAATTTCAGATTAAAAAATAAATTTTGTATCTTTTATAACTAATTCATTTTTCAACATTTTTCATCCATTAAAATTACTACTTGACGTCCCCTATCCTATTAACACAACCATGGTAATTTGGAGATTTTATAAATCCATAACCAGGGTTTATTGGGGTTTTAATCTAAGGGGGTGGGCCTGCCCGAAGGCCCAATTCCTGTTTTAACAATAACTATTTATTATGTTATAACTTATTCGAATTTTGGGCTTTTCGGTGATTCCAATTGGAATCCAAGACCACTGAAACCCATCGCGTGACCATTCTCTCCCCCCCCTCTTTGGAGCTCTGGTTAATCGTGATTCGGTGCCGAACTTCATAGGCTTCTTCAAATCGTCCAGATTTGAAGAGGTAAGTTCATTCCTTCATAACTCTCTCAATTTTTACTCATTATCCCCCATTCAAATTTCTAAATGATCTCCTTATCCTTGTTCGATCCTCCCTTGAAGGTTTCAGTATTTTTAAAATCAGATACTGGTATTTTTGGGGGATATTTCTACAAGATATTTTAAGTATGTTGTCCTTCTTCTTTCTTCTTTCAATTTGTTTAGGGTTACATCCAATATACTTAGGTTTTCTTCCCTTATCATTGAGGTTCCTAATTTCCAGAATGTAGGGTTTAAAAATTAGGGGTTTATATTGTGTTTCTGGGTCTGAAATTTTGGGTTTAGGTCTGGATTACCTTCCTTGAGGTGCGGCGGTGGTGCGTTTGAGTTTTCGCACAAAGGATTCAAGGTTTTCCATGGTTTTGGAAGGTGATTCCATTGTGTGTGCAATTTTTGTGAATTAGCATGCAGTGTTCATGGTACCGTATTTTTTATTTCACTTGAATGTTTCTGTAAAAAATTGATTTAGTTGCATTTATAATGCAAATGAATTTTAAGTTCCAAATTTTGGGGAAATTGGGTGTTTTTCATTCAAATATTTTATTGGTTCATTTTGGGCTGACCTATAAGTAATTAGTTGATTTTAATGAACTGTAATAGGACTGAAAAAACTGTTTTGATGATTTTAACATGTATTTGTTGCTGTGAATGTTGGTTTTAATGGTGTTTGTGAAACAAATGAATTTTTAAGAGTCGTGTTGTGTAAAAATGGAGGTTTTACAATGATGTCACTTCTTGAACCATATGAAGCCTCCGTAAAAATTATTTTTTGTTTTAATTTAAATGTATTTGGATTCCCTTTATGTTTTGGTAATTCAAAAATGTGCACATATTTTTCAATTTGTGTTCTCAAGGTGTTTTTTTGTGCAAAACACTACGTGATTTTGAGGAATTGTTTTATTAAAAATCAATGTGTTTTATTGTGTGTTTGAAGTGGTATAAAAATGTGATAGATACTGTATTGATTTTTTGTGACCAGTATTGGTGTGTTATTTGAAAATGGATTTATGTTGCATGCTAAAATAGTTTTAGCACAAAAGGGGAAGCCCGGGTAATTAGGTGGGCGGATTTGTACTAGTACGGCTAGTGGACCGGATGGCTGTTGTCCCTATTTCACCTAGCATTTGGATAACGACAACTCTAACTAAACTATGTGGATGATGATTGGAAACCACTATTTTGTGGGTATGTTCCCTACTAGTGGCTCATGCATGAGACTGGATTTCACTATGGTTGCTTTACACCGAGGTACGAGGTACATATGGCCCAATACAAACCTAGTTCCTAGGGGTGTTCCTGGTTTGTTCCTCACTATATTTTTAGTATTTCCCTATGCATTTGAGTGTTTATTTTCAGTACTTTACAGTATCTATCATTTCCATTTATATATGTTAACATTCTTGAAATTTTAGTTTAAAAACTTTTTTTTAAATGAAAGTTGAATTTGTTGGAATTTCATCGTCGTTTTTCTTTACGAATTAAAACTGTTTTCTTCTTCACCTTATATTGCATGCACTTTGGAATAATTGGGTGGTATCCTATTGTTCTTATGCTCACACCCTACTTACACCCCTTGGGTGTATATAGACTTTGTTATGTTTTACTCAGGTAAAGGTAAGGCCTCATGTGAAGGCGGTTCGGGTTGTTAGCCCCCTCCTACTGTGCGGTGTTGTGGAGACGGCTCAAGGGTGATAACCCCTTATCGTGTGGAGTCTTGGTTTTTGTTTTTATAATAATTTAATTTATTTATAGAAATGTTGTATTAACTCTGAACCAATGTATTCAGTTCTGGTTTTTGTGTAAACATCGTTTGGTATAAATTTTTTAGATTCAGTTTATTGATTGTCTTTAATGGTTTATGCCTTCATATTCGGGTAAATCATTCCCAAACAAAAATAAATGATACCCAGGCACTGGTTCCAGCCCATGGGGATAGGGAACGCCCTTCAGGTCATTTTACGGGCTGGCTTTGGTTCCAGTTTTGGCAGAAAACATATTCGGTTCGTGACAGATCATCTTTCAAACTTATTCATATTATCATCAAATGTGAATTTTTGGACTTCTCTTCTTATGTTTATTCCCATTGGAACATTCTCCAAAATCCATGTCTAATTTGAGATCATTTCAAACTAATTCGTTATAACTCCCTAGTAATTGTTAGATATTGTCATTAGGAGGTGTGGTTCTAAACAACAAATTAATATATCTTCTTTTACCATTGATGATAAGAAGATGATATTTTTTCATAATGGATAGTTAAAATTTTATTATAAGTTAAGCCAGATTCACTTTTCTTCCAAATAAAATTTAGGAATAATCTCATTTTATCTATCTAAAGAGTTCAAGGGAAATAAATTATATGAAATAAAATCTTCTTGTCTTCCCAATATATTACTTATATTTAATATTTAAAGTCTATATTCTATACCAATTCTAACAATTGATCAGCCTATTTATTAATATAATAAAATGCCAAAGTGAACTTCAAATTCCCAACATTATGGTGTAAATAAATGATATTTTACATTTTGTTAACTCATTGTTTCTAAACAAGTAGATCAATATATTCAGTAAAAATTGGAGGTCATTTCTATATAATTTACTTAATGTCTAGTTTATCCTTCATAGGTGAAAAAGTACACCTTATATATTTTATCTTATTATTTATAGTCTCAGACAGGTTTGTATAATCATCATGAAATTATAAACTCTATCTACCATTGTATTGGGTATTTTTTTAGACAGTAACAGTATTATACCTAATACAGTTAGTTAGTACTATTCCTCCATTACCCTAATATTTTCTAAAATAAAAAATGTTTGAAATTGTTTTTCAAATAAAGCTTGAATAAATAATTTTTTTTCATTAAAAATTTATTTCTAAACACAAATATTATTTTATCAATATGTTTATAGTTTTTCTTAAATTTTTCTTCTATGATCATGTACACCAACACGTTTATAACAAGAAATGAAATATTTTATTTCATTGTATATCCTTCTTAACAGTTGGTATGAAATTTTGTTTAACTAAATCATATCCCTTGGGAGAGTTAGACACAGTGTGTATCAATGCCTCTAAATCATGAACTAGGTAGTGATTGATTTATTTCCTAATTATACATTTTTATAGTTATTACACATAGGTACATTGGTTAAATAGCCACATCCACTTCTAGTATTTATATAGATAATCTATTTCTCAAAAAACACATGATTGTATAATTTAAAAAAATGGATGATTCCCTCTAAATATCTCATGTCTTCTTGTTGTGTTTATATACCTAAGAATATATATTAATAAAAGGTGTGATATAATATCCATGTAATAGGAAGAATAACATATAATGAATAAGAGTTAAAGATCAATATTAAATAGATATGATTAAAAATAATAATTCTTTTATAAGCATTGAATTATCAACTTAATCATAGGGGAATCATTTGAAAAATGAATGGAATGTGGTATATGCAAAAAAATGAAACATCAAAACACAGTGTTCAAATACAATATATAGTTGGGAAGTAAGATGGAATCATTTTCATGGGTAAAAGATGATCATAAATATATCATCATTTTAAACCCCCAAAATCATATATTAATAAGATTATATATGATTTCAAATCCAATGAATATAACTGATTTTATCATTTTTTATAATAAAAATTAATTTTTGTTTGTGTTAAACGCAACACTATGTTGAGCTATCTTTACATTCTACACTGAGGTTAAATGAAATGTGATATATTATTATAATATAATTATTTAATGTAATTATAACAAATTAACTTTTAAATTGGTGGGTGTGAATTTTACTAACTAAATTAATGAAAAATATGGGTATATATTGGCTATAAGTAAAATAATAATAATTAAAATAATTGAATTATAGAAAATATATATTTTGAAAATATGGAATTAATAGATAATTGTGCACATAATTTCAGATTAATTATAACAATTTTTTGAAAAATTATATTAACAAAAAAAATTAATTTTTTAAATAAGAATATTGAAATTATCTTTTGAGGAAATTTTGGGGTTTTTCAAATAGATATCATTTCATGATTAATACTGAAAAAGAATAAATTTTAATTGAAATCTAGCTTTTATTTAAAATTATTTATAAAGATAAATTTTATTTTAAATTTCTATTAATTTAAAATTTGTTATAATAAATATAAATTAATCCAATTTTGACAATTGGTGTCATTTTCTTGTTAAATTTTTATATGAAATCATTGTAAACTTTTGAACATTTTCTATTTAAAACCATACTTTTTCACCTCATCCGCAGGGTAAAATTTAAATTACATTTTTTAGTTATGTGAATTTAATATAATAAAATGATTTCTATATTTTAAATTATCATAATTTCTAATTTCTAATAAGTTCAACTTATGTTTCGATCAAAAGGAATATTGGATGTCTTATAAAATAATTACAAATTTATAAGGGGTTAAACTAGAATGAATAGATTGAAAATGATATAAAATATTACCTATTTTTTCGAATGAGTTTATTTATATAATTAAAATTATATTCTCTAAAATATTGAAATTTATTTCCACATTTCATTCAATATGATCCAAATAATAAGTTATATGAAATAAAAAAATAATAATTTTCTTACTTTTAAAATCCATTAAGGAAATGGGATTGGGAAAATAAAACATTTTTTGGTTATAAGTATTATTTTGAAATATAAATATGTTCTATTTATAATTATTATTATTTTTAATTTTTTTGGATATAAATTAATTAATTTAAATGTTTAATAAATTTCAATTGAGTAATTATTTTGTTTATAATTATCTTAAATAAATTGTAATATAAATATTTAAATTGGAGTAAATTGAGTGAATTATTGTGTTAAATTATTTTTTAAATTAATATATCATGTTACATATCTTTTATAAGAAAAAATTATAATTAAATCATTTTCATCTTATTTTTAAATTCATAATCAATTAATAATTTCAAAATTGAAAATACTAAATTTTATAACAATTTATATTTTATTGAATGATTTAAAATCATTAAAAATAATATATTCCAAAAATTGAATTATAAATTTTAATATATATTATATTTTTAAAATTAATTGAACAATTTTAACATTATATTATATATATATTTATATATAGTGACCCCAAATAGTAAAACCTACATAAGTGATTTTATGGATAAAGGATGTTTTTACATGCTATTTGTGCTTATGTTAAAATTATTTTTCTACAGTAATATGATTTATTTTATTATATAACATATATCATATTTATAACCAGAAGTTAATAAATGTATTATAATTCAAAAATTAATTTATTCATAAAGAATAAATTACATAGGCAAGAAACCCATAGTGAAAACCTAAATTGGTAAAAGCTAAGAATCTATGACGTGAAGGAACAAATATGCCTAAAACATGTGTTTTATTATGTGGTGGGTGATTTTTTTGAAAATATAATCCATATTTCCCTTTTATTATATATTTTAGTGTCACATAATGTAATATTTACCACCCAAATGGTAAATAATTTTTGGTATTTAAAATAATTTCATTCCTCTTCAACTATAAATGGGAACATGGTCCACTCACTTATTCAGACATATAAATATGTTTGAATCCTTAATAACCTACCCAAATCACATCCCAACATACCTAATATCATCCAAGAATATTTATTTTCATAATAAATCATACCAAGTATGGAATTATTTTAATCCTAAAGAGGATACCCAAAGAAGATGTAGTGGGTTTCAATGGTTGTTTTTTATTTTACAAATTTCTCTCCCACATTCAATTTTTATTGAAAAGTAATGATAATATAAACTCATAATATTCAATTATATATATATTTTTAATTTTTTATTAATATTAATTATACCATCTCCACCTCTATCACATGTTTTATTAAATGATCAATCATGTCTATTGTGGATTACTACCTCACGAACCGATAACGTTTGATTTTCCATTTCCACCTCTCCAGTTTAGGAATGATGACAGATATAAAGTAAATATATTATTTTTATAACATCATTATAGAAAATTATACATTATATCATATATATATACCTTACATTCCATAGGATATTTGATAATTTCTTCCATGTGTACAGTGGACTACTGCCTCATAAAGAGATATGAATCATCTTTACTAAAACTTCTCATGGAAGGTGATACAGAATGAATATATTGATTATATGTGAAATACATAAGAAAATTATGATATTAATAACATATTTATGGTTTTATAAAATAATATATGTCTTTTTATATTCTCTTCTTTCTCACATTAATAAGAAAACAACGGTGGAGTACATGTGGACTACCACCTTTACGAAACGATGTGACTATATTTCCCCCACCAAAACCTATAGATGATATATATATAATTATATAATAATTTATATATGATATTATGATAATTTTATAAATATAAAATATTTCATAACTTATTTCCATAAATGCCATTGAAAAATCGAAATGTTACTCAAGCGTACATACAATATACTATCTTCACCATCATAACGTACTGTATTTTTCAAAACCGAAATTCATGATTAGTCATAAATATATAATTTATTTATAATTTTAATAATTAATTCATGATTATTTTTATTCATATTCTTTAACTATGTAACATTCAAAATAACCATATCCTTCGTGATAAACACACCCAAAAAAACTAGAAAATTATTACATAAAAAAATTAATAATATTAATTATTATTGAATAATGGGTGATATAATGTAATTAAATAATTGTATGTGATATTTTAAAAATTAAAATGGTTCATTTATAAGTTAATAATTTTTTTAAAACCACTATACCACCACTCCATTGGAATTGGAAACCCATTGGAAGCTGAGTTCTGGTCCATGATATATGTTGTCAGGTACGTTGTCCGGTTTAATTGGATGTGTCTATGGATTGAATCTGACTCCCAGTCTGTGGTTCATGCATTGAAAACCAAGAAATGTAATGTGTCGTGGTGTGTGCTGCCTCAATGGTTTGATTGTCTCTACTAGGTTGCGCAAATTCACCTGGTTGTTTCACATGTCCACCGGGTGGCCAACCAGATGGCGGATACTCTGGCAAAGTGAGCACTAATTGATCATGGTGGTATGTGGTCTTTCACGGCGCCTGATTGTTGATCCCCACTTGTGGAGGCTAATAAATGTGGATTTTTGTACACTAGATTATTTAATAACCCCTTGTATTCCTAACTCTCATAATTTTTTTATTTAATTTCTTAGGACTAGCTTACACCGGTTCCTCGTCTTATTCTTGCATTTGTTATTATTCACCAATTCACTATTATATGATGTATAAGATTCTCCTATGAAAATTAATATCATGAATACATCATTATTCGTTTTATTTTATGTTTCAATTTTAATTATTTCAATCATGTGAATTTGACTATAAAGTTTACTAATAATAAGAGTTATTGTGAAATCCCATTTTATAATATGATTTTTAACATTCTCTGGAATGAATCACATTGTTATAATAATTTTTCATCGTAAAACTATTTTATATTAAATATACATATTATTTTTTTATGAAAACTAATTTTTCAAAAATCATGTACCATTTTTACATATGATTCTAACATTGTTTTTTATTTGATTAGATGGGGAAATATGGATAAATGTGTAATGTTTACAATTATGGATAGTCAATAAGGCACATTGATGATGAATTTAATATATTATTAAATATATTAATAAAAATTTGGAGATTAAATAAATTGGTTGTGGACTGATTAACTTTATCCCCTGAGGCATTGGTAGTCTCATATGACATAATCATTTGAAAAAACACATTTAATTTTTAAAAAGTCCATCTAAACTATCTTGAGGATAGATCTAGGAATTAGATATTTACATGGAAAAACCATATATAATAATACCCATATTTTTTAAACATTATTGAGGATATATATTGATGGTAACAGTATCATATGCCTTGGAATCATGAAATCCTATATTTCAGCACTACCTTCATTCTGAGTTATGTTGTTATTTTCCTTGATATTTTCACAACGATAATATCTATGGATGTATTTCATTCTCCGTTTAATTTTCAAATGGAATTTGTACATCGTTATTTATATTCCAATTGATTATTCTTTTCAACCATTTAAATTTAATGTGTTCTCATATAGTTACCTTTCTATATTATTTATTAGTTTTTGAAAATACTTCATTTATTTTTGATAGATTTAGCTATACTTAACCCATACTTATAATTTCAAATAACCAATATTTTGTTTCAATTCCCTTAGATTACATGAATATTATTATGTTTGATATTCAATGTTATGATATACGGAATAAATTTATTATCAAAAAATACATTATGTTTCAATTTGTTTATTCAATTATAATTCAAGACTTGAGTATGCGTCAAGTTTACTAAGACTACTAAACTATTCGGTCCTTCGTGATGTGATTCATTGTATGTTATTCCATTCTAATAATGTATGAAACCATCTATGATATTCTAGTATTCAGGTATCTATATTTTTTATTTGATAATATTTTGTAGAATCTTTCTGAACCAGATTTCGGAAAATAGAGATTAGGGAACAATACCCTATGATAAAATTTGAGGATGTGTATAAAAGAACAACCTAATGTTTTTGTAAGATATATATTATTTTGTTTTTCAAGAAATACATCCCCATAAATATACTATAAGTGGATTTGCTTCTATATCACATGTATATAGGGGTAATAATAGTGAATTAGAAGCATTGGGATTGAACGAATCATCACCTGGTGTATGAAAAGTTAACATACTACAAACATAGTTTGATAATCCCATTGGATATTCATAGGATAATTCACATTTTCATTATAACCCATTATGATGGATTTGAATAGATTCTGAAAATTAATGATCTATGTTAACCATAATGTTTTTCACATTATAAAAAGGATGTAATGATTTAAACATATTATAAATGATTAATTTCATCACCAACTATGATTATTGTTTCTCACACGATTATTTTTTATTTTACATAATAGAATGAACACAAAGGGGCCGTTTTGGACAAGAACATGAAGTATAATGTGGTGAATATGAACCAATAAATGGGGTAATTATATACCTGATATGTATTTTTATGATGCCTAAAATTTTATATGGGAATATTATTACCAACCCATACATTAACTGAATTCATACAATCTAAATAAGAGAAGGATTCATGTTTCTAAAAACTCTAGTGTTTAAAACAATTGAATTAGGAAGGCTCGATTTCCCTGATTTCTGTAACGTGTAAACTTAAAACAATTGAACTTTGTCAAAGGAATATCAAGATTCTTTTTGGGGAAATTAAAATTGTTGTCCTGAAAAAATAATGAGTACGGTGGAAGGTAATGAAGCACATCTTATGGATCCATTTATAGTTCATTGTCTTAAATCAAGATAAAATGAAATTTATCTAATACAATACCCTATTCTAAAGGGTAAGAATTTGATCCAATAAGGGCCAATGATTAAATAAAATCTATAATGTATTTTTCTATTAGAATTCAACAATTAAATTGTTGAAGTATTATTACTAATGGTATCTTTTTATAAGAATAATAAAACATATTTGGATTGTGTTAGAATAATATTTGTTTTAAAAAAATTAAGAGTTATAGATATTATTTTTGATTAATTTTTAAAATATTTATCACATATTAAAATTCATAAACACGTCTTTTTAGGTTACATGTTTTAGGAGTCTACAATGATTAGGGATATTTTTTACAAATTTATGGAAAGTATGTGTTTTAGTGGAAAAAATTATTTGAAGAATAATACCAATATATTTTATACAAATAAGTCTAAAATTATTCATATACATTAGTTTTATTATGATCCTTAATTATTATCACTTTAATTAATCTATAAAAGAAAAATTACTATGTTAGAAAACAATTTATCGTAGTGGAAACCAAAAATGGTAAAAGTATGGAAATTCAATGGTAAGGAAATAGATATGTAAACCATGGGTTTCATTGTGTGTTGGAGGTCATTATCGATTATATAATCCATCATCCTATTTTATAATTAATTTTGGATCCACTAGAGATAATATTTACCTCCCGAAAGGGAATACATTTGGGTATTTACAAGAATGCCACTCCTCCCCAATGATAAATGGTCGCTCATTCCCCTCACTTCATCACTCCTCCCATGTCATAAAAAACCATCCAAATCACTTAAAAACAATACTTATAGAATCATAGAAGCCTTATTTTGGATATAAATCATTCTATGTAAATAAATAGTGAAATCATATGGAGGATATCTGAAGAAGAGGTAACGTTCTTCAACTAGCCTTTTAATATTACTTATTTCTCCACCATTACTAGTTTTTATTAAAAATTGATGATGGAATATCAACAGTGTCATATTTACATTGGGTTCATTTTATAATTAAGTAATAACCTTAAAAATTATACACTTCCCTAAAATGGGTTAGAAATCATCTTTGTTGTCAACTGTGAAGTTCTGCATCGTGAACTGATGTCTTTCATTTTTCAATTTCCACCATTCAAGGTTTGGTATGCTGATTTATATAAAGTGTATTTATAAAATTTCTGTATAATTATAGATTTTGAGTCACTACAAAATATTTATATAAATATATATATTGCAATGGCTCAAAACACTTCCGTCCATTCCTTTTCTAAATTCCATTTTTTGAGGTGTTCTAGTCGTTCAAGATGACTTATCCCCAAAAAAATTTCAAATTTCTATTTCTATGATTAGTGTTTCTAGTTTTTAGTAAAATAGTTCTATCTTTCTAAAGATTCTCCCCATTAATGATTTTTTGACAAAAAATGCATTCAGGGCCTCGTTTTTAGGGATTTAAGGAAGATTTAATGACCTTGAATCCTATATTATTTTTCCTATGTCTCGTTATTCCTTTTCCTAGTAAAACCACATGGATTAATGTGATCTAAATTAATGGATATTCTAATCCATTTCAAATAATGTTGGTCTTGGATCTAATCATTTATAATAAGGGACCTTTCCTTCATTCCTTACATCTCTTTTCTATCGGTGTGAGCTACACTGAGACATACATCCAATAGAAGTTGTTTGATCAACAATTAATACTTGGAACATTTCCCATTGATGATTATTCATGTTGCATGTGCATCCCCTGTTTCGGTACAAGTAAAATGTTATGATCTAGCATCGATATATGGTATTTTCTACCTATGTTCTTGTGTTTTCTTCAATCCTTATTCTCCCATTTCTCCATTCCATGTTATTGAATGTGATATCAATTATTCAAATGGAGTTTTCTTTGGTGTCGGTTGGTGAGGTTGTGCGATAAAATCCTCTGGTGGATGGAGTTGTCGCAGATAAAGGTGATAGTGATACGTTGTGTTGGCATGTTCTCATATAATTAACTACAAGAACCTTTTGAGGTAGGGGATTCGCTGTTTCTATAATTATTTAGGTTCAATCAGAGTGTAAGCATGTTTCATCCAACTATATCTCAATAGAATAGACTAGAAATATATTTGAACCAAATAAAAACAATTGGTATCAACTGAATGTTATTGCCTATTATTTCTCTAGATTATGTGATATCAATTATTTCCTTGTTTATCATGTTATTCTTGATGAAAATTAGTGAGGAACATAAACTGAGAGTAATTTTAAATTATCTATCAAATTTAATGAGGAATGTAATGTCACAACCCGTCCTCGGGGCCCATGCTATGACTACCCCATGCCCGCCTTCCATAGGCCAGGGGCTGGCGACTACCACCAAGGCGTAAATACCAGAAAAAGGGAAGGCATTGCCTTTGAAAAGTAAACAAGCAACACAGTGTATGAAAGCAGACAAGTAAACACTAAGTAAAAACTGTAACAAGATGTGATGAAAGTAAAAAGGGCCAGAAATACAAGACCAACTATAAAGTACAACTAAAAGGGAAAAACAGCAACTGAAAAGAAAATCTGTAGCATCGAGCCGTCCTCTGAAGGTCCCACAAGAAGGGTGGGTACAGATAGCCTCCCCGGCTCCTCAGTCCAGCTGTCCGTTCTGAGTACGTCCCGCCCAGTGGTCCACCTCCAGGTACCGTCCTACTCCACACGCCTCCACCACGATCAGTACTGTCTGTCGTCTGCAACCAACACAACGAAGTGCGGGCATAGCCCATGCAGGGGTGAGTATAAGCTACTCATTAGGGACCCCGAGACCCCCGATGGTCTCCCAGAATCCACAAGGATAGTCCACAAAGGAAGGATACAATCACGAAGTAACATCCGACACGGCTTAAGTATATGCCCATACATATACCTAAGTCATCCATTCCCGTTCGGCTCCAACATCCGAGTCCAAGCACAAACCTGTCCACACAGGAAAGCAAAACGTATACCCACACAGGATAGCACAACACAATCCACAAAGGAGAGTAAACAGTAAATCCACACAGGATAGCTCAACACAATCCACAAAGGAGAGTAACACGGGATTCAGCTCACACAGGTACACTTCTTCGAATAACGATAAAGATGATCACTGATCCATCTAATTTGTCGGACCCACAAAGGATCGATAGGTAACTAACCCCCACAAACACCCATACATGATCGGGCCCACACAGGACCTGTAGGTGCTAGCTCGCACAGAACCGCTAAGCGCTGAACAACACAGGATCGGACCCACACATGATCGGGCCCACACAGGACCTGTAGCACTGATCCACATAGGATCGCTGAGTACAGTAGTCATCGCAGTCCACTGAGGATCTCTGCACAGTCGTCGTCGCAGTCCACTGAGGATCTCTGCACAGTCGTCGCTGTCGAAGTAGCAGTCGCAACCAGATCTAGGGTTCTCGCACACAGCAAGCTCATTCGGGAGGGTTCGCTACACGATCCGAGAGGCTGATACATCAACTGACTCAACGTTGGAGGTTGATGTATCTAAAAGTTCTATATCGTCAACAGGAACTCAACGTCGCAGACGGTGCGTCAATCGGACGCTCGTTCTGAGAGTTATTGGCTTTTTCGTCCTAGGGGCCCGGTTGGTTTTTAAGGCAAAACCAACCCGACCATACTCAACCTGCTTCCAAACCTCGGGCGGAGTGAGCCAAAAGATCCGTCTCACATAGAGGAATTCAACGAAGTCGACGGCACGTCAATCGGACGTCCGTAGCTCAAGATATGAGTGTTTCCGCTCCGAGGGCCCGGTTGGTTTCGTGTACGAACCAACCCGGCCGAACACAAAGTATTCGGAAACCTTGAGTGCAATATACTGAAACGACCGTCTCTATCCAAGGATCTTGTTGCCGCTGACGTCGCATCGTTCGGAGGCCCGTAGCTCATATTACGTGCAAAAGACCGAAAACAGTCCGAAGATGGGGGTCCGGGCCCGGGCCGACCCGGACCGACCCCCCTGGGTCGGGTGAACCGGGTCGACCCGACCCGGCCCGGCCGGTCGGACCAGCCTGGCTCGGCTCGGCCGAGCGGCCGAGCATTTGGACACCGCGGGGCGCCGCCCTCGCGGCTTGGAGGTGACGCGGCCCCGCGTGGGGCTACGTTGCTTCAAACGGACACGGCATGTCGTCGCGTACCGAGCGGGTGAGCCGGACCCGCATGGCCGCGGGTCCGCTGGCCACCGCCTCCGGCAGCCGGCGCCGCCGCGCCGGCGACCCACGCCGCCGGCCGCTTCCATGACCCACCGGAGTTTCTCCGGTGGTCCGTTTTCCTTCCCGTATGCGCCGTTGTTCCTCCCGGGTTCTGTTCTTCACTACAGGATCATCAAAACGCCCTTGCGTCACGTTTTTCCATCGCCCGCCAAATCCGCACAACCACGAAGAACGGCGGAGGGTTGTCGGGCCGCGTTCATTTGGCCCGCACCCTCCGCGTTAGATAAAAACAACGGGAGAAATTATTCAACACATGAACCAACAATTTTAATAAAATAAAATTGTTCATATGAATCCGGTTCTTAAATTTAAAAAAACGATCACGGGAATATAAAATATTCACAACAACCCCTACCTCGTCAAGTCGTGGTCCGTGGGTTCTTTGCGGAATTGGGGATCGTCGCGTCGTCACGGTATCCAGCGTCGCGTCGTCGCAGAAGGGTATCACGTCGACAAACTCTGAGGTTCAAGAACAAAAATATTTAATTAATAATAATTAAATCCTTCTGAGTTAAAAACCAAAATGGAAAATTTAAAAGAAATCTGAAACCCTCACCTCAACGAATGATCGAAGGTTTTTGTTGCGGATTAAGGAACATCGTCGAAGAACGTCACGGAAGAGGAAACGTCGGCATCACGGCACACGGCGTCGCGTTGTCGATTTCCGTGGGTTCGGCGTTCTTCGTCGGTGGCCAGCATTCTTCGTGTTCTTCGCGTTTTTCGCGTTCTTCGCGTTCTTCGTGAAGAAGGGTGAAGGCACAGGAACCACTGTCAAAAACCTCTCAACATGTAATCCTCCAAATGTCGTGTTGGTCTTATTTTATTATTACGCCAAAAAATGAATAAGAGGTAAGTTACGACCCATTAATTCGTATAATTAATTTAACGAAAGAAACCGCCCATTTAATTCATGAATAAAACTGCCCAATTAAATGGTGCATTAAGAATTTAAGAAAACATGTCAGTTGACTTTCATAATGATTGGTTTTCGCGGGTGCGTTACTTAGCGGAAAAGAAACGGTGGGGCTCGTGTGGGACCCACCTCACAAATATCCTACCAAGAGGGTAGGATATTTTTGGATAGTACCCTATCCGTTTCAACTCAGTTTAAGTGGATTTCAAGTGTCTTCAGGTGGCTTAAGTGAAATAAAATAATGTTTGTCGAACAATTTATTTTATTTCTTAACTTTAGGCCCAAAAATTAAAAACCACACCTGGGAAAACCCAACTTCGGAAGAGGCGTTTCTAAGCAAATATCGGAGCTGTGATTCCATCAGTGCCCTCGGAATTTGATTCCGGGCACCGGTTCAAAAGTTAGAAAAACCCGCTCGTCCGTTCACTAAACGTACCCGAGCCAAACATCGGAAAATTATTCCGGGCACACCGGGCCTCAGAATCAGGTGCCGTCAGAAACTACTCTCTTGAAAAATTCCAAAGAAAATTAAGAAAAAAAAATTCCTTGAAATTTACGGGTCTTTACATTACTCCCACCTTAGGGCTTTACGTCCCCGTAAAGATACATCTTAAACTAGGGAAACAAAAGTGGGTGTTGAGCATGCATCTGAGCCTCTTGCTCCCAAGTGCTCTCCTGGAGGTTCCTGTGCTCCCATCTGATGCGCACTAGAGGAATCGATCGTCCACGTAGGACCAGATCCTGTCGATCCTCAATCTCCACTGGGCCTCCGCAAATGTCGCCCCATCATCCACGTCTAGCTCCCCATAGTCAATGATGTGCTTCAGGTCGTGCACGTATCTCCTCAGCTGAGATATGTGGAAGACGTCGTGCAACCGGTGCAACTGAGGTGGTAGAGCCAGGCGATAAGCCACCTCGCCAATCCTGCTGAGGACCTGGAAAGGTCCGATGAAGTGTGGAGACAACTTGCCGCCTCGGCCAAATCTCCGTAATCCACGTCGAGGTGAGACACGCAAGAAGACGTGGTCGCCATCCACGAACTCTAGTGGCCTCTGCCTCCTGTCAGCATAAGACTTCTGCCGGCTCTGACCTGTCCTCATCCTCTCCTAGATGACCTGGACCTTCTCTGTCGTGGCTCAGACCATCTCTGGTCCCACAAGTGCTGACTCTCTAGGGTCTGTCCAGCAGAAAGGAGATCTGCAAGGCCTGCCATACAAAGCCTCATATGGTGCCATCCCGATGGTGGAGTGGTAGCTGTTGTTGTACGTGAACTCCACCAAGGGTAGGTGGTCCTCCCAGCTACGACCAAAGTCGAGGACACATGCGCGGAGCATGTCCTTGAGAGTCTGAATGGTCCTCTCCATCTGACCATCCGTCTGAGGGTGAAAGGTGGTGCTCAGACATAGCCGCGTCCCGAACGCCTCCTGAAACCCCTTCCAAAGCTGGTAAGTAAAATAAGAGTCCCAATTGGAGACGATAGTCGATGGAAAGCCGTGAAGCCGTACAATCGCATTAACGTAGTGATTCCCCAAGCTCTCCACTGAGCCCTGCTCTCTGATGGGAATGAAGTGTGCCGACATGGTGAGTCGGTCCACAATCACCCAAATGGAGTCGTGACCTCTGGAAGTGTGTGGAAGTCCAGTCACGAAGTCCATAGATATCCCGTCCCACTTCCACTCCGGGACCTCCAAGGGCTGTACCAAGCCTGCGGGTACCTGATGCTCTACCTTCACCTGCTGGCAGGTGAGGCACCATGAAACGAACTCTGCCACAACCTTCTTCATGCCCGACCACCAGTGTTGTCTTCTGAGTTCCTGGTACATCATCGCCACTCCAGGATGTACTGCCAAAGGAAAAGTGTGAAACTCTCTCAGCACCTCCTCTCGTAAAGCGACTGGTACCAAGGTACGTCCCTTGAAAAGGACGTCATGCTATGCTCCAAGGGAGAAACCATCAGGTGTCTGTCCCGAGGATATCTGTGCACGCCGCGTCTCACAGTCAGCGTCCCCATGTTGTGCCTCTCTGACCAGCTGCACAAGTGTAGGAGAGACTGTGAGAGACTGAAGGAATGCTGCTCCGTCCCTATCCACGATGGATATCTGCAAGGAGGCTAGCTTCTCTATCGCCTCCTCATGTAGTTGAATGCCCGTCCTCCTGCTGAGGGCATCAGCTACTACGTTCCCCTTCCCAGGACAATAGAATATCTCAAAGTCATAGTCCTGGAGGAACTTGAGCCATCGCCGCCGTCTCAGGTTCAAGTCCTTCTGAGAGAAGATGTACATGAGACTTTGGTGGTCCGAAAAGACTGTAAGGCGCTCGCCCATCAGATAGTGCTGCAATGTCCGCAGAGCGAAGACCACTGCTGCAAACTCCAGGTCATGGGTAGCGTAGTTCTGCTCATGTGGTCTCAACTGACGTGATCCATAGGCAATCACGGCCCGCTCATGCATCAGGACACACCCAAGTCTGGTCCCTGATGCATCGTAGTAGACTATGTATCCAACTCCCTCCTAAGGCAACCTCAAGATAGGTGTGCTGGTCAATCTCTGTCTCAGCTCCTGGAAGCTCTGCTGACATCTGTCTGACCACACGAAGGGATTCCCCTTCTTCGTCAATGATTAGAGTGGCGCCGCAACTCTGGAGAAGTCCGACACAAATCTCTGATAGTATCCAGATAGACCCAAGAAACTCCGCACCTCCGTCACGCTCCTTGGTGGCTCCCAAGCTAGCACTGCTTCGATATTCGTGGGATCCACAGCAACACCCACCTCAGAAATGACGTGCCCCAAGAAGTGGACCCCACGTAACCAGAACTGGCACTTCGAGAGCTTTCCATAATGCTGGTTCTCTCAGAGTGTGTCTAGTACAACCCTCAAGTGGTAGGCGTGCTCCTCCTCCGTGGTCAAGTACACCAAAATGTCTTCGATGAAGACCACGACAAATCTATCAAGGTATGGCTGGAAGATCCTGTTCATGAGGCTCATGAACACTGCTGGAGCGTTGGTTACGCTTAAAGGCATAAACAAGAACTCATAGTGGCCATACCGACACCTGAAGTTTGTCTTCTGCACGTCCTCGTCTCGAAATTTGAGCTGATGATAGCCTGACCTGTGGTCTATCTTCGAGAACCACCGTGCTCCCTTGAGCTAATCGAAGAGGTCATCAATCCTCGGTAGCAGATACTTGTTCTTCACTGTCACCTGGTTCAGGCGACAATAATCGACACACAGTCGCAAGCTCCCGTCCGCCTTCTTGGCGAACAATATCAGGGAAGCCCAAGGTGAAATGCTGGGTCGGATGAACCCCTTTCCCTGCAAGTTCTCTAACTGTACCCGCAGCTCTCGAAGCTCAGCGGGGGCCATCTGATATGCTGGAGTGGATATCGAGGCTGTCGCGGGGTACAGGTCAATATAAAATTCTACCTCTCTGCGAGGAGGTAGCCCTGGAGCGTCGTTGGGGAAGACGTCCGCATACTGATCCACCACTGCAGGAAAACTAGGACTCTGCACGTCCACGGCTCCAAGGATGAGGCTAGACAACTGTTGAGTGATGGGTTGTCCCCTCCTCTGCGAGAGTCCATCCTGTGCTGCAAAGGCCCCCTTCTCGCCGGTGAAGGTGAATCTGCTCCCGTCGGTGCGCACACATCGCACATTGCACCTAAAACAGTCAATCTGAGCATGGAATGTAGATAACCAATCCATGCCCAAGATGACGTCGTAAGGCCTCGACGCCGCTACAAGAAGATCCAAGCCGAAGCTCTCTCCTCCTAGAGTAAGCACACACTGCTGGAACGAGTGCCTAATCGTCGAGTCTGCTCCCGTAGGGGTCTCTAGCCGTAAGGATCGAGCCAACGGCTCTGTCGGAATCTCTGAGCTCCGAACAAGGGCAGTGGCTATGAAAGATTGACTCGCTCCTGTGTCTATAAGAACTGCAGAAAGGGTGGAATAGACACAGATCGTACCTCAAATCATCTCTGGCGCGCTGTGGTTGTAGACCTCCACTGCCTGGAGCTGTGCCTATCTCTGCCCGCCATCTCCCTATGGTCGGGGCGGACCTCCTGGTGGTGGTGGTGGCATAGCCTAAAAGCGTCGCACACCACCTGCTGCTAGGACAACTCCTCTGCCTCGTCCGCCTCCTCCCTGCGAACCGCCATGGTAAACCCTCTGCCTCTTCCTGAGTGGCCCCTCCACCATCTGATACTCTTCGGTATGGCGGGTCGGGCAGTCACGAGCCATGTGGCCAGGCCTGCCGCACGCGTAGCACTGCCTTCCTCTCGGAAGACTGGCTCCGCGCTGTGTGCCCCGCACTGCTGAGCCAGTGTCCTGAGGTCATCTACGAGAGGGTATGGTCTACCTGGAACCCTGAGTCATCCGTCGGCTACCTGCTGCCAAAGACTCTGCTACCTACCGCCATGCGGTAGGTTTCGCTGTGGACTCAGCCAAAAAGCTCTCGATCAGAAGGGCTCGCTCCAGCACTCCTTCCTGGGTCGGGATGTTGAGGGAGATCAGTGATGCCCTAATCTCGTGTCTCAAACCCTTCTCAACGGTCTAGGCCCAGAAGAAGGGGTCTCGTACCATGTCGGTCGAGTAGCGAGAATGATCAGTAATCCATGCCGCGTAATGGGTGACCATCAAACTGCCCTGCCGTAGATGAAGAAGCTCCTGAATGCGCACCGCACAGAGTGTGGCTGGGACGAACTCTGAGCGGAATAGGCTCTCGAAGTACATCCAGAGAAGAGACGCCTCATCATGTACCTGGAGAATCAAGCTCCACCATCGTCCTGTTGCTGCGTGTAGTAGGCTCACCGTGAGGATCACCATGAGGTCTGCTGGTGTCCTCACTAGCCTGAAAACTCGAACGACCGCCTCCAGCCAGTCCTCGGCTGCCTGGGGGTCCGTCTCCCCATGAAGCATGGGTGGTCGCTGGCGCTGGAACTCGTGCAGAGGTCCGAGGTGACGTGCATCGTCAGCGGTCGGCGCTGGAAGCATCGGGGGCTCGGTGGGTAAAGGTATCACCGGTGCCTCTACTGTCAACGTGCCCTGTATCGATGCCTCGTCGCTCGGAGGTCTGTCGTCGCGCTCTACTCTCGGAACCCTAGCTGGCTGCCATCGTGGGGCCATCCTGAAAAAGAAAACAAGTGCGCCATGGTCAGAATAGTATACCTGGTGAGCTGACCCAAGTAATCACAATGAAAACTTGAAACACACATGAAATCAATGTTTTCGTGCATTAAGTCGGAAAACAGAAGTCAGGGTCCTGGTGTACGGATACGTCGGCCGCTGCACCAACACTGGACTCCCTGGACTGATAACCACACCCAATACGCTAAACACTATTGATTCACATAGAAGAAAGATCAGAGTCTGCGGTAGAACCGACCACCTCTGATACCAATTTGTCACGACCCGTCCTTGGGGCCCGTGCCGTGACTACCCCATGCCCGCCATCCATAGGCCAGGGGCAGGGGACTAGCACCAAGGCGTAAATCCAGGAAAAAGGGAAGGCATTGCCTTTGAAAAGTAAGAAAGCACCACAGAGTAAGAATGCAGACAAGTAAACACTAAATTAAAACTGTAACAAGCTGTGCTAAAAGTAAAAGGGGCCGGAAATACAAGCCCAACTGTAAAGTACAACTGAAAGGGAAAAACAGCAACTGAAAAGAAAATCCACAGCGTCAAGCCATCCTCTGATGGTCCCACCTGAAGGGTGGGTACAGATAGCCTCCCGAGCTCCTCGGTCCAGCCGTCCGTTCCGAGTACCTCCCGCCCAGTGGTCCACCTCCAGGTACTGTCCTACTCCGCACGCCTCCACCACGATCAGCACTGTACATCGTCTGCAACCAACACAACGAAGTGCGGGCATAGCCCATGTAGGGGTGAGTATAAGCTACTCAGTAGGGATCCCGAGACCCCCGAATGTCTCCCAGAATCCACAAGGATAGTCCACAAAGGAAGGATACAATCACGAAGTAACATTCGACATGGCTTAGGTATATGCCCATACATATACCTAAGTCATCCATTCCCGTTCGGCTCCAACATCTGTGTCCAAGCACAACCCAGTCCACACAGGAAAGCAAAACGTATACCCACACATGATAGCACAACACAATCCAGAAAGGAGAGTAAATAGTAAATCCACACAGGATAGCTCAACACAATCCACAAAGGAGAGTAACACATGATTCAGCTCACATAGGTATACTTCTTCGAATGACGATAAATATGATCACTGATCCATCTAAGTGGTCGGACCCACAAATTATCGATAGTTAACTAACCCCTACAAATACCCACACAGGATCGGGACCACACAGGACCTGTAGGCGCTGGCACACACAGACCCTCTGAGCGCTGACCCACACAGGATCGGACTCACACAGGATTAGGCCCACACGGGGCCTGTAGCACTGATCCACGTAGGATCGCTGAGTGTAGTTGTCATCGCAGTCCACAGAGGATCTCTTCACAATCATCTTCGGAGTCCACTAAGGATCTCTGCACAGTCATCGTCGCAGTACACTGAGGATATCTACACAGTCCTCGTCGCAGTCCACTGAGGATCTCTGCACAGTCGTCGCTGTCGAAGTAGCAGTCGCAGCCAGCCCTAGGGTTCCCGCATACAGCTAGCTCGTTCGGGAGGGTCCGCTCCACGAGCCGAGAGGCTAATACATCAACTGACACAAAGTCCGAGGTTGATTTATCCAAAAGTTCCGTATCATCAACAGGAACTCAACATCGCATACGGCGCGTCAATCAGACGCCCGGTCTGAGAGTTATTGTCTTTTTCGTCCTAGGGGCCCGGTTGGTTTTTAAGGAAAAACCAACCCGACCGTACTCCACCTACGTCCAATCCTCGGGCGGAGTGAGCCAAAAGATCCGTCTCACTTAGAGGAATTCAACGAAGTCGACGGCACGTCAATCGGACGTTCGTAGCTCAAGATATGAGCGTTTCCGCTCCGAGGGCCCGGTTGGTTTCGTCTACGAACCAACCCGGCCGAACACAAAGTATTCTGAAACCTTGAGTTCGTTATACCGAAACGATCATCTCGATCCAAGGATCGTGTTGCTGCTAATGGCGCGTGGTTCGGAGGCCCGTAGCTCATGTTACGGGAAAAAGAGCGAAAACAGTCTGAAGATGGGCTATCCGGGCCCTGGCCAACCCGGCCCGACCCCCCCTGGGTCCGCCGAACCGGGTTGACCCGACCCGGGCCGACCCAGCTGGACGCGGTCTGGCCCGGGAAGGGCGCGGCCTGGCCGGTCGGACCGTCCTGGCTCGGCTCGGCCGAGCGGCCGAGCAGCTGGACGCCGCGGGGCGCCGCCCCCGCGGCTTTTACGTGACGCGGCGCCGCGTGGGGCCGTGTTGGTTCAAACGGACACGGCATGTCGCCGCGTCCAGAGCGGGCGAGCCGGACCCCCGTGGCCGCGGGTACGCTGGCCGCCGCCGCCGCGGCTGAAGCCGAGGCGGCTCTGTCCGGCGGCGCGCCGGGGCCCCGCCGCCTCCTGCTGCCGGTGCCACCGACCGCTTCCGCGGGCCACCGAAGTTGCTTCGGTGGTCCGTTTTCCTTCCCGTCTGCGCCGTTGTTCCTCCCGGGTTTCGTTCTTCACTTCGGGATCATCAATACGCCCTTGCGTCTCATTTTTACGTCTCCTTCCAAATCCGCACAACCACGAACAACGACGGAGGGTTGTCGGGCCGCGTTCGTTTGGCCCGCACCCTCCGCGTTAGATAAAAACAACGGGAGAAATTATTCAACACATGAACCAACAATTTTAATAAAATAAAATTTTTCATATGAATCCGGTTCTTAAATTTTAAAGAAACGTTCACGAGAATATAAAATATTCACAACAACCCCTACCTCGTCAAGTCGTCGTCCGTGGGTTCTTCGCGGAATTGGGGATCGTCGCGTCGTCACGGTATCCGGCGTCGCGTCGTCGCGTCGTCGCGGAAGGGTGTCGCGTCGTCGCGGAAGGGTGTCGCGTCGACGAACTCCGAGGTTCAAGAAAAAAAAATATTTAATTAATAATAATTAAATCCTTCTGAGTTAAAAACGAAAAAGGAAAATTTAAAAGAAATCGGAAACCCTCACCTCAGCTGATGATCGAAGGTTTTTGTTGTGGATTAAGGAACGTCGCTGAAGAACATCGTAGAAGAGGAAATGTCGGCGTCGTGGCACACAGCGTCGCGTCGTCGATTTCCGTGGGTTTGACGTTCTTCGTCAGTGGGCGGCATTCTTCACGTTCTTAGCGTTCTTCGCGTTCTTCGCGAAGAAGGGTGAAGGCACAAGAACCTCTGTCAAAAACCTCTCAACGTGTAATCCTCCAAATGTCGTGTTGGTCTTATTTTATTATTATACCAACAAACGAATAAGAGGTAAGTAACGACCCATTAATTCATAGAATTAATTTAACGAAATAAACTGCCCATTTAATTCACGAATAAAACCGCCCAATTAAATGGTGCGTTATGAATTTAAGAAAACGCATCAGTTGACTTTCATAATGATGGGTTTTCGTGGGTGTGTTACTTAGAGGAAAAGAAACGGTGGGGCTCGTGCGGGCCCCACCTCAAAAATATCCTACCAAGAGGGTAGGATATTTTTAGATAGTACTCTATCCATTTCAACTTAGTTTAAGTGGCTTTGAAGTGGCATCAAGTGACTTATGTGAAATAAAATAAAGATTTTCGAACAATTTATTTTATTTCTTAACTTTAAGCCCAAAAATTAAAAACCACACCCGAAAAAACACAACTCCGGATGATGCGTTTCTAAGAAAATACTGGTGCTGAGATTCCATCGGTGCCTTCGGAATATGATTCTGGGCACCGGTTCAAAAGTTAGAAAAACCCGCTCGTCCCTTCACTGAACGTACCCGAGCCAAACTTCAGAAAATGATTCCGGGCACACCGGGCCTCGGAATCAGGTTCCGTCAGAAACTGCGCTCTTGGAATATTCCAAAGAAAATTAAGAAAAAAAAATTGCTTGAAATTTACAGGTATTTACATGTAAATGAATCTAATTGTTTCTGTTGTAAATTTATGATAATAAAATTGCTATAGTAAGCATGTTTAATTAATTTGTTATAGAAATGATAGCATTCTATATAAGTTTACCTTTGATGGAACCTAGTAAAAATGAATTTCATATTTTAAGATTAATTAAAGATATTTTTTATCAATAAAATTTAATTCCTTCTATGGTTTTGAGTTACCCAATTTCTTTTAAGGATGAGTGTCTTCTACTTTGGATCAATGAGAGATTGTTGTGTGTTAAGTCAGAATGAATTGTTTATAAAAAACAGCCCTCTTTCATTTTTATTTACTTCTACATGTGATGTGTCATGAGATTGAATAGATGTTTTGAGTTGTGTGGGGTAGGGAGGCCAAGTGTTTGTTGCATCATTTGCTTCCTAAAGGGGCGATATGCATCGTTTTATGCATGTGGGTGTTAGGGAGGTCACCGGAGATGATGAAACAGGTTGGATGTGAATGCTTCATGCTTGCTAAATTGTTTGGGTTGTTTTTCTACTTTACTTTACCACTTCCTTAAGATTTAAGGTTTTTTATCCAACTTCCAAAAGGTGTGAAGAAGTGTGTGGTATGGAACATGTTTTCTGTGATTAGCTTCTAGATGACAGGTGGGTCTAAATTCCTTCTATAGGTGGGAAGGACTCGACTGGTTGTTCATCCACTCACCATATCGATCACATTCTATTTCATACTCCATAATTCTTTTCTAGAATAACTATAATTATGGGAACTGAAAAATGTTTTTTTAAATGATTGAATAAATAATGTTAACATATAAGGTTGGACTTTCCTAGGAAGCAATGCTGCGGTAATATTTCTGAGAATCTATGGACATGGTTTGATTATTCTGGGAGGGAATTAAACATTGGTGTGATACAAATGAAATGTAATGTGGAATTGATAATGATTAATTAATGGTTAAATAATTAATTATCCTAAAGTGAAAATGAAAACAATTTATAATGTAATCCAATTTCATCCATTAAATGTTTGTGTGATTGTAGAATACCAAGTCATAGTAGTGGCAACTGGGAGTTCAAGAGACGTAAGCTGCAGTATATTTTTTGACCAGGTTATGCCTATAGTGTGGTTGTGAGATATATAATATTCTATTATTTTTATGTTTCTATATTCTACTCCACCCCATCAATTGTGGAAACAGACACCCTGGGGATTCTGAGCACTGGGGGTGTTTTCCCAAACATTCTGGTCAGAGGATGGATGGATGAGTAAACCTTTGTCACTGCTCTCTTCTCCTTGTAATTACATATGCTGGTAGGCACAATGGTTAGTTTTCCCCAAATATGTATGTAGAGGGCTGTAATGGCTTGTGGTTATTCACACCCGCATATTCTGAATATAGATTCTTATGGACTACCACATGAATATCATTTATAGGATGTGATGGGTTGGGGATCCTTACCCAAGGTATGGGTTGTAGTGGCCGGAGATATCATGCTAGATGTATGAAAAATGTTATCCAAGCTATGGTGAAACTTAGAAATGACATAGTTTCTTAGGTAACATGTACATAGAGGTTGTGGTGCATAAGGTTCATTTTTTGATGCTTCACCTAGAGGTCTGTGGGTAGGAATTTTTTGAGAGAGATGCACAGGCTGTACGACATTAAGGAAAAGAAGAAACCCAATGGGGAAGTGGTAGATGGGTTCCCTCAATATTCATCATTATATTATATAATATTGTATATGATACATAGTGAGATTATCCATGGTGAGGTTGGGTGTAATGTCTCCGTTCTGGAAGCCGCCCAGAGGGGCCCCGTACCCGGTTGGTCACATCGCCTCAAGTGAATTTCCCCGAACTCCAGAGGTTGTCGACTAACAGTGAGGGCCATGGGTGTGATAGTGGGAAAACAATGACCTCGATGGTAGAGTAACACAGAAGAAAATAAAAAAATACACATTAGTGATAGCAGTAAATACCATCAACAGTAACATACAAAAACTACTAGAATAAATTGGAGAACTTATATTAAATGATGCATGATACATATGTCTAGGAAAGCAGCGAAACAAATCACAATGCTGAAATAAATTACTAAACCATGTACAAAAAAAAATCACCTCCACATCATAGAAATCCTATTATTGGCCCCGTGAACTCCATCTCCACAACATGTAATGTACCTGAAGAAGAAATGAGCTTTCCTTTGTCTATACCTGCAACAATATAATTTTTCTGTGCACAAAAGCATGGCCCAAAATGGGTGTGAGACTAAATTCTAGTAGGAATCCACCATGAGATTTTTGCCTACCATTCAATGAGTATATATAAGGTAAAAGTATAGTAAATAGTAAACAAGAAAGTACTCAACATTAATCAATCCATAGTTTTAATTTCAAGCAACAACTAACTAAGCAGATAAACACCAACATGTATCCCTATTGGAAGTACCCATAGCCTAACCCCTCTAGTCCTACCTAAAAACACAAGAAATAAGCTAACACAAAGGTAACCTTATGGGTAGTACACACAACCTATCCCCACTGGTCATACCAAACAAGTACAATCCACCCTCCGGGTATTACACTCAATCTAACACCTATGGTTCTTCTTAAGTATAAACTCTCTGAGGAAGAACTCACCATCAATTTCTCCTATAATCTCTTAATTGAATTAAAGGCACTCTAGGGAATAACTTATGTTACATTCCCTATGTGGCTCGTGTCGAGGAACTATAGACTATCTGAGGAAGCACTCAATGTCAATTCCCCATGAGGTCTTTAATCGTAACTAAGAAAGACACTCTAGAAAATCCCTTACGTCCATTCTACCTATGGTTTATACATCATGTTCATGTAGCCCTATGAATATCAAGTAAGTGTCACAACATGTATCGACCAAGGTAACCCTCAATAACTACTTCGCTATAATTATACAACATAAAATCATAACAGAACAATAGTCACGGAATCCTAAAATTCTAGGCATGGCAAAGTAAACAGCATCCTAACAGGAAAACTAGATCCAAAGTGTCAAAACAGGAAAAACCTTCATGGTAAAAATATCCAAAGCACATCAATTCACCCTATTCATAGTCAAATATCATCCTATCAAGCATACAAGCAAAACATACAAACATTATGGCCAAAATGGTAAACGTGCAATACCACGTTCATGGGTATTTGGAAAATATCCACATAAAACTCAAAGACATTCAACAGAAAGGCACAACCACCTACCTCGACATTGGAAGATCAATATAATTGAACCTCGAGGCTTGAATCACCTTATAACACTAAATATCTACAAAAACATCTAAAACGTTCAATAGAGGATAACTTGAGAAAGTGGGGAAAGAGAGGATGATGCTTTAAGAGAAGAGAGAACTCATCGATATTGTTCCAATGAAACCGACGATGATCTATTCAGAGGAAAGATGCTCTCTTGGGGGGGTTCGTCGAAGATTCATGTCGGTACAGAGCTCTAGGTCGAATGAGACCTGGAAGGAGAGCTTTCTGGCAATATGACGCATCCCAGGTGTTTTTAATGAATAAACTAATGTACATGGAGTGTAATTCTTATGTACATGGTGTGTACTCGCCATTTCTGTACTCTGATTTAGGAATCCCCCAGGTCAACCCCACATGGTCGTGTGCATGGCCACCACACAGCCAGCACACGGCTACCTATGCTAACTGAGTACAGATTGTGTACTTTGAAAATTTCCATAATTTACTCTTTTTCACAAAAATGACATAAAAAGGGAAAAAAATACCAGAAAAGAAGATATGGTTTCTTACAAACATCCTCCCGTAACGAAATTTGTCCCTGAATTTTCTTAGCGCGATGTAGAATATGAATCCTTGAACAGTTTCGGCCACTATGCTCATACATCGGCATCCCTCTCTAAAGTCTCATCATGTACCCTCCCCTACTGACATAACACTCGTACCAGGGGAACATACTAGCCATGGATGACCTTTTTACTGTGATATACAATCCGGATAAGATGCTACTTGAGCAAGACATTTACATCGAGCTCAACCTCCTCAAGTTGTAAAACATGAGATGGGTCATAAATGTAATATTGAAGCTGAGAAATGTGGAAGACGTTGTGCATAACTTAGTACCTCTGAGGTAAATTAAACTGATAGAAAACTGGCCCAACTCTCTCCAACACCTCAAATGGCCTGACGTAACTCCGTGAAATCGTACCCGGTTTCTAATCATCTTGTGTCCCCACCTCAGTGTGACCCACATGAAAACCCGATCCCCAACCTCGAACTCCAGAGGTCGTCTCTACTGACCATCATAAGTCTTATGTTGAGTCTGTGCAGTAGCCATCCTCATCCAAATCAACTCTATCTTCTCTGTGGTCTCTTGGACAAGACGACGTCCCAGCATAGCTGTCAGTCCTGGCTCCAACCAACATAAGGGTGACTTTCATGGCCTTTCCTACAAGGCCTTGTAAGGTTCCATTTGAATGGTTGGTTGAAAACTATTGTTGTAGGAAAACTTCAAAAGAGGTATATTCTTCTACCAATAACCTCCAAAATATAGGATGCATTCTAGTAGAATGTCCTCAATCACATGAATCATACACTCGGACAGGCCATCAGTCTGATGGTGGGAGGCTGTACTCAAAATAACCTATGTACTATATTCCTTATGAAGCCCCTACCAGACCCGAGAAGTAAAACATTCATCTCTTTATGAAAAAACGATGTGTAGAACTCCATGTAGAAATATAATATCACATATGTACAACCGTCCCAGCTCTTCAACACTGAAGGTCTCCTTGATCTGCATGAAGTGAGAGACCTTCATAAGTCTTTCAATGACAACCCAAACTGCATCATTCCCTTGAGGTGACCTCAGCAACCCTATTACGAAATCCATCGCGACATCATTCCTCTTCCAGTTGGTAATGGGTAATTGGGGAAAACTTTTTGCTGGTCGCTAATGCTTTGACTTCACCTACTGACCGGTGGAACACCTCTTGGAGAAACATGGAACATCCTGATTCAATCATGGCCACTAATACTGATGGTGCAGATCATGATGCATCTTGGTGACACATGAATGAACTTCTCAAACTGATGAATGATATTTCTACATCATCTCCTCGCGTATGTCTATTGGCACCCATACGCGCCCCCAGAAATGAAATATCTCATCCTACCCTATAGTCCATCCTGTAATAGGGTCATCTCCTGACAGGATCTCTCGTAGGATGAGGCGTTCTGTATCTGATTGCTGCCTCATTCCCAATAGATCAAGAAGAGTATAGGTAACATCTACAGAAGATAGAAACATCTTCCCATGTCTATCGTGCACCTCCAAATGAATATAAGAGAAAAGGACATAAATTTTCACTCACCGCTAGCCTCCTGAACTTCCTGTATCTGAGTCCTCCTACTAAATGCATCAGCTACCACATTGCCTTTCCCAGCCGTGTAGTTATGCTCAAAGTAAAAATACTTAAGGTACTCAACCCACCTTCTCTATCTCAAATTTAGATCACGTTGAGTGAAAATGTACTTGATAATTTTTTTCTCTATGAATACCAAAAAATGATCTCCCAGAAGATAACGTCTCCAATAGTGTAAGGAATTAAGAACTACTGCTAACTCGATATCGTTCGTTGGGTAGTACCCTTCATGTTGTCTCAACTACCGAGACCCATACGTGAGGACTCCATATCCCTACATAAGCACAACTCCTAGCCCGATACCGGAAGCATCACAATAAATTGTATAGCTCTTGCACGGCTCTGTAAATACAAGTATCTGTTCCGAATTCAACATCCCATTTAGCTTCTGAAAGGTTGAATCACAATAATATGACAATAAGAACTCCACACCCTTCTTAGTCAGACTCGTCAGTGGTGCTACTAAGCATGGAATGTCCTGAATGAAACGTCTATAGTATCTATCCAGCAATAGAAAACTCCACACCTCTAAGATATTAGTTGGATGCCCCCAGGAAACTACTACTATCACTTTCTCTAGGTCAACTGACCCTCCTGTCTTTGAGAAAACAGTACCTAAGAAGAGAATCTGATCCAAACAAAAGTGGAATTTTGAATGAATTTCATATAATCGATTCTCTCTATGTGTACTCAGAACAATCTCAATGATGTGTAGCATGGTCAGTTCGAGTGTGAGAGTACACCATGATATCATCCACTAAAGAAAACCATGAAAGAATCACAATATGGATGCAAAAATCAGTTTATCAGTTCCATGAACACTGCAAATACGTTCATGAGACCGAATGGCATAACCATAATTTTTTATACACCATACTTGCTCTGGAATGCTCTAAGAGGTATTTCAGATGGTCTAACGCACAACTGGTGGTAACCGGATCTCAAGTAAATCTTTGAGAACACCCAGGCTCCACGAAGCTGATCAAAGAGATTATCAATCCTGGGTAAAGGATATCGGGTTTTGACCGTCCACTGGTTCAACTTTATTTAATACACAAAAATCCTAAGGTTTATTTCTGTCTTCTTCGCAAACATGACTGGGAACCCCAAGGGGAAGTACAGGGTCGAATGAAACTCTTTTCCTGCAACTCCTCCAACCGATTCTTAAGATCTGGAAAATCTAGGGAAGCCATCCTATAAAGAGTAATAGACACAATGCCACTCCTGGAAGAAGATCAATAGAAAATTAAACATCTCGTATCTGGGGAAAACCTGAAAAGTACTCTGGGAAGAGGCCCCTAAAATGATCCACCATTGGGGGAAAGTATAACTGTGAAGTCCCCTGATGATCCAAATATAAACTAGCAATTTGGGTTGTATCTCCTATTATCCCATGATGTTCTGGACCCACTCGGCTGGCCTATACATACCAATCAAACTTATGAAGAAACAATATTCCTTTTGTGATTTGAAACTCACCCTACGACGATAACAGTCAATTACAACCTAGAAAGGAACTAACAAGTCCATTACAATAATGAAATCATAGCATTTCATCTCTTGAACATAGAGGTACCCTAGGATGTGACACCAACCAGCATCTATAGGGCACTCCCTTCACTAACATAAACTAGCCATTCTAGTCCCCAATGGAATGTCTAGCTTCAAGAAATCTGCAGAAGAAAATATGTAGAGACCAAGGCTCTCCACAACAGTAGTAGATATAATACTATGGGAAGCCCCTGTACCAGGAAGTTTTGAAGTTAAAACTGAGGCAATGAGGTTCGTACCTTGAATTGTAGAAGGTTCTGGATCATGCTCTTACTCGGTTTGCTCTACTGCAAAAGTCTAGCTTACTCCACGGTCTTGTGACCCTACATGACCACTCTGAGTTGATCCACTCTACTATCATAGGAAGACCGGTGACTGACCACCATAGCCACGATCTCCATCTTGGCCTGAATGTCTAGAAGAAATCTATATCCCAGACTATTCAGAAATTGGTGGTGATCCTCCCGAACGCGGACATATAGAATAGCACCTGTCACCAACTACTGGTGAGAAGATCTGAAAGAAATGATGAAGGTGACCCATCTTTCTGCATGATCAACACTCCACTGGGCGTGGCCACATATGCCCGATCATTCTGAACTATTATCACACCAGCTATCTACCCGAAGATGTGTCTCGCCTCCTTGGATCACCGTGCGAAGACACCCTACGTCACTTCCAATAGTCAGTAGGAGGGTTGCTAACTGCAAATGTTGATCTGCCCTAGCTCACAACTCAGGAATACCTCATATTGTTCTCCATGATTATTACCTGGTTGATGATAAAAGTAATGGAATTCAACCTTAAGGTATTCACTTGAGAATGTATGATGTGCCTCAGAAAAACCTCAAACTTCCTTATCAGGAATAACAGATCACCTCTTGGAATAGGTTCGAAGCACTGCATCTCATTGAAGTGTGATGAATACTCAACATCACAAAGAGTACCCGGCTCCAGACTAATAAAATATTAGGCTAGATCGGTTCTCAGGTTCTCCAAATAGAAGTAATCAAAGAAGATTCATTGAAACTCATCCCACAACATAACCTTCTGGCGTCCCACCTGTGAGATCAAATCCCACCACCTCGTGGTGGATTCCCGAAGTATATAGGTAGAGATCTTGACCATCCTCTCTGGAGGAATCTCCAGATGCTGAAAGACCATTATCATGGCTTCCAGCCCTGACTCTACAGCCTAAGTTCCTCGTTCCCCAAAAAAAGTGGGAGGATTCTGCTACTGGATAACCAACTTAAAATCCTCCATCTACATGGAAGGAGGCGGTGCTTCTAGAAAAGTCTGAATCATCCTCATGAAGCCTTAACTAAACTGTGCATCATCACTGGTATTAGTTATAACTACTGGTGCCATGACTGGTCCAACATGGGGATCTTTTGGAAGTTCATAATCAGCCGTATCCGCCATCTGATCACTGCCCTGTAACTGGCAGACAATAGAGGACGTCTCAGGGGCCTGACTCTACATGGTCAAACACACACCTTAGATCAGGATTAACATGTACTAAACCATAGAATTGTATGAAGGGAACAAGACAAATACAACATTCAAATTTTACAAAACATGACTACATGGAATTTATAAACCTTGCATGGTGTGTTCCCTTAAGTCATACACATGGGCGTGTACTTATTCAAACCTAGGTTGTGTATCACTCCACACACACGGCATGTTGTCTTAACACACAGCATGTACCTGAATCCACATTCCCTGCCCGAGTCCTTCTACATGGTTAAGCCACACGACACTACAAAGACACGACTACACAACATGTACAAGGAAAAATGATGTGTACTAGATGAGAGTCATCGACCTGTGTTGTTAATGAAGTGGTCGGGTACATGGCTCACACTACATGGAATTTTCCATATTGACATGGCATGTGTATGAAGAGACTCCACCGACCCAGGTTGTTTTCTAAACGGTCGGGTTCCTCATATTACCCTACACGTTGTGTTAAATCCTAACTAAGCTTGTATAATAGAATATTTATACGTCTATGTCGTTAGTCACAATGGTGGACACAGGGTCAACTCCACAAGGCTTTCACAACAGATACACTGTGTGTTCCTACAAGAATTTCCCTATCTTAGGTCTCTGGCCACACGGCCTGTGACACAGTTAGAGACTACACTTCCTGTAAATAATGTACACAGAATGTACTTAAGAAAAACAGTTTCATTTGGAACAGAAAAACACATGGCGTGTAAGAAAAACTACACGGCGTGTATTTAGGGTTTTTCTAGACAGTAAGCCTCCGAAACTACTCTAGAGCCCAGAAAAACACTAAATTAACATTGAAGTGCCAAATTACAATTCTTGAGGGCTCATAGTCCCCTAGAATCAATGTGTGGAATCTTATACATGTTATAACAAGGTAAAAAAGTCAATGATCAACCATGTTTCACTCCATAAGTGCCCATAACACCTCAAGAACCAATGTTTGGAATTCATTCAGAAAAAACCTTACACAAACAATACCCTATCATACATTAAATATTTTATCAAGGCATCTATCACAACAGTAAGCATATTCTACACAACATCTATCACTACAACATGCAATTGCTAATGCACCCTAGATAGAATGGAAAGAATGCATGACATGTGATTTCTAGCAAGTGCATATATGATTCATGAGATGGAATACCCTCATCTAATTGGGTGGAGACAGAAATAAAACCTCAATAACATCAACATTAATAGCGCAAAACATGTGAATCACCCAACGGTGAAATCAAATCAACTATAAAATTACAAAACCATAAAATTGCCATAAACGTGGTAGATTGGATTTTCCCTATACACGTGTAGCTACTCCCGGGAACACCCTACTAAAAAGTACTTATTCCATCCTATCCCTGGAAATATGCTCCAAACAATAAGGAAATGAAATGAAACTCTTATATAAATCTTTGTTACATCCTGGTTCCAGAAGCCGCCTAGAGGAGCCTCGTACCCGGTTGGTCCCATTGACTCAAGCGCATTTCCCCGAGAGCAAGAGGCTTCCGACTAGAAGCGAGGGCCTTGAGTGTGATAGTGGGGAAATTATTCCCTCATTGGCAGAGTAACACATTAGAAGAGAAACAAATACACAATAAGAGAAGTAGTACATACCAACAACAGTAAAAATAGAAAACTGATAGAATAAACTCGAGCACATATATAAAATGATGCATGATACATATGTCTAGGAAAGAAGCGAAACAATGCACAATGCTGAAATATAGTACTAAAATAATTACAAAAAAACAGTAATCAACTACCCATCATTGTAAGCTTATGCTTGGTCCCATGATTTCTAGCTCCACAGCATGTCAACTACCTGAAGTAGATGGGATCTTTCCCTTGTCTATACCTGCAATAATATAATCTGTTTGGGCCCAAAATAATGGTTCCGACATGGTGTGAGACAAAATTATTGTATCTAACCACCATGATATCTATTCCAAAAATTCAATGATTATATGGCAGGTAAAATTATAGGAAATAGTTAACAGGAAACTACTCAATAGTAAACAATCCACAGTTTCAATATCAAGCAACAACTAACCAAGCAGATAAGCACAAATAGGTAACAGTCTAAGAAGTACCTATAGCATTTCCCCTATGGTCCTACCTAGAAATGCAAGCAAGTAGCTAACACAAAGTTAAATATCTAGGAAGTACCCACATCATATCCCCTCTCGTCCTACCTAACAAGTACAATCCACCCTTTGGGCAGTACACTAGGTCTAACCCCTCTGGTTTAGCTTAAGCATAGACCCTCTGAGGAAGTACTCACTGTCAATTCCTCATATAGTCTAATATAGTAACTAAAGGTGCTCTAGAGAAGAATTAATGTCAAATTCCCTTTTTTTCCCGCATCAAGGAAGTACAGACTATTTGAGGAAGCACTCAATGTCAATTCCCCATGTGCTCTTGCATCGTAAATAAGAAAGACACTCTAAAGAAGCCCTTATGTCCATTCTCCCTATGGTCTATATATCATGTTCACACAGCCCTATGTATTTCAAGAATGTGTCGTAGTGCGTATCGACCAAGGTAACCCTCATGAACAACTTGTATAGAATTATACATCATTACAGCATAACAGAAAAATAGTCACACCATCCTATAATACTAGGAATGGGAATGTAAACTTCCTCCATACATGAAAAAAAGACCCAAAGGGTCAAAACAGGAAAAACATGTATGGGAATCACATCCTAGGCACAAAAATTCACCCTATTCACATTCAAATTTAATCTTATCCAGAATACAAGCGTAGCATACAAACTATTGGGCTAAAATGGTAAACGTGCAATACCCTGTTCATGGGTATTGGGAACATTTTCACATAAAGAAATAATTTCAACAAAAAGGCACAAACCACCTATGTTATCATTGGGAGATCAATATACTCGATCCGTGAGGCTTGAATCATCATAGAGTGCTGAAGATCTAAAAAACTTCTAAAACATTCAATAATGAATAACATGACAAATAGGAGGAAAAAGAAGATTAAGCACTAGGAGAAGAGATAACTCGCCGATGAGATTCCAATAAAAATGATGATGTTTAATTTGGAGGATGGATGCTCGCCCTAGGGTTCATTGAATATCTGCGGTCGTACGGAGCTCTCGGGCGAATGAGACTAAGAAAGAGAGCATTCTGGCGATTAGACGCGCCCTCAGGGCGTTTAATGGAAGAAAATGTACTTGGATTGTACTTTTGAAGTAAATGTCATGTACTCACCGTTTCCATACTCATATTTAGGCGGCCTCCAGGTCACCCCCTCTTGGAAATGTGCATGGCTACTACACTGCCAGCACATGGCTACCTATGGTAACTGAGTACACAATGTGTACTCATAATGTAAATGGTGTGTACTTCAAAAATTTCCATAATTTCCTCTTTATCTAAAAAATGACACGAAATGAATAAACATACCTAAAAAGAAAATCTAGGTTGTTACATTGGTATAATATTATTCCTTTTTAGATTAAGAGCCAGTTTCACTTGTTGTTCACCATTCTTACCATGATTTCATTCTATTTACACGACTGACTTTATGGGAGAACCTACTAATTATGATCTTATACACACCCTATGTATATATAAACTATTTTTCATTTCACATAGAGTATGTAGGAGATCAGGATGGTTAATAATAACATGGGTTTGGAGGATTTATTTGGGATTTTTGGTCGTTGTTGTTTTAGTTTCATTCGGTACTTGTAGTTTTCGCATTCAGTTTTTGCAGTTCTTAAATGAAATTACATATGAATACATGGGTTTTATTTTATATTGAAGTATGAGTAAGATTTGGTTGGTATCTATCTTATATTTCACTTCCACATGTCTTCTCTTATAGGGTAATCCCTCCCATTGGTTTTTTTACTATACCCTCAGTGCTAGTTTCCATTCCAGGACCTACTAGAGGCGTGTCATTGGGGTCACTGTCTCCCTTATCATATTGACGGACCAAGAGGGGTACACCATGTGGGGATGGGGTCATGAAAATGTTGTATCAGAGTTCAGTTTTAGGGATATGATGGTGTTTGGAGTTAGGCACAGGTGTGGTTAGATGGTTGGTAGGGAAATAGAGTCAGTAGAGTTCAGAAAGTTATGTAAACACTGCAGACTAGATGATATATATGAATTTATTCCCTACTATGATTTGATGCATAGAACATTCAATTTATGGGGGATACTAAATGAGGTGATAATTTTTTCATATTAGAGACCATGGAAAGGATAATGAATCATTCTTCCTTGTGTATCTGTTTGTATTGGCATACTTTTAGCTAGGTTAACCCAAAATGAATAAAAGAAAAAATATATAATTTATGACTAGTCATCCGCATTCTAGGTTTAAGAGCTCAAACTATTTTCATTTTTTAGGTATGGATCTATGTCGACATCCTCATCAGGTTCATACAAAATATTTCCTGTCGGTTGTGCCAGTAGGTCACCACAGGGTAGAGGTTAATGACAATGACAGAAGGCAGAAGACACTCTAAAAGTTTGAGTTCCAGTGAGTGTGGATGTATGAGGGATCTATTTCATTTGTAGTAATAGAATACATGATGTAAGATAATGAGATAGCTCTTCATAGGATCTGTTCCCAAAAGGAGATTGGGATGACATTGGCTGTGATGATGTTTCTTGCGGATGTGGGGAAGTGGTGGTTTCTATTCCTTCGGGATCGTAAGGAGTACACAGACACTTGGGAGGAGTTTCTAGATAAGTTCACGGTCCAGTTTCTTTCTTCAACTATGAAGGATGCTACTCAATAGTATATTTTTACCCTTCGGTAGGGAATATCAAATGCACGGGTGTTGGGGATCTATTTTAGGATCCTTTTGCAATATGCATCGCACCTGTTGCCAAATGATGAGGCCAGGGTGTAGCATCCTGAGGAGGTTGTGCATCCAGGGATCTGGAGCCAAGTCACCCCATTTATGATGAAGATATGTCATGAGAATCTAGAGAGGGTAGTGGTCATTGATAATGCATTATCCATAACTAGAGATTCATGAGAGGTGAGTCTTGATTATTCCTCCTGAAGTACAGGTATGGCCCAAGGTTCCTTATTTTTAGAGCTGAAGTGTTTTCATTGGGTGGGGTGTAGGTCCCATCCCCCATCATATCGTTTCTCCAATGGTGATGACACTAAAGCCTATTTTATGGGATCAGGTGCCTGTTTTTTTATATGGGGGTTAATGACACCAGTAGAGATACTTTCCAACTTTTCATAGAGGTTAGCGTGCACTAGGGGTTTCACTCCTGGTTCATCTGATGAGGCAGTTCCATTTGAGGTAGAAATAGTATTTTTCACCATCTTTACATCACTAGGGTGTATATTGGGTAGGTAGAGGAAAGCATTGGGAAGCCCCCATCCATAGGGAGTAGAGAAAAATTGTGGTGGTTGTCATTATCTGGATCAGAGAGGTCATAGAGAAATTTGTGGTTCGATTTATTGTTTACTGTTTCTAAAGCTAGGATAGGCAGACATTGTTCGAGGTACACATTTCTTGTTATATTCTTGAGTATATTCCTTGTTTGACGTAGGAGACACACACTTCTTCATCTCCCCTTCCCTTTTCCACTCTTTGGGACATGAGGAAGAGTGGATTCTATTGACCGTGGCATTGAATGCGCTAGTTATAGGTTGATCTGACTTGTTTGAAGTGAGTAGAGACTATTAGATAGTGCTGGGGATGCACTAATCTTGGGGAGATTTCTTTTCATATTGATATCGTCATACGATTTCATCCTTGATATGGATTGGTTGTATTTAGATTAGGGTTTTTTAGACTTCTTTCAATGGCAGGTGGTGATCTTTGATGCTGATGTAGAGACATTAATGTTTGTTGGCTTGAGAGACACTTAAATGTTTCATAGGCATGTTCGGTCCTTTGGTTTATTTAAGACTGAGGTGATGCAGAGTTCTTTGAAGGATCATCAGTTTGAATTTATACTATTGTAGAAGAGTTACATTATGTATTTCCATATGAGGATGTAGCATTACCCCCAAGATGATAGATCGATTTTGGGATTGAACTATAGCTAGGAGCATCTCCTATCTCTATGTATCCATACTAGATTTCCCCATATGAGTTACAAGATCAATGTATATAGCTCAATATTCTATTACAGTGTTGTTTTTCTCAATCAAGTGTGTCTCCATGGGGTGCGACATTTTTGTTCATGATGAAGCCTAATGGACGTTTGTGGCTATGTACCAATTATCATCTCTTCGAAAAAGTGACAGTAAAGAATAAATATCCTTTTCCATAGATTGACTATTTTTTAAATCAACTTAAGTGTACAAGTTTTTCATCAAAGATCAATGTGTAGTTTGGATATCATAAAATGCCTATGAGGGATGAGTATTTTCTAAAGATTGGTGTCCATTTTTATCATTGGAATTATGTGTTCATTATATTGACATTCAGTGTGACAGATGCTCTAGATGTATTCATATGGTTGATGATCGTTTTGTTCTATGAGTTCCCAGATAATTTTTTTGTTCTTTTCATGGACGATATCCTTGTGTACTCTATGTATCAGGAGGAGAAGGAAAAGAATTAATGTGCATTTTGGTAGTTCTTTGTCAACATCAGTCATTTGGGAAGTTTCAATGTGTGAGTTTCGAGATATAGAAATTCATTTATTATGGAATGTGGAGTCTCGGTCGGGAATCACAGTGGATTCGTCATAGACCGAAGAAGTTGTGTCTTATGTAGACCCAAACACTGTGGAAAAGCTGCAATTTTTACATGGCCTAACAAGCTACAATTAGATTTCTATAGCCAATTTCTATTAGGTTATGACTCGTTTAACATTATTAACCATGAAGAAATAGGTATTCGTTTGGATTGATCAGTGTCAAGAATATTTTGAGTATCAGAAGGAGAAGTTCCTCAATGCTCTAGTTGATACTTTTACAGTAGTGGGTGTTTAGTTTGATGTTTTCTGTGATACTTCACATATGGGGTTTGGATGTATGCTGATGCATCATAGATCTATCATTTTTTATGGGTATTGAAATATTTTTCCCCAGGAACGTAACAATGCCACCCATGATCATGAGTTGGCAGCCGTGATGTTTACTTTGATGTTGTGGAGATATTACATCATCGTCGATTGCTTTTTTATTTTCATTGATCATAAGACCCCAGGGTATTTTTTCTCCCAGTGTGACATGAAAAATAAGAAGCATCGTTGGATTTATTTCATATAGGACTTCAACTTTGAAATATCGTATACATATGGTAAGGGGAATGTTGTAGCTGATGCGCTGAGCAGATATTGCGTAGTGATGTAGTGCATGAATCATGGGATTCATGGAGTGTAATGGAATAACATTCAGCGTTGCATTAGAATATGTGAGAAGATGGGGTTAGAGGTTTTATTTTTAATATGAAGCTGCAGTCATATCTGTTGTAGAATATAGAAGACTCCCTGTTGGGGGATCTTGAGGTGGAATTCTGGAGAGACCATGTTTTTTATATTGGTCCCCCCCTAAGGGTGGTTTTCAGATGAACAACATCACGTGCTTCTTAAGGGAAATATTTTTGTTATATTGATGAGGCATGAAAAAGTTCGTATAGAGTTCCAAAGTTCACCCATTGCAGTACGTATGGGTCTGACAAATAAGTACATACCCTTTAGGAATCACTTTTGGTGGCGAGGGTTGAATCTTGTAGTTGTAGAGGTTATGTCTTAATGTTTTGTCTTCTTTATGGTGATGATTGAGAAATATCTCCCCAATGGTTTTATCCAGTCATTATATTATCCTCATTGGAAGGGGGAGTACATCTCAATGGACTATGTTACAGGTTTACATCGAGCTTAGGGGGGCAATGAATCTATATGGGTGGTAGTGGGTTGAATAAAAATATATGACCTCATCTTATTGATTAAGGAGACATGATCAGTGGATGTTTTGTTGAGGTAGTATCTATAAGAGGTGGTGAGACTCCACAGAGTCCCGAGAATGCTCATTTCTGATCGAGATCATCGATTTACCATTAGGGTGTTGAAGGTCCTCAAAATTATTTTGGTTCTTAGTAATGAAATATCACTTCTTTTCATCTATATATGGATGTTCAGATAGAGTGGAACATCCATAGTCATGAAGATATGTTTCACTCTTTTGTCCTCAATTTTGGATGTTTATGGATGAGGCACTTACCCATTGTGGAGTTCAATTACATCAATGGTTTCCAATCCACCATCAATGTGGTGCCATATAAAGCCCAGAATGGACAACTTTTCTATTCATTTTTATATTGGAATGGGGTTAGAGTGTAAGCAATTATCATGATATTACAGGAAAATAATACAACATAGATGGCTCCGACAATTCACGAGTGGATGAAGGTAGTACATTATCGTCAAATGACCTATGTTGACCATAGGAGGAGACCTATGGTGTTTGATGTTGGCGATCACGTTTTTTATTATGACTCCCCATCATGGGATGAAAATTTTTGGTCATGAGATTATTCCATCCCCCTGGTTTTTTGGGTTCTTTCAATGTGTTGGGTTGTGTTGGTGTCGTGGCATATCGAGTAGCACTTCCCTCATAGAAGACCATGAAACATGATTTTTTTCATGTTTCATAGCTCCATAATTACCAAAAAGATGAATTTTGCATCATCGATTGGAGGGATATTAATGTTTACAAGGATGAAAACATCTAAGACCTCCCTGTAGAGATCCAGGTCTGCAAGGAGTTGATATTGCACATGCGTGCTATCCCCTTGGTTCATGTCATGGGAAGGAATAATTTTTTGGAGGAGAGTACATGGGAACATGAGTCATTGATACGCACTATATACCCTGAGTTGTTTGATATTTAACACTTTCAAGGTAATGATGTTCATTTTTTATTAGCAATCTTTTGTGTTTTTGAGATGGCTTTCTTTGGTTTCTTATTGAGGATTTCTTTCTTTTGAGAGGTATCATGATGGGTGGTTGTTTGGAACCATTTTTTTATTACCTTTTATGTTTGTTTTTAATTCTTGAGGTCGATAATTTTTTGAAACATATCAGATGTAATGGATGAGACCTCTCGGGTCCATTACTTTTCTAAAATCATGTGATTGATGTGTTCTAGGAGGTCAAGGTGACTTATCCCAATCACTTTTCCATATCTCTACTTCATTGAAGAGTGTTTATAGTTCTTTTTATATTTTTTTCTAGCCGTTGGTAGGTGTATAGTGTTTCCTACTGTTGGTAGTTGTACAATGTCTCTAGCAATCAATGCTTGTTCAATTTTTCAATCTTTCAGTATGTGTATATTGTTTCTTGTTGTTGGTAGGTAAAATGTGTTTGTAGATGTCGGTAGTTGTATAGTGTTTCTAGTAGTCAGTAGGTGTAGAGTGTTTCAACCCGTCGGTAGGTGTACAGTGTTTCCAGACAATGGTAGGTGTACTATGTTTCTAGGTCTGTTGGTGTACAGTGTTTCCAAAATCCTACAGTTCCCCCTTTAAAATTTTCTTTGATGAGAAATTCATTCAAGGATTCTTTTTGAGGGAATTATTTCATATACAAATCCCATGACTCCTATCTTAATTTTCCTAATGATAGGGATGCATTTAAATGGTCATACCATATGGAATAAGGAGATCCACATTAGTGTAAATTCTAAACCGTTCCCAAAACTATTAGTCTTGGATCTAATCATTTATAGTTCGGAACATTTCCTTTTTTCATTCCTTCTTTTTTTCTCACAGTGTGAGGCACCTCGAGACATTCTTCCCATAAAATGTGTGTGATTGAACCATTATCCTTGGATCATTTCCCATTGATTTTTCTTACTCTAGAATGTGAACCCACTTTTTTTGCAACCAGCAAGTATCGATCCATCTTCAAAAGAAGGTATGATATTCCTATGTTCTTCTGTTTTCTTCTATCCTTATTATCATGTTTCTCAATGACATGTTATTTTATAGGATCTACATGTATATAATGGAGTTTTCTTGGCTGTCGGTTGGTGATTTCGTGTCGTAGCATCCTCAGGTGGATGCAATTGTTGAGGGGAAAGGGGATTTTGATCTATTGTGTTGTCATGTTCTCATATAAAATACATAAACAACCCTTTAAGGTATGGGATTTTTTTTTCTCTAGTTATTCACTTGAAATCATAGAGTTAGCATGATTTATCCCACTAGATCACAATAAAATTAACATAATAAGTATTTGATCTAAATAAATAAATTGGTATTGATCATATCTTGTGGCTTCATGTTTTCCCAGATATGTGATATCAATTCATTTCTAGTTTATCATGTAATTCTATACCTAAATTGGAAAATAACGTAAATTGGAATTAATTGTAAATTTCATAATGGTAAAGAGTCATTTAAATGAATCTGATTGTTCTTGCTATAAATATTTGATAATCAAATCGATGTAGTAAGAATGTAAAATTAATTTGGGATAGATATGATAGATTTTTTTACGTTTCCCTTAATTGGAACCTACAAAAAATGTATCATATAATTCAATATGGGTTAAAGAGATGGTTGATTGATTAATACTACTTCCATGTAGTGTTCTGAGTTACCCACGTTCTTGTAAGGCCGAGTGCTTTATACTTTGTAGCCTTGAGAGAACATTGTTGGTGGATGAGTAATTCATAGATTAGTTCCAATAACCAAGATGATTTGTTATTTCTTGATTTGGGTGATTTTTTATGATCTCAGATTGTTGTTGTGAAATGGTGTGAAGGGAGGCCTAATGGTTGTGGTAGAAGTTGATTCCTACAGTGGAAAGGTGTATTTTTTATGCATATGGATGTCAAGGAGGGGATGTGAGATGATAAAATGTGTTTGATGTGACCATTGTATGCTTGTTGAATAAATTTCTTTTTTATCTAAATTACATTTCCCATTTCATAAGAAGTTGGTTTTTTAGCAACCTTCTTAATGAGGTGAATACACATAGGATATCCCACATACTATCTGTGTTTAGATTCTAGAGGGATGATGGGTATACGCTCTTTCTATAGGTTAAAAGGAATCAACGGGAATTCATCTACTCACCATGTTGATCTTATTATGTTTGGTATCATCGAATGTTTTTCTAGAATATCTATAATTATGGGAATGTAATAATGTGGTCAATAAATGATTGAATAAATGATTTTAACCCATGGGGTTGGAGCTTATAAGGATGAAATATTGAGGTAATATTTCTATGATGTTGTGGATTCTGAGGGTTATGCATGGAGGGCATGAAACGTTGGTGTGATGTTAATTAAATGTAATATGGAATTAACAGTGGGTAATAAATGATTCAGGAATTAATTCACTTAATGTGAAACTAATAAAAATGGATAAAGTAATTATATATAGATTTTTAAATTGTTCTGTGCTTATAGGATACCTAATATTACAAGTGGTAGTCAGGAGTCTGAGAGACGTTAGTTGTAGTTGACCCTAATATTAGGTAATACCCACATTGTAGTTCTGAGATATTGAATATTTTATTCTTTATTTTTTTTCTATATTATACTCCACCGCGTCAGTTAGGGAAACTGACACCCCCAAGATTTTGATCCATGTGGGGGTGTTTTCTCCAACATTCTTGTGGGAGAATGGATGGATTTCTACCCCCATTGGCCCCACCCTCTTCTCTTCCTAGTTACTTCTGTTGTTATGCACATTGGTTATTTTTCCCCATATATGATAGTAGAGGGATATAATAGATTTTGGTTATTCACACATAGATATTTTTACATATTTTCCCATGGACCACTATAGGTGAAACCTATATTGGTTGTGACTTCATGAGGATCCTCACTTGGTGTATGGGTTGAAATGGCATGAGGTATAATTACTGATGTATAAAACATTTTATACATGCTATGGTGTATCCCAAAAATAACCTGGTTTCTTTCTTTATGTGGAAATATTGGTTTTGGTACATGAGGTGCGTGCTGTGGTGTTACACATAGGTGCCTATGAGAAATCCATTTGGAGAGTTATGTTTAGGTCATTCAACACTAGGGAAAATAGGCAAAATAGTGGGTAAGTGGTACTGGTGTACCCTTTATATTATTTGAAATTTTATATTATATTTTATGTGATACATGGGGAGAGTATCCATGGAGAGGATGGGAAAATAGTGTACTTGATTAGATGATTAGTTAGTTTCACTTTTTTTTCAATGTGTATTAGCATGATTTCATTACATTTTCACAAGATTCTTTAGGCATGATCCTACTGATTATACTATTATACTCACCTTACATATATATATAAACTATTTTTAGGTCACTTGGAGCTAGTTGGAAATCAAGATGGTTATTACTAGATTGGGATTGCATGAGCCATTCTGGATTTGTGGTGGCAATAGTTTTAAATTTTTATAGAACATCCATTTTCCCTTTTATTTGTAGATTCTCTTGAATGAAATTTCATATGTATACATGGGAATAATTTTATATTACATTATGAGTTACGGTTTTTTGGTTTTATCTTATCCTTATCTTTTACATGTGTTCTCTTAGAGGGTAATGCCTCCAATTTTTGTGTCTTCTATACCCTCAGTGCTAGTTATCGACCAAGGGCCTACTGGTGGGGAGACTCGGGGGTCACCATATCCCTTATCACATTACTGTCCCAGGGGGGTAAACATGTGGGGATATGCTCTTGACATATATTATTACCTTCCACTCTATAGAAGATATTATAACAATGCTCGTTTGTATAGAGAACAATGGCCTCACAAAGCATTTTGATTCATCATTCACTAATGCCTCACATGGAATGTAATGACTCGCATTTTTGAGGTTTTTTAATATTAATTGGAAAAATTCAGAGACTAGGCTCTAATACTGATGGAGATTCCATGGCATGGTGTTCCTTGAATAGCTCGATGAAAAATGAAACATTATTAATATCAAAGGAGTGTGGTTTTCCTAAGAATGTGTAATAACACTGAAATGAGGGTCCATATCATATATCTGAGGGAACAATAGCATTTAGGATGTATGTTTTACCCTAGGAAAGACAAAACATTCGTCGGCACATGACTCTAGTGATAAAACTTGAAAAGGATGTAACTATAAATATAGTTATTAAATATAATTAATTTTATTTTTGACTCCTACTAACTCAGAAACGGTAACTCACATTGGAAGAATGAAATAATTTAAGAGTTTTTAATAAGGTGTTTTCTTTATGTGGAGCCTAGTATTGGACTATGTGTGTCAACTATGGAATGAATTTTTTGGGACATAAAGGAAAATAAAATAATTATATAAAAAACTAATTTATTTTAGTATAATAATAACTCTTTAATGGTAACTTGGATTGGAAATCTAATACCACCACTATGATCATGAGAGAATGATTTATTTAAGTGGGGCCTAACCTTTAATAGCACAGGTTGAGAGAAAAAGTATGTTTTTGGACGTGAACATCATAAAAATATTTTATTAAAATATTTTATTTTGATGTATCATGGAGATGCAATTATACTACGATGCCATGAATAAGAAGTCGTTGCCCTTATTAAATGAAGGTATCACAATGAAGTTACGACATAGCTTTATAAAAAAACACACTCACATTTCATCAATTAATATCCAGACAAGCATACCATACCATTGGATGATCCACGATATTTTTTGAGGCTCCAAATGAATAGTGTTGGTGAATGATGAATTGTGAATGACAGTGAACACCCCTACCTCTTCGAAGGATCACCCCAATGACACTGGAGGTGGGTATTGAGATCACGCTTTAGTGAATCATTAACTCCAGTGCATCCATGGCAGTAGATGATCCAATTCCTAGTAGGGGCTTTATTCTTTATATGCGATTTCCTTATTCCATCATTCTTCATTTCTAAATGATTAACGCGGATCAATTCACTAAAAATTTGACACGGGGATCATTTTTTCATGCGGGATGGGAATTTTCAGGCATGGATTAATTAAAGGGGATTATATAATAGTGATTGTTCAAATGTATTACCTTTTTCTAAACATGATCAAGGATTTCCAAAAATTCTATGTTGATATTTGTTGCTTTTGGAGTTCATGTTGATCCCACACTCTCTCTCTCCTTCGTTTATTCACTGAAGGATCCCCACGGTTGTGTTGGACTCTTTCTAGGAGGTTTTTAACATGGTTTGACCCCCCAAATTGATAGAAAACAGCTTGGAGCCCATGACAATGGAGGAGACCTGTGAATCGTAGTAGTACTCCCATTTTAGAAAACGGACCATCAATGTGATTTTGGTGTCCCGTGGATGAAAATTCGGACATCGGCCACATGCAGGAGGAGGCATATGCCACTATAAGAAACATTCGTCATTTAATGAGGGTAGCGAGTAGGGGGCTTCTGGTAGGTGGTCAGTGGTGCGCCACAACCAACGCAGTATGTGGGCCGCATCCTGAGGCTGGAGGTCTCGGTCTAGCTAGACTATGAAGGGCACCTAATTAAATAGTCATAAGAGGGACACGGTGCCTGCCACATCCCAGGTGGACCACACTAGCCCACATCAGTAGGCCGAGCATGGCAGCCAGGGTGGCCTAAGGGCGGGCTAGGCCACGCCGGTTCAGGCTGATCTGACCATGTCGGACCGAGCCATGACCCAACTAGCCCCTTTTTACTAAAATGTTCGTATCTTCTATATAGTATGTCTAATTGATGATCCATTTGAATTGTTGGGACCCTTGAGATGAGGAGATCCATTAAGATAATTTAAGTGGGATTTCATGGAGGAATACATAAGACCATTGGATTGAGGTGTGGTATCTCATGGAACAATCATGCTACGAGAGGAAATCATTTGCATGGCTATGCTAGGAAGACTATGAATACATGACTAATATACAAAACTGGTCTAGGTAACTCAGTGGGTCTATGAGACTCAGCAGGTCTACATCAATCAACAGTTCAATGTGACTTAGTGGGTCAACATGAATCAACGGGTAAGGGAGACTCAGCGTGTCTGGGAGACTAAGAGGGTCTACATGACTCATCATGTTTAAGTGACTAAATAGGTGTAGGGGAGTCAATGGGTCTGGGTGAATCTATGAGTCTAATTGAATCGAAGGGTTTATGTGACTCAGTGGGGCTATGAGACGTAGTAGGTCTAGATGATTCAATGGGGCTTTGTGAAGCTGTGATACTATATGTTCTATGTCTATATCTAATAGTTCTTCATTACATACATTAGATTTATACTTGTGTGAGAAGAATATATTTCATGTGTACATACCATAGTGGTGTACTTAGTGGCAGTACATGGTGTAATACCTTAGTGGTGTACTTAACGTAATTATGTGTACCTTCCTTAGTGACGGTACATGATTTACATACATTTTTGATGTACTTAGTGTCCATACACGGAGTACATACATTAGTGGTGTACTTAGTGTACTTTTAAGTAGCTTCCATAATGACCATACTTGGTGTACTTACCTTAGTGGCTAGCATACAGTACTCAGTGCGTACCATATTTAGTGATCATACATGTTTTACTTTACATAGTGGGGTATTAACCATACATTGGTTGTACCTAACTTACTGAATTTAGTTAGTATACCATCCATAATGATCGTAATTCATGTTTAGCTTCCATAGTGATTGTACTTCTTATGTACTACCCTTTGTGGTGATACCATTGTCGTTTGGGGTCCGTAGTGAGAATTATTTCATAGACCCCTGCACGGGATTCATTCGAATATGTCGTGTCTTGTGCAGATGATCGACAGCCTTGATGGATTCCTTGGTGGGTCAAGTCTTATTGGTTCTTGGAGGGATTCCCAACGGGTAAGGTGCACTTAAACGACTTACAATAGCTTATGTACCTACCATTTCTATAGGGTATTATGAATAAGGATTCTAGAAGATGTAATTTTCTTTTGTTGGACTTGTATAATACATCCCTATTATTTCAGTCTGTACTATCTGCATAATGTTTCTAGTTTCCGCACTTTTTCATGGGGGTAGGTGCATGTGTATAGGTATGTGGGATAATTCCTCCTACATGTGGGATATGCCTGCTCAACGCCAATCACCATCCCTTGGCCTATTAGAGGATATCTTGGAGTAGTCATGGAATGGGCCTCGTGGGATAGGTCACGATAGAGTGGTATCATTGGAGTTCGGTTCTACCATAAGGATCATGGTTATTTTAATTTTATGGAGCAATAGTTTTAGGTTTTTCATGTTCAGCCATCAGGACAAGGAGCCCAGTGTTCATGTGGTGGTTGGCGTATCCATACACCAGGACCATGGGTTCTACTTTTCAACATAGTGTGTGAAAACACCAGTTTTTTACGTCATGTAGGAATTGAGTGTCTTCTCATTTCCTTCTTGAGTCAAAGTCAGCTCACATGGGTATAGTCCTTTGACCATGATATGCCATGTTTTTCTACAAGATTCTTCCATGCATATATCCAGCCAAGATTCAATAGTGTGATCATGAGGATGATCCACCTAGTTGTAATACATCAGTATAGGGATTGGTATTAGAGAGTTCACTATTATGTGGTGCACCGACTATACAACCCCTAGTGGAGAATCTCACGGTAACTGTAGTACCAACAGATGAGATACACTGACTGAGTGTTCATCATGAGTATAACTGATAAGGACCCCTCCAAATCCTAGCTGATCCCAATACACGTGAGGATGAGGACTATCATGTGGCATTGACCCATGTTTTCCATATACTTAGGATACCAGCTAATCAGATGGTGGTCCTGGCAGCAATCATTCTATGTGGCATAGTATGGTAATGGTGGTATTGGTTACCTGATCATATGATGCACTTACTCTTCGATGTATAGAGTTTCAGAAAATTTTTATAGAAGACATATCCCCTTATAAGATATGAAATATGTAGTCCTAGATGGTTCTACAACTCCATCAGAATGACATGTTGGTATCTGACTATTCATCGAGGCATACCGACCTTCCAAGGTACTCAATGAATAAGTTATGTGTCTCGTGCTTTAGGACTCACAATTTTCATCAAAATGTTCTTATAACATACATTATATAGTCATTCCTCTATAAACTCCTAACTATTATAGGGATCTATAGAAAATATTTTTTTAGAGAGCCCCTTAGATGTGAAAACCTAATCAGTAATTTTTTAGTAGGGGGGATAAATGAGTGGATTGATCTGTAGGATGGAATATGTGGTATTGGAGATCAGAATGAACATATAGGTGGTAAAAAAACATGTTACCACCACTACCCCAGGTGGTCCGCACCAGGTTCTTGGAGGTGGAGGACAATGGAGGGGAAATCTACATGCTTTTGAGGAATATGACCCACGGGGTCACAAAAATGATTCAGGGTGAAAACCATGAATATTCAACTTAATATGTCATATTGAAATACATAGGTTTGAATCATTCCACTCTTTTCATAGTCCTTTCTTGAGACTCAATGATTCTGGTTAAACTGTAGACTTGATCCTCATGTCTGGAGAAATCAACATGAGGAGACCCAAAAATCAAGAACTAGTGGTGACAGTTTGACACAACTCTTAGAGGCGAGTGTTATAGTTGGGGTCTCTTAGAAGTGGCATCCACAACTTAAGACATCATTCATGGCATGTACTTGTTATCCCCTGTTCATTCTCAAATTATTTTTTTTATTTGAAGAGTGTGGTGTGTCCGCTGTATTTGAATGATGTTTCCATAATTCAAAAAGTAAAACCCAGGTTGTACATGATGAACACACACAATGGAGGGTGGATCCGATTACTGATCAAAAGGCTGGAACAACCCTTAGTTAGTGGATTTTACATGTCCTCAATTCCATGTGTTGTTGGTGTAGTCATAGTGGATCCGGTGAAGGTTGATACATAGGTTTTGGTTAAGGTTACTCCATGAATATGAAATATAAATCATGCATTCTACTAGGATTGGGAGTGTGGTAGTAGATTCTCTCAAGGGTAGATATTGTTCTAATGATCAAAATAATATATCAGAGCAGTTGGATTAGTTACAGTTATCCTTGTTGAATTAAATCATAGTGGATTGTCTTGGGATAATCATTAACACCTCAACTCATGGAGACATATCTTGAGAATACCGACTCTGAGACCATATATTCTTAGATGTCATCAAGACACACTCTTAATAGACCTTTTAAAGGAGGAGAGAACATCACCCTTTTTAGGTGATGCATCATAACATCAAGATGTTGACAGAGGAGGTTGTGAGGTACTTCCATTCTTTCCCTTTATGGATGGTATATTACTTTGAACCTTCATAACTCTTCATGTGGGGAGCATGAATGTCATTATCTGGGATCAAGATCCCTATTTTTTTGTTTTTTTTCTACCTTCATATGGTGTGATGTGAGCTAGGTATGGCTGAACCTATAGGTTTGTTGTGATATGTGGGGTAGGGAGGCTAGGTTCTTTGTAGTATTATTGGATGCCTAGAGTGGTAAGATGCGTCAGGGATATCATTGTGGGTGTTTGGGAGGACACCACGAATGAAAAAACATATTTGAGATGAGATTTCCTATTGATATGAATGAAGGGTGCTTCATTGAATTGGATCCTTGTTTATCGACTCACCAATTCTTCTCACCTATTAGCTATATGGGAGTTGAGTTAGATAGAGAGTTTGGGAGGCCTCTACATTAATGAGATATTTTTTCTCCATGGGATTACATTAACGATATTAAAATGTCCTGATTCTCATTTTTCATCCTAGTCGTAGAGATTGAGGATTGAAAAGAGGGGATATTTTAGGGACACGTAATTACTTTGGTTCATTTTTTATGACAACATGAGAACCTCCAGAAGAGAACATGGGAGTGGAAGGCTCAGGTTCACGGACGGTAACCCCATATGTTTGGGTATCCCTTAGTTTCAATTTTGGGAATGTATAGAATTATGGTGGGAAGGCTGTAATAACTCAAATTTTCCAGGTTTTACTTCTCAAAATTAATTTTTAAAACTCAAATAGTAGAAACTGAGACGACATGAGATTCGAAGTCCCAGTCTGTCCGAAATTTCAAGAAGAAAATGTTATTTTTTTAAAAGTGTGTGTGTGGGTTTTTCTAATAAAATATAATAGCTCCCAAATAGGTGTCTGAATCAAAAATCAGAGGGGAACATTGCATTTAGGATGGCCATATTTCCCTAGGTGCGACTTAACATTAGTCGGTGTGGGTATCCAGTGAGAAACCCCAAATGTATGTAACTATAAATAAAATAAATACATTATTTTAATTTTTCTTATAACCATAATAACTCAATAATGGTAACTCGTATTACAAATCCTAGACCACCATTGAGTTCATAATGAGTTGTTTTATTTAGTGGGATCCGAACATTGGCTTCTGTGGGTCTAACGTGGAATGTAGTTTCTGGGACGTAACCATAGTTAAAATTAATACATAAAAAAATATTTTATTTTAAAATTGAAATAACACATAAAAATTAATTTCTATTTTAAATATGATACCGACTTTGAGCTTGTGAGAGTATGATTTCAGTAGGCAGGGCATAACCATGACAGACATAGGTTGAGATAAAATATTTACTTTTGGTTGTCTATGTCATTAAAATATTTAATAAAAATATTTTATTTGACATTATGTGGTGACACAATGAATATTCAATTCCATAACTAAGAATATTTTACCGTTATTAAATGAACACATTGTAACAACACTTCGACTCATCATAATAACATCATTGAATCACATTCCTCCAATTAAAATCCTGATAGGATACGAGACAATGGGATAATCCTGGAGATCTCTATGATGCTATGGAGGAATTGGGTGGGTGAATGAAGAATGTCCAATGATAGTGAAAAAACCCTCAATATAAAAGGATCTCTCCATCAATGATGGAGGTGTGGTTTGGGATATCTATTCATTGAATCATCAATGTCAACCAATCCATAGTAGCAGATGATCCAATCCCATGTAGGGGTTTTATTCATTCTATGTAATTTCCTTAATCCCCTATTCTTACTTTCCAAAAGAATAATGAGGATCAAATCAATTACAAGTTGACCCATGGATTGGTCATTTATATATGATGTTAATTTCCATGTAGGGATTAAAAAAGGGGATTATATCATTGTGATTGTTTGGATGTCTTTCCTGTTTCTATTCATGGAGACTGATGGCAAAATGAACATCGCCGACATTCGATGTTATGGGTTTTCGTTATGATCCCTATTTATCTAATTGTGTTCATGACTAAAAAGCCCACGTGGTTTCTTCATTATTTTCCTCGGAGGTTCCAAAAGTGGTCAGTCCCCCTGCTTAAGGGAAAAAGATCGTAGAGAACACAGAAGTAGAAGCAGCTTCCCAAGGATCACAGTGGTACTCCAGGATCGGAAAATGGACTATTTAAGTGAGTACGGTGGCCTATGGATGAAACCGTAGGCATACCAGTGATGGATGTTGGTGGTTCATGGTGGATGTTGCGTGTAGGATGTGGCATGCACCGACAGTGTGCCACTACTGAGGCAGCTGGTAGGTCACATTATATGTTTGGAGGTCGCAATCTAGATGGACCGTAGAGGAAACCCACAGAAAACGCCTCAGGTGGGATGTAGTTCCTGCTATGTCCCAGGTTGACAATGCATTCCCTCTGTAGAATTTCAGGATTTGCAAGAAGGTTGGGATGGGTCGATCTGACCAGTTCATTCTGGTCCCATACTTAAAAGGCCCCTTATTATTCGAAGGTTAATATGTTCTAAACCTTACATCCAATTGACGAACTATTTACGACATTGGAAGCCTTGTGATGAGGAATTACTTTTGTGTTATTGTAAGTGGTTTTTCATGGATGTGTACATACAACCTTTGGATTTAGGATTTTGATCTCCAAGAACAAGCACTCTATGAGCATGGATCCTATGGTTGGCTATGATGAGAAGTCTATGACTATTGGACTAAGTGACTCAGTGGGTCTAGGTGACTTAATGGGTCTAAGAGGCTCATCGAGTCATTGTGACTTAGTGGTTATATGAGACTCAGTTGGTCTAGGTGACTCATTGGGAGGACCTTACTCAGTGGTTCTATGTTACTCAGTGGGTCTAGGTCACTTAACAGGTCTAGGTGACTTAGTATTTCTATGTTACTCAATCGTTTTAGGGGACTTAGTCGATCTAAGTGACTCTGTGGGTCCAGACAATTCAGTGGGTCTAACTAACTCTGCAGTACTGGATGTTCTATTACTATGTCTCATATTCATTCATTACAAATATTAGATTTATAACTCTGTGGGCTGACGACATTTTGTGTGTACATAACATGGTGGGGTACTTAGTGACCATACATGGTGTACTACCTTAGTGGTGCACATAGCGCAGATGTCTGTACTGTCCGTAGTGACCGTACAAGTTGTACTTCCTTTAGTGGTGTACTTAATGATCATACATGATGTACTTACATTGGCGGTGTACTTATAATACTTGTGTGTACCTTCATTAGTGAATGTACTTGATTTAATTACCTTATTTTTATATATTGTATACTTGGGGTAATTACCATAGTGGCGAGATTAGTGTACTTGGTGTGTACCTTATTGACCGTACTTGGTGAACATACCATAGTAGTGTATATAGAATACTTGGTGTGTACCTCCATCTGTGTATTTACTTAGCATAAAATCCATTTTTATCATACATAATTTGTACATTCCTTGGTTAATATACATAGTGTGTATATACCTTGTGTTATTACGTAGTGTTTTTGGGTTCTTTGCTGAGTATTTTTTTTACTCACCCATGCATGGGATTTTCCATCACGTGTCATATTGTTGACAGATGATGAACAACATTGAAGGAGTCCTTTGTGGGTATGGTCATGGTGGTTCATGGAGGGAGAATCGATAGAAATGGTTCACTTTAGCGACTTTTAAAAAAATTTATTCCTACCATTTAGATAGTGTATTCTATAGATGGATTCAAGGAGCTTGTACTTTTCTATTATTGGGATTTTATACTCGCCCCTTTACTTTCAGTTTATATTGTCTGCTTAGTGATTCTGGTTTCAAATCTATTCATTTGGGGTAGGTGAATATGTATAGGTACTGGTGAATATGCATCCCACTTGTGGTATATTCCTACCCAGCGCTACAAGCCAGCCCTTGGCCTATGTAAGGCAGGCTTTGGATAGTCACAACATGGGTCCCGGGGGATGGTTCGTTACATTGATGCTGATAAAAACATATATTAATTAGATATATTTTTAATATGAGAAATAATTAAGATAATAATGACATATTTATCATTATTAATTGATAATATAATACATTTCATTTATATATTATTCAAATATGTAAATAGAATAACATCATTACAACGCGTGTGGGCTACTGAATTCACAAAGCGATCCCAATATATTTCAATCACCACATCACATGGATGATATATAGAATGTTAATATGTTATATATATGATAATATTATCTTCATATATACTTAAAATATTTCATAACTCATTTCAATAATGATCATTGAAAAAATGGAAATATTACTGATGGGTACGTACGACATGACATCCCCATGATTATAATGTATTTCAATTTTCTAAACCATCATTCGTGATTTTCTATAAATGAAAATTTGAGTAAAAAAATTATAATAATGAAATAATTATTATTATGGAGATGATGATACCACATAATATACATATGAACTGAATATTTCATGACCAAACATGATTTATGAAAAAAAGGCAATTATCACCAAAATCAATGATAATTATAATATGTTATTAAAGGACATATGGTAAGATGTTTTAAAATGACCATATATGACATAGTGAATATAATTATTGTTCTATTATAAGATAATAATATGTTTAATACTAATATAATCTAGGTTAAATCATGTTCAACTAATAAGAATCATGATGTAAGGGATTTAACTCACTTTACATTCCTTTAGGAATTTTTTTATTATACACAAATTCATTTTTATTTGGCCTATGAACATCGCAATTGACATGTAATATCATTAATAATACATTATTCATTCAATTTTTTGTATAAATTTGAATTATTTTATTCAAGGGTATTGGACATGAATGTTATCAAATGATAAGAGTTATTGTGAGATATCCCTTTTTATTATTAACATTTTCCTGAAACAATCACATTCTTATAGTCATTTTTATTTGGAAATTAAATTTAAATTAAATATCCATATTGTTACTTACTGCATATGATTATCTCCTAAAACATATATTATTTTTACATACAATGTATAATTTTAATTTTATTTGATTAACTGAGGAAATATTAGTAAATCTATATCCTTTAATCAATATGGATATTTGAGTGGAATATTTTCTATGAATTAAGTAAACTATTCTACATATGATAAATAAGTTTGAAAAGAAATATATAATTTTGGGACTAGTCAATGTGAACCCCTTGATGGATCGATTGTCTCATGGGACAAAAATTACTTGGCTAAACCTAATATGTTTGTATACTAATTATTTAAAATGTCTAGAGTATATGTATTTATAATAGGTATTTAGTTGACCATACCATATCAGTTTGTACCATTATGTTTTAGAATCTCCAGATGATAAATCATGATGGTGATGTTATCATTTTCGTGGAAAAAATTCCTTCAGATATTGAATCATTTCCATCATTTAGAGTTTAGTTAATATTATCCATGAGATTTTCATAATGAATTTTTGTCCAGCTACTTTTATTTATATTTTTATTGAATAAATATCATTGTATTTTAGTTATTTACCTTTCCATTGATTATTCAGGTCAAATAATTAAATGGAATGTGGGATAATATACTTACCTTTCAATATGCTTCATTTATTATGATTGTGGTCCATTAATTCATGATTTCATCTTGCGTACTTAACCCTTAATGAAAAAAATAATATCTCTCATATTTTGTTTCTTAACCCTAGGAATCCAGAAAGGGTATTATTTTTTATATTCAAGGGTAATATGGAGTGAATAATGTTTTCATTTGAATGAATATTATGCTGGGATATTTTATTCAATTGTACTTAAAGACTCATGTATGTATCTAGTTTACCAATACTATAATAATATTTGGTCTTTTGGGATGTTTTTCCTTATATCTTTTTGAATGTAATAAATTACGACATTATCTCTACAATACGGGGGTTTATGTAACTATAATAATAATTTTGAACAAAGATATCATCATGTTTACACATAAAGCACACAATATTAGGAGATATGTCATATTACCCAATAAATTATAGGGATATATAAATTTTAACCCACCTTTAAAATCATAACATGATCAAAATCAATCATTACACAAATATAGATAACATATAACATCTGTAGTCATGAAATAAACACATGGAATACAATGGTATTCATAAGGGTGTCATAAATAACAAATTTATGGAGAAAACTTTCTGTATTAAAATTTTATATATTCAATTTTATTTTAGAAAAAAATATCATAATTCATGAGTGTTGAAAAAATATCTCAAGGGGACTCAAAATTTGTTTTAGGAAAATAATTACTATTTGAAAAAAACAATGAAATTTCCATAGAAATAATTTTACAAGGTAGATACATTTATATACCCATAGAAAAGAGGTAAATAATAGTGAGAAGATATATTAGATTCATTAGAGTGTTATTCATACTAAAAATAATGTTATATAGCTAATAAACTAATGGGGAGGGAGTTGGGTATGATAATATCTATACCTTAAATTATGTTACATTTCATCTAAAAAATCATGTATAATGAAGTATTTTTTTAATACATGTAAATATAAATAAATTATTTTCCTCTATTTCACTATTTATGAATTATAATTATTGGATTATATTTTACTATACTCTTGGTAATAATTTACTAATTTGTATTTCATATTCTAACTAAAAATTACCAATCTTGTTTCAATTATAATATTTTTTTTTCAATTCCATTAATATATAATTAAAATAAATTCATAATATTAAAATAAATTTAATAACTTATATATATATGTGTGTGTGTGTTATAATATGTATACAATCAATTGGTCAGGGTTTTAATATGATTATATTTGCAATTGTCCTCATAAATGGTAAACAGGTTATTTAAAAGAAATTTTCATGAGGAGAAATAGATATATGAAATATAAATATGTCCTCAATATAAACTTTATAGCTGGATATGATGACTAATATAATTTTAACATCTTACTCAATTAACAATATATTATAGTTCTGAAAATTATTGATAATAATAAGAAAATAAGTGAAAAATGAGGGAATGTGTGGATGAAAATGTACCCTATAATTTGTGCTTCTTAGTTAATATGGCTCTAAAATACATTAATTCATAGAGGTGAGTGATACCAAAACTTATATAATGATAATAAGAAAAATATTATATATTATTTGGGTAGATATTTATCTTTTGTTTAGTGTATGAGTAGTGGGTTTTTAAGGGGATGGATATTGGATATTTAAACATGAAGTGAGGATTTTTTTTGGGAAAATTTTTGAAAAAAATATAATTAAAAAATTAAAAATTATACCAGTTAGTATTTTTACATGCTCAAATTAGTTAGAATAATGTATCAGGATATTAGGAATTTTAGAGACTTTATAATTGTAATTTATTGTCTTAATTAAAATATAATAAGATAAATGTAATAATGTTTATTAAAAGGGACACATTTACCTTGTAAAATCTAGAAAATAATTATAATTTTTTGGAATTGAAATTTCATTTATTTTTCAACATATTAAATTTTTTTTGGTTGATCCTAAAATTCTATAATTTATTAGGTCATTATTACTTCATTATTGATTTAATTTAAAACCCACTAATAATTAAAAAAAGTATTTCACTATTCATTTAAATATTTAAATAATTCATAAAATTAACAAAAAATTACCCTTACATAATTTTGAAATGATGATTTTCAAAATGAAATACATTCAATCGATGTTATTTTATAAAATTTGTAATTTTAATTATTAACATATAAAATATAATATAAATGAAAGATATTAATATAAAATTTCTTAAAAATGTGTGTAATGTTTCATTGACTTTATAACCATTGTTTTTATATTATGGAATTATAATATTTATATCTTCTTAAATTACTGTGTATAAATGTTATTTCAATGGAATTTTAACAATTTGTGATCAATTTACTCTTACAATGCCCATATTATTTTTCTAATGGTTATATTACCACATATAAATCCCACTATATTCCTCCGTCATCATTCAGTACAATTATTCAATGTGTTCTTTATTTTTATTTTCCATAATTTTTATTCATTTACTAATACTTTTTATCATTTCCATATTTTTGTTCATGGGGGATATAATTTTAGTGGAATGGGATTATAAGTATTTTATCATTATTCTTGTTCTATTTTTTATTTTTTATTTCATTGTAAAATTTTGAATTTTAATTGATTTATATTTTGAATAAAATAATTATCTCAATTAATGAAATAATGTTTTTTTGGTTTCTATATGTGTTGTATATATAAGAATCTATAGAATATAATATAACATTAATATATTCATGAATAAAATGTCATCTATAATTTCTGTGTCATTAAATTATTCCCCACATTTGAAATTTTTTCCTTCAAATATCAACTCATATTCTTGTTGGTAAATATATATGGGTAACAATGTTTCATTTATTCATATGATCCACATATCACCTCTTTATATTAAATGATTCACAAAATTACTTTGAAATGATGTGTTTTCTTCTGGGATAAAACATTTTCTCAATGGTCTATGATCATCACATCTTTCTCTTTATAATAGAGGTCATCCTCTAGTTACACCACATCATAATTTAGTATATGTAAGGTACTGGGTATGTACTTTTTTAAGGAATATAAATAGTACACATCATAAACATGATGTAGGTTTGGTGGATGTAATATTCAATAAGAATCCAATCGTACTAATTTATGGATAAAAAACCAGCCAATGTATATAGGGATTATATTTTTTTCATTCCAAAACACTTGAATATTTTTTATGGTGATATTCGAATGAAAAAATTGACTCCAAATCCAAAGAATATGTCACATCAATTGATTCGGAAAAAGTTATTCTTTTAGCACTGATAAGAATTTATTTATTTTTGGATGGATTGAATATTTTATATCATCTCTCTCATATGATCGATTCCATGTAACTTCTTTTAACCAATTTAAACCCAACATGTTAGGGTTTTAAATAACTCATAGTATAGAGCTTCATATTTGGCCATTAGAATGCATAAGTGGAGGATTTTTTATGATAACATGAACAATTTGATATGTTGATCCCATCATCAATTAAATTCCATTGAGCAATGTCTCATTATATCCTATATTGCTATAATTTTCCATTCAAATTTCCATCACTTTGGGGGTGATATTTCATACATAAATTCAATTTTATACTAAGAAAATGTTGAAGACTTATACAATATTTATAGGTGAACATTGAATATTGATAGGAGATGATCGAAAGTTTTTCTAAATATTTCCTCCCAAAATCCATTTAATGTATCATAGAATGCTTTCCAAGATATCAATATTCAAAAATGGTGATGAATAGGTTAGTGTTGGTGAGTCGATCCCCCAAATACATATCATATTTTCTTATTTCTTATCATTGTGAGACTGTTGAAAAATTCAATGGTGTGGTTTTCCCATTTACATGTGGGTATGTACAATGTTTGTATCATACACATGGACATACGTCACACAACATTAACCTAATTACATACCAATCACATTATGGTTTACTCAAAAATCTCCTTCTTTATGATACCCCTTGGATGTTCATTCTATGATCATGATGCATATTGATACTTCTATAATATATGAAAAATTATGAGCTATGTGAATTATCCAATATCTCCTTATTTATCTTAATTGATAATGTTACACACTGTCTAGTTTCAAATATAACTAAATTATCTTCATCGATGTAGAATTTATGAAGCATGACTTCAGTTAAAATTTTCACCTTTTCATAAGTCTCAAAATCACCCCTTTTAACCTCTTTGATATTCTCTTTGAATGATGGTTTGGAAATAATTTAGACAAGATAGGATGTCATCCCAACAATTATGATTTCCAGTTCTATCATTTACATATCCCTAATGCTAGTGTCCTTTTAAATATATATCATGGATAATGTAGTACGAACATCTCAGTTCACAGTATTAGTTACCATGTTCACATTTTCAGGATGGTTGTGAATAGTGAAATCATAGTCCTTTATAATCTATAACCATATTAATTTTTTCATTTAATAATATTTCTATTTGAAAATATACGTTAACATATTTTGATATATATATATATATTTGTAAAATTTAACATAGTGGATATAGTTCTAAAAAATAATAAATGAAAATATCATATTTATGAACTACAGATCAATTGTTGGGTTTTCTTCCTTGTGAATCCACAACACTCATGAGGCATATGTTATTACTATATAATTATTCATTAGTACACTACCCAATAATTTTTTATGGAATCATTTTCTACCACAAATCCTTCTATGCATGATTGCTTTGTTAGGATTAATGCAGTGATAATCCTCTAATTGATCTCATTAAATCAATCCATGCATTCTTCTATCGAATCATTCTTCCCCATTTAACATGTTAAAATAGATTGTGGTATAGTAAATCTTGAGAAACATCTCAAAAATTGTTGTTAATACCCAGATAATACAAGAAAATTTGGATTTCTATGGAAATTGAGGGCCTCATCCACTCTTAATTTCCTTTATTTTTACGTGGTCTAATCAAATTCCCTAATGTCGGATCATGTTCCCCAAAAACAATGAAATGTTATATCTAAAAGGAATACTTGATGAACATAACATAAATTTTCTCCATTCTAAATGTTGGAAGCACAATCCTTAGATACGTTTCATGTTCCTGTATTCTCTTAGAGAAGATTATAATTAATCAATCAATACTAAAAAAATTGGGGTACAATATAAAGTCTCTACCCATCAGATTAATGATAATTTGGTTAAATTACTATGACTAATGAGAATAAATATGAACATATATAGTCCGTATATCATACAATGGTTTTATTATAAATAAAAAACTTCTTTGAATTCATTTGATGGTATCCGTAACTAATATCCACCTTTCCGAAGTAATGATCACCTTGAAAATGATCTAACAAGTCCCCAATCAGTGATATGAGTACTTTTTTATATTAATCTTTTTAACCTCCTAATAATTGATATATGTCCATGTTCATCCATCTTTCTTCATGGAAAAGGGAACTATCCCACCCCAATTTGATGCATTATGAAATATTAACCTAGTTGAATAATTCCATTATAGATGATTCCTTAACTCCTCTTGTTCGATCAAGTCTATCAAATATGTGCATTTTTAGAAATAAGTGTCTTTGTGTACCAGATCTATTGATAAATATATTTCAAATTCTATCGGTTGGTTGGGAAAATATTTCAAAACAAACATTGTTAGACTCCATCAGATGGGAATACCCTCAAGGATGGTTCTTTACATTGATAAAACCAATTCTGAATAATATTCTTCCTCACAGGGTGTCAACACCCACACCATTTTTGGATTTTATGAAATGATTCAAGAACATCCAAGAATTTAAATAGGATCATATGATGCTTCGTAATTTAGAAATATATTTCCTTTTACTAACAATTTATGTGAGATATATGTACATATATAGATCAAATCAATGCCCAGTATGGCATCAAATTTAAAAAAGGTAATGATTATAATATTTTTTAAACAATAATCACATAGATTCTAAAATTATATGATTCCAACACATAGATGGATATGATCACAACACTATGTATTGCATGGATATCTATACTTTTTGGATTTTGGGATTTGATTCAACAGTTCTAGAAAACATTCAAGATATAATAAAATGCATAAAAACACAATCAAATGAAAAAATTCAATATTAATTGAAGATAATGTGTACCTTATTTGACATTTTTTTCCGTGGCCCACCTCCACAGATGTGGAAGAATAGTATTTCAATTACTCTTTTTGATTTTATGGTTGTAGACATTAATTAACCTTAAATTCATGTGGTTCACTTCATTTTCATTCACATTTCCCTTTATTTTTACATTTGGATCATTGAACCATGGTTAGTTTGTTATGAGGTTACATCCATTCCTCTATCACTTTGGAAATGCATTATCATGTATCATTAAAATTCAAGATCTTGGTGGAATTCTCCCCAGTACTATAACTATTTCCTTCTCCCATTGAGTAAATTCCCCAGATGATTCTTTCTAGATAATTGAAATTTTGATGGTTGGAGATGCATGAAGAGGTCATTGTATTCTTTATAATTTTTGGGTTAAAGAGGACATTCAATATGGTTCATGTAATTGTTTGAATCGTCAAACATCTTGGAAATCATTATAATGATGTTTTGAAATCCATCTCTCATTTCATTGTGGATGTTCTCATGATAATCAATGCATAATCCCTCATATAGTTTCTGGCATGGTATCTTCAAGGACCTAACATTTTCTAAAATTCTAAAGGATTAAATAAGAAAAAATTTCAATGAATTATGAATTAATATATTATTTTTATGTGAATATTAATGTCAAATATTATGGGATCCCTATGATTATCCTTTTTCTCAAATGATGATTATAAGATAATGTACATTAATCCTTTTTTAAAAATAAAAATAACAATTACTTTATCAATATAAAATTTATAATAGTTTACTTATACTTTGTGATTAACCGAAGCATATCCCCCTAGAGCATCAATCTTTGGGTTCAGGAAGTCCTTTTTCCCTACAATGGGTAAACATAATGTTAAAAACAAATCCACCCATTTCATGGTTAATAACTAAAAGTGATTTTTTTCAAAGACACGTCTCGTTAAAGTATTTAGACATGAATTTTATTTTTCAAAAACCACATGCTTCTATTCTTTAACGAAACATTAGTATATTTCCCATAAAACTCAAACTTACCCATTGGATTTTCATTAAAATATTATAATCATAATTCCAAAATTTACAAAAATATCACCTGGTACCAACTATAGTGAATTGAATTTTCCTTACATAACTATTAAATTATTTTCTAGAAGAATATAATGATAGAAATATAATACATGATCCAAATGTTTTTTGTATTTTGAAAAATAAACACATATAAAACATGTATATCATTAAACATTTACATTATTTAATTTTTAATCAATGTCACTATCAAAACCCTCATTTATTCCATTATAAATTTATTATCATGGTCATATATATATATATATATATATATATATCAATGAAATGGGTGATATAAAATCCTAGTGAGGGTTGGAATAACATGGAAGGAATAATAGACATCAATTAATAGGACATGGGTGAGAATAACCCTCATCATAACAAAACCCTAAAATGTATCATCGACATAGTCATGATGGAATAATTTAAAATGTAATGTAATATAGTGTAGGAATAAAAATAAAAAATTATTATATAGAGTTCAAATATGAAAAATAGTTGTGAACAAAAACAGCATCAGGTTCACATATAAAAGATATACACATATTGTAATATCAAAAATTTTAAAATAATATACCAAAATGTTAATTCAAAATATACATAATATCATAATATATATATGACATTACTTATTTAATTAGAGTGAAAATTTATTTGGTTCATACCCTTCCCTTCATAAAATGATCATAACGAAGCATTCCACATTTAAATAGAACATATGACATTAATTGTTAGGAAATAAACCTATAGAATGGAATGGATTATATAAGGTTCTTATAAATAATGTATTATGGAATAAAAATTGGGGTATCCAAATTAAAATAGGAGATCATATTTTTTTCATAAAATATCATCATTCATGAGTGGAGATGAAACAACTATAGAGGATAAATAATATAGTTTGGACAAATAATGTATTTTAAAAGAATAGTGGAAATTGTCTTAGAAATATTATAACAATGTATAAACAATAATATTCATAGGAAGAAGAGTTAAATATTATAGAAAAGAAATATAAAAAAATACCATGATATCCATTCTAAAAATAATTTGAATGAGGCCACTAGAAAAATAGAGGGAGTTCAGTTTGAGAATCCCTATATCTAAAATACTTTGATGTATAATATCGTTTACCCTTGTCATGTTATAATCATTTTTATACTACTAAATTTTTACATAAGTTAATTATATTAGTTTAAGTCACTATTAATATATTATAATTATTTTATTCTATTTTATAATAATAAATTAAATATTTAATTGTTTTGATGACATGTTTTCATTAAATTGTCTCTTTGTGTTTTGATTTTAAAAATTATCATTATGGAAATTTATACATAAGTAAAATTAGTTTTTGAAAAAAAAAAATGTATTTTCATATTTATATGTTATATATAGTTCATATTATCCATATATGAAGATTATTATATAGTGAGAGTTTCAAATTTACTCATAGGTAGTCACCGACCATTGATGAGACATTGTAAAAATATGATGAAGAGATGTATGAAATAAAAATGAACAATAAATATAATTATTATAGTGGTTTAACATCATTAATATATTTTTAATATACTAATCATATAATAATATATGGTTTGGGTTTCCATAATGTGTGGTAGATCTAACTAATTGGATACCTTTTAAAGAAGATCTACTACATGAAACAATCTGGCATTACATAGAAAAAAGTTCCTTTCATACCAAAGTGATGATGTAACAATTGATCTAATACCTGTAGATACAACTGATCACCAACCTGAAACTCCAATATATGATGGTGGTGGTAGTAATATTACTTTACGTGTCTCTGTGATTTTTATAAACTTTTTTCAATCAACCACATTATCTTGGTCCTCTCTGAGAAGAGACTCAGTCCAAGATGGGAAAGCTCACCGACCCCACCTCGTCACCAAATAGATTCACAGATATGTCCATACAGTTCCTCAAATAGGGATATCCTTATTGAGGATTGATAAATTTTATTATATTAAAACTCAATAAATAGATGGTACATTTCCCAAAAACCTTTAAAATCATGCACACAAGCCAAAAAACCCGTATAGATTTTGAATGGTCTACTTAGACTGACCATACATCCATGGGTGATACATGGTTCTTAATTTTATATGTTTTTCCAACACCTCCTGAAGTCTTATCCTAATTATAGATCTGAAACATGCATCCAAGTCTTAAAATACCACTGAGGGAACTCCATAAATTAAAAAAACCTCTCAAACATATAGGCATATGAGGTACACTAGGCTCATAGAATTTCTAAATCTATGGAAGTGGGACAACTTCACCAGATGATCGTTAATCAATCATATGAACTATTTCGTAGTCGGAGAATGATTATTACCAATAAAAAAATCCATATAGATCTCATCCCACATCCCTAATGGAATATAAAGTGGATTCAATAACATGGATACACATTGATGTTTTTATTTGACCCTCTCAAAGTTTGAACATCTGGAATGAAATTTTTCCACACACATCACATATCAAACAACCAATATTGGACAATAAATGTATAAAATAACATGGTCTCATTAGGGAAAATTACCCAACTGCAATGATTGTCTTCATAGATCACCACCTAACCATGTATCAAATAAAAAACAAACCACTTTTCGATGAGAAAAAATCCATCAAGAAACAAGACCAACCACCGAAGGTCTTCCTCCCATTTATGGTTCTACTAAATAAATGGCACACAATTCTAGATACCAACCCCCACCTAACCTGATGGATAAGAGAGGGTATATCCTACACCTTGAAAAAAAACCAATACCCTCTACCCTCCTACACATACATCATAAAATTAGAAAAGAAACATATATAACCTCAGCAACCACATTCTCCTTAATGGGTGTATAATTCATATAAAAATAAAATGTCTTAAACTACACCACCCTATGTCACTACCTAAGAATTGGGTATCTATTAGTGAAAATTTACATTATTATGTTCTTATACATATACATTATAAAATGTGCCCCAAAGTGGTAGTTTTATCACATTTTTAGTTCAATCATAATAGCTATCAATTCAATGTCATGGGTGGGATAATTCTACTAATGTTGGTGTAGATATTGTGATCTAAACCCCCTAGATGGTCATCCTTAATCATTTCACACCCAAAATCCACTCTAAAATCATCACAATACACCATATAATCCCACCCAGGCTCAAGATGTTTTAAAACTAGAGTGAATGTTAAATGGGTCTACAACTTCCCAAAATAACTGAAACACTTCTCATCCATATCAAGCATCTACCTCATTCTAGTATAAGTAACCATGGTAGAATCTAGCCTAGATAATTTCCAAATGAATAGTAAATATTACAAAAAAACAATGTAAGATTCATATCATAAATAAATACTTCAACTGGTCCAAATACATGACTACCAAAACATTCTCTTGGACCAGTAGAACTCTTGCCTCCGAAATCATGTTGCCAAAAAAAATTACTACCTGAATCCAAAACTAGAACATGGGAATCCTGGAATACATATTGATATTTATCAAACATATAAAACAACATAAATGTAGTCATCATTTTCCTCTAAAATATTCTAATAAACTAATATTCCATCTACAAAAATGACCACAAAAGTGTCCAATAAGTGATGAAAGATCTTCTTCATCGAATCCCAAAAAATTACATGATCATTTTTAGCCTAAATTGAATAACCAAAAACTCAGTGCTACCATACAAACTTTTTTATAAAATATAAGGAACATCGTCTTCCCATTCCATCAACTTATGATACCTATATTTCAAGGAAATATTTGAAATCCTATAGGCCCCTCTAATCTGACCAAAGAGATATTCAATGCTAGGTTGATGGTGTTTATTCTTCAATTTCACTTTTTAATCATATGATATTATATGAAATTTTTTATTCCCTCTCTTATATGAAAATAGCATTAGAGAATCCCATGGTGACTTTATGGGAAGTATAAATATTTTTCCCTCATTATCCTGTAATTGAACCTTTAATTCCATCATCTCAACTGAAGCAATATTTTATGATAAATATGATATTGGGCTTGTCTCAGTGATTAGGTCGGTGATAAACTAAACCAATTACTGTGGGAAAATATCCTATGATAATATTTGTAAACACATTGGGGGTACCAATCCATGAAAAATGGATGATCACCCACTAAACCCTACTTAACTGAAACAAAAGAAGCCCAGAAAAATTGAAGAGTATAACCCAACATCAAAGAAACTTGTCCTACTGTCTCTAATCACATATCCAACTCACCTTGATAGATGTGAGTGATACAATTATGTGTAAAGAAATAGAACCTATGGCGATAGTAGTCATCCAATTCATTGAAGCGAACCTACTAATTAATGACAACAATATGGTGGAAAACATCATGTTCAATGATAAGAAAGTCCATCAGAACACCCATAGTAGACACCAAAACACATCAATTGGGGATCCTAAACCCAGTCCCCTTATTCATACCTAATGTGTTAATAAAATCCAAATCATATGAGCCCAAATCAACTTTCATAACCAAAACCTAAATCAAATTAAGTGAAATGAAATAATGGAATTTAATAATATAAATTAAAATCACATCCATGTAATTTTCAAATAAATATCTTACCTCTAATGTTGGTCAACCTGTAATCTATGTCATTGCATATAACCTCTGCTATATAAAGACAATAATGCTTAGACAGTACCAAAATATACATCACTTAAGCAGTATCCCCCATTCCATAGTGATGAGATCATCCACCCATAGAGTCATATCACTACACCTAATTGTCTATTCAAAAATAGGATCCCATGGTGGTCCCTTAATAAATCAAATAACTAATGTGCTAAATATAACCTAGATGTCCACCATAGTGGAATACCTTAGAGTATATGAGTAACTGAGTCAACTATATTCATCCTCTTCATTTTTTAACAGAAATATAGATTAAATACAAATGATTGCATAGATATTGAACCCAAAAAAATTTGGACACATTCCACCGCCCTGATGAGATGCACCCCACATTCTCTTATGTCCGTATAAAAAACTCAGTATCCCACCATATTAAATTTTAGCACTAAGACCTATCTTACTAGTTAAATCATTATATTTGACATCATTATTTTCATCCACCTCTGAATTGGTCCAAAGTCGAATATGAAATATCATAGATCTAATCATTGGCCTCAAGGCCATCTCAAAACATCAAGACCTATTTTATTCCATTGTGAGGAGATTTGAAGAGAAAATAACCAACTCGGTAAATATAGAGGCATACTCCATCCCATAAAGATCACCCTACTCAAGCTTTTTAATATCATGTTCCTTCTCACATTCATGGATTAGATTAAAAATAATGATTGAACTCCTCCTTTAATGTGGTCCACATTAGGACGTTATGCCACCTTATGAGAACCAGAAACTCCAACAAATTCATACCTAATCCTTCTATCACATACGTCTTTATTCCCATATTTTTTGTCACATACGTGTAAATGAACTCAATGATCACTTAATATGATCCAACCACTCCTGAGGATCATTGGGTCCATTTTCATTATATAAAATTGATTGATTTTTTTTCTAATAATGCCTTGATCATGGTCCATCATCTATTCTAGCTCATGAACAACCACATTACCCATTGATTAGTTTGGAAGAATAAAAAAATCCACTAAATATGGATAAATATAAATGTCCATCTGCAATGTATTCTCCATAGAACCCTTACTATGCTTGGATGAGGTCCTCATAGGAGTCATTGTTGACAACACACAAAACATATTTCTTTTCACAAAAAATCATTTGTCAAACCACCTCACCTAAACCAAAATTAAACCCCCATCATATTTCTCAACAATTATCCTAAGTATCTACATCAATTCCAAACAAAACATGTTGATAACAAATCAAATTCCATCAATCAACCCATAATCAGGCCAAAAAAATAATCATAATCCTCTAAAAACTCTACAAACATAATGATATTCTAGAATAAGTGTTTTCGATGAACTCATATGTTCTTACTTATTGATCATCAATTGTAAAAGCAATATTCTACCACAATATCCCAAAACAATATAATTTCATTTGATTTCATTATGAAATGACTGAACTAGTTTACCATGACATGTCACCCGATTCGGCAAGCTACATGACTCAATGGGTATCACTAAATACCACTAGATAGATAAAAGAACACATATTAACCAACCATATCTTACGAGTTGTTTCAAAACTGATTAACTAACTTGACCAAACCATGAAAGTGGTTATCCTCACAAATATTACTAGTGTGATTAATATTAAGGAAACATTTAGAGAAATACAGGATATGATAAATAGGTACCGCAAAAATACTCAACATCATATTCAAAAACATTATATTTCATGAAATATGCTAGGTATATTAATTCATAGACCAACACTAAAATAGAAGGTGTAGTAGACTAAAAAATGACTACAAACAAATCCCAATGGGCCAAATGTACAAAAAATCACTCTACACGAGTAAATCCCAATGATTCCATGTTTCCTCCATAAAACCGTAGATTGAGGAAATGAAGAATACTCTCCCAACTAATGGTTCCATTTCACTTACCTTTTTTCTTGTCAAAACAACACCCTCAAACCCCCTATGTCCTTAGAAGGGGTGACACTTCAATACAAGAATGATACCCCCATGAAAAAAATTAATTATATTATCCATAATAAAATACAATTAGTTTCGATAAATTTTCAAAACATTGAAACCATTAAAAGATTCCATATTCAAATAAACCCTTAAAATACATTTGGTTGTATATTTCCAAAATAACCAGTTTGTTAAAAAAAATTCCAAAAATGAATAAAATAATTAATCATGGTACATGACTCAATATGATCTTCATATCCAACAGGGAATAATGCAAGTGATAATAATCGTGAATATAAAATAACCATATTAATTTATAAAGAAATAACACTTCTCATCACATCAAACAATAATATTCAAATTCATAACAGATATAAAAGGACCTCATAAAATTAATGTGAACCAAGGGCCCTAACTATCAAGAATATCCTGAGTTAGTAAACAAGAATTATAGATATATTAGGAAAGTTAATCTCACATGGTCACCTTTAGGACCTACTCAATAATCTCTCATGATCTGTTGGTAACCAACATGAAATCCCTCAGGATATCCCAAAAAAGGCTCTCACAGTCTTATGTAAACCAAATTAGAGGCATAGATAGTCATCCTTATGATGGATAATATTACCTCTTATAGAAACCATGTGGAATATAACATTGTATTCTAGATTAAAGATCACATAATCTCTCAAACCAACCTCTCACTCACACTATAGTTAGCCCACTTGCTACCCTATTCCAACATAATCATAAACAAGCTCGCATATCAAACATTGCATACAAAATTCTTTTTCATAAAAAAATATTCCAATTTTATCAAAATACATTTAATAAGGATAAATATTTCTAAAATCCTCTCAAAAATAATTTTTAAACTATAATAACCTCATATGAACAATTTTATAAAGCACATGGTTTTCACAATAACAACATACATTTGCATAACACCTTTCAAACAACCAATTCCCAAAAAATTAATCATTAATATAAAAAAAGTGATATATATTTACCATGAATCATTTATTTGGAAATTAAACTACACAAATAAAACTCTATTCATAATTTAATGTTAATAAATGGAATATTCCTATAAATTGAGAAACCTACCTCAAATTATATCAACTTTTTTTCTCCTCCGACGACCACCTCTCAAAAGAGATAGATGAATGCATCACGAAATGAAGCCATAATAAAACAAAAAAATACACCATTATAATTATATGTAAAAAAATAAACCATATAGGGTTCCACACATCAATTTAAATGGAATAACAATTATAATGAATAGAAAAGTGGAAGAAACCATGAATAAATTGTCATACCTCAACCCAAAACACAAAGACTCCAATTGGGAGAGCTCCACCACTAAGGATAATGTGATTCACCTAATGTGCAGTGAGATGGGGGTAAAATAATTAAAATAAATCATTTTGATAAAAAACATATTTTTTATGTGATCATGATAGGCCTCAAGGTTATGAAAACAATGCACCAACTGTGGGGGAGCCAGAGTCCATAAAAAATGGCACCCAAGAGCTAGCCCTAATGTGATTTAATATTATTTAAAATAATTATCCAACTATTGAAATCTTGTTATCCAAACCTACTTCACCAACAAATGGGAAGCCACACAGTTATAAATACCTTGCGATAACAGTTCACCTTGGTCAGCCATCCTAAAAACTTATAATTTATACCCATGGAACCAACGAACTCCATGAATGAATCAATAGATAAATAAAACTATAAAATTTATTTTATTAGTTTCCTAGTGGGTGTCAAAATCATATATGACATATCAAATAAATAATGTTATTAACATTAAAATATTCATCAATGAAAGGAAATTGAGATGACATTTATTAAAAAGATTATAAAACTTATCTGAGACTTAATTAATTAATTGATTATGTTTTAAAATTTTAAATACACATTAATAATGGGGAAATAAAATGTAAAATAATTAAATTTTATTACTCAAATAATCTTTTCATAATATATTCAATATATATGTTTTATAACCCTATGAAAATAAATTCATTAATGAAACCCCTTACCTGAGGTATGGCTCTACATGTACATTCATTATGTTCGATAATAATAATAATTTGTTAATTAAATATATTTTTGACAAGAAATATAAGTTATTTTATTCATTTTATTTAATATATTATCATGTAATATTTAATTACTAAATCAATTAAGTTTATATTAGACATTTTTAGGATATTCGGTTCATATATTCAAAATGAACACAGTAGATTGACTATAGTAAAAGTGTTCATTTCTCTATTATGTATAGAAAAATAATCTTGAAATAACTATCACATTTATATATCTATAATAAATTTAAAATAATCATAAATTTATCTTATAAAAAATTAACTATGTTGTAATCAATGAGATGGTAGGTTGTACGTACTCAGGAGAACCATTTCCATTTTTCAAATATCACCATAGAGAAAAGGGAAGTGTTATTATAACATTATACATTAATAATTATATAATAAATATCCTATTATCTTATTAAATTTACTTATGTATAACATCCACATTTCGTGTTAATGTAAAAAAAAATCAAATCGAACCGTGGAGGTTGTAGGCCACACATACAGACGAGCGATGTTATAATATTTCAATGAATGGAATGGTAAATATATAATATAATATTTTTTCAAAATAAAAAATATTTAATTAACATAATTTATACATATATAAATTAAATATATCATCATATGTATATTTTATTGATGAATTTGTAAAATTAATTACATCGGTTTGTGATGTGATAGTCTACTATACACACAAACAATTGTTTGGTTTCCCATTTAAAGGAAGAGTATATGCATGTATGTTATTAAATAAAAATAATAGTATATAAGTATATGATATATAATGATGATATTATTTCATCATTATTCAGTAATATATGATGTCTACCAAATAATAAATAAAATTAAAATATCATGTTAAGTACGAAACCTCTTATTCGAACAACCTCTTTATTTTTACACCAATTTCCATCCTATAAGGTTTTTACAATCAATTATTGGAAACTATTATATTTTAAGGTAATTTTGGATGGTATTTTGGTAGGTATTTTCCAATAAAAAATTCATTTGATTTGTGAGTGAAGGATGGGAGGATGTCATCTTTTACAAGTGAGGTGAGGGGGACATTTGGACATTTCTAAAATATTAAATTATTATAAATTATATTTCAAATAGAAATTGATAAATATTAATAAAATTATATTATATGGCCAGCATAGTAATAAATAATATCATTTTATTGTATTTTTATAAGTTTATATTATGTATTAACCCTTATCTCGTTCTTTTAACCATCGATAACTTTTGGTTACAATTACCATGATAAAAATATATTTATCCTTTATGGGTATATATTTTTAGTGTAAAAGGATAATAAGATACTAAATGGAAAATGGAAGATATTTTATATCATATACACATCACATTGTCTAAGAATGTATTTTTATAAATTTTAAATAAGTTAATAACTTATTATTTTTTCTATAAAATATCATTATTCTAATTTTTGGAACTCTTCTTTTAATTTGACATTGAAAAAAATGATTGACTTTTAATTAAAATATAATTAATTAAAAAACTAATAAAGTGTTGTATCTATATAAAAAATTCTTTTTCCGGAGTAATTAATTCAATATATGTTACGTTTAGTCTTTTAAAAGTCATTTATTTTAATTTTCTATTATTTAAATAAACATTTAGTCAATGTTGCATCAGATTTTAAGTTAATTATTAAACTAATAAAAATTATAATATAATTAAAAATATTAAATAATATTTGATATTAAAATTAATATTTATAACCAAACATAAGATGTTTGTTCCCTTTCATAAAATAATAAAAATTTTAAAATAAATAAAGTGACATTTTTATCATTATCAATTACATAAATTTTAAAATTGTAAATATCTAATAAATTTGAACTATGTTGACATAAATTAAATAAGATGGTGTATATGGCTGAAATAAAATCATATACTTGGATATATTCAAGTGTTAAGGTAAATTTTTAGTCCTCATTATATTTTTTTTATACCTAATTTCCTGATTTTTCCTCTACCATGGTGATAAATGTTTTCTTTTTTAACTATTCATTACGACAACATATTAAGATGGCCTTACTAAAAAATAATAATCCTATGAAACCATATATTGAATCTAGTTTAAGAAAATAAATATCTATATTTGGTAGAAATTTATTTTATAATTATCCCATAAAGCATGATGAATGAACTAGATCTCTAAAAAATTCCCATTTCAAAGTGAGAATGTATCTTTAAAATATTGTAAAATATAATTTTTATTTGTTTATAATTAGTTATATTATTTATAAATAAAGGATACTTATACTAATTCCGGATCAATAGAAAACTATTATGGGAATTTTTCAATGGAATGGAATTTTAGTATTTGAAAAATAGGTATTTTTCTATTTACAAAAAACCAGTGTTTCTTAAATATCTCAAAATTACACCCCAATTTAAATTTGATATGATGATTTAAAAAATTAAATTCAATTTATAAAATTGAATTTCAATAACTTTCAAAAATAATTATAGTTCCCTTAATTTGTTTTAAATAAATCCATTTTCTAATTCATTATATTTTTGATGAATAAAATAGTATTTCTGAAAATTAAGTCCTTATATATTATTAATAAATACATTCTAAAAAACAATTTTACATAATTTCATATATTTACATCCCAATTCATTCCATCAATTCAATATTCTGGTTATAATAGTCAAATGTGAATAATAATGTTTTTTGGTTAATTTATACTCTGTGTTGTGTGTTTTATATTTTATCAAACAAAATGTTCTTTTAAATTTATCATGTATTACATTCTAACCCGCCCCCTCAAAAAATATCACCCTCAACATTTTAACATTAACTTGGTATTATTGTGTTTTAAGACTGAAAATTTATATTAAAAATTACATATCATAAAAATGGTTACTAAAAAATGCTCCTAAAAAAGGGACCCGAAAATTAGAAGGTCATATGGAATAACACATAATTTTTTTTCCAAAATTGAAAAAATTTGAGGGAAGTGAAATTATGGATAGTAAAGAATGTTGTAATCTATAAATAATGACATACAGTGATTGATATCATTGATTAAAAGAAAATTGAGTGATGAAGAATAATTTAATGAATAGAAAATCATAAATAGATGATGTGTGAAAAATACAATCAATTTATTAGCAATAAAGGTAATATGAATAAGATTATCAAGATAAATTACATAGAGTTGAAGAATTAGATTAGCATTTATAAAAATTACTTAATGAAATATACATACTTTTCAAGTATAATTTTTTCCTTTAATAAATGTATACAAATATCTTATGTTTTCCTCAAAATGATAAGTATCAATGATGATTTTGTAAGCCTAAATCACTAAAATAAACATCTAATAGACCACATATTCCACAAAAGGATGAAAATATATTCCACATGTAGTTATAAATTTTACTATAAGTAAAATGTTTTTCAAATGTTAAGATAATATTGTAAATGTATAATCCTTGATATAAATAAATAATATATTAATTTATGAAATTCAACAAAAATATAAATATTTAAACTAGATTATTTTTGAAATAAATAACCATATCATAGATTTCCTAAATAATCTCAGAATGAAGAAAATATTTAACCACAATGTTATTCTAATACCCGTAATTTTACATCTCTAAGAGTGTAATATAATTTATTCCAAAAATTTAATTTTCCTAAAGGTTATATATTTTTAATCATAACAAAATATCTCTCGAAATAACATTAATCACCTAAAAATTATAAAAATCGAATAATATAAGATCGAATAATATTTTTACAAAAATAAAATTAATATTTGTTCATCATAATGATCAAATATAAGAAATTTTATATTATCTAGGCTTTCATTGTAACACCCAAAGATTTTAAAGTACGTTATCTCTTCAAAATAATTCAACAATTTGCATCACACGCAACATCTAGTTCGAGAGCCCCACGACTAACCATACTACTCATTAAAAAAGTGATAAAGAATAGTATTTACTGAATTTTTAATTTTATATACTCGATATAATTTTATAATACATATTTTGTGTTGCTTAGACATAATATAATAACAAATTCATTTTTCAGATAAAATAAGCATTTTAAAAAAATGGTATTTTACTGCCTTTTAATGGAGAAACTTTTTTTAAAACCAATATTTGACACTTTTATATATTAAATTTAATGAAATTAAATTATTCGTTAGAATCAAGACATTCAAATTTAGTTTTTATAAATTTTTGTACTTTTATGAAAACATTCCATTTTTGATGAATAGTGAAAAGAAATAAATTTTAATTAAAAATAACATTTTTAATCCAAATAATTTGTAGTGTTAAAAAATACCTTTTAGTGGTTTTAAAGTATTGTTAGATTATATTTTTTTCATTTAGTATAATTTACCCTACTACAAAAACAGTTTTTCGCAGCACCCCCCTTTATCACTGCTAACGAAAAAGCGCTGATAAAGGGACCCCCCTTTATCAGGGCTTTTGTTAGCACTGATAAAGGGCCCCCCTTTATCAGCGCTTGTTTAGTAGCGCTGATAAAGGGGGGCCTTTATCAGCGCTGTTTTTAGCGCTGATAAAGGGTCGACTTCAAAAAAAATTAAAAATATATTAATATATTAATATATAAATATATTTATATTGTTATATAAATATAATATATAATTTTTAAATATATTTTAGATAAGTATAAATGTACATTTACACTTATTATACTTAATATATAAGATATTTAGTGAAAATGACTTCATAAAAAATTTAAAAAAAATATTTTTAATTAATATTTTGATAATCATTATGGAGTAATAGTCATTTAATAACAATTTGAGGACTAAAAAAATAAAAAAAATTAAAAAAAGATCCAAAATATGTTGAAAACGCTACTCAAACTTCAAACAGACATAACTTTTGATCCCGGTGTTCGTTTGAGCTCTACCACATATCAAATCGAAGCCTGCGACGAGCTCTACATCGCTGTAACCCGAGGGGACCCCGGTCAAGCGTTTTTCAAGACCAAAAGAGGCTTAGAAGGCCTCCAAAACTGAGTTTTTTGTCGGGGTACCCAGATTTTTTAAAATTTTGTGGATTTTGAAACTCGTTTAAGGGTATATTATTGGCTTTTCATGGTGGGGATTGAATTTATTCCAAGGTATTACATTCATATTGATATTATGTCTTTGAAATTTCATCCTTTTTTATAATGAACTGCTATTTATAATCAAATATATAACTATATATACATATTTTTTATATATTCTCACCTAAAAATTAAATTTTTTAAATAAATAATTAAACATATTTACATATAAAATATATTATCTTTATCTAAATAATAAATAATATCCATTTTATTTAAAATACCAATATATGAATATTGATATACCTATATATTGATCTACCTATATATATATAGTAATCTAACTATATATATATATATTAATCTAACTATATATATATTAATCTAATAACTATATATATATTAATATAACTACATATATATATTAGTATTACTATAAATATGTATATTAATATCACCATTAATATATATATTAATATAACTATATATATTTTAATATAACTATATAAATATATATTCATATAACTATATACATGTTAATATAACTATATATATGTTAATATAACTATATATATGTTAATATAACTATATATATGTTAATATAACTATATATATGTTAATATAACTATATATATATTAATATAAATATATATTACTATACGAATAAATATAACTATATATATATATAGATATAGATATATATTAATACCAATATATATATATATTAATATTACTATATATATTATAATATAACTATATATATATTATAATATAACTATATATATTTTAATATAAATATATATTACTATACGAATAAATATAACTAAATATATAAATATATATATATATAGATATCATGAATTGGAAAGCAAATCAAAATAGAGTGGTGGTAATGGCTTAGGCGCGCAGGGGGGAGGTCTCAAGTTCAAATCCTGGTGGAGGCAGGGGTGCGCGCACATGGGGAATATTGGAGAAAGCACTGTTAAAGGGTGGAGGGGGTGCGTGGGGTGCGTGGGGTGTTGTATAGGGGCCAAAAAGCACTGTAAAGGGGGGGGGGTCAAGCGCTATAAAATCCCCCGCGATTGACAGTATTTTTTTAATTTTTTTTAATTTTTTTAAATTTTTTTAAATTTTTTTAACTTTTATCAGTGCTAAAACAAAAACGATGATAAAGGAAGGGCTGATATAGGACGCCTTTATCAGCGCTAAAAAAGAACTGATAAAGGGGTACTTTTATCAGCGCTTTTTTAGCGCTCATAAAAGACCCCTTTTATCAGTGCTTTTTTTAGCGCTGATAAATGGGTCCTATATCAGCACTTTTTGGAGCGCTGATAAAGGGGACCCCCCCCCTTTATCTACACTGGCTTTATGAGCGCTTTTCTAGCGCTGATAAAGGCCATTTTTAGCGCTGATAAAGGCCATTTTTGTAGTACTGATTAGGTCATTGTATGTAATTTCACATTTAAACATGACATAATCATATGACAATCTTTTGATAGTTATTGTTTCTTAAAAACACGCCATTTGTTTTGACAATGAGAATAAATTTGAAATTAATTTATGCCACTTAGGTGTATCGAATTTGGAAAAATGGATTCCATATTTGGAATCAAGAGGTAAAATTTTTGTAAATAGATAACTTTTATTTTTATACATTATGAATAATTACTTAGGTAATTTTTTTATTTTCCATGTTTAAAGGGTAAATTCGGTAAATAAGGGTAATAAAAAATATTATAATAATATTAAATTATCTTATCATGTGTCATATTCCTATTTGTTTATACATGTCTGACCATGGGAATCATTGGGTCGATTTTGGGACCCCATGGAGCCACATGAGAGATATAATGACACTTTATATTAATTAATTTAAAGACAAAAATTACATTAACATATATCATTTAGTAAAAAAAATTAAATGGGGAAATATAAGTTATAATTTAGACTATAAATACTAATTACAAATATAAATTGATTTCCTACATGATTATATTATATTTTTAATTTTTAGTCATAAAATAAATATATTTGTTTATAAAACAATAATGATGCAGTATTGTCCATATTAATAATATAATCAGATAAATGATATTGTAAATATTAAAATAAATATAATTTGAATGTTTTTATTCCATCATTGAATTTTCTAGGTGAATATGACACTTTTGGATGGATTTAATGTATTTTTTTGATTTATTCATGTTGTGATGACTTTCACAAAAACCAAATACTAAATAGTATCAACAGTGACAAAAATGAGTTGTTAAAAAAATATTATTTTGTTAAATTATAAATGTACTAAAAATATAATGTTCTTTAAAATAACATATATAATGATATTTATATCATTAATGATCCATGTGAGGTTCTCATTGAATTTTATTGGATGTTTATTGACCAATTATTATAATTATACCAGAATACATGGTTAAAGTTAAACTATTTAACTAAGAGTTAAATATAAATGATAATGATAATATTGTGACCCAAACCTGTCTAAAACATATTGGATTAGATTTTTTCAACAAATACCATCTATATCATATAAATAAATCATTTCGGTGCCATTATAAATAAAAAATGATTTTATTATAAAATAAAATTTCATGCTTTTCCTAAAGTGACTCTCACCTCTCTTATAAAAGGGAACTTCCACCTCTCTTAATTTCACACATCCAAAGCCATTTGGCATGACAAAAACATGCCCAAGTATCATGTCAACATCTCTCACAATTAGCTAGTTTCATTACTTTTATCAGTAATATAACCAATGGAGCCCTATTTATCAGATCCAAAGGAAGAACCTGAAGAAGAGGTAAATATTTCACACCTCTTTCAAGTTCTTTTATTTTTCCAATTACTTTTTCTTTCTTGTTTCCATTAAAAAATAATAAATCAAGTATCTTCTATATAATTTGGTGTTATTATAAATATGGTACAACCATATTCATTATTCTATCCATTATATGAATGAAATACTCATCATACGTGCATACATACGGCTTACCATCTCCACATCATTGTGTAGTTTGTTATTCAAACACTTAATTATTTTTAAGGGTATAATAATCAGTATAACTGATTTAAATAATAAATATAACAATTTAAAGATTATGTATATATGATATACCATCCAATTACATACGATTTCACCATCAATATAATGACATTTTTTCTCGTGTGTATGTATAGATTATCGTCTCCACAAATAGAATGAGATTAATTCCTCATCATAATCATTAAAGAATAATTATATTTTTATTATTAAATATAATGTTCAAGAACATTATATCATTCTATATATGAATAAAATAAATCATATCCATAACAAAAAATTCATACATAACAAAGAATAATAAGAAAAAATAATCAATTAAAACCTGAAATGATGACACTACTGAAATATTATTAACAAAGAAACATTAGAGGATCATATATGATATAATATTTATGTATATAGTTGTTTTATAATTTAATAACAATGATTTAACTAATATACAGTTGTTTAACGTACACTCAACCAAGGAAATGTATAATGTAATGGTTAATTTCACAATATCCTTATTATCTTATGTTTTTTACGTAAGTATCTACCTGGACATATTTATTATCCACATCAATGTTTCCTAAAAGGGTTTTCAAAGGGATATATTTTAAGGTACATTTACTAAAAAATAATTTTAAATGTTATAAATATTTATTCTTCTTGATGTTTCTCTTTATTGTCCATGTTTTCAAAATGGTTTGAAGGATTTATTTATATGGACAAGAATGCTATAAAATGATAATTCCATTGAAAAGATACCAACTGTTATGGGATACTTTGATTCAAAATGTCATTAAATGTCATACTTTCTAAATTGTGTTACTTTTAAATGTTTTCATGAAAAATGAATATTTCTTTCAAGGAGTTTTACAAATCATTTTCATCTATGTCAACATCTTTTCATAGATTTTACACTTGTTTGAAGTTGATTTATTATGGTAATATCATCCTTATTGTATTGAAGGTTTGTGATATGTTTGATTGTGGAAGTGTTACTTTTATACCATTCATGGTTTATGGATAAATTATTGAAAAATCATATTATAGTTTTAATATGTATGTTTAGGTTATGTTTAACCCTTTTTATATGAGAAATGCATTGAAATTAGAATGGGATGGGTGGATCCCACTATAGCTCCTCAATGCATCGGTAGGTCTCATGAGACAAACTAGTTTCTTGGAACAATGCCTTGATAAAATTTTATTTGTAGTCTTAGCACAAGTCCATGACTATGTGGTTATGATGTATGGCTTTATGTATTCTATCATTATGAAATTGGATATTTGATATTGTGTGTGATTATTTGACTAGTAGAAAATTTTTATGAATAAGTAAATTGAATTATTTGAGTTATATTGGCCATATTAGGCAGAATATTATGTTTAAAATGATTATGTATTAATATTATACATTTATTTAAATGATTACCTTATTTTTAAAATTTCCCGCTATATTGTTATTCTTACTGAGTAACTGAGATAACCCCTTTCGTATGTTTTATTTTCCTAGGATTGCAAGATGTGTATTATGAATGATAAGGGTGGTTAAGATATGGGGATTAATGGAGTTCCCCAAGGATAATTTATGATGTGTTGTATGTTTGAAACTAAAATCTAAGATTCATGTATTTAATCTATGTTCCGAGACTGCAAAACTGATCGGGCTTTCGGGACATGATTCCTTGTAATCATGCTAATGTATTAAAATAATGCTCCTACTCTGGGCTTCTAGGGTCAGGGAATTATAGTTGGTATGAAAGGATGGTTACAAAAACCATTGAAATAGATTTAGATAAACTCTTATTAGAGAACATTGCCCTAAGAGAGACTATGAAAAATTAGTATAGAATAACTTTCAATAATTTTTTTAATTTAGAGATTTTGGGTATTTTCCCATAAAAACATCCTTATCTAGATATGAGAAGGTAGAGGAAGCTCTGGCATAGATGTACCTTGGAGTGAAAACTCCGACAAGGAGTTTCAGGCATGACCTATAGTATCATGGGACGTGACAATGGGCCTTACTCCACATCTGGATATGATACTACAGGGGGATTTTCATAGGATAATTCACATTTTCATTAGACGAAATTTTAAAGGATTCAAGAGTAATTACGTCTTCAAAGAAAACGTTTTTTTATAATATATTATAAACATAATATTTTTAATTTACATCAGTAATTTTACATGTTTCGAATTATGCATTGTAATTCATAAACTAACAAAGAGTATGCCATTGTTTATAAATGGATCCTAGTAGAAGGAAATAGTATTCTCATAATACGCATGATCGAAAGATTAATAAGGATTAGATCTTTCATGGTATTAATCCAACATTTAAAAGGTAAACAGTCTCCCACATATTCTCATCATATGAAGATACAATATCATATGTTAATATGTTATGTAATGAATTCTAAATGTCCTATGGCTTTGAAGGGAAGCAAGAGAAGAAAATAATGGAGAGAGAATTATGGATAAAGGGAAGAGGGTAAAGAATGATATTCTCTTGTGTGATAAGTATGGAAAGAATCACCTTTGTAAATTCATGAAGGGAATGGGAGTTTTTTATATCTGTGGAGAAAAAGGACACCATGTACGTGATTTAAAGGGTATGAAAAAAGATTCAAATGAACAATGCTTCATCTACAAGGAGTTGGGAAACTACTTTTATCAATTTCATAATCATCAGAGTATGCCACAAATGATGATATTAGATAATAATCATGTTATGATAAGACCAAAGATCGAGAGGAATGACTATTGTATTTATGTTGATATTAAATAATTATGTCAATTGATTATTGTATCAATGATGTACTAGCTATAGTAATTCTTGAGAATATAAGGATTGTAATGTAGTAATATTTAATTAGGGATTTGACATCCTAGGAACTGATAAATGGTTTGTTTATTCCCTCATTGTTGAAGATTACAACATCTTTGGATATAAATAGAATATCCAGTATTCTATAAAGAATAAGGGAGCATGAATATAATCAATATGTATTTATGGTAATTTATGGTGTTACTGTGTTTTAATAGAATACATGATGATGTTATTCACATGTTATTACATGGAAAAAGGATCTTCAATGTGCTTACCTTCCTTATAAATTTTGGACTATACTTTAGATAGAATTATTTGGGATATTAATAAAGGATAATGTGGATTTAGTTTGATATTAGATAATATTTTTAAGGTTAAAGAATTTCATAATATTATTTATGGATTGTTATGAAAAGGACAACTCGGAGAGCAGGTGATAACCCATCGCGTCCAGCAATGCTCCGAGACATGAACCCACAACCAAAGGGTGACAATGGTAATCACCTACCACTGGACTATGTGTTGTTCTTGTTTGTATAATATTTCATTCTTAAATAGTCTGACAAATTAAATGTAAATTCACTCTTTTAGAAACCATATATGATTAGGATAAATAGAATATTTTTTAATTCTATTATCTCTTAGAGTGAGAGATGAGTTTGTGGAAAGAATTAGTTGAAGAATTAAAATCTACATGTCATGTATATATATATATATATTATTCTTATTATATGAATAAATTAATTCTTAAACATTAGGTAATTGATCTTAGAACAAAAAATGTGTTATCCTAATACCTTATGTTCTGTTGAACCAATGATATTTTAAATCATTATAGATTGAAGGATTTGAGGATCATAATTGTACACTTGTTTGTGATTGATGACCTCAATAACTACCTATAAATATTTATTTTTTCCGTCCAATTATATGTCTCTAATTTCCACCAATGTTCTCTTAATCTAGATCATAATTTGGTGGTGAATTTTTCATTTATCTTTCCCTTTTATTAAGACTAAATTTTCTTAACCCAATTTCCAATGTGGGATTTTTCACCAAGGTATTTATCTATCTTTAACCTTTTATTTTTGAAGAACAATTTCATATTGAGAGGAAGAAATTTATTGAAGGAGGGTAGAATTTAACACCACATTATTTCATAGTACATTATATCTTTAATGTAATTCAATAACTTGGGTTAGAAACATCACTGAGTTTGAGCGCACCACGACTTACCAAACTAACCGTTCAATAATTAGTTATGAATAGTATTAACTGAATTTTGAATTTTATATACTCCATATAATTTTATAATACTTATTATGTTCTCCACATACATAATATAAGAACAAATTAATTTTTATCAGATAAAATAAGTTTTAAAAAAAATGCAATTTTACCTAATTTTAATGGTGAACTTTTTTTAAAACAAATATTTGACACTTTTATATATTAAATTTAATGAAATCAAATTATTCTTCAAAATCTATCAAAAAAATTAGTTTGTATAAATTTTTGGTACTTTTCTGAACACTTTCAATTTTTGATGAATAATGAAAAATACTAAATTATAATTAGAATCATATTTTTTAATCAAAAAAATTTATAGTGATAAATTATAAATTTGAGTGGTTTTAATTTATCATTAAATTATATATTTATTAGTTAATATAATTTAGATCATTGTATGTAATTTCTCATTTAAACTAGACATAAACAAGTAAAAATATTATGATTGTTATTATTTTTTAAAAACATGCTTTTTTATGACAACATGAATTAATTTTAAATTTACTTCATCCACTTCTGAGTTTTGAAATTGGAAAACTGGATTCCATATTTGGAATCAAGAGGTAAACATTGTGAAAATATATAACTTTTAGTTTTACACATTATGAATAATTACTTCGGTAAATATTTTATTTACCATGGTTAAATCGTATATCTGGTAAATAAGGGAAAACAATAATATTATAATAATATTAAATTACCCTAACATGTGTTCTATTATTATTGGTTTATACCTGTGTGACCATATAAATCCTTGTGTCGATTTTGGGACCCCATGAAGCCACTTGTATGTGAAAATGACACTTTATATTAATTTATTTAAAGTAAAGACAAAAATGACATAAACATTCATCTTTTAGTAAAAAAAAATTAAATGGAGTCATATAAGATATAAATTCATCTATATTTTTTCATTATAAAGGTAAAAAGATTTTCTACATTATTAAATTTTATTTATAATTTTTATAAATAAAATAACCATATTTATTTAAGACAGAATAATGATGTGGTTTTTTCTTTAGTAATAAAAGAATCAAATAAATGATATTTTAAATATTATAATAAATATAAATTGACATTTTTTATGCCATACACGAATTTTCAAGGATAATATGATATGTTATTATTTATTCAAAGCATTTTTTTTAATTAATAATGTTTTTATGACTTTCAAAAACACCAAATACTAAATAGTGTCAATATTGACATAAATGAGTTTTTATAACAAATATTATATTATTATATTATATAATTGTCTTCAAAATCTAAGGTTCATCCAAAGAACATAAATAATGATAATTATATCATTAATTAACCACTTTAGGTTCTCTTGGCATTTTAAATCATGTTTATTAACCAATTATTATAATAATACAGGAATACACTGTAAAAGTTAAACTATTTATCTAAGAGTTAAATCTAAACTATATTTTTAATATAGTGACCAAAACTTGTTCAAAACTTTTTTATTAAGGGTTGTTTGACCCTTCCACACCTTATCCTAGAAATAAATCATTTTTGATCAATTAGATACCTAAAATTATTTTATAATAAAATAATATTTTAAACTTTTCCAAAAGCGACCCCAACCTCTCCTATAAAATGGTACATCCACTTATCTTAATTTCACACCTCCAAAGCCATTTCGAATGGCCAAAACCTACCCAAATATCCTTCAAACTTCCATCAAAACAACCTAGAGTAATTAATTGATCATAAATCCAACCAAAGGGTCCGTTTTGATTAAATCAAAAGGCGGAACCCAAAAAGGGGGTAAATATTTCATCACCTCTTTTATGTTATTTTCTTGTTCCACATCCAATTTCTTTGTTTTCTACATTATAAAATAATAAATCCCATTTTTTATAGATGCTGATATGTTATTATAAAAATTTTACTTCCATATTCATTATTCTGTCAATCATATGAATGTTAAAGTCACCATACGTGCGTACGTATAGCTAACAATCTTCACGTCATGGTGTAGTTTTTTATTCAAACACTTCATTATTTGGATGGGTTTAATAATGATTATAAATTCTGTAAATAATAAATATAACATGATAAGGATTCTTTATATATGATATACCATCCAATTACATACAATTTCACCATCAATATAATGATATTTTCACTGGGGCGTACGTAAAGATTATTGTCTCCACGAACGCGATGAGATTCATTCCCCATCGTAATTATTCAAGAATAATTTTCATTTTATGATTGAAAATAACATTTATGAGTAAAATATCATTCTTTATATTAATTAAATTCCGCTTATCCATAAAAAACATGGCTTACGTAACTAAGTATATAAAGGAAGACAAATCAGTTAACACCTAAAACGATGATATAACTGAAATATTATTAAGAAAGAAATCTTAGAGGATTATATATGATATCATATATATTTATATAGCACTTTAATAATTAAATGAAAAATATTTAACTATTATATAGGTTTTTAACATAACATGGACCAAAGAAAGTACATGGTAAGGGTTAACTTCAAAATCTCATTATTATACGAGGTTGTTTTTACGTAACTATCTACCCGGACATATTTTTTAACTGAATCCATGTTTCATAAAAGTGTTTTCAAAGGGATTAATTATAAGGGAAAATTAATAAAACATCATTTTAAATGTTTTAATTATTTATTCATTCAAACCATTCTCATTAATGTCCATGTTTTATAATTGGTTTTAAGGATATATTTATATGGACATGAATGTTTTAAACAGATAATTATTTTTAAAATATTCCAAGCGGTATGGGACACATTGATTCAAAAATGACATTAAATTTCTCCATTATAAATTGTGTGACTTTTAAATGTTTTCATGGAAAAGAAACATTTCTTTCAATGATTTTTACAAATCATTTTCATTTATGTAAATATGATTTCATCGATTTTAAACTTGTTTTAAATTGATTTATTATGATACAAAAAGTCAATATTGTATTGAGGGTTTGTGATATATTTGACTGTAGATGTGTTATTTTTATACCATTAATTTTTTTATGAATAAATTGTTGACATATTTTATGCTTGATTTAATATGAATTTTTATGTTATGTTTAAAACTTTTCATATGAGGAATGCATTGGACATAGTAAGTGACATGTGGAGCCCTATATAGCTCCTCAATGCATCGGTATGTCTCATGAGACAAACTAGTGTCTTGGGAAAAGGCCTTAAGAAAATTTTATTTGTATTATTGGCATAAGGCCTTGACTATGTGGTTATGATGTCTAGAATTATGCATTCCATCATTATGAAATTGGATATTTGATATTTCATTTGTTTATTCGACTAGTATTATATCCATTTCAATAAGTGAATGCAATTATTTGATTTATATTGGCCATGTTATGAAGAAGTTTATGTTTAAAATTCTTATGTTTTAATCTTAAACATTGCCTTAAATGTTTATGATTATTTATGAAATTCTCTGCTATATTGTTATCCTTAATGCGCCTCTAAGATCACCTCTATATTATGTTTTATTTTACCACGATTCAAAGATGTGTATTATGATTGATAAGTTGGGTTAAGATAGGTGATTAATGTCATTTTCAAAGGATCATTTATGATGTGTTGTATGTATGAAATTAATATGTAATGTTCATGTATATAATATATTTTCCAAGACTGCTAAACTGATCAGTCCATTGGGACTTGACTACTTTTATTCATGCCAACTTATTAAATTAATTCACCAACTATGGTTTTCAGTGGTCAGGACATTACAATTTCATTGTTCGGTGATAGAAATTTCACCCTATTCAACCATCAATTATCAATTGATTCCCCAAAACATTAATAGATGTTATAGGTTATCACCCAACATATGTGTTTGACCATTTTCTAAAACTATATTAATATAATCCATAAAATGTTACAAATAACTTGATGAAAATCCGTAATATAACATTACTTAAGAAATAACGTTTTAACCACTGATGTTTTTTTATAAAAATTATATTTTCCCGCAAAATGAAATAATATTAATTGAATATTATTACCTTTATACTAATGTACATATTAACCCAAAACATAATCAATAATATTAAATAATATACCCAAAATATAAAACTATAATTTCCTATGTAATATTATCACTAATTAATATACAAAACTAAAAGTGTTTTCTTTCTATAAATGTCTCCCAAAATATTCCTAATCATGTTAAAATCCCAACAAATAAAAGACCAATAGGTTTATTTATGCCATTAAAATTATGATAATCCTTATTCTTATCAATTTACTTAATTTTGGGATTATGCTACATCACTATGGCATTCCATAAGACTCTATTGGTTTTATTCTCTCATTCATCATAGTATTTTATAAAGTAAATACGAATTAACTAAAGAACATCCCTAGGGAGCGTAAAACTTGGTTCATAGTAAGTGAACATTTACTATGAACCCGAATAATGAATAAGATATATTCGTCCAATTCATCATCATGATCATAACCACAAGACACATCTACACCAAAACTATTTCCACTTTTAATATCCATATTGGTCTATATTGTAAGAAAAAACAACAAATCCCTTCTTTAATAAACAACTGTGAGGATGTTATCATATACATAGACATATACTCAGATTTTTTCAAAGGGATATATACCCTAAACTATGTTTTCTAAAATATATCTCCCAAGGTTTCTATAAATCATAAACCGATTCTAGTAGTAATAGCCCCAACCCCAGCATCCTAAGCCAGAGCTTACATTATTACAATCTCTAAAAATACAAGTTAATTCATCCCAATGTATATGATATTTCAGTAGTATTTATAAAATAGATACATACATGAATCTCACATTATATGTTGGAACATAAAAATTCAAAATAGTGAGAGTAAAAATATTTTATTCATAAACTCGTTAAAATATTAATTATTAATATCTAGATAAAAGGAAACAAAATTAGAGGTGATACAAAATGATCGGTAAGGGTTATGTAAAATGGAATATATAATTAGTAAATATAATAGGATTAATATACAATGCGAGGATCCACAAAACATATTTATTTTAATAAATTACATGATCATGATGAATAATATGGTAGGAATAAATGATGGTAAAATTTTTGATAGAAATAATCAAATGAATAGAAAACAGATCAAAAAATATCATAACTATTCATATAATAAAATAGACATCAATAACAAGTATCATAATGATGTAATGAAAATTATTTACCTAAAAAACATACCCACAAGGTGTCATGGATAGATAACTAAAATAAATTTGAAATACTTAATCTAAATTCCTAATCTATATTGTCTCATTATGCCCACATATTTATTCAGGGGATATAGTAAGACCCTCCATTAACTTATTTAATCAAATGTATTCTTCATACCATAGGGGTGAATAACATATTAAATATAAACATTTTTATTGAAAATATATCATTTGAAATATTAATATGTTCCCCAGTCAAACTAATTAGAACATATATTGAAAAAAAGGCTATTGTCAATATAATAAATATCTTATTATAGTAATGAAAAAATAATGGTTTTATTGTTGAAGAATAAAAATACCATTAAAATATCAATTGAAACACTCTTTTGGAAAATGAATATTGCACATTTATACTTACATTAATAAAAAAATTCTATAATAATAGAGAATAATTTATATTAAAAATATCCATAAAAATTATAAATGAAGCATTATTTCATTTTTTGGTCAAGAGGTTAGAAAATTATTTTCATTCTATATACATTATAACTACGATTCATTTCGATTTTGTTTGTTTAAATTTTAATAAGTACCTAATTTCGAAAATGAGAAAAATATTACCTTTATAACATCATAAAAAAATTTTATCATGTGCAACTTTTTTAAATCATATAGTTTTATTAAAAACATTATAAAATACTTTTATTCAAAACATGTTCATGGATGAAAAAAATCCCATGTAAAGAGGAAAAATTGTCTTTATTTCATAAAAAAATATGTTTCCAGTCCATAAATTTTTTGAAAGGAAAACATATAATTTTAAAAAATAAATTGAGTACAATAAAACATATAATGTTTAAAATAAAAATATAATATAGTTCCATCATAATATAATTATCATTACTAATTCAAAATAATGATGATATATTGAAATAAACCCTTACCACTTTATTAACTATCAAACCATAACCCGCCATGAAAAAAATGAAATTCAATTAATTTAAATAGATTCATGATATTTCATTTCAAATGGGTATTAGATATACCTCATAAAATTAAATTGGTTTCTAACCTAAAATAATTCCCAAAGATGACAATTTGAGATGAAGATCCCTTATAGTGAAAATAATGTTGAAGTGGGAATTAATCATTGGAGGGATTATGTGTAACTAATTTAAAACCATAAAAAAAGTGGAAAAAAATAAATAAATAAAAAAGTGGACATTTCACACATAATCTTGATGTAATATAATCATTTCAGAAGTGATATTACTCAATGAAATAAAATTGAGTAATGAAACACTTACCAATTAAAAATACTAAAGTAAAATACCCTTGTGTTAATAACATTATTTAAAACAAAAAATAATATTTAATAATAATTAATCTTTGTATAACATATTTAAAAGTGGAATCATGTACACCATATAAATGAAATTATGTTCATATCATTAAAAAATGCCACAATGAAAAGAAATTTAGATAAAATCCCATAAAAGATCATATCATTGATGCGAGAATTAATTAATGAAGTGATTATGTATAAAACCATAAATTAAAAAAATGAATTATAAAAGAAACATAAACCTTTGATAATTTATTCTAGACCTAATCTAGGCATAAAATATTCAATAGAAATGTAATATAATCCAATTAAGATTTATTTAGTTATGAAACTGGTTATTTTGGGCCGAACTCATCATATATGTTATTTTTCATACTAAATAATTATATTATAATAATTATTTAATTTTTTTAGAACCATATTTTTGTTTATTATTCATTTAATTTTATTTTTGTTCCTATTTAAATTTAATTACATAATCAACTAGTTTCACATAATGTGTTTTGAGGATATTCTGTTCATTTTTGAAAAATTACTTTGGTAAGTTGAATATGGTAATTGTGTTCATTGTACCATAAAATAAAGAATTATAATAATGATATGATTATAATTTTTATAAAAAATTCGATCTTTTAAAATCATTCATAAAATTATTTTATTGAAACTTTAACTGCGTTATAATCATGGAGTCTCTTCGCCACACAAATACAAGAGTAACATTTCCAATTTTCAACTATCCTATTAGATATAATTTAAATGTTATTTTTTATTTAGAAAAATAAAAATTATATCATATTTTTCATGTTAATTCTCAAAATATACTTAATTTTACAATCCATGTTATATGGTAATGAATATGTAATCACATCGCTTCGTAGAGGTGGTAATCAGTACATACGCAAGAGAAACATTATACTCAATCAATAAATGAAATGTTGTGAAAATATATGATATATTAATATTCAATATTTATCAAAAATTAATTATTATTATATTTATATATATATATTAAATATATCACAAAAAATATCATGGGGATGTGAATATGGAAAATGAATTACATCCGTTCATGTGGCAGAAGACCTCCATAAACCCAAATGATGGTTTCATTTATCATTTGATCGATGAGGAGATAAATATAGTTCATTAAATTAACATAATAAAATATAGTTATATGTTATATGAATATTAAATTATATATTAATATATTAATAATTCATTATCGAGGTGGATGGAGAAATAAAACAAAAACAGCTTGGTTTAGAAAAATATACCTTCTTCATAAATTGTCTTTAGGTTTTCACCAAGATCATTCAAAAAAGGGATTTATAATAAAAAAACCCCTCAACGATATGTTAGTTGAATTATGTATCTATTTTCAGTAGGTATTTTCTATACAAAGAGGATTATTAATAGTCATAAAAAGCGGGGAAGAGGTTCCATTTATAAGTGAGGAAATAAGCGCATTAGGAATTTCATAAAATATCAAATTAATATAAATTATTATTCTTGGAAAAAGGAATCAAGATATAAATAATTAAAAGGATTTTTTTTAATTGGAATATATACTCTCACCAAATATTTTTAAAAAAAATTTAGATGAGTATTTTTCATTTTTCACTTTCTTCTAACCCACATTAACCATTTTTACAATTATCGTGATAACCTTATTAATTCTTTGTAAAAAAGGATACTAAAAAAGAAGAGATATAAAATAAATGGAACATGGTTTATCTTTTGAACCATATAAAAATCTTTTTTTTGAATATAGTATGTATTGGAATTTTAAATCGATTATAAAAATATTATTTATTATAAAATATCATTAATGTCATATTTAACTATTTATTTAATTTGACATTGAAGAAAACAAGAAATAAATAAAATTAGAATATTAAAATTTAAAAAAATTTAAATGTTTTATATTTATCTTAAAAAATCATTGAACAAAATAATTTATTCAATTTATATTACATTCAATATTTTTAGAAAATATTATTTTATTTTTCAATTAATTGAATATAAACCACGTTGATGTGGCATAAAAATTTTATTGTAATTATTTTATTACTAAATTATAAAAAAGAACCATGATGATTGAAAATATATTATCTTTAAAATGACAGTGTATAATGTCATGACTCGTCCCCTGGGGCTAATCCATGACTACCCCAAACCCGCCATCCATAGGCCAGTGGCTGGTGACTACCACCAAAGGCATAATTCCTTAAAATTGGGAAGGAATTGGATTTATAAACTGTAAACACACACAAGAAAGCACACAGATGAATAGAAAACAATATGTAAATTGTAGAGAAAAAGAGTGCTGAAAAGTAAAAGGGGTCGGAAATACAAGATTAGATATATTGTACAAGGAACAGGAAGTATAAGTACAACTAATGAAAGTAAAAATAACTGTTAGGTCATCCTTAGGGATTCCTACCTGGTACAGATTGAATCCTCAACACTCTATGTCCTTCAGTCTCCTCTATGTACCGACTCGTCGTAAGGTCCACCTCTGAGTACCGTCCCATACTAGTACCCTCAGCTCCATCAGCGCTAACCATCGTCTAAATCCAACACAATAATGTGTGTGCATATCTCATGGAGGGTTGAGTATAACGATACTCATAAGGTACCCCAAGATCCTCAAGGTCTCATAGAAACCAACAAGGATAAACTACGAAGTATTAAAATCAACAGATAAACCTACATAGGTATATGCCCATACATATAGAAAAGTTATTATGTAATCCATTGAAATCATGAGGAAAATCACAAAAGTACTGACTCAGTTCAACCTGGATTTTATTCTAGGGGTAGTATCATCACCAAAAAATTATCTAAACATCAGCTGGTGGAGAACTCATCCTCTATCCAGTACAGTGGGCCTGACGCGACACCATGTGCGCTTCCCACAAATGTTGGACTGCTGAGATACCCCTCCTGTTCAGGACTATGGATATGCTGCATCACACAGAAGCGCTCCCCACCACAGGTCTTCTTCCACACCTAGGAACTCCCACTCAAAGCCTTTAGTGGTACTCCTCCTATCGAGTAATTTGAGTCTGCCGCATCACCAAGTGTGCACCTCCACTGTGGGTCTACTGCCACACCCAATCACTCCCCACTAGGCTATTAGAATCACTTCGAGTCAAACAGTCAGCAGTCGTTAAGTCTCAACCTGCTACTAGGTCTCTGCACTCCATTTGCTCGTCACTAGAAGGATCTGCTCCTTGAGATACTGATTAATACTATAACAGTCATGATGTCCAGTGAAGAAATATCTAAATGGTCCGCGACATCATAGGGGTCTCAACAAAACCCACTACACATCAATCAGACGCCTGGTCTGTGAGTTATTAGCCTTTTATTTCCAGGGGACGAATGGATTCATGCTAAATCCAACCTGACCATATCCCATCACAGTCCAAAACTCCAGTGGAGTATACTCAAAATAAATATATCCCTGCATGGTTTACAGTGAAGCTTACGGTTCATCAAACATACATCTGGTGCAAAAGATATTTCCAAAAGAAAGTAAAGTTTCGTTTTGGGTCCAGGTCCGGTCCAACCCAGTTGGACCCACCTGGCCCAACCCAGCCTAGGCTGACCTGGTTTGGGTAGACTCGAACTGAACCATTGAGTCCGTCCCGGCCTGGCCCACCGAGCCCAGCCTAGCAAGCCGCCAGGGGCCGCGGAGGGCCGAAAGAGCGCCGACCGTCCACGAGGGCAGCTTGGCCCAGAGGGAGCCACATGGGTGGCTCGACCCAAAGGGTGCTCGTTGGGATGATTGGCCCGGGGTACCTTGATGGTGAGGGCATGTTCGGCAGAGGCGCCGAGAGGGAACATGCCAATTCGGTCGGGGCATTGCGAGGGCACAGGTTCACCCCGGGGCTCGGAAGGTCGGCGAGCCCGCGTGGCAGGCGCGACTCGAGAGGGCGATGTGAGGCCTATTAAACGTGGAGGGTGCATGGGGCCCGGAGGCTGCAGGCCGACACAACCAGTGTGTCTCGAGAGGGAACCACATGGTCGGTTCGTCCAGGAGGTCAAGGGCTGCCGGGAGACTGTTCGGCTGAGAAGATGGGGTGGCTGGGGACAGTTCGGCCGGCAGACGGCATGAACAGGGAGGCCCGAGAGGGTGCCGTAAGGCTGGTTCGGTCGGGAGGGCATAGGCGGACGAGAATGATTCGGTCGTGGTTCCACGAGGGGTCGCAGGGCCGGTTCGGCTTGTGGCGGTATGAAACGCCGCGAAGGTGGCGCAGGTCACAGAGGCCGCAGGGGGTGCGACCGTTGCCTTCATCGCCTTCATCGTTGTTGTCTCCTTCCTCCCTTTCAATGAACACAACATAATAGAATGGCGGACAGGTCTGGCCATGTTGGTTTGGTCCGCAACCTCTTCATTTAGGGTGGTTGCATTTCGCTCACAATAAAGAAGCACAAAAAACACTCCCACAATGATTAATCCCAAGACCCGCAAAAGGAATACATATGCGGATCAAAAATTGATAAGATGATCTGCGTTCTTTGTTTTATAAGGAAATAATCACAAGAATCTAAAATCATTCACAAAAATCCCCTAAATGTTCATTGTTCTTGGACGTTGGCATGAGCAAGCAAACATCATTTCATTATAGACGAACATGTACAATGTTGAAAGAGGTTCTGAGGAAGAATTTTGAAGTCGAGGTCATTCTTCATCAGTGGACAGTTCTTCTTCATGAGAGCATTCTTCATTGGGAGATGAAGTTCTCCATTGGAGAACTTCATTTCTCCCAAGATCTCTCCTCTCCAAATATTTCTCCCTTGTTCCGCCTAAAATAAAATGCAAATCCTAGATAATAGATTGAGTGATATATTATTTAATTTTTGACACAAATATCATAATCGTTATGTTGGCATAATTAAATGGTAGAGTAGTTGGCACATTTATTTGGTGAGCTGGAAGAATAAATGTGGAGGAAGCCAAAGAGGCCTCTCCACCATAATGAGGGGGTTGAGAGGTTTCCTCTCTATTAAATGGGGGGTTTAGTCCTAGGTGGTCCCCACCACCATAACCTCACATGGGAGGTTAGGTTCGGGTGGGACCCACCATCATAACCTCTCACAGGATGTTAAGGTCGGGTGGTCCCCACACATCAACTCCCAGATGGGTGGTTTCAACAAAATGAAAATAAAATAAAACATGTCATTTTTTATTATATTATTTCCAAGAAAAACCAAAAAACTAACGCTCACCGTCGACCATCTATCATCGAGGTGAGAGCCTCCTTATGCAAATACCAGTGATGTGAGTTCAACGATGTCCTCAGATTTCAATTCTGAGCAACAGTTCAAAATTTATAAATACCAGCTCGAGCATTCCTGGAACGTACCTAATGAAAACATCAGAAATTGATTCCAAGCACTCCGGGCCTCGAAATCATGCCACGTCAATTTTTGCGGACTCATCAAATTCCCATATAATTAAAATAAATATAACAGGGAAATTTTAGGTCTTTACATTCTCCCTACATCAGGGATTTATGTCCCTGTAATCTACAATTAAATCTAATGTAACATGTGAGGGTACTGAACATACATCTGAGCCTCCCGCTCACATTTTCTTTCTTGGAGGTTCTCGTGCTGCCAATAAATGTGAACTAGAGATGTCGACCTTCCATCAAGGAACTACTCCAGTCAATCCTCAATATCTACTAGAACCTCCATAAATGTCACCCCATCATCGACGTCCATCTCTCTATGGTCAAGGATTTGAGAAGTGTTGTGCATTTATCTCCTATGCTGGTATTCGTTGAAGACATCGTCCACCCGGTGCAACTGAGGTGGAAGAGCTAAGCGTTATGCCACCTCGTCAACTCTACTGAGGACCTCAAAAGGTCGGATGATTCTGGGAGATTACTTGACTCCTTGGAGAAATCTATGAAAACCTCGCCAAGGTGAGACACGTTGAATGATGTGGTCGCCATCCTTGAACTACAAAGTTCGGCATCTCCTGTCAGCTTATGACTTTTTCCTGCTATGTGCAGTCTTCATCCTTTCCTGGGTGATTTTCTCCTTCTCTGTGGTAGCCCGTAGGATCTCTAGTCCCACTAGTGCTGACTCCCCTAGGTTAGTCCAGCATAAAGGTGATCAGCAAGGTCGCCCATATAACACCTCAAAAGGATCCATCCCAATGGTGGAGTGATAGATGTTGTTGTATGAAAACTCCACCAAAGTCAAGTGATCCCCCCAAATATGAACGAAGTTGAGGAAAATGCACGAATCATGTCCTAGAGGGTTTGAATTCTCCAATCAGTTTGACCATCCATCTGAGGATGGAAGGTGGTGCTCAAACCAAGTTGTGTCCCATAAGCTTTCTACAACCTCTTCCGTAGCCAGGAAGTAAAATGTGAATCCAGTTCTAAGACAATCATCGAAGGTACTCCATGTACCTGCACAATCTCATGCACATAAAGGCATCACAAATTCTCTAATAAGCCCCGCTCCCTGATCAGTAAGATGAGGGTGATATGGTGAGTCGGTCATCGATCACCCAAGTCGAGTCACATCCCCTAGATGTACACAGAAGTCTTGTCACGAAGTCAATGGATATCCCACCCCACATCCACTCTAGAACCTTTGATGGATGAACCAAGAATGCATGTATGTGGTGCTCCACATTTACTTGATGAATAGTGAGGCATTGAGAGAAAATCTCTTAAACATCCTTTTTCATTTCCAGCCACCAGTTCTATCATTGGAGATCCTAGTATATCTTCACCACTCCAAGATGTACCACTACACGGGATGTTTGGAACTCCCTTAACACTTCCTCATGAAGTGACACTGGTACCATAGTATGTCCTCTGAAGATGATGACCTTCTCTCCACCTTCAAAAAATCCATCAGGTGCCTACCCGATGGATATCTAAACACGTTTTGTCTCGCAATCAGTGTCCCCACACTGTGCCTCCTTGACTCACTGAAGAAGTGGTTGAGTGATTGTAAGAGACTAAAGAAGGCTTCTTCATCTATATACACAAAGATTATCTGTAAACTAGCAAGCTACTCTGTCTCCTCGCCTAACAGCTATATACCTGATCTCTGGCTGAGTGAATCGGCAACAATGTTCCCCTTCCTAGGATTATATACTATCTCGAAGTCATAGTCCTGGAGGAACTCAAGCCAACGTTGTTGTCTCATGTTCAAGTTTTTTAGATAGAAGATATACATGAGACTATTGTGATCATAGTACATAGTAAAACGCTCGCCCATCAGCTTTTTTCTCCACATATTCAAGGCGATGAACACTACTGCTAACTCAAGGTCATTGGTATATTAGTTATTCTCATGTCATCTCAGCTACAAAAAACCATAAGCGATCACTTCTCTCTCCTGTATCAGGAAACATCCATGTCTAGTCCCTGATGCGTCGTAGTAGACTACGTACCCTACGCATTCCTCTATAAGCCTCTTGACAGTGGCACTAGTCTGCCTCAGCCTCATCTCTTGAAATAATTGTTGGCATATCTCCAACCACAAAAAGGTTTCCCAGTTCTTTGTCAAGGATGATAGTGGTGCTAAAACTATGGATAAATATGGCACAAATCTGTGGTAGTATCCATCCAAACCCAGGAAACATCGTACCTCCATCACACTCCTGGGTGGCTTACAGCATGTACTGCCTCAATCTTTGATAGAACCACAACAACTACAGCCTCCGAGATGACATGTCCCAAAAAGGGAGCCTCTTGGATCTAGAACTGTAACTTCAATAGCTTAACATAAATTTGGTTCCCATGATGTGTGTCCAATAGTACCTACAAATGATAGCGATTCTCCATCTCAATTGTCGATTAGTCGATGAAGACCACGACAAAGCGATCGAGGTATGGTTGAAAGATCATGTTCATGAGTCCCATAATCACTGTTGGAGCATTGTTTATGTATAATGGAATAACCAAGAACTCGTAGTGGTCATACCAACAATTGAATGCTATATTCTCCACATCCTCATCTCGAACTCTGAGCTGGTGATAGCCTGATCTAAGGTCTATCGTTGAGAACAATTGTACTCCCTTCAGCTGATCAAAGAGGTCATCAATCCTTGTGAGTGGGTACATATTCTTCACGATCACCTAGTTCAGGCACCGGTAGTCGACACAAAACCTCAATCACCCATCAACCTTCTTGGAGAGTAGAATCAGGGCTTCCCACGGTGAAAAACTTGGATGAATTAATACCTTCCCCTGCAAGTCCTCAAGCTATACCTAAAGCTCACAAAGCACCATGGGAGACATCAGATATGATGGTGTAGATATCAGTTCTATCCCAAGGAACAATTAAATGTAAAACTCCACGTCTCTATGATGAGTTCGACCTAGGACATGATCAGTAAAAACATCCACGTACTGATCCACCACTATAGGAATGCTCACACAATCCACATTGATCATCCTGGGGGTAAGGCAAGACAACTGATTAGTGATCAGTTGCACTCTCCTCTGGGTATGTCCATCCAGCACTGCAAAGGCTCCCTTCTTGTTGGTGAAGGTGAACCTAGTCCCATTCGTGCAGACACACCACACTTTGTGCCTAATACAATCAATCTGAACAAGAACTGTAAATAAATAATCCATACCCAAGATGACGTCGTAAGGCCTAGATGCCACTATATGGAGATCATAGCCGAAGCTCTCACCACCTATAGTAAGCTTGCACTACCACCACCAGTGCACAATCATCGAATCTACTCTCATCGGAGTCTCTATCCATAAGGGTTGAGCCAACAGTTTCGTCAAAATATTCGAGCTCTGAACGGGGGTAGTGGAAATGAAATAGTGTCTGAAACCGTTGTCTATATGTACTGCTGCTATAGTGGAGTAGGCACATATCATACCTCGATTCATCTCTAGAGCACCTTTATCGTATGCCACAACTTCCTGGAGCTGAGATCTCACTTTTCCACCTGCTCCCTGATGTCGGGGTGGACCTCTTTGTGGTGGTGGCAGTAACACCACGAATTGTCGCCCACCACCTGCTGTATGACCAGCTCCTCTGCCACAACTACCTACTCCCGGCATACCACCTCAATCGAATCTCTGACTCTTCCTGGGAAGTCCTTAGACCGTTTGCGGATCATCTGAATGGAGTGTCTGGCAGTTATGAGCCATGTGAGGATGACAGCCGCATGTGTAGCACTACCCTCCCATAGAATGTCTATCTCCCCTTCAGGTGCCCCGTAAAACCGATCCCGATTCAAGCGGTCTTCCACCTATTGGTATGTTCCTCTAAGACCTCTATGTCATCTGTCTACTACCAGCTAGATAAGTCTCTGCTATGTGTCGAATGGTGGAGGATCTCACTTCTAGAGACTTCTCAGTAAGGAAACTCTCCACTTGGAGGGATCTCTATAACTCCCCCACCGGTGTTAGGATTCAGAGTGAGATCACCAATCCCCTGATCTCCTAAATGAGTCCCTTCTCGATGGTTCGTGACCGGAAGAATGGATCCTGCACCATATCAGTGGAGTATCATGAGAGGTTTGTTAACCTCGTTAAGTACTGAGCTACATTCATGCTTCCCCACTAAAGATGAAGTAGCTTCTATATGATCACTTTGTGAAGAGTGTCTGGAACAAACTCTGCCCAAAATAGGCTCTCGAAGTCTGCCCAGAGAAGTGTCACCTCATCGTGGACATGGAGTATTAAGCTCTGACATCTACCTACTACTGACTATAGAAGGTTGTCACCAAGTATCACCATATGGTCGGCTAGTGTCCCTACCAGTCAGAAGACTCTCACCACAATCGCCACACAATCTTCACCAGCTTGCAAGTCAATCTCTCCCATGAACCTTGGTGGAATCTGGCATGGGATCTCATGAAATGTGCTCAAGCAGCGTGCAACATCTACTACTAGGGCTGGTGGCATCGGTGGCCAAATGGGTAATGGTACTACGGGTGCCTCTGCTGGTGCCTGTACTATAAGAGGTCCATGCACTGAGGCCTCATCACTCAGTGGGATATCAGTGTGTATGACTCTCGGAACTCTATCCAGTTGTCTACATAGATGTATCTTGAAGAGAAATAGGTGTTCAATAGTTATAATTTATACCTAGTGAGCTGACCAGGAAGAGTTGGCATAAAAAAACTTTTGCAAACACACATACAGTCAGTGTTTTCGGGAACTGAGTCAGAAATCAGATGTCAGAGTCCTGGTGTATGGATACGTAGGCCGCCACACCAATACTAGGCTCCCTGAACTGAAAACCAAACTCACTATGCTTATCAATATTGCATCATAGAAAAGGAATATCAGAGTTCTATGTTCTACAGTATAACCAACTCCTCTGATACCAAATTATCACAACCCGTCCCCCAGGGTTCGTTCCGTGATTACCCCAAGCCCGCCTTTCATAGGCTAGGGGCTAGCGACTAGCACCAAAGGTGTAACTCCCTAAATTTTAGAAGGAATTGCCTTTATAACCTTTAAACAAACACTATAGAGCACATATATTGATACAAAACAATAAGTAAATTGTATAACAGAAGAGTGAGGAAATGTAAAAGGGGCCTGAAATACAAGCCCAACTGTAAATTACAAGGAACTGGTAGTACAAGTACAACTGAAGAAAGGAAAAACAGGTGTTCATCCATCCACTGGGATTCCAACCTAAAGGGTAGGTACAGATAGCCTCCTCGGCACTCCAGGTCTGTCAGTCTCTTTTGTGTACCGACATGTTGTAAGGTCTACCTCCAGTTATTGTCCAGTCCTGGTACTCTCAGTCTTAGTCATCATTTTCCATTATCTGCATCCAACACAACAAGGTGTAGGCATATCCATTGCAGGGGTGAGTATAATGATAGTCATTAGGGACCCTAAGATCCTCATGGTCTCACAAAATCCATCACGGATAAACCACATAGTATTAAAATAAGCATATAAGCCTACATACATATATGCACATACATATACCTACGTTATTAATAAATCCATCTCAATCATGAATAACAAACACAAAAGTACTAACTTAGCTAAACCAGGATTTTATTCTAGTGGTGGTATCAATTAACATCCCCACACCTTATTGAATCCTCAACTACTGGAGAACTCCTCCTCTATCGAGTACAGTGGGAATTCCACGACACCAAGCGTGCTTCCAAAAAACAATGGACTGATGAGGTACTTCTCCTTTCGAGTATTGTAGGTCTGTTGCGTCACACAGAGGCACTCCCCACTACAGGTCTACCGCCATACCAAGTCGCTCCCCCTCGTATCCAGGAGAGGTACTCCTCCTGTCGAGTTTCATGGGTCTGCCTTGTCACCAAGTGCGCTCCTCCACTATGGGTCTGCCGCCACACCCAGGCGCTCCCCACTGGGCTAGTAGAATCACTCCGAGTCAAATGATTAGTAGTCGTCAGGTCTGTGCCAGGTACATGGACTCCACACTCTGTTCTCTCATCACTAGAAGGATCTTCTCCATGATCTACAATTCAATACACCAACAATCACGAAGTCCGATGAAGAAGTATCTCAATGTTCCTCCATGTCCTAGGAGTCTCAACGCAATAGAAGGCCCGTCAATCAGACGCCCGGTCTATGAGTTATTATGCTTTTAGTTATGGGGTCTTGGTTTGATTCATGCTCGATCAAACCTGACCATATCTAATTTGAATCCGAAAAATGCAGTGAAGTATACTCAAAGGGACCACCTCGCTCCAAGGTTTATAGTGCTACTGATGGTTCTTCAAAGAGATGTCCAATGAAAAAGATTCAAAAAATATAAAGTAAAGGTTCATAGTGGGCCCAAGTCCGGTCTGACCCAGTCGGACCGACCCGGCCCATCTAGCCAGGCCTGACCCTATTCGGGTTGAGCCAGCCGGACCCGTTCAGTCTGGCCCAGACTGTTGGGTTTGGCCTGGCCCACTGGGCCCAGCCCAGTAGGACGTGAGGGGATGTAGATGGTCGAGAGGGTGCATACTAGCCATAGGTAGACATGAGGGCGGCTCGGTCAGGATTGCGCCACGAGGGCGTGGACCGGTTATGCTAGGTTGTCACGTAGGTGAGGGATTGGCCTGGGGCTCGGAAGGCTGGTGGGATGGAGCGACTAGGGCAGTTGGGGATGGCGTTGCGAGGCCGGTTCGGCTGGGAAGGTGCAGGATACCGAGAGTCGGTGGGATGGCATGACTGCGGTATCACGGGAGGGGGCTGCTAGGCCGGTTTGGTAGGGGGTGTAGGTGGGCGGGAGCCAGTTCGGCTGGGAGGCCGGGGATGGTTCGGCCGACGGACGACACAGCCAGGGCGGCCGAGGAGGGCTCTGCGAGGCCGGTTCATCCAGGAGGGCGTAGGCAGCCAGGACCTGTTTGCTCGGGGTGCTGCGAGCGGTCATGAGGCCAGTTTCGCCAATGGTGGCTTGGAACGCCAAAGGGGTTGCGCGGGTCGTGGATGCAGCAGGTGGCGCAGTCGTTGACTTCATCGCCATTTTAGCCTTCCTCCGTTATGATGAACACCACAAAAGAGAATGACGGAGGGGTCGGGCCATGTTTGTTTGGTCCATACCCTCCGCGTTTAGGATGGGAGCATTTGGCTCTCAAGAATGAAGCACAATAAACCCTCCCGCAAGGATTAATCCCAAAACCCTCAAAAGTAAAACATATGCAGATAAAATAGTTAGAATTTGATATGCGTTCTTTTTTTAGAAGGAGAGAATCAAGGGAATAAAAAATCATTCACAAAAATCCATTATTTGTTCGTTGTTCGACAATGTTGGCACGAGACGGCGGATTTCATTTCGTTGTAGACGAATACGTCCCACGTCGAAGGATATTCCTAGGATGAAAGCCTATGTCGATGTCATTCTTCATTGGTGGAGCGTTCTTTATCGGGAGAGAATTCATCATGTGTAGATGAAGTTCTTCATTGGAGAACATAATTTCTCTGATTCTCTCTCATATCCCAACATTTTCCCCCAGTTCCATGAAAATGAAAATTCCATGAAAGGATAATAGAATATGTTTTCTATTTTTTAATTATTGACACAAATTTCAAAATGGTTATGTTGGTGTAATTATATATTAGATAACTCGGAAAATTTAATTTTTGCATTGGTAGAGACAATGTGGAGGAATCCCAATAAGCACTTGTATATTAAGGTGTGGGTTGAGAGGTTTCCTCCCAATTAAATTTGGGGGGGGGGGGGGGGTTAGTCCCAAGTGGTCCCCACCACCATAACGTGTCGTGGGAGGATAGGTTCGAGTGGGCCCCATCACCATTACCTCTCACTGATGGTTAAGGTCGGTCTGTCCCCACACATCAACTCCCACATTGGTGGTAATAAAAAAATTAAAAGAAAATAAAATGTGTGTTTATTTTATTTTATTATTTCCAGGAAAAACCAACAAACTAAGTTTCACCATCGACCAAATTCCATCGAGGTGAGAGTCTCCTTAAGCAAATATCGGTGCTTCGAGTTCAATGGTGTCATCATATTTCAATTCTAAGAACTGGTAAAAAAGTTATAAAAACCTGCTCCATCTTTCACGGAACGTACATGTACAATACTTCAGAATTTGATTCCGGGCACACCGGGCCTTGGAATCGCGTCCCCTGAATTTTTGCAGACTTGAACAATTCCCATTTAATTAAAAAATATTAATATTGAAATTATGGTTCATTACGTATAAGAAAACGTATATTTTTTTATCCCGGTCAGAACATATAATAGTTAATATAATAAAAATAAGTGACATTTTTTTCTTTATGATTAACATAAATATTATAACGGTATAAATCAAATAAATATGGATCTGCGATGACATGTATTAAATAATTTTGTTGAATTGTCCAAAATCCACTAATCTAATAGGATATATTCATGTTCTGGGGTTAACATTTAGTTCATATCATATAATTATTAATTTTAATTACCATATTTAGCACTTTACCATGGTGAATTTTATTTTCTTGTTTTACTACTAATTATGACTAAAAATTAATTTAACATTACTAAAAATAATTAATGATTATAACTCAATATATGGAATCTGTTATACCAAATTCATTATATATAATTGGATTAAATTCATATTATAATTACCCCATAATGCATGAAGAAAAAATAGATTTATGAAAAAATGAATTTTAAGTCTAAGCATATTTTTTTACTAAGAAAAATTATAATGCTAATTAATTATTAATTTGATATATTATATATAATTGGAGTATATTTGTTTATTTATTATTAAATTAAATATATTATAAATCATTATTAGTTAAAATAAATCACATTATTTCGAATAAATTACATTTTTACTATTAAATGAAAAATCATCATTGTCAGGAAAGTCACAACATTTCACATAATTTTATCACTAATATTGTGAATTCAAAAATTTTATTATATTTTTAAAATATATTAAATAATATTGCAAAAAAATAATTATAATTTTCTCACACAAAATGAAAAATAAAAACCATTTTGAATAAAATTAATTTATGAAATACAAAATGATTTTACCAAAAATTAAGTGATTAATTATTATTAATAAATATATAATATAATTAATTTATAATAATATTAATAATATGTTTAAAAAGATTCATATCATCTTAATCATCTACTATGTCATAACAGTCATATTTAAATAATAATATTTTGGGTTTCTTTTATACTATGTATTTCATATTATAAACACTATCAAATATTCTATTCTTCTCATAAGTCATTTTTTTAATATTTTACTAAAAGTATAGTACTCCGGGGGAGGGGGTGAATTTATTATCTAAATAAATTTCTGTTAAAATTTTCACTTGAACATATTCTCTAATAAAAATGAAAAAATTCTACTTACTAAAGGTAATATAGTTGTAATAGTTTAACTGTTCAAATAACTTCTCATAATATTGATTAAATATCCACAATATAAATTCGAGTTATTGATATAAAATTTCAAGATAATCTAGCATGGAAAAAATTATATCTTCTATCCAAGACTAACTTTCATGTTAAAATCTAGTTTTCAAAAATATAAATTAATGAAGAGAAAACCCAAATTAAAAGACATAGATGATAAAACAAGTGGTTTAGTCACATGCCGAGACATAATCCACTCCACATAGTGATAACATACCACCAAGAAGTATATTTTGATAAGAGATTGATATACACCCGGGATCAGGGTAAAACAACAAATACACAGACTGTCCACATCACACGACCGCTACCATAGTTCTACATGGGAGAAATGAACAACCAGGTTACGCAGTACCACTTCTATAGTTATGGGCTTGTGAAGTAATGTTTAGAACAATATTGTAGATAATGTTTCTTCTATCAACTAGTTAAATGAAGGATATAGTGTGTACCTTAATACATATGAACAAAATGCTCAAAAAGTTGTAAATACAATACAAAGTAAGGAAAATAGGATGATAAATGGAAAGATGTGTTCTGAGGGTTATTCAATGATGATCTAGACATTTAGGATGTCTTAGATGTGATTCTTGAGTTCTTTTATGAAAATATAGTATCGCAAGACTGGTGATATGGTTTCCAGTTCGATGAAGTGAGCTATGTAGCTCATTTTCTTCTTTGATATGGTACTATGAAGATGTTTGAGGCTCTGATCTATGGTTGTTCATCCTTTATGGATTAATAGTTCTTCATGTGTTCGTTAGTAGAATGTTGTTTCATGTATGAGTTATCTTTTCAAATTCTCACTTCTATGTCTTTTTAGAGCAACACCATTCTTATTTTTAATTAAGGGTTCACATGTTGGAGCTAAAAAGATTCATGTATTCTACCCCTCATACCCCATAATATTAGGGTAAATTTATACAACAAAAGAAAAATAATTTCATTTCCATTAAATACCATAAATACATCGATTTGAAATAAAATTCAAAATGAAAAATAAGATTAATGAATGGTGTATCCATTTTTCACGAAATGGTATCACATGGAAACATTTTCTTCTCTTTTACCTTTGATTAGTGAGCCAGACATGGTGCTACTTCTGTTTTGACATTTAGAAATGGTAGCACATATGTGGTGTTTGGATCATAGTGTCTCTGGTAGCAGTGTGCAATCCAACGATAGAACACCGAATGGTGATAATTGTGGTGTTAGTATCACAATTTCTCCGGTATTGGTGTGTAGTAATTTCTTTAAACATTGAATAGTGTTTGAGTCACAGTATTAGAATTATGGTATTAGTGTCACGGTGTCATGGTCACAGTATCAGGGTTACGCTGTCAGGGTTACAGTATCATCATTAATGTGCCAGGGTAACGGTATGAGGGGTATTGCCAAAATCCAAAACCAAAAGCAGACTTACTGACTCATAGACTTAACAAAAAATCTTTAAATAGTATTAAGCATTAATTTTCACAAAATTTATTAAATGAAATTATTGGAATAATAAAACCTCATAGAACAAGATTAATAATAATGAGCGAGATTCTAAATTAGAACTTATATGCACAAAATCATATGGGACCAATAAACTCTAGACATGATTTATACATGATTAGAATTATTTTCATAATTTTCATTATTTGTGAACATTAAAACATGAAAAAACAAGAGCAGTCTGAAAATATCCCCCTTTTGATAAAAAAAATTTAGTGCATGTGTGATCTATCTAAGAAGACATAATGCCTTTCAAATTTCTCCCCCTTCTGGTATTATCAAAAATAAAACGAAGAAGAACAAAATAATAAATGAATAAGTGTAAGTACAAACTCAAAAAACAATAAGGCACATTGTATTGAAAAATAAGATAGAAACTATTACAGACACATAATGAAATAGCAAAAATTCCAATCAAATAGTCATCCTTCACTTTTCATTAGAGTTAATGTACTTATCTTTTCCCTAGAAAGAACCAAAAGGAGGAGCCAAAGGTGTATAAGAGGAGATGGTAGATGATAATGATCTAATCGTGAGAGAAGGAAGGGGAACATATTCAAAAACAAAGGATTCAAGTGAGGGATTTGTTGGTGATTGAGGTAAGTATATCTCATGAATCAATGGTCTTATCTAGATCAGAGCCTAAGAAATAGGCATGGTAGTAGGGGAAAAGGCAGATGAAGTGGAAGAGGTGGAACTTTTCCTCAAGGGACCAACAATAGGAGACACTGTAGAACATCATTACACATGGTGATATGGCTCCAAAAAATTGATAAAATTAGTGATGAATTCACCTCCATATTGCAAAACCATTTCAAAATCATCATTATTCACAATAAATTTCTTCAAGGTCGGTGTTAACTCTTTCATTTTCTGCACATGGTCCATAAATGATTGAGTCACAAGAGGCATTTTCAAACACACTTTAAGGTACATGAAATGACTTGTCAATTCATGATTTGTATAAATAATTTTGAAGTAGAAATTCACAATTTTTTTAATTCCACCATAGGCCATAGATGAATCCTTAGACTACAGTCGAACCATGTCATAGACATGGTAAGTGTTTTGAACATTTTTAGAGAGGATTTCCTGAACATATGGACTTTTCAATGATTTATTATCTTCTTCAATTACCATTCATAGAAATACACATTCTGAAAACTGAGATGAATGATCAGGCTTGGCCATGAAGGGCAGAACATAGATTTTTGTAGAGGGTGCTGGAAGACTCTTGAAAACAATTTCATTTGATTCCTTGAAAACAGCTGGTAACACGTTAATGGAGGATTCCAATTTTCGAATAACTTCTTCCAACATGTCATTGTTTTCAATTATTTTCCCATCAATAGAGACCATATTTGGTCATATAACTGTTGCAACCTTTTTAGAACACTTTTCAGCATCTTCTGTGCTGAATTGAGCATCATGGGGTTGAGCAGTTTCAAACTTGTTCTTTAGTTACTCAACCAAACACCTTAAAGATCTCACTTCTTCACATAGCTGCCAATTTTAAATTATTAAATATTGAATTTCATGCAACATCATAGGTTGGGTTTTCTATATATGTTTCTCCATAATATTACTATCATAATATTCACTTATATGAGTTTCGAAAATATTTTTTTCTTTCAAAATCCTCTTCGATAAATACATTATATTTTCCCTAAACATCTTTACGTTTTCATGGATTACAGAACATGGAGCTTTTTGTGTAATCTATGGTTCAATAACCATAATATATTTGGGCTTCGTAGTTGGTATCACTACTGAAAGTCTAAAAATATCATTTGTAGTGATGTTGTGAGATCGTTTCTTCTTATTGAAGCCAACTAGGAGTCCGAGACATCCAAAATTCTGGGGAATTTATACACACTGTCTATAGAACGTGTCATAGTAGATTATTGATTTTAGTAATTTCCTAAATGGGGGTTTTCTCCCCCTCAATTAGTACATCATATCTATAAGTGAGATACTCACTCACTTTTACTACTTCCAAACATTCATCAAAGTCAGTATCACCCATCTCTGTTCAATCTTGACGAAAGGCACGGTCCATTTTTTCTTCAGCTAACAGGATTAATAATAGATTAAATTTTACTTCAGTCCTATCCAAAACTACATGACCTTTCTCAATAATAGGTTCATCTATATATTCCTTAGGAACATCATTGTCATCTAGAGAAACAACATGTCCTTTATCAATAACGTCTTCATCAAATATTTTTTCAGAAACATGTTATTCATAATCGTGTTGCTCAGGTAAGCAACTATACTATTATTATAAGGCAGTTCTGTCCACAAATGAAGATTTTTCATGTTCTACATCATGACATGAGTATTCGACTATCTCATTAAATTATAGTCCAGGGTCACTCTTATCATCAAATCATGAAAGACATTAAATGTGATGGAACTTTTCATACAACCTTTCTTTGTGTTCCACCAAAGTATATTTCCAAATATTTCGATTGATTTTCATTCTTATCTGTGTATCTTTAGAGATATAGAACTCATTGTCCTCAATAACTTTACTATTTATCCCCACTTCTCCTTTGGATTCCAACATACTAGAAATAAATCATGAACAAAACAGCAAGGGAGATTTTGAATTAGTCAGTATCATATAACTAAGGTGAAGAATGATGTACTTAATAAAGTTAATTTTCAGGCCATTTTTCATGAGATGTATTAGAAAAACATCTGGATGCTTTAGGGTTGCAAAATATTTCTTCTCAGGGAAGATATGATTCTGAATGAATTTGAATAGTGGATTTATTTCTCAATCTACTTCTGCTTCAGTTGGCCTTCTTCTCATCATATTACCATTTAGATTTCAAAAAAAATCATCGTAGTTGAAAATATCCATGAGAGGAGGAGGTCATCGCTATTGATCCTCACATATTCCTTTATGTTGTATTCCAAGACATGCATCCCACAACCTGGATGAAAAAGTACACCATTGTCCTATTATCCAATATCTCACAATCAACTTATCTTGTGACATAGTAGACAACTGAGGATAATGATAAAATTCGAAGATAGCCATCAGATAGATGGGTATCATTTCATTAGTAATCCAATCCATCAAGCCTTATTCAATCATAACATTCAAGTGAAGTGACTTACTTGACAGTAACCACTTCAGGCATACTTTTTTTCAGGCACGAATATTCTATCGACAAGACCAGGATTCAATGGTCCTTTAGGTTGTATTTGTGGAGCCCTTAATTATTTCTTGTAAGACCTTTGATTCGTAGGATTAAAAAACGAGGTTTTCTTCATTATGGGAATAAAACATAGGGTTCTATAAGTGGAATTTGATGAAAGAGAGAAATATATTTTGAAGGTACATGATTTGGTTTCGAGATAGTAAAGCACGAGTGATGATAGAAGTGAAAAACATTAGGTTTTTATTCATTTAGGATGTCCAAACATCTTAAAAAAGTGCTGTAATGTAAGATATTTTATATTTTGGTACATGAAATAAATAAATAATAAAAATCATATAGGTATTTACTATGAGACTGGAACAAGTAATCATGGTTTCTCTTTTATAGTGTGACAGCAAATTGTGCGACTGTAATATTGAGAAAAAAATTGTAATATAGTGCCTATGAGACAAAAAAAGGGAAAAAAAATTCTAAATCAGTACAAATGAGATTGTAAAAGTGAAACAACAAGTGTAAGATAGAAACTTATGAAACCATAAATCCTAAAATAGTATGTTCAAGATTTTAATCCATTCACTTAATACATACCTTCCCTGATTCATTTATGATGTAATTTATCCTTTTAGAATTTAATGGTTTAGTTAATGTATGAGAAAAATTATATTTAGTTCCAATTAATTCCAAAGTGATATCACTTTTTAGATAGTGGTCTCTAAAAAAGTAATGTATTACATCAATATGTTTTTTCCGTGACTGTGAAACATGATTAATTGAAATGTTAATATCACATTTATTGTCACAATTTATAGGTAAGTGTTTGAATTGATATTCGTAGTATAGTAATATGTGTTTCATCTACAACATTTGTGAAAAACAACTACTAGCAGCTATGTATTAAGATTTCGTAGTAGATAATTCAATAATGTTTTGTTTAGTATAACACCATGACAGTAAATACATTCCTAAAATGTGACATGTTCCAAATGTTATTTTTCAATCTAACATTGAACCACTGATATCAGCATCAAAATATATAACTAACTAAAATTATTGATCTTTAGGATAGAAAATTCCTACATTGGGTGTATGTTTAAGGTATTTGAAAATACATTTAACAGAATTCAATTGAGACTCTTTTGGGTTTTCCTTAAAGGAAGCTGACAAAAATACACTAAACATAATATTAGGTTGTGTAGCAGTTAGGTAGAGTAAGCTTCCAATCATCACCCTGTAAGTGGTTTGATCAATAGATTTTCCATCTTCATCAAGATCCAACTCACAAGTAGTACTCATTGGAGTGTCTTTACTTTTAGTATTGTATAGGCTAAGATGTTTTAGAATATCATTACTATATTTTCATTTATTTAATAAATTACCATATTTATTTTGAATGATTTGAAATCTAGGAAGGAATTTTAGTTCACCCATTAAACTCATTTCAAATTCATTTTTTCATTATATTAAAAACCTCAATACCCAAGGTTTTTTTGAAAATCCAAAAATAATATCATCTACCTAAATTTAAATTACTGAAACATCATTGTAAATTAATTTTATAAAAAAATTAGGATCAGGTATATATTTTTTAAAACTTTTGGAAATAAGAAAAATAATTAGTTTGTCATACCGATCTCTTGGAGATTGTTTCAAACAATACATTGATTTTTATAATTTAAAAACATAATTTGGAAAGTAATTATTTGTGATACTAGGGGATTTTTCAAAAAAACATCATTATAAATATACCCATTTAAGAATTAAATATTGACATAACTTAGATATAGTTTTAATTTTAGATGTGAATCATTTGAAAGAAAGATTATAATGGATTAATTCTAACTACTAGTGTAAAGGTACCCTAATAGTAAATTCCTCCTTATTGATTATATCCTTATACAACCAATCTATCCTTTTCTAATTATTTTAGTAGCATCGCCTACCTTATTTCTAAACACCCACTATGATCCTATGGTAAAATTGTCTTTGGGTCTATCAAAAAAATTTCAAACATTGTTCTTTCAAACTGATTAATTTATTCTTGCACAACTATCACTCCAAATTCATCATTGACAGCATCAATGATGTTTTTAGGTTCAAGTTGTTACAAGAAGTCTTGATGTTCAACCTGATTTCTAAGAGATGATATATTTTTTGTTCCTTTATCTAAATCTCCATAAATTGCATCCAATGGATGGTTCTATAAGAGTTCTAATATCTCATGATAAAGAAGGGATTGTAATTTCAGTCTCATTAACAGATTTGGGTTCATTATGGATTGAATCTTGAGACATTCCAGAACTAGATGTTTTAACATATTCCTTCATAAGAATGTCAATGGATTTGGCAATGATGTCTAGATTTTACATATCAACCTCAAGATTCTCTAAAGTGGTCTTAGGATCATGTGTATCTATCTCATCGAACATGACGTAGATAGATTCTTCCACACATTTACTTCATTTTTTAAAAACTCTATAGGCTTTATTAGAGATTTATTATCCTATAATGACTCATTCGCCACTATTGGATGAAAATTTTTATAGATATTCCTCGGAATTAAGGGTATATACTTTGCAACCAAATACATTGAAGTAGTTGACTATTGGTTTTCTATTGTTCCACAACTTCGGTGGAGTTATTTTTGGAATTGGTCTAATAAATACCTAATTATTCATATAGTATGATGTATTTATTTATTTATCCCAGAGATAAATAGGTACTGCATATTCACCTAGCATGGTTCTAGAAATTTCTTGCAAGATCCCATTTCGTATTTCTACAACAACATTTTGTTAAGGTGTTCTAGGAGCAATGAAATTATGACTACATCCATTTTTTTATCTAAAGGATTCATACAATTGATTTTAAAAATCAATACCATGATCACTACATAGAGATTTAATTCTATGTCCACAAATATTTTCTTTAATCTTAGCATACATTGTGAAATGAGAGAAGAATTCTCTTTTTGGATATATGAAGAAAGTCCAAGTTTACCTAGAAAATTCATCAACATAAACATAAATATAGTGCTTCCCATTTAAACACAAAACATTATATGGTCCCAAAAAATCCATTGAACCCACTCGAGAGGTTGAGAATTTGAGTCTTTCTTCTTAGGTTTGAGTGAAATATTGTGTTGATTTTCCTTTTGACAAGTATTACACACATTATCATTTAGAAACTCATGTTTGGGTATAACATTGAATAATCGTTTTATAGTTTTCTTTATAAGGGTGTGAATATTGTAGTGTCATATTCATCTATACCAAAGCCAAGACACGTTCTGAAATACACATGAACGTGAATAATTTTGAGAAACTAACAAATCTATGTTAATAGAATATACAATTTCATTTATTAATGGAAAAAATATTATTTAGTTTTTAAAATTTAAAATATTTCTTTCATCATTTCAAATTTAACACGAAATCCAACATCACATTGTTTTGAAATACTAATAAGATTATATTTATGTCCATCAACAAAAAGTAAATTTAGAAATTAAAACTGAGTTAGAGGTACCAATTTGGTCTAGATCAATTATTTTTCCTTTATCATTTTCCACAAATGTGATATTCCCACCATCAATATTTATTAGGTTCTTGAAACATGAATAGTCTCATATAATGTTTCTTGAACACCCATTGTCCACGTCCCATAAGCTTTTACATGATATCTTCAATAAAGTTTCCAATAAAAAGTCAAATAATAATAGAATTCATTACCAATATTTGTTTTTGCCATTAATATTAGTAAATTGTTCATTAAGAACCCATATCATCCTCATAGGTTTCCTATAATAATTATGAAAAGTATTTGAGAAACAATATTTTTTGGGTCCAAAAAAAGTCAAAACTGTAGAGGATGTATCACAGATTGTTTTAGCAGGATGTTTTACTGAACTATGAATAAAGCTATAAGTTTTTTATTTAGAAACACAATTGGGATATCAAAAACTTCTTTTTACCTTGTTGATAGCCATTACTAGTTTTGTATTGAGGGGAAATTTTTTACCTATAATTTTTACCAAAATATATTTACCATTTGTAAACCATTCAAGGTCCCTTTTTAATTTCTCATTGAATAACATTAATTCATTGTTTTATTTGAGTAATTGAACTTGTTTCTCTCTTTATAAAGCATGTTTATATTTAATATTTTAGGTAAGAGCATATTATCTTTTTAAATACATGAATTTACCTTTTAGTTCATTACATGTCTCTTTAATCATATTTCAACACTCAAGAATTTATTCGTTTGAAATGTTTTTATAATCACTTTCATATCCAAAATAATAGGAATTTTTTACTGGATATTCCAGGATTACCTCATATGGGTTTGTCATGAAACATATTTTGGCTTTATTAGCATGTTAATCATGTAAAGCCTCAGAGTCACTTGAACTATCCTCAGAAGCACCCCAAGATTCTTTCATTTCCTTTTTATAAATTTTATCATTGACCTAATATTTCATGTTATTCTTTAGATTAGGAAAATTTATTGTAAAATCCCCTTACACTAATATTCATTACATACTATCTCATCAGACTTGTCATTTCTTTTCAAATATCTGCTTCCCTTTTGATCATATCTTCCATTTAAGTAAGGGTTTCTAAAAAAATTCTTCCATTGGTAAAATTTCATAATACATATGAATAATTGATCCATTTCCTAATCCCTATCATGTGATGATTTTTTATAGCTAGATTTTCCTATAGAGGATTGTAGTTACTCCATTTCATTGTGTTTAGGGGAAGTGGTCTCAAATGCCACAAATTTTATTTTGGGTTTATCCTCATATTCCTTGTTGACATTCAACTGTTCATCCTACATCATTAGATTCACAATGAGTACATTGAAAAATAATTTTTTGATGTCACATGATTCTCTAATGGAGATAGAAGTTTCTCTTCATTGGTAAGCATTGCAAAATCCTCCTGATTTTCTCTTTTGTTGTAACTTATCTTTTGTGAGTGATCATAGTATTTAAATTTTTTTTTCACCTGATATTCATATCAGAAATTTTAACATCTTGCTTCATTTTAAATTTATAATATTTAATAGTATATGTATTAAGTCTTATTTCTTTCAAATTTGTGGTTACCTCATGTGAAAAAGAGAGAGAGCCCCAGGTTTCATGGGAAGTTTTACATGCCGAAATTCTATTAAATTCATCATATTCTAATGAAAAATACACGGAATTTATTTTTATTATTATTATATACAAAATTTTATGGGACATAGCAAGTGGTTCTAATAATATCAGGAATCTTATACACATATATAATCAAATACCTAATCTCAAACTCATGCATTCAAAGTGAATTTTCATTTTAATCTTCCTTTGTGCATAATTGGTTACATTGAAAAATGGAGGTCTATTGGTAGAAGCACCTTCTAGTCTATTATCCATAAAAAATAAATTTAATGATCTCGAAATATAGAACTAACAAAAATTTACAGATCATTAAAGTATAACTAAAATCACAGATGAAAATATTTTAAAACAAATCCTTAACAAGAATAAATTCCATTGATACCAAATGTTGGTTGTAATAGATTACTCAAGAGGGGGGGGGAGGGGGTGAATTTACTATCTATAAAAATTTCATTTAAAAAGTTATGTACAAATGATTCCCCAATAAAAATGAATATAGGCCAGTTAAAAAAGACAATACCGTTACAATAGTTTGACTGTTCAAATAAAATATCAGAAGATTGATTAATTCTAAAAAATATCATTGTGAGTTATTGATATAACTTTTGAAGATACTATAATAGAAAAAATAGTTATAACATATATATGGGAGTAACTATTAATGTAAGGTATTATTTTCTAAAATATAAAGAAAATAGGTGAAATCCCAAATGAAAAAACACAGCAGGTAATACAAGTGGATAAGTCATAAGTCAAGACCTAATCCACTCCACTTGGTGGTCACTGGAAATCAACTAGTATATATAGATACGTGATTGATGCACACAATGGATCAGGGTAAAAAAACAGTACACAAAATGAAAAGTTCACACAACCTCAACCATAGTTCTACGTGGGGCAAATGAATAACCAGGTCATGCAGGACCTATTCCAGAGTTACGCCACGGTGATGCAAAGAGTTGAATCATATTGGGGAGAGGATGTTGTATATCCTCCCATTTAATATAGGAGACATTGTGTATTTTAATATAGATTTACACACAACTATAAAAGTGTTAAATATATTACACAACATTGAAAATATGATTAGAATGTGTTAGAAGTGTTCTAAGTGTTATTCTATGTAGTTATGCACTTGTGGGATGTCATAGATGTGATTCGCGAGTTCTCTTGTGAAGGCAGAGTATCGCATGTTTGGTGCTATAGATTTGAGTTTTATGAAGTGTCCAGTGTAGCTCATGTTCTTCTTTGAGTTGGTACTACAAATATTTTTGATCCTTCGATTTATGGTAGTTCATCCTTTATGGATTGAGAGTACTTCCTTTTTTCCTCAGTAAAATATTTATGCATTTATAAGTTAGATTTTCAAACGCTCATTTCTCAATTAGTTTTGATCCATGATTATCTTCATTTTAATTAAAGATGACCATGTTGGATCTGACAAGATTCATGTATCCTGCACCTCATAACTCATACAATCAGGTGAATTTTCTAAAAAGGAACATCAATACATTCAATGCAATTAAATAAATCTATTATGACCATTACAAATTAAATTGGAAACAAAAAAAACTAAACAATGGTATCCCAGTTTTTCATGAAACGGTATCGCACGGAAATGGTGTCTTCTCCATTTACATAGATCAATGAGATAGTCGCAGTGTAGTAGTTGTGGTGAAATATGTAATAGGTAGAATAAATGTGGTGTTATGATCAAAGTGTCTCGGGTAGAGGTGTATATTCCTTTGTTAAAATATTGAACAATGTTTGAGTCATGATATAAGAATTAAAGATTCAGCATTATGTTTTCACGGTCAAGGTATCATGGTTATGGTGTAAGTATCACAATATCAGTATTATGATGTCAGAGTTACGATGTCATCTACTTTTCCAAAATCTGGAATCGAAAGCAGACATACAGTCTAGCAGACCTAGCCTAAAAAATTTATACAGACATCAATAGTAATATTCTTAGAATATATTTAACATAATTATTGGTATAATAAATCATAATAGAAAACTATTATGCATAATTATTTATATTTAGAATTAAAAATAGTAAGAATGGAATCATAAGGTGACCAACATTATCCAAACCCGATTTAAACATGATTACCATAATTTGAGTGATTCTCAGTACATGTGTACCTTAAAACATGTTCATACAAGAGGAGTCAAAATTAATAAATTTACTACAAAGTCAAAATACTCACCCATGGATTATATAGCTTGGTGTGAATGATGTTTTTTTGCCTGATATAGGTAAATGGGGAAATTTAAGCTTCTTTGATGGAGTATAATAATGTTTTAGTCGTTATTGGATGGGGATTTTAGATAGTCATATACTAGACCCTATATTACTGCCACGGTTGTACTCATTTAATGATATATATTATATTTTTAGAAAATTTTATATATTTTATTATATTTTTATTCGAAATTTCCTAATGTTATGCTTTTTTGGGGTTTTATATCATATTTCATATTATGTATCTCTATTGTTTTATACAATAATCATTCATTTAAAACAAATAACACCAGTTATGATTTAGTATGTCTCTAGGAATTTATTAACATCCATTTGTGTCTCATGGATATCACCTAAGTCTAGTAAAATATGAGTCTGACCTAAGCCAATTTGGGGGGGGGGTTACAATGTTATACTATTTTCAATGATATAGGTCATGTTTTTTATATTTTCAACAATAATATATGGTGTTGTAACATATAGATTAATGGTGGATAACAGATCAAATAGACAATAAAAAATTTCTTCTAGTTATAGTCCATGTGGATTTTATAGTTATATTTTATTTTTATGGAAATATAGTCACTTCATTGAGTGATTTTTTGAGACCCTAGTGTATCATTTCTTTAATTGGATGACTAAAGATGGCTAAATGATATAAAAGTTTCATGAGAAGTTTTTTGAATGGTCTTGAGTACAAATCTATTAATAATTAACCTAAAAAATTATGTAGTTTGGAATTATGATACCTGAGGAATGTGATGGTGAGAGAGCGGAGGGATATAGGATTCATGATTTATTGAGAGTGTAGGTTTGGTTGGATTCCCTGACCTGTTTATTTCTAGCTTCTCGCTCAGTGTCATGGTTTAAGTGTGGTTGTAATGACCCGAATATTTTAATTATATTTTTTTCCTAAATTTCTGTGTTATTTTATTTTATACTCACCAAAACTATATCCTTTATTTAATGTAGGGGGTATAATTAAAATGAGACCACTGGGTTTTGACTTATATATGACCTTTGGTCAATATGACCATTGGAAACTATAATCTTAACAAGCTATTTTTATAAATACAGTAATCTTGGTTAATTAATATAGAAATAAGATTGAATGACCTCATCCTGTAGACTCGGGCCATATGATGCCCATATGTCGGAGCTTGGGAAGGAGGGAGCATCACATGGCTTTGCTCTAGACCAAGCCCAAACCAAACATCAACATTTGATGCATGAACCGAATCAACTAAGGGAGAGGTTCAAGCTGATAGAAATCACCACTCGAGCAATGTTGGTTGAGCCACCCCAGGATTCTATCACCATGGCACACCTTACACTTAGGTCGTATGCTTGTGTTGTAAGGGGCTATGTAACGAGACCTTAAGTACTTTGTGTAATCATTTTATATAAATAAAATTCTTATTTCTTCTTATGGAAATGTTTTTGTGAATTTAAGATATCCAGATAAATAAGGGATGTGTATTATTGATGAATTTTGGAAAAAAATGGGTATTTTAAAATATTTTTGTATTCATTAAATAATTAATAATGTAAAACGATTTTCAAAAAACGTATTCTATAGTTGTGATCAATTATAATTTTATATTCTAATAAGGCCAAAGTCTTTTTTAGTGAATAATAATGTATAAATAGTAACACGCCTGTATGAATAGTAATGAATATTAAATCGACCAAAAAAATAGATTCCTCTCCCATGAATGTATAAATACATTTTATACATCTTAAAAGTTAAAAAAAGGATCATAGTATTAGTTTTTTATTTTTTTATATCTGAGATATTCAATTAAAAATATTATAATTAATTTTTCAATTTAAAATGGAAATGTATTTTCATATAATTTAATCATTAATTGTTACTTTATTGTCTTATTATTATACGATAATTGTATTGGTCCTTGATTACTTTTTTTAAGGTGTTATAAAATGAGTTATAGTTTTAATGCCGTAATTTTGGAATAACTAATGATTTTATTTAAAAATTAAATTAAAAATATTTAGAAAATTATTTTCATAAAATTTAGTTCCTTTTTTGTGTTCAGATCATCAATATTAGGTTAGGGTTAATTTTTTGGATTTATATGAAATTTTTGAATTTTCTGTGAATAGAAAAAATACAGTTTTGGGGTTTGAGTTTTTAATGACATCATTAATGATTTAATTATTATGTAATATTTCTGGTCTTCTTATGAATAGTTATATATTCTATGAGTTGTCCCATGTGGCCAATTCCATGGTCAAATACCATGTGAAAGCCTATGGTTTTTCAAATACCACTGATGAGGTGTCCCTGGGAAATTAATAATTTATTCCCACTCTTTTCATATAAATACCGAGCCATCTCCCTCATTAATTTCATTACAAGTTCCTCCTCAATGAAGTTCTGATCTCCTTACCTCCCAAGGAGCCCTCCCATGGTTTCCTCAAGCCTCTCAAGGTCCTGACCTTCATGTTCTCAAAGTTACTCTTGAAGGTAAGGGATTTTTCACCCTCCTCTTTTAAGTCATGACATCCTTTATGTTATATCTTATAGTTCGGTTTTATTATGGAGGGGCTTGTTATTATATATAATTACTAATATACATTTCATTTCCAAATTATTAGAGACCCTTTCCTCTCTCATCAATTTGTTTTCTGAATTTTTAAGTGACGTCATTATGCTGCTGAATTTCTCATAAAAGAAATTGCATCTTCTCATTCCATTCAGGATTCCTTATCTCGTGGTATGTCATCGAAATACCCATACCATGATCTTATTATGAACCCATACTGTATTATTAATTATTTATGAGTGGGTGAACCGTGTCCCCTCTCTTTTCAATGTTTTCTATCACCATGTTATATAGTCGTTATGCTCTAGATATTTCATCTCAAAATTTTTCTATCTTATTCTCAATGAATTATCTTCTTTTATTAATTTGAATACCCTAAAATATTTCATTTTAATGTTTTCTCATAGATACAAAAATAGTATATATTTGATTCTAGAATTAGAATACATGTAACCCTCACTCCTTTTCCATGGGTTATAAAGGACACAAAAATCTTATTTTTAAGCACCTTTAAAACATCACAATTTTGAAGTGAAACCCATTTATTTTACTCTCTTTGGGTTATTTATGAAATGTTTGATTATAATCTATGTGGATCACGTGATAATAAATACATATTAAGGGTTCTCCCTGATAGTGCTCCAGTGCGTTGGGTAAAGAATTAATTTCTATAGATGACAAGTTTTACTATACCTTGGTGAATAATGTTGGTAATATTTATGACACCTTGGGGATAGTCTTAGGTGATATGTTCATGAATGTATAAATGAAATGTTGTAGCCACATATTCAAGTTATGATTCATGTTCTTATTTTTATGATATTCTTATTCTTCCATTTCTCATTCCTTTATGTCTTTTATCATGTTCTTATTAATATTGCTCAAGATCACATGTCAATTGTTTCACTTGTTTTCCTTTCTAAGCATTATTCTCACCCATTCCATTGATGTATTTATCCATGATATGAGATGCATTATTTATACATAGGATGAACCTATGAAGAAGCCATACTAGTTTTTTAGAAAAAAAATTTATGTTGTTTTCATGTATTATGTTCCTGATTCCCAAGTCACTATACTTTAAAGATCCCTTGTTCGTTAAATGTAATGAAAAGTTATGTAATAAAAAGGTGGGATGCCATAGTTGGTATCAAATGATAGTTTATTTATTTATGGAAGTTAAGATATGAAAACATTAAGAATAATCATATAGAAATGTTTAAATATAGGAAAACTTCAATGTATTTTAGTGAGTATTGAGTAAGTGGTTTATCAAGCAAATACATTCCTATATGGATATGAGCAGGTAGAGGCGTATCTAACACAAAAGTACGTAGGTGTGAAAACTCTGACAAGGAGTTTCATTCTTTACCCACGATATCCTGGTACATGAAAATGGGCCTTATTACACTATTGGTTATGACACTCTCGGGGGGATATTTTTGGTTAATCATAGGCTTTTAGTGAGTCATTATGAAGGATTTATAGGGAAATGTAATTGTTTAATGAAGTTTTATGTCATAAAATCCTTTATTGTTAAATTATTGGTGAATGATATAAGTCTCTCTCTATGGTTTTATTCCATCAGAAAATGATGGGAAATAGTAGGAACCATGCAAATGGTGATCACAACGGACCATTCGCTAAAGTCCCTCTGATGGATGCTGAAATGGAAACATTCATGCGAAGGATGAACCAACTGACTCATGTTATGGGAAATAACTTTAATCAATCTGAAATACCTATCTCACCGTGAAGGGAACACCATTATGTTGAGTCCTTTTTGTGTCAATGACGACCATTATTTTGTGTATCGACTGACCCATTTATTGTTGAAATGTGGATCATCTCTTTAGAGAAGTTCCTTTTCATTATTCACTATTCAGAGTAAGAGAAGGTCACCTTGGCTATCTATCACTTATAGTGAGAAGCTGATCGGTGGTGGGAACTAATTAAAACATGTGGCAAAGAGTTGAGGTTGAAGATATGGAGTGTAAAGAGTTTATAGGGATCCCATTCAATATGTATTTCCCTCGTTCCATGATAAAATAAATGGAGAATGAGTTTCTCAAGCTAATGAAGAAAGGGAATGAATCTGTGGGAATATATGAGATGAACATCACAGGATTTCAAGTTACACCTCTAGAATTGTCATGGATCCAAATGGTAAGCTTTATAGACTTTTTGTTGGACTGAGAACTTATCTATAGATGAATCTAGCCATCCGAGATTATGATATCTATGAGGAGATCATGCGAAGTGCAATGAAAGTTGAACTGGAGTTTAATGAGACGTAGTGGCCTCATAAATCAAACGAAAAAAAGAGATCCATGGATCCTAGCTTAGGGAGGACCGTTGATCTGAGTAGAGGAGGAAAGCAAGCACAACTTCCCATGTGTAATGAATTTGGAAAGAAGCATTCAGGGAACAACCTACTCAGGAGCGAGAAATGATAAAAGTGTGGAAGAGATGGCCATATTGCAAGTAATTGTCATAGTGAGGTAAAACCTCAACTTTATAACACTAAGGATAGGGGGATGATGATACAGGTCCTGCCTGATGTCTAGTTCTTTATGTGTGGACATCTTGGGAACTTTTCCATTCACTGTCCAAATATGAGGGTAGTGGAGGGGGACCACCATCAGCCTCAGCAATGGCTAAAGGATCTAGGTCATGCTTTTTCTATAACAACAACTAATGATGAAGCTCCAAGTGATGTGGTAGTAGGTACTCTTGTTTTTCAATCACATCTAGCAAGTACAATGTTTGATTCTAGTTCTACGCATTCCTTTATTTCCTCTATGTTTTCAAAGAATTTATAATCAACCCATGACATGCTAAAAGTTGTGTTATCAGTCAAGAATCCTGGTGGGATTAACCAAGCATCGTCAGTGTTTTTAAACTCTAGTATTTAATTTTGTGAGCACAATCTTATCGAAAATCGAGTAATCATTCCCATGATGGAAATCAACATTACACTAGGGATGGACTGACACTCATCGTATAACGTTAAGATCAAATGAAGAAGTAAGGAAATCTTATTAGTCATGAATGAAAAACCTAGAGTTTTCTTCCAAGGAGTGGTATCTCAACCTATCCTTTATCAAGAATAACCTCCTATATCCTTTTTATCGAATTGATCAGTGAAGAAGAAGAAGGAAATGAGAGTTTGGGGATAGAAAATGCCCCCATAGTACAGGAATAAATTGACGTATTTCCTATGGAGTTACCTAAACCTCAATCAGAAAGATAGGTAGAGTTATCTATTGAACTCATACTAGGATCTCATCCAATATCACAGACCCCATATATGATCGAAAATGTTGAGCTTTAGGAATTAAAGAAACAACTTCATGATCTTTTAATGGATGGGTTTATCCGACTGCGTGTGTCTCCTTGGGGAGCACCAGTTTTCTTTGTGATGAAAAAGGATGGGTTGCTGCGACTATGAATTGATTATAGAGAACTATAATGGATCATAGTAAAGAACAAATACCATATTCCCTGAATTGAATACTTATTTTACCCAGTTAGTGGAGGTCAATTCTTCTCTAAGATTGATCTTTGATATGGTTATCATCAACTGAGGGTGAAGATAGAAGATATTCCAAAAACTGCCTTTCGATCAAGATATGGGTATTATAAGTTTGTTTTTATGCCTTTTAGACAGACTAAGGGACCTGATATTTTTATCAATTAGATGACTAGATTCTTTAAGGATTACCTTGATAACATTGTGGTAGTTTTTATTGATTATATTCGGATATATTCCAAAATTTGTGAGGAGCATGAGGATCATCTAAGGGTTATTTTTAAAACTCTACTAATGGAGAGGCTTTTTGGTAAATTTCATTAAATATGAATTTTGGTTACAAAAAGTTACATTCTTGGGGCACATTGCTACTAATGAAGGAATCACAGTTGACCCTAAAAAGACAACAGTTGTAGAGGAGAGGCCTCAAACTACAACAATAACTAAGATTCAAAGATTCCTTGGATTAGTGTGATATTATATGAGGTTTTTGGAAAATGTTTCATGACTTTATAATCCATTAACCAAGTTAACCAGAAAAGTGATCAAGTTCATCTGGACAAAGGAGTGTGAGGAATGTTTCCATGAGATGAATAGTAGATTGGTTATTGCACCCATGTTAACTCTGACCTCAAGTGGAGATGGATTCGTTATTTTATGTGATGCTTCTCTGAAAGGGCTTGGCTGCATCCTCATGAAAAATTACATGTTCATTGCTTATGCATCTCGATAATTGAATACTAATGAGAAGAACTATCCTACGCATGATCTGGAGATGGATATTGTCGTTTTTGGTACAAAGATATAGAGGAACAATATTTATGGGGAGAAATGTAATATATACACATACCATCAATGTTTGAAGTATTTTTTCACAAAAAAGGAATTGAACATGAGATAAAGGATATGGTTGTAACTTCTTAAAGACTATGATTTTTCAATTAATTATCATCCCAGAAGATAAATAAAAGTCTCTGATTCATTAAGTAAGAAATAAAAAGTTGTTTTATCCATTATGAGGATTAAATGAGATCCTTTGATCAATGACCTAGTAAAACAGTACATGGGAATTATAATGGAAGGAGAATCCTCAACCCAAACCCAAATGATTTCTCAATCATCATTACTAGAGAAGATCACGAATGTTCAGAAAGAAGATCCTTTGTAACAGAAGAAGTTCGAGGCTATGATGGTTGGGATGTTTCTTGAGTTCAATACGGATCAAGAATGTGTACTAAAATTTTGTACAAGACTATGTCTTCCATCTATTCCAGAAATAAAGAAGAAGAAGATGGGTGAAGCTCATAACACTGATTTATCTATAAATATTAGTATCAGGAGAATGTATTGGGACCTTCATGCTCATTATTGGTTAGAAAATATGAAAAGGGAGATTGTAGACTACACATCAAGGTGCTAGGTATGTTAGCAAGTGAAGGAGGAGCGACAACTTCCTAAAGGGGTATTGCAACCACTGCCCATACCAGCATGGAAGTGGGACAATATCACTATGGTATTTATCACTGGTCTCCCAAGAACTCTCAAAGGAAGCAATGTGATTTGGGTAATTATGGATCATCTCACCATGACTACCAATTTTATCTCTATTAGAGAATATTTTACTCTTGACCAACCTGATAGGATTTACGTGAAGGAAGTGGTAAGGCTACCTGGAGTTCCACCTTCTATCATATCTGATCATGATCTAATGTTCACATCAAAATTCTAGAGAATTATTCAACAAGCTTTGAGAACGGAATTGAATTTCAGTACGAACTATCACCCCAAACTGATGGCCAATCTTAAAGGACTATTCAAACACTTGAGGACATGCTAAGAACATTCTCAATGGAATTTAAATGTTGATGGGATCAAAATCTACCTTTTACTGAGATATCTTTCTAGAGATTATTCCACTCAATCATTCAAATGGAACCCTATGAGGATCTATATGGGAAGAGATGTAGAACTCCTACTTGTTGGGATAAAGCAAGAGAGAGAAATCTTTTGTGGCCTGATCTTGTGTAAGAGATGACAGAAAAGGTCTTTGACATCCAGAAACACATTAAGGCTACTGAGAGTTGGAAAAAGAGCTATGACAACAACTTTCAATGGGACGTGGATTTTTAGTTCGGTGAAAATGTCTTTCTTTGGATTTCACATTGGAAGAGAGTCATAAGGTTTTCAAAAAAAGGGAAGCTCATCCCTATGTACATTGGCCCCTATAAAATCATTGATCGTGTGGGAGCAGTGGCCTATCGGCTTGCACATCCTCCATATCTATAAAATGTTCATGATGTCTTCCATATATCCCACTTGAAGAAATACATACCTAACCCCTCAAAATTACTAAATCTGGAGGTGGTACAACTAGAACATGACACTCTTATGAGGAGCAGCCGGTGGAGATCATGGATCGTAGAGACAAGGATCTACTTGACAAGACTACCCACCTAGTTAAGGTGTTTTGGAGGAACCACAAATGTGAAGAAACCACATGGGAAATGGAGGAGTTAATGAGACTGAAGTATCCACACCATTTCTCATCAGAGTGTATGAGATAAAATTTCAGGGATGAAATTTCTAGAGGGGGGAAGAATGTAACGACTAGAACATTTTAATTATATATTTTTCCTAAATCTTTGAATTATTTTATTTTATACTCTATAAAACTATATCCTTTAATTAATGATGTGTGTATAATTAAAATGAGACCATTGAGTTTCAACTATTATATTACTGTTGGAAACTATAATCTTAATGTTGTGTATTTATAAATATAGTTATCTTGTTTAATTAATACATAAAGAAAATTGTATGGCCTCATCCAGTAGACTCAGACCATATGAAGCATATCTATTATAGCATGGGAAGGTGGTAGCATCACTAGGCTTTTCACTTTACCAAGCCCGAGCTGAACATTAACATTTGAATCTTGAATGGAATCACCTAAGGGAGAAGTTCAAGCTAATAGAAATCACCACTCGAGAAATGTTGGTCGATCCACCCCAAGATTCTATCACCACAGCAAACCTTACACTTAGGTCCTATGATGGTGTTATAAAGGGCTATATAACGAGACCTTGGATGCTTTGTGTAATCTTTTATATAAATAAAATTTATATTTATTCTTATGGAAAAGTTTATGAATTTTAAAATATCCGGATAAATATAGGAATTTTATTATTGGTGAAATTAGGAAAATAGGGGTATTTTAAAATATATTTTTATTCTATAAATAATTGAAAATTGAAATTAATTTTAAAAAATGTATTCTACAGTTGTGATCAGTGATAATTTTAGAGTCTAACAAGATCAACATGATTTTTAGTGAATAGTAATATATGAATAGTATCAAAATTGTTTGAATAGTAATGAATAGTAATGAATAATAAATTGAACAAAAATTAGAATCTTCACTAATGAATGTATAAATACTTATTAGACATATTAAAAGTGAAAAAACAATCATAGTTTAAGTTTTTGTATTTTTGTATGACATAAATAATTTATTTAAAATATTATAATAAATTTAAAAATTTAAAATAGAAATTTCTTTTTATAAAATTTAATCATAAATTGTTACATTATTGTCTTCTGGTTATACAATAATTTTACCGGACCTTGATTACTTTCTGAATGTGTTACAAAATGTGATATAGTTTTAAAGTTTTATATTTTGGACTAAATAAAAAATTTATTTAAAAATTAAATTAAAAAATATTTATAATTTTTTTTCATAAAATGGATTTCATTTTTAAATTAAGATCATTGATATTAGGTTATGGGGAATTTTTGGGATTTTTCTGAAATAGTGGCATTTTTTATGAATAGTAAAAATACAGTTTTGAGTTTCAGGTGTTTAATGAAGTCATTAATGATTTAATAATTATGTAAGCTTTCTGGTCGACTTATGAATAGTGATATATGATATTAGGTGTCCCAGGTGACCAATAAAATGGGAAAATACCATGGTCAAGCCCATGGTTTTGCAAATACCAGTGATGAAGTGTTCCTATGAAATTAATAATTTATTCCCTCAAATTTCATTTAAATACCATACCATTTCCCTTAGTCATTTCATTCCAAAATCCTCCTAAACTATTTTTTGGTCTCCTTAACTACCATGGAGTTCTCACATGGTTCCATCAATCCTCACAAGGTCCCAACCTTCAATCATTCAAAGTTACTCTTCAAGGTAATGCATTTTTCACCCTTCCATTTTATGTCATATCTTCCATTATGTTATGTCTTATAGTTCCATTTTATTATGAGGGATAATTTTTCTATATATTTACTACTTTCCATATCATTTCCAAATGTTGAGAAACCATTTTCACTCTAATCAATTTGTTTTCTAAATATATAAGTGACGCTGTTAGGCTGCCGAATTTTACGTAAAAGAAATCAAATCTTCTCATTCTATTCATGTTTAATTTTCATGTGGTATTTCATAGAAATATCCATACCATGACCTTATAATGTACCCATATTGTATTATGAATTATTTATGAATAGTTGACCATTGTACCCTCTATTTTTAATGATTTCTAAAACCACATTATATAGCTGTTATAATACAGAACATTCGTCTCAAAATTCCTCTCTTTTTCTCAAGGAATTCTCTTGTTTTATTTATGTGAATACACAAAAATATTTCATTTCTAAGGGTGTTCATAGATACAAAGAAATGATATATTTTATTATTGTAATTTAAATACATGTAACCCTCACTCCCTTTCCATGTGTTATAAAATACATAACGATCTTATTTTTAAGAACATTTAAAACGTCACGATTTTGAAGTGAAACTCATTTCTTTTACTCACTATGTGTTATTTATGTAATATTTTATTATAATATATGTGGATCAAATTTAAATAAGTAAATATTAATGGTGTTCCCTGATATAATTCCAGTGAATTTGGTAGAGAATTAATATCTCGAGATGACAAGTTTCACAATACCTTGGTGAATAACCATGATAATTTTTATGACACCCCAGGGATATACCTTGGTGATATGTTCATGAATGTCTAAATGAAATGTTGTATCCACATATTCATGTTATGATTCAATTTCATATTGATTTTATATTCCTATTATTCTATCTCTCATTCCTTTATGACTTTTATCATGTTCTTGTTAATATATCTCATGATCACATGTCAACTATTTCACATGTTTTCCTAACTAATCCTTATTATCAACCTTTCCTTTGATGTATGTCTCCAGGATATGAGATGCAATAATTTTACTTAGTATTAACATATGATGAAGCATTACGAGAGGTTTAGAATAATTTTTTGTGTTGTTTTCATGTATTATGTTCCCAATTTCAAATCCATTAGACTTTAATGATCCTGTATTTGTGAAATATAATGAAAAGATGTGTAATAAAAATATAGGATGCCATAATGTTTATGTGACAATGGATTGAAATGATTCACATGGGGTAGGTGGTCATGCAGTTAAAAATTTCTTGTTTAGGGTCCACTATTTTTAATGTGGGAAACCAAGGGCTCTCTTTCTTTTTCTTGCTAACCCGTAAGAGGATCATGGATAGTGTTTTTGGAATGTTATCTGAATTGCATCAAGGTATGACTAATGTGATTAGGAATATGGTTATGTTACTAGGATTAATAGGGGCATTCTTCATTTAGGATTATTTGAGGGTGTCTTATATCATGGAGGATCGAATGTGGTGTATCTATATTTGACCTATTGAATTCTGTGCATGAATATAATTGTATAGAGATACATATTTTTGGGAGTTCACCATAGTACATTGGATTATGTAATCCTTATTTTAGGTTTGTTATTGATCATAGAGAGTTCCATTAATAGTTAGTTGGGAATGGGATGTGGTTTGAGTTCCATTTTGATTATATCTTTTGAAATAGTAAGATACATAGATTCATTAGGTTCCAATGTTAATATGACATTGGCCATATTGGTTAGTGTTTCATTTATAGAAGAATGATAAGGATTCATTTTTGTTGGTGAGAATATTTTTTATCTCATACGAAAGACATTCACCTTAGATAGATTGTGGGTTCATTGATGCTCATTTTAAATGAATGTCTGATAGTTGTCTACTGAGGATTATTTGTGAAGAGTATCATTATGTTGGAGAGATTATAATGACTCACATAATTATGGGATAGGAAAATACTTTTATATTTTAATATTTTTTCTAAAGTGGTTATAATGTGAAAAATTATTATTTTAATTTTCATATGATCATGGATAATTTTCTCAATTAATCCGTTGGAACCAAAATATGTTTTTTTCCAGGGGTGGAAATTTTTTGGAATTCAATGTTATTCATATCTGCATAAAATTTTAATATTTATATACTTAAATATTAATTATTCTAGAATGCTTGATTGTTGTAAATTTTTTTAATTGAACTTATAATAGAAAATATGATTTCACTATTGATTCTGAAATGCGGGTTCTCCTAAATATGGTGTAAACTCATCTCGGGCATCGAGGTTGGGCTTAGGTCCATTTTCCATTATCCATTTTTTATTCTCCTTCATTAAAATTTTCCTTTTTCATTTCCACCATTAACCAACATTATTCATTTTTATGTTTCTTCCACTATGTATTATGTTTTCCAGAGGGAAATGGGATATAATGATGGATAGGAGGTGATGATTCCCACAGAGGAGCTTATTTGTGACTAGACCAGATTTTAGTGTCTATAAATCACAAATTTGAGATCCAAACATCATAATTTTATTCCCCTGGATGGGTAATTATTTTATTTTAATGATCCAATCAACATATATTTTTTTTGTTTGTTTTAATAATGTTTATGGGTTTTTGGGAGTGATATGAGTACTTTCATGATGTGTTTTTTGGGGAAACAATGGTTTCGTATTAAAACAATGGGACTTCCATTTAGAAAACTTATGTATAATGAATGTGGTTTAGAGAATATTCTGAATGAAAAATTTATTTTTTATTCAAATTGAAGAAGAGGGATACAATATATATGCCTTTGTGTTTTTGTGTGTCTGTGTTGGGGAGACACTATGTAGAGCCATTAGGGGTGTCACCAAAATCATAGCCATACACCCCACATGGTGGAACAATGCCATGTAGGTAACAAATCCAGAACCTATGTTAGGAACATGGACAAAGGCTATGTTGGGTACTTGATAAGAGGTTATGGGTAGTAACTGTCAAGGTACCCCATTTATATTACACTCTTTTTATGTGGGATACAAGCAATGTACAAGGTATGTACACATAAGATGGACCAATGGTACATATCCATGTAAGGATACAAGGGATACACACTATATATGTGACGATCATGTCATGTATTTTCCCTTTTGAGGTGATCCACATAAATGTTACCCTAGATAATGAATTAGACTTATAGATAATACAATATGATAGTTTCCCTAAAAAAAGATGTGATTGGAAGGTCCTTTGAGAAATTAGAGGTCACTGGTGAGATGTTATTTAGGCACATTGGGATAGTTAGATATTTCATTGGAGGATATGATAAGGGTTATTGGTTTAAAATCATCCTAAGGGATGATGTGTGTTTGGATACACAGAGGAGAGTCATGATATTTTTGGAAGACATAGATTGAATATTCAAATAATTTTACTAGTAGTTTCATTAGATTATTCCAAGTAGTGAATATAGAACGGTTTCTTGTCTGGGTTTTAAAAGTAAATTTCTTGACGTTTGAGTTGACTGGGTTTCCCTATATTCTTTTGGTATAGCTTGTATGAGACATTAGGTTGATGTAAAATTATGGGGTGTTGGTTACAACTAGGATCCTCTTTTTAAAGGATGATAGGGATCTAGGATAACCTAGAAAGGTCCCCTATGGGTAGGAAGATATTGGTGAATGCCTTTACAATAATTTTAATTGTCATAATGTGTTGGTTGATATAATCTCTATATGAGGATTTGTCTGGGATTTGGGCCCATGGTTTGAGATGAATGAGATCTATGAGACTTTTGCAGGTGCCCCATATTTTACTAACCATAAGTGGGTCTTTGTAGAGTGTAGTGTTAGAGACTTCATGTGTAACCATAAAACTGAGAGATTTGTGGTTTGAGGATATTGTTTCCTTATTCTTCGCAGTGTGTTTCATTGACGAATCATCGATGTTTCTATGTCATTTTTCTAAAATGATTAAGCATGTGTTTTATAATATTAGGATTTTAGAGGGGAAAATTCAGATATTATTGGAATGGGGGTTGGGGAAAAGATTTAATTTAATTTCACCTATATGGTTTTGTTGGTGTTATGTGGGTCTAGGGAAAAAATATATGATCTTAAAGAGTGAACCCACTTTTTGATAATTTGACCTTCTTAGGGATTTTTTAACATCGGTTATTGATTTAAGTCATTGTTGGTGGTCATGGATGTTGAGTGCACTCAATTTTGGTTTTTAGTGGTTTCATTAGTAAAATTTTGGTTAGATTCATGGATATTGAGCATATGTAGCCAATGTATTTTTTTACAATTGTAGGTTATGCATGACTACTGGGACATGGGTGAGTTTCCTATATATTAGTAAATAGATCCTATTTATAATTCAGATAGATATAAATGTTTCTAATATCAAATTATTTATATTTTTTTTATTTTTAATGAATAGGGAGAGATCTGATATTCTATAAATTATTAATATAGTTGTTTTAGACATATAGATCTCATTTGTATTTAATGGTTATGGTGGATGTTGTTTGGATACGTGAGCCATGAATGGTGATTTTTCTAGCATATGCCATATTGGGGTTGAATTATTTTTTTTGGAACCTCAAAACAATTGTTTTATGATTTATTTATTTATTTAATACATTATTCAATCTTATGGATGTTATCAATAAATTTATATTGGTATATCACTTGTTAAATAAAATTGTAATAATAAAATATTTTAGGACCACCGTTGGGGGAACCCAAAAGAGAATTGTTTTTCACCACTTGAACATACACTCTGGTGACCATGAATACCGGTATATACACCTTCATGTTAAGAACCATGCATAGTGGATGAATCTGAGGAAGAATATTTCTTGATCGAGTGTGGTCACTCAGGTGGAGTACAAGGATCAAATTTTAGATGCTTGACTATTGATGGAATCTGGTTTGGATGTATTTAGTTGGGGTGTAAGTAGATCCATGTGAATTTTATATTACATATATAATCATTATCTAGAATTTATTATCCTATTTTCTGAAAGGATTATGTGTATTATTATAACCATGACTCTATATTCTACCTTCCATTTGATAAAACATACTTCTGTGTCATTTATTATGTGCACTCTGATATTCTTATTTATTTTTTTGCCTATTTTTTGATTAAATCTATTATTATTAAACATGGGATTCAGAGAATAGTTTATTATATGAAATATCCACATTTATATTATTGGAAACCCCAGAAATGTTGGGATGTGTGTTTGAATTACTTACTGAGGTTCAATTACAATGACTTTTTCATTTTGGTAGAATTATAGCATAATGAACAATTATTTTAAAAAGAATTTTATTTAAACCTAAATTCATCATTTATATAAGTTTAATTTTATGAAATTAATTTCAGTTTTTAATTTATAATATCAAAACATGTTATTGTAAATAGTTTAGATTTGTTAAAAATAATTTATTTTTGGATGAATAGTGAAAAATATAGATTAAAAAACTATAACATTTAGGAAATTATAATGATAAAAGAATAAAATAAATTATTATTAAACCTATTTTATAGAAAAAATATATATTTAATAGGGAATATAATTCATATAAAAATATATTTTTTTATCTTATAAATATATGCTTGACATTTATTTGAATCTAAGAAATGTTTTCATTCAAATAAAAACAATGTGTAACTCTTTTGTATTCATAAAGAATATTGACTATTTTTTGTTCTTCATAATTTTGAATTAAAAAAAAGACTCCCATTATATATCATATTATAATAAAATAAATTTATATCAACATTATATTATATTTTTCTATAACATAATATTTATTTTTCTATTAATTGTATTTAAATAGTTTTCATTTCATTTTCCACACTTATATAAAAATTAATTTCTAAAATTTATAATAGTATAACATTATAAAAATTATTCAATATTTTAAATCATAATAATTGAAATTAGTTTGTATTTCCAACATAATTTTTTTGTAATAATGAATATTAAAAATAGTTAAATCTTTTTAAAATGGTTTTGGTCCAAATGGGAATACATGGTGTTAATCTAAATGATATAAGTAAAAATACTAGTAAAACATTTATAAATTTTATTTTTAATGATATATAGAACCTATGTTATCTAAAATTTTAATACACTCCCATTTGGTTCACCCGTCATAAGAAAATGAATTTATATTATTTAAATATTTAACGTACTTCCATGTTGAACCCTCCTGTAACTTTTAAAATGGCACCCATTAACTACACTTATTTGAAATCCTTGAGGAAAATATATCAGACAATCAATTATCAAAAACATTAAAATATTCCATACCATCATTTTTTACCGTGGGTTATTCTACAAATACCATCCTATTATTGTATAAGGTGTAAGACAAAGAATGGATCTCCAAAAAAGGATGTTATCTCCATCAACTAATAAAAAATTTCTTCTACATCAAATTATAATATTATTTTACCCATCTTAACATAATGAATCCAATAAATTCAACATACTAAGATATTATTTTGATTATTTTACAAAAAATTTCCTTCTCTTTTTCATCATATGGGAAATGAAAATATTTCTCGTGAGTACATACATCCTCTGGTTTCCATGTAGTAGAGTTATATGTTTTACATCACAACGTTAACTGGATGGTTATAAAGATTACTCTAATCAATTTATTTGATATTTAAGTTATAATTATTATTTTATATGTATATTTTATCATAATACTTTTTACAATTCACCCATAAAAAATTATAACATCGATATACCATACATGTGGACATACACCTCCATGCAACACTGAGATTTATTTCAAAATACCTCCCTTTTATAGATGGATATAAATATTTTTATAATGCAAATATATAATGAAGAAGGAATGAATATGATTATATAATGTTATATTAATATTATACTATATTATGTTCTTATTAATTCTATATTTATAATAGTATCTTATTTTGGTCATTTTTACCACCTATAGAAATGATTATGAAATATTAAATATTGGTGATATTTTATAATAATAATATATAAATTTCATGACTAATATATTTTAGATACTATAACCATGATCAATTTTTACGGACTACAATTTCACAACATAAACATGCTTGAAAAAATCATTATCACCTAGAATAGTGACGTTAATTATGAAGTGTTAATAAATCGGGTATAAGATTTTATATGTAGATCATATATGAAATTAAAATTATGAATATTATTAGAGAATAAAATTATTATAATTTTAAATTTATTATATAAGAGTTTGAAATAACATACAATGAAAGTTGAACATGTATTGATGGATATATGCTATAATCTAATTATTTATCTGGATTATTTAAGAAAAAATTTCAAAAAATAAAATTATATAATCTATCTGTAAAAAATATATTTATATTATAGTCATCTATTTATTTCTACATATTATAATTTTTTTTTATTTTTTTTATATTTAAACTAAATTCTGAATGAATTTCTTAAAGTAAAATGGATATTAATTTTCTATTTTGTATAGAATATTTTCCGTTCATTTTCATAATTTCATAAAAATTGGTATAGGAATGTAATTATTATTAAAAAAATTGAATAAATTTATTTTATCCCATTGTTCTATTTATAAAAAAATATTTTAATGTAATTTTATTGTCATTTTTTGAGTGAGGTGCTTTTTACCAATGATGTAAATAAAATCATTGATGTAATATTTTCTCCACGAAAAGCTTTTACAGATTTCATGGGTATTATTTTGTTTTAAAATAACTTCATATTTTTCCCTAGTTCAATTCCAATAATCCTTTTCTATTATATTGTATAAATTTAAATATTTTAAATATCTGATTTCAAAATTATAAATGTATTTTCATCAATAAATATTCTAGTGTTTTTTAAAATAATTTCATTTATGTCAACATAATTTTATGACCATTAGGCAATAAAGGAGATATAATATAATAATAAAATAAATTATGAATTTATTATGATTGTTTTGATTCTATTTATTGAGAAGGGTAAATACTAAAATTTCAAATGTATGTTATCAATAAGAATGTTTTTGTTATTAATTAATTTCATTTGATGATGCATTCAAAATATTAAGTCATTTGACTGGCCCTATATACCCCATTGATGCATCGATAAGTCTCATGAGAAAAATCGATTTTGGGTATTTTGAATAATCTATACCTATTATTATTTGATGTCTTGGAACAAAGACATGACGTTAAGATTATGAAGTCTATAATTTGAAATTATATCGCTATGAAACTATTTTTTTATCGATGTGATTATTTATATTGATATGCCATCCTTGGATTTAGACCCATTACATAATATTATTTATACTTCATATCTGATTAATGTTTGTATCTTCTATATTATTTATGCTTTATATATCCTATGATAGATTCTGTTTTACTCATTCGCAGACTATGAATATGTGATCGACATAATGTTCTCTCAAAATTATTACGTTTTATTACTTGTTTTATGATATTATTTAAGAATAATGTATCTATCAAGTCTCCCATTGATACTGAAGTGCCCAGATCAGTGTGAATCACTGAGAGGGGGAGGGGGTGAATCAGTGATCCCTTTAAACTTTTTACTAATTGATTCTTATCAATTAAACCTCTATGGCTGGTTAAAGCCTCGATCCACTCTTCTTGTATCTCTCAACCTTTCCCGGATAATGCAGTAATGAAAAGGAACAGGACACAAGGATTTACAAGGTTCGGCACCAAAGGCCTACATCCTTGCCATGCTCTCTCACCATGGATTCTCCCATTATAATCTGTTAGTATTACAATGGTCGATACAGCTTCCCACCGTATCTCTCCTGAGTCCCACAAGAGGGTCTTTATACTGCGTCCCACAGTGTTACCAGAGTCCCACTGGCCTGCTCCAGAATCCCACTGAAGACTTCTTCTCCCTGAGTCCCACAGGGTCTTCTCCTGGCTGCTCGAGTCACACGAGTAGCTCTTCTTCTTGTTCAGCTCTTCAAGTATCTTCAGCAGTCTGGGATAAAGACTGCTGGCCTTGCTCTGTACCTCTGATCACTTGTGATGATCAGGGTCTTCTCAATCTACTGAAAACTCAGACAACCAATCTCTTTAACTTCAGTCTGGCTCAGTCTCAGATCACTTCAACTTCATGCACTGAATGCATGACATCACAATATCTTCAAGACTTGGACAACTCAAATGCACACAAGCTGGTTTGGCTCTGTTCACGTGTGCACGTGCATGCATGCATGCATGCACTTCTCCTGTCCTCTTCTTGGTGCAGTAGACCCACAGAGGGTGTAATCAATTATAGCACACACCTTCTCCGAACTTCACACACTTTATCCAATTTGTTTACACACTTAGAGTGTGTTCTACTTTAGTGTGGATGTCCTCCTATCAACTTCTTCTAAGTGTGTTCACTTTTAGTGCACACCTAGGTTCGGCCACTTCTTTAGTTTGCACACACAAATTCTTCACTTAGCATACACTTGTAGTGACCTTCCTCTTCTTGTTGCACACACACACTTTAGTGTTCTTTTAGTTGTTCTTCAATAGTGTGCACACACAAGGCTACGGCCTCTTCCACTTGTACACACTTCCTCTCGGCCTTTTTCACTTCACACACAATGTGTGGTATTCCACTTCACTTGGCACACAAAGCACTAAGGCTCGGCCTTCTCTTCCCTTCTTGCACACACACCCGAACACCTACTGCCCTTCTTTGCACTTAGCACACACACAAGGGGAAATGTGGCTACGGCCTTCCACTTCTCTTCTTGCACACACACTTGAATGTGTCCTTCTCTACTTGGTGCGCACACAATGCACTATGCCTCGGGTCCTCTTCTCCACTTGGCACACACCCACTGTCCGTAGGTGGTTTTCTTCATTTGATCTCACACACAAGGCCTCGGGTTCTTCCACCTTCAAAGTAGGCGCGCAAGTGCTTGATGAGCCGCGGCCTCCTCTTCTTCAACAAAGCACAAGGCACACTTGGTGCACAAGGCAGCGTGCAAGTGCACAAGGCCTTTAGGGCGCGCAAGCCTCGGGTGCAAGGCACCGCGGGCGCGCAAGTGCTACCGCGCAGAGGGCACGGTGCACAGAGGGGGCGCGCAACTTTGTGCTGCCCAAACTCCTTCCTGTCGCGCAAAGGATAGCGCACAGGGGACTCCTCCTCCTCCTTCTTCTTGTCGCGCAAAGATGTTGCGCGCAAGGAACTCAGCCACGCAAGTTTACTTGCACGGGGCTTCAACTTCGCGAGGCAGAGGCTTCGCGGGACACAAATCTTCAACAAGAACTTCAGCAAGCAAAATGAGAGCATCTGGCTCTTCTTTTATAGGAAGAGAGATGCCCGAATCATCCGCGTGCAATAATTCTCAAACTCCCGAGATCTTCAGATATTTAAAGATTTTTTCAAATCTCGTTTCTTCAACTGTTTCACGCGGATTCCTTTATTATTTTCTTCCTCTTCGTGCATGCGACTTCGAACGCATGCACGGCCTCGGTTTTGGGCTAATCCATGCAAACCATAAACCCTTCAATGCCTCGGCAGATTCTCTTGCCTTGGCCTTCTTCGAATTCTTCCAAACATAGCATGCACTCCCATTTTTATACATGGTTGTGTTCAGTAGGGCCGGACGAACTCATTGGAGCCTTCGGATCAAACAATGGTGGCCGGGAGCTCGAAAACAGGTCGTCGGAGGGCCTCTGGTTCAGCGGGGACGTCGCGGGTGCCTCGGTCGAGCTCGAGGGAGGAGAAGATGCCGGGGCCGTCGGATGCGGTGATGGAGATACATCGGGCGGCCTGGATTAGATCGCGACGCCGCGGATCAGATGTGCGGCGCAGATCAAGCGCGCGATGAGACGGACAGCGGAGATTTGCTCCCGGGATTTTTTGTGCGTCCCACATCGAATCCTTCCGCGGATTTTCCACGCTTTATCACCCTGGCGCTCCCATGAGCGGCCAGTTGAATCTCCTCCCCTCTCGGTGCCGCCCCACACCGAGTTCTCCCTGCGGGCGCGCTCTGCGCCCACTCACTGCTCCTGCGGGCGCGCTCCTAGCGCCCACTATGCTCCTCCGGCGCGCGGGTTTCACCACCGCGTGCCCTCGGGGGCTTATACACGGCCCCCTGCGCTCCTCCGGGCATGCCCCAGCGCCTCTGTGGTGTCTGCGGGTGCGCCCCTGCCGCCCTGAGCTTGCCCCACGGGTTCCCCCATGGGCGTGGCGCCTTAGGCCCACATGAGCCTTGGGGTTGAACCCACAAGGTGCTCACAGGCTGGCCATATTTTTTGGCAAAGTAACAAATAGGACTTTGTCAAAAACAAAGTCCTCCATGAAAAATACCAATTCTAAATGCCAAATGCCTCCTCCTCTTCTTCTAAGCCATTCTTTCCATTTCTTCTTCATCCTTCTTCCACAAACATCCTCAACTCCTTTCAATCATGTATTCTAGACTTATGAGACATTTGTAGAAGGTTCTTCATCAGCCGAATCACTTGATCAATTATTTCTTCTTCATTAGAATTCCTTCATTCTTCTTCAACATTTATTCATCACTTTGTAATGGAATTCACGAAGGGTCTTCATCTTCAACTGAGCTCCTGAATCACTTAAATTCTTCAATGTGCTTCATTGATCTAATCAGAGATCAATTGGATCAACTTCAAATTCACATGCACTAAGTGATAGTGCATGGACTTCATTAATGCACATCATCCACTTAGTAGTTGTGGATGGAACTCCTTTCAACTCCTCATGCATTGTCACTACAATGCATGGTCTTCTAATCATGTTGTGACTTTGTATCATCAGGATACATGTTCTATGAACTTATAGAGCAGCTCAACAATCGTCAGATTTTCTTAGAGAATGTTTCAACCATCATCTCCTATGTTACTTAGTGAATCTCCCAAGTGACATGCCTCTTAGTATCATGGCCATTATCCTTCATCACCATCACTATCACATCCTTTGACATTCACATCTTGACTCCTTGACATCCATTCATTCCAAGACAACTTTATGCCTCATTGACAACAAATGCAACACAATGCACTTCAATATCCCCCTTTGTATTTGTTGTCAATACACCACTTCAGCACATATGAATGGGTCAATATGTGTGCCAATATTTCTCCCCCTTATTGGCAATCAAATGCAAAGGTGTGGTGTGGTTCTCTTCCAGAAATATCGTCCTCCCATTGAAAAGTATTTTCTTGAAAAACACTGAGAGAGGGATGATGTCACATGTTCTTCTTTAGCAAAGAACCTTTAGTAAATCAGCTCTAAGTCTACTTGGGCTAACCCGGTGTAGAAAACAAGAGTGATGTAACCAAGGTACTCAATGTTGTCCAACATTCACTATACATGTGAGATCATGCTTCAGGGGTTTGAAACTTTTTCAGATATAACAACGAATTGCTAAATCCTGCACATACTTCACAAAACTCATTAAAAAGTTCAGTTCAATGATAAAGCTCCCCCTTTCAATCATTTGTCTTCAATCCATACTCCCCCTTAATTGACAAGATAAACTCAATTAAGAAACAAGGGATGAAAGCATGATTGGAATACCTTCACTTTCTCAAGATGATATTAATTTTAGAACATCATCTTCTCCAGATTGGCTCCCCCTCAAGGGGTGCATTCCATTCTGTCCAAACCACTCTCCAGATGAGAATGATCATCATCTTCAATTCCCTGCAATGTTAGCACATGTATATACCAAGAGTATAAGGGAATAAGATGGAACCTCCTTGGTTCATCAATGTGAACAACAAGGTTGAGAATATTCTCTCAACCGAGATGTCCCATTTTCACCATTCTTCACACTTGGACATTTGATCTTCATTGATGATTGTGCTGGTGTGGTTCTCAAAATATCTTCATGTGAAACCTTCTTCTTCCCTTTTGCTTTAGCAATTGCCAGAACATCATCTTCAGCTCTCTGCAGATCTTTGGCAAGTTGCAACTGATGTGGCCATATGACAAGTAAATCATTTGGAAGGGTGGCCCCAGTTCTGGAAGTTCCACATGGTTCTTTTGATGCTGGTAAGCTACCTTTCTTAGGCAACTTATTTTCAATCAATCCCTTCTTCTTCTGGATTGATTGTCTGTTGGAGTTCAGTTGGATTCTATTTAGTTTCATGGCTTCTTTACAAAGGTCCATGATGTGTCCTTTCCTTCCATAGAAGAAGCATTTCTTGGTGGTCCTTCCGGATGCACCACCCTTCTTGGACTCAGACTCCAAGGAATTCTCTTCCTTTTTCAACATATTCTTGGAAGCTTTTTCAGCTTTCTTTTTCTTGCTTCCCAGGGATTCCTTTTTAGCCAGGTTCATTGATCTTCTCTTCTTTTCATATTTGGATACAGTTGGAGATTGACATGTATCATTTTGACCACTTTTGCAACCATCCCAGATGTTGTCAAGTAATCCAAATCTGTTAGCAGTAAACAGATGTCTCTGGACCTGTGGATGCTGCTTCTTTTCCTCCGGCTTGCTCCCCCTTGGCATGGGCTTCCTCTGTGCTTTGGCATTCAGTGGATTGTACCAACAATCCTTTGCACAATGCCCATACTTGTTACAACACCAGCATTGTCCCAAGAATCTTGACCTCTTCAGTCCTTCTGATTGTAGGGTACTTTTCTTGACCTGTTGTGCTGTTTCAGGAGAGCTCTGCTTCTTTACTGTCTTCATCCATATTTGTTTGGATTCATTCTTCCATCCTGCACTTTTAGTAGAAACACTTTTAGAAGCATGAGTACAAGATGGCATGGATGGTACCTTCTTTTTAGAAAATGTTGCACTTTTATTAGAGGATGTCTTTCTCTTAGAATCATCCTGCTCAAAGCATACTTGAGTAGAAACATTTCTCCTTTCAGCTGTCTGGGAGACTATGGCTTTGGGTGATTGCTGATTTTTCAATATCACCTCCAGTTCCATGAATTTCATGTTAAGGGAGTTCTTCTCATCCACAACAGTTCTTAGCCTTCCTTCCCATTTCTCTTCCAGCTGTTTCATCTGGTCTTCATGCACTTGCTTCATTTCAAGCAATGAGTTGTCAAGATCCTTCACCCTTTTGACTTTGTCTTCTAGTTGAGCATCTCTGACAACCATTGACACTTTGTGCCTCTTTTCCAGTGCATGGAAAACATCTTTGACTAATATCATAAAGAATTCTTTCTCAGAAAGGCTTCTTTGCAATTCTTTAGTAGTGTCTTCATATCTTTCATTGCAAAGAGATACTGTTTCATCTTTAGCCTTCACCAGCTTTCTGAGAGTGTTGGTTATTCCAACCCTTTTTGCCAATTGATCTTCCAGAGAATTGGCTTCATCTTCTAGCTGTAATTTTTCTTCTTGAAGATCAAGAAGGCCTGTAGCTATAGACATTGCAATTTCCTTGGGGACTCTCTTCTGAAGATATTTGATTGCATTTAGAAGATCATTATTTCTTCCATCTTCATCACAGCTAGAGCAGACTTCATCAGAAGAATGATAAAAGGAATTGTCATCTGATGTGACTTTCACATTTGTTTCCATAGAAGGATTTTCTCTGATTGCAGCAACCTTCTTCCTCATCTTCTTTGCCTGTTTCTTCTTTCTATTTTTCTGAGTCTTGGCAGATATCTCCATTTGAGGCTGGTCACTCATTTCCTCAAATCTGCACTCCATAAAGACTCTCTTGGATCTTTTAGAGGGAACCTCGCTCTGATACCAATTGAAGTGCCCAGATCAGTGTGAATCACTGAGAGGGGGAGGGGGTGAATCAGTGATCCCTTAAAACTTTTTAATAATTGATTCTTATCAATTAAACCTCTATGGCTGGTTAAAGCCTCGATCCACTCTTCTTGTATCTCTCAACCTTTCCCGGATAATGCAGTAATGAAAAGGCACAGGACACAAGGATTTACAAGGTTCGGCACCAAAGGCCTATATCCTTGCCATGCTCTCTCAGCATGGATTCTCCCATTATAATCTGTTAGTATTACAATGGTCGATACAGCTTCCCACCGTATCTCTCCTGAGTCCCACAGGAGGGTCTTTATACTGCGTCCCACAGTGTTACCAGAGTCCCACTGGCCTGCTCCAGAATCCCACTGAAGACTTCTTCTCCCTGAGTCCCACAGGGTCTTCTCCTGGCTGCTCGAGTCACACGAGTAGCTCTTCTTCTTGTTCAGCTCTTCAAGTATCTTCAGCAGTCTGGGATAAAGACTGCTGGCCTTGCTCTGTACCTCTGATCACTTGTGATGATCAGGGTCTTCTCAATCTACTGAAAACTCAGACAACCAATCTCTTTAACTTCAGTCTGGCTCAGTCTCAGATCACTTCAACTTCATGCACTGAATGCATGGCATCACAATATCTTCAAGACTTGGACAACTCAAATGCACACAAGCTGGTTTGGCTCTGTTCACGTGTGCACGTGCATGCATGCATGCATGCACTTCTCCTGTCCTCTTCTTGGTGCAGTAGACCCACAGAGGGTGTAATCAATTATAGCACACACCTTCTCCGAACATCACACACTTTATCCAATTTGTTTACACACTTAGAGTGTGTTCTACTTTAGTGTGGATGTCCTCCTATCAACTTCTTCTAAGTGTGTTCACTTTTAGTGCACACCTAGGTTCAGCCACTTCTTTAGTTTGCACACACAAATTCTTCACTTAGCATACACTTGTAGTGACCTTCCTCTTCTTGTTGCACACACACACTTTAGTGTTCTTTTAGTTGTTCTTCAATAGTGTGCACACACAAGGCTACGGCCTCTTCCACTTGTACACACTTCCTCTTGGCCTTTTTCACTTCACACACAATGTGTGGTATTCCACTTCACTTGGCACACAAGGCACTAAGGCTCGGCCTTCTCTTCCCTTCTTGCACACACACCCGAACACCTACTGCCCTTCTTTGCACTTAGCACACACACAAGGGGAAATGTGGCAACGGCCTTCCACTTCTCTTCTTGCACACACACTTGAATGTGTCCTTCTCTACTTGGTGCGCACACAAGGCACTATGCCTCGGGTCCTCTTCTCCACTTGGCACACACCCACTGTCCGTAGGTGGTTTTCTTCATTTGATCTCACACACAAGGCCTCGGGTTCTTCCACCTTCAAAGTAGGCGCGCAAGTGCTTGATGAGCCGCGGCCTCCTCTTCTTCAACAAAGCACAAGGCACACTTGGTGCACAAGGCAGCGTGCAAGTGCACAAGGACTTTAGGGCGCGCAAGCCTCGGGTGCAAGGCACCGCGGGCGCGCAAGTGCTACCGCGCAGAGGGCACGGTGCACAGAGGGGGCGCACAACTTTGTGCTGCCCAAACTCCTTCCTGTCGCGCAAAGGATAGCGCACAGGGGACTCCTCCTCCTCCTTCTTCTTGTCGCGCAAAGATGTTGCGCGCAAGGAACTCAGCCACGCATGTTTACTTGCACGGGGCTTCAACTTCGCGAGGCAGAGGCTTCGCGGGACACAAATCTTCAACAAGAACTTCAGCAAGCAAAATGAGAGCCTCCGGCTCTTCTTTTATAGGCAGAGAGATGCCCGAATCATCCGCGTGCAATAATTCTCAAACTCCCGAGATCTTCGGATCTTTAAAGATTTTTTCAAATCTCGTTTCTTCATCTGTTTCACGCGGGTTCCTTTATTATTTTCTTCCTCTTCGTGCATGCGACTTCGAACGCATGCACGACCTCGGTTTTGGGCTAATCCATGCAAACCATAAACCCTTTCAAAGCCTCGGCAGATTCTCTTGCCTCGGCCTTCTTCGAATTCTTCCAAACATAGCATGCACTCCCATTTTTATACATGGTTGTGTTCAGTAGGGCCGGACGAACTCATTGGAGCCTTCAGATCAAACAATGGTGGCCGGGAGCTCGAAAACAGGTCGTCGGAGGGCCTCTGGTTCAGCGGGGACGTCGCGGGTGCCTCGGTCGAGCTCGAGGGAGGAGACGATGCCGGGGCCGTCGGATGCGGTGATGGAGATACATCGGGCGGCCTGGATTAGATCGCGACGCCGCGGATCAGATGTGCGGCGCAGATCAAGCGCGCGATGAGACGGACGGCGGAGATTTGCTCCCGGGATTTTTTGCGCGTCCCACATCGAATCCTTCCGCGGATTTTCCGCGCTTTATCACCCTGGCGCTCCCATGAGCGGCCAGTTGAATCTCCTCCCCTCTCGGTGCCGCCCCGCACCGAGTTCTCCCTGCGGGCGCGCTCTGCGCCCACTCACTACTCCTGCGGGCGCGCTCCTAGCGCCCACTATGCTCCTCCGGCGCACGGGTTTCACCACCGCGTGCCCTCGGGGGCTTATACACGGCCCCCTGCGCTCCTCCGGGCGTGCCCCAGCGCCTCTGTGGTGTCTGCGGGTGCGCCCCTGCCGCCCTGAGCTCGCCCCACGGGTTCCCCCTTGGGCTTGGCGCCTTAGGCCCACATGAGCCTTGGGGTTGAACCCACAAGGTGCTCACGGGCTGGCCATATTTTTTGGCAATGTAACAAATAGGACTTTGTCAAAAACAAAGTCCTCCATGAAAAATACCAATTCTAAATGCCAAATGCCTCCTCCTCTTCTTCTAAGCCATTCTTTCCATTTCTTCTTCATCCTTCTTCCACAAACATCCTCAACTACTTTCAATCATGTATTCTAGACTTATGAGACATTTGTAGAAGGTTCTTCATCAGCCGAATCACTTGATCAATTATTTCTTCTTCATTAGAATTCCTTCATTCTTCTTCAACATTTATTCATCACTTTGTAATGGAATTCACGAAGGGTCTTCATCTTCAACTGAGCTCCTGAATCACTTAAATTCTTCAATGTGCTTCATTGATCTAATCAGAGATCAATTGGATCAACTTCAAATTCACATGCACTAAGTGATAGTGCATGGACTTCATTAATGCACATCATCCACTTAGTAGTTGTGGATGGAACTCCTTTCAACTCCTCATGCATTGTCACTAAAATGCATGGTCTTCTAATCATGTTGTGACTTTGTATCATCAGGATACAAGTTCTATGAACTTATAGAGCAGCTCAACAATCGTCAGATTTTCTTAGAGAATGTTTCAAGCATCATCTCCTATGTTACTTAGTGAATCTCCCAAGTGACATGCCTCTTAGTATCATGGACATTCTCCTTCATCACCATCACTATCACATCCTTTGACATTCACATCTTGACTCCTTGACATCCATTCATTCCAAGACAACTTTATGCCTCATTGACAACAAATGCAACACAATGCACTTCAGATACTCAACTGTTACATCTTTTGGGATGTTAACTCTTGTATCATGTTCTATTTTAATAAAATAACTTCCAACTCTGGTTTAGTGTAGTCAAGGATTTAAAGTTTGTATTATAAGAATATTATAATTATCCTTGGTAACTATATTTTGGAAAAAATTGAATATATAACATATTTTAACGATAAAATCTATATATAATTCAATTTATTTGATAATTTCATAATGTTGGTGAAAATTATATATTATCTCATTTTACTAGAAAATAAACCCATTTATGTATATTCAAAAGTGGATATGGATGTGGCATGAAGGAACCTAGGGGTAAAAACTATTAAAGTGGTGGATTGGGTAATATATCAAATGTCGTTGGTGCATGATGAGTGGACCAAAAATTTCACACTTGCTTGTACACTCCTAGGCGATATTATATGGTTGATTTTTACTCTCTAGAAAAATAATATAATTTATTTAAAATTTTATTATGAATTTAGGATTTTCTAATGATACTATGATTATGATTCTATGATTAGTAATGAATAAATTTTCAATTTTTTTTTGTTTTACACAAAATTTTGAATTATGTAAGATGATTTAAACTTCATAATGTTATGATCTATTTTAGTATATGCAGTTGTATCGAAATTTCACTATGTGGATGGAATAGAAACCATTTCAATAAATGTAATCAATATAATGATTTCCCACCTTGTAAATATAATAAATCTAGACATTGATCTAAAATAATTATAACTATATTGGGATATATTAATCATGACATGACCAATAAAACACCATGTATGGAGAATACTATTGACACACAAAATAGTGAAAAAATATTGGATAACTTTATGAAAAAACTACCTCAATAATTTAATTGTAATAAAAATAAATTATTAGATAATAAATAGATAAATTCAATGGGGATATTATTTCATAATTTGGAAATCAGTGAAAGGTATACATGTTTCCTGGAAGTTTATCCACCAAAAGGATATTTTTCTCAATGGTTGTTATTGATTGAAAAAAGTATGGATTCAATGGAAATAAATAATATCATGTGGAATACATTTAAGGAGATATATTTAACAAAACTACATTTCTTCACTAAAAATGAGTTTATATAGATATGGAATTCCTCAATGTATATCCAAATAAAAGAAATAAAATATTATTGAATATGAAGATTCATTTACAAGGTTGGGAACTTATGTTATGTATTGTGTAGACAATAAAAGGAGTTTGATTGATTTTATAAATGGTGTATATTCAAGAAATATAAGGTTTTCAATATCCCATAAATTTTCTACATATGAGGATATAGTCTAATGATATATAAATACAGAGAATTAATTATTGATATCTTATATTTTCTATGTAAAATGTGAAGAGGAATGGGTATCCGAGGACTCAAGAAAATGAAATATAGAAAAAGGGAAAAGGGGAAGGTCATAGTCCCTAACATTTAATAATTATGGAAAGAAAAATGTGTATCCTAATTGAATATAGTGGATGTTTCCATGAACTGTGAATATAATGTCCATTAATATTGTTTTTATAATGGTAAGAAATAAACCCCAATATATAATGATTCGACTGTCTGGATATGGGGGACTATTCAAATTAATTCCACAAGAAACAATGGATATTCCTCATAAAAAGACAATGATGTTTGTCCATGCTTATGTGATAACTATATTTGAGTTAAAAATTCCTTGGGATGTAGTCATTAGTATGTTTTTCACAACCTCAATTTATGTATTGATTTATTAGATTCTAGATCTTTTTAATCATTTTTTTCTTATATTCATTCTAATAAAATTATATATTTCTATTGAACCATAAAAAGGGAATTTTAAATCATGAATCTGAGTCAAAATAAAATTACAACATGGATATATCATGAAATTCCCATTATAAAACATAGAAAATATATATTTTAAAACATGATTAATATACCCATGGTTATCATATATATAATACTTCGTTTCGACCTTCTTTAAAATTACAATGTGAAAATTACTATAAATATTATTTGTTATGGAGATATAGAATAAATATTATCCTGCGGAGAGACATCTCATTTGAATCATCCATGGATCCACCTCCACCAGCTTTCCATGATAAAAATATTGGATAAAAAAGAATATATATTCAATGAATGGGAATGGTATCCTTAGAATTATAGATATATCTATTTCATAGAAAATAATTGTTTTCTTTAATGAATAACTTAATAGACACACAACAAAGAGTGAATTTTAGCTTTCCATTTATATTATCTCTAATGTAAAACATATATCTAATACACCCCATTATAGAGATATAGAGAAATCAATAGAACTAATGAAACAAATACTATAATTGTCTGATAGTATATTTATACTCCAAACCGTTTCACCATAGGGATCCCATATTCTTAATGTCATGAAAAACGATTGGTTTATGATATTTTTCATCGATTATGTGGAAATCAATTTAATTTCTATATATATCAATTATTAGATTCCCCATGTTGATAAAATGATTGATCAATGTCAAGGTGATCAAAATTATTCAAATATAAATCATTATTCTGGATATCATAAACCTTTTGTTAAGAATGAATATATTCCAATGATGAAATTTTATATGAGTAATGGAAATTATGAATTTACATTAATATTCATTGGATTGAATAATTAACAGATTATTTTTATTTATCTAATGAACGTTGTATTCATGTATTTTATCGATAATTTTTTCTTGTATTAATTCATTTTTAATGATATATTATAATTGTTATGATGATTAAAAGAGTTATTTGTTAATCATTATTAAGTAACTTAATAAAAATGAGTTATTTGGAAATTTTATTAGATGGAAATACTATCATTATAAAGTAACATTTCATCGAAATATTGTCACTATGGATGGAATATCTATTGATCCTTCTTATAGATTGTTAGTGATGGAATGGATAAAACCGTTGAAAACAACTGATGTTTTCAGTTTCATTTTGTCAGCTGTTTAATATCGATGAATTATTCAAAAACATTATCGATTTCATAATGTATTAAGCATGACTATACACAAATTAGTAATATTCATATGGTTATAATAATTTATGGATTTTTTTAAGTATTAAAAATGAAATTATTAAATTCATAAATATTTAATTTACTACTGGTATGGTGTGGTTTTTTATATATATTGATGCATTAAAGAAACAAAATTGTTTTTTTACTTATAGAGAATGATACAGTTCTTGACTATGCATTAAGGTAGTTAAATATTCATAAATATATTTATCTAATCTGTGTTCTTGATTTGGATTTCATAATAATTTTTTTGCTGATATGGTGAAATTAGATTTTGGTAAAATATGTGAAATAGATTTGGAAAATTAATTCTTTGAATATATATTTTTATAGAAAGAGGTAAACAAAAGGCAAAGGTTATGGTTATAAATACTCATGGACTATGATTTCTCATTACTCAAAAACCATAAGAAGGATCATTAGATAGATTAAGAATTCAATATAAAATACCATGGTGTTTTAACTAATAGGAAGATTATGATGAATCTTATATTCATGGGTCTTGTAAAGTTGGATATGGGAGTCACTATGGAATGGGAATAAATACATATATTTCCAATGAATTTGAAACAATCCTTATTATAGAAAATAAAATGTTTCCAATTATTTGGTATGAATATTAAAAAAACATCAATGTTATGAATGATAAAAATATGTACGAATACATATATGAAGAGTTTATTTTGAAATTTAGAATGATGATATTTCTTTCATCCCTTCCAAATATGAAATTAGAATTATTATATAAAAATCATAGGTCATAATTATGTATACACACAAGTAAAACCGAGATGTATCATGAATTTAAGAAATGTTTATAGAGGGATAATATTAGATGGAAGATTTCATACTATATATATTCATGTTTGGTTTTTTAATTAGTAAATACTGAGAGAAAACATTCCAAAAGATCCATAAACCTCCACCTATTCTTTTATACAGATGGGATGATATTACTATAAAATGTTCAATATATTTACAAATACTCCATGAATGAATGGTTCAATATGAGTTATTATTGACAACATTTCTATGTATACACATTTCCTCTCTATAATGGTTTATATGAATATTTATTTCCTCATTTGGATCTATATTAAATATGTTGCGAGAATTCATGAAACACCTACATCGATTACTTAAAATTGCGATCCATGGATTATATTGAAATGATAGATGTGTCTTAAAAGTATCTTGATATTGAGAATTAGTTTATCACCATGTATATTCCCTAAACTAATTAGTAATCTTAATGGAATAAATAGACATTTAAATACATGTTTAGGTCGTGGTAACTTCAATTTCACAATATATAGGATCAATATATACCTTTAGTGGAATTAAAATATAATAATAGATTCTATTCATGATATAAAATGGAACCATATGAGACTTTATATAGAATGAGGTGATGTATTGCATATTTTAGTGAAAATTATTGTGAAAGGACTCTTAAAGGTCTTCATATTTTATAGGTGACAATAGTGATAGTGAATACAATTTAGAATCAAATTAAGGAATTTAAATTTAGAGAAAAATTGTTATTATAATAACTGGATGATGGATTTATAATTTCAGGTGGTAGATAATTTTTTATCAATAGAATATATATGGAATGGTGTTACAATATTCTATAGGAAAGGGAAACTATGTCCTCTATTTATTGGTCCTTATGAAATCCTGGAAATATAAGGAGTTATGGATTACCCATTTGAAATTTCAAATATCTTCTCTACTGTTCTTTATTTGTTCCTGGTCGCTTTTTTGAGGATGTAAATTGCAGAACCAAATCATGTGTTCACCTATGAGGAATTAGAATACAGAATTTATTTATCAAAAAATGAAGACACTGGCATGATTTTCAACATTAGAGAAAAACTATTTCATATTGGAATTCATATCTAGTATATATATTTTAGTGAAATGTTTGTATAAAAGAGGTGGAGTGGGATTATAATGAAGTTATTAGAAATATATACCCATTTATTTTTAACAGGTGAAGTATTGGAAATTTCCATAATGAAATTTTAAGGGAGGGTTAAATGTTACACATGTTCTTAAATTATAATAAGCTTTTATTTCTAGAGAATAAATATCTCAATTCATGTATATTTATTCAAGAATGTGATTTGTGTCTATATTATAAAATTTCATACATTTAATTTAATGAAATGAATTTTATATCTGAATTAATCTTCTCAAAATTATATTAGGGTAAATTTTGTAGATTTTTTCGAAGTAGTTGATTTTTTGTGAGTAGTGAAAATATTGATTTCACTATAACTATCACTCTTAGGACATTCTAATGATATAAGAAAAACTTTACAAAATAAGAATAAATTTTCAATGAACATAATAAAAATTTATTAATTAAAATAAATCATATAAAAATATATATTTTATCCTTGAAATATTTTCATAGTATTTTAGAAACCAATGTAATGTTTTTTTCAAATAAAAAACAATATTTGTTCTTCTCTCATAATTAAATTTATACATAATTTTGTAGTGAAATAATTTTTAATCTTAAAAGAACTTTTTTTTTGAAAAAAGTGTTTTCATTCATTATTTACTTTTATATAAAAAATATTTTCTTCTACTCATTCAAATTTAATCTTTTAAATTGTATTAAATATTTTGAGTAATCATAACTAATGATGGATAATATTTTCAGCTTGATTTTTTTGATAATAAATGGAATCAAATTTTAAAAAAAGTATTCTTGTTAGGGGTAAATTGGGTTTACCAATGCCTTAAAGCAATAGATAAGGTATAAAATTCCACATAACCATGTCTAAATCATTTTGGATGAATATATTTTGACCATATATTATTTTAATTTCTATTTCTTGGAACTTTTGTGAAATATTCACTAGAAATTGACAATATTATTTTAATAATTTATGTAATTCCTTTATTTCCTCCACTCTTATAAAAAGAATTATCATCTCCTACCTAATTTAAAATCATTGATCACTCTACATCAGCTAGCCCCTACCCTGAAAACATAATATCACACTTCACTTATTTATTTATATTTTTATTCATAAAGGAATGTCCCATGAAGTACTAATGGGTAGGATAATGGAGGTTTCTCAAGAAAGAGGTAATTCTCTTTACCAATACATTCAAATATTTTCTAGTCTTATACATCCTATAAATCTTTTATAACCATACATTGATTTAGAATAATGTATAATAAAAATACGTGGATTTTAGTATTATTATATTAAAACTATATTCCACCCACATTGCATCATATGGAAAATTAAAACATCACTTATAAGTATATATGACCTAACATCTCCACGTAACAGTGTATTTTTTACATCACCGCATTACATGAATATTGATAGAGATATTGATATTGAAAATATTCTATATTTATGAAATAATTATGATTTTACAAAAAAATATCCTCTCCATTCTTATGCTTAGACCCTTTGAATAATTAAAATATCTCTCATTCTTGTGTGTGGACTACCACCTCAACAAGACGATGTGATTTATTTTTCAATATCCACTTTTTATAGAATATTAAAAAATTATATATGAGGTATATATATAATAACTATGAATTTAAGAATCGTACATAAATGTTATATTAATTTTACACATTATCATGTGCGTTCCCATTCATTCTTTATAACGGGCCTTTATTTTGTTTGGTTTTACCTCCTTTATGGGTGATGTTATACATATTAGGAAATGAATTATTAATAAATTTCTAATAATATTTATATTATTATTTAATAATATAACCATGTACTTATTAACAATATATACATGGTTGAAAAATGATAAAACTATGAGTATTAGAACTTTTGAACCAAAACCTACATGAAAAACGAAATAGTAATCAACCAAAATAATGATTTTACATTAGAATTTTAATTAATTGATGATAATATATTATAAGTAGATAATATAAAATATTATATCTATGATTATGGTTATTTATTATATTTATCAAACTTTTAGAATTATTAGGTATAATTTTAATATCACTTATGAGGTATCATGAACAAGAGGTTAGAGTTTATTGTTACAATATCACTTATTATATGGATTATTTATGATTAAATTTATGATGATGAAATTATATGATATATATCTCAAATGTTTAATTTATTTTCTTATCCCCTAGTTACATATATAAATTACCCATTTCGATTTCATTTATCGTAGTTTCTGTAACCAAATGTGTCCATGGATATCTTTTAGAAAACCAATCATAGATTTTATATTTAGTCAAGAATATTTTTCATCCATGTACATATTTGAATTTAAATGATTTCATGATTTTTTGTGATTATTCTCTAATTTAACAAAATATTTTTTACAATGTCTCAATTTCTAAAACAAATTTAATGAACGTTTCCTTCTATTTTCTAAGTGAGGAGATTTTTACCAAATATGTGTACATGATATTTTTTTAACATTTACTACATGAACATATTTTACTACCTTAAAAAATATTTATATATTTGAATATTCCATTAAAATTTCCCAATATTATTATCAAAGAAAATTATTTTCCTAATATTAGAGATATTTTAATATTTTAATGATGTTATTTCATGTTGAAACTGGTATTTTCCTAATGAAATATTTCAATGATCATTTGAAAATATTTTCCCTTTTTCGAATTATTTTGATGAATATTATTAAATAATATGGATATACTCTAATTATTTCAACAAAATAATTTTTATTTGGATGTATTGTGATAATTTTTTAATTTTTTTTCATGGGATATTTAAACATTATTTATGCTTATTTATCAATACTATTTTTTTATAAATTAGGTATTGAAATATTATTCAATTTAATTTTTTGATGAATGTATTGGACATAGTAAGTGATAGGAATGGTCTGTTATATAAACACAATGCATTGATATGTATCATGAGAAAACTAGTTTTGGTATTTGGTATATGAATTGTAAGAACCCTGAACCTAGTAGCAAATAGTTATTGGTTACTCTATTACATTAACATATGATCAAAAAATCACATCCAGAAGGACAAAATATTTTAACAGTCTTCGTAAAATAAATACATAAATTAATCTCACATTAATATTTAAATCATAAAATAGAAAAAATATTTAATGTAGATATTTTACATCCGTGAACTCCATTCATTGATTCATTCTTCATATCATGGTGAAAGATAAAAAATAAGGGTGATATTGGATTTTTAGTAAGGTTTTTGTACAATGTAATAACTCAAGAATAAATAATGAATATTAAATAAAAAATATAAATAACATAAAACACATAACATTTAATCAATAACATTAGTATGAATAAATATATTGATGTATTAAATCATGATCAAATTATTTTATAAGAATAATAATATAAAAATAGAACAAATACTTGGATATCAAAAATTGAAAAATACTCACATGGTAATAAATAAATAATTTCATAATAATGGAATAAATAATGTTATACATCTGAAGTAAATCAATGAGACCTTATTCCAACATAGTTTATACTATGGGTTGGTATACACTAGAAACTCATTTAATAAGGTTATCCAACTAGATTGTCTCATGATACCTATTGATTAATTGAGGGAATTTATAATTTTGGGCCTCACCTTCCATATAATAATTCCATTTCATTATTCATTTTAATAAAAAGTCAACTTAATCCAAATTCATTAATAAAAAAACCTTCAATATAGAAATAAATATCATACATAATGTCAATGATTTCCATAGACAAACTAATCATAAATCCTGTAAAAAGTAAAAGGATGTAATCTTCATAACATATTCATAGTAGATAATAAATGGGGTTTTCCCTTGATTCATTGATTTTATATAAATAAATAATTACATTCATTTTTGTTTAAAATACACATTTTACATATTAATTTTTCTTTTAAAAAGATATTTACATCAATAATATTAGGGGAAAATTTTATTTGAAATAACCAAAGAAATATATAATAGATAGTCCAAATCATTAAGCGGTTGGGATGGTGGGAATTTTTGTATGGGATGAGTATATTAAATTAAATATTTCCATCACATTTTCTATAAAAGTTAATTATTTACCAAATTTAAAAAATGATTTTAGGATTCCTTTGAAAACATTTTATAAAAAATAAATTAAGTGTAAATGAATTTAAATAATCAAAGAAGAATGTTAAAAACTTTTTTAAAAACATTTTCTGAAAACATGGTCAAAGAAGACAAATATTCAATAATAATGAAAATATATTTGGTTTAAGATATAAATATCTTATATTTCCAACAATTATGACTCAAACATAAACAATCTTTAATATTGATTAAAATGTGAAATAAACCCTAACCATTTTGGTAACTTTAAAATCATTATCCTCATGAATTAAATAACATAAAACTAAAAACCGTTAATATAAATATATTAATGATTCAATATATAAATGTGGAAGTAGAAAGACCTTGTAAAAAAAATATGGGTTTATAATAGAACATTTGCCACAAAGAAGAAAATTTTACATAGAAACCCCTTTAAAAAATCATACCTTTGAACTGAGATTTAAATAATCTAGTTATTATGTCTGAAAATTTTCAATCCAAAAAAAATTTATATAAAACCTAATACAACAATAGGTCATATCATGCATAACCGTATCATTACATAGTTAATGAAGTTAATGTATAACCTAATACATAAAAATTGAGTTAAGAGAACCTTTAAAATATCATATTGTGAATAAATCAATTATGTGATTGTGGTTAAAAAAATTAAATCCACATAAAAACATTATATACAGAAAAAAGTTATAATATTTAATTATTCCCATGATTTTTAATATCGAAGTCAATGAATATGTAATACAACAAAGGGAAATGAAATAAAGTTTTGAAGTCGGTTGCCTTAGGTTAGACATCCAATGTATATGTCTGAACCTCCTCTATAATAAATATATATTTATTATAAGTATATTATATAACCATACAGAAATATAATTTATCATATATAATTTAAAATTTTCCTTTTATAGACTATTTTTTATATTCATTATTTAAATCACTACTGCGATCCATCACATGTTCATTTTTCACGTATGATTTGGCTCAGTTTTAATAGTAGCATTACATTGAATATGGATCCGTAATATATAGAATTGTAATCCTGATATAAATTTAATATATATCCAATAAATCAATCCCTATTACTATCCATTTAAATCATATGTTAAAAATATATCACATCCCTTGGTAGTGGATTTAGTGCATACATATGTGTGAGACGCGTTATCGTTTTCCAATTGATTGGACAATAAAAATGCATAATTGATATTATAATTCAAGAAGACTATTTATTTCATAAAAATTATATAATTTAATTTTAAAATTCATTACATAAATCCATGTATTGTGGTGAAGAAAAATGTATTGCATCGCTATATTTAGATGGTAAGTCGTACATACAAATTATAGAAGTTTTTCATTTTTATAAGATGAGAATAATATAGAATATGGTTTTCTTATTGTTATAATAAAATCTCATTGTATTTATAATACTGTAGGTATTATTTTATGATAGAAAAAATACATTAATAGGAAGTATAATAAGGAATGAACTTTTAATAATTGTTAAAAATGATTAAATATTCATTGGAATAATTCCATTAGATATTCTATTAAGGTTCCCATCGATCGTGTTTTGTAATTTTTGTAACCAAAAGAACATAAAAATGGATTTTTATAATATAATTTTTTGTGGTAGTTACTCAACCCTAGAAGCCCAGAGCTACTGTCTTCTACTATTACATCATCATTATTACAATGAATCAAATATTGAACGATCGATGAGTTTAGTAATCAGGGTAATATAGATACATAAATGAGTGGTGTGTTAAAAATAAATACACTTATTAAAATATAAATTTATTATTACTTGGATAATTAATTTATTCTATAAATGATATCCTTTAATATAATTATTAGTACAATTCCAACATTCATAGTTAAGTGGGAAAATATGGGTGAGATTAAATTCTCAGTAAGGGAGAGTATAATAGAATAAATAATGAATCAATTTGAATAGTAAATATAGAAAGGTAAAAACTAATGAAAAATTCCTTCTAATAAATATACTGAGAATGATGTTTGTAAAAAATATTGTAAGGTAAATTATTGAAAAAGCATGCCTTTTAAATAACATGAAAAGGAGAAATCAATATGGAAGGGTTATAAACTGAAAACAACTTCCTTTTAATCAATTAAATAATAATGAAATGCATCAATAGATATGTAGAAAAAAAATATCTTCGATAAATAATAACTGAATCTATATGTTGGATCTAATTAATTATTGGACACCATTTTTCGTAGGTATATAGAACCATTACTGACATAACCTTTCAGAATATAATTTAGAATAATATTCATATTCTCTTAACAAGATTAAAAATTGAATCACCCCATGAGAATACCGTTTAATAATATGAAAATATATAATATGGCCCCACCAATGTTATAGCATTACATATGATTACTCATATATTAAATAATCAATTTTATAGTTTACCGTATCGAATTTTCAAATAGAGTTTAATATATAGAATTTTTAATATTTCCCATGTTATTCTAATAACATTAAAATGAATCATTGTACATAAAAATTTAATAAGGTTTAGGTAATAAAAAAGTACCAGACAAATGATATTGGTATTTAGATAATATTCAATATTCAATGATCAAAGGGAAATTGAATATTTCAAGCGGACTAAACATGAAATACCAGTTGTAAATGTATATATTATCCATGGTCAAAGGAATCATAAACCATCCAGAGATATAATAAGGATATAATAAAAAAAACATATCCCAAGTAGAATAAAATCAATGGTTCTGGTCGTTGATGAAGGTAAGTACTACAAAAAATATTTTAAAAACATTCTTGATAAAAATAACCATTTAATTTTGTAAACCATTTCGAAAATAATTTTGTTTTAAAATCACATATAAAATCATTTTGATTAAAATTTATAATCTTAAAAATGATAATTAATAACTTATGAAATGATGGAGGTTAAATCTATACATTCAATTCAAGGTGAAATGAACATTCAATTTACACGACAAAATTTCTTATAATTTCCTTATTTTGAAAACAACTTGGTGATTCAATAGAAAAAGAATTTAAAATACAAAAATAGGAAAAAGAATTATTTAAAAAATTATTTTGGAATTGTTATAACAATTTTTATAACAATTTTTTAAAACATTGTATTTAGGAGAAAATATGTTCTATGACTAAAGAGATAAATGAAGTTGGGTTTTTAAAAAAACCTTCTATAAAACATTTTATGTACCAAAAGTGGAAAATTTTTACCGTTACTTGTATATGGAAATGAATATGAAGGGGATAATAAAATGAAAATATGTAATAAACATTTATTAAATAATATCCTTTGATGTAAATTCTTGTGTAAATAATCCCAAAAAAATAGTATTGTGAATTAAACCCTTTAAATGATCATAACGTTTTGGTGAGAATCAATCAATGAATAGATTATGTGTGTGAAATGTAAATCCACATAAAAATGAAAATAAAAAAATATCATTGAAAATATAATTGAACACACATTCGTAAAATATTTACTACAATGATGATGTAATATAACACAATAAAAATAACTTGGGTTAGGAAATTATTTTCCACATGGGAAACGTGAAGTGTAAATCCCATTAGATGAAATAATTCAAATTAAAACTAAAAATATCGTGAAGAATGAATTAATAATGATATAACATGTAAAGGTGGATGCATTTAAAAATTATATATTTAATTATTTGTATAATAATAATGTATTCCTAAAATAATGGAAATACCATTGAATTAAAATTTAAATTATTCATAATGAAATTAATCATAAAACATTCAAAAGTAACCCAAACCACATAGAAACATTTGAATAATAAACATAATGAAGGGATAAAATTAATTTAATGTTTTAAATACCATGAAGATAAAATTATTCATGATATAATATATCAAATTGATATGTATATATACAATATAAATGATGTAAGGTGTTAAATTGGTGTATGCCTCGCAGAAAGAAAACTGAGACAAGACTTAATTACCTTATGTTTTCTTTTTAGGTGAACATACTTTAACCACCTATATAATGGGTTTAATCATTTTAACAACCTATAATAGAATACTATTCATATTTATGAAATAATATATTAATATCTTATAATATCTTATTATTTGTTTGATAAAAATATTTGATTATTTTTATTAGTATCGGTGTTAATTGTCATGTATTTAGAGTATGTTCTGACTTGTTACTTGTTATTCCTATTATATAAATCATGATTTCTTCATATAAAGAAATTAAAACATTAAATTATTATAATATATATTCATTATATAGGTATTTATAACTATTTACAAAATTTAGTGATAATAAATGATATTTATTATTAATTAGGATGGTGCGTCGTACGTACGAATTAACACTAATCTAATTTCAATTTAATATTAAAAGAATTAATATTAATTAATTTATATATTAATATTATAATTTCATTATCATATGTATTTCATTTATTTCAATTTTTTTTGTTAAATTCATCTTTTATAAATTCCTTGTATACTGTGAATTAATAAGATCACTTTGAGGGGTTGTAATCCACACTTATACAAACATTGTAATCATAATTTACCAAAATGGAAACTATGAGGATAAATTTTATATAAAAAATAAAGTATAATACAGAAATTATAAATATATTATATATCCTTATAATTAGTTTATCCATCTAAATTTTCATCTATGAGATATGGTAAGGGAAAAATGAATGACTTATTTTTGTGAGGTGCTAGTTTTCCATAAACCAAAATGGTAAGTTCATTACCCATTAAATGGATGTCTGTGTAAGTGTAGTTATAAGACATGGATTTAAATTTCTGAATATATTTAGGATATTTTTGTACTGAATAATTAATTAATAATAATGTTCTATCGGTTTGAAAATTAAATTAAAACTAAAGGGTTTGAGGAATAATGCTTAATGTTATTCAGGTATATCCTTTCGGTTTTCAATAAAGGTCTTACAATTATGGACTCATAAAAATGGAGGATTCTAGGAATAAGATATGTATTTTAGGATCTATTTTGATAGATATTTTTTGAAAAAACGTTGATTGAGTGATTTTATAAAGTGGGAGTGGTGAGTTCCCTTTTATAGTGGGGAGGAGTGGCATTGTTCTAAATTTTTAAAAAAGGAATTCCAACCTCACTTTTCCAATGAAAATTTCCACCCATTATGATCCCAAATATATAAAATGTAGTATAGTGTATATATTTAAATAAAATAGAATTTTTTAAAAGATTCTATTGCATTTTTTCTTTTAATATTTAGGTTTATTCCCTTGTTATGCTAATTTTCCTCATAATCATCGTAATTAATTGTAATAACATTCACTAATAATTTTATTAAAAAACTAATTTGAACTTATCAGAAATTATAATTTATTTTTATTCCAAATATAGAATCCATTTTTCCAAATTGAAATCATAGAAGTGGAAGAATTTAATTAAAATTTATTCACAAGATGGGATCAGAAAGTGGGTGTGTAATATAAATTTCTCAAAAGATAATAGTGTTTTTTATTTTATTTAAAAGAGGAAAATATTAAAATGAACTAAATTTGAATAATTAATTTAATAATTTTATACTATATATTTAATAAAAACAAAACTTTAATTTAACCGTATAAATAAATTAAATAAAAATGATGTTTTTAATTTGAAATTTTTATTTTTCAATAATCATAAAAAAAATTAAATTTGTTGAAAAATAACAAAAACTATTCATAACATAATTGTGATTTGTCTATTTAAAAAATAATGATTATTTTTACATATTTAATTAAAAAAATTAAAACTATGGAATTAAAATAGTTTCTCCAGTAAAAGGTGGTAAAATTTATTTTTTAGAATAAAAAGTTTTTTTATTATAAAATTGGATTTATTCATATCCTATGCTTATAAATATTATTATTTGAATATAAAAAATATTTTATATGATACATAACATATATATTACATTAATAACTCTCTATAATTAAAATTAATTTAATTTATTTTGATAAACCAGCATTATGATCATAAAAATAATTGTCTATAGAAAATTTTATATACATTCAATGGGTTCTTATATTCATTTAAAATTAATTTGATAACAATGAGTTAAGGAATATATTATAATTTGTTTTTTAATCCTATTCATAACCATCAATTTATTTTACAGGATATATATTTTGATATTATATATAATATTAATATATTCTTGTTCTATAAAACTCAGTCTTGCGTATAACACAAGTCATTGAATAATTTCCTTGTTGCATGTGAGGCAAGCTAACTCAGTGTTTCATGAATTTCATGCTATAAAATATATTAAATTTATTTGAAAGAGAAATTATATTTTAATGTATCAGGATATTATATCCCCTTACGTTGTAAGTGTTGTGTGTCATAGACGGTATTGAATTCAATTTTATTACTTTATAATTTCATGGCATTACATTCTGTAAAACATAATTATATTTTATCCTTATAGTTCAATATCGATCTTGGTAATATATTTTTTTATTTTTCCAATTTTTAAATTTGAAATCATTAAAATTATTAATAGAAAATTATTTAGAACTAAGAGAATTGGAATTAAAAAGGTCTCATTGACTAACATGTAAATGTGTCTCTAACTATGAGAACATTATTGAAATCTAGAGATACATACATAGAGGAAAATCATAAATATTTATATGGAGTCATTGAGTTCATCAATCACAAACAAGTGAGTGATCAATATAATGTTTATGGACTGAAAATAAACAATCACTAATGATTTATAGCACCATCATTTGAATAAAAATTAATGTATTACACAACATTTTTGTTTTAAAATACCCTTCCAAATGATTAGGAATTATTATACTAACCTAGAATAAAAGGATTCATATTAATTGAATCATTTTCATTTCATTGGAACAATTTAATCTTCTGGGTTTGCTTCGATAAAATTATAATTAATCCCTTTCTCCAATAAATGGAAAACCAAATATTATCATTGATTTAGGATTCACCAATATAAAATATTAATGGATCGTAAAGAACATAAAATAGTGACATGTCTTCCCATTTGCCTCTAATTATTCATCGTATACAATGTGGTGAATATATTATCCCCTAAACCAAAAAATGTAATACTACTGATTCAATATTAATATTTTTTCTCCAATTTATTAATTGAAAACAACAACATATTTTACAGGTCATTGTGTAGGTCAGTGCTCAGTATTGGACCCTTATCGTCCTTTGGTCATGGGTTCATGTCCCCCAACTATTCCTATTTTTATGGGTTTTCATCCCTCATATATGTTGTCCTTTTATAAATCTAAATTAATATAATTTCTAAAATAACTATGATGGACATCATTGAATAAAATTTAATCACTAAATAGCCATTTAACTGATATTTTCAATAAATCACCTATATAAAAATACTTCATCCCTTTATTTTTGCATTTTTACATTTTTTCTCTAAGTTTTATCCATAATATCATAGTTAGTATTTATAAATCATGATTCCTTATCATAAATCTATAAAAACATAGGTACCACTTAGTTAATTGTTTTATTTTGTATATTTAAATACTTCATAATGGTTTGTAAAAAAATGTTAATTATCTTATGAATATATCCCATTAATGACAATCCAAGTGCACTATAAGGCATATTGCCATGTTTCTTATTATGCTCGAGTCCGTCCAAATGACGCTTTTCAGATTTTTTACCCCAAGTTATATCTTTGCAAGAAAAACATCCACTTGTAGTGTCAAGATTGGGATGTATTGTTATGAAGACCCACATAATATATACATTACCATTATAAAATTATGTTATTATATAATTATTGTTAAAATATACTACATGTCTATGTTTTCTAATCTATTTCTTCTTAAATCTTGATCCCATGTTTACAACTAATTGTACTCTAATACCAATTATAGCAAGTCAACCCTAGAAACCAAGAGCCAGTGTCTACAACCATTATATTCTCCTTATTATAAGGAATCAACTCCAAAAGTACTAATGTGTTTAGTAGTATTATTAAATAAGTTATATACATGAGTCTTTTATTACAAATAAATACAAAAATTAAAATGTAATATCATTATCTCTTGGATTTTAACATTATTCCATCTATGATATCCTTTCATATATTTCTAGGTACACATCATGTATTCTTAAGGAAGTAAAAAAATAAGGTTGTGATCAAATTCTCAGTAAGGCCATGTATATTTAAATTATTAATGATTCAATGAGAATTGTATGTAAGGAAGGGTAATAATTGAAGTCACTTTCCATGTAATCAATATAATATGAAGTAACTACATAAGAAATATGTAAACGTAAATAAATGAAAACACATTCAATTCAAATAAATTGATAAGGAAAAATCAATATCGAAATTTTACAAATTAAAAACACATTTTATTTAATTAAAAATCTAAGAATGAAATGAATATATTGATATGCCAATATAAAATATAATAGATAAATAATAACTAAATATAAATTAAATGAATGCATAATTATGGGATTATATGATACATAGGTAGATGAAACCATTACTGTCAAACTGTTCACAAGACAGTTTGTGATATAGGGTAAAACCCCATCTAAGGCTAGCCAACTGGAAAATCCCAAAAGGCATTTGATTCATCGATGGGATATATATAACCATTCCCCACATATGTTGTAACTTCCAAAATCCTTCCTTATATATGAAATAATTGATTAACAATGTTCCCTATATAATATCCATAGGGAGTAGAAGATATAGATTTATGAATATTTCGACAAATAATCAAAAAATATTCTATGAAAAAAAATATATTAAAATGGTCTATGATTTATGAAATAATTAATTTCAGAAAAATTTATATTGATATATAGGGGAAATTATTTTTTAATGATAATATTGAAATTGATTATTTCAAAGTGAATATCACAGAAATCAATTTAGTGAATGTTAAAACAAGCCTTGTTTAAATGAATCATATACCATCCAGAGGAAGAATAAGGGTGGAATCAATACAACATATACCATATGGCCTAAAATAAATTGTTCTTTCATCTATTAATGGAAATATTATAAAAATTACTTTTAAAAACTTTTATATGGAAAATATCATTTTCTTTTTGGAAAACATTTTTCAAATCCATTTCATTGAAAATAAATTTTGAAAAATTTTTCTCTAACAAGTATTATTTTGATAAAAAAATGATCATTTTATGATATGATGGTTTTTAAATCATTACATGATATACAAGGTAAAAATGACAATCAATTTTCAAGGTAAAAACATTAGAAAAGTGTCTTGTTTAGAAAGTGACCATAATATTCGTTTGAAAATATTTATAAAAAACAGATAGAAATATCTTAAAAAAATATTTTTGATATGTATAAGAAAAAATTTCAATGTTATATTATAAATTTGGGTATATAGTAGAATAGTTTTTCACAAATTAAAGAGATAAATGAAGTTGTTTTTTCTTAAATAACATTCTCTAAAACATTTTTAAGTAAAAAATAGTTGGAAAAGGGAAATATTACTTGTAAAAGGTAATGAAAAACCATAAGAAAAAAAAATTATATGACCTTTTAAAAAATGATTCAAAAATTTTATATCATAATAATTCATTGGTAAAAAATCCCGAACAAAATGTGATTGTAAATTAAACCCTTTAAAAGACAATAATTTTGTTGTGAGAATCATTCAACGAATATATTATACGTTTCAAATTTATGTATATATAATAAAAGTGGAAATATAATAATAGATCGTAGAAATATGATTTCATATGTAATCATAAAATATTAAAGATAATTGGGGTGTAATATAACCCAAAAATGAAATTTGGTAATGAAATTATTTTCCACATGGGTAACATTAAGTGTATATCCTTTTATATGAAAACATTCACATTGAAACTCAATATGTCGTGAATAATGAATCAATATTGAAAATACATATGAAATGGAAGTATATAAAAAATATGTATGAAAATAGGTGAACCAATAAAATATTCTACAATGAATGGAAATACCATTGAATGATCATAAAAATTATTATTGTGGAAAATAATAACTAATCATGGCAAAGTGCCCCATACAAATTTGGAAGATTTGAATCAGAAGAATCAGGATGGGAAAAAAATAAATTTATGTTTTAAATACCTTATAGATCAAATAATTCACGATATAATATATCCAAAGGGGAAGTAGATACACCAAAAAAGTTATTAATTATTTAAAATGGTGTATGACTCAAGGAATGAAATGTGAGAGAAGAATCCATTAAATTATTTTTCCTTCATGGTGAATAACCTTTTATTATAATAATAAGGGGTTTAAACAAGTATGAAACCAATAACGGAAGCACACTAATAACTATAATATCTTTTATTAACTTCTTATAATATTTTTTCACTCATTTGTCAATAATCATTAATTATTTTCACGATTTTGGGTGTTAATTTTTTTGTGTTCCAAGTATGTTTTTACATGTTACCTCTTATTCTATTACATAGATCTTGATTTAATCATTACTATAATTTAAACCATCAATTATTTATAATATTTAATCTATATATATGTATTTATAAAAATTCATAATGATTTTAAATAAGAAACAAAATGAATCATTCTTGGAGATAGAAGGATGTATATATGCATGAATACTATATTAATATAATATTAATTTTTAGTAGAATTATGTTTATATGATATATATATATATATGTAACAATAAATTCCCCACTTATTCCTTTACATTTTGGTCCTCAATGTTGGAGGAGTTCAAGGGAGGTTCTAGGAGTTTTCTGTGGAATATGGAGGGGCAGCATAACTGCTGCACAAAATACATGCTGTGTTTGTGTACTAAATGACATGTATGTATCATTAATATCATGACTATGGCCAATTCCAAATGTGAAGTTTTTTAGGGTTTAATAATAAACGGTGAACATTTTTTAAAAAACAACTCTAAATCCTTGGATTTCACGAAGTGAAAGGGGATTACACTCCATGTAATTCCCTGATGTTGTATAGTTTTAAGGGTTTCTTCCACCCCAGTTATTTCTCAAACCATACAAAATAATATATCCTCTCGTTTTAGGAGACTTACGACCTTCTCCATTGACTTTTGGAGACTCCTTTCGATAGTCTCCATTCATCGATTAGTATTGTGTCCTCCTTTAATTATCATCATTTTCTTTCTATAATTAAATTCAGGATCCACCATTGTTGTGTTTCATTGTTTTTTTAGGATTTTGGGTTTTGTTTTTTTTATCCTTGGTGTAGTATAGTTTTATCTTTGGTTCTCATGCTGAGGTTGTAGTTCGTGGCTTTCCTTCTTCACCATGAAGTTCACAGTGAGTTGTAAATATTCATTGAGGTATGGATTTACTCATTTTTCCTCATTTTGAATAATGCATGGGGTATTTACTTTTTTACATATGTTTTATGGTTCATATATCTTAATAAATGATAACTAATAGGTTAATTGATTTGAAATTGGTATGTGGGGTTTGATTTTCATGCTTTTACAGAAATGATATTATTTTTTCTATTATGAAATATATAGTTTTGATTCACTACTTATAACTATTTATATTGGGGGATTTGTTTTTCCTATATTTATTTTCTACAATTGCTACTTTGGTAGTGACTATTTTGAGATCAACCTAAATGAAAATTGAATAATGACATTTATTTGACTGATGAAATTTTTTCCCTAGGATTGTGGTTTCTATGATAACACCCCTAAATTATAGTTGATTGTGATAATATACCTTTTTAAAAATCAATAAATATCTCTTAATATGTTTTGATGTGTGTTTGTGCATGTTGTATGGTGACTTGTACTTGGGGTGTGGGGTGATAAGTGGTTTCTTTGGCTATTCTATTGGGCAGAGAGGAGGGGGTTTGTTTGTCCTACTTTTAGGGAGGAGAAATGACAGTATGTTGGAATACTGATCTGTTTGTGATATGTGGTTTCCTATTTCAATATTACTGAGTATTAGTGGAATAAATTAATGAATTTTTAGTAAAATTTTAAATATCATATTCTGGTTTTGTAATTGGGGTCAAAATTTCTCAATTTAAAATTTAACGATGTGATGTGTGATTAAAATTTGGTGATTATAAATAATAAAATGAATAGGTGTTAAATGTGGAGGAAATGTAAATCCACTTATCAGGTCTCTTAACATTCTATTATTACTGTTTCAGATACTAATAAATTAATTTATAGGTGGCATAAATGGTGATGGTTTTGTGAGTTTGTTTTTTGTTTGAGAACCCATTTTTTGTGATTGAGAGATTGATACAATACATATATAATTGTATTTGAATTTTGATTTCTATACTCACCCCATGCCCATTGAAAACCATTCGTCGAACACCCACATAATCGTGGAGGGGTCTCTATCCCAACATCAGAGTATATTGAGGGATGGTTGGACACTCACTCATTTGTGCATCTTCTTTTAGGTGATGTTGGACAAGCTTCTTCGATTGAGTTTTGATGTGGAGTCCCAAGTTTCATCAAGAGAAGTAGTTATGCGGTGTCCTAGAAGTCTTTGGGATAAACAGTTATGTGCTTCCCAAGCTATCTTCTAGATGATATGTGGTTCCATTTGATGCAATGTGTGGCCTTGCAGAGTACAGGTGGAATGTGTTGTAGTGTGTGGCCTAGATGTGTGGGGGTGGGATGTGATCTGTTTTTTGGCCCTAGTGTGTGCATGCGTGATGTTCTATGGTATGAGTCCCTAGTGTGGGTGGTTGGGATGCGTTGTTCTATATTTATAAGAGGTGGGTGAACCAAGATATCTACCATTGTTGGTTGAAAGAAGCTAATTAGTGGGAATGTGGTGAAGGGTACTCTATCATCTATGATAATTACATTATACTATCTTACATGTTTTGCATTATTTAGTGAGAATGATTTGGTGAGGTTGGGATGGTTATTATAACATGAAAGGTGATCATTGGTTTTATTAATATCTCTGAGGTCTGTTAGTATGATTCCTTCACTTTTTCACAAGAGACTTGTGTTTTCCCTACTATGTAAACATGTATTCTCACCCTACATATATAAAATTATTTTCATGTTTCTAGGGGGAATGCATGGACTGTGGTGTACATTACTAGTTTTGACCCTTGGTATTTGTTGGGTCGTAACTTTACCTTTATTATGAGTATTTAGTTTGGAGACTTTTACTTGTCTCAGTTCAATTTATACTTGCATGTGGGATGGTTTGGGCTTTCTATTTTATTTATGTCTATGTTTTTTTGGATGATTCATCTTATCCCCCTATCTTATATTATTATAGTGGATAGTGGCTCCCATGAATTATTTTTTATACCCTCAGTGCTAGTCTCCAAACTAGGGCCTACTGGAGGAGGGAGTCAAGAGGTCATTGTCTCCATTTCATTATTTATATCCCGTGAGGGGAGTCCATTGATAGAGAGGGCCTTCATGTAGTGGTTTCAATGGATGGTTGTTTAAACATAGGATTTATATTGAAGATAGAAATTTTGAGGATTTCATGGATTGGTATGGTAATTCTGTCAGATGATCTTGGTGCATAACACTGGCTAGGGAAGAGAAACTAGGACAAGGGATTGTAGGAATCCAATGATTTAATAAAAGGACTCTGATCCATCCAAATGACCAAGTAAATGTACATCTCTGTAATGGTACATACCTAGGGGAGGTACATGCATCATGATGAATTTATTTCTTCTTTGAATTGGGTTCTTTGGGGAATGTCATACTTGATAAAAATGAATTAAATCAAAGGAAATTCATTAAAATATATCATAATGAAAATATATAATTTTGGGATTATGAATTTGATTGATTCAATTTCTTATATGGATCATGGTCATAATCAGAATATATATTAGGCATTTTAGGTTTTATATGATGTCTTGGTTGATACACAGATCTTTAATCTAGTTGAGGAGGAGGATCAGTGGTAGAGGATGTTGTGTACTTTCTAGCAGAATAATTTGATGAAGAACTAGGAAAGTTTTTTAGATGTCAAAATAGATTGTTTTCTAGGGGATCTAGAAATCACTTTTAGTCAGATCACGACCCTGATGAATTCACTGGTCTCTTTTTCAATCAATTATATGTGAGGAGTTTCATTTTATTGGTGGATGATGTATCTAGGAGATCGGAAAGAGGCATATTTTTTTAGAATTGACTTCCAAAAGGAGTTTTGAGTAGAGTCCCTTTTGTCGACCATGAACGAGGTGATGAGGCAGAAAATTATTTATCATTAGCAACCAAAAAATTCAATGATAGTGTTTGAAATAATTTTCAAGTACCTTCAATGTTTTCCCCCAAATATTTTTCTAGAAATGAAGTCTTTGGTGATGAATCATGAGGAGGCACTATATCCTTATATCTCGTTTACAGTTAATCCTGTTATGTTTAGAACGCAGATTGAGAATCATAAGATGGATGATTTGATCTATAGAATGAACTGATGAGGATGATTGTAGGTATAATTTATCTATTAGGGTTTAAAAACTGTTAAAGATATCAGTGGAAGGTCCCAGGCACCATTACCTTTGACATTTTGACTAGCCAGGAGTGGACCCTGAAAGCATCCCTTTTGATCCTATGGTTTCTATTCTTTTCTTGTGGGGTTAAGGATAATGTGTTTCTTATATGGTGTTCAGATCAATATTTAGGACTAATTCCCTATAGATACTTGATCCTTGTTTGTTGGAGGTGGATAAGATCTGCACTAGTCTTATCATCAGTAGCCATTGCGGTCGTTTCAACAGTCAGGGAAGCAAGATTATTCTCTACTAAGTTGATATGGAACTGGTAGTGGATGTCCTCATGACTGTCCATTTTTTCAGGAATGAGGAACCATGGAAGTATGTGGAGGTGTTCATCAGCATATTGTAAGAGGAGTTGGGTGTGGTTAGTGGAACGCAGTGGGGGTAGCTATTTTAATGGGGCCATATGTAATCAGAGGTATAATCAGTTTGTTTTGTACTCTTGTTTTTTCCTTGTTTGAATAAGTAGATTATCACTCCTTTGTTTAACCAACTCCATCCCATGCAATGGGACTAGGTTTCTATATGACTCGCATACCACAGGTGTTGACTAAGCCCACTAGAGTCCAAACCCGCTTGTTTTATGTTCTCCGAGGGTGTAGACTGATGATGGTGATGCATCAGTGTAGTGGGGATTGTTTCCTGCTACAAATGAAACCATACTATTTCATCCTCAACATTCAGTGGTTTGTATTTCATATGAACTATTATCATTTAAACGTTTAGTAGGGTCATTTTTTTGGATTTTTATGGTCATCATGTTGTTTTCTTCTATGATCGGAGTTTTCAAGTTAGAAATTGGAATTTAGATCCCATTCATTCTTTATTGGCATAGTTGTTAGTGGAATTATTAGAATCTTTGATTGTAGAGGTTCCTAGGGTTAGCAAGGAGTTCATAGATGATTTTTACAAGGTTTTTTTGATGATAACCCCTTCGTGTGATATTGTGATCGGGATAGACTTTCATCATGGAGATTCTTCGATTTCAATAGATTCTTATCAAATGGAACCTCCTGAATTACAAGAGTTGACTATTTATATAGATGATCTGATGTTGTAGGGATTCATCCAGTCTGTTGTGTCTCAATTGGACGCTCTAGTGTTAATCTCTATGAAGGGGGATGGTGATATGTGGTTGTGTATATCCTAACAAAGAATGAATCAATTGACAATCTAGAACTGTTACCCTCTTCCAAATATAATAAATATTATCCAATAAATAAGAGGTGAAATTTGATTTCAATTATCAATTTTAGGATTCAATATCACCTATTCAGTCTAAAGGAGGACGATATCCTTAAAAATACATTATTCTATATGTATGGGAACTTGAAGATTTTATTCATGCAATTAGGGGTTACAAACACACAATCCCTAACCATGGGGCATATAAAATCTATGTTACGTGAGTTCCTTGATCATTTAATTTTCATATTCTTTGATTCTATATTAATCTACTCAATGTATGGATAGGGTATTATTGACAATCTCCGAGATCTCCGGTTGGTTCTTCAGTGCAACACACTTTATCTAAATTTGTCCAACTGTATGTTTTAGACAAGAGATTTACATTTCCTCAAGAATTTGGGGTCTTATAAGGGTTTGGTTGTAGACATATCGAAGGTTGAGGTAGATGTTTCTTGGGAAGAAACCAACAACGTGGTAGAGTTTCGTAGTCTCCTTGGTCTCAAATGTAATTGTCATAGGGTTTTATCTAATTTATCATATATTTCAGCCACATTATCATATTTGACTTGAAAGAACCAATATTTTTTTTGGAATTGTTAGGGTCAGGTAGTGTTCAGTTACTTAAAGGGGAACTTTTTTTTATCTCCAATTCTCTAGTTTCATGTGGAAGGAGTGATGATTGAGCCATTTTATGATGCTTACAATCTTGAATTTGAGTGAATAATGATTCATAGAAGGAATTTATCAATTATGGTTCTAATACATTTTATCCCCTTGAGCATAACTATTCCAACCAAGATCTAGAGCTGGTGACATTTATGTTTTTTCTGATGATGTGGTGGTATTACCTCATTGGGGAGTGCTTTGGTGTCATCATGGGTCACATGAGTTTGAAGTATATATTTTCTCAACATGATCTAAACATGTTGAATGAAAGGTGGATATATTTTCATTAGTATTATGATTTTTAGATATCATACAAGATAGGAAATGTGAATGTTCTTCCCAACTCATTGATCATAAAGTCATGGATGTGTATTGTTCAGGGGTGAATAGATGATTAGAGAGATATGTAGGAGTTGGAATCCTTGAAAATAAATGCAAGGTGCCATTGGGGTAGATTATTTTGTTTCAAATGATGGTGTAATATTCTATGATTCATAAGGTGGGGGAGTGTTAGTGGGTAGAATCTGAGGAAAATGTATTTTGAGATAGTGTTGGACATGGTGATGCTCCATTAGGATTGTCCTAGGTTGGTTGGAATGTAGTATTTTTTCTTGATACGATGATCATTCAGGTGGAATGTATCTTGTTATTTCTTCATAAGTTTCCTAAATAAAATTTTTCTATACAACCAGAAGTTCCATGATTTACTGTGGACTGAATGAATAGTTTTGTTGTCCCCAAATGAAATGGTTAGTAGCTGATTTTGTGGCTTGATGTTTGTTTTTCATGATGTTAATGGCTGAGCATCGTGTTATGGATGGTTTTATGAAGACATATGATTTTCCTGAGTTTAAATACATCTCAATGCACTTCATAATATAGTTACCCATAGATTAGGGAGGTTTTGATCATATCAATGTGTATATAGATCAGTTGATGAAATCTCTCCACTTCTCCACGATGGAGGAGTGGGCCGCAATAGATGACATGGATAGGATGTATGTTGATGAGGTGGTATGTATTCTGGGAGTCCAGAGGTCCAATATCTCAAATCATGACACATGTTTATCTAATGATAATTAATGGGATTGTCGCATTCGTTTAGAAATCTGTTACACATCAAAATTGAATTCCTCTCCCTCATAGATGTGCATATAAGTTATACTACCTAGATGTTGGAGGATATGTTTCAGGATTTCATTTTAGACACTAGTGGCTCTTGAGATAGACACTTTCCTTTGGAATAGTTTTATTATAATAATATCTATCACTCTTACATTGACGTGGAACTAGTTGAAGCATTGTATGGGAGACCATTTCATTCTCCATTGTGTTTGATAGTGGTTGGGGAGATAATTGTTCTTGGATGCGATGTGGTACAGAGCATGACTGAGAATGTTCATCTTGTTTGTGCGATTATGAAAGTTGAGAAAGACCAAAATAATTCTAATGATTATCTCAGAAGGAGGTCCATGGAGTTCGAGGTTGGGGAATTCATGTTCTTAATGATTTTCCTACACTGTGGATAATTGAGGATTTGTAGAAGGATTAATCATTCTCCTAGGTTTTAAGGGACCCTTTCATTTTTGGGGATATTTTGTGAGTTGGAATATCATTTTGTGTTTCAACCATGGTTTGACAGGATTCACAACATCCAACACATCTCTCAGCTTCAACATTATCTTCACAATGACTCTCATGTCATTAACTAGGGAGATTTTCATTTCAAGGATGATGTGACGTTCTTGGATCATTCATGAGAGATTCAAGTCCATCAATAAACGGTGTTTTGAGGAAGGACCATTACATTGGTTCTTATGTTATGGAGGCATTTTATCCATGAGAATATCACTTGGGAGCGAGTGATATAGATGCCTTCCTAGTACCCAAAGATTTCATGAGTTTTCTGTTTCTTTTTTTATATTTTGGTTATAATGTTTGAACTATATTTTAGGAGAATATATATTTTACTATAATTTTGAGGTGTGTGATATGATGTGTGATAAATTCATGACATATGAAAAAGGGGGGACATGATTCCTAATTGAATACCATTATTTTTTATGCAACTAAACCCATGCGGGAGAGTCAGTCCAACCCAGAGTGGTCAGTATCTTGTCGTAGTGGACATAATTCCCAGATTGATGTGTTTGGGAGAGGACATTGTTTTTGAATTGGTTTTGGGGTAGTGTTTTTTTGTTAGAGAATATGGTTTGTAGTTCTAGATTGAATGTGATGAATTTTTATGGGATATTTTTGGTCGTTTGGTTTGGAATGTTTAGCTGGATGTTGCATTTGAGGTATGATGAAGTCAATGAGGGTAATCTCTCAGAGTGGTTGTGGGGCCCCTTTTTATTTTAGGAGTGGTTTTTGATTATTTAGGATGAGAATCATTTGAGAGGTATCTGGTTTAATGGTTAGTTCCCTCCTGGTTTGTTACGTTACTAGTCTTGAGTGTAGGAGGTTTTTGGGGGAGGTTATGGGAGTATTTAGTGGAACCTAGAGGTGTTGTAGAACTGCAAGGTGAAATAAATTTATTGTAAGTGTATTACATGATGTAAATGGTGGTTTGACATCCTGTCTATGGACTGTTCCAGAAAAGTAAATTTTTTATTTTAAATAATAATATGAAGCATGTTTTTCAAAGGAATATCGAATTCTAGGATTATATGATGCAAAATGGGATTATAGGTCATGTTATTCCACAATTTTGTATAGTTTTAAAAGATTCAACCACACATATTATATCTCAAACACTGTTAATAAGGTTCTCCTCTCATTTGAGTCATCTTAAGGCCTTCTAATTATATTTATGGTGATTCCATTCAATGGGGATTGATCCTTGGGCCCTCATCTTAGATTTATAGTTACTTTTCCAATAATTCTCATAATTTTTCATCTGTTCTTTATTGGGGTTCTATTGTTGTGGTGTTTAATTGGTTTGGTGAAACATTTTTGTTTCCCTTTTATGGATCCTATGAGAGGTATTAGTTGAACTATGTTTCTCGTGGTGTAATTATGGTTCGTAGGTGTTCTTCTTCACACAATAGTGTGAAACTAGTTGGAAAGCCTGTTGGTGGTAGGGATTTCTTCATTTCTCCATGTTATGAATATTTGTCAAGTGGTTTACGTTTTGTTACCTATGGTATATTGATGTGTTGACTTAATCAAATATATATAATTGGTTAATTTAATTGAATGGGGAAAGTGGAAATTTAATTATTCAGTTTTACAATTTTGATATTATTTGTGATATCATGAATTGTATGGTATTGATATCCTACTAAATATCATTTATTTGGGAGATTATTTTATTTTATGTGAATGTGATTTGATTTTGGATTTAGTTATGTTGATTGTGATATAACCCAAAATATAAATTGGTCAATTATAGACATTTTCCTAATTAAATTATTTCCCTAAGAATTTGGTTTGTGTGATTAAACCCCTAAATTAAATTTGAATGTGATACAATCCCCTTTATATATATTTAAATGTCTGTTTTTGTATTGTGAAGTGTGGTTTTGCTCATGGGACGACGATGTGTGGTGGGGGTGGGGGTGGTTATGTGGTTAGTCTGAATATTTGTTGTGGAGATTAGGCGGTAGTTTCATGGCCATGATATTGGTTCGAAGAGGTGATGGTATGATGTGGATGTTGAGACACTTTTGATATGTGGTTTCCTTGTGCAACATGCCCGAGTAGTGGTGGAATGAATAAATGAATTTTTAATAATAGATGAAATGGAATGGGTTGGTTTGGTAAATGGAATGAAAATTGGTCAATGGAAAATTTAATGATGGGATGGGAGATTAACGATGGTAGACATTACATGATAAAATTAATAATTTTCAAATGTTTAGGTAATGTGAAGCCTATTATTAGGGATCTTCACTTTATAAAATTATAGTTTAAAAAAATAATAAATTCATTCAGTGGTGGAAGAAAAGGTAATTTAATATTTAGTTATTTGTTTGTTTGAGAACCAATAGATTGAAATTGGGGTTTTGATACAATATATATACTTTAATTTCCCAGGTGATTTCTATACACGCCCCACCCAGGTTGAACACTATGTTACAAAAATATTCATAGTCATGTGTGGGGTTTCCTTTCCAATATCCCAAGGGGAGAATGGCTGGATGGATACCTTCTATTCTATGCTCCCTCTTCTAAGAGATGATGGCCCGAGATTCATTGGGTTATTTGTGAGGTGGTGTTCCATGTGTCTTCAAGTTGAGTTGTGATCTGGTGACACATGTTTCTTTTGGATGATTTGTGATGTATTTTCCCATGTGTCATTGGGATGAGTTGTTTTGAGATTTGATTTGATATGTGGCCTAGGAATGCATGTGTGTGATTTGATATGGTGTGCGTCACAGGTGTGTGTGGGCATGATGTGTTGTGGTCTGTGTCCTTGGTGTGTGCATACATTATGTTTTGTGGTGTGTGGCCCAAGTGTGTGTGAGAGTGGATAATTTGTTAGAAAGTAGTGTGGGGTACCCAATCATTGATCTGATTTAAATTATAATATATTAATTCATTTTTTTATTTGTTGATAATTCCTTTTTGAGTTTGGGATGGTGATTATAACTTGATTATTGTAGTCTGGATCTTTTTTTCACATAGGTGAATAAGTATGCCTCCTTCACATGTGTATGAGAAACACATGTTTTTCTTTATGATTATACGTTTATTGTGACCCTATTAATATAAATCTATTTTTACATTTATAGGGGATTACATGGACTGATATGTACATTACTAGGTTGGACCCCGGATAGTTGTTGTGTTTCTCTTATATCATTACTTATGCATACTTACTTGGATATTTTTATTGGTATCTATTTCATTTATAAATAAATGTGCTATGGTTTTGAATTTCCCTTTTATATTATTTCATGGAGTTTTTTTGGGTGATGTAACTTTTCCCATAATCATATATTATTATAGAGGTTAATTAATCCCATACAAGGAGTTTTTTATACCCTTGGTGCTATTTTCCAACCAGTAGTATATTTGAGGTAGGACTCTGGGTGGGGGGTCATTATCTCCCTTTCTTTATTTCCCTCCTAGAAGGTATAAAAATTAATATAGGGTTCATGATAGTATATTATAATTATAGTATCATATTTATTTAATGTATTCTATATATTATTATTAATATCATCTTTTATAAATTCCATCATTAGTGTGAATGAATAACATCTTTTTGAGGGGGAAATAGTCTACACTTCCACAAACCATGTTATTGTATTTACAAAAAATGTAATTCATATAGTTATATTTTATATAAAAATTAAATAATAAAAAACAAATTATAAATATAATATAGATCATAAATAAAAAGTGTTTCCATCAAAATTCAAAAACATGACAGCTATTAAAGGAAAAAATAGACGACAACATTTTGTTAGGCGGTAGCTCACCGTACATAAAAACATTATGTTTGATCCACATTATATGGGTGTTTGTGTAATTATAGATCAAAAAAATATGATAAAATAATAAAAGTATATTTATGAGAATATTCTAATTATATAATAATAGAATCTGTATATTTTATGGGGTGTAAAATTAAAATAAAACAAAAGTTCTTGATGAAGGTTATTTCCACTTATTCGCGTAACTCCTTTTGGTTTTCACCAAATAGTTTATTTGGAAGGAGTATTACAAAAAGTGAGGATTCAAGGATTATTGGATGTATTTTGAGGAGTTATTTGGTCATATATTGGTCAATAAATATTTTATTGAGAGGTTCGAGGATGTGCGAGGGGTGAGTGCATCTTAATATTGTAGAAGGTGTGACATTCTTGTAAATTTATGAAAAAGAAATTCCATAAACAGTTTTCTTCTAAAATGTGGATCAAATAATAATAAAAACTAGATAAAATGTAATACATGGTATATATATGAACATAAAATTAATTTTTTTAAAATTTTATAGTTTATTTTGGATCTTAAGTTTATGGTTTAGTCACTTTTAAAGTAATTCTTTTCCTAATCATTATAATTATTTTTAATCACTTTGAATAATATATTTTGTCAAAATATAATCTGAACTTATTAAAAAATAATTTTTTTATTATTACCAATATGGAATCCATTTTACAAAATTACAATCACTGATGTTGAAAACATGATTGTAAATTTAAATTAGTATACGGGATGACAAAGTGGGTTTCTTAAGTAATATTTTCAAAAGTTTTCTATGTTTTTATATTGAATTTCAAAGTAAAATTGATTCAAATGAACTATATTGTACAAATAGATGTAAAATTTATCTATTTAAATATTAAAAAACAATCAATATAATTTAACTTTATTAATAAATTATACAAAAGTGTAGTTTTGAATTAAAAATATGTATTTTTCTATATCATCAAATAATGATACTTCACAGAAAAATACCAAAACAACATCATAACCTAATTTTGATGATTTTATTTCAAAAATAATGTTTATTTTTTCGTATGAAATTTCTATAAATTAGAAATATAGGATATAAAATATGTTATTCATTAAAAGGTGAAAAAATTACTTTTATAAGATTACAATTTTTAAACATAAAACTACATTTATTTTTATCTTAGGATTGTTAAACCTATTGGATGAATTTAAAAAAACTTATTGGTTATATAACTTATATATATAATTATTATAACTCGTTAATTTCAGTCAAAAAAATATTATTATAAAATATCATTATGAGCACAAAAATAGTTTTCTATATAACCATTACATTTACATTCAATTGGTTCTTATGTTACATTATAATTAATTTGATACTAATTAATTAAATCAAATATTTTAATATGATATTTAATTATCTTCATAAATATACTTATATCTTCTAGGATGTATCTTATTATATTTAATATAATAAAAACATATTTTTGATCTGTAAAACATGGTCTTGCAATTAATGAAATTCATCGAAGAAAGACATTTTTTCTTCCAACGCAACATAACTCAATGTTATTTTCATTTCAAGATATAGAATTTATTATTTTTTAAGTAGAATTTATATATTAATTTCCTAAGATAATATATTTCCTTATTTAATTTTTGTTATGTTTCAAAAAGACTCTAGAATATACTTTTCTTACTTTAGAATTTCATGGCGTTATATTTATCATGCTATATTGGTAACAAGAGAAATTTTAATGAAAAAAGGAACAATTTTACTTTTATAAGTGATGGGAGGTCCATCCTTAGAAATTCATAAATTATTAAATTAAGATAAAGTTTTTCATCTTTAAATCGATCCAAATTGATATATTTCAAATATAATATGAGTATTAGTACAATTACTATCACAGGGTATAATTTGGATATGTTTTGGTTTTGTTTTTTGTAACACCCTAAATTTTTTTAAAAAAAATTGTTGAATAAAATATGTGATATGCAACACCATGCCCACATAATTATTAATTAAATATTACTCTTATAAAATATCCGTTAAATTGGATTTATTTAATAAATATAACTAATTTTTGAAATTTTTATACTCTATACATGTATCATAAATGTGTTTATAAATGTTTTCCAATAAATAATTAAATTTATAGTAAATTCATTTTATTCTTCATAAATGATTTTAAAAGATTCTTTCTGAATAAATATATTAATATATATATTAAAAATTCAAAAAATTATAAAATAAAATACATTTCTGAAATAATAATATCAAAATATAATTAATATGAAATTTTGATTATTTTTCACAAAATATGTATTTTTCATTAAATAGTTAACAACATCATTTCATATATAAAATTATATTTTAATTATAAAAAATAATTAATATAAAAACTAAAATTATTCAAATTTATGGGTAAAAAAATTAATATTGATTTATATCTAATCGAATAAATTCAATTTAAATTTGTTTTTTATCGGATTTTAGAAGGTCTTCATATTTAGGATTCAAAACAAATATTTCTAAAAACACATTCAAAATAAATTATTTTTTATTATTTTAATTAATTAAAATAAAAACTAATGAAGAATTATTTAAAATTTATTTTTATATCATATATTTATGTTTATAAATTTAAATTGTTACATTGAGGATTACAAGTTATAGAGTTCTGTTGAAAGAATTGTTTCCATCAAAAATTCCTTTTTGGGGTAACTATTTTCCATTAGGCTAGCATGTTTTACCTAAAATTAAACACATCCACCTATATTTATTAAATTTGATAAAATTTATTCCATGTTTTGAATTATCATAATTAATGTTAGATAATATAATCAACATATGTTTTGGAAAAAATGAATTCTAATCTTAGTAAATATTTTTTGTCATGTTAAATTAAAAATACGTTGCTTAAGGGTTAAAATATTTTAACAAGGACTGGAAAAATAATAATAAAAGAATTAATATTTATATTTTCATATCAATAAAAGAATTATTATATTTATTTTTTTACTTTTCAAATAATTAATCGATGAATTTGATAAAAAATATATTTTGATAAGAAAATCCATATATTGTATTGTTATTAATAATCAATATCAATTAAGAAATTCCATTTTGAATAAATAAATAATTTTAAAAATTTATGTTATATTATAAAATTAATTATACTATATAAATTATATTAAATATAAAGAAAAATATCATGTATTTTGAATTCAAAGGTAATTTTTATACGGGTTTGAAAACTATTATTTCCAAAAAAACGAGTATTTATTAATGAATGTTAATCTGTTTTAAAATTGAAATTTAAAAATTTTAGAGAAATATTTTTATAATATATTTATTGTTTTTATAATTATATTTTTAAATTATCCTACATTGACTTCATCATAATTTTCCAAGAGCGATGAATTTTGGGATAAAAAATAAGTAATGGATAAATGTAATATATGTATTATGACATCATAATGGCCCATAAGTGATATAATAAATTATATTATGTGTATTAATGGAAAAATATATTTTTTTCACATTAGAAAATTTTTATTTTAGGTTATTTTATTTAATTTATAAAGCCTTTATAAATCATACAATATATATATTATATTTAAGGATTTTAAAATCATTTCATTACAAACATGACTCACTTTAACATCACCAAGGGTAATATTTTAAAAAGTTCAACCATTGGCTATATAAAATGATGAAAAATACTCCCACATTTACTAATAAATGGTGAGAAACCATTGGAATGTTTTTTTTCATTACATTATTATGTAGAGACCAAACAATATTTTGGGAAATATTAAGGAACTCCCCTCACTTTTCCAATATAAATCCATCCATGCTCCCCCTCCACTTCCACAAAAAACCATGTTCCACATATTTAATCATCCTTGATCTATATATATTCCTCCCAATGATCCCCAATCTCTTAATAATCTCCTCTTATTATTTTGGAATCCCCCACTCAAAGAAAGAGATCTCCCTCTATTCTTTTTATCCAAACACCTATTTTATTATGTTCCTCTTAATTTCCATTTATTATTATTTTTTGGTATGTTTGTATACGTCCCTATTACTACCCTTATTATTTAAATGTAATTACACACTAATTTCACTCTCATTAATCCCTACCATGGTGAGTAATGTACAACTTTTATAATGTAGAAATTGTCTTATAGTTTTCTGTACCAAATGTTAGGGACCTCTGTTCCCTCATTTTTATTCATGGAACTTATTTTTATATATAATTATAAATATCAATTAGTTACCTTTTATTGAATTAATAAAAATAAAATTTATTTCAAATTCATTTAATTTTACTGAGATATCATTTATCCCATATCATCTTGACATTTACTTATGGAGTTTCCATGGTGAAATTTATTAAGGGACCATCCTCTCTTCTTTTCAATTCATACAACTTCTTTGAATAAAGACATTTGAATCAGAATTAGTTTTAATTTTTTGAATCCATAAACATCACTTAAATGAAAAAATTATGTTATTATAGTGACATATCATTTATCTCTAGTCATTTTGACCATTACCTAAGCTCTTATAATGCTGATATTTAGTAAGGGCCCTTTCACAGTTCTTTTAAAATCAACAACCTTCCATGTAATTATCTATTTGAATATTTAATAGTTAAATTTTTAACAAATTTATAAAGTTAAATTATAATTATACTTGATTTTACTTTTATTAGATATCATTATTCCCTACCATTATAGCATTTTCTAAATCCATTATAATACCGAAATTTGGTAATAGAATTCTGTCACTTATTTTATTTTCAAGCACCTTCTATGTTGTTGGAATTTTAAATATCAATTGGTTATATTTTCATAAAATAATAAATTTCCCTTTAATATAAATTATATTTTATTTTATTGGGGTATCATTTATTACATCTCATTATAGAATTTACCTGAGTTACTACCACAATTTTATTTACAAACACATTTCTCCCTCTTCTTTTCCCTTCAAGTTCCATATTTCTCATTGGCCTTTAGAATATAAATTGGATATATTTTCATGACTTTATAAAGATAAATATAATTTAAAATTTATGTCTTAATAATTAAGGATACTTTATCCACTATAATCATATCATTTACCTTAGTCGTTACTGTGTAGGAATTTATTTAGTGATCCTCTCCTTCTACACTTTATTAACGAAAATTATTCAATTTATGAATTTTATATCAAATTCCTTAAGATATGATATGTTTATAAACATACCTATTTTTTCATTTTATTTAAAAATTATTATTAACCCCATTGAATCTCAATAAACAATTTATTCGTTTTTATGTACAACTCTTTTACTGAAAAATTTTCACTGTGATGTTTTTCATTCCAAGCTATAGAATTATGAATACGATCATTATTTAAAAACAATGGTATTCTCCTAGACATAAATATACTCTTGAAATTGGAGATATAATTTTATATGTTATACTCTCCTTGATCATGGAATTATAATGTGATGAAATATGATCCTATGTTGATTGATATTTGTGGTGTACTTATGAATCTACAATATATGGAAACGACGAGTGTGCCTAGAATTATATAGTACTCGATTGAATTTGGAGAAGTTTTATTCTCATGGTATGTCATTAAAGGGATTATGGAGTGAACATAATCTATCAAGAGAATTTTTACACCATGTTATGATGTCTTAGTGGTTCACATTGACTATGTTTGTGATTTCATATTTAAAGTTGTTTCATGATTCCCAGGTTTACATTCTATTAAATTACTATACAATTCCTTATTGTTCATGTTTATGGTTCATTCCCATTTTATGTTCCATTTAAATTATTATTTTATATTGTGTAACAATTTCTTAATGATATCATTATTTTATATTCCAATTACGTGCTTTAAATATCACACCTTTCTTATATATGTCCCGTGGTAACCCCATGTAGTTTTACCAGATAAAGGATTTATAAGATAATGTTATAATAGTTTTTACATAATGTGATTTTATTCTATATCCAATATGTTATCAATGTATATAATTCCATAATACATTATACATACCAATATTATGGTTTTTATTATGTTTACTTTTATGTAATAAATCATGAATTAATGAGTAATAAATACAAGGGTCATCTATGTTTGTACTAAAGGAATGTTTTGTTATTTTTTGTATTAGGATTATAAAAATAGTACACAATCATTTTTGATAAATCTAAAAATAAAAACACATACCTATATTTTTTTAATGTATAGAGTAAATAGATTCTACGAAAATATATCTCTAACTTGATACTAGATGTTCAGGTGGATCATGAAGAGATATTCCTAGTGGTTACACCTAATAAATGCATTGAGGTAGACTGGATCGAGTCTTGTTAAATGATTAATGGCCTTGATTAACACATTGTATAAATCTCATAGGGGATAATCTACCATAAATTCGGAAGTTCATTAAAACCCACTATTAACTAAAAAAATTCCCATAAGTGTCAATGATTGAAAATTTTTCATTGATAACTAATACTGAATTAATTAATTTTTAATTTAAGGAAGTGCATTTCTTTTATATGTTATCCCATAAAAGTTATTTTATTCATGGTCATGGGATTAATATTTATAAAATTACATAACCCTAATATTACATTTATTATATTCAATGTCTTAAAATAGGACGAAATTAGCTAATAGAAAATGTGATGGGAAATCTGATCACATCTGAAATGATATTCCATATTTTACAAGAGCTCAGGTATGAAATTTTATGATGATGAAAAACCAACTATAAAATATCAAAATTAACAACTAGAACATAGTTTAATGTCAAAAGATATCAAAGAAGGGGAAAATTAAATATCAATGAATATCATCGGATAATGGTGATAATTGGAATAACATTCAATTTTTTTCACATCAAAAATATGTAATTTAGCACCAAGGTAATCCCCAAAAAATAACACTATGGTGTTTTAAGTGTGGGATAAAGTGCATAATATAGATAGTTTTTCATTAAAAAATGAATTTTATGAATAACGAAAATAAATTATATCATAAGGAACCCTTTTTTATTTAATTTATTTTATGGGTGAGGATATGGTCAATATATAATCCAATTTCCTAATCTAAGAGTTAAATCATAAACTATGGACCAATGTTATAGAAATAATTGAAAGATAAGGATTAATTTGTTAATATGTTGTTATTTTATAGTTTTGTTGAAGAAGTATGAAATAAATGTAATTATGTATATAAAATCATGAAAAATATAAGGATTTATTAACAATAGTTTTCTTCAATAAGGATTTCAAATATATGTTGAATAGTAAATATAACTTGAAAACAATTTAGAAATAAATTTATATTTTTTGAAACAAATTATTGGGGGATTTAATTCCCATAATTGATTTTTAATATTGAGATAAAAATAAAGATTCATAGTAATATATATATGATAATAATATTTAAAAGCATTGATACCCATTTTTAATATATAAGTGATGAATGTTTAAAATGATTAAGGATACGTTTAGAAAATTTATTACGAGATCAAATATTTTTTTGATTTTATAGTGATTAATAATATTTTAGAATTTGTTTTAATTTTTTTTTTGTGTATATAACAATTATGTTTAATATAATTAGTTATATTATAATAAGGGTATTTTGTTTTTAGAGGTTTTAAAAATCCATTGAGGATGAAACATTATTTAATGTTGCGGAATTTTTTGTTATTTAGGATATAACTATATTTATTTAAGAAATTATACATGATAAACAACTGCAATTTTTTTGAAAATATTATATTAATATAATAAGGATTAAATTTTTGTATTATTATTTTACATTATTCTAATGGGTTTTTATTTATAATGACATGTGGAATATCTTATTATTTTCTTATGGATTATGTGATCCGTTGGATGCTTATTCTAGTGATTCCATCATAATAAATCATCTTGAGTTTTAATAATTTGGAGAATAATGATATTACAATTGAAATAGATTAAAGGATGAAAGTATACTTGCCTTGAAAGTATATTTCTTTATGTTACTAGTCCAGATGATAAAGGAATTCCCTATCCTTATGAAAAGAGTCATGAAAAGAATCATATTATGAAATGATGGTCTTTTCACACATCTATGAGTTATGGATTTTTAGTTATATAATTTCTCCAAGACATATTACATATCACATTATATTAGTTCTTGGGGGTTATTTTTTTCTCTTCTAGGTATATATTTTTATTTCCCCGCAATTTTATCCTACTTGTAATCTTAGTTATTGGAAGACCTTCGTAAATCCCTTTCTCACATTTCAAGTGGGTTTTTATAATGAGTTTCACAATGTGGAATTTCAATCAATATAGTCTAAATTATAAATAAGTTACTCAAAAACTACATTTAATAATTTTGAGGATGAAATATATTAATGGTCTAAATAATGTCATGCCCCATGTTTTTAAAAGTGAAAACTATGTTTGATAACGTATGTGATACAAAACAACGAGAAAAAAAATAATTATTTTATAATGGTTTCTATTATAATATAGAAATTAAATTGGTAGAAATTAATATAATTAAATAATATATCATATATTTATAAACATCCTATACAAGTTAAATGTGTTTATAAAAGAATAATAAATTATCACATAATTTATAGTAGCGTCATTTTATTCAGTGAAAACATGTTTCTTGAAAAATAATTTTTATAGAATCATGTTATAAAATATTTTAATTAATTTCTCATAATTAGAGAAATTTTATTAGGTATGATGAACTCACTTATCAAAATAACCATATCCTGATTAAGTTATATTGAAATTATATGTATTTTTTTGCGAACACTGAAAAATAAATTTTCTAATTTTAAAATGTAATTTCATGGGTAAAATTAAGTAATTTATATAGTAAAATTATTCTTAATTATATGTAATAAAATTATTATTGACTTATATTTTATTCAATTAGTTACATTCAAATAATTTTTAAATCATAATTTAGATGAAAAAAAATTAATTATTGAAAAAACAATTTTTCAGAAAACAATTTTATAATGTACAATGTTTCTCCATTATAAATAATTAAAATAAACTCTAATGAATTGTTACATAAACTAATTTTTTACAATATATCTATATTATTAAATTGAAATTTTTATAAGGAATATTTCTAGTTATTAGTTAATGTGAAATAATATTTCCCTTGAAATTTGATTTTTTTTTGGAAAACAACTTTCTATCATTCATGAAAGTTTTATTTTATCCTATGTTTTACCAACTCATTGAATTGATTTACATAAAATGGATTAAATATTTTTAATGATAATAATTAATATAATTTAATAAATACTAATAAATTTTTAGACAATTTGAATAATAGTCATAGTAAAAACATATTACCATGGTAAATAGAAAATATGTTAATTAATGGTAAATTTGTTTTCCTAAGGACGGAAAACAAAGTAAAGCTAAAAGTATTAATATTTTTATTTTCATTTAAAGTTGATAATTATTTTATTTTTTCACTTTATAAATAATTATGATATTTTTATATTGAAAAAATATTTTGATTGAAAAAAATTAAAATTATGATTTTCAGTAATAGCCAATTTCAATGAACAAATTCATTTCTGATGGATCAATTATTTTAAAATATAAATTATATTTTAATCAAACAATACTATTAAGTAATGGTTATTATATCTAAATAATAATTTAATTTTTATGAATTCAATTGTAATATTTTTAAGGGTTCAAAAATATTATTATCTTAAAAACAATTATTTATCAGTGAATGCCGATTATGTTTAATAAAAAAAATCAATTTTTCATAAAACAATTTGATAAAATGGTTATTATTAATGTAATTTTTACACAAGTCTTAACCAATAGTTAATGTTAGCTATTTTTCTTTGATAATCAAATTTTCGTGTAAAAATTGTACATGATATAAATATACT